>JADMNL010000026.1:57415000-58744166 GCA_016271365.2 Neoceratodus forsteri | reverse complement strand
AGTCTTAACAGGTATAATAAATAATATATTGTGTTCAAGAGCTGGTTTCCTGTTGACAATTCTGTAAACAAATCTGTAGAGGTCAAAATGAATCTCAAGGTCAACCCCCCGTGTTCCAGACTGTTACTTTTTCTAATAAACCTAAACAGTTTTCTGCAATCATTTCAACAATATGACATACATTTGCCAACCAAGGGATCCCAACATCACATAAAGATTCACATATGATTTTTTAACCACAGAGAAACAAGTGGAAAAAGAAAATACAAACAGCATGAGAAGGAAAGGAGATAACAGGGGGAAATTGTGAGATATTGCAGTGGCCAATTCCTAGGTGCCACAAGAAAAATTTGGTTGCACAGTTAGATAGGCAAGAGAAAGAAAAGTGGCAGAATAGGAGTGAACAAAATTGATCCTTGCTTTTATCTCTCTCTGCATAACAAGTGGGACAGGGTCTTACCAAACCTCGTCAGACACACCCCTCTTTAAGAGGGAACCTGTTTTTTTCTTTAAAAAACAGGTTTCCAAAACCTTTTATTTCTCTTTTAAGGGTACCTTATTTACATTTCATTGCATACACAGAATCACTTTTTTTTATAACACCTTTTACAGCAAACATTTCAGTTAAGCACACATATTTTTCCAACCTTTTGAATTCTCAGTTCCTGAACCATATCTTGACAAAAAATCAGCACTTAAATTCTCTTTTCCAGATTTGTGCATTACTTTGAATTTAAATGGCTCTAGCACCAGGTACCACCTTCTGATTTGGGGGTTGTTATCCTTCATTTGATTAAGCCAACAGAGAGGATTGTGGTAAGTACAATGTCAGCTCCTAACAGATAAAACTTAAGGGACTCAATTGCCCATTTTGTAGCAAGGCATGCCCTTTCAATAGTGGAGTGCTTTTTCTCTCTGTCATGCAGTTTTCTACTGATATACAGAATGGGATGTTGCTTCCCACCCATATTCTGACACAGGACTATACCTAGGCCTACCTCTGATGCATCTTTCTATAACAGAAATTGCTTCTCAAAGTCTGGATGTCTTAAAGAAGGGATGAGCATAACGTAGCATTGATGGCTCAGAAAGCCTCATCACACTCTGGGGACACACCACATTATTTGGGTACTGTTTTTTTCATGAGTTCAGTGAGGGAAGCAGCTAACTGGGCAAAGCTGGAAACAAATCTCCTGTAGTAATCAGAGAGACCTAAAAATGATGTGACATGTTTCTCTATTATAGGGACAGAACTGTTAGCTACAGCGTCTGTCTTGGAAATCTCTGGCTTTACTTCTCCAGTTCCCAAAATATAACCCAAATACCTGGTTTCCTACATGGCATTCCTAATACACACTTGGTAGGATTAAAGGTCAGACCTTCATTTTTGATAGATTGGCTAACTACTCGTAGGTCTTCCAGGAGGCTTTTCTAGTCTGGACTGCACACCACGACATCATCCAGGTAAGCAACACAATAACCAGTGTGAGGAGCTAAAATTATATCTGTGTATCACTGGAATGTAGCGGGTATGCCATGTAAACCAAATGGCACGGTGGTGGTGAACTGATAGACTCCAACTGGAGTGGAGAATGCAGTTTTGTCTCTGGATTCTTTAGCTAGGGGAATTTGCCAGTAACCCTTGGTGACATCGAGGGTATAAATGTACTTGGCACTTTCCAATCTGTCCACCAAATCATCTATCCTGGACACTAGGTAGCTGTCAAATGCAGATACTAGATTAAGTTTCTTAAAATCAAGGCAGATTCTTACATACCCTTCTTTTTTATTTATAGTCCCCACTGGCAATGACCAAGCACTTTTCACTTTTTCAATGATACCCATCTCTTTCATTTTTTGTATTTTCTTAATCACATCTGCTCTTAACCATTCTGGTAATCTATATGTCTTTTGTCAGATAGGGCAAGCATTCTCTGTCATTACTACATGCTCAACCCCTTTTGCTTGGCCTGGCACTGTGGCAAAAGTACTTTTAAATGACTTTATGAATGTTGTTACACATTTCTGCGGTTTGTTCTGTGGGCAAAGAAACATTCACTTTCACAGCATCACAAGTTACAGTTTATTCCAGTCTGTCATATGCTATATCAATATCTTCTTTTGCAGTTTCTGGCAATACTAACAAAACATCCTTTGATGTTTTTTAACCCATTTCTTCAGGAGGTTAGCATGGTATATCTTGGTAGGATATGTCCTAGCAAGGGTCTCAGTCTCATAGTTTACTGTACAAGTACTTCTAACCATTGTATAAGACCCTTGCCACTTCATTAACAGTTTGTTTTCTGAATTGGGTAGCAGTAACAAGACATTTAAACCTGGCTTAAAAACATTTTCTCTTACTCACGGTCATAATACACCTTCTGCTGTTTTGGGGCTCCTTTCTGATTACTGTGAGCAATTTCATCTTATTTCGCTAGTTTCTTTCTCAGTGCACACGTATAAGATGCCATTCTTTTTGAGCAGAATTATCTTCCCCGGTTTCTTTTATTACATCTAGTGGCCCTCTAGTCTGTCTCCCATCCAGCATTTCAAAGGGTGGAAAACCTGTTGATGCTTGTGGCACTTCTGTGTCGCAAAGAACAGGTAAGGTAAATATTAGCCCCAATCAACTCTAAGCAAAAAGCAGGTAAGGTAAATATCAGTCCAAATCTTTCCCTTCACGTTTCACAAACCCTTTTAACATGCATTCTAAGGTTTGATTAAAACGCTCAACAAGGCCATCTATCTGAGGGTGACAAGGGGAGGTTTTTATGGCAGTCATACCTACCAGTTGGTACAACTCATTTAGCAATGCAGCACCAAAATTACTACCTTGATCAGTAATAATCTTTTTAGGTATGCCTGCCCTGCTGAAAATTTTGGCAAGCTCTGTTACCACTTTTGGGTCTATGACATTACGTATTGGAATTACCTCAGGGTATCAAGTAGCATAGTTACATATTACCAGAATTAATCGATTACCCTTTTTACCGTTGTCTAAGGGCCAACTACATCCATTGCAATTCTCTCATAAGGCACATCTATCAAGGGTAGGGACACCTTGTCTTTTAGAGTAGCTGGGACTACTTTCTGACATTCAGCACAAGTACTACAATAGGTAGCAACATCCTCATGAATCCCAGGCCGGTAAAATTTGTGCAACACTCTGACAAGGGTGCAGTCCCTTCCTGAGTGACCAACCTTAGCATTATCATGTGCTGTCTGTAACAACTCAGTTCTATGCTTCTTTGGTATGACCATTTGCTCTATCCATTCATGCATCTGAGGATTAACACACACTCTGTACAGCAGCCCATTACCTTTTTTAAACATTGGTTTACATTTTTATGTTGTCTTGCACATGCTCAAACAACATCTTGTGGTAGTAGCACAGTGAGAGGTGTGTCAGTGTTGGCAAATGCAGGGCACACTATGATAGGTGCATCCCTCATTCCCCAATTAGCAATAAGCCAGCATGCTAGCGCTGACACAAGAATAATGTAAAGTGCAACCAACTTGAAAGAAATCTGCCACTGCAATCAGAGACAAGCTCATCATGCAGTGGCAGAGATGACACGCCTCCCGTACATGCCTTTCCTGGTGAAACATTTCAATAAACATGGCAGCAGCTCCTACCACCGCCACACAATCCCCAAACAAAGCCAACATCTGGGGTGCAATCCTGGTGTTGGCATGTCCCCCACCCACCCACATTGTGTGGTACACTGGGAGCCCACCCCAGTGTGCAGCCACTCACACAAAGCTGACAGTGTCAGCATGTTCTTCCCTCCACACCCTCACTGTGTGGCACACTGGGAGCCCACCCCAGTGTGCCCAACATTTGTTTTATTTCACCTGTAAAGAAAGTAAAATGTCCCGCAATGTTCAGGTTTCTTTTTGTACCTGAAAAAAAGAAAACGGTCCTTTGTTCTCCATGGCGCCCCCTCCCACAACCTGCACCCACCCTCCGTGCACCCCACCTCACCCCAACCCCCACCCCATACTTACCTACAGAGATCTGGTGCTGCAATCTTAGGTGGAGCAGGAACACATATGGAATCTTTAAAGCCGAACTTCAAAATGAAGAAATGCTGTCAGTTTGTATAATGGCATCAACTTAGGTGGATATCTCAGCCATTTCTTTGAATTTTGGCTCCATATTTTCAACATGGGGTTTTTACAAAATGATAGTGCCACTGTTCATGAGGTGGGGTCCCAAAAAGCCTATGTTGCAAATTTGGTGAAAAAATTCCAAAAATGACTGTGTTACGAGTGTGCATTGTGCAGTTTCCATGTACGCTAGTAACTTCAACAATGTTTTATATTTTCACTCCAGATTTTCAACATTGCCATTTTTTCTCACCTCCTTATGAACAGTATAGCTGTCATTTTTCACATCCTACCCAAAATGTGTTTCCGCATGTCTGCGCACAATGGCGCGGGCGCTGTGGGAAATCAACTTTCAGGAAAGATTAACAAAATCACAGTGCCACTGTTCATGAGCAGAGGTCCCAAAATGCCTATGTTGAAAATTTGGTTAAAAAAAACGTCAAAATAATTGCATTAAGGGCATGCGTTGCTCAGTTTCTACGCATGCTTGTGACTTCAATTTTACGTATTTTCACTCCAGATTTTCAACATTGCCATTTTTACACTTCCTCATGAACAGTACAGCTGCCATTTTTCACATCCTGCACAAAATGTGTTTTGTACCTGTGGCGCCAAATGGCACAGTCACTGTGCAAAATCACCTTTCGGCTAATGAACTGATAGTGCCACTGTTCATGAGGTGGAGTCACAAAAAGCCCATGTTGAGAATTTGGAGTGAAAATACCAACAAACGCCTGGGCATTAGGGTTTCCAACTGTAAACCCCCCACCCTGTAGAGACTGACAGGCATCAGGGGTGTGACTTGGGATTGTCGACTGTAATGCTCACGCCATTCCACCCCCACCCCCACTCTGCAGCCAGTGACAGGCATCAAGGTGTGCTATGGACTCTTCAGCCCCAAAGTTCACACCATTCTCCTATACTGCACCCATCTTAGCATATTTCCTTATGAAATGGGGTAAGCGTAAGGCCCGAAGACCCCAGGGCACACCGTGACACTTGTCAGTGTCTGCAGAGTAGGGTGAGGTGAAGTGGCATGAGCATTTTGGCCGATGACCCAAAGGCACACCCCAATGCCTGTCAGTCTCTGCAGGGTGGGGGTGGGGTAGGTGTCAGTTCAATCCTTCACTGCCATTCATATTATGTATCTCTCTAACACCTGCACTACCAATGCCAATGCCAGCAAGACAACATTCAGCATTGACAAGTGCTACATAGAAACATAGAAGTTGACGGTAGATAAGGACCACAAGGTCCATCCAGACTGCCCATTTCTTTTTCTACCTTATGAATGTGCCATCGGCCTTTGCTCTGTCAATGGCCTATCTATTCATACTCATCTGTATTGCTCCCTTATGCCTATCCCATGCCTGTTTGAAGCCCTGCACTGTATTCATATCCACCACTTCCTGAGGTAGGCCGTTCCATGCATCCACTACCCTTTCTGTGAAAAATAACTTTCTCACATTACCCCTTACTTGGCCTCCATCTAATCTCATGCTGTGTCCTCTTGTCCATATTGAAACATGTTAGACTCTTTCACCCTGTTAATGCCCTTAAGGAGTTTGAATGTTTCGATCATATCACCTCTCTCCCTCCTTTGCTCTAGGGTATACATGCTGAGCTCTGTTAATCTGTCCTCATATGTCTTCTGATGCAGTCCCTGCACCATTTTAGTTGCCCTTCTCTGGACTGCCTCAATTTGGTTAATGTCCTTGTGAAGGTGTGGCCTCCAGTACTGCACACAGTACTCCAGATGGGGCCTAACCAGTGTCTTGTAAAGAGGGATTATTACCTCCCTCTTATGACTTGCGACACCCCTACTAATACACCCCAACACCCCCCTAGCCTTACCTACTGCTTTAGAGGTCTGCTTGGATGATGTCAGGTCATCGGTGATGATGATGCCCAAGTCTGTTTCTTCTCTTGTGACTGCCAGCAACTCCCCTCCCAGCCTATAGGTGGCTTCAGGGTTTCTCTTCCCTATGTGCATGATCTTGTACTTCTTTGCATTAAACCCCAGTTGCCACTCTTCTGACCATTTTGGTAGTTTATCCAGATCTCTTCTTATTCTGCCCACCCCATCTGGATCATCTACTCTGTTGCAGATCATGGTGTCATCTACAAACAGACAAACCTTACCCTCCAGTCCATCTGCAATGTCACTGATGAAGTTATTGAAGAGGACTGGCCCAAGGACTGATCCCTGAGGCACCCCACTTGTGACTTGCATCTCTTCTAACTGTATACCATTTATCACCACTCTCTGTTTTCTACTTGTTTTATTTCACCCTCAGCTGCTTAAAATAGCCTTGGAGAGAAACATTGTTAGTTTGTTCAGAAACAAAATCAGTTGTTTGTGTTTTGTTGATCAGATGGAGATCCAACTTTGATAGCTTTCATGGCATCCAGCCATCATTGCTCCTGACACTTCATGTCTTCTCTTCTCTGTTTCTCAGTCTGTCTTTGTTATATAGCTCACCATTTGAAGAAGGCAGACATGCTTTCAGGTTCTGTCCCTGTGTGTTCTTCTTTCATCACTGGTGCTGCCTGTGTAGTCTCAGTTTGGACTTTTGTTTCTGTTTCTAGTTTGGCTGCCATTCTTCTGGTAATCACTCCTGGGCTTGCTGTTGCATGATCCATACCTTTCTTATATGCTTCCTTCATACCAGGACTAGTGCTCATGCATAAAACACCTGGCATAGAGTGTGCACAGTGTATATCCCACTTTCAAAACCAGCTGTCATAGTGGCATAAGTCAGGAAGCACAGGCAGATCAGGAGAAGTTACAAAATTCACCAGTAGCATTTTATTATTATCAGTAACAATAACATAGAAAAAATGAAATTGTACAGGATAGCTCTTCATACAGGCAATATGAACAAAAAAAAAGTCTTTTGTCAGAGTCTCCCCGGACAAACATTGCTCTGACTGTATAAGATGTTTTTTTGCCTGGCAGTTCAAACTCTGTATCCTGATGTTGTAAGATACACTTACAGCTCCTGTATTTCACAACATATGTTAAAAAGTTGTCATTTTCCTTCCTGAGGCCAGCCTGAAGAGCACATCTAGTCTTAACATGTGTAACAAAATAATATATTTTGTCCCAGAGCTGGTTTCCTGTTGACAGTACTATAAACAAGAATGTGGAAGTCAAAATGCATCTTAAGATCAGTATGCCTCCTCTACAGTGACACCAGCACAGTGAACACCCCCACAGTGAAACCCCGACTGCGCCTATATCGGCAGTGATGGGGATTTCACTTTGATGGACTTTGCAGTGACAGGGGGGTATATATCTGTCTCCACTGTCTGTGTGGTGCAGCCCCCCTGCATTGGGCATTGTGATGTTGCTGGTCGTTGCGGGGACGTGTTGGTGTTGGGGGTGTTGACAGGTTTCTGACACTGTTGAGGATGTCGCTGTGGGGGATGTCGTACTGGTGTCATAGATCCCCCAAGATCAACCCCTTATGTTGCAGATTGTTATCTTTTCTAATAAACCTAATGGCTTTCTGCAATCATTTCAACAATATAATTATTTACATTTGCAAATCAAGAGATCCCAGTTGCACATAAAGATGCAAATATATTTATTTTAACTAGACAGAAGTAAAATGAGAAAGAAAGAATAGAAACAGCAAGTAAAAGAAGGGGAGATAGAGGAAAATTGTGGGAACACTGGAGTGGCCAATTACTAGGTGCCACAAGAAAAATGTGATTGCACAGTTAGACATGCAAGAGACATACAGTGGCAGAATAGGAGAGGACACAATAAATCCTTGTTTTTAACTCTCTCTGCATAACAAATGGGAGGGTCTTACCCAACTTTGTCACAAACCAATGTAAAACTGAATGCCAATATTGGAACCAATGTAAAACTGAATACCAGTATCAGGAGCCTTGTAAAACTGAATGCCAGTACTGGGACCCATTTAAAACTGAATCCGGGTATTGGAACCCATGTAAAACTGAACACCAATATCAGGATCCTTGTAAAACCGAATGTCAATATTGGGACTCATTTAAAACTGAATCCAGTATTGGAACCCATGTAAAACCGAATGCCAATATTGAAACCCATGTAAAACTGAACGCCAGTATTGGAATCCATGTAAAACTAAATCCAGTAGTGAGACCCATGTAAAACTGAATACCACTATTGGAACCCATGTAAAACTTAATCCAGTATTAGGACCCATGTAAAACTGAATACCAATAGTGGGACCCTTGTAAAACTGAACACCAATATTGGGATTCATGTAAGTCCCTTTATCACCAAGGACACTTAAGTTTCTTTATGCAATGGGTTCAGTTCATTGAGAAGAACAATATGGCAAAGTTGATTCCATTCTTGTCCTCACTATACCCAAGTCCTAAGTGTAGCACATGGAGTAAGAGAGGATTTTGGTTTCCAGTATATCTGCCCTTCTATTCTCATGATCATAAAATCCCTAACATAGAAATATACATTTTATCAGCAGAAAGGCACCTTGAAGCCCATCCAGTCTGCCCCTTGTCCCTGCCTATTTCATCACCACTGATCCTACTTGGTCATAGGTGTCATTTCCTTCCCTGTTCCTCTACCTAATATGCCCCTGTGCCTATCCCATGCATGCTTGAAGCTCCCCACAGTCTTTGCACCCATTCCATCCTCAGCATGCTGTTCCAGTCATCCACCACCTTTTCTGTTAAGAAGTATTTCTGCACATCTCTCCTAAACTTCCCCCTTTAGCTTCCATGCATGCTCCCTTTTAGCATTTACCTAATAGCTTGGTAAGGAAGAAACTAATGCCTACTCAGAATTTGTTAATTCATTTTATCCAAGGCAGTGGTGATAGAGAGAGATGACTATGTGAATGGAGGTTTTCTTTCAAAAGTACTTTTGCCCACCCAAAATTTTTAGTAACATACAAGAAACTGTAGACTGATTATGCACCCTTTCAGATATAATAAATAAAGATGAAGACTGATTAATATTAACAATTGCCTTTTTTTTTTATTTGTTTATCCACAGAGAAACAGCAGGAATGACATGATGGTATATTGAATATTTGTTTAAGCGAGTAGTTGAGAAAAATGTCACATGTTAAGAGTTACTCATCCAAGTTTATATCATTCTTTCTTTTCTCATAGACGTGTTACACCAGGAACCCCACAGAGTAAGGCAGACATGGCTTGAGTGTGACTTCCTTATTGTTCTGGTTGGAAAGAAGAGAAACTCAGTTCAGCTGAAAGGAAATCTCTTGGCTCCTGGCTAAAGCAGTGAAACGTCTGGATGAGATACAGGTACTGTACATGTTTTTCCTCTCTCTCTCTCTCTCTCTCTCTCTGGTATTATTACCATTCTTTGGGAATGTATTGTTGATCAGTGTCATGATTTGTCATGCAGTTCATGGCTGTTATACAGCAGCTTGAAAGCTCACCATGGCATACGACAAGTTGGGGAATTTGATGGTATGTCCGTAGACAATGCCAATCTAAAGTCTGATTCCATGTCATTCAGTTGGCTTTTTGTTAGTGACAAAAAGTCCATTCATGGCATATAATGCATTTAAATCAGAAAACATAGGGTTTGAAACTGTAACTTTTCCCAGTAGAGTTGCTGGGATACTGAGTCAGAGAGTTGGTTCGCCACAGGAACGTGCTATTGTTACTGTGAATCTTTGCTTCTACAGGTTATTACTTTGGCTCATGTTTCTGAACTGTTCCCCAAACTCTGGGTATTACATTGCATTTCCAAACCATAGTTTGCCATACACCAGAGACATGGGGGTAATTAACCCTTCACATAATAGTTGCTTCCTGAAAAGGAGGAAGGATAGCACTTAAAAGAAAAATAACTTAAAGTTGCATTGCTTAAGTTGTCACATGCATACACTCTGTGGCAGGCACTGGTAGTATGTTACTGTGAAGAATTGTATAGTAGTGCTGCAGCACTGCTACACACTGTTAACAAGGGGTCAGCTCTGTGCAACAGTGCAGGGAGGTAAAGAGTTATACTGAGACATTTGTTCTTACAAGCACTGTTTGCACTTCATCTAAACTAGACAGAACTACTAAGAGTATGATAATCCTGCTCTAGTGTCCTAGTCTTTGTACAATTGCAGATCATCTCTCACCAACAGAAGATATTCTCTGTGATTTACACTGTACAGTATAGCGCATTGAGAATGAGGTCACTGAGTGGCTCAATAATGACAAAGAAATATGGTTGGCATGTTAATTCACTTCATATTAGTTAGTAGGTAATGGTGAAAACATTATTTTTTAATTTTTTATTTTCCTTAAAGACTCCCTGAAACCACCTCTCTACCTACTAGTGCCAGTAGTGGCATTAATTGGTAGTAGTAGGTTTGCAAAACAACTGCAGTTATATTCATGACTGCTGTACTTGTGTAGTTCTGACTATGACTCTACTGGAGACAAAAATCGTCACTCTTTCCACCCACCCTCTACAGAGAGGGCCCATTCCACATAACACAAGAAAGATGTATAAAATACTACAAAGTATTTTATTGTTAAGCTACTCTAACATGGCATCAGTATTCCATTCTGGACTCCTGGATAATTTGCAGAGGGTCTGCAACAGGGTTTCATAAATATGACAACCATGGCTGTGTATTAACTTCGGCACACTCTGGCATATCCTCAGAGGTCTGTCTCTAGAAACAAAATGGGATACAACTGTCAGTTTCTCAAATTTTAAAAAAAATGCCAATTTCAAGGGAAAGGCAGAAAAAAATCATAATTTAATTAGTGTTGCTTGGATCGTGCTTTTGTGGATCCAACTATCCTCCATCAGATAATACTGGCATCCGACGTAGGATCTGACTAATGGTTCCGAGGTTGAAGCCCCCAGATTCAAGCTCAGATAGATGGATCTGATCATCCAATACCTAGACCTCACCATCAATCCCTGATTCTAACCATTAGATCCATGAATTCCACCACTGGATCCAGGTTGGATCTGTTGGATACTTACAGTGGATCCTAGGAGGTCAGATCCTTGGTCAAATGTCTATGCCATCCGAGGATCTCTGATATCCGACCAAAATGATGGCATCAGACCTGGTAGGATCCTATCCGAGCAACACTAGATTTAATGTACACTGTGTAAAGAGGGGCTAATTGTATCTGGCGTAAAAAAAATAAAGGATGGGCCCTTAGTAGGTTCTGGTAGCCACTCATCTGAGAACCATTGAGTAATGTAAGTGTTAAAATCTTGATTCTCCTAATTCAGTTCTCATTCTTGGCTGGAATCCCTTTTATGGTCATAGAGTCAAGGAGTCAGTAATGCGGTACATCAGGCTACATTAAATTTAAAATATGTTTGCAGGTGATTCCAGCCAAGAATGAGAATTGAATTTGGAGATTTTAATATTGACATTACCGCTGGCCACATTATATTAAAAAGGGGGCTAAGCAAGTCTTAAAAAGTTTGAATGGCAGCCGGTTTTAAGAATAGGATGAGCTAAGCAGATCAGATAGCAGATCAGACATGTGTAAAGGCCCTGATGAAGTGATCTGTTAGTTAGGAAACATTGTCCAGAATTCTAAGTCAGTGATGTTCTCTTCTTTGAAAATTGGTGAAGAATTCTCATTGTCTAATAGATATTGGCACTGCCCTCTCACCACTGTCACCAGTGCAGTATCCTTAGTTACCACTAGGAAGCTCCCAGTGCTTCACTGGTAGCAAGCTATAGAGATAGTGTAGGCCCAATGATGTTGCACATAATTGACTGACAGTGCACTTAAACAAATAAAGCATGCAAATTAAAACACCAAAGCAAATGCTCGTTAACCCTCAGTTGGGTATTTGTAAATCCTCGATGGATGGCCAAGCCCAATAAATTGTTTTCGACTATGATACACAACGTTTGTGGTTGAAAGGCAAGCCCTGAGTTTATTTTCTGCTCTCCTAGACCAGGATATATCCCTCGATGAGCAGGGGTGATCGTGCAGTTCCCAGCAAATCCCTTCTCTGGCTCGTTTCACTCTCTCATTCATTGGTTGTGCAAACCTCTGTTGTTGGCTGACAGACATCTGTCATCTAATTTAAATTTTAATTTAAATTTTTTATTTATTTAACCAGGAGAGATACACTAAGCTGAAAGCTTGTTTACAGGTGTGACCTGGGAGCACAAGGAAGTTAAGTGACTTGTTCAGGGTCACAAAGTATGCAAGTGGGGGCTGTGGGATTCAAACCCAGGTCTTCAGGTTTGCAGCTCAGAGCCTTAAACCACTGCACTATGCTACCTTCTTCCTCTCCAGTCCAAGTCAGACTTACCTGGCCTAAGCATTCAGCAGATGATACTCTCTACCTCTCTTCATGGGGCAGTTCTGCTTTTGAAATTCAGTACTAACTGCCCCACCCCACATGTCCTGGCATCCAGTCCAAAGAACTGGCAACAACCAGGGCCTGGTTGTGGTACCAGCTAGGTAGTCGCCATCATGGTCTCTGGCTACAGTGCAGCAGAGGTCTCTCACTCAAGCAGCAGCTTGCAACATTTGCTTTTGCACTTGGCTAGCATGCCATTTTCTCCTTTTCTTGAAAGCAGGACTCTTGCTTCTCACTTCTCACTCCATCTCCTCCAAGGCAGATGCCCAGTTTTTCTCTGCAACAGCTCCAGCAGTCACCAATCTGCTTCTCCCTGCAGACACATGCAGATTAAATGTGTCCTGGTATAGCCCCTGCTGTTCACTGAAATGCCCGCTCACTATTGGTCTGGGCTGGCAATTGGTCTGGGCCAGGCTGGAGGTCCATCACTGCCACTGGGTTCTAGTCCTCGAGGGCTAGAAAGAACAGAAATGGACAGCAGGATGGTCAAGGGCTCTGTGGTGCTACATAAACCAGATTACAGTTGGTCTTCAACACGGTCATATTAGTTTGGATCTGTTTTCATGCCTCATCACATGTACAGTAGCTTTTCCCAGCAATGCATAAATAACCAGATATTTTTAACTTGGTAGGAGTATTAAATGCTGGATTTTGCAGCCATAGCATGCAGCGTCATCACAAGGATGCAGTTAGTGACTAGAAAAAACAGAGAGAATACTGGATGGGCAACTATGCATAACCAGTGTGTTCTGCCACAGAGGGGTTCTGATTCCCTCTGACCTCGAGAGCGTAGCTCAAGATGTCCATGGGAATCATAACCCCAAGGTGATAGAACACACAGGTTGTGCACAAAGTTGCTCATCCTGTATTTTTTATATTGTATAGTAGTAATATGTGAATTGTTTTTTTTTTCTCTTTTTTTATAATAAAACTGACTTGTGAAGTCTCTAGAGGTTCTAGAATACTGTCACCACAGAACTAAATAGAGGAAAGCAACAATGTGCCAGCATTCCAAGTGGTTCTGCTGCAGTAGGGACATCACTACTGCAGCAGAACATATAGGATAGTATATGGCCACCCATACACAACAAGGCAATTCTTCACCTGAGTGTTTTCTGTGATGGCTGATGACCTCAAGATCGAAGCTCGAGAGGTCCCTCTGCTATCATAGAAAACACGAGGGGGAAGAGTTGTCGAGTTGTTTGGGAGGCCATACACTGTTCTATATAGTGTATGGTGCCCCAAAATATAGGATCATTTCCGTTTTTTGACCATCATTTCTCACTGGAGGCCCACACTCCTGGTCACTCCAGCCTGCCGTCCAGCTTGCACACAGGAGTCGCCAACTGCCCCCTCCTATGAATGGCGCTGGTGGGGGTAATTGCATTATGACATCCTCACTAATGCAGAATGAAAAGTCGCTCTGCGTTGGTGAGGACGTCACTACTGAAGCAAAACCACTTTTTGCATGTATGGATTTCCATACACAACTGCATTCCACCATACACTATATAAATATAAGTGATTGAAACAACTTGCTTTGAAAATACTAGCCTTGTCTGAGATTACTGCTTACAGCATTGGTGTCTTTAGGCTATTTCACCATTTTCTATTGATTATATAATGTTATAGCAAAGCTGACAAGGAGTGATGTGTCAATGAAACACCACAGTTACTTTTATCCCATAAGTTTCCTCTCAAGGGCTGAAATCCTGCTTTGACCTTTGTGGGAAAAAGACAAACTGGACCCAAACTGGAACCAGTTGTTGAGGTCTAAGCTCATAGAAGGTTCTGGATCACGAATGAGTGTACATGTATTGTATGTTATACAAAAAAGTACTGTCTTACTTTGGTCTTAAAGGGCATGTTCTGCACAGATTTGGGGTTTAGCTGCATTGACAGACTATGCTGCAATCTGTTCTCTGATCCCAGATATTTGGAGTTGCTCAGCTGTAACTTGAAACTTGGAGAAGGTGACTGCTTGAGCAGTGAACACCAGTGCTTACTGATGTGCTTCCAAAGTGAAATAGATGGTTGGAGGCCACCTTGCTATTGAAAACCATTCCATCCCTTGTGTTGTGATGGCAACCTTGCAACACATAGCTAAGCAGAGCAATTTGTTCAGCAGTTAACGGTAACTACTTCAGGTTGGCAACAACGTGTCAGTTTTCAGCAGAATATTGTAAATGGCTTCCAAATGTCCTCTTTAGGTTATAATGTCTAAGTATTATGCATTGATTTCAGAGCCCTGATTATGGAAAGCTTCTTTAACAGCATATGGTGCATGCGGTTTTAAAAATATATATGTTTTAATTCAACAAGAAGCAATAAAGGCTATGTTTTTCTATAACTAAAAAAGGTATTTTGCTGTTTTGTCTCTGCCAAACCATTTGGCTATATTTCAGATGGAGCAGATTTGATAATGACCAGTGTATTTACAACTTAAGGCCCATGTTTCAACTGTAATGTTGTAATTTAAGTAGTATTTAAAAATGAACGTCTATTGAATATGTCCCCCAAGTAAAGAACAGAAAATGGTTGATAATCCCAAGTGGAGTATGAATTTTGGGAAAACATTAATGTACCCAGTAAGAACTTGGCAGTTATCAGTGAAAGGCATTGGAGTTTAACAGCAGTGGATTAAGTTTCTAAATTCCAATTGACTAATGCTGGGTAAAAAACTGCAGAAAGCAGTTTCCTGTGATCAAACAATGAAAATGAACATTCCTCTGCTTCCTCTGGACATTCATGTCCAAACTACAATCTAGTAATGCAATAAAAAGGCTTCAAAGGAACTTTATCTTGATGTTTACTGCTTGAAGTTTCTTTTATGTGTCGACTTTGCTGGAGGACAAACACATGCCAAGCAACGTACCACTACTGAAAAGTCCTCCTTTATGAGGCAAATGTCTTATTGCCAATTATTCTTAAATAATGTCTATTATGTTCCCATATATTTTGGATTATTGTCTCTCTAGGCATTTTAGAAACTTTCCTACTCCTTCTATCTAGTTTGTCCATATGCAGTGACTTCTTGTTTATGTGCCATATCTTCATGGTACTTAACATTGGTTCCCTGCCACTGGTTTATCCATTGACAAGATAACAGTCTCTAGTTCTTATTAAATACTGATCTAAATTTTGGATCCCCCCCCTTACAAGGCACAGTAGGGGGTGCATTGTGGTAGGATAACAGCCTGCCTCAGGTGTATTGAAGCATTAGAACAAAGACCAGGTTCCACGTCACTTCAGTGAATCAATTTTGCCAAATGACAATTTCAGCGAGCACAAAATGGCAAGTCCAAATTCAGCGATTTCTTATTTTGCCAAAACACATTTTTCACGGAAGATAGCAAACTCAGTGACCAATACTGATGTTATTCATACTATCTAGACTTATATTTGAAAATTAAATGCAAGCCCCAATAAGTAGTCCATCCTAGGACAGCGACCGTACTCCCCAACGACCTGTACAATTCTTTCTGTCAAATCCCTGTAGCATCTTTGGCCCCCAGCAGCATCTGCTCCAGACATCAGCTGGGTGATCCGTACCTCAGCCAGTTAGACACACTAATTGCTTGTTGTGATGCAGAGCAGCTGCGCTCCCAATCTCCCCCTATTTCTAGGATTCTAACTCCACGACACCATGGACACTGGCGTAAGTAGCTGAATTTGTAATGTGCTGAATTTACCATGCACTGAAGTATGCTTTCGCTACTATGCCACAGTCGCTGCATTGTACAACATGCTGTAATTGTAATCGCTGTAACTGGCATCACTATAATGCCTTCGCTGATATTACTTCGCTGAAGTGATGTGCTACTGGCCAGAGAACGAGTGCTTTCACCGTCAGAGAAGTATTGTTTTCCACCACAGCACATCCCCTGAAGTGCTTTATTATTCTGATTATGAAATGGATATTTTTTAAGAACAACTACTGTATGTAAATTAAATATATTAAAGTAAGTAAATCTAGTTTTGAGATTTAAAGTAGTGTAAAATGAAAGAACTTAGTAAAAAAAAAGTTGTTTTCCTGTGCCGAAAAATTTATGGCTCACCAGTAGATGGCTTTGATGCTGCATATGTTTTAATAAGGACACTGTCAGGTGAGTAGAGACATTTGGGGCACAGCATCGAGTCTCTTTGTAAAGACAAAGACAGATGCAGCAGAGAGTACATTTAATGGTAGCAAATTCCAGATTACTGGGGCTAAGTACACAATTTCTCTTTTGTCTACCATAGAAAAGAATGTCACCAATAAAGCACCATAACAGCCTTCAGCAGAACTAAAGGCTCTGGAAGTAACAGTCAAGAAAATTACTGTTAATCCTGCAAATACACTGGGGCTGTACCATTCAAGAAACAGTATGCTAAAACAGTGTCAGATCCAAGATTTTACAGTGGGGTTGCTGGGGTGATGTGGATACTTGATATGCAGTTTTTTCAAATGTTTTTTAATCTTTTATATTGTCTGCTATTATCTTTTTCATTACATTTTTGAAAGAAAATACAAATATAAGCTATTATTTTGAATGTATATTTTCTTATAATCAATAAATCAGACTTCTTCAAGAAAATGAAATGTAGCAGCAGTAAGCAAGTTACAATGAGGGGTGCAGCTGCCCCCTTCACCCCCCCCCCATATCCGTCACTGTGCTAAAACCATTAAATTTAATCCTACTGATGTGTATTTGTGATAGCCAACCAGTGAAGGTACAGTAATGAAATAATATATTGAATAATGTAACGGGAACCATGCACAACAGGTGCTGTCTTTCCGTCAAAGGTTTCTGATGACACCATACTGACCTTGGGAACAAAGTTGGGGAGTTCTCTGGTGTCTCCAGAACCCAGAGATGTACTGTAAACCCATGAGGAGTTGGGCATAGTTGCTGATATTTTATTTTTTATAATATTATGATTTTAAAGTGTTTTTTAAACAGTCACCCCCCTCCGCCTGTACACTGTTCAGCACTCACCATAGACACTGTATTCTGATACTCTTTTAAAACATTAAGAAACCCACCCCACACCTAGCTGCTAAATAGCAATCCAGTCACTATTCTAGCATGTCCCAAATAGCTTTCTCCCTGTTACCACTACTTTCTCGATCTCGCTCTCCACCACTCTATTGTATACCCTCTCTGCCCCTTCTCCAGCATGATTCACCTTTTACTTTTCTTCTCTGTGCCCATTTGTTCACCTCTCCCTACTGTTTTCTCCGTCGCTCCTCAATGGGCCCTCATACCAAAAGCACCAGCAATGATGGAATTGGACATTGTGGGGGTGTTGGCAGGTATGCATTGGCAGGATGTCTCAGATTGCAACTTTATTACTAGTCATTGAAATCTGTACTTGAATTAGAAATGAAAATCAGTAACAGGAGATTGTTCATCCCCTGCAAATGACCTACAGATGACTGTATAGGTCCTCTTCTCCTTGTTTGACTTCCGTACATGCTCCCACCTGGCTCAGGTTATTCTTTACGCCGTCTCGCCTCTCTCCATCTGTCTGTAGCATGCTGTAGATCAGTCACACAAAGGTGAAATGTCTTCCTCACATTGCAATCGCACAAAGGTGAAATGTCTTCCTCACATTGCATCTCAACAAACTGGAATGCTTACCCTCCAGTTCATAGAGTGCCAGTCCTGCATTTAGAACTTCTAGTCAGATGCCTTGTCTTTTTTCACCTGGAGGGTTACAGCAAACTTGAAAGTATCTAAAATATCTCTGTAACTGTTAATTTTTGAGTCAGTTTTATTACTGTTTGTATTTTATTGGTGTGAATGTTTGGAATTTTGAATGTGTCTGTGTTGACTCCTCCCAGGCTGGTCCCTTTAATGACAGGTCTCCTCTCAGTTAGCTTTCCCTGCTAGAATGTCTACACTAATAAATAAAATATGTTGTGATTAAATACTACCTTACAGAGCTACTGAATGCAGTCACATACAAGATTACATGCCTTTGTACATACAGTATTTTGTTATGTTGTGGAAGAATACAGAAGTGAATATGGTGGTGTTCTGCCAACAAGTAGGTGGGCTATGCATCCATGATGGGCCGGTTATGCACAATAGGCAAGTGCCCGGCCCGTGCAGTTCCACATCCCTGGACAGGTGTGCAGTGATCAGCATGCATGACTGCTGGCCACTGTCAAGCACCTGTCTGTGACTCCAGTCCCTTAGTGTGCAGCTGCATGGGGGCAGATCAGAGGACACAAGGAGCCATCCATTGGGAGGTCCATAATGGTTCTCTAGAGGATCCCCTGCTCCGCATAGAGTGGGGGATTGTGGGACATCATGGACCAGGAAATGTAACACTGATAGATGAGTGCCTAAATGGCTGCCCTCAGCCCCACCGTCTGCCCACAGGGATGGGGCAGCGTGGAAGGTGGGTGATTGCTCCCACCACAGCCAGTGGTTGAAATCTGGGGCAGAGGCATGTGCAACAGACACAGCTGGGTCCACACTGCTGTATCCTGTGCCCCCTTGTCCAGCAGTCTGTGCCTTCGTAAATAACACAGAGTGTGGGTACACCCCCAGATATGCCCTGAGACAGTCTGTGCATGTAGCTGCATGAAAGACTGGGGGATCCAGTGTGGAAGGAGCACTCGTTCCTTCTGTGAATACCACCAAGGGGCTACTGGACCCCCAGTGTGCAGCATTCTAACTTCTGTTTTTTTTTTAACATAAAATTTTTTATTCTCCTCGACTGGGGCAGGCTAGCTCCCTTTGGTTCCATTCCCACCATCCCCACTGGTAACTACCTTCCCAGGATTTACCTGTTGGAAATTTTCCCCCAAGGATTGGCCCCCCCACCTAGTGAGACCAGGAGGTAAGATGGCAGTCCTCCCCCCAGAGACTCACATCCAGTTGCTGCAAGCAAGGTCCTGGCAGTGGCACGGGTGAAGGGTTGGCGCCCAGAGCATCATGTACACCACCCCACGCTGCATTTTCCTCCTTTTCCCTGCAGTTGAGGTGTGAATGTCGGCGCATGCATATGGAGGCACACACGCACCACAGAGTCCTGCAGCCCTCTTCCTTCATGCCGCTCCAACTTGCACTACCACCAGGCCTTCACCTGGGGGCAATCTAGAGGTGGAGCTGACAAGCCATCCCTCTCTGGGACAGGAGAGCAGTCCATCAGATGCTTGATCCTCTCCCCCTACAGCCGCCCCCCAGCAACCTAAGTCTGCTCCCAGTCTCAGGTCACCAGCATGGTGGGCAGTGGCACTACCATCTTGCCACTGGGCTGTCACCTTTTGGATTCATTTATTGAAATGTGTCACTTTGACACTTTTTGTCTGCAATTCTCAAAGACAAAGTGTGGCAATTTCTTACTACTCTCTAAACATTTTGCATTAGCTCCTTGCACTGGCATGGAAGACCCTAAAAACTATCAACACAAATCACAAGGGTGGATGGATTTGGGGCACAATGTGATTTGAGTGCATTCAGCCACCTGAGATGTGTGGTCATTACAGTATAATCACAGTGGTCATCATTATACCATACTCACACTCCCCCAGTATATCATGCTTAAAAATTTGTTTTAATCCAGCTGCCCATTAATACCTACAGTCATGTTATTGAAGGTCACCAGTTACAGTGGAGGAATGATCTTATCCTTTTTCTAACTAAGAAGGGCTAAAAAGAGAGTCTTTATAAGGTACATGAAAAAGCTGGGGGATAAAGAATAGGACCAAGTAGGAGGTCAAGTGAGGGGGAAACTGTTCTTTAGATATATAAGAGAAAAAAGAAAGATGGGGAGTATTGTCAGTCTAATGGAAGGAGGCAGGGTAATAGATGAGGGTGGGCAAAAAGCAACGGTGCCGAATGACTAGTTCTGCTATGTATCTGTATTCACAAGGGAGAATAGTTTTTTTTCTTTTTCTTTCAAATTGTTTAACCAGAAGTAGCACACTAAGCTGAAAGCTTGTTTACAGGTGTGACCTGGGAGCACAGGGAAGTTAAGTGACTTGCTCAGGGTCACACAGTATGCAAGTGGGGGCTGTGGGATTCAAACCCACGTCTCCAGATTTGCAGCTCAGAGCCTTAAACCACTGTGCTATACTGCCTCCCTAGTTGGCTCTTTCCAGAGAGTGGCATAAAAGTGGCTGATAGAGGAGTCCCAAAAATGAAACTGTAGAAATTTACTGGCAAAAGAGTCAAAAGGGGCTTGCAGCCCTGAAAGTAAATAAGGACTGGGGCCAGATGGGATGCATCTCAGGGTGCTACAGGAGCAGGCATCGGTGTTAGCTGATCCCCTGGAAGGGCTGTTCAGTAGCTTAATGCAGCAAGGGATGGTTCCAAGGGGTGGTTCCCAGGGACTGGGGGCTGGCAGTCATGGGTCTTCTACACAAGGGAGGAGACAAGGAGCGGCCAGGAAACTACAGACCTGTTAGCTTTACCTCTGTGGTAGGGAAACTGATAGAGACACTAGCCAAAAAGATCTAGTGGAATACTTGGAGAGAAATGGACTTCAGGATAGTAAGCAGCATGGATTTGTGACAGGAAGAATGTGTAAGACTAGCCTGATAGTATTCATTGACTGGGTAACCAAGGTAGTTGATAAGAGCCGTGCTGTAGGTTTACTCTACTTTGACTTTAGCAAGACACTCTGCTTGGTGCCACATTGAAGGCTGCTGAAGAAGATGGAGGATCTGGGAACAGCTAACGAAATAGTGGGGTGGGTACGGAGTTAGTTGGAGGAGATGCAGCAAAGAGTTGTGGTGAATGGGTTCAGATCAGAGGAAAGAGAGGTAACTAGTGGAATACCACAGGGATCTGTTCTCGGCCTAGTCCTCTTTGTTATGTTCATCAGCAACATGGGGAGGGAAGCCAGAGCAGGTCACACCTATTCACAGATTACACTAAATTTTATGGTAGAGTTGACAACATGGACAGGATAAGGGAATTGCAGAGAGTCCTGCAAAGGCTGGAAAATTGGTCCAAATTCTGGCAGCTGAAATGCAAAGCTAAAAAGTGCAAAGTTACTTACTTAGGGAACAAAACCTCCAGAACAGAGTATTGGATGGGGGGGGTAAGCTGGATGCAGCATGAGAGGGGTGCTGCACTTCTGAGGTGCCGTCTTTCGGATGAGACGTTAAACCGAGGTCCCATCTGCCTGGATTGGTGGTAGTTCAGGTGGATGTTAAAGATCCCATGGCACTTATCGAAAAGAGTAGGGGAGTTTTTATTGAAATTCACATAAGATATATCATAACAAAGAAAACATATTGCATCACTTCATCTTACATCACATTCCCATAGAAAATTACAAGAAAAGAAAATTTTTACACAGTGATATACATATAATGACTATAAACATAATCTTGCCTTACTCAAAACTTTTACTTATATTTAATAAAAAATTTGAAATCCCTTCCACCATCTATAAACCTTAGCCCCTGAATAGTGCACTAAATCAGATTGATAAACCGACTTCATTGCTTGCATAATCAGATAACTAAAAACTTGATATGACATCATTTTTTGATAAATTACCCATTGACATCTTGCTTGCCATAAATAAAACCTTAGACAACTTAGCAGGAGAAAATAGGTTTCTAGGTGAAGAGTAGAAGCTTCTCTATGAAGAACCCCTAACACTAAGGTATCATAATCCATTTTTCCTAACCAACTCATGTGCCATTTTTCCGCAAGAAAGGGCCAAAGTGATTTTGAATAAGAACAAGTCAGTAAAAACTGGTTCATAGTCTCTTCTATATTTACACACGCCAAATATGGACAATTCCTTTGTTCTAGATTTTTATGTTTTGCATTACCACGGACATTCAATCTACCATAAACTGTAAGCCATGATATTTCCCATATTGCAGCTGGCATTCGTTTATTATTCAATTGCTTCAAAACTTGGCCATTCAGGGAAGGGGGACAATTCTTAAAACAGGGTTCTGTAGGGTACAATCGGGCCATTAAAGTAGAACAAAATTTTTTCCACTGGCTTGTAAAATATCGTACGAAAGTGATCCTCCATTTAAACAATTTCTGAGCTGTCAAGGAAATATTCAGGTACCTGCAGTCTAGTATGAAGTTTGGGTGCCACCTCACCCCAGGCTGCAAGGTAACGCTCAAGAACTAAATGTATCATCCCCTTAAAACCACCTAAACTGCTAGAAATTCCATACCAAACAGTATGATAAATAAATAAGGAATAAAAATAAACAATAGGTTCAATCATTCCTAAACCTCCATTTTCTCTACTTAAATAGGTATAACATCTTTTAACTGGGTTAAGCTTGTTGCCCCACAACATTTGAAAAAAACATTTCATAAATTCTAGTTTCTAATACTGAAGGAAGAGGAAAAATATAGGCCACATATTGCAACTGCGGAACTATAAAACTTTTCAAAATCTGTATTCTTTTTAATTTTGACAATTTCCATGTCTGCCATCTCTTAACTTTAACCCAAGTGTGCTCTATGACCTTTTCCCAATTAACCAAGGCCAAATTTGGAGCCCTGAAAATAATACCCAAAATACTTATCGGCTCTTTCGAAAAAGTATTCCAGACACTTGGCAAGAGGAAATCTCCAATGACCTATCAATAACCCCTTGCATTTGGAAAGGTTAAGTTTAGAATTTGAAACTCCAGCATATTGCACAACTGTCTGTATAAAAAGGGAAACTTGATTGTGATGCGAGAAAAAACCACAAATATCATCTGCATAAGCCAAAACTGACAATTTAGCAAACTCATTCTGTGGTAACAAATTTCTCACTCTTAATTTGGTTAAATGCTGTAGTAAGGGATCAATTGAAAAAAGGTACAATAAAGGGCTGAGAGGACAACCTTGCCTTACCCCAGTGGCAATCATAAACCCCTCTGTAATTTGCCCTTTAAGAAAAACTTTAACAAATACATGTGAGTATAACATTTTAATATAATTAATGAATACCATAGGAACACCATACCTGGCCAAAGTTAAAAAGGAATTTTCGATCTATACTTATCAAAACTTTTCTTGATCAAACGAAAGTACACAACCCCTATTCTTTTGTAAAGATACTAATTCAACAAAATCTCTAATCAAAATTAAAGCATCTTGTATTCTTCGCCTGGTATACCACAGAATTGATAATTTGACAGAACCAGAGAAGCATAGTTTTTAAGCCTAGTATTAAGGATTTGAGCCAGGATTTTATAATCAGAATTTAAAAGAATTATTGGTCTCAATTTGCAATATCTGCTCTATTCCGTTTTAAATAAATAAACTAACAAACCTTCTGAAAAAACAGATGGAAACTCAAGATACTGAAAAAAGGATGAATATACTGTATATAAAATAACTGAAATTTCTGAAATAAAATATTTGTAAAATTGGTTTGGCAAACCATCCAATCCAGGTGAAGTGCCTACTTTAAGACTTTTAATAGCTTCTTGAATCTCTGCTAAAGTAATACTTTTGAGTAATGCTAATACCTCTTTTGGAAAACTAGAAATATCAATATTTTGCAAATAATCCTGAATGTCCCCATCTGAGGGGGTCTCTGTGGGCAGTAAAGACTGATAATGTGACTTAATCAAATTTTCCATACCCACTGTCGTATCAAATCTATTACCACTAATATCATGCAAATATTTGATAGTACTATCTGAATGAATTTTCTTACAAGCCTCATAAGGGTCCCCGACCGGCCCCTTCCTGGTACCCAAAGAAAGCATCGCTGAGATTGTGGATGCCCTATCATATTGATATTTCACCATTTCTTTCTTGATTATAGTGATCTGAGCAGAAAAATCCTCTCTACTTGAATAAGATAGTGTGTATAAACGCTGCAGCTGGCTTCTAAGAGAGAGATATTTCAAAAACTTTTTATTTCCTAAGGATTTACCATGTGCACAAAACCAACTCTGAATATCCTCCTTAGTATCCACCCACCAGTCTCCAGCCTTGTCATAAAGACATAACACAGAAATTCTAGCGGCTAATAAAACCTCTATTCCAGACTTAACCATCGGGGACTCCAATATGGACATATTTAATCTCCATCTGTTTTTTTTTTCTATTCTGTAGAGGGATATCTGAAATAGTAAACTGTAACAAAGAATGGTCTGAAAACTCACTAGGGATAATCTGAAAATAACCCTTCTTTATATTCTGAGAATGAAAAAGGTGATCTATCGTAGTTTTATAATTTCCCCTACTATAGGTGAACCTATTACCTTTATTATAACAGCTGCAATTAATCAGCTTAGCAGTATCAATTATAGCCGATAACATATGCGAGTCACAATATACCTTCTTTCTTTTAATTCCAGCTACTTGGTCCCTTACAATATCACAATTAAAGTCTCCCCCTAAAATGATAACATAAGAAGACACTAGATATGGTTGTATTAGCCTTAAAAGCTCTACCCGAGTTGCCTTAGTCTGGGGTCCATACATGTTAATAAAGCGAAAAGCTCTAGACTTCCAAGTTCCATCTAATAAAACTAAACGTCCTGGGATTAAATCAATCAATTTTACTAAGAAAATCATATGAACCAAAAGGATACTCACCCCATCCGCACAATCTGGCCCAAAGGACCAATAAGAAGGCCCCCAAATCCATTCCCTTTTAAACAACAATAACTGTTCTTTAGAACACATCCATGTTTCCTGAAAAAGAAAAAATATCATAATCGAACTGTGAATAGAAGAAAAAACGCCTTCTTTTAACCACATTTAACAAACTATGAATATTTAAAGACCCTATAACAAGAGAACCTATGAGCCAGGAGATTAAAAGACACACAGTTAAATCAAAAGAATCTATTTTTCCGCTTTTTCTTTTTTTTTTTTTATAATCCCATACTCCATCCCAAAAGAGAACTGACTACTTCCAACTGACCGAATCAGCTTCACTATGTTCCATGTCAGAACTCCTCTGGAAGAAATAATGCTGCATATGAGTTCCATTCTCCTTGATACCCACCTCTTTTTAACTTGCTTAAAGGATTAGGCTTGTTATGCCTAGATGAACGCCTCCTAGCTACTGGCTTGAAGTCTAAATCCCAGCCTGGTCTACCTTTGACACTATTTTTTCTCATAACAAACAGGTGAAAGAAGTGGTCAACTTTGTCACCCGTGCTTGCAATAGCCTGTTTAAGCAAGGACCAACTTCAGGATTAGCTACCGGGAGGAAGACAAGGTGCCGAATATGCTCTAGAGTAGATTTAGAGACTGGATTAGAGAGGAGACTATACTCTGAGGAGGGGGGGGGTCAACCTTCTCCTCCAACAACTCCTGTGCCTGCTGAATCAAAAGATCGGGGCTCGCACTTGGAACCTTGTTCTTGGCAGCCCAAGAACAATCCCCAAATACGTGACCCACCTCTTCACACAGATCACACCTAGTGTCGTTAGTACAATGCAATGCTATATGCCCAATGCCCCCGCAATTATCACAACGGGCTTGGTCACAAGTACTGGATAGATGTGTCTGTGCCCCACATTTATAGCATGCCCTTGGCTGTCCTGCATAAAAACATACCCCTCTATCCCTGCCTAACATAAAAGAATTAGGGATGTGCTCTAAACCATTTCCCCCAACCCGTAGTTTAACTTTATATTTCCACCCCCCTGTCCAGAAGGACTCAGAATCCAATAAGGCCTCAGGTTTACTTAGAACATCACATTTCT
Organism: Neoceratodus forsteri; assembly: GCA_016271365.2. Lineage (NCBI taxonomy): Eukaryota > Metazoa > Chordata > Ceratodontiformes > Ceratodontidae > Neoceratodus > Neoceratodus forsteri. The sequence goes on along the minus strand of JADMNL010000026.1, from coordinate 58,718,070 downwards.
GTGACAACCAATATGTAATGTCGTCAACATGAACCCCTTCATTTTGAAACATCACAGTTATAAATCTAACAGAGGGCTTGGTGAAGGGGATAACCAAAAAAGGAGACCATAGGGGAGAGAATTTTACTAATGCATAGCGTTCCCAAAAAAGCTCTAAAGCATGAGTAGTTCTAAAACTAACATCATAGTTGTCTTCACCAGAAATATTAATCAGTGCAAAACATCTTTAGGAGAAAATTGCAAGGAGTCTTTTAGCAGTTTACTACCTACAAACACAGCGATCAGGCCTATCCGCTAAACCCCTTTATAGCGGATACGAACTGCATTTCGCCTGGGTGCAGCTTCTTTTAATATTAGAAAACAACCTGACAATAGGGTGGTTGATTTACTTTAGGGTTTGTGACTGAGCATTATTAACTATACTACTGTCTTTCACAAACACTTCCCTTTAGTAGTCTCAGTCCGAGTAACAGGAACTGAAGTGACCCCATTAGTCTCTGGCAGCTCCTGCGGATTTATGTCAGAAGGCTTCCATCCTGGTGATGCCTGGGAAAAACCAGTCGAATAATCCCAAGTGGGAATCTGGAATCCAAGTGCCTTGCTTGGTTTTCACCCATCCTGCTCCTTGCAAGGCCTGGGTAGTGGACCGTAGTTCTACTGCGCCTGGCAGTTTTGAGGAGCCGGATGTAGAAACAGGAATAGCTACTGGAGCCCCTAACTGCTCTTTAGGTTTAGATCCAAAAAAAAAGGTAGTAGCTCCGTCCTGCGTGGCTGGGTCTGTTTGGTAAACAATATTGTCTCTGGAAGCAATCCCATGCTTTGCTAATGATGCTGGTATTTTAAAAACAAAGCCTGATTCCTTTATTAAAGTAGAAGATTGCAATACAGCCTCATTTTCCTGACGTGGTGCCTTTCCTGATTTTAAGTGCTCAGCGCCACTGTGTTCCTCCATAGCAACAACTGCATCATGCCAATCCAAAGATTTTCCAGGCTTCAGGCACACACCTTCCTCGGTGTTAAAACTGACAGCCTGTTCAGGGCACATAATCAGGGACGCATATGCAACTGGATGAAGAGGTGCTGCAGATACACTTGCCGCCTGCACCTCTGTCAGAATTTCCGCTGTGCCAATAGCCCCTTTAACAGTTTGTAATTCAATTTCTTCAGATTTCAGCCCCTCAGAAACAAAGTGTTCACCTTTATCTTGGTGTTTCTTTTGAGAGAGTCCAGTCTCCGACGGCGTTGTTTTAAAAGTTTCTCCAGTATTAAATTCGGCTGCCAAAATACCTGCCGCATCCTCCGATAGCATCTGCGCTGCATATAAATCCTCCGTGGAAAAAAAAAAATCTCCTCCGTTTCTTTTTTTCTCGCATTACAGGGCACTTCTCCACTTCGGGCCTCTGAGTTGAAAGAACTAGGAGAGGAGGCCCGCTCTCCTAATCGCGCGATGTCCTGCTGCATCAGCAGTTCCTCCCGAGTGGCCATTCCGCTGACCTCAGGCTCCCTCTACCGCCAAAACAGCCACATAGCCAAGCAGAGAGTAGGGGAACTTCCCCGGTGTCCTGGTCAAATTTCCCTTATTCACTAAAAATACCACCAACAGCTTAATCTGGTTCAAGGTCAGTTGGCATTCATCTGTATCCCCTTCCCCCGGGTCGTGCCTGAAAATAGGCAGGATTTGTCTAGTGCACTTACCCGGTCAACAAAAGCTAAATAAATAAATAAATAAATCATCAGATAAATGGGACATAGGAGTCATCATTAGGGATTTCCTTAAACAAACCAGCCAATGTAACAAGACCTTCAACAAGGCTAACAGGATGCTAGGGTGCATCAAGAGAGGGTTCAACAGTAGAAGGCAGGAGGTACTGTTACTGCTGTATAGGTCACTGGTGAGGCCACACCCAGAGTAATGTGTCCAGTTTTGGAGTCCCACCTTAAAAAGGACAGAGACAGGATAAAGAAGGTACAGCAACGGATGGCCAAACTGATTCAGGGCCAGGAGTGCAGATCCTTTGAGGATGATCTAAAGGCACTAAACATGTACCTACTCAAAGCCAGAAAACAAAGGGGGACTATGATAGAGACCTTCAAGTTCCTGAAAGGATTTAGCAAGGTGGACAGTGAGGAGCTATTTACCGGGAACAGAGAAGACAGGACACAGGGTCATGAGGGGAGGTTAATGTAGGAAGGTTTAAAAAGGATGTGAGGAAGTATTATTTTACAGAAAGAGTGGTTGAGCCATGGAATGGTCTGCCGACAGAGGTCATGGGTGCCAAAACCATAAATGGCTTCACACAGCTGGGACAGAGTCAAGGAGATAGTAGCTACTCAGCAGGAAGTGAAGAGTGGAAACACAGATAACAAAAGGGGAACAGTGTACTGTAAGCAAAGACCCCACAGAGGCAATAGATCCTGGGGTATGACAGGGTAATATGAGCAGACTGAAAGGGCCTTCAGTCTTTTGCTGCCATCATCGTCTATGTTTCTATACTGTATCTCAGCCAGGAGCTCCCTACTGCTACTGCTATTTGGAAGCCCTGAGTTTAGTAAGCATGCACCACATTTGCTGAATCCTCCATCTGGCTTATCAGACTGAGTAAGATTATTGTAATATAGTTTGTAATATTTAATTATTTTTGTTTAGCACTTTTTTCATTTATAATTCTTTTATTTTCAATAAACAGTATTGTACTTTTCGATTGGTACTCTAGAAATGGAATGTTGTTACTATTTGGTGTGAAAAATTCAATGAAAGACCGAACAGAGTAAGTATTCAAGGATGATATAAATCATTTTCAGGATCCAGCTGGAGCAAATTTATATGGGATGCCCACAATCTAGCCTCTAAAATGTGGAAAAATGCCCCTGCAGTTGGAAAATGAAAGCAACATGACTGCTAAAGCAAAACAATTTGTGGGAGCTAATGGTTCCACAATGTTAATATGCACAGGAGTGTACCAGTAAGTCCTTCTTAGTCAGGCACATCTGTGCTCAACTATTGTAGACCACTTTTCCCTGTTTCTGCTTCTGGCAGCTTTCGAACATAGATTAATCTGAGTTACCAAACCAAGTGTATTCTTTGTGTTGATATCTATATGGGATTGTGTCTGATGGGGTTCTCTCCATCTGCCTAATTCAAATTAAGAGTTATAACAGTATACTTTGTATCCATTAATTCAATAGGCCAGATTTTTGCCCAAGTATAGTATCTTTGTGATGCTCCCAGGTTAACTGTATATGTCTACATGTCTGAGTGGTGGGAGTGATTAAATGACTTTGCTGTATCAAGGGAAGGTACAGCAGATCAAAAAGTATGGAGAACTGACTTAATATGTACTTTTTCTATATTGCTTTCTACAGTCACTCCATGTCAGATCCCATACCTTTGTTCCTCCGTGACATCTTTCTGTAGATGGCCCTTGAAGGCCTTGCTCTGGTCCCTTCTGAATGGCCTAAGCTGGGCAGTTCCTGTTCTAGTACAGTTTCTTAATTATAGCATGCCCTTGGTCAACAGCACTCCTAGGGATTGTGGGCCGATTCTCAGGTCCAGTTATTTGGGACACAAAATGGGACTGAATGTGTGCCGTGATGCATTGACCCATAACAGTGGTAAACTGAGAACATTCTATGTGCACTGGAGAGTGGAGGGCCCCAGTGCAAATCTTGGAATGCAACTGAGGCATTCCACATGTTACATTGTGCAAACTGAGTTTGTGCCCAGTAACAGCATACGTTACCAGCTCATTCATGTCTGCCCATGTCACAGTACCATGCTCAGATATTCATGAGCCCAAGCAACACTGAACACATCCTTCCCCAACCTGCATCTTTGGTCTGCTTGAAGGCCAGCTATGATGCCTGTAAGTTCACTCTTTATTAACATCACTGGTAATCTAGTGGGCGCCTGTCTCAAATCCCAGGCACAAACCCACCCAGTAGTCCAGTGGATCCCTCCTCCCTAGTCACAGGTCCCTGAGTGTGTATTTGTAAAATTGTCTCTCATCAAACTAGGTTGGCCCAACATCCCTGTGCAACAGGTGTAGGGTTTTGATGCCTCCACCATCTGGTTAAAAAATTATTTAAGCACAGGTGTCACAAAAGAGCTGTGACCACTGCACAGGCAGTAGCTGACATTGTGAGTCATACAACGTGACATTTTTTTTGTCAACCATTCCCCCTGACATGCATCAGCCCACTCTGATGTTCACTGGTGTAGAAGAGCTGTCCGACCGTCTTTGAGCGTAGCTTAAGGGAGGGGTCACTGACCAGGGACTGTCACTAAATAATGCCACAGCAATTTTGTATCAGCCTCTTCCAACTGAGAACTGGGCCCAGCCTTACATAGCCCATTTGAGTAAACTATGATCCTGAGCTCAGGAATCAAACCTAGATCACTCATGTCGCAAGTGGTAATGCTACTCACTTGGCTATCAAGCTGGCTTCTCTAATTCTACCTTTCTCTGGCTACCATTTAACCTTTCAGCTCCTCTGTCTAGCAGGTGGATGTACTGTACCACTTTCTGGCCATATTCACTGCCATGGTGTTCAGATGGAAGGTATTTACCCCTTAGTTTCCACAGTGTTTTCATCCCTGTGGCGACATCGATGCAAGTTCAACTGTCCAGGTAGAAGCACGTGCATGTGTGCACCTTGCTAAGTGCTCCACAATTCCCTCCACCTTTATGCCCCATCTGCTCTCTACCACCTGTACTCCTACAGAGGGTGGGGTTGAGAGAGTAAGGCGGTGCAACCCTTCCTCCCTGGAGGGGAGAGAATCCAGTGGGATGTTCAGTCCTCCTGCCCCAGCTGGCCACCAAGGTCCTGGACCCTAATTACATTTTTGGGAGGCTGTAGGAACAGTTCATATTTATCTTTACATGTGGTAGGCTTGAAGCAGCCCCCTTCCATGTATAAATCCAGAAAGACTCATGGAAGCACCCAACAGATACAATAAAATTCATCGCAGCTACTGTAAAGGATATTTTTTCTGAACTGGATATTTTAATTTTATGCATAGGGCTTTAAAGAAACTGCACAGTTGCATAAAATAATTATTTTTTTCTTTTGGCCATGCCTGATATGTCTTTTATAGTATCATCTGTAAATCTTTTACTTGGAAGCATGTTTTTGCTCAGTTGTCAGTCAGACCTCTAAGAGCCCACAGGATAGACTGGATGCTTCGCTACTGTGTGTGGGTTATAATACATTTATTTATTGAAACGTTTGTCGATTACCCTTGAGCACAAGTGCTCATTTACAAAAGTTCCACGTCAAATACATAGTAAAAAAAACATTACAAGTACAATAAGCAGTTCTAAAGGAAATGCAGCCAAGTCATGTTCAAAACACTTAAGACAACAGTTACATACACTTTTGAAAAAATCCATGCACATTTTTGTATAAAAAACACTGGATGTGTACAGAGAGAATGAATAAAACAGTTTAATAGTTACAATTTCAATGGACAGCAAGGACAGACCACAAGGTTTTCTTGAACTAATTAATCTTGAGATTCCACAGAGTATCAGGCAGTTCATTTAACCAATTAGTGGCCCTGACACAAAATGACTGATTGCCCAGCTGAGCATGCCAGAAAGGAAGCTTAATGGCATTCTTGTCCTGGCCGTGTTCCTGGTGTTGTATTGGCTGGAGATGGTGCAGAAGCAGTTTGTTAAAGCAGGGGGTGTTAGGCCCAGGAGTGCTTTTTTGGCTAGCAAACGTTCTGGAGTTTTATTCTGCTGTGTAAAGGTAGCCAGTTAGTGAGTGTGTAAAGGGTGCAAATATGAGTACACTTATCTGGGGGAGCCTAGAACAGAGCATAATCTTTGTTTCTTTGTAACTGCAGACCAGTTTATTGTTTGGGAACCAGCTTTCTGGTGTCCTGACGTTACTTTGGAAAGTGGCAGTGAGGCTGTCATGGTAAGGGTTTTTTGGAATAGATGACAGCATCATCAGCATAGAATATGTTAGCTGCTTGACAAGCATGGGGCAGTTGATTTATGGAGAGGCCAAACAGGAGTGGTCCCAAGATAGAGCCCTGTGGGGCACCAGTAGATACCCCCCCAGTGTTGGACAAGGATTCATCAATCTTCACACACTGGGAGCAATTAGTGAGATAGCTGTAGAACCAGCCAACTGTGTTCTGTGACCAACCTAGGCCAAGGAGTTTGTTAAGTAGGAGCTGACGGTTGATCAGGTTAAAGGCCTTGGTAAGGTCAATATATATAGCTCTGACAAGGTCAACATTATCAAGGACCTCATGAACATAGTTTGTGTATTCCAAGTAAGCATTATGCCACAACACAGCATAGTTCTACTGGATAATTAATCCATGCCTGGGGGGGGTGGGGGTTGACCACCCAGGCATGGATTAATTCTCCAACAGAACCATTCTGTGGAGCGGCTTGATGCACTTGTAACACAGCAAGCACAACATAAACACCATTTTACTTAACAGAACTGTACAAGGTAAATATATATATATATATATATATAATATAAATATATGTATATATAGATATGGTGAATAATAAAAAGAAACTCAGAAGACTGTTTATGCTGTGAAATGGTGCAACAACATTGCACAGGGTGTATACATTAATGTAGTGAGTAAACATGTGAAACATGACAAACGTTACATCACAAAAGTATACAAATATTCAACTTCTTAGACAGAAACACAGTAAAAGACTTGTATGTGAACAGAACTTAATATGGCAAACGTGCTCTGTGTCCTATTGTATTGCACTTCATGGTTCGCCAGCACAGCCCTGTGGGTAAATGCCATATAATTGCATATAGACAGAATGCAGCAAGAAAACTGCAAAATTTAACAACATTGTCTAATACGTTACAGAATAAGAATATTTAGTACTATAATTACACAACATGGTAATGTGCACTGTAAAAGTGAGATATCGAACACAGCATCTGGGTTCGAGGACGCCCGCTTTCTCTGAGGTGCACCATGGGTAAATAAGAATTTGCATTCATTAACCCATACAACACTCCTTATAATTCTATGCATTAACCTGACTAAATACTACAGAGGCACTAAACAGTTGCACACATTGGGAACCATGGAGATGTCAGCACTTTTCAGGAGGAACATCAAATATTCTTTACCATTAACATGGCAAGTCTGCACCACAGAGAAAGTCAATGTGACTAGATTATGTGAGGTGAGCCATGCAGGCACCCACAGACAGAGGGGAAGTCAGCACCTCATGCATGACTGTGTGCGGCTGGGACAGCAACCATGGATTAATTCTGCCAACTTTCTCTGACCGGGACATAGAGAGAGACACCAATCGAGACACGCAGCTGACTCCTGCTGAACGTACTGTCTTCTGTGTGTGTGTGTGTGTGTGTGTGTGTGTGTGTGTGTCTTTCTCGCTCTCTCTCTCTCTCTTCCCCTGCACTCTGTAGCTATCTCATGGGGTGGGTGGCTGGCAAACCAGAAATAATTACAGTGGTCTCGGATCTCAGAGGTGCACTCTCCCGGGTACCGAGCATGCAGCGCCTCGGCAAGTGTGCCAACCCCAACACCCGTGCTGCTGCTGATGACCCTGTGGTGTCACTTGTTGCTACCAGCAGCACTGGCTCTGTTGGCTCCCTGTCACTCTCCCTCAGTGGTTTTCCCAGTGACACTACTCTGTGGGTCGTGTCTCTGTTGTGGCTGCTGTTAACAAGCAGGGATTAATAAGTGTTGGGGACACTGCACTTGGTCCCCAGAGGTCCACGGGATGGGTGGATGGGAAGGGGCCGAGCTTAGCTTTTCCCAGCATTAACATTCAGGCCACGTTTTGTAACTATTAACCCAGGGCCAGGGAACACAACACATCGCAGGGAATCTGTCCCAAGTGCTGTTATAGGATACCACCTGATTGCTGCAACATAAAACAGAGCTGTGGCTGCTATTGGTACTACAGCAGCAACCATGGTTAATTAAGAATGAATCCATAGTCCCTGGCTGTCTTTGCACCAATCAGGTGATATCTTTTTACTTAGCCATGTTACAACAATGCTGTGTTGGTGCTGTGGAGCTTCTGTAAGCCATGCTGCTGTACACACTGGACACTGTTTTTTTTGAGGTATATGACAAGCTGGTCAGAGACTATTCTCTTGAGGCCTTGGATAGGAGGAGAGAATGGGGTTTGTAACTGGCAAGTATAGTGGGGTCTCTGCTTTTGAAAACTGGTGTAACCAGTGTGGATTTCCATTTCTCAAGGAACTTTGGGGAGCACAGGTAAAAGTTAAAAATTCCAGAGATGAGGTAGGAAAGTTTTTCCACCGCCAGGGCAAGAAGTTTCATATCAACCAAATCGCTCCCATACCTAATTTTGCCAAGCACCCTACTGATGTAATTCAAGTTGTCTTTGGCTGAAACAGCCTTAAAGCTGGATTAGAGCCCACTATCTGGGAGGCTTCAGGATGGGATTCCCTGCAGGGGGTCTGGGCTGGCTCAAAGAGGATGATGGAACTGAGGTCAGTAAAGGCTATGTTGAAGTAATTGGCAATTTCAGTGGGATCAAAGACCTCATGACCCTCCACCCTGAGAACTGGAGGAGAGGTTTTAACTCCCTTGCCTAGGAGCTCTGAGTCGTCCCAGAATATTTTGCCATTGCTCCAGTTCTGGGTCTGCTGGTCCTTATAGAAGTCAGCTTTGGCCTTTCTAATCACACTGGTGCACTATTATGGGTTTTCTTGTACCTTTGAAGGTGGACAGGGGACCCTGTTTCACTGGCCAGTACCCACAGAGTGTCCCCCTCAAGCAGGTAAGGAGTTCAGGGGTGATCCATCTAGATGGTGTTCCTTTTGCCCTGCAATTTTTTAGAGGGTGCAGATTTATTACAGGCATGTGTGAACTCAGAGACAAAGAATTCTGTGGCCAAGTTTATATCAAGAATGGCATCTAAGAAGCTCAAATCAATTTGGGCCAAGTAAGATTTTAATTCAGGCACCTTCACTTTGTTCAGGACTCAGCTGAATGTTAAATCATGTTTTGGTATATGCACATTTTTAAAATATAGATTGCAGTGAAACACACATCAAGCAAAGGAAATATGTGCAAAACAGATGCCAAAAGGCATGGAAACTGAAAATGCATATGAAAAACTTCAGTCACTTTGAACAAACCAAACACAATCCAAATGTGGGGGATTATTCAAGCATAGAAAAATCTGAAAGGCATAAAACACAATCCTCTAGATATGTATAGTAAACAAAGAAATAGCAGTAGCCTGAAAGAGAGCATGGAAACAGATTAAAACAATGCCGTCCAACTTGGTTAAAGTATTTGAAGAAGTAAAACACAGTGGTGAAGTGAATTAAAAGCATTACAATGATGAGAGAGAAGACAATGAAGGGGAGAGAGAGAGAGAGAGAGACAGTAAGAGAGAAAGAGAAAAAGAAAAGAAGAGAGAGAAGAGGAGGAGAGAAAGAAAGAAAACTTATTTGGATTGGTTTCAGTTTGTAGATTGAAAATATATTGATTGTAACATCAACAAATGGTATAAGGGCGAAAGCAATCAGGAGTAATACTAGCATTACTGTCAGACTGTAGCAAGTTACTTAGGGTAAGATACACTGATGCTATACATGCACATTCTTCAAATATCAGTACTCTGTTCTCAGGTTATGTTTTAAAAATATCTATGCAGTAAAATAATTCAAGAATTACCACACCTCCCATTTAGGAACAGACAGGGAGCATGCTTGTGAAGAAGGTGAGCCTTTTATTCCTGAAGTAGGAATGTGATTCCATACTGCAATTGGGGAGATAAGAAATTAAATCCCAAATTTAGGAAGATGTGTACAATGCTTTAAAGGCAAAAGAGTGGGGGAAAGTCCAGGTCACCCCTGAAAAGGGGCCTTTGTCTCAGTGGCCATACCCAGTTATCAAAATTCAACCACTAAATACATTTACATGACAACCCAAACTGGGTGCTGTTATCCAATACAGCTACCACATCATCTGAGGATCACGAAGACTTACTCCAGCAAACCATTACAGCCTTGTGACCTCCAAATGTATTATCATTTTATACTTCTCCCTGTCAAATGCTTGACATTCCAGATTTATGTGAGCTTGTCTATTATCACAAAGATCAACAGATCTTGGATGGCTCTTTCACATTTTTTGGCCTCGTTTACTGCCAAGATGTTAGCTTGGACCCCAAAAGAGTAATTTAACAGCCCCCTTTTCTGTTACCATGTGTTCTCTTGACATAAACTACTCTGTGGTGGATAAAATGTTGTTACATTACAATTCCCTTTTGTATCGAGTAGGATTTGAGGTAATGTAATATATTGTCTGCTTCTGCCATCTGGCAAGAAACATCAGACAAAATGAGACTAGAATGCAACCTGATAAAATTATCTGGACAAGGCCATAGAAATGAAGAATTGGTTCCAGCTTCCTTTTATTTTTGGCATAAGAGTAGATGTCTTCTTTTGGGATTTTTTATCATTTGTTTCCATTTTGTGATTTACCTCTGTGGCATTCCTGTTTCCAAGTTCATTGGTATGTCTTGGCTGTTTGTTCTTCTGGGTAACTGTTGTCTGAATATCAGAGGCAGAGCAAGATTTGTTCCTATAAAAGTGATACATGCAAACAGATTCAAAGTGGCATAAATCTAACCATCGTCACACAACTACTGTGGTGTGACTGAGCCTCTCTTTAACTGGGGTCTATGTTGTAGGGTGACTGGAGAAATTATTTACAAAAGGAAGTACATCATGTTACTGCTGTTAAGGTTCATTAACCTGAAAGAAACACAGACTAGAAAACATGTTTTTATTACTTGCAGATTTAAAAAAAGTTGACTGTCTAAAAATTGCTACATCTACTCACTACATCTAATTATCTGCCTGGAAGAGATGAACACCAGATTGAGGGTGTACCCAATTCGCACTGTTTGCTCCTCCTTCTTCCACCCCTACACTATAAGAAACTATAAAAAAAATCTCTTGAAAGTTACAGAAAAGTTTACCAGTATTGTTTGGAATGCACAGCATTCACTAGGATAAACAATCATGTTTGATGAAAGGGAAGACTCTGGTGGAGGCCAATGAACATATTTCTGCATAAAATGTTGAATTTTCATTTGGTCACTTCTAAACACATAAGGGGGTACATTTTGTACCTCAGCTACCTTCCCACTTAAAATCTGGAGCAGAATCTGACTGATGATTTTATTCCCTAAACTGAGTTCCTGTGAGTCCCCCCTCTCCAGGTCTTCATACCCAAACATTTAGAGCATCACCTGTTGACGTTTGTTGAGGGATGGTATTCTGCTGGCATGGGAATAGAGTGCTGGGGAGCCATATTTTGAAAATGGGCACTTGCAGGGGCATGTCCATGCTTTCTCATATAGACACAGCACACCAGTGACACTTGCATTTTATTTATTATTTTATTCTTTTGCTAATCAGGCAAGGCAGAGTAGGCACAAGGCCTTTTTTCAGGGGTGACCTGAGAGCACTGGGAAGGTTAAGTGACTTGCTTAGGATTACGCAGTATGCAAGTGGAGGTTGTGGGAATCAAACCCAGGTCTGCTGGATGTATCAAGCTCTTTCACAGCCTGTTACTAAAACCTCTGCGCTATACTGCCAGGCATCATTTGTGGATAATTTCCCATGACCTCCTGAGGGACCAAGTTCAAAACATTTATTTACTTTAAAAGTAACGGAATGTGGGTCAATGATTCATTAAAATAATTCAGAACTATCTAGCTGACCTCTGTACATGTGGAAAACTGCACTTAAAACTATGCAAAAAAATACATTGAAAAGAACATCTCTCCTAATTGGTCTAGCATTAAGTGTGGGTGGGCCAGAGACAGCTTTATTTTGGATCCACAAAAATAACTAAGGTAAAAATAAACTCTATTATACCAATAATACTTTTAGGTCACAGTGGCACAATTCAGTAAGGGAACCTAGATGCATGCTTATTAAATGGAAGCAGTCAGAGCTGTTTCTATGGCTAACATGAACTGCTGCTTTAGTCAAAATTCCATTCTTACTAAGAGTCATGCTAAGAATGTAGACACACAGAAGGCCGGAGCCCATAAGTGTGTATCTCCAGCCACGCTGGTGTATCATCCCTTGGTTAGTAAATATTGGTCTAGACTACATTTAAAATCTGTGTGGTTAGAACATACCACTACTGATTGGAGTAAAGCATTCCTTAAGAGGATTATTCTTTGAGTGTAGAAAAGGTGCCTTTTATTATTTCTAGGGTACGTAAGTGTCAATTGATATTTGTGACTTCGAAGGTTACTTTCCCATTGGCTAAAGGTCATCCCTAACTGTGACAGTAGCTCAATGTCATTCGACAGTTTATGCACTAGAAGAAGGTCTCCTCTAGTTCTCCTTTGTTCCAGGGAGTATAGATTGAGTTCATCAAATCTTACGTCGTATTCTTCATTGGGCATATTTGTGACCATTGTGGTGGCTCTCCTCTGGACACCCTCTGTCCTATTTATACCTCTCCTGTGATAGGGACTCCACAGGGGAGAACAATAGTCCAAGTGAGTCTAACATAGGCCCTTTACAATGGTAATATACCCCCTTATCCCTTGAATTGAAACTCCTTTTTATATATCCCAGCACTCTATTAGCTTTATTTATAACATAATTGTAGTGGTTGTGGGAAGATAGATCTTGTGAAATTAATATGCCTAGGTCACCGTGTAGTTCTACTGTTGTGAGTGCTTGATTATTTAGAGTGAAATGATGTTGATTATTAGTTGTACCCAAGTGCATAATAATGCATTTACTAATGTTAAAGGACATTTTGTTTTTTGCGCCCAGTTCTCCAATTTTTTTAGGTCATTAGTGCACATGCATCTTTCTTCTTCAGTTTTTACCTGGGCTGCTAGTTTTGTATCATCTGCAAAGTTGACAATAGTACTTTGGATATTCTCTGACAAATCTGAAATATAAATGGAAAACAGTATTGGTCCCAATACTGACCCCTGGGGCAGATCGCTGCTCACTGGACATAATTCAGATGAATGCCCCCTAATGCATACCCTCTGGGTGAGATTGTGTGGCCACTCTTCCACCCAGTTTGAGATGGTATTATTTATTTTTTGTTTCCTCATTTTTTCTACTAAGATGTCATGAGGCACCTTGTCAAATGTTTTACAAAAGTCCAGAAAGATCACATCCACTGGATTATTACTCTCTAACATTTTACTGATGCGTTCATAGATTTCTACATGCTCTTTTGTTTTGTGGTTCAAACCCCTCAACTTGCCCTTTAAAGGGAGGTTCTTTCTGGTTTCAGTTTTAGAACTGGCCAGGTTTGGAGTTCTTTTTGCAGGTTCTGCTAGCCCCTACTTATGAAAGCATCTAAAGACTGACAGTCACTCATATGTGAGCTGTCTACTTGGCAGTCTCTTAAGACTGACCATCACACATATGTGAAAAACTGGAGTGTTCGGTGGCTCAGCAAGTAGCACACTTGCCTATGGGGATGGAAGATTGGAAGGTTGTGGGTTCTAGTTCAACAACTGGAACCTGGGGTAGTATCCATAACTGACACTGTAGTGCAGTATGCGGGGGGGGCTGCACTGGTGAGGTGCTGTCCTTCAGATGAGATGTTAAACTGATGTCCTTTCTGCCCATCTCTGGTCACTGTCCAGCTGGAGGTAAAAAAAAAAAACATGTTATTTACTGAACAAGACTAGGGGTATTTTATTGGAAAGAAAATCAGACAAAACAAAAACATAGTCAGTTGAGAAGAAAAAAGATATTGTCATCAAAGTGTTAACCTAAGCAATAAATAACCTGTCCATCTGAAAAGAAAGATGAAGCTATAAAGGGAGCGAAAAAAGAAAATAAAACTAAACAAAAACAAGATATAAAACTGAGTTCAACTTGTTCAATATCAGGATCAAAAAGGAAAAAAGCGGAGGTCAACTTGTTCAATAACAGGAATAAAAAGGGGAAAAAAAAGCTTTTAGAACTGTTCATTACAGAATCCAGGGGACTGACTCTCAGAACTGATCAACAACCTGTTACAGTAAGGACTGTAGTTTTTTATAAAACACCTCTTTAACAGTAGATTCACAGTCCATAGCAGTGAACAAACATGATGACCTGATTTGCTGGAGCAACAGTTGGCATCTTGCCTGACAAAGGTAACATTTCAGGCAGACAAAAATAACCATAAGCATACCAGGATGGAATCCTCTGCTCGGGGGGGGGGGAGATCCCCTTAAACAAAGCTGGCATATGCAAGCCCCTCTAACCATGGGCGCGGCGAGCATCAAACTAGAAAAGCGTCAAATCCCATTGCAGTTCAATGACAATATTGGATGTGGGGTAATCTGGTCCAGTTCTATGACCAGAAAGAATTGTTCAAGGCTTTCAATTGGGTTGCACTAGTCCTGCCGAGGGCTCATATTCTCTTTGATCCTTTTAAGCTTCCAGTTTCCTTCCACACCTAAACTTCAATGGGAGCTAAGCCATAACACGTCCCATATTTTGCACGGAATTCATGTCTGTCAGCTGACAAGTGACTAAATGTGATTTTGCAGTGGCACAGTGTGTTTGAAACCTGGCTCAGGGTCATAATGTTGCAAGATATTCTGCCGCAGCAATATACCGCACTGTCACTACAGCGTGATATATTGCCAGCAGCAGACGTCTGTGTTTTGCAGGGGGTCTGGCCCCTGAACCCTCCCCCAACTAAAATAACTAACTCCAGGAGGAAGGAGTTAGACACTTATTTCGCACAAAGTGCAAATAAAAGAAAAATGCCATGCGTCTAGAATCGGGATTCAATACCCGGTCCGCAGACTCACCATCTCCATTGCTCCAGTGATCAATGTGCATGCTAGCAAAGAAGTGAATGCACTAAAGCTGCAAACAACAGTGCAGGCCAAATACTCCAGAACTGTGTTATGGTTCAACACAGGTTTGCACGGCACAAATACATTTGTGCAGTGTTTGTGCAGGGCTAACACATTCACGTTTTTCCAGAGCAAACATTTGCTGTATTCAAAAGTGTTATACAAATGAGCCTACTTAGGCAGTTGGTGGGCAAACATCCATATTAGCATCTCATTATGACCTGATTTGCATGTAGATTGCAGAGTGCATTTGCAGGGTCTCACAGCGCCATCTGTAGGTCAGTCTGAAAGTACAGGGGCAGGCTGGGTCGACTCACAGCGCCACCTGTAGGTCAGTATGAAAGTACAGGGGCAGGCTGGGTCAGCTGACAGCTCAACCTGTAGGTCAGTTTGGAAATACAGGGGCAGGCTGGGTCTGCTTACAGCTCCACCTATTCGTGAGTCTGAAAGAAATATCTGAAAAGTAGAAAAGTTGTAGTTTCCCTTTGAAATATACTGGCAGGCTTGCTAGTAAGGGTTTTCTGACATCACCACATGGGGACTCCTTTGGACTCTTTTTTTTCACTAGCACTTGGCACAATACAGATAAAATATGGAAATGTAAGTAAAAGTAAGTAAATAAACAAATAAAAGCAAACTGAATGATTGCCGAAGCATCTAAAGGCTCCAAACCTTCATTCTTTAAGATATGCACGTTTACTAAGCACCTGCTCTTTAAGAATAATAAAATTGGCAACAGGAATTGTTTTATTAAGAAACCCTTTTTGAGTTAGTAAATCACCAAGATTTCCAGGCATTAACCTCTGCCATACAAATTTCCAAACGATCTGTCCAATTTAACAAGCCGAGGTCACCCTTTTCAAATTTTACCCCAAGGATTTGGATTGATGAATCCTGAACCAGAATCCCACCCACTGTTCCACTTCTAAGCTGGGAAAAACCCAATGTGATAACTGCAGTCTTGTTTTATGAACTTTAGTCCCAGAGATTCTAGTGTAACCCATATGTCCATTTTTGTAACATGGATATACATATGGTATCTACAGGTTCGGGGAAGGATGAGGTTACCTGGCACAAGAGACCTAGGTTTGGCTACTCTGCACAAGGGGCACCCAAGTAAATCCAACTACAGGAAGCAATAACTGTAATGTCTAGAACCAGAATTGGGATTTTTCAGTGTGGCTTTATTTATTAACTCACTGAACATAAACAAAGCACTGCATGGTCCCCCACAGGGCTACGTAACTGTAATGCAGATTAGAGGTTAAACACAGCGGTCCATTTTAGGAATGAACACAATACAACAGTTGTCTGGCTTTGGACCCACCAGGCACTCAGCCCGGACTTTGCATGCGGTGGATACACAGCCCGACTGGCCCGGCTCCCCTGCCGGCCACTCGACTGACAGTCCACTTGGCGAATGAGACCCAAACTCTACTTGGAAAGACATCCCATCAAACAAGGAGGCTCCCAAACTGTGGCTCCCCACACCACTTGAAGTCTGCGACTCCTAGAGAGATTTTGTTTTCGTACTTCCAATTCGAAACTCCCATCCAACAAAGAGACTCCCATACAACAAGGAGTAATTTTCCCATCCTGTGGCTCCCACACCACTTAGAGTCTACCGACTCCTAGAAATTTTCAAGTTACGACCACGTCTAGGTACCCACCCCATCACTATTAGCATGAGGCAAGTAGCAAAAACACAGAAGAAATCCGTAGAGGTGGACCTGGTTACTAAAGATGGGGTGTTTTCCCACCTCCAGCTCCCACAGCCCATACCCGGCCATTTCTCTGGACACACAGAACTTTAGACTTTAAAATGTAGATTGACGGTGGTTGACCTGAAGCACCCCCTCTACAATGAACTTTAAATCCATTAACACTTTAAACAGATGACTGCTCTATTTGTTTGTCCTAGTTGACATAGTCCTCCCAAACAGCAGTCCCCAATACTTGAAATCCAACTGAAGAAAAGAAGTTGTTTGCCCTTCCACTGGGCCAAACACTCACCATTCGTTGCAGTTGCCCCCACAGAAAAACTGTAACCTTTGCTGTTATACATGAACAGACTGAACTTAAATTAAAACAGGCAGCTTTCTTCCCAGGGTGGGAGAAGGGGATTGCCCCTGGAACCCACAAAGAAATTTTCCTCACCCCCCCGAGGGAGGGGGTAACAGACACTACTGGTGTCCTTCTTGTTTGCTTAAGGACAAACTGAAGACTGACTTTGAATTCCCAAGGTTCTAAACTTACTCTGAGCTGAAGATTCCAAATGTGGCTCATGCAGCTGCGACAGTTCTATAATGATGTCATCTCTCAAGTCTCAGCTGTGACTGAGGCCAGAGTGAGACAGTGTGAAATCCATTTAACTGGAGTTTCACAAGCTGCCTTCCCTGCCTACCACTAGGTCTTACTGGGATTCTAGTAACCCCGGGTAACAAAGGGGTTACACTAGAAAATGAATCTATAACACCAAGTACTTCAGAACTGGAGGTCTCATCAGCCACATTTAGGCAAATGTTTTTTAGAGGGCTATAACCCACTGGTATAGCAATGGCAAAACAAAACTAAATAAAAAAATAAATGTGAACTGCCTATTGCTAGTATTCACAAAGTGAAGGGGAGGGTCAACGTGGAGGGGGAAGGGGAGGGAGGGGCAGCTGCAGAATAAAGGACTGCTAGCTGCACCCTCAAGCAGACTTGGTAGACCATATGGCCTGTATCTGCTGGCAGTTTCGTATGTTCATATGTTCGTAAATTAAAAAAAAACAACAGTACTGCACTGAGTGCCATGACTCAGTATACTGCTAAAAGCATATGTAAATGGAGAGGACAATATTGGAACTCATGTAAATGCAGTATGCTGAATAAATAAATATGTAAAATCCTCATGCTTGGTGTGACAGAAAAGGGGACCAAAGCCATGTATTCTTTCAATTAATTTATTCTTTTCTAAATATGCATCTGCTTCAGGTACAAGATGGTTACCAGATCACATGATCAAGGAGTATATGACATCTTATGCCAGCCAGGGTAGAGGGTCTGATGTTCTTATTTGAAAGTTAACAGGAAAGCTAGGGAGGAGGAAATAAAGCAATAAACCCAGTGGGGAGTCCTTCCTGGAGATGTTCCCGTGTTGGAAAAAGGATCAGGGTGCATGTCATAATGTTCGCAAGGAGGTGCGGAAGGGTGGGTGGACACACACACACACACACACACACTCTCAAAGAGGGCTGGGACAACATGGAACTGTCACTCAAAGTGAATGAAACCCCTCCTCACATGGAGTGAGAAATATATTGTGATGATTTGGATTGATACCTCTGAAATCCACAGCCCTGCAGCTAGAAGTCTGGTAAGAAAAACAACTTAGGGAAAAGTATTTTCTTTAGATAGCAGCAGATAAAGACATAGGTTTTAGCTGAGAATAGCTCAGAGTTCTGCTGTACACTATCTGTCTGTTCAACCTGGTTTTATTTTCTTCTTCTTAGTAAACATGCAACCCTTTTGTTTTCCTGTAAGTACATCCTGTTGTAAATACCTGTAATATTTTAGTAAAGCTTCTATTTTTATAGAGTCAGTGACTGCTTGTTTTATTTAAAAGGGTAATGCTACCATTTCTGCTAGATTCTGTTTGCAGTCTGTCTCTAAATGGGGCACTCTGCTCACAGTTATTGGGTTTGATCTTCCTCATCTTGAGCAAGGAGGAGGTAAACAAACAGGTTTCCTGGGTCCTCTTGGTAAAACCCCTCATGGTGGCAGTGAACTTGAAGTCCCTGGTGATGGATTTTGTGGCACATTTGGTGGCAGAGTGGTGGGATCTGTGTGGCAATTGGTACCAGTCCAGTGCAGAGCAGTGGACAGTGTACTTTCCTGTGAGGCAGAACTCTGAGAGAGAGAGAGAGAGAGAGAGAAAGAGAGAAAAGAGCACACTGGTAATGGAGTGCCAGCAGAAATATACCATAACAGTTACAAAACAGGGTTTCAAAAGGTTGCATTGTTTACTACTGGTTTTTTTTTTTCATCTTTTATTTATAGACAGCTTAGTGCAGCACAGCTAGAGAATACGAGCTTCTCAGGCTATGTCAAATTGGTAGCATGTAATAAAGGAGAGGGAAACATGGTGACTGCACTAATGGAGAAGGCATTTCAGCAAATGTAAGAACGGCAATGGTACATTTCGGCACATACATTAATGGCAACAATTGCTTCCCCACTCCCCAAGGTGCTATGACTTCGGAGTTGATTATATTAGTGGGGGGTGCATGAGGGAAAGCTCCCCGTAATGGGGAGTGAGGAGGTGAAGCCCCCCCACAGAAAAGCAATTGTCACCATTAATGTCTGCACTGAAGTTTACCATCGCCATTCCTACATTCATCAAAATGCTGTTACCGTTAGTGCAATCGCCGTACTTCCCTCGCTGTTATCACATGGAATCATCAAATTTCATGTTCAGCAGCTTCATGAGCTGTGCACAGAGAGGGGGATTACCCATGAGGACATGACAAAAAGTTCACTCATGGAAGCCCTGTTGGTGCATGACCATTTGCAGGAGAGGCAGACACCTCAAATTAGCATGGCCCAATACCTGCTCAGCAGGTGGTCACTGAGGACAGTGACCCAGGTAGCAAGACTGAGGTCCCAGTGGCTGAGCAAGAGGGGCACCTTTTGGCACAAGCTGAGGAAGCTGTATAGCCCAATCAACCTCAGCTTGATATCCTAAAGGCCTAGCTTGCTCAGAGGGATGCCAAACTGCAGAGGACAAGGCTGGAGGGTGAGGAAAGAGAGGGCTGGGCAGCATGAAATCTGGATGCAGGAGGAGACAGCAAGGCTGGAGGCAGAGGAAAGAGAGAGGATTCACCAGCATGATATCCTTATGTGAGAAGAAAGGGAGCAAGAACAACAACACGAGATCAAGAAACCATGCCAGCAAACAGCACGGCAAACCATAAGTAATGGAAAGGGGGTCCAACCCACAAAGCCACCATTAACTCTAAAATGTTCCCACAATACCGGGAAGGGGATGATCTGGATTTGTTTTTAAAATTATTTGATAGGGTTTGTGGGCAATTTAAAGTAGGCAAGGCTCTGTGGATGACTGACCTGATCCCACTGCTTACTGGCCATGTTTTGCATGAATTTGTTCGAATGGACGATAATGATTGCACCTACTATGATAAAAGTAAAAATAAATTATAAAAACATTTTGAACTGATTCCTGAGCCTTATAGATAGAAATTTTGAGAGTTAAGAAAAGGCCCAGGAGACAGCTATGTAGAACTGCATGTTCAAATGTGTGCTTATTTAGACCATTGGGTAGCTGGGGCTAAGGCATCGACTGTAGAACAAATTAAAGATTTAATTGCAAGGTAACAGTTTCTTAAAATTGTACCTGATGACCTGTGCATTTGGCTGCTGGACCGGGCATGCTACTCCACAAAGGAGGCAGCAGAAAGTGTTGACTTGTATGTGGTCAGCAGACCACATGTGCAGCTTAAGAACTGTGGGGGTGGGGCAGCACATGGTTTTAAGGGGACCCAAGGAGGGCAGTCTAAAGGGAACCAGCTTGCACCCAAGCCCAAAACAGAACCCACCAGTTCAAAGGGGAACAAGGAGCCAGGGACAAAGGAATGCTGGATTTGCCAGAAAGTGGGGCATCTATCCTATAACTGCCCTAAAAACAGGGGTAAAGGGCAAAAGCCTGGGGAGGGGGTGACCAAGACAGTACACTGAAGTTGGCAAACTGTGCACACACTGCAGTACCACCAAACTCCACCAAGCATATGCACCCTATTCTAGTCAATGGGACAGTAACACAGAGATTGAGGGACACTGGTGCCTCCATCTCCATGATAAGGCAGGATCTGATCCGAATGGAGCAGATTCTACCAGGGCAGGTCTCCAAGATTTGGGGAGTCACGGGTCCAGTGGTCCAAGTGTCAAAGGCTTGGGTCTTCCTGAGCTGGGAGGCCGGCCATGGGGTACAGGAGGTGGGAGTTGGACTTGCTCTCCCTGTGGATGTGATCATGGGGAAAGATTTTGACCACAGGGAAACCTAGTATGTGTTACTACCATTGCCAGGCAAAAGGGTAAGCTTCTGAGGGTGAGGAGAAGGCAACACAGTCTGTGCAGACCCATACCTCAGCAGCTGAGGAAGTAGCAAGTGTGGGTGAAGGGATAGCTACAAGTACAGTAGCAGGCCCGAGCCCCAGCTGCAAGCAGAGGTGGTCACCGCCAGGGGCAGCTTCCCTCCTGAACGGGAACTGGGGAGGGTCAGATGGGAGGAGCTGGACAGGGCACAGCGAGCTGATTGTACCCTTCAAAAAGTGAGAGAGAGATAGCAGATAGTGCTGAGGCCTCTCAAAGGAGTAAAAAGTCAGTTTATTGGGAAAATGGGCTGCTGTACAGGGAGTGTACACCGCAAAGGGGGCTACAGGGAGAGGTACTCCAGCAGCTGTTAGTTCCCCGGGACTACCAAAAGCAGCTTCTGGCCCTGGCCCATGACTTTCCTTTTTCAGGTCACCTGGGTATTAACCGCACAAAAAAGCAGCTTGCCAACAACTTCTTTTGGCCAAGCATGTACACAGACGTGGCAAATTACTGTCAGACTTGTCCACAGTGCCAGCGGGTTGGAAAGATTGGGGACAAGGCGAAGGCAGCTTTGGTGCCCCTGCCTAATATCAATGAACCCTTGAAGAGGGTAGCCATGCATAGTAGGGTTCTTGAGTACCCCAAGTCACATGGGCAAATGATACATACTGGCTGTCGTGAACTACGCAACCAGGTACCCTGAGGCAGTGGCCGTGTTCTCCATTGAGGCAGAAAAGGTGGCTGATGAGCGCCTGGGAATCTTTAGCTGAGTGGGATTTTCCCAGGTGATTTTATCAGACCAGGAGGCAAATTTCATGTCATCCTTAATGACCAGTTTGTGGAAGAAGTGTGAGGTAAAACTGCTCTGTGCTTCGCCCTATCACCCCGCGACAAATGGCCTGGTTGAGTGGTTCAATGGGGACCCTTAAAACTATGCTCAGGGCATTTTCTGACCAGCACGAAAGGGAGTGGGATAAATATTTGCCCCACCTCCTGTTTGCATACAGGAAAGTCCCACATGAGTCCACAGGGTTCTCACCCTTCAAGCTCCTGTCTGTTCACAGAATGAGGGGGCCCCTAGATTTAGTCAGGGATGAATGGGAAGATAACCATGCCACCCAAGGGAAGTCTGTTGTGGAGTATGCCCCACATTTCAGGGCCAGGCATAAGGAGCTCATGGGGCTCACCCAGGAGCACTTAGCCACTGCCCAATAACAGCAGAAGACTTGGTATGACAGTGGGGCCAGAGCCCAAGAGTTCGAAGTCGGACAGCAAGTGATGGTATTTGTTCCAGTCCGACACAATAAACTGCAGGCAGCATGGGAGGGCCCATTCTCCATAATCAGAAAGCTGAGTGATGTTAACTATATAGTAGGGCTACCTGACAGAAGGCGCAGGCAGAGGGTATATCATGTGAACATGATGAAGCCCTACTATGATAGGGAGGAAATGATCCTCGCCATGTACAGCATGCCAGAGGAGGGGAACAAGGCTGATTCCCTGGTGGACCTCCATGAGGAAGCCCAGGCAGGATCTTCAGTGAATAACCTCACCATCTCAGGGCACTGGCCCAGGCTGAGTAGATGAGGGAGGTGCTGTGAGAATTTGGGGACATCTCCACAGGAAATCCAGGGTATGCCACAATGACTGAACACCATGTGGACAATGGGGCCCAAGTTCCGCAGAGGCAGGCCCCCTACAGGGTACCCAAGGGGGTTAAGAAGACCATGCTGGAGGAACTCAGGAAGATGCTGGCCCTTGGAGAGATCCAGGAGTCCAGTAGCCCTTGGGCTTTGCCTATGGTCCTGATCCCCAAGAAAGATGGTACCACATGATTCTGTGTCAACTACCAGAGGCTCAACAGCTTTACAGAGTCTGATGCCTACCACATGCTCAGCACAGATGAGACCTTGGAACAGCTGTGGGGAGCCCAGTTCCTGACCACAATAGACCTGACAAGAGGCAGAAAATTGTGAGACCATTGGAGTGATCAGTTCCTAGGTCTCACAAGAACATTTGGTTGCACAACAAAACTGCTCAGAGTCACATACAATAAGTATGAGCAATGGGCTCCATGTTGAACTATGACCTGTGGGCTTATTTTGGGATATGAGCTATAGGCCCAATGCTGGTTTATGAGCAGTAGGCTCCATGTTGGGCTATGAGCTGTGGGCTCCATGTTGGGATATGAGCAGTGTGCCCCATGTTGGGTTATGAGCTGTGTGTCACATGTTGAGCTATGAGTAGTGTACCCCATGTTGGACTATGAGCAGTGGGCCCCATGTTGGGCTATAAGCTCATATTGGGCTATGAACTGTGTCCCCATGTTGGGCTATGAGCTGTGTGCACTATGTTGGGCTATGAGTAGTGGGCCCCATGTTGGGCTTTGAGCAGTGGGCTATATGTTGGGCTATGAGCTGTGTGCCCAATGTTGGACTACGAGTAGTGGGACCCATGTAAGCTGTGGAACCATGTTGTGCTGTGATCTGTGTGCCCCATGTTGAGGTATGAGTAACGGGCCCCATATTGGTCTATGAGCTGTGAACCCCATGTTGGGCTATGAGTAGTGGGTTCCATGTTGGACTATAAGCAATGGGCTCCATGTCTGAACATGAGCTGTGTGCCCTATGTTGCGCTATAAGCTGTAGGACCAGTGGACCCCATGTTGGGCTATGAGCAGCAGGCCCCATGTTGGGCTATGAGCTGTGTAACCCATATTGGACTATGACCTGTGCGCCGTATGTTGGGCTATGATTAGTGGCCCTAATATTGGGCAATGAGCGGTGGGCCCCATGCTGGGCTACAAATAGTGGGGCCCCATGTAACCTGTGGACCCCATATTGAGCTATGAGCTGTGTGCGCCATGTTGGGCTATGAGTAGTGGGCTCCATGTTGGGCTATGAGATGTGGACCCCATGTTGGGCCTTGAGAAGTGGGCCCCATGTTGGGCTATGAGCAGTGGGCTCCTTGTTGGGCTATGAGCTGTGTAACCCATGTTGGACTATGACCTGTGTGCCGTATGTTGGGCTATGAGTAGTGGGCCCGATATTGGGCAATGAGCTGTGGACCCCATGTTGGGTCATTAGCAGTGGTCTCTTTGTTGGGCTATGAGCTGTGTGCCCCATGTTGGGCTACGAATAGTGGGCCCCATGTAAGCTGTGGACCCAATGTTGAGCTATGAGCTGTGTGCCCCATGTTGGGCTATGAGTAGTATGCTCCATGTTGGGCTACAAGCTGTGGACCCCATGTTGGGCTATGAGTACTGGGTTCCATTTTGGGCTATGAGATGTGTTCCCCAAGTTTTTCTATGTGTAGTGGGCCCCATGTTAAGCTAAGTGGATCTCATGTTGGGCTATGAGCAGTGGGCCCTATGTCTGCCTATGAGCTGTGTGTCATATGTTGGGCTATGAGTAGTGTACCCCATTTTGAACTATGAGCAGTGGGTCCCATGTTGGGCTATGAGCAGTGGACACCATGTTGGGCAATGAGCAGTGGGCCCCATGTTGGGCTATGAGCTGTGGGCCCAATGTTGGGCTATGTGCTGTGTGCCCCATGTTGGACTACTAGCTGTGTGTTACATGTTGGACTATGAGTAGTGTACCTCATGTTGGGCTATGAGCTGTGAGCTCCATGTTGGGCTAGGACCTGTGTATCACATGTTGGACTATGAGTAGTGTGCCACATGTTAGGCTATGAGCAGTGGGCCCCATGTTGGGCTATAAGCTGTGGGCTCCATGTTGGGCTATGAGCTGTGTGTCACATGTTGGGCTATGAGTAGTGTACCCCATGTTGGGCTATGAGCAGTGGGCCCCATGTTGAGCTATGAGTAGTGGGCCCCATGTTGGGCTATGAGCAGTGGGCCCCATGTCTGCCTATGAGCTGTGTGTCACATGTTGGGCTATGAGTAGTGTACCCCATTTTGAACTATGAGCAGTGGGTCCCATGTTGGGCTATGAGCAGTGGACACCATGTTGGACTATGAGTAGTGGGCCCCATGTTGGGCTCTGAGCTGTGGGCCCAATGTTGGGCTATGTGCTGTGTGCCCCATGTTGGACTACAAGCTGTGTGTTACATGTTGGGCTATGAGTAGTGTACCTCATGTTGGGCTATGAGCTGTGAGCTCCATTTTGGGCTAGGACCTGTGTGTCACATGTTGGACTATGAGTAGTATGTCACATGTTAGGCTATGAGCAGTGAGTCCCATGTTAGTCTATGAGCAGTGGTCCCCATGTTGGGCTATGAGCAGTGGGCCCCATGTTGGGTTATGAACTGTAGGCTCCATGGTTGGCTATGAGCTGTGTGCCCCATGTTGGGCTATGAGCTGTGTGTCAGATATTGGGCTATGACCTCCTCTCCCAACCAGGAACTACCAAGGCTGCTGCTGCTTCCTCAGAGATTGCTAAGAAAGAGGAGTGATTGGATCACAGTTGGCTCAGGGAGGATGAGGGTGGTGGAACAGGGTGCATTTCTCCAGTTGTACCTCTCCACAGTTCATACACCATTCTGGCAGATTGTGGTTCCTCTATGAAGGCACCCGCAATGGAGACCAAGGAGAATACCTGGAACCTCCACAAAGGAGACCCACAAGAGGGTGGCATGGGACCCCACAGAGGAAGGAAACAACTTCTGGTGGGGGACTCAATTGTTAGGGGGTAGAACTGGGGGAGGGAGGGGAGATGGAGGTAAGGTGCCTGCCTGGTGCCATGGCTTGGAGGGACAGGGAGCGAATCCTCAGGATCACGGGACCAGTTGCATGAGGGAGGGTGCTGGACATCATTGTCCACCTAGGAACAAATGACCTGGCTGGGAATCAGATCAGAGCAGTGCAGGTGGAGTTTGTGGAGTTGGGAAGGGACCTTAGACAAGTAGCACGCACCTTAAACTTCTTGGAGGTGCTGCCTGTCTATGGCATGGGTGAGGCTAGGGTGCTCCACACCATGGAATTCAATCAGTGGTTGAAAAACTGGTGCAGAGCTCAGGGTTTTGGCTTCACTGGGGACTTGGGGTCCACCTGAAGAGATGCAGGCCAATACTGGTGCGATGGTCTGCGTCTGTCCAAGAGGGGAACCAGGATCCTAGGTGGTAGATTTAAATGCTTCATTGGCAAGCATTTAAACTAGCCAAGAGGGAGGCACTGAAAAGGAACAGGAAAATCCAAGCCCTCCCCAAACAAAACAGGGTAGTTAGCGACTAAACACCAAAAACAGAGAAGTCAATACAGAGAAGGGCAGGGATAAATGGAGAAAAGGGCAAAGGCAGCAAGGACAGGGATGGGGCTAAAAGAGGAAAGGCCATCAAAAAATGGAAGGCAATGAGTACCAATGCACGTAGTCTGGGTAACAAGCTCCCTGAATTAGCGTCTTTGATGGAAGAGGGATGCCTGGATATTGTAGCAGTCACAGAAACATGGTATAAAGAGAACCATGACTGGAATGTCAACATACCAGGGTACACACTCTACAGGAGGAACAGGGAGGGTAGAAGAGGAAGAGGAAGAGGAGGAGCTCTATATGTAAGGGAAGGGATCAAAGCAACAGAACTAAAGGGTAAACAGGGAGAAGGGGAGGCACTGTGGGTCACCCTGGAGATGGGAAATGGCACCGCAATCTGCACAGGGGTTGTATACAGACCCCCATCTCAGGGGGAGGAAATGGACAAGAAAATGATAGAAGGCACCCTTAGGATGACAGAGAAAGGGGAGATACTGTTGATGGGGGACCTGAATATGCCAGATGTTAACTGGAGCACCTTTGTGCAGCCACATCCAAGAGGAGGGGTATTCTTAATGCTCTTCAGGGGGTATGCCTCAGACAGCTAGTGCTGGAACCCACTCAGGAGGGAGCAATCTTATACCTGGTACTCTCAAACAGGAACAGAAAGAGGATCTCAGATTTAGAAGTGGGTAGCCATCTGGGAACAAGTGACCATCAAACAGTGTGGTTCACGATAAACACAGCAATAGAGTCAAGCCATACAAAAGTGAGGGTACTGCTGGGGGTACTGGACTTTAGTAGGGCTGACTTTGGCAAAATGGGAGAGTGCCTCAGAAAAGCACTAGCAAATGGGCAAGAAGGAGGGGTAGAGGAACAAAGGGGAAACATCAAAACCACCATCACAGAGGCAACAAGCCTTTTCGTGAAGCAAATAAACAAATCAAAATGAACGAAAAAAACACTATGATTCTCAAAAGAGGTGGTGGAGAAGGTTAGGGAGAAAAAGATAGCATTCAGGAAGTATAAGGAAACACAGAAGGTGCAGGACAGAGAACTATACCAGTTAAAGCAGAAGGAAGTGGGGAAGGCAGTCAGAATAGCAAATGCCAAAAACTGAGGAAAATATAGCCAACTTGGTTAAGAAGTGAGATGAAACCTTTTATAGGTACATTAGGGAGTGAAAAAAGACCAAGGGAGGGATAGTGAGGCTTTATAAAGGGAGGGTGGGTGGGCAGAGGTGACAGTGAAAAGCAGGATACTGAATGAATACTTCTAGTCAGTATTCACAAATGAAGAGGAGGGGGAGGTACCTAATCCAATCAATAGAAGCACTCTGGTTGGGGGGGGGGGTTGATACCAATCCATTCACATAAGAAATGGTTCTGAAAGAACTCCTAAAACTGAAGGTGGACAAAGCAATGGGACCTGACAAGATTCGCCCCAGAATTCTAAAAGAACTAAGGGTAGAACTAGTGACACCACTGTCTACCCTTTTTAACAAATCATGGGAGGATGGTGTGGTACCTGAAGATTGGAGGAGAGCGGATGTGATTCCCCTTCACAAAAATGGGAGCAAAGAAGAGGCAGGAATTTACAGACCTGTTAGTTTGACCTCAATGGTAGGGAAAATGATGGAATTACTTCTGAAAGAAAGAATTGTTGAGCACCTAGAGGCCAGAGGGGCACAGGACCCAAGGCAGCATGGATTCACAGCGGGAAGGTCATGTCAGACAAATCTAACAGATTTCTTTGACTGGATGACCAAAGTAGTAAACCAGGGAGGGGCTGTGGATATGGCCTACCTAGACTTTAGCAAAGCATTTAATGCAGTCCCACACAAAAGATTAATAAACGAGTTAGCCAGCTTGGGAAAAGCTTGCCTCTTTGCAGACGACACAAAGATCTGCAACAGGGTTGATACACAAGGGGGGGAGGAGGATGAGAAGGGACTTGGCAAGGTTGGAGGAATGGCCAAAGGTATGGCAGCTTAGATTCAATGCAAAGAAGTACAAAGTAATGCACCTGGGAAACAAAAACCCAGGGGAAGAGTACACAGTGTGGGGGGGTACTAACAACAACAAAAATGGAAAGGGACCTTTGGGTAGTCATATCAGATGTCCTAAAGGTAAGCAAGCAATGTGAGAAGGCAGTAAGGAGGGCTGGGGGGATACTGGGGTGTATAGGGAGTGTCATCACCAGTAGAAAACAGGAAGTTGTTATCCCTCTGTACAGGCAGTTGTTGAGATCACATCTGGAGTGCTGCATGCAGTTCTGGAGACCCCATCTCCGCAAGGATATAGACAGGATGGAGGCAGTCCAGAAGAGGGCAACTAAAATGGTGCAGGGTCTGCACCAGAAGTCACATGAAGAGAGACTAAATGAGCTTAATATGTATACCCTTGAGGAAAGGAGGAAGGGGGGGACATGATAGAAACTTTCAAGTACCTCAAGGGAATCAACAAAGTCCAAGAGGGTAGCATCTTTAAGAAAAAGAGATGTGGAAGAACAAGGGGGCACAATTTGAAGATAGAGGAGGGACAGCTCAGGGGCAATGTGAGGAAGTATTTTTTCATGGAGAGGGTGGTGGACACAGGGAATGGCCTTCCTGAGGAGGTCGTGGGGTCAAAAACAGTGGGGGAGTTCAAGAATACATGGGACAGACATAAGGCAATTCTGGTGGAGGTTAGAAAGAAGTAGGCTGTTGGTTAACTAGGATCTGCAGCTTATCCAATAGGTAGGGAAATGGGCAGACTGGGTGGGTCAAACTGTCTTTATCGGCTGTCAAAGTCTGTGTTTCTATGTTTCTATGAGTAGTGTACCCCATGTTGGGCTATGAGTTGTGTGTCACATATTGGGCTATGAGTAGTGTACCTCATGTTGGGCTATGAGCAGTGGACACCATGTTAGGCTATGAGCACTCCATGTTGGTCTATGAGCAGTGGGCTCCATGCTGGGCTATGAGTTGTGTTCCCCATGTTCGGCTATGAGTAGTGGGCCCCATGTTGGGCTATAAGTAGTGGGTTCCATGTTGGGCTTGGCTATGAGCTGTGAGCCCCATGTTAGGCTATGAGCAGTGGTCCCCATGTTGGGCTATGAGCTGTGGGCTCCATGTTGGGCTATGAGCTGTATGCCCCATGTTAGGGTACAAGTACTGGGCCCTGTGTTGGGCAATAAGCTGTGGACCCCATGTTCGGCTATGAGTAGTGGATTCCATGTCCCCAAGTTGGGCTATAAACAGTGGTTCCCATGTTGGGTTATGAGCAGTGGACCCCATGTTGGGTTATGAGCAGTGGACCCTGTGTTAGGGTAGTAAGCTGTGTGCCCCATGCTGGGTTATGAACAGTGCACTCCCTTTTTGGGCTAGATCTATCACAAGTAGCAGAAGGATGTTATACCCCCAAAACACACACACGTGCATGTGCGTGCATGCGCATGCACACACACACACACACACCGACCACAAGTAGTGGAAGGATGTTACAGCCCCAAAAACACACACCCATGCATGTATGCACACACATATACCACAGAACTGTAGAGAAATATTTAATTCTCAAAGAAGTATTTTGAGGATTAAGTTGATGGCCTAGAATGCTCTCCCAGACTTTAAAGGGACACTTAACATTGCATGGGTCACTCAAATTGAGAAAGCCCATAAAAAGATCTTTCAAATGAGGTATTGGGTTTACCTGTAGGGGACAGGAGTCTTGAGATATGAATAGCTAAGTAATGTGTAAATCAGCTCATAACAACAGCCATATCATGCGATCATAAAAACAGGAAGTGATGTCACTGAGGGGCTAGCTCTATGTTGTTAATTACAGCGTGCCCCTCAGTGACATCACTTTCTTTTGTAAGAATGCATGAAATGGCTGCTGACTTGTTTTGATTTTCAGAGTATTTAAATATTCATATCTCGGGCCATTTGACACCTACAACAAAGCCAAATACCATGTTCAGCATAACTTTTCATGGGCTTTCACAGCTTGAGCAATCCCTGCAATGTCCCTTTAAGGGAATGCCTTCCACTTGAGCTAAAGGAGGCTGTAAACACACAAGCATACTGTTATTTGGGCTTTTAATCTCATTTAACTTGTTGCATTATCACCACATCACTTCAACAGTGCATGTCATTTATGCTTTTATACCGGGATGGCTTCCTCATTACTGGAAGACAGTTTGGAGTGCTCTGTATGCAAATTGCAAGGAAAAGAACATATGTTCCCATTGTTTCAGAAACTCTGCTTTCAAAGTAACACATTACATCTCAAGATGATTATTTCTGCTTGCTATTGGTATATTAACATGTGACTACAGCAGCTTAAATTGTTTTTCACTGCCTTGTCCTGCAAATATGAAACATGAACTTTATGGTACAAAAAAACAGCAAAGCTGCTCAAAGTACATGAGCATTTGGAACTGAAAATTGACATTGAAAGGACTGAATCTCCAGCACTGAAATCCTTTCTTTGCAAGCTGTGGTATTAAACTGACTTTCATTGAAAAAGAAGATAGGCTTTGATAGCATTTCATAAATGATTCCAATTACAAAATATAGATTTATGAAACCAGCTCCTATCCTGTCAGATTTTTGGAAACCATAATGGAACATAAGCTTAAACAGTCTGTATAGTATTTACATGATAAGAAATTTGAAAAAATGTAAAAAGTCACATTGTGATCAATCTAAGTCAAAGCACTGAGCTTGAAAGAGAACAGAGGGAAATTTTTTGGACATGTATCGTGGTACATAAACCATTCTATTCTGTTAAGCCAAAGTAAAAATGCTTTACATTAGACAGTCCCGCAGATCCAATATGCTGTGGGATTAACCCAATTTCTCTAGATTTTGCAGTAATGGTGCTTTCAAATATGAAAATTCCAGATAGGTGACAGCTGGCTCTGATTCACCAACAACCACTGTCCAAGTTGCAAAAGAATATATAGAACTCTTTCAAATACTGCTGCTATATTCCCTTGCAAGCCTGTGGAAGAAAGTAACTAAAATACTGTCCCCCTCATCGAAAAAATAAAAAGTCCATGAAGGGCATGGCCTTCCCCGGGGAGACAAGGATCCACATGTTTGCAAAGTTAAGAGGGTATATATGGACATCTTTTCAATATAATGTAAACATACTTTAAAACAGAGCAAAATCTAATAAAATAAGAAAGCAGAAAATGTTGTGCGAAAAAGCCTTAACTAAATTTCGGCATAAAACACAAGTTCCTGACCAATGTAGTTGGCATGAAGTTGTCAGCTTTGTCTATGGTTTGGAGAAAGCCGCATATAGGCATTTAAATAAGGAGGCTATTTGCTCTGACATTTGGAGACCTTGGGTGAACTTTCAATTGGTTGTCTCACACTTCTTTGTTCCATAAAGGAGACTTGGTCCTCCCTTTTTTGCCTAGTTCTTCTAGTTGAATTTGGATTTCACTTTTTTCTATTAGCCCATCCCCCTTTCAGCATCGGTCTATTTTATTTTCATATAGCACAACAACAACAATGCAGCTCCTATGCACTTAGAGGGTGCGAGTATCAAAACTCAGTAAAGTAAATCAACAAAAACCACACTCCTCAGTTGCTAGATAGGCTTTTTAACACGAGGGTCACAGACCAACAGAGACACGCTCACCTGACCCCGACCAGTTTCGTACACAGTACGTCATCAGCATATGAAACCGGTCAGGGTCTGAGTGAGGCATGTAGTATGCCTGTTAGTCACAGCGGCCTGTTTTATTATTATTAAAAGCCTATCTAGCAACTGAGGAGTACGGGTTTTATTGATTTACTTTATTTTCATATAGCAGACCCATAATGTGGTATGTTACAGCTTACATTAGTATGGATTGTATTTCTTTTGGGTACATTCTTTTTTGGCATAGTTTCTTGGTGCTACACTTCTAGGATTGTGCTTTTGTTGCTTATTAATTGTCCACACATAATAATTCTACTGTTTTCTTTGTTCTTCTTGTTACTGTACTCATTGGCCAGGATATTCAAAGGGGATACGCCTGGTGCAACAGAGTTGTGCTGGCACAACCCCGCATTGCACCCTGGTGGGATACTGAGAAGGCACAGTGCAAATCCCGATGCTCTGGGGCTCAATGTAATTGTATGCGGCGCAGAAGCAGGGGGCATGCCCATGCATATGCGGCACATCCCGATATTCAGCCCAGGATGTATAGCTCATATGCTGGCATAGCCCTGCATTACACCACATAGGGGGGCTCAAAGCTAAGCCGGGAAGAGTGGGAACAACTCCTAGCCACCCACGTATTTGGGACTGTCTAGTACAGTATGCCCTGCAAGCCCATTGATCCACACTGGGGACCAATGGGCTTATAGCCCATACTGTACCTGTCATTTGGGGGCAGGCAGCCAGTATGCAGGTAGGTTGCAGCTGCCCGCCAGAGCAGGGGAAGCAGGTTGGGCAAGGAGTTCACTGTGGGTGGGAAGGGTGGGTGGGTGCCACTGGATCACATGGGCATTTATTTACAGAGGATTTCTACGACTGCGGCAATGGGCGGGGGGGTTCCACTAGACCACCAGGGATGGTCATTTTTACATATATTGGGGAATCGAGTGAGGGGGGACCACTAGCCCACCAGGGTTGGTCTTTCATTTCATTTATCGGGGAATCGGGGACTCAGGGGGGGCACTAGATTACCAGGGATTGTGTGTTATACAGTTATGCGATCGTGGCTACGGGGTGGGGAATGCCCCAGGATCCCCACTGCACATGTCATGCTGTGCAGGGCACCAGGTGCAAGTCGCCAGGCTGCCCTGTGCAAGGCATGCAAATGGGGCCATAATGACATGCAAATGGCCCCATTTGCGCCTTGCATATTTTATGGCCTCATTTGCATGCCCCCTGCTGAATATCGCAGGTGTTGCACCTAGCGCAACTGCACTTGCACTGGCACATCCCTGTACTCCCTATCTGTGGCTTGCATCGGCTCAGTGCCACTGCGCTATGCGCAGTATGTGCGCTGCCCTTGCCATATTCAACGGTGCTGCACCATGGCGCATCACCGTTGAATATCACCTGGCACCGGCACATCCCAGTTGCGCTGCGCCCAGGCTTGCGCCACTGCCTGGCGCAGTCTGAATAGCCAGGCCTGTGTCTGTTATTTGTGTAATATTATGCTGATGATTTCATTGTCCTGCACTCATTGTTTTGACAAAATTTAATAAAGTCTAAATAAAAAAAGAAGAAATCAGAAAATGTCCTTTAATTCGCTATATCTGCTTGTCCATCCATCCATCCATCCGTCCGTCCATCCATCCGTCCATCCATCCATCCATCCATCCATCCATCTGTATCAACATACAAATTATGTCAGCAGAAAAAGGCCATATGGTCTATCCTGTGTGCTAGTAATGCAGATCTCTCAGGGATAACTGGGAGGGTTCACCACCCTCCACATTAGGATTTTCCTCCTTCTCGAAAGCAGTCCGCCCATATTTCTGCTTTTAATTGCAACCCTCCTGTTTACTTTGTTCCAACCCCTTTTAAAGCTGTCCACTGTCTTTAGAGATACCACCTCATCTAGCTACTCATTCCACTTAGCTACCACTCTCTTGGCAAAACAATACCTCCTCATTTCCCTCTTTAATCATCCTCTGACCAGCTTGGGTCTGTATCCTCTAGTGGTTTTGTTACCGATAAGGCTGAAGAGACCTTCAGATTTCACCTTGTTTATACCACTGAGGTATTTAAATGTTTCAGTCATACCTCTCCTCCCCATCCTATCCTCCAGTGAGTACATGTTGAGGTCTCAGAGTCTTTCTCTCTCTTTATACATCCTACCCTGTTGATCTGAATCATTTTAGTTGCCCTCCTCTGCAGTTTCCAGGAGACTGATGTGTTTTCTCAGGTACAGGCACCAGTACTGTACGCTGTACTCCAGGTGTGGATACACCAGGGATCTCTACAGTGTCAGAATGACCTCTGCTTTCCTATTAGCTATGCCTCTGGCTATGCAGTCCACCATTCTATTTGCTTTGGTGGCTGCCTTCTTGCACTGTGCAATGTGTTTCTGATCACTTGTAATGAGCACCCCCAAATCTTTCTCCTCTTCTGGCTTAGCAACCTGGACACCACCTAGACAATATTCAGTTGGGTTCTTTGCCTCTCAGTGCATGACTTTGCACTTCTTGGCATTGAACCCCAGTTGCCAAATACCCAACCACCTCTCAAGCCTGGCTAGATCTTCCCTGAGATCCCATATTCCATCCTGTGTGCCTACCCTCCCACAGAGTCTGGTGTCATATGCAAACAGGCAGATTTTACCCTTTACTCTGTCCCCTTTGTCACTAATAAATATATTAAACAGCTCTGGACTGAGTGCCAAACCCTGTGGGACCCCACTGGTGACTGCTCTAGCCCCCAAGAATCCCCCCACCTGACAACTACCTCTATTCTTATCCTGTAACCATTTTTTTCCCTGGTCTTTAGCTTTATTCCTACCCCCACATCCTCCAGCTTCCTCATTAATCTCCTGTGGGGAACAGGGTCATAGGCCTTACAAAAATCCAGATACAGGATGTCCACTGCCTGGCCTTTATCCACTGTTTTGGTCACCTAATCAAAGAAATCAATCAGGTTTGTTTGGCAGGATCGCTCCACCACAAATCCATGCTGTTTCCCATCCTGGAGCTCATTATCCTCAAGAAAGCACACCAGTCTTTCCTTCAGTATGGTCTTCATATGCTTTCCTACTATTGAGGTCAGACTGATCGGTTTGTATTTGCACGGGTCAACCCTCGGCTCACTTTTGTGGAGTGGTACTATGTACACTGTTCTCCAGACTAAAGGTACCTCCCCCAACACCAGTAAGCTGTTAAACAGATCCGGCAGGGGACCCAGTAGCACATCTGCCAACTTCCTCAGCACCCTAGGATGCATACCATCTGGGCTCAGGGACTTGTCCACTTTCAGTGCCCTCAAACCCTTCCTTACCATATCCACACCAATATCCCTGTCAATGACACTTCCCACACCACTGCTCACCCCTTTCTTCCCTTGAGGCATTGGACCATCCTTCTTCTTGGTGAAGACTAAGCAAAAATAATCATTTGGTACTTCTGCCTTCTCTTCACTACCTTCCACCACCCCCCCTCCTTTTTTAACTTGACACTCCCACTCTTTGTATCCCTTTTCTCCCTGATACATTTAAAGAAAGCTTTCTTCCCCTTTTCCACCCCTTCTGCCAATTGCAGCTCCTTTCTGGCTTTGGCCAACTGGACTTCTCTGCCCGCCACCCTAATCTTAACACTGTACTCCTTTCTCTCTTCCTCCTTCTGGATTCTTTTGAATTTCATGAAGGCAGACTTTTTGACCCTCACTGTTTGAGCTACCTACCTATCAAACCAGCTGGGCTTTTCACCTTTAGACTTTTTACTTTTCAGTTTTGCACACTCATTAGTGGCTGCCACCATCCTCCCCTGCTTGATTATGGCCCATCTCTGGTTCACCCCAATCTCTTCTCTAATACTAACAGGGTGTCCACTTACCTAGAATCTCTTCCATCCTCTTGTGGTCTGCTTTTCTAAAATCTAATACTCTGGTTTGAGGTTATTTTAATCCCTCCCCATGTCAAGATGCATCCACACTGACTGGTGGTCACTCTCACACAGTGGGTTCCCCACTCTCACCTCCTCAACATGTGCTCTATTTGTCAGCACCAGGTTCAGAATTGCTCTCTCCCTGGTGAGTTGCATAACACATTGTGCCAGGAACACAGCCTGAAATGCATCCGGCATCACCTACAACCTGGTACAGGAAGTAGCCAGGATCATTCAAGTTCCCCATAATCACCACCTCCCCCTTGTTCATTAACTCCACTTTGTTGGACCCCAGCTCCCTGTTCATGTTCTCTTCCTAGTTTGACGGTCTGTATACCACCCATAATCTTAGTTTTCTACCTTCTGAGGACTGTACCTGTACCCACAACACCTCAGTCCTCCCCTCTCCTCCTCCCTAGTACAGAGTACTCCCTCTCTTATATACAGTGCACCTCGCCCACCTCTCCCCCACCCCCCTGCCCCTTCTATATAGTTTGTACCCAGGGACAGAGAGGTCCCAGTCATGGTTCAGCATGGCACAAGTCACTGTGATGGTTGCCATGTCCACTCCCCCCAGCCATCAGCACTTGTATCTCAGCCATTTTGTTCCCCAGGCTCTGTGCATTCAGGGATATCACTTTCCAACATGACTCCTTCCTCTCTTCTCCTCAGTCACTCTGTCTCTCCCTCCATCTGTTCCAAGATCCTTCAACACTCTTCCTACCATACCCCCTATCCCACCCCCTACATCCCCATCATCCTTCTTCTGTATCCCCTCCATGTCTCCCACTGCCCTCCTTCCCACCAGGAACTCCCCCCACCCCTACTTTTATTGCCTCTCCCCCCCCACAGATTGATCCCTCTAAAACCTTCACTGATGGGGGCGGCTTTTTGGTCCCCACCTCTTGGTGACTAAGGGTGCTGTGAGCTTTACTGCCTCCCTTATCAGTTTAAATTAAGGGTGTTACTCACATATTTCCCCATCCCCTTATTCCTTGTGTATGCTTACCAATCAGTTGCTCCGCTGTCATCCCTGGCATATACACTACCTTTCTGCATGTGACCTGATTCCCTTTTATCGACCATCTCACCCCTCTTACAGTGCAGTCTCCCAAAATCACCACTCCCCCATCAGCTTCCCTTGTGCCTACTCCCCCTCACCAGATGTCTCTTCCAGTCCCTCTCCCCCTCCCCGTTATCTACCCCTCCTTCCCTTCCATTCTGCCTTCTCCCAAGACTCCTTCCACCTCCCTGCCAGCTCCCTACTTCCTTCCTTCATCTCTCTTCTTACCAACTGTCCCCACGTCACGATCCATTTGACTGTCCAACCTCTCTTAACCTCCCCCTTGCATGAACTCTCACCTTTCCCTTCCCACTCTCTCCTACTCTGCCACCTCTATCCTTCTTTCTCATCCCCCCTTTTACCATCCTTCCTTGTGTTTTCTCTCTGCATTGTTTCCCTCCTGCCCCCTCGTACACTGGAATCATTCACGTTCTCCCTAGTCAGTGGATAAAATATATTCTGCACCGGCATCATTGGGGATAGTCCCATCTTATTTCTTACCCTCCTGCCTCCCCCTAGGGAACCTGTATCACCTCCCCATCATCTTTACCCCTCTGCTAGCCCCACTACAGTGGAAATACCTCTGCTCCTCCCCGTCTCCTCTGTGTCTTCATCCATTATGTAGCACTCCAATTTCCCATCTAAGCTGCCTAACCTCTGCCCTCAACTGACCTAAGCTCCTACATACTGGGGAGCCCCCTAACTCCCATAGTGTACCCATGACCACTACTGCACCACACCCTCTGCAATAAACAACCCAGCTTTCCATTAGCTGCCTTCCCAGAGCACTTACTTCCATACAATTTCATTTCAGCTTCTACTGTACAAACCATTACCTAGACTCTTTACTATATTACTGCCCCAGCTAGGGATTAGCCCCTTATGCACCTAATTAGTATCCCTACCTCAGATAGAGATGAACTGTAATCCCTTATAAGACACTTATGTAGCACTATCCTAGATATGATGTAGCTGCTGTCCCTTTGCTAACCCTTTGTCAGACCCAGTACTTCACTTTAAATGTACTGTACCCTGTTACTGTTAAATAGCAGGTCCGTACTTTTGCCCCTTCAAACATTTAATGAGGCTTACCTGTCCCCTAATGGATTGCGATATAAAGTTTAATTTATTTGTGGCAGCATTCATGGAAAAAAAAGAATCATATTATCCTCCATGGCACCCACAGCTGAAATGATTGCACTTAGCTATTTGGAGACACACCCATGCTAGTACATTTTGTGATGTCGGTAAATGAAGAGCACAGGGGCACGCTCCATAGACTACAATAGGAGCAGTTTTTAAAGGCTTTTTATTATACTTCAGAGTGCGGATTATGAAAAATGAAGGCCACCGCTCAACTAACAAGATGCCATGGAGGATAATACAAACCTTTTTTCTGTGAATACTGCCACAAATAAATTAAACTTTATATCACAATCCCTTTGGGGACAGGTAAGCTTTGCCATATGTTTGAAGGGGGCAGACCTGCAGCAGTAAGAACCTTCCC
This sequence comes from Neoceratodus forsteri, assembly GCA_016271365.2. Lineage (NCBI taxonomy): Eukaryota > Metazoa > Chordata > Ceratodontiformes > Ceratodontidae > Neoceratodus > Neoceratodus forsteri. The sequence goes on along the minus strand of JADMNL010000026.1, from coordinate 58,679,756 downwards.
TTCAAGAGTTTTAAACACATTCAATTAACTCTTAAAAACACTTTAGCATCAATGCAACTATAATATAACATTACTAAAATAATAAAAATGTGAGTTGTTCTATTTACTTAAGTAACCATGCCAGTTTCCCCAAAGTTTTGACACCTTTTGCAAATTGAATTAAAAATTACCAACCTGCCATTTGTAAATTACCTACAGAGTGTATAAATTAAGCCCACTTTTACACTTATTGTGTACACTGCTTTGATGCTGGGTGTTTCCCCTCACTTACAACAAACTTACACATCATATACACTTTAAATTCATCTGTCTGTCTATCTATCTATCTGTATATCTATCTGTATCTATCTACAGTACCACTCCTGGGAAGTTAGTGTTCCAGGATATAGGCTCTTCTGAGGGGACAGGGTGGGTAGAAAGGGGAGAGGGGTGGCATTATATATCAAGGAGACCATTAAAGCAACTGAAGGACAGGATAAGTACAGTGAGACAGAATTCCTGTGTGTCGCATTAGAAAAGAAAACCTGGAGCCATAGTAAGAATAGGAGTGATATACCGGCCTCCAAATCAGGGGCAGGGGGTTGACAGGCAAATGATGCAGATCATTCAAAGGGTGTCAAACAAAGGGGAGTTTGTACTACTGAGGGACCTTAATATGCCAAATGTAGAATGGAGAATCCCAAAGGCAACATCAACCAGGAGTAGGGAGATACATGACGCACTGCAGCGATCATTTCTACATCAGGTGGTTAAGGAGCCCACAAGGACGGAAATATTTTGGATGTGGTATTCACAAATGGGGACAGTGTTGAAGAGGTTATTGTGGGGGACTGTCTGGGTACAAGTGATCACAACACAGTAAGTTTCAAGATACAAATAGGGAAGATGACAAATAAGACCAGCACGAAGGTTCTGGACTTCAGAAGGGTGAACTTTAGTAGAATGAGGGAGATTTTCAGGGAGGAAATGAAATGTGGTGACCAGATACAGGATGTAGAGGAATTGTGAAAATGTATTAAGGGGGTGTTATTAAAAGCAACTGAGCTATGCATAAGGAGGAGGATAAGAAAAGAAAAGAAAGGAAAAGAAAAGAAAAGAAGGTGGCCTCTTTGGTTTAATAGGGAGGTTGTAAGGGCAGCAAGAGACAGAAGGATAGCTTTCAGAAGATATAAGAAAACTCAGAGTGTGATAGACAGAGTAAATGATAAGAAGAAACTGAGACAGGCAGGGAAATTGATTAGGAGAGCAAAAACAGAAACAGAAGAGAGAACTGCTAAACATGCCAAACGAGGAGATAAAACTTTTTTTAGATATGTGGGAGAAAGAGAGGAGGACAAGACAGGGGATTGCTCGTTTGAGGAGAGAGGGGGAACTAAGGTTGAGGGGGACTTTGAGAAAGCGGAGGTTTTAAATTATTATTGTTGCTCTGTATTCACAGTGGAAGGGGATGGAAAGGGACCAGAGTTAAAGAAGAAGGGAGGAGAGGACTGCGGGGTGGATCAAAGCCCATTAAGTGAGGAAAGAGTTAAGGAAGAACTTGGAAAATTAACGGCAGACAAAGCAATGGGGTTGGATGGTTTGCGTCCAAGGGTTCTTAGAAAGTTGAGGGATGAGTTGGCAACACATTTAGCAAAGTTATTTAACTTGTCCTTAGATACAGGGTGTGTTCCGAGTGACTGGAGGACAGCAGAAGTAGTACCACTGCACAAGAGAGGCTGCAAGGAGAAGGCAGGAAATTACAGACCTGTCAGCCTCACATCAGTGGTAGGCAGTGTGACAGAGGTGCTCATAAACGAAAGAGTGGTAAAATACTTAATGAACAGCAAACAATTAGATGAAAAACATGGATTCACTAGTGGGAGATCTTGCCAAACAAATCTGATAGAACTTGATGAAGTAACGAAGGTGGTTGATCAAGGAGGTGCAGTTTATGTTGCCTACCTGTACTTCAGTAAGGCCTTTGACTCTGTCCCTCACCACAGGCTGGTAAATAAGAGAGCCTGGGGGTGGGACAGAAAATAACTAGATGGGTGGAAAACTGGCCTGAAGGATAGAAGTCAGAGGGTGGTGGTAAATGGTGTACATTCTGGGGTAAGGAAGGTTACGAGCGGGGTTCCTCAAGGGTCTGTACTAGGACCAGTCCTTTTAAACATATATATTAGTGACATATCAGAGGGAACTGAAGGGAAAATATGTCTGTTTGCAGATGATGCAAATTTTTGGAATAGCATTGACACTGAAGGAGGGGTTGAGGCCATGAGGAGGGATTTGAGTATACTAGAGAAATGGTCAGAAATATGGCAGCTGAAGTTCAATACAAAAAAGTGTGTGGTGATGCATATGGGGCATGCAAATCAACTGGCCAAGTACTCACTGGGGGAGGGCAGATAAAGCAAACAGAACAGGAAAGGGATCTGGGGATTATAATACCAAACAACCTTAGGGTAAGTCACCAATGTAGTAAGGCAATTGGCACAACTAATAGAATGATTGTGTGCATAGGAAGGGGCATAACTAGTAGGAAGAGGGATGTCCTGATGCCATTATATAAGACCATGGTTAGACCGCACCTGGAGTATGGGGTACAGTTCTGGAGGCCTCATTTAACAAAGGACATAGATGTAATAGGAAAGGTTCAGGGAAAGGCAACAAAGATGGTGCAGGTTATGCAATGGAAACCATATGACACAAGAGCAAAATAATTAAATCTGCATCCGCTGGAGTTTAGAAGAGAGAGAGAGAGGAGACATGATAGAGACACTCAAGTACATGAAGGAGACAAATAAAGTGAGAGAAGTCTATTTAAAAGGAAAGTCAGAGTTAAAACAACGGGTCATACTTTAAGATTGGAAGGAGGAAGATTTAAAGGTAATATAAGGGGGTGTTATTTCACTGAGAGGGTAGTTGAACCCTGGAACAGATTATCTGAGGAGGTAGTAGGTGTCAAAACAGTGGAGGGATCCAAGAGAGCATGGGATAGACATATGGGGTTGGTTAAAGGACAAAGGATAGGCTTTGTGCACCGGTGACAGGTAGGGGAGGGGGGAGATGGGCAGACTGGATGGACCAGAATGGTCCTTTTCTGCTCACACATTACTATGATATTATGATACAGCCAGTATCTATCTATCTAGCTGTCTGTCTGTCTGTCTGTCTATCTATCTAGCTATCACCTATCTGTATCTATCTACAGCCAGTATCTATTTACCTATCTATCTATTTGTATTTATCTACAGCCAGTATCTATCTATCTATCTATCTATCTATCTATCTATCTATCTATCTATCTATCTATCTATCTATCTATCTATCAATGTACAGTATCTATTTATCTATCTATAGCCTGTAAGTCTATCTATCGGTTTTACCATGCCACAGCGACAGCTATCACGGAGACATCCCCACAGCGACAGCCACAGTGCCGACTGTCAGCATTGCAGTGTCGGGGATGCCTCCGTGTATCAATGGGGGTGCTGTACCCCTCTGAACCTCCTCATGTAGGGGGCTTTGTCCCCCACACCCCCTGGTCTCTAGGATTCCAGCTCCGATTCGGAGTTGGACTGGGGGGAGGTGAAACACCTAGCGAGGCAGTCTTGGACACTGCACAGACTATCACAGTGACCTGCAGGTTTTGCCCAATTCCTGTCGCTATGATGGTCTTCACAGTGTCAGAGTCACTGCGGTGATGGTATACTGCATCTATCTAGTTAGCTAGCTATCATCTATCTACAGAATCTATATATCTATCTATCTATCTATCTATCTGCAGTATCTATCTATCTTTCTATCTATCTATCTATCTATCTATCTATCTATCTATCTATCTATCTATCTAGTTATCTATCTATCAATCTATCTACCTGTATACTGTACTGTAAATAATGGGTTGAAATGGCTGTCACAAATATTGTTCTCTGGTTAATCAGGTCATGCAGTGCTCCATTTTCTTTATTTTTTTATCAAGCATTTTGCCCCATGGCCAATGACCTGCTCCTTATGTTCAGGTCTTGGCCCCCTCCCAGCCCTAACTTCCACTACCATGTTGTCATAGTCAGCAGGACCCATGTGAGGTGGGCTGAGAGTGTGCCAGTGACCATTACACAGACGACTTATGGTACATGGTGTTTTTGCTGTTTTCACCCCACCCACCACCCATGTAGCACCAAGCAATGGGCCAACAGGCCTTTGCATGCATGCAACATCCCTCTCTGGAGGAGAAAAGCTCCCTGGCCCACTGCAGGGGTCACTGCAGAGGAAGAACCAGGTGCCGGCCCTCCCAGGCTGCTACCGCTACCATGCAGCTGCACCTCCTGTTCCCTCTCTTACAGCCTTTTCTCTTACAATTTTGGGTGTGAACTCAGGTTTACAAGATGCAAATGTGGCTACGTACCTACTGGCCTGGAGTCACTGGGGCCAGCCTTGAAATGTGTAGTTTTTTTTTGTTAACAGCTGGCAGCACAACCTAGAGGTTAAAGCAAAGATCTCTGAACAAGCTTTATTCATCCAGCAGAATGGGAATTGATTCCAACAACTTATATATTGTGTGACCAGAGTAAGTCACTTAACCTCTCTGTGCTCCCAAAACACACTCAGAAACAAGCTGTAGCTGTGTGCCTTTCCTGGACAAAGACAGTAGAAAATCCCAGTCCATCCAAAGTATTTCAATAAGAAACCATTATACTTTTAACTTCATCAAAAGAAGTAAAATACTATTTTAATAATGCATTTCAGGTTATGCATATTTTAACTGTGTTTTCCATCTATATTTGCAATTAATAAACAAGTAATGGTGTCCTATTTTTTTCTTTTCAAGTCAAATCTGGATAGAAAGAGCATAATATTTTCAGAATCATACTACATGCTCAGATTGTTTTTGTTGTCTTTGTCCAGGAAAGACACACAGCTACAGCTTGTTCCTGGATGTGTTTTGGGAGCACATGTAGGTTAAAGTGACTTGATCTGGTCACACAATATACAAGTCGAGCATGATGGAATCAAAACCCATTCTGCTGGATGAACAAAGCTTGTTCACAGCTCTTTGCTTTTACCTCTAGGCTGTACTGCCAGCTGATAATCAAAAACTTCACATTTCAAGGCTGGCCCCATGATGCCAGGCCAGTAAGTACATAGCCACATTTACAGCTTCTAGACCTGAGTTTACCCTCGAGAGAAAAGGCTGGAAGAGAGGGAATGGAAAAAGATAGAAGTTGGTGTTGTGGCAACCCCAGAAATCTGTACTGACATGAACACAGACAGGGTTTAGAAATCCTGATATGGGGCCCCAGTACCTGTTGGCATCTGCTGGCACCACAGAGTTAGCCTTGAGGTGTATAGTTTTTTGATGATCAGCTGGCAGTATAGCCTACAGATTAAAGCAACCCTAAAGATGGATTATTTTTACTAACAGTTTGAAATGTAAAGGTGATAACTCACTAGTTTCAATGCACATACAAAACAAGTATTATAAATGTAGAAAGTGTTGTAATAACACCTTAAAACACATTTAACAAAACAATTTCCTATTTAACCTACAATCAATGGCGGGCCAAGATCCTCAGTGACATCATTTCCTGTCAGGAGCCTAAAACAAATGGCTGCCCCCAGTCCTTAATTATAGGCTTTTACATATGAATAACTCTGGACTGCAAAGACTCACCGATAAACACAATGGCTCACTCAAATTAGTTGTTTATGATCTTTCAGACATTAAGAAACCCTGTGGATGACAGTTTCCCTTTAATGGACTGATAGTGATAAGTGTGTTTGGGCAGTTGATCTGTTCATGTGATTCCCCCTGGACACATCTTGAATGAGCTATTGCCAGGTCAGTATGTCTTTTCTGGTAAACCTTATGAAATGAATTGAATGAATGGAAGAATGAATGAATATATAACTAAAATAAATACATTCTGCTGACAGTTGACACCTGGTTGTAAGGTTACAGTGTACTCTCCATGCTCCCCATAGCCTTGGTGAACTCATACAGTGGGGCAGATGTGGCAGATAACATACCATTATAACAAGAGTGACACCTCTGCATGGCCTGCTCCACCGGACCACCTTGCCCTTGCCTACTTGTGCCTGAATAGGTGCTGGGTATATGAGACCAACACCCATTCTGATTGGAGGGCAGTGTTCCATACCATAAGCAACATTCACTGTTACAATACTGCATTAGATATGGAATGTGCAGCGATTATGGTATAATGGACAAGCCTTGACACACTCCCCTTATGTGCTTGCAGAGTGAGAACAGAGACCTCATAGTGCATTGCAGTGAAGTGCCCAGGGATGGACAGGCCATGATAGGACACCAACACCCCATCCTGCCACCTGTCCCCCCTTTCCTCACTATTAAATAGGATATTAAATAGGATCAAGAGAGGTACTGTGACCACTATGACTGACCATAAGTTTATATCCTCATATGACTGCATTACTGCTGAACATGGACATTGTGTGCTACAGGAACAACAGGGTGTATTGGCATATATCTTGTTACATTTGCTATCTTCATTTGTGTCTTTCAAATTGACAAAAATGGAAATTAAGTGAGGATCTACACCATGGAAGATCTGCAAGAGGAGGGTGAACCCTTTATGTCTTGTCTCACAGCGTTCCCTGTAAATGTCCCTTTTCTGTTACTTAACTCATCACCCCCAATACTTATAGACTGGTCTTTATAAAACAGCAAAAAAGCAGAGGTTTGTCCATGCTCATATTTGGTTTGAAACCACTCAGACGGTTCTTACGGTGCTCAGTAGCAAGGCTTTTACTATCTTGAAACATTAAACACCTAATGCAACAGTGTCTATCGGCACTCAAATAAACATTCCTGGATGTCTATGTGCTCAGTGAATATTACTTTAATGACCAAAAAATGTAGACCACAGTTACTGAAAGCAGCAAATACTCTGATATAGCTCTGGCATATGAACATAATGCTTGAAGTATAGTGTGCAACTTAACTGTGTAAGTCCACCTGATGTCTTCCCGGCTCACTTGTCTATTCCACAGGTTTAGATGCACCCCCGGGCACTTATCCCACATATAGCTTCTGTCTGCTTCATGCTTTTTTCCCAATGCTCACACTACTGTTGGCAGGTCGACACACCTGTTTTGTTAACCAACCCCTAGCATGGGAATAAGTCGTTTGCTGTGAATCCTTGGTTTTTACACTGATAACAGTGTGAACATTGGCATTGACGCTCGAACTCTAGCTTTTCCTCTTCGCTCTACCTCCACAGGCCATGAAGCCTTCTCCTACCGCTTCCCAAAGCTCTGGAATGTGCTGTCACCTCCTGTCAGACTCTCTTCAACCCCATCGTCAATCTCTTTAGCCCCACATAACTTATATTCCCCTAACTGCACCTGATTTTAGCCCCCCTCAACTCTCCCCTCCCTGTCACACTATTTCCTTAGCCCTACCTTCCTCCTATTCTCCCAGCAGTCTCATTCTGAGCCCCCCTCATCAACTCTCCCCCCCATGTACTATCCCCTACTCCCCTATCCTTAACTTCCTCCTAGAATTCTAAAGCGAGTCCTTCCCCTATATGCTACCTCACATATTTCTACCTTTTATACCCCCTCCTCTCACTCCCTATCACAACCTATTGTATCATTTTGACACCCAACTACTGTACACAACCTACTGTATATTTCGCATTCTCCATTCCAGCCTTCCCCATTACCCTCTCTTCCCCAATGCCCCTTTTCCCTTCCTTGTTTCACCCCTATTTCCCTCTCCATGCCCCACTGTTGCACCCACTTCACCAGCATCCCAGCTCCTTATCCCCCTTCCCCTCCTCTTCCTCTTCTGCCGGATTCCTGTCCCCCTTGCAGGGTTCTCAGCATCCTGAAGGGGTTCAGGTCTTGGCCCTTGCTCTTCCATCCTTCTTCCTCCCCCCACTCCCTAATCCTTACCCCCTTGCAGGGTTCTTTGCATCCTGAAGGGATTTAGACATGCTCTCTTTCCTACCCCTCTTCCTCTCCCCCATTTTCTAAGCCTGCACCCCTTACAGGGTTCCTTGCATCCCAAAGGGGTCTACATTGACCCCATCTCTACTACCCTGTTTCTTTTACCCCCTTTCTAATCCTTCGCCCGTCCAACACCCTATTTCCTTATCCATTCCCCCTCTACTGTTCTTCCCCCTTCTTCTTTACCTCCTCTCCTCTCCCTCCCTTTCTGTCTGATCCCATCCCCTTGCAAGGTTATAGGCATCCTGAAGGAGGAATAGATCTTGGCTGTCCCCCCTCTTCCTCTTCCTTCCCCCACCTCTACCTATCTGCCTCCTCTTCCCAGTTGCCTTATAACTGCCTTCCCTTGGGCCAATATTAGCACTTCCCATCTTGTGCTCAGTCTGCTTCCCTAGCACTTCTACTGTGTCAGCTATCCTCTAATCTATACCCTGCCTGATCATTGTTCTTGAGCTGTTGCTATGTTTGTTAACCGAATATGCCTTATTTACTCTGGCTGTTTGGTTGAGATCATTTGGCTCTGTACTTGTACTACACTGTTAAATTTTAGCAGTGGTACTTGTATTGCTATGTGTCTGCTCGCTCTCTCAACTCTTGTAACCCCCCCCCCAGATGCTTCTGGGAACGAGCTATTTACAGCTCATGTTGTCTTTCCTGGTGAAACATTTTCCAAATAAATAATAAATAAGAAACATTCTTTGTTGGATGAGTGTCTGAAGGGACTCATATAGCTAAAAATAGGCAAGTGAGCCATGACATAGATGGAAGCTACTGTATATGTGGGATAAGTGCATTAAGTTGCACACCAGACTTCTAACATTATGTTCATATGCCAGTGCTACATCACTGGCTATTTCATTCTGTGCAGTAGAACTTCCGATTTGCTGCTTTCGCTAACGGTGGTCTACATTTTTTAGTCATTAAAGTAATATTCACTGAGAACATAGGTTTCCAGGAATGTTTATTTGAGTCCAGATGGACACTACTACATCAGGTGCACAATGTTTCAAGATGGTGTTTATTAAAGTGTTTATGTAAGCATTAATCCCCTCCAGACTCGGGCTCTACCGGTAGATTAATGCCCAGCTGGGGGGGTTTGCTGTATAAGACTGCAGGCTGAGTGCTTCCAACCACCCAGCAGGCATTAATCCACTGGTAGAGCCCGACTCTGGACAGGATTAATGCGCTTGTAACATGGCAAGTGCAAGGGGAATATTGTGCAACTACTGTTTGACTTAAAAGTAGAGAAACGTTATATGAGACTAATAATCCTGCTTGCTAAACTATGCACCACTTCTTTGCTTGTAGCACAGTGAGATGATCTAACAATGTGTGCGTTCACGCTACACGATAGACATTGATTTATATAGTGTCCGGTAACTTTTACTACGGACCACGACACTACTACTATATCAAACAGACAAACTACAGTACAATTGTGTAATTTGTAGCCACCGTTTTAATGCTTTGTGCTTCGGTGTTACATCCCGATAGTACATAGCAGCAGTGCAGTGTGGGACATTTGTCTACCTAAACAGTGACCTACGAAATCTACATATACTGATTTGTGATTGTCTCTCTTCATGTTTAGCGCAATAATGAACACTACACTGTGCCACTGTAGCGCGTGCCTGTATGTGCTCAAATTTTTACACACTTTTACTGTTCTATAGTATCTGCTTCTTTTGCTGCATGAGTCCGTGACATATATTTTAATTAGTCTCCTGCTTCGCCACCTCGCATACTGTCTCCCAATAACCCCCAGCATGTTGATGACTCAGCATCATACACAGCACAGAAACAAATGTCGGGGGACGCACCGATTCTTTTATTTATTCTGTTTCTTTTGTGCAGTCCAGATACTAAGCAGCCTGTACTACTGCAGCACTTACTGTACTGCTTGTATCTGTGTACTCACTCCCTATTTCAGCATGTCGCTTTGTGCTTCTCTTGTGGCCATTCTATTCCCTTAAGTGTGCCATCTACAGGCACAGACAGTCACATACAGAAACACACATCAGACCACAGACTAATTCTTTCACTTCTAATCTTTATTTTGCGTGATCCCGATACCGAGTGGGCTCTACTGCTGGATTAATACCCACTCGTTTTTTGTCAGCTGATGCCTTTGCACCAGTCTGGTTCCTCCATTTCACCATGATGTTTCCTGCCATGTTACAATTTTGATTATGTACCGTCAGCTGATCTGTATTTTTTGTCCTTCATCCAGCATGCTATATACTGCCTGTTGATGCATGTCTGTGTGAGTGGGAACTGTGGAGTGCCCAGCTGGGTATTGGGGGGCTGCACCATCTGGTATGTGTTGGGTGCTGTGTGTGGTGTGCCTGTCAGTGATGCAGAAGATAAGGTATGGAGTATCTGAGATGGTGCTGCTTTGCTCATTGTTCTTTAGTGTGAGGCAGTGCTTATGTGGGGATGGAGGTCAGGAAGAACATCCTCTGTATCCTTGTTGCATATTGTCCAGGATGTCATGCCACACAGGGGTACTTACCAGCCCAACAGTCCACGCCTTGATGTAACACTTCATGGACTGACATATGCAAGTGTCGGTCACAGCCTCCTCTAGCAGACTGTGGTCACATGCATCCCTCTCAGTGCCCACATGGGCCTGGTGAAACCATGACACAACAGTAGCGCACGGGGGTCATTTCACTTGTGCCTGTTAGCAATGCTTGTACAGGCAATGTTAATGGCAGTTGCTCTGTGCCCTCTATATCAACCCCCAACATTTGCTTCTATGCTATTTCCCCCTGCATAGCATTGGTCCCATAGAGGGCATTTCTGTCATGGCATATTTTGCCTTTATCCCTGTAATGTCTGTGGGTGTGCAGCACATTGCTACAACAGCCACACCGTACAGGATGGTTAAACCTGCACCAAGACTGTTGACACTGGTGCCAGTAATGCTATGCCTCTTGGGGCTTCCATTCAGGGGTCTACTCTGTTGTGTCACTACCACTCTATCCCAAACTACGACTAGCAGCATTCTGCCTCCATTAACTGTATAATGGTGACAAGGGCATTTTGTGGGCATGCATTCATTTCAAGTTGATGTAGCGCTTTATTACACAATTCCTCTTAGCACCACCATGCACAGTTGTTAGCACAACCCACCACTATTGTGGACCTGATGATGTGCGTAGTAGTTACACCATGCAAAGCTCCTCACCTTTTTGCGCTATTTAGCCATTTTCTAGATACCTTTTTGGATTGTGCCTTACCCTTTTACAGTGCTAAAAATGCATCCATGTTGTGGCAAAGATTCATGTGACTGAAAGATCATAGACATCATCATACAGTTCTGAAACAGTACCTAGCAACAGCGTGTAAATCAGAAACATCAGCTGAGTTAATTAAACGACCAGTAATAATGGAGCAATAGCAAAATTGGAGCTAATATTTAAAACCAGTTTCTACAGAAAAAAAAAGCCTTACAGGTTCACGTAGGTCTTCTACTGGAGCAGGAGGATCAGTAGGAAAGTGTGCACAGCCCTTACTGGACAGCCTTGGCTCACAGTTGTTTCAGTCACAATGAGCGTAGACCATACATAAAGTTGCACTTGTGTAGTTTCAGCTGAAAGAGATGAATTCTATTTCCCTTGCCATCTATGCATATAGCTTTGTTTTAAACAGCCACTGATGCCTTAAGAAGAACTTTGAAAAACATAATATTTGGAGACAAAGCAGCTTTATATTTCACATTAACTTTATATTTCTTAACCCTGTTATTTATTAGTGGGGTCATATGCATGAAAGCAGGAGTTTTGTTCCTTGAGGGTTCATCAGCTCCTATTGCTTTTACCCAACCTGATGTCATGATACTCTGCTTGTGACATCAGAGTTATGTCCATCGCAACATACTGTGACGTCACAACAGAGCATTATAATATCAAGTAGGGAATAAGCTACAGAGGCAAATGCATTGTATCAGATATACTGTTGTTTTTTGTGGGGATTTCTTCAGTAATAAGTAAGGGAGAGGAGAAGTCTACAGAAATCCATAGAAGATATATGAAATAACAGCTGAATTGTGTCTAAATATTATGATTTTTAAAGTTTAACCAAAAGTATCAGTTGCTCTTTAAAGCGGGAAGTTGTTGACTCCATGTCTAGTTCCCGAGCACTGGCTGGGAGTCGTACATTATTCTATGGCTCAGCTGTATCCCGATGGGAATCCCCAGGCTTGCAGTGGCTAATGTTTAACGAGCAGCCCAATTAGCACGACAGAAGAAGTAAATTACTACTTGAAATATTTACCTTTGACCCTTCCAAACTGATGGGAGGCTTTAGTGCATCAGGTGCATTATAAGCAAAAGTCTGGAAAAGTAAGCAGTCTTATTTAACTTGGGGGTGTGCCAAAATAATGTCCTGGTCCCCATATTGTATTCCAAACTGTGGCTTCTTCCAAGGAACAGTGTAACAATCCATTTATTTCGGCCAGCTCCAGCTTTGCTGTCAGTGAGGTATGTGATGCAGTAATCCCTATAGGAAAGCCATACTTCCACTGCAAACTATAAACGCCAGCTCTTTAGTATTGTAACTAGCAATTCAAAGTGAAGGTAAATTGATCGGTGTGTACATGAGCTAATACTCACATCTGTCCCTAGTCTCCCTAGTTTCTATTCTTTTAAGTGTTAAGCTCACACATTATTCAAGTTTCCAGGCTTAATTCTTAAACATAAAGAAATCTATTCCTTAGATCCCATTGTGTTTCATTGTTACTGCCATCAAAGCAATCACAGTCAGCGTTTTCATTTTACAATGCATGCTGTTATATGTTCTTTGCTCGTGTTATTTCTTGTTCATTTCCATCACTACTGCATGTGATATTGACTGATCTTGGGGCATGCAAATTCGCGTATATGGCCGGAATCATATACTGGTATTTGCTACAGAATGCACACCATAACCTTGCATCCCTGTGATCGGACTCCTTCACCCCATTATGCCTCCTACAGCATGCTGGTGATGGTCATACCACTCAACCTTTTGCCACTGAAGTGAGAGACAGTGAGTGACACTGACCCTCATAACGAGGGACACAATCTCAAACATGGAAATAAAAGCTCAGGACACTGCAGAATCCATTTCCTGTACTTTAACAAAATTTGCTTTTTATTTTGCATCTTAGAAGGGTATGAATTTCTGCTTGAATGCCTGAATTTGGAGTACCATCTCTGTGTGGTGAGTTTTCCATTAAGGACAGACAAGGAACAAAACAATTTAGGGGACAAAATGAGGGATGTCCCTCTTAATGAGGGCTAGTTGACAGGTATGGATGGTCGTAGGTAGATGATCCAGATGGGGTGGGCAGAATGAGAAGAGATCTGGATAAACTAGCAAAATGGTCAGTAGAGTTGCAACTGGGATTTAATTCAAAGAAGTGCAAAATCATGCACATAGGGAAGAGAAACCCTGAAGCCACCTATAGGCTGGGAGGGGAGTTGCTAGCAGTCACAAAGGAGGAAAAGACTTGGGCATCATCATCACTGATGACCTGAAATCATCCAAGCAGACCTCAAAGCAGTAGGTAAGGCTAGGGGTTAGTGTAGTGTATTAGTAGGGGTATTACAAGTCATAAGAGGGAGGTAATAATCCCTCTTTACAAGACACTGGTTAGGTCCATCTGGAGTACTGCATGCAGTATTGGAGGCCACACCTTCACAAGGACATTAACCAAATTGAGGCAGTCCAGAGAAGGGCAACCAAAATGGTGCAGGGACTGCATCAGAAGACATATGAAGACAGATTAACAGAGCTCAATATGTATACCCTTGAGCAAAGGAGGGAGAGAGGTGATATGATCGAGGCATTCAAACACCTTAAGGGCATTAACAAGGTGAAAGAGTCTAACATGTTTAAATATAAGAAAAATAGCAGGACAAGAGGACACAGCATGAGATTAGAGGGGGGCTGATGAAGGGGGAATGTGAGGAAATTCTTTTTCACAGAAAGGGTGGTGGATGCATGGAATGGCCTACCACAAGAAGTTGTGGCTATGAATACAGTGCAGGGCTTCAAACAGGCATGGGATAGGCATAAGGGAGCAATACAAATGACTATGAATAGATAGGCCACTGACAGAGCAAAGGCCGATGGCACATTTATAAGGTAGAAAAAGAAATGGGCAGACTGGATGGGCCTTGCGGTCCTTACCTGCCATCAACTTCTATGTTTCTATGTTTCTATTTCAGACAGTTCACAAATTCACTGTCCTCCATGCAAATCTGAGCCATGCCTCCCATTTTTGAGATTAATTCTAACTAAACTCCATTCAAGACATGGTGCTTTAGACTGAATAGTCTTCTTCTGGTTAGAACAATGTAATTATGCATTTCTCACTGGGGACATAACTGCAGCACACAACACTTAAGATAATCAGTGTTTTTTTTTTTTCCAAACTGGACTTTTAAGCATGCATCTACAGTATTTTTCAGTTTAAACTGTCGGCTCCAACAACCATATGAAGGTGCTTTGGGAGTCAGTAGTGTTGCTTTGGCCATGATCTGCCAGCTCCAGGTAAAATCAGGGGGGATTTCTGTAGCTTGATGACTTTTCATTCCCTACTCATTTCTCTAACCATCACCCTAAGAATGGCAATTTGTATCACACTAGAGTAGGGTAGGAAAAAGTGGCAGAAGTCCCTTTACTGGGTATTGAGGGCTGGACCAGCTAGCATGTGTTGGGTGCTGTATCTGCTGTGTCTGTCAGTGATGCAGGAGATGAAGGCTGGGGTTTCTGAGATGGTGCCAGCACTGCTCATTGGACTAATATGGCTATAACCAGTCTTTACTGCAAACAGTATTAACATGTTTTCATACATCTGTATGTTAAGGGTTTTCTAAAGATTTTTTTTGCTAGTTTGGTAACCTCAGTTACTACCAATCTCAGCAGCCTTACAATTTTCCATTGGGAAAGACCTCCCTCTCACCCATATTCTGTATACTTGAAGCACATAGACAAAATGTCCTGTATTGTTAGGCACCCTGAGTCTTATGTTAGAAAGACCACAGATAAATACATTGATCTGTCTGTCTCTGTCTACATATCATCTTTCTAGTACAGTAGGATAACTGGAGCTATAGCCGAAGCACTCGTAGGTAGTTTCCTAGGAGCACTTAGAAATGCTATTTGTTTTATTCCCGGTAGTACAGGGGGAATGTGTATTGTGCTACCATATCAAACATCCAGGTTAAAGAAGTCACATGATGCAGTTCGAGGTGACGGCAGATTGAGAAACAAACTCCCGACTAAGCCTTAGAAAATTTGTCTGTTTAGTGCTTCTTCTGCAGCTCAACCTTCCAGTTACTAATTGTGTGAGTCCCCACACCTTACCAGGATGCTGATGGAATGTAGATTTCTGCCTGCAGTGCAGCCACCAGCAAACAAACACAAAAAAAGCAGAGTCTCTGTGAGCTCAGCAGCACAGTAGGAGCATGGCGCTGAGAGCGGCAGGGCCAGAGAAACCTGAAGCAACTCAATTAATAAACTTTTGCAGACTGTCCCAAGATGTGTTGGACATGACGAATTTTATGGATTCCATGCACATGGCCCTCACCTCCCTGGAAACACTGCAGTCAGAAGCAGAAAGGTGGATCTCCCAATACTGAAGGCCAGGCAGTGATGTAGGGTGTGCAGCTGTTGGATATCAGACAGCAAGTAAAAACACTGCAGGCCCAACAGACAAAATGGAGGACAGAGGCCCCAGAAACAAAATATTTGACAGACTGACATAATATCAAGGGTGGAGGGCCAGAGCATGGCCACCTTCCTCCAGCAGGAATTAGCAGAGATCTTGGATCTCTCTCTCCAGAAGTTGTTTTTGACATTCACCATGCCCATCACACACTGGGGCTGAAACCAGGTAATGATAAGGGAACCAATTAATTTTTCACACTAGAGGAAGCATTCAGCTACATGAAAAAGTGCCATCAGAGGATGGAACATGGAGCAGGAGAGCAGAAGCCACAAGAGGACAACACAGTGACAGTAGCAACTGAGAAAGCTGGCAGTGGTGAAGAGGAGGAGATGTTAGTTACTCGCAGTGAGCCTCATTCATACACAGCTATGGCCAAGGGGAGTTTGAGTAACTTGAAGTTTGAGCAACTTGGATGTCAGCCCAGGTTCATTTCTCCAGTTCTTTATCTCCAATGTTAACTGCTCACCCTTGCTCATTCACAAACTATAAATGGGATTTTAAATCAGGGGTACTACTGTATATGGCATACATCATCAAAAACAAGTCAGAGCACACCCTGACCCTCCCCAGGGATAAATGTAACAATAAACATATTTTTATAGCCCGCATTGGCAACTTACTGATTTAATTTCAAAAGGAGTGGGGGTCTCTTGGTATTCACCTCAGGGCCCCGCTGTGAAGTCACCCAGCTACCAACATTGAGATAGACCACCCATCAGTTGGGTCCCTACTCTAAACTGCATCTGCCTCAAATGGCTTACCTTTATAGGGTACATCAGCCTAAAATTGACTTAATTAAGGTGTGGTCCCCAGACAATGTGCAGGTAACTGGTGGGGAGCTAGCTAAATGAATGAGCAAGGGTGAGCAGTTAGCATTGGATAAAGTTTGTAAATGGAGAAGTATGACTTTCTCATTTAACTAGCTCCGCACCAGTTACCTGCACATTGGCTGGGGACCACACCTTAATGAAGATAATTTTAGGCTGATGCACTCTATAAAGGTAAGCTATTTGAGGTAGATGCAGTTTAGAATAGGGACCCAGCTGATGGGTGGTCTACCTCAACGTTGGTAGCTGGGTGACGTCACAGCACGGCCCTGAGGTGACTACCAAGAGATCCCCACCCCTTTTGAAATCAGATCAGTAAATTGCCAATCCAGGCTGTAAAAATATGTTTATTGTTACATTTACCCCTTTTGGGGGGGAGGGTCAGGGTGTGTTCTGACTTGTTTTTGATCATTTCTCCAGTTCATTTGGGACAGCAGCATATATCTGGATGGTACAGCAGTGAACGATTCATTTGGGGGAATGGGGGTACAGTGAGCAGAGGAGCAGTGACTGTACTGGTGTTTTTTGCCCTACACCTGCCCTCATGCCATAAGTACTCATTCATTTATGCATTATCTACTTCATTCAACAGTGTGGGCCAGTCTTGTGCATGACAGACTTGTGACGCTGGTTAGTGGCTTTCTTCTGTTCCAAAATGGCGTATACTACCTTGGTGGGAGCCAGGGATGAGTGATACACTTGATGCCAAATGCAGTCTCTGAGTGAAGGGAACAACTGTCAATGCTGCACTGAATGTTTGGCACTTGGGAGCATTACAGGGACAGATGCACGCACAGCTACTTTGTTGGTAGCCCGTCAATACCATGACTGCTGAACAGCAACCCGTGACAACCATGAGGGAATCACGGCACCGACACCTTTGCATGACTGATGGTTCCCCTCATCCCTGAGTGGTGCCCCCCCCCCGGAGTTGGAATCTAAAAGAAGGGGGTGTTGGGGGCAAAGCCCCCTGCAAAACCAGTCATTTCCCAAACTGGTCGTGTTGCTTCTTTGGCGCCCTTGTCACAGGTTGCCGTTCCACAGATGCAATTTTGTCATGGAACCATTTTGTCTAGCTTATCTCTTCTTTTACATGTGATTGGCAATAGATCTTCTGAGCATACTTTGCAAGCAGATTGCATGGTTGGAGTATATACTGTGGGGAGGCTGAACGTTCTTACATAGATATGATGGTACACTTGTTCTCTACCAATGTACTCTGTCCACCTACTATATCCTGCTTTCCTACTGTGTCACACTCCCCACATGCTGATATCCAATTATTTTCCCTTTTTTTTGAAGGGATGTTGATTTTGTCTAACTTGGGGGGACTCGGATTTGAAATATGGTAACCGACAGTCATACTGTAACACTATCTAGACTCCCCAATATGAGGTGAGGGAGTGCCTGTGCACCACAGAATTCTCTGGGGAATAGCACCTCCATACTGATGGGACACAATATGCTACCTGTGGGGCAATTACCCCTGAATAGGGATTGCCGGGCTCTCTGCCATACTGCCCCCCACACCCTGATGTATATGTGAGTACCAAGGGACATTACTCCTATGTGATGCATAATAGGTGGTCTAGTGTGTACCAGCATAGTGTAACTATCTTATATGTTGGTACCAAAGGCTAGAGTCATGGGAGCAGTGGATCAGCTGATATATCCAAAAAACATCATGGACCATCTTTCCACTTATGCAGGTCCCTCCTCTTGTGCCACCCCTTCTGGCCCAAAGAGGAGGGCCCACAGCACCTTCAACTGTTAAAGGGTCAGAGCAGGGACCATTGTCCCCAGTAAGTCCATTTGTTCACAGCTGTTTCTTAGTTTTACTGTAGGTTCTATGTTTAATTGTGGTAAAAGGATTAATGTCAGCTTGTTACTTGCCCTGAGGGACAACGCCACGTGGAAGGTGTCTGACATAGGAGGATGTGTCTCAAAAGTTTAATGGTTCCTATATAAACACCCCACATTGCATACTCCCTAACTGCATGTGAAATAACAACGTGGAATGCGAAGGGAATTCAATATCCAGTAAAAAGGCAGAAAATGTTTCTTAAAGTCCCTGCAGGTTGTGATTGTCCTTATGCAAGAAATGCACCTTACATTGGAGGGAACTAAATAACTGAGAAGAGAATGGGTGAGAAAGGTAACAGACAGTGCATTCTAAGGTCAGAGGGATGGCAATACTATGACATAAAAACTTAGACTACCAGATTCGCTATCATGAGAATGCTAGAACTGTGCAGTGGGTCCAACTTCATTTGAAACTGCAGGACAGAAACCTGCACATTCTCAATATAAGCCTCCTTGGTTGAGTCTCTGCATTTGTTTTGCCTGCTATCACTAGAGCGACAAGAATTAGACCCTCTGCCTCTCATACTGGCTGGGGGCATTATTTAGGAACAGCACATCATTTTAGACAATGCAAAACAGCTACAGGAGGAACCCTGCCTGACTGATGTATGCAGGCTCCTCCACTGCAGAACTGAGCAACCCTGCCTGACTGATGTATGCAGGCTCCTCCACTGTAGGACTGAGCAACCCTGCCTGACTGATGTGTGCAGACTACTCTGCTGCAGAACTGAGCAACCCTGCTTGACTGATGTATGCAGGCTCCTCCACTGCAGAACTGAGCAACCCTGCCTGACTGATGTATGCAGGCTCCTCCACTGTAGGACTGAGCAACCCTGCCTGACTGATGTATGCAGGCTCCTCCACTGCAGAACTGAGCAATCCTGCCTGACTGATGTATGCAGGCTCCTCCACTGCAGAACTGAGCAACCCTGCCTGAATGATGTATGCAGGCTCCTCCACTGCAGAACTGAGCAACCCTGCCTGACTGATGTATGCAGGCTCCTCCACTGCAGGACTGAGCAACCCTGCCTTACTGATGTATGCAGGCTCCTCCACTGCATGACTGCACAACCCTGCCTGACTGATGTATGCAGACTACTCTGCTGTAGGACTGAGCAACCCTGCCTGACTGATGTATGCAGACTACTCTGCTGCAGGACTGAGGAACCCTGCTGAACTGATGTATGCAGGCTACTCTGCTGCAGGACTAAGGAACCCTGCCGGACTGATGTATGCAGGCTCCTCCGCTGCAGGGCTGAGGAACCCTGCCTAATGGGAGGGCTTTAAGCCTGAGGTTCAATGGGCAGAGCAACAACGTCAGTCCCCCATCAAGCTTAAAACGTCACTCATCCTGGACTCTCCCAGGATTCATTTTTTGTTGCTGTGGTCAGAGGCTTTGTCAGTTGCTCCCTTGCCCATTTTTTCTGTTTGCTCCCAGTCCTCTCATCACCTCCAGCTGCCCTTGCTGTGATTTCTAGCCTGTGATTCCCCTCATTCCAAACCCTCCTCTTGGAACTGCGTTCCTATTTGACCTAACCCATTGCTCACGCTGTGCTCCTGATGCCTTCTCTCTTGTCCCCCCCCCCGCTCATCCTTACTGTGAGCTCGCAGCATTGTTCTTCACTCACTCCTCTGCTGTTGTTGCTGCCACTGGCGCAGCAGTTTGCCTTCACTAGCTGCCTGCTTTCACTGGTTTTGCCCAGCATTTTAGACCACCACCGGCGTTGCTAGGCTCCTTGTTCCAGCCTTGCATCCCTCCTTCATTTGACTTTCCCACCGTCCTGCAGCCACTTTGGCTCTGGCTCTGTAGCCCTCGCAGTATTTCTTTTCGCCTTGCCACCCAACTGTATGGCTGGCTTTCCATTACATGCGCTGTATATGCACCGGTGCATGTCAACTACTGCTAGCTGTGCTATTTTGGATGCGGCCCTCCCGTAGGCACTCGGTCAGCACCACTGTAGCCTCTCTGGCCCATGTCTGTAGGTTCTCTGGCATTTCATCCTGCAGCCTGTTTGTATGTGGCCATGGATCATCATTTGTTTACTTACTTCATTGGATGCATTCGTAGGCCGCATGATATTCACATTAAAAAAAAAATCACATTCTAGCCTTATTGGATCTGGCTCACGTCTATGGGACTATTGCTCCAGTAAGTGCTGTTGTTTTATCCATGGAAATCCAGGCTCATTTTATTGCTCAATGGCTTTTTCTCAGCTTGGCTACCTCTTTTGGGGTTCCACGGCCCTGCTGCCTCATTTCCTATTTTGTTTCCTATTACCTCATTGTCATACATTCAGGTTTGCCCCTCTCTGGTCTACTATGCCTTGTCTTGACCTGCTTATCTATTTCTATTGCTCTATTGGTATGCTGCTCATCCCAGTCATCAAGGATTTTCTCTAGTCCAGCCTGCACCTATCCTAACTTCGCCTGACCTCCCTACCATCCTTTGTCCTTTTACCAGCACTTATTCCCTTTCCTTCCTCCTTTCCTCGTGCTCAGCGCCATGCTGACCTCATTGTTCTCCCATTCCTTATGCTCAGTACTGTGCTGAACTCATTGTTTCATTTCCTTATCTCGCTCAGTGTCCTCCTCGTCTCCTCTGCTCCAACCTGTGCATTCCTTTCGAGCATCCCGATCCTTGACTCCTCTGCCTTTGCTCCAATATCGTACATCATTCAGTCAGTACCTCATCTCTACCTGTATCAGCCTTCTTGGCTTTCCTTCCTTTATCGTACCTCATCCTTTTCGTACCGTCATCCATTTTGTGCCTCACTTTCACTGTTCCAGCCTTCACGACTTTCCTTCAATTCCCCTATATCTCCAGGTTCATGACTCTGGTCTTTATTCGCTCATCAGTATTCTATTTACATCGCTTCCTCAAGCATTTCTATCATTGACTCCTATGCTGCCTCTTTGAACCTGCTGCACTCCTGCAGCTATCATCATCATTGTTGGTCTTCATCATTCTCGAACCGCATCTGGATACATCCCTCTCCCCAGAGCCGCCCTCCTGAGGGAATCATCACATTCAGTCTGTATTGCTGCCTCATCCTCCTTCCATCTGTACCTTCTTTTGGGGTTTTCCCCTATCCCATCATCATCTTCCCTACTCATATCCTTCTCTTTAACCTACTCATATCCCTCATCTATGAATTAGTCTATCTACTAATATATGTCCTCAAATCAAACATCATCAGCCCGGAGGGAAGGTGACCTAGGCCTTGGATCCCCAGAGGTTTCCTCCTCAAAGGGTTTTTTTCCTCTCCTCCATGCCAATGGTAATAATATTAGTTAGAGTTAGTGCTTTCTTCTCGTTAGTCAGTTAGGTTTCGCTGTTGGATGGAGGTGGATGGTGGCCCGGCTTTCCCCTCTCTCCTTAGGAAGTTAGCCCTTCTTCACAGAATTCATTCTTCATCCTTGCCTCTTCGAAGCTTGACATATTTAGGTATTCTTTTTGGGCTTCTTCCTAACCTACCATTAGCCGACGCATTCATTTCTGGCACCTGTGGGGGGGGGGCCTCCACTAGGGTTCCTTGCGTTGTACCCCTACAGGGTGGTATATCCCACGAATGGAGAGGCAGAAAGCCACAAAAGCTTATTAAAGGTTCTATAATATTAAAGGTTTTGTATCCAAAATATAATTCACATGAACAGCATTTTAAGTAAATAAATGTGGCCTGATTATGTTTCCTAAATTGTGTTTACATAAGAAAATGAGTTTCCAGGAACAAGCAAAGAACCTGGTCCCTAAATCCAGTGAACAGTAATAACAGAACTCTCCTCTTTCAAAGTGAAAAATGGATGCAATCTGAGGCAAAACAGATGGCTTGAACATGGCATTATGCAGATTATTCATATTAGATGAACAAGGACTCAAATGATAGCGCTAGTGTTGCTAACCCTGACTGTTGGATCAGAACCTAACTGGGCCTGAATCTGAGTTGGAATTAGGGAAAGCATAAAAAGGGCACTTCATATCTATTCCATTGCACCAACACCCAACTGCGCTATGCTCAATTATGCACAATTGTAGTCTGTCACTGCATAGACATAACTAGTTCCTGAGTTGTGTAATGAGGCTAGTATGTAATGGGGGGGGGCAAGTGTTACCCGCCTTCTCAAAAAATACCTAGTCAAGACAATCAGCAGTGATTTTGTGTGTATTGTTTGAGAGTGTGGGTACCATTTCTGGGGAGCTTGTTCCTCTCCACATCAGTGCTAGATTGTGCTTTGCCTTTATGTAAAGACTCTTGTAAGTAAGAATCTGTTTTGGGTTTCCCCTTTCTGAGAGGTTTTCCTTTGCAGAAAAGCCCTTCTTGAGAGACACGGCATGCATGGACTGAATAATACAGAGAAACGTGTCATGAATTGTGGCCCTGATAAACGAGAAATGGAGTGTTGAAATAGAGCATTTCGATTGGTTAATAGTAGCCAGCCATGCATTAATTCCCAAGTAACGCACAGTTGGTCTTGTAGTACTATGTACAACCACTAAAAATTCAGTAGCAGTCGGTCTGTCATTGTGAGAGTGAAATTCAGAAATGAGTGAGTAAAATTCAAAATGGACAACTGTACAGTTACTTTTCGATATGTGGAGTTATGGGGGATCAGCAGATGGGTAGACAGTTATTATGGTGGAGAAACGAATCAAAAACTAACATCTCCCACAACGGCCACTATGAAAAGGCAGTCCTGTAAATCCAAAAATGCCAAGGTCAGTGACAAAGCTCAGTATTCCTGAGAGAGCAGTGTTGAAATCAAAAGGCATGTTACTCTCTTTGCTAAACAACTAGATGAGCTTGAAAAAAAGACAAATGAGCCTTACACACATAAAAATACCGCTTGGTCTCTTAATGTATTTACAGATTGGCTAAAGGGAATAAATACAGAAATAGATTTTACCACCATACCGACTGAAGAGCTAGCACAACTTTTGAGGCAGTTCTATGGCTCCGTGCGTACTGCTGACAGAAATCAGTACAGCATTAGCTCTTCTATCGGATTACGGGCTGGTATTAATCGCCACATAAAAAGTGTGGAAATTAATAAGAAAATAAATATTAGCATCAATTCTGAATTTAAATAATTAAATAATGTTTTCATTGCCGTTCTCAAGGAGTATCATTGAGCTGGACAAGATACAGCCACACACCATCCCTGTATTTCAGACACGGCTCTGCACCGCATCTGCTATTGTGCTAAACTGAACCCAGAGTCTGAGTATGGCCTAGTATGCAGACTCTGGTCCGAGCTGCAACTAGGCCTTGCCCGAAGAGGTAGAGATGGACTTGCAAAATTAAAGCAGGAGTTGTTCTGCATAAAGACTGATGACAGTGGCAGACAGCGTGTAGCTGTCTCGTTTAATGAGGCAACCAAAAACCATAATTCAGCTACTGAAGCTAATCGAGATGCTCTACGAGGCATTGTGTTTGCTCAACCAGATAGTGACAATTGTCCAATTGCTTTATTTAAAGAACATATATTTTGCTGTCCCCCAAATCCCCCATCCTTTTATCTACATCCTCTGAAAGCACCGCAGCACATACTTAATGAACAACAATGCTGGTGTGGAATGCAGCCAATGGGACAGAACTATCTCAGCAACGTAATGGGACAGATCTCAAATGATGCCCAGCTCAGACAAAGTTATACAAATCATAGTATTAGAATTACAGCTGCACACTTATTATCTGAGGCTCAGCTGGCATGAAGAGCGATCATGTCGGTGACCAGACATCGATGTGAGACTAGTCTTTAAGAATTTTAAGACTATTGGTCTTCTTCTACAAGGGATAAACAGAAGTGAACATCTATCCTGTCAAAGTCTGTAACAAAATCAACATCAAGCAGTATTAACATATCAGTTATGACACCAAGTTCTACTGAAACTCCACAGTCATCATCACTTCCAATAACCAGTAGCAGCACCTCAAATACTACAGCGTCATCAGCTATTCCTACAACCAGAAGCAGCATGTCAAGCAACACAGTTATCGAAGCAGCACCCAGTTCCAGTATCATACCTCCTCAAAACAGCAGCCCATTTAACCTCAGTTATTTTATGATTCGTGGGGCTGTAAACTTTAATTATTATGGTGCCTCTGAGAAACCCTTTGAATCACTGTAGACAGTTGTATTCCTGTAACGTTTGCAATGTGAAATGTTGATATAGCAAACCAGACAAGGTGTTCAGAATTCTTTCATGGCATAAGCAGAGATTGTATTAAAATGTTAGAAATATTATACAAATAGCCGGCCCAGTGGCACTGAGGGTTGAGGCACTGGACATCACACATTTCGCCATGCTAGTGACACGTGTTCAGGAATGAGCGCAGGCCACTGGGGGTTGGCAGGGAGGGAGAAAGATCAAGCATCCCAAGGACTCCTCTCTTTCTCTGGGGAGGGGGGGTCTTCAGTGGTCGGTGCATGCCTGGCCCCACGCGGAGACTGGGGGAAGCTCACCAGCACTGCCAACGTGGGGTCAGAGGCAGGGCAGATGTCTGACGGACACGCACGGGAGTGTGTGTGCTACTGGATTCGGTGTTATTGCATGCTCTGCCTCTGAGGGGGCTGCACATTGGAGGAGAAAAGAATGCTCCAGCAGGATGAAGAAGGGCACCTCACAGGTTCCGTCCCCGAATAGCCACAGCACCAGCCACACTGGATCCAGTCTTCATTGGGGTTTGGGGTGCCCCACCGGCCCTACCGGGGCAGAGCCCTAGGGGTATTGGTCAGTGTCAGCTGGTGGATATCGGGGGACAGGACTGGGAGCTCCCTCCAGAGCTCTGGGGGGCCATGAGCAAGAAGTATAAAGTGATAACTTAAAAAAAAAAAGAAATATTATACAAATGTTAGCATACAGCACTGCAGAACCATACCTGATGCTGTTATTTGTAGTTTTCAAGTGTAGAAATGTTTACACATGAACAAAGTTTTCATACTTTCGTGTTAGTTAGAGAAATGTTAGCGTAGAGCAGTGCATAACCGTACCTTTACGTATTGTTTTGCTTATATTATAGCCATAGCTTTATCGTTGTCGGCTTCTTTCCGGAGGGAGCCCTCAGCTCCGTACCCCGATGTCCACCATCTGGCACTGACCCGGCCCCAGGGCCTACCCCCCACCCGGTGGGGCCAGCTGGGTTCCCCAACCCCCCATCAGAGACCAGATTCAAGGGGCCAGTGCCGTGGCTGGCTGGGAGCGGAGCCTGCGAGGTGCCCTCCACCATTCTGCTGTGGTAACTTGGTTTTCTGGCATTTCTCCCCTGAACTCGAGGCACGCAATGATGCCTGTGGAGAGGAGTGCACACGCATCTGCATGCATTCCCTACAAGCGTCTGCCCCAATTCCTCCCCTGTCTACAGTGCGGCTGCCATGTCCCTCAGCCTCCGCTAGGGAGCAGACAGGCGCCGACATCTGTGAACCCCCTCCCTGGAGAAGGAGAGCACTCCATCGGACGCTCAATCCTTCGCCAACCCAGATCCCAGGTCACTCCTGTAAAAAAGCTTTCAGCTTAGTGTGCTACTCCTGGTTAAACAACTAAATAAAAAAAAACAACAAAAAAAAACCCTGCTGACCCCCCAGCAGCCCGTGCTCGTTCCCAAACACGGGTTGCTGGCATTGCGCAATGTAAGGCATCTAGCACCTTAGCCCACAGTGCCACTGGACCAGCAGTTGTTTTGCTTATATTATAGCGCAATAAGGTTAGCTGTCATTTTAGAAATAATGGCTAAATTATTGCACATTTACTACTGTTTACAGCACAAGGTGAATCCATCCTCTATGGAAATCCTGCTGACGTTTCCCTTCCGAGAATGCATTACTGCAGTGGTGAAAAACGTTCACAGCATTCCTCGAGGACCGCAGAGAACCTCCTATAAGTGTTATAAAATTTCAAAGTTCATTAATAGAAATAGAAAATCATTACTACTGGAAGTGAATGTAAAAAAAAATAAGAAGTACCACCCACAATATATGTTACAATATTTGTATCATTCTTAGCATACGTTAAAATGAAACGTTAAATAGCCATTATTGTCTGTGTGTTATTTTTCAAGTATATCATTATTAGATCACATATATAAAACAGTGCTTGCCATGTATGGTTCTACTGTGAAATTAATGCATGGTTGGGTGGTTGAAGGCACGAGGCCCTCCCCCAACCATGCATTAATTCCATAGTAGAACCATCCTTTGTCATGCCTTAATGCTTACTTGTCCGATTTAATTCCACTGGAAATCCCTTATTGCATTTGTCATGGTGATTTGTTATCTCTGTTATTGACATGGAGCCTTTGTAAAGGGGCACTTGTGCTCAAATGTATTCTCCAAAATTCTCAATAAATAAAAGCAGCTAAACAAGGTGGTGTGAACCAGCAGGTGATCAGAGTAGCGTAAAGGAACAACTCAATGGAATGTCAACAACTGAAAGCATAAGATGCCAACTGTTTGCAAAATAAGAGGTCGATTGCTGTTGGCATTGCTCATTCTATGAATGGCCGGAGATGATGTCATGGTTTACAATGCCAGCTACTGGGTTCCTTGGCCCTTCGAGCTGTGCAGTTGTCTCGGATTGTTAGCAGACTGTGTCGTCTGTGAGTCACTGCACCCGATGATGTTGCACTTGTTGACTTGGATTTGTGCCAAACACTAAATGTACTTAGAGACGGAGCCCTACTCTGTGATAATATGAACCATTATAATGCTGCCAACGTTTGCTGAATTGCAGACACTTGCTTTGTTTATAGAGTTACAGATATTTAATTGTTGTGAACTAAAAGAAATGAGTTCAACGGTAGTGGAAAGCTAATCCATTTATTTTTTGAAGTACACGATGAATGATCCAGTCTTCATGCTGACTTGATCTCGAACCTCTGGCTGTGCTGAACTGGGCTTCATAGTTTATATATGGCAGAAGTTATGGTGAAGACTACCTGCCTAACAGAATGACTTGTAACCCGACCCCTTTTCTGACCTTGACTTCTAGCACTGAGAACTAATTATATATTTCGGAATACCCTATTTGATAGTCACAAAACTTTATAAAACTCGTTATTTGAAACCGGATACCAAGTGAGTCCAAGTCCCACATTCAATAATTACTACTTTTCAAAGTTCCCTGCAGTTTACTCATACTTTCCTTTGACAATTAAGCAACATGCAGTGTCATTCTGTACAGCAATTAATTAAAAAGTGTTGATGTGTAGAGAGTACTTTCCTCGCTGTTTGCAGAGAGCACATAGAAGAAACAGGTGGCTTCCTTACCTGAAGGGTTCAACAAACAGCGGCATTATTAGTAGAACCCTGGCTTCTACTTATAACAAGTCAGATTAAAATTGGTAAATCAGCTTTTAAAATGATACTCCATAGACTTTCATGGAGTGTGTCTTCGCACTCTCCCTATACCTATGTCACAAAATGTCCACGCACAGGGATGAATTCAGAGAACAGTTAAGTGAAAGGGGTCAAGTGACCAGCCCCTCGGGGGCAAATTACAGTCTCATCCTTAAGGGGGAGAATTGAAAATTTGAAAACAGCAGTGAAGGAGCTCCCATTCAGGTAAGGGAATCTCCTGCTTCTTCTTTTGACCACTCAGGCTCTTCAGGGTTAAATGCTATCACACAATGTAGTTGCTTTTTTCCTGCCGGAATAGAAAGTTTTATTTTTCAACTCTGTTTATCTGCCTCCATGCTCATGGACCAGAATCTCCTTCAGCCACCACCAGCGCCACCATCTCATACACTGAGACTTCCCATATGAATCCTGGAGCTCAGGACCACCAGCAACACATCACATGTTCAGCTTCTCCCTGTGGCTTGCCTTTTAGGGCAGGATTGCCTTCTGTTCCATGGTGTCTCAATCACTAAGTCCAGTCTGCTCCGCGCTGGATGTGAAGTCCAAGCCTACCCCCAGGATCAGACAGCAGGGGCCTAGTGCTGGATGTGGGATGAAGAGAGCGGCTTCATCTGCCTTGTCAGCAGCAGTGTCTCCCTTTTCTCCCCTGACACTGCCTGTGCGTTGATGATCCAGGTATGTCTGTTCCCGTGCGTAGCATGCTGGGACGTCATGTGCCTTGTCAGCAGCAGCGTCTCCCTTTTCTCCCCTGACACTGCCTGTGCGTTGATGATCCAGATATGTCTGTTCCCACGTGTAGCACGCCGGTGTCTTGCAGCACCACCCACACTGCAAGGCCGGGTTAAACTAATATCCAGCCCCTGTTCGATGGCAGTCAGGCACTGCGGGCTTAGAACCCCACCCCTGGAGGAGGAGCATGATCCTGGGATGCTCAATCCTCTTGCCCCATTTGACCTGTAATGACTCAGACTCGTTCCTGAACTCGAGTTGTCAGTGTCGTAAGTTGTAGCATCACCTCTGAGCAGGCAGTCCATCCCAGGATAGAAGGTTGACACCAATTATTATTTGCATATAATTACTGAAGACACCCTCTAACATAAGGGTTCACATGCTGTTTCAAACACCATTATAACTGGCTTACACAGTTACTATGGCGTTTCCAGATCACTTTTGCTTCAGTTGTCTGCTCAAGTGGGAATGTTTGTCTCGTGACTGTCCCTAAAGCTGACTCATCATCAGCTCCTCGTACCACTCTCAAACTGCTTTGACTGACCCTTCAAATACTCACTGTTTCTCATTTCACCATGTCAATATCTTTGGTAAACCGCAATCTGAAAAAAAACCTGCTGAAGACAGTTTAAAAAATGTAACTTACACTCGCTCCCTTGTTTTTTGGGGTTTTTTTTTTCCACAGCTTATGACCCCAACTCCTGACCTGTGTTTCCTTGGAAACCAACCCGGATTTTAGCAGCAGTTGTTTTACTATTAGAGCAGAACTAAAGGAAAAATCAATTTAAGTATTTTACTAATTCAAGTTCCACTTTAGGAACTTTTCATGACTTTTCTCTAACTTTGATCGATGACTTTGCCATAAGAGTTTCAAAACCGACTGACCTGTAAATTACAAAGAAAAAAAAAGAGGAAAACTCCCTGCATCAGTAATTATAAAAAATGAAACATAGATAAACGTGTGTCTATCAATTCTTTTTATACACCCTTAGTGTCTGATGACCTCATAAACCTCTCGAGCGTCACTTTCAAGGTTTACGGGGCATCACACATCTCAGATGTGTAAAAAAAGAACTTGCAGCTGGTTTTTCACCACAGCTGCACCAAAATGGTATACGTAGTGGAACCAGGCATACCACCTCATGCAGCGGCATGGACCGAAAATATGGATGTCTGCAGGCACAGAGATTTCAGTCCACACCGGCCACTGCAGAGTGGAACTTAGTCGGAGGAGGCCTGAAAATCTAGCCCCTCGTTACAAAACAGGGATGCAAGTGTTGCCCACACTGTCTCAAGTCATGACCCCAGCATACAAATCTTAGGCCACCTTTTAGGTAGGCTAATGTATGGCCATAAACAGCAGGGATGGGGCACAGCCATGCCGCAAGTCCCCAATGAGCAGCAAAAATCCAGCCCTGAGTCTCTTCGGTTCCATGTCATAATAGTGATCGCTATTATAGGGAGTGTATATCGCTGAAAAGCAAATTGGCGATATTCACTTCCAGGCGACTCAACATCCGGAACATTAAATGCATTCCCCCTGCACCCGTACCCACCTGAATTTAGATTCTCAACTCCAGGGGGGTGCATGTCGGGGACGGGGCAAAATCT
This sequence comes from Neoceratodus forsteri, assembly GCA_016271365.2. Lineage (NCBI taxonomy): Eukaryota > Metazoa > Chordata > Ceratodontiformes > Ceratodontidae > Neoceratodus > Neoceratodus forsteri. The sequence continues at coordinate 58,649,678 of JADMNL010000026.1, read as the reverse complement.
GGATTTTGCAAAAAATGAAGTACTGCAGCCACAGGCAGTGGCAAAATTTACATGTTCCCAGTCCCGAATCCAGTAGCAGCTGTGCCAGAGCTAGCCACCCAAACCACCACATCACATGGCTACCTCGGCAGCATCAGGCACACCAGTCCCCTAAAACCCCTTCCCTGTCCTTCCCCTTCCCCTCGCTGTTCCCCCTTCCGGTCACCCTTCCCCACAGTCGCTTTCCCATAAGGTCGCTACCTTTGCAGGGTAGCCCAGAATGATAGCGCTGAAAATAAGTCGCGATTTTTGTAGTCGTTCATTATCAGTCACTATCACTGGATATCATCTCTACGATAGCCACCTACTTACTGTTTGACCTTGAACATGTCCCATGACTTCCCTGTGCTTCAGTCCTCTCAGCTGTATTGTCAGAATTACAGGACCCCTCTGAAAACAAGACGTTGCACTTTAAGTTTGGTTATACTCTTGGGAAAGTAAATCAGGGAAAATAGCAAGCAGCTTGTAGCATAAAAGGGTGTCAATGAATCCTGCCTGCTTATGTTTCAATTTCCTTATTAAAGGTTCTATAATATTAAAGGTTTTGTATCCAAAATATTATTCACATGAACAGCATTTTAAGTAAATAAATGTGGCCTGATAATGTTTCCTAAATTGTGTTTACATAAGAAAATGAGTTTCCAGGAACAAGCAGAGAACCTGGTCCCTGAATCCAGTGAACCGTGATAACAGAACTCTCCTCTTTCAAAGTGAAAAATGGATGCAATCTGAGGCAAAACAGATGGCTTGAACATGGTGTTATGCAGATTATTCATATTAGATGAACAGGGACTCAAATGATAGCGCTAGTGTTGCTAACCCTGATAGTTGGATCAGAACCTCACTGGGCCTAAATCCGAGTCGGAATTAGGGAAGGCATAAAAGGGGCACTTCGTATCTATTCCATTGCACCAACACCCAACTGCGCTATGCTCAATTATGCACAATTGTGGTCTGTCACTGCATAGACATAACTAGTTCCTGAGTTGTGTAATGAGGCTAGCATGTAATGGGCAAGTGGTACCCGCTTCTTCTCAAGAAATACCTAGTCAAGACAATCAGGAATGATTTTGTGTGTATTGTTTGAGAGTGTGGGTACCATTTCTGGGGGTCTTGTTCCTCTCCACGTCAGTGCTAGATTGTGCTTTGCCTTTATGTAAAGACTGTTGTAAGTAAGAATATGTTTTGGTTTTCCCCTTTCTGAGAGGTTTTCCTTTGCAGAAAAGCCCTTCGTGAGAGACGCGGCATGTATGGACTGAATAATACAGAGAAATGTGTCATGAATTGTGGCCCTGATAAATGGGAAATGGGAGTCAGCGCCACAGTATTACACCATGATGACATCACAAGCACTATTCTTTTTTTTTTTTTAACTTTACTTATAGCCAACTCTGGAGAACTCCTTCCAGCAACCTCGGGAGTTCCCAACCTCTACCTCCCTCCATGACCACTCCTCTCCCCTCATGCCACCAAGTACCACCTCCGGGTCTGAACCCTCTGGAGGTAGGGCCACCCTATCCACCCAGGGTGCTCTATCTTATAGGGCAAAGTGCCCAGAACATGCGTCGGGCAGTGGAGAGGAGATACTCTGGAGTTGGGAGTGTGGGCTATGGAAGGTCAAGGTGCCTTCATCTATCCCCAGGATTGGGGTTTTTATCTTTTTTTTGTTCCCCCCCCCCCATGCAGCCCGGCCAGCAAGGTGACATAGTGTCATGGCTCCACCCACCCAAGGCATACGCCACGCTCTCTCAGTTGGCAATCCTCCAGCCGCCAGAGGTCACTCCATGAGTGAGCGCATTGCACACCTTCCCCCAGGAAGAGAGAGCAGTCCTCCAGATGCTCAATCTCTTCCCCCACTGACCCCCAACAGCCCCCGGCTAGTTCCCAAACCTGGGTTGCCGGCATGGCATGAGGTGTGGCGTCCAGCGCCTCAACCCTCAGCGCCACCGGGCCAGCTACAAACACTACTCTTAAAAAACACAAACTCAGCATTAAGGAGGAGTCAGTTAAAGGAGCACTACAGTCAGAATGTGCAAAAACATATGTTGTGCAGAATAGTTTGATTTGTGTATGTACTCCTGCTGTGGTGCCCTTCCCTTTGTCTGCTATTAGGAGTTTTTTCTAAATACGTCTGCTAATTTTATGACAGTTGTATGGCCCCGGGGATCTCCAACTTAGCATGGTTTGTTGCTCTTTTCGTTCCTACAATGCATCCTGTCCCATGTGATTGTGATGTATCCGGAACCATGGATTCAGCAAGTACCGATTTAGAGTGAATTTTACAACAGCACAGCTGCAATATTAAGTAACTTTCCTCATCCAGTGAGCAGTAATGGCTACCTTTACAGTTTAGCAAATACCAGAGGACTCATTGAGTGGATTATTCTGTAAGAAAATAGCTACAGTCTTCATTAATTATAGCATTGATGATCTGGGGTGATTTCTGTGCTTTTTGTGGCTGCGTGTATGCAGTTTGATGAAATGAAAACTTTTGAAAGCAAAACATTTATTCCTGCTGGCTAGACCTAGCACACACATAGAAAAAAAAATATTGAATTAGAGCTATTTAGTGGAAAGCAGAACATCAGGCTCCTGCCTCTAGTACTGTAGGTGTCAGTGTGGCTCAGTTGGTAGCACATCTGCCTCTGGACCAGAAGGTCATGGGTTCTCGTCTCAGACTGGGATTGTACTTGCACCTAAAAATTGCTGGCATCTGAGTGCAGTATTGGGGGGTGCTGTACCGCTGGGGTGTGCTGTCCTTCGGACGAGACGTTAAACCGAGGTCCCTTCTGCCCATCCTGGTGTTGTCCTGGTGGGTGTCCAGGTGGAAGTAAAAGAACCCAGTGCACTCTTCGCAAAGAGCAGGGAACATTCCTGGTGTCCTGGCCAACATTCCCCTTCCCATAAACTGGTTCATACAATTGTCCAGGCTGTGTGTGGGTGATGATGTGCAATATGGCTGCCACCACACATTCAGTCACTTCATTAGCAGTCTAGCATTGCTTGTAAAGCGCTTTGGGATACTGTGTATGAAAAGCGCTATATAAATGCTGATTCTTCTACTTGCTGAATCAATCAAACTTTATTTAATCAGGCATAAACACCATTGAGCAAACTCATTTTCAAAGTGGTCCTGGACAACAATATAATATACATTCGCAAATAAAATGGACAAAAACAAGGCATTGTACATGTGAAGGATAAATTAGGCCTATATATACAGAACTAACATAAGTAGCATCAGTTATAAATCATAACAGAGTGAGAGAAAGGGGAAGATAAGAGAGTATGTGAGGAGGGAGAGAGGCTAGAATGGCGAGGGCATGGAGAAGTGTAGGTGGGCGAATAAGTGCTGGGTACCCCTCACTGGGGAGGTGGACTAATAAATGCTGGGAATCCCTTAATGGGGCAGTGAGTTGAGATAGACTCTGTAACAAGGGATTCATGGAAGATACCCAAAACTACGGCACAGTCACCTAAAAACAGCTGCGGGTTTCCTTCAGGTACTTAGCTATTAGTGCTTTGAATGTGAATGGTCCTGGAAGGGATGAGAGCTTTAGAGAGCCTTGCATGGCATTCCATAGTGATGGGAGTGAGAAGTTGATAGCTGCTGAGCCATGGGTTGTATTTACTCTGGGGATCTGGAAGCAGAATATGGAGAAGCATCTCAGACCATAAGATCCCTTGGCACATTCAAAGAAGTTTGAGATGTATGCAGGAAGTTTATCAGACAGCACTTTAAAGAACCAGAGGAGAGCGTTTCTTTCCCTCCTAGTTGAGAGTGAAGGCCATCCCATCTCTTAGTACAGGTGGCAGTGGTGGGTGCAAGGGGGCAGATTAAGGATTAATCTTGAGGCCCAGTGATAAAGGGTGTCGAGTTTGATGAGCGCTGTTGAGGGGCAATGGTTGTAAAGAAAGTCAACGTAGTCCAGTAAGGGTAGGAATGTGGTTTGCACTAGTCTCTTTCTAGCTTCTTTGGTGAGTAGATGCTTAATGCGGTAGAATACGCCTAACTGCTGCCTTAGTTTTTTTTGATAACTCATTCAGGTGGCACAGAAAGTTAAGTTTGTTATCCAACCAGAATCCCAAGTATTTAAAGGTACCCACTATTTCAAGAGGTTCTCCCAAAAGCGTTAGAATCATGGGATGGTGTGTAGGTCCTGAGGCTGCCTTTGGGGAGAGGATCATGGCTTTAGTCTTTTTGGTGTTGAGTAGAAGCTTGTGGCTGATAAGGTTGTATTGGAGAGAGATAAAGTCTCACTGTAAATCCTCGTGGTCCAGGTCCAGGGATGTGTTTGAGGTGTAGAGTACAGTATCGTCTGCAAATAATTGCACATTAGCTGTGCACAGATGTGAGTCAAGGTTATTAATATAGATTGTGAATAGGATTGGACCTAAAATGGAGCCTTGGGGGACACCTCGAGGAAGAGATTTTAGTGGAGACAATTCACCTGCAGCTTTAACTTGTAACCTGTTTGTAAGGTAGCTGGTGAACCATTTAATGGCAGAGCCATCGAGTCTGATATTGTTCAGTGCATCAAGCATAATATTGTGATACACAGTGTCGAAAGCCTTACTAAGATTGAGGAAGAGGGCAAACACATGCTTCTTAGAGTCCAAAGCAATTTGCCAATCATTGGTTACTTTTGCAAGGGCAGATACTGTGCTATGTTTGGCTCTAAATCCGGACTGTGCAGGGTTTAGTAGTTTTTGCAAGTCCAGATGCTCTCTGACTTGGGTGTTGAAAATTTTTTCCAGAAGTTTTGATAGGGTAAATAGTATGGAAATGGGTCAGTAGTTATTCAGGTCACTCAGACCCCCAGATTTGAACAAGGGTATGATGTGTGCAGTTTTCCATGACACAGAGAGCTTGCCCTGCGTTTAGGGAGGAGTTGAATAAATGAGTGATGGGGGTGGTCAAGTAGTAATGGCCTAATTTAAGGAAGTAGGGTTCACTGTTGTCAGCACCGGCACTCTTTCTTGTATCCAGTGACAATAGGAGGTCCTCTACTTGTTTAAACGTGACTGCATGGAAGCTGAAGGAGGAGGAATGAGGTCGGTTAGAGCTGCAATTAGCAATAGAGTCGGCAGTGGAGTCCTCTAACGGGTTGAGCTTGTTGATAGACGAGGTGTCAAAGGCCAGTCCTGCTGTGGCAAAGTGTTCGTGAAGTTGTTCTAATATAGCAGCTCTGTCCGTGAAGGTAGATCCATTGGACACTATTTTGGCTGGAAGGGAGGCATCAGTAGTATGACCTTCAACCTCTCTGAGGATATTCCAGAATTTGGTAGAGTTGTTCTTATTGTCTTCTAAAGCTGCTTGAAAATATTTAGCCTTTTCAGACCTAATTAGTTTGGTGCAGGCATTTCTAGAGGTACTAGAAGTGAATCAGTGGTCCCAGAAGCATCACTGTTACATGGGACAGGAGACACTGTAGGAAAAAGAAGAGCCGGAAACCTTGCTACGATAGAGATCCCTGGGGCCATAAAAGTCCTATATAACTAGCAGGCTAATTTAGAAAAACCTCTAAATAGTAAACAAAAGGAAGGATACACCAGGGCTACACACATAAATCAAAACATTCTGCAGAACATCTGTTTTTCCAAATTTTGACTGTAGCACTCCTTTAAATCACAGTTCAAAGCAACACAGAGACATTTACATACTACCAGCCTGCCACCTCCTACACACTGTATCTCAACATGCTTTACAAATCAGTGGACTAGATACTTGTAGTGCAAGGACTGCATACACAGACCAACAAGGAAATACTTGCCCACTTGCAACATCTCCAACAAAAACATCATATCCATGTTTTATAGACTACAAGAGGAAAGGAATGTTGAGCAGGTCACTGGGATTCTCCCCTACCCCTTTCATGTAGTGTGACAGAATCTTTTCATTTACACATTGAACAACCAACAAAAGTGGTCGGAAAGACCTTCATTTAGCCATTGATCAGAACAAGGGTCTTCAACAGTGCAGCGTCCCCTAGTGCAGCACTTTAGTTACAGCATGCACTGGGTATGAGCCCATATCCCCCTTGCATGGGTCCTGAAGCAACAACCTTCTGACCCCGAGGCTCAAGTGCTGCCAGCAGAGCTTGACTGATGCTGTTTGTTCTTTATTTGGTCAGAGGTTTGCATGATGGGATAACTTTGTTTAGGTACAACAGCCATTTTGCAAGAGGGTCCTGGGGAGAACGATCACAGCAACAGAGACAGCACAGTCTTAGTAAACATGAAAAGTTACACAATGTTTATTTATTTAGTTTTTGTTGACCGGTTAAGTGCACTAGACAAATCCTGCCTATGTTCAGGCACGACCCAGGGAAGGGGATACAGATGAAAGCCAACTGACCTTGAACCAGATTAAGCTGTTGGTGGTATTTTTAATGAATGAGGAAAATTTGGCCAGGACACCGGGGAAATTCCCCTACTCTTCTCGATAAGTGCCATGGGATCTTTAACATCCACCTGAACTACCACCAATCCAGGAAGATGGGACCTCGGTTTGACGTCTCATCCGAAAAACAGCACCCTCTCATGCTTCACTACAGTGTCAGTACTGGGATATTAACCCAAGTGCCAGATGTGGGAACTGAACCCACAGCCCTCTGATCTCCCAGCCTCAGAGGCGAGTGTGCTACCTACTGAGCCACTGACACTGACACTGAGCCACTGACACTGACAATGTCAAGGCTACTTAGGTACAGTATTGCTGATTTTCTAATTAGCACATCTCGTACTCCTGCTGTGTTTCTCACATTTCTGGTGGAAGTAATTCAAAATAGACATTGGTCCTTCCTGAGGCTTATAATATCATTTGGTCCAACTTCATAAAACACTGGACCAACAGTGGGGTGTTGTAAATTTCAGGAAAGGGCCTACTTTCAACCTTGCTGTCTAAACCGTAAAGTAAACATTTGATAGCATTGCATATTCATAGAGTACACCTTCTCCCACCAGCTGAATAAATAGGCTGTCCCTGATCCAAGTCAAACCTTTCCATCTCTTATTCATACCACCACTGCCCTCACATGCCAAGACAAATTCAGCTGACTGGCAAGGCACTCCCCTTCTAATACCAGCATAGCTACTGCTCCAGTTAGTTAGCTAGTCAGTCGGTCGGTCAGTTGGTCTGTCAGTCAGTCAGTCAGTCAGATAGTTATACATGGAAGTCACGGAGTATAAAAGTGATGAGTGAACATGAAGGGAAATGGCACCTTATCTGAAAAATTGATTTCAGCATTTAGTCAACAGTGTTTTTCTTAGGATCGAATATAGTCCATCTTTCACAGAGATGTACACGAACAGTCCTATTGCTGTACAGTTTAAGTACATTACTGACTCTTGCGTGATCTATTATTAAAATATGTTTTATTAAACTCTGATGGTCAAAGTTCATTTTCAAATAATCAAGAATTCTTTTTTATAATTAAAATGAGGGGGAACATAATTAATTTAGTACTTGTTCCAAGAAAGACCTTTCAACCATGTTTGAACTACGTTTTTTTTTCCTTTCGCTTCTGGACATGAACTTGACCTTGAGAACTGCACGTTAGTTAAAGAATAACAGCGCGTACTAATTTTATTTTAATTGGCACCTGCATGCAAGATGATGGAGTGTATATAATTTTGCCATAGTAAAATTACAAAACAGATGTACAGAGTATCTTTCTTGCCTGTATGATAAATTATGTCACCTATCTCCCTTGGAATAAGTGCGTAATAAACTGTAAACCTGCAAGGTTCATCAGAGACATGCACTGTAGCCTAAATGTGCCAGCAAGGCCTCATACTGAGAAGGAAATTCAGAATTACATACCTAATTTTGGTTTCTAAACTTAAAGGGACCCTGTCAAGCCTTTTTGCATCATATTATTTCTAATTGAAAACTCACATTTTGTGATTGCTTGCCTTCTCTGAAATTTACTGATGTGGCTGTTTGTTTTGTCTGCTTCCTTTTTAGTAGAACTAAAATGTACATTAGTGGTGTAATTATACCCAGTCTTGCTTTGTTGCAGTCCTTAATCTATTCTTATTGCATACTTCCTGAACATCAGGAACATCCCCTAACAGTGCAGCCACTCATGATACAATAGTCTCCTCTCCTCTCCTCTCCTCTCATTTCATCATGAGTGTCTAGGCTGTGTTGGGAGTGTTGCCAAGTACAGGAAAGGTGCTATGGGTTTTGATCAGGGACTATAAACGTACAATTTTGAGTGGTAATACCAGTATTGTGGGCAGTCTATTTTTGACATTTACAAAGAAAAAAAGAGTCAGAACCAAACTACTGGCTACATCAGCAATTCTACTCTATGGGAGTTACGCACACAAAAAAATCTGCCTACCTGCTGCATATCTGCGGTCCGTAGGCAGCCCTACAAGTGCAGCCCATGCACTGGGGGTTCTGCAGCCCCAACAGCATTCACAGAAGGAGTGTGTCACCCCTTCCATACTCATCCCCCAGGCTGGTTGCATGTCACCCCTTCCATACTCACCCCCCAGGCTGGTTGCGTGTCACCCCTTCCATACTCATCCCCCAGGCTGGTTGCGTGTCACCTCTTCCATACTCATCCCCCAGGCTGGTTGCGTGTCACCCCTTCCATACTCATCCCCCAGGCTGGTTGCGTGTCACCCCTTCCATACTCATCCCCCAGGCTGGTTGCGTGTCACCCCTTCCATACTCATCCCCCAGGCTGGTTGCGTGTCACCCCTTCCATACTCATCCCCCAGGCTGGTTGCGTGTCACCCCTTCCATACTCATCCCCCAGTCTGGTTGTGTGTCACCCCTTCCATACTCATCCCCCAGGCTGGTTGCATGTCACCCCTTCCATACTCATCCCCCAGGCTGGTTGCATGTCACCCCTTCCATACTCATCCCCAGGCTGGTCATGTGTCACCCTTCCATACTCATCCCCAGGCTGGTTGCATGTCACCCCTTCCATACTCATCCCCAGGCTGGTTGCATGTCACCCCTTCCATACTCATCCCCAGGCTGGTTGCGGTCACCCCTTCCATAGTCATCCTCCAGGCTGGCTTGGGTCACCCTTCCATACTCATCCCCCAGGCTGGCTATGGTCACCCTTCCATAGTCATCCTCCAGGCTGGCTGTGGTCACCCCTTCCATACTCATCCCCAGGCTGGCTGCGTGTCACCCCTTCCATACTCATCCCCAGGCTGGCTGCGTGTCACCCTTCCATACTCATCCCCAGGCTGGCTTGCGTGTCACCCCTTCCATACTCATCCCCCAGGCTGGTTGCATGTCACCCCTTCCATACTCATCCCCCAGGCTGGTTGCATGTCACCCCTTCCATACTCATCCCCCAGGCTGGTTGCATGTCACCCCTTCCATACTCATCCCCAGGCTGGTTGCATGGCTATGCACATGGATGGTCCAGGGGAGTGCCAGAGGCGTGCCCGCACTCCATGCCATTCATGAAGGTGCAGAGTGCCGGGTGAGAGGGAATAAGATATGGCAACAGGGACCCTGTCATATCTTTTGTGCACCCCCCAGAATACATCCACCGGCTGTGGGACAACTGAGAACCCCCACCCACCACCACCACCATGCTGCCCCAGACCTCCTGTCTGGCAGAGAGGGCTGGGAGCAGCCATCTGGGCACCTGCCCAATAAGTTTGAATTTTGGGACCCACACCGACCCACACTCCCCTACTCCGGATGGTCACCTGAGTCCACCAATCTGCCCCCCCAATGTACCAACACGCAGGGTGGGCAGGGTCAAGGGCAGGCACCCTGCAGTGGCCAACGATCATGAATGCTGGCCACTGCTCACCAGTTCACAGGCCAGAGAATTGGTGCTGCTGCGCCCAGAGTAGCACTGACCCCTAGCTATGGCCAAGGGCTGGGTATTGAGGGAAAGCATTTTAGGGGCGAAGGAACATCGGCCTCCAATGTCCTACATGCGGGAGCACACGCAGGTAAATCTGGGTGGCACTGCACATCCACCCTCCTGGGGCACTAAAAAAAAGGTGGAAAAAATGGCTGGCCAGCATGATGGGACAAACCCCTCACAAACCCCGCACCAGGCTCTATGGTGTGCCTCCAGTTTGAGGAACCATTTCATAGCCCCAGACAGGGCCACCCCCACCATGGGTGGGTAAGCTGTCATGAAAACTGGAGTCGGACATTAAGTTTGCACACAGCCTGGCTGATGAGGCAGGATGGGTAGTCTCCAATGGTGGGACTGGTCTGGAGGAGAATAAGGGGCACTAACTGCAAAAACCAAAAACAGCAGGTTTACCAAAAGGCAATGTATAATGAAAAAAATAGATGCACTTTAAAATTAATTTGGGTAATTAGGCTTTGGTTGGCAGTATAGCCTAGTGGTTAGAGTAACGAGCTATGAACAAGCTTTGTACATCCATCAGACCTGGGTTTGATTCCCACAACCTCCACTTGCATACCGTGTGACTTTAAACAAGTCACTTATCCTCCCCAGTGCTCCTGGGTTACCCCTGCAAACAGGACTTGTGCCCAGTGGGCCTTACCTGGTTATCTAAAAATAAAAATAAAAAGTGGTGACTCTAAGATCCTCCACTAAAAGAATTCTCCACCATAACTTCACAGAATGCTGTGTGTTTCTAAGACCTGGGGGGCCAGATTCTCAAAGCCCATAAAAATCCCGCAGCTGCGGGAAAAACTCAACAGAAGCAGGTTGCTACTTGCGGAACCGCAGTTTCTCCCACAGCTACTGTATTCTCAAAAGTGAAGCCAGTTTATGACTGATTTCACGATTTACGATAGCTTGCAGGTGCTTTTTCCCACAGCTGTGGAAAAATGTTACAGCTAGTGGGGCCAAGTGTAACATCTCCCACAGCTGCAGTGGACTGGGAGTATCAGTCTCCACAACTGCAGAGATTTCAGGCCGCAACTGGAGTTTTGGTGTAGGACTTACTCCCAAATCATTTTGAGAATCCGGCCCTGGAATGTGAAATGGGATAAGTGGTTTGAATCCTGCCTAAGTCACTGACACACTGTGTGACCTGGGGAAATGGCAAAAGCAAGGCCCCACTGGAAAAGAGACACTGCATCCCAGTTGGGCTATGCTGGAGAAATATACAACAGGTCACTGGCATGCGTAAAGCTGCAGTATTCATTAGTTATAGCAGTATACGTTATTGTTTTTTTTTCCACTATACCAAATTTTCTTTGCATTTTTTTTAATTCTTGAACTTAGATATGTGATTATAAAGTATATAAAAGTTCTTGCTCCCTTGCAGGGGCTATCATGAAAACATGAAGCATCTCAGTGTGGTGCAGTGTTAGTTGCAATCAGAAACCTGTGCTATCACTGTCACAGTACATCCACAGTATCAGTGCTCCCAGATCTACAGGGATTCCTGTATTTTATAGGGTTTGAGGGCTTAAACCGGGGTACGGGAAGGAATTCTTCATTTTCTAAAATATACAGGAGAAATTGGCGCCATCACTTTAAATCAGGGGAAAGTAGTTGCGAGAGTCTGAGTTCATTCCCAGATCAATTCCCAGATGAGATTATCACAAGCCTGCCCCTGATTGTTTCAGAGATCCCAGTCATGCTCTGATCACGCACTGACTGTGGTCTCTGATTGGCGCAATTGTTTGATGCAGTGCTCCCCTGGGAATATTTAAAATGGCTACCGGAGTCGAGTGTGGTGTTCCTTCCAAGTTTCTTTGCCATACTTGCTGCAACTGGAGAGAGAAGGGGGAGGGACACAGATACAGAGGATAATGTCCATCCACAGCTGCTTGCCACCTCAGTCTGCCATGTGTTTTCGCCGTCTCATCAACCCGGGACCCCAGCATCCAAGAGAGCTACCGACACACCCACCACCAGTCCATTCTGTTTCGTCGGCTTTTAATTTTTCCACAGCTCAGAAGAAAAGGAGATGCCAGCCTGTCTCAGAGCTGCCTTCCAATTGCAGATAGATCTGCAAAATATATTTAAAAAACAACCCGGGACATTATCGGCATCGAGGCAGACCCAATATACAGCCAATCCATTCCATTTCGGCGTTATTGCAGCGTCAGAAAAGTGGTACAGAATGAGAGAGATGAGTCGATCCCTGAGCTGATTTCTTGGACAATCATCTCTGCGATAAAAGGTAAAACAAAATAATATTAATAACCTGTCTCTGGGCTGGCATCAAATAATCAAGCTAGCTAGCTAAACCATCTATGAATCTGTGATGCTTTGGCTGGGACAGAGGTTGGGAGAGGTTGAGGAGATTGTAAGTTTTTTAATATTTAATATTTTTTTAATATTTCATTAAAAAAACAAACTCGAGTCACTGGAGGATAGAAAAATATAATTCAGGTACCAAATCTATCTCTGGGGTAATCATAAATCATGCATCAATGATCTGTGTGCTGCTTTGGCTGGGACATGTACTTGGTGGAGGTCGAGGTGATGATCTCTGAGTTTTTTAAATGTATTGATAAAAAGAAAAAAAAAAAAACTTTCATTAACTGGAGGATGAAAAAATGATTCAGGTACCAAACCTGTCTGTGGGGTAATCAAATAATCATGCATCATTCATTGATCTGTGTGTTGCTTTGGATGGGACATGAACTCAGGGGAGGTTGAGGAGATAAGTTTTAGTTTTTTTTATTAATATAAATACAATCATGCATCACTGTTGGCTGCTTTAGCTGTGAGTATGTTGATCGGACAGAGTCTTTAAAAACTTAGGTGAAGTCAAGGAGATGACAACTATAATGCCAATTGCAAAAATAAATTGGCTTGAGCATACAGGAAAACCTACAGGAATTTCACCCAAGTTTTACAGGGAAAATACAGGAAAAATTAGGGTCTGCTACAGGAAAATGCTTTGGCCGATCTGGGAGCACTGCAGTACAAACCTGATATCTACAGTCAAAAGGTACCCTCAACAAAAGAGATGTTTAAATATTGCAAATGGTGGCCATCTTTAATGATCGGAGTCATTAATTACAAAAGTAGTTATTAAGGATGTCATGGAAACATCTGAGGCAGTTAAAAAGATATAGGGTTGAATTCTCAAAAGGATTTGGGACCAAGTCCCATACCGCAAGTCCAGTTGCAGACTGAAACCTCCGCAGCTGGGGAGATTGGTATTCCCAGTACACCGCAGCTGCGGGAGATGTTACGCCTGGTCTGAACAGCTGTAACATTTTTCCGTAGTTGCGGCGAAAAAACAGCTACAAGCTGCCATAAATCATGGAGTTGGTTGCAAACCGGCTCCTCTTTGGAAAATACCAAAGCTACGGGAGAAACTGCAGTTCTCCAACTGGCAACCCACTTGTGCCGAGTTTTTGCCGCAGCTGCAGAATTTTCATGGACTTTGAGAATCCGGCCCACAGTTTATGAATATACAGTAAGGATGTCAGAAATACATATTTTGCTGAAAAAAAGATGAGGAAAAATGTTGCTGACTAACAAATACTGCTGCCCTTAAATGAAAATGTGTACGTTCCTCCAGCTAGCTTATATATGTACTTGAACTTTCCATCCTCTGCATCTCATAGAAACATAGAAGTTGTCAGTAGATAAAGACCCTTTGACCCATCTAGTCTGCCCAATTTCCCTGCCTACTGTGCCACCACAGACCCTTCACAATCTCCGGTTGCCCCCCCCCCTTGTGATATCGCCAAGGTCCCCTTGTATCTGTCCCATGCATGCTTGAATCCTGCAACTGTTCTGGCACATACCACATCTGCGGGGAGGCTGTTCTAGGTGTCCACCACCCTCTCTGTGAAGAAGCATTTCCTCACATCCCCTCTGATCCTTCTCCTCCAGCTTCATAGTGTAACCCCATGTCCTCGAGTCTGTCTTTCTGCTGCAAATGCTACCTTCCTGTACCTTGTTAATACCCTTTATGTACTTGAATGTTTCCATCATATCCCTCCTTTCACTTCTTTCCTCCAGTGAGTACATATTCAGGTCTCTCAGTCTCCCCTCATAGGGCTTTTGCTGTAGTCCCTGGACCATTTTGGTTGTCTGCCTCTGTACCACCTCAACCCTATCTTTGTCTTCCTGGAGGTGGGGCCTCAAGAAATGTACAGAGTACTCAAGATGTGGTCTTACCAGTGACCTGTACAGTGGTAATATTACCTCCTTCTTCCTACTGGTGATACCCCTTACTGTACAGCCCAGCATTCTACTAGCTTTTCCCGCCACCTTTTCACTCTGCTTGGCTACCTCCAGGTCACCAGAAATGATTACCCCCAAATCCCATTCCTGTTTGGTGTTTGTCAGTACCTCCACTGCCAGTTGGTATGTAGCCCCCGGATTTCTGTGCTCCAAGTGCATGATTTTGCATTTTTAGCATTGAAACACAACTGCCAAACACTTGACCATTCTTCTAGCCTCCACAAATCATTCTTTATTCTTTCTACCCCCCCCCCCCGTGTGTCCACCCTGTTGTCAATTTTTGTGTCGTCTGTGAACAGGCAGACTTTCCCTTCTAGCTTTTCAGCAGTGTCACTAATAAAGACATTGAGGACTAGTAGTGACCCCTGAGGCATCCCACTGGTCACCCGGCCTTCTCCCAAGTGGACTCCATTTACCACCACCCTATGACTCCTGTTGCTCAACCAACTTCTAATCCAGTTTACTACTTTCTGTCCCACTCCTAGATAGGCTATCTTGTTCACCAGTCTTCTATGTGGAACGGTGTTGCAGGCCTTCCTGAAATTCAGGTAGGCCACATCCACCACTCCACCCTGATCCATTTCCCTGGTCACCCAGTCGAAGAACTCGATCAGGTTTATCTGGAAAGCCTTCCCCCCTGTGAAACCATGTTGGATTTGATCCTATAATCCACTTGTTTCAAGGTATTCCACTTTCCTTACCTTCAACAGTGATTTCATCACCTTGTCCACTACCAAAGTCAGCCTGACAGGTCTGTAATTTCCTGCCTCCTCCCTAATCCCACTTTTGTGAAGTGGGACCACATCTGCACGTCTCCAGTCCCTCAGAACAACCCCTATTTCCAGCAACAAGTTGAACAAAGCTGCCAGGGGTGCAGTCAGCACCTCTCTGAGCTCCTTCAGTATACAAGGGTGAACTGCATCTGATCCCATTGCCTTGTCAGCTTTTGGTCTTGCCAGTACCCTGAGGACTTCTTCTTCTGTAAAAGGACTGGTGTCCACCTCCCTACCAATTCTGCCCCTGTCCTTTATCTTTGGCTCATCACCTACCCCTTTTATTGTGAATGCTGAACAGAAGCATCTGTTCAACGCGTTTCCTTCCCTTGATCCCCTTCCTCACAGACCCCTGCTTCACCTTTTATCCTTGTCATCCTCCCTGTTGGTCTTCCTCTTCTCATTACTATATCTGAAGGAGGTTTTATTCCCTTTTTTTATTGACTGGGCAATTTTCTTCTCCATTTGTGCCTTTGCTCTCCTCACTGCCTACACTGTCTCCCTTTGTTTCTCCTGGTAATTTATCCTATCCTCCTCCTTCTGTGTTTTTTTGTACTTTCTGAATGCTAGCTTGTTCACTCTTACCGTTTCCGCTAGCTCTCTACTCTCTAGAGAACCACAGTGGTCTCTTTTTCTTCTTGCCCTTGCAGACCTGCCTGAACAGAGATTTGTAGCTCTTTCAATGCCTTCTTATTTTTGCCCACTGGTCCTTGACTCCTCCTAGCATCCCTTGAGGCATTCTCCCATTGTCATGAAATCTGCCCTCTTAAAGTCCATGACCCTCATCCTTGTGTGGTTCAGTGCAAACCCAGTTTTATACTAAACACACCGCACAATAGTCACTGGTCCCCTGGTGGTCCGCCACTGTGATGTTCAGTTCAGTTTATTTCTGAAGGGATAACAACCATTGAGCAAGCTCATTTGCAAGGTGGTCCCCTTGTACATAAACCATAACATCAACAATTACAGAACAACACGTAAATGGTTACAAGGTTAGGGCACATGACACAATTGTAGTATGTACTGTATATTTAACAACCAACAACTAAACACTAGCAGAACAAATACCGGGCACAGCCAGGTACATACAAAAGTGCATGATGGATAAGTGCGATTTTACATTTATTTTATTTACTACCACAGACAGAGGGGAAGAGAAGGTGAAATTAAAATACGGATAACAACAGAGCTAGGATAAGGATAGGGAGAGAAGGTTAATAACAATGGCAGATGGGAGTAATTTTATCAATAAGCGATTTGAATACGCTCAGGATGATCACGTTTTTTTAATTTGAGCATGGATTGAAGCTTGTTCCAGGTTGTGGGAAGAAAATAACTCATGGCTTACTTACCAAAGTGAGTGCAAATTCTGAGTCCCTCCGGTGATATGTATGCACATTTCCTTAGCGCATAGGAGCTGCGGGAACAGTGGAGGACAGAAGTGATATAGGGGGGCAATGTGCTTATTAGTGCTTTGTAAACCCAGGTGTATGTACAAATAAGTCTTCTGGTTGCCAGGGAGGTCCAGCTTACCTCTTTATACAAGGAACAGTGGTAGGTTTTGGCTGGAGCATTGGTAATGAACTGAATAGCATGGTGATAGAGGGTGTCCAGCTTTCGAAGACTGGTTATTGAACAGTTAGCATATATAATATCTGCGTAGTCCAATAGTGGCATGAAGGTGGCCTGAACAAGTCTAATTCTAGAATCTTGAGAGAATAGAGATTTGTTTCTGTAAAAGAACCCAAGTCTCTGCCTCAGTTTGTTGGATAGTGGCTCAATGTGGGAGGTAGAGGATAAATGAGAGTCAAGCAAGAACCCTAAGTAATTGAAGTTATCCACTGTCTCAAGCTTATTGAATAGGAGTGAGGTAATGGGATTGGTAGTGCTAAGGTTAGGTAAGGTTGATGTCAGCAACACTGTCCCCGTTCATCAGCACCAGGTCCAGTAATGCGTCCCATGAGTGGGTTCCATTACCAGTTGCCTGAGAAATGCCCCCTGCAAAGAGTCCAGGATGTCCCTGCTCCTGGAATTTGCTGCTGCTGGGAGTCTCCAATCCATGTCGGGTAGGTTGAAGTCTCCCACCAGCAACAACGCTCCCTTATGAGCTGTCCTGTGGATTGCTTCCAGCATTTCTCATCCAATTCTTCCATCTGTGCAGGAGGTCTGTATATCACTCCTGTATGTGGATAACAGCCCCATTCCCTTTCTCCAGAGTGACCCATAGTACCTCCGCTCCGCCCCCCGATCCCCTTATATTTCTGTAGCCTTGCTGTCCTTTACATAAAGAGCTACTCCTCCCCCTTTCTTCTGACGCTGTCCCTTCTGAATGGAGTAAATCCTGGTACTGCCATATCCTAGTCCTGGTTTTCATTGCACCAGGTTTCAGTGAAGGCGACTAGATCCAGGTCATCCCCTGCCCTATATAAAAATCTCATGTCATAAGGCATCTCATAAAAACAATTGTTATCTAAGAAAATGTCTTGGAGCACAATAAAAAGATTGTTTTTTCCCCAGCTGACCTATGAGGTCACTAATTTACTATTTCAGTATTCGAATGTAAAATAGAGTGACTTTAGGGCCCTAGCTGAGGAATTAATCATACAACCTTGCTGCTTGGGCTGGCAGTATAGCCTAGAGGTTAGAGGAACGAGGTTGTGAATAAGCTTGATACATCCAGCAGACCAGACCTGAGTTTGATTCTCACAACCTCCAATTGCATACTGTGTGACTCTGAGCAAGTCACTTAACCACCCAGTGCTCCCCTGAAAACAGGCACTTGTGCCTAGTGGGCCTTACCTGGTTACCAAAGACTAAAATAAAAAAAAAATGGTACTTTGGAAATGTTTGAAATGTAATAATGTCTTCAGTTGCACATTGGTAAAAAGTACACAAATACTTTTTCAGTGGTGTCTGCTTTTATAACCATGTTAAGGAGATGTTCATAAGCTCATTACTCTCTTTAACAAATCATGGGAGGATGGGGTGGCACCTGAGGACTTGAGGAGGGCAAATGTGATTCCACTTCACGAAAGTGGGAGCAGGGCAGAGGCAGGAAACTACAGACCAGTTAGTTTGACTTCAGTGGTGGGGAAAATGATGGAATCACTTCTGAAGGAAAGAATTGTTGAGTACCTAGAGGCCAGTGGGGCACAGGACCCAAGGCAGCATGGATTCACAGCAGGAAGATCATGTCAGATGAACCTAATAGATTTATTTGACTAGGTGATCAAAGTAGTAGACCAGGGAGGGGCTGTGGATATGGCCTACCTAGATTTTAACAAGGCATTTGACACAGTCTCACACAAAAGATTAATATACAAGTTAGCCAGCCTTGGAGTGGGTCCCAAGGTGGTAGCCTGAATAAAAAACTGGCTGGACAACAGGACGCAAAGGGTAATAGTAAATGGGGTTCACAGTGAAGAAAGGAGGGTAACTAGCGGGGTACCGCAGGGTTCGATACTGGGACCGGTCCTCTTTAATGTCTTTATAAATGACATTGGAGAGCACCTGGAAGGAAAGGTATGTCTCTTTGCAGGTGATACAAAGATCTACAACAGGGTCAATACACAAGGTGGGGTGGAAAGAATGAAAAGGGACTTGGCAAGGTTGGAGGAATGGTCAAATGTATGGCAGCTCAGATTCAATGTAAAGAAGTGCAAGGTAATGTACCTGGGAAACAAAAACCCAGGGGAAGAGTATACAATGGGGGGTGAGTTAATAACAACAACAAAAATCGAAAGAAACCTAGCAGTAATTATATCAGATGACCTAAAGGTGGACAAGCAATGAGAGAAGGCAGTAAGGAGGGCTGGGAGGTTACTGGGATGTATAGGGAGAGGCATCAACAGTAGAAAACAGGAAGTTGTTATCCCTCTGTACAGACAGTTAGTGAGACCCCATCTGGAGTACTGCATGCAATTCTGGAGACCCCATCTCTGCAAAGACATAGACAGAGTGGAGGCCATTCAGAGGAGGGCAACCAAAATGGTGCAGGGTCTGCACCAGAAAAAAATATGAAGAGAGACTAAAGCAGCGTAATATGTATACCCTTGAGGAAAGGAGGGAGAGTGGGGACATGATAGAAACTTTCAAGTATCTCAAGGGAGTTAAAGTACAAGAGGGTTGTATCTTTCAGAAGAGATGTGCAAGAACAAGGGGGCACAATTTGAAGATAGAGGGGGGACAGCTCAGAGGTAATGTTAGAAAGTATTTTTTCACAGAGAGGGTTGTGGATGCATGGAACAGCCTTCCTGAGGGGGTTGTGGAGTCAGGAACAGTGAAGAGAATTCAAGAATGCATGGGACAGACATAAGGCAATTCTAGTGGGGGTAGGAGGAAGTAAGCTGTTGATTAACTAGAATCTGCAGCTTATCCATCAGGCAGGGAAATGGGTAGACTGGGTGGGCCAAGCGGTCCTTATCTGCCGTCAAATTTTATGTTTCTATGTTTCATATGTCTTAAGGTAACTTGTGACTCACTGTTGCATGAAAGGATCTTGCTTGACATCAATGTATTTGCATGTCTCAGATATTTCCCAGCAGCTCCTAAGAGTTCTGCACGAAGGCTCACTCTACTCAGATGCAGCTTACTGCTGCCACACTGCTGCAAAGCATGGGTACTGCAGAAAGCTATTTTATAACAAAATCTGACATACATGTGAAATAAAAGAGCTATACACTCACAGTTTAATAAACAAAAAACATAGCTTTGAATTGCTATCCACTGATTATGCTGCTGTGTTTAATCAATCTCACAATTCTGTGGATGCTTTCAAATATACCTTGGGTCCAAGAAATACTATTTTATTTTCTCTAGCCTTTGACAGTGACCGTGCACTTATTCTTACCACAGCCAGAAAACTGGGGGCATTAAACTTTAAGGAAATAGTTTGTCACATTTTCCCAGATATAGCGCCAGCAACATTACAGTGCCGTAAGCAATTTCTACAATATAAACATGATCTTGAAGAAACTGGAGCTACGTTTAAAGTCCTTTTTCCAGCAAAATGTTGGCTCGCATGTGGAGATGACAAAAGACTGTTCTTTGAACCTGAACAACTAAAGGCATATGTTTTAGAAAAAAAGAATACAAAGAGAAGGAGAAAAACTGAGAGGACTAAACATTCAGTAATCCTGGACTGCTGATAATGAATATACTAATCTAATGTTTTACTTTTTGAATTGAAAAGACAATATCTTATTTTCATTTTCTTGAACTTGATGAGCTTGTGATAAGGGGCAGAAAAAAATAATGGTCTTTTTCTTTAGTTATTTGAATCTGCAGATTTGTGGCTATAATGCGCATATATGAATTATTATACTTAAAAAAGGGATTAATAATGGGGTCTTATTGCTGAGTTAGATATCTTTTATTTTTATTTATTTATTTAGTTTTTGTTGACCGGGTAGGTGCACTAGACAAATTCTGCATATTTTCAGGCACGACCCGGGGGAGGGGTGGATACAGATGAATGCCAACTGACCTTGAACCAGATTAAGCTGTTGGTGGTATTTTTAGTGAATCTTATATAATCAAAAATATTTTCTGTTTGGCTGAGCTAAGATTTTAACTCTGCAAAAGTCCATTATATGCATTACTTGAATCCCACCCCAACCCCCCCAATTTGAGGACTTTATCTTTTAAGTTACAGATATATTATTAATATTAACTGTAATGTAACATTATAATAAAGTCAAATGTGATATTTTATGTTATGTACAAATAATGTGCTTTAATGCTATAAAAATTCTAGAAAATCTTACAAACAAATATAAAAGAATAAAGAAGATGGCACAATATTGAAGCTTACTTAATAATAGAACATTCTAAAACTCTCAGAAGCATTCTTGTTGGTAACAAAAAATGAAAATGACTTACTCACAGTAATTGTTGATTTTTCCAGAATATCTTCACCATTCATTCACACTTATGGCTTTAATCCAGATGCACTAGGACCCAGCAGGAGCAAAGTCTTATGCAGTCTAGGGAACTGATGTCGGTGACAGTGCAGCCCATGAGGCAGACATGGAGATGTCGTGCTTGTGGGTCCACCAGTGACCGATGCTGGCTCTCTCCCTTCCTCAGATCTGTTAGCCAGGAGGAAACTACTGGGAGGGAAAAGAGAGAGAGTGGGCTATAGACTCCTAGCCCAAAGGGATAGGAAAAGGATATCTAATAAAAAATCATAAAAATAATAAAACCCAACTACCAACTTAGAGAAAACTAAGGGATGAGCCTAAGCGACTCACAGGCTAGCAAGTGTAAGAGCCAAAGCCTACCAGCCACCTGGACAGTACAGTGGTGTAGCTAGGAATGTAGTTTGTACACCATTTTGGACACCGTGACCCTCTTTGTTGCACCTATCCTCTTTGTTGACCCAGCTGTACTCATTTTGTTTCCCCTACCCTGCTTATTGCCCCAAGTTGTACCCAGTTTCTTTCCCCAGATGTAACCTGTATGATGATCTATAGTTGTATACCCCCAAAATAAAGCCGCACCCAGCTGTATGCATTTGCACAGTGACTTGCTTATGCAGAGCACCAGCAATCATATTACACCATCAGAAGGTGGGGTAAATAGTACCCTTGGGGTCAGGCAAAATGTTGACCCTCAAAAATAAATTTGTGCACCATGGCTTACATGGTGTATATACTGTCTACTCCCTTGGGACAGTATGGTGGCGGGAGGGTAGTAGCCCCGGCATATTGCTCTGGCTGGCCTAGGAGAAACCCAGGGGACTCTCTGAGAATAGAATGGCAGAAGCCAATTTAGGATGATCTTGTGCTTGCAGAGGACAAGAACAAAGGACTGAATAAAATCCATAAAGGTAGTAGAGAGGTTGGAGAAGACCAAGAGCACCGCTACTATCCTCTTGCTACTTCTGAGAGTGAAGAGAGAGAGAAGAAAGGAAAGAATAAGACCCAGCAGCTAAGTGCGGGATAGCATACACCTTCACAGGCTCAGTGTACAGAAAAAATTATAATAATAAAGCTGCACAGCATCCTCTTCTCCTTGTCACTGGAGGTGAAGGCTGTACCCTCTAGGGAGGCTATGCTATCAGTTGGCACAGGCTGGGGGAATCCACAGGGTGGAGACTGAGGTCACCACAGCTTTAGGAGGTAGCAAAGAATCTCCTTAGAAAAGAAGAGCATGGCAGGTGAAAAACTATAAAAACATGAGTTTTATTGTTTTGAAAGCTTTCCTTTTCTTAAGGAAAAAAATACCCTCATCCCTGTGGAAAGGGGGCGAGAGAGCCCACTTCCCATAAGAGGACAGGGCTATCCTCCCAAGGGGGAAAGGGAAAGCTCTGAGGGAGTGGCAACAAGATGCCATGTGCCCAAAAACACAGGGTGAGATGCCCAGAGGCCCTGACTCTTACCTGAGAGGAGAATGGTGGGTGGGCACGTGAATGAATGGTGAAGACATTCTGGAAGATCAACAGTTACCATGAGTACATAATTTTTCATAACTTCCGAGAATCATTCTTCACCATTCATTCACACTTATGGGTCAGAGTACTAAGCTTCCTCCCAATCGGAGGAGTTGGCTCACCCTGAAGGAAAAAAATATCCCTTAGCCCTCTGGCGGGGTATACCACTGGATGGCATGGACTCCTCAGAGGTCCAGCAAGACCCAAGACTGGTCAAGGGCATGTGGAGGCTCCTTTGGCCTGCAAGCAGGAGGGTGCTCTGACAACTCACACCTGTCCCTGTGGGAGAAAAAGTGAGTCCCTTGGAAGTGCGAGTTGAACACCCTACGCTGAGCCAGGGATGCTAATGGGCAGAGGCGAAGCCATGCCATCTGCCAAATGCGGACATTTATCCCCAGCAGCCTGGAAGCTACCTCATTGGCATCATAAGATGCCCTCGCTTGGTGCCTCACCAGCTCTGGGCCCTGGGCAGAAAGGCACATGACTTGCCTGGTTGCCTTGCAATCTGGCATTAATGCCAAGAGTTGACTCAGCATCACCCACAAGCATTGCTATAAGCTGCCTGGTGTGCCAGATGTGCACATCACAGTGCATGCTGCCAGAAAAACTCTCTCACACCAAGCATCTGTCTTTGCAGAGTTGATGTCGGGGGTCCATCGTGCACCGGGTGCAGAGGCCCTGAGGGAGTCTGAAGACCAGAAATCCCCACGATAGGATGAGGGATAGCATCTGGAGAGCCAACGGGAGTGCAGTATCTGTGCTGGACATCCCTAGGGGCTGGAGAAGTGGTGAAGGGATGGAGCAGACATTCCTGAAGCCTCCGTATAGGGCAGGGGCCACAGAGAGATGACAGGGGCATCATCGTTGTAATCCCCAAGGAATGATAGGGCCAGGGTAGCAGTATTGTCACCTACAAAGTAACGAAGAGAAGTTGCCCCATCATCTCCAAAAGGAATCGCTGGTACTGGGAATACTCAGCAACAGTGGAGAGATGGACTGAGAAATCCTCTTCCTCCAAGGAGGAAGTGGGAGAGGAGGAGCTGGATTCAGGTAACAGTGGTGTAGGGACCTCAGGCCTGAAAAGAGTCTGATCTGTTCTGAGATGGAACTGGTGGAACACACCAGCCATTGCCCTGAACTGTTCCCAGGTCATGGGCTCCAAAGGACCCGCAATACCTGGGAGAGCAGGGGAGGGAGGTAGAGGAGGGGAAGGAAGAGGAGGGTCATGGGTGACCAGGCCAGGTCCCTGCTAGGGCTGCAGGAATGCTCAGGGGACCTCATCCGGAGGGTGGGCCTGGCAAACTTGCCTGTCTGAGAACAACTAACAGGAGTGCACTGGTCCAGATGGTGCCCTTGGGGGGGAGCTCACAGGTGGGGAGAGCAGAGCCATGTATGTCCCATGGGCTGGCCCCCAGTCCCCCTTACTGACAGGGCCTGATGGTTCTGGTGAGAGGCTGGGTTCCAGGCCAGCGCTGTGACTCCCGCCAGAGCTACCACCATCTCTAGACAGTGGGTGAGTCACAGACACAGTGCTCTGCCTCAGCACCTCACAAGGGATGACCCTGACCCCTCGAGCCAAGCCAAGAATCTAGGCCAGAGTCCCATCTAGAGTAGGATCCAGATCCAGCACCGGAAGCAGCAGCAGACCCAGACCCAGCATCACAAGAAGCAGCAGAATAAGACCCAGCACCAGGAACAGCACCAGAATGAGAACCAGCACCACGAACAATGCCAGAGGGGTTCCTGTCACCTCTCCCAGTGTCAGCCTGAAGACAACACCAGGGGTGACTTCAGACCCTGAGTCAGGCTCAGAACCAGGCACAGGAAAGGCTCAATCCTCGCCAGCTCCATCCACAGGACAAGGTCGGTGCCATCATCCTCCCTCGGTCATCTGACCACTCAAGGGAAGCATTAACAATAAACTCCAAGTCTATGACAGGGTCGGCTCAGGAACTTTCCCCTCTTCTGGCAGCAGTTGCAGTGCCAGAAGTGAGCCTGGTTTTATGGCCAGCACCACCCCACTCACCAGTACTGGCTTTAGTACCAGAAGCTGAAGCGCCACCAGGCCACAATGCTAAGGTGCCCACCGGTGTAGACCGAGCATATAGCTTCAGCCTCACCACCAGGGGCATCCACCACCCTGCGGGACTGATGTGCTGGGTGGGCACTCTGCCAGTCCCCCAGAGGATGCTGACTGTCCACCAGACCTCTCTATTCCTCTAATGTCTTGGTGAGGCGAGCGCAGGGAGTGCCCTGGTCTTTCTCAGTACACATAGCACTGGGAAGGGGCTCAGGGGAAGAGCCCAGGAACCTTACCTTCGTGTCCCTGGTGTGATGCCTGCCTCCAATAAAGGTGAGTGGATCACAGCCCCACCTCCACATGCACTTCTCAAGGTTGCAGTAATCCATGGAGAAGCAGGTGTTGTACATGTCCATGTCGTGGTCAGCGCCAAGGCAGGTCCAGCAGTTGTCATGCCAGTCCTGAATGGCAATATGGCCCCCACAGGAGCACTGATGTATAGGGAGCTGCCACAATACTTCTTCTTCCATTTGGCATTCTTGCTTTTACACTCCTCAGGATGAGACATGGCAACGCAGAAAAAACATGTAAAGAAAAGAGTTTGGTGCCAAACTAATCGTTAAAATAATAAATGCAGCACCAAAGAAATCCAGTGCAATTGAAACAGGCATGTGTCAATGCTGAATGTTCTATGCTGATATTGCTTGTACACATTTTTACTATATATTTACCCAGGATAGAGCAGATGAGATGCAATATCTCATTTTCAGTGGTGTCCTGCTTTGACACATTGTTAGACTGTAATTACCCAGGATAGGGCAGCAAAGAGGCAATATCTACTTTTGTAATATGGGTTCTTAAAATATTGTCTTCTGATTCGTTCAAACAGGTCACCTGACCATTGATTAATCCCTGATATACCCACAGTTGCATGTTCATAGGGTTTTATTTTACTATTTCTTTAGGTAAAACTCTAACATAACATTGCCTATGTTATAAGAGAATTAACCCACTCCAGGGTATGGGTTTACTGAGCATTAATCCACACCTGGATGGCTGATGCTCAGTAAACGCATACCCTGGAGTGGGTTACTCTCTCCTTAAATGGGTTCCCACATTTTGATCCCAAATGTCCAACAGTCTTTTTATGACCTGACATTATGATCAAGACAGGTGGCATTTTTAAAATCCCATCTGAAAGGTGATTTCACTGTGCAACTGTGGAAACAAGTTTTGAAGGGGATTTGAAAAATGACACCTGCCACATTCTGGAGGTGGGGCAACGTAAGGGATTTGCTGAACATTAGGGGCCAAAATCTGCAAAAATAAAGTTATGAGTAAATGTTGCAACAATTCAGTGTTTCCTTATAAGTTGCTTTTTCACATTTTTACCCCAGATTTTCAACATAATTTTTTATGACCACTCCTGAGCATGACAGGTGTCATTTACACTATAAAACAATGACTGAAATGTTATTTTGCGCCACAAGTGTGAAAACACATTTTGGGTAGGGTCTGAAAAATGGCAGCTGTAACATGGTGTGAAAAAATTAGTTTGTTTAAAACTTTGGGGTCAAAATACTGAAAATGACCACAGTTCTGAACGAGTATTGAAAAATGTCAACATACGGTCATAACTGTTGATTTTTAATATTTTTACCCCACATTTTCAACATAGCTTTCTTATGACCCCACTTCATGAACAAGGGTGGAGAAAATGTTCAAATCATGCCCCAAATGTGATTTCGTGCCACAAGTGTGAAAACACATTTTGGCCAGGATTTAAAAATGACAGCTGTCACATTCATGAGGTGGTGTGAACAAAATGACTATGTTAAAAATCTGGGGTCAAAATACTGAAAATTATCACTTTTACAAATGTGCATTGAAAAATGTCACTATAGAAACATAGAAACATAGAATTTGATGGCAGATAAGGACCGCTTGGCCCACCCAGTCTGCTCATTTCCCTGCCTACTGGATAAGCTGCAGATCCTAGTTAACCAGCAGCCTACTTCTTCCTACCCCCATCCCCTAGAATTGCCTTATGACTGTCCCATGCATGCTTGAATTCCACCACTGTTTTTGACTCCACTACTTCTCCTCCGGAAGGCCGCTCCATGCATCCACAACCTCTCTGTGAAAAATACTTCTAAATTACCTCTGAGCCGCCTCCATCTTCAAATTGTGCCCTTGTTCTTGCACACCTCTTTTTTGAAAGATGCTACCTCTTGACTTTGTTGATTCCTTGAGGTACTTGAAAGTTTTATCATGTCCCCTCTCCTCCTTTCTCGAGGCTATACATATTAAGCTCCTTAGTCTCTCTTCATATGTCTTCCGGTGCAGACCCTGCACCATTTTAGTTGCCCTCCTTTGGACAGCTTCCATCCTGTCTATGTCTTTGCGAAGACTGGGTCTCCAGAACTGCACGCAGTACTCCAGATGGGGTCTGACCAGCTGTCTGTACAGAGGGATAATAACTTCCTGTTTTCTACTGGTGATGCCTCTCCCTATGCATCCCAATCTCTCCCCATTCTCCTTACTGCCCTCTCACATTGCTTGCCCACCTTTAGGTCATCTGATATGACTACCCCCAGGTCCCTTTTCATTTTTGTTGTCGTTAGTATCTCACCCCCCATTGTGTACTCTTCCCCTGGGTTTTTGTTTCCCAGGTGCATTATCTTGCACTGCTTAGCATTGAATCTAAGCTGCCATACATTTGACCATTCCTCTAACCTTGCCAAGTCCTTTCATCCTTTCCACCCCACCTTGTGCATCAACTCTGTTGCAGATCTTGTGTCATCTGCAAAGAGACATATTTTTCCTTCCAGTCCCTCTGCAATGTCGCTTATAAAGACATTGAAGAGGACTGGTCCTAATACTGAACCTCAGGGTACCCCACTAGTAACCCCCTTTCATCAGAGTGGACTCCATTTACTATTACTCT
This sequence comes from Neoceratodus forsteri, assembly GCA_016271365.2. Classification (NCBI taxonomy): domain Eukaryota; kingdom Metazoa; phylum Chordata; order Ceratodontiformes; family Ceratodontidae; genus Neoceratodus; species Neoceratodus forsteri. The sequence goes on along the minus strand of JADMNL010000026.1, from coordinate 58,622,332 downwards.
CTGTGTCCTATTTTCCATCCAATTTTTACCCAGGCTGTCATCTTGGGTCCCACTCCCAGGCTAGCTAACTTGTATATTAATCTTTTGATGTGGGACTGTGTCAAATGCCTTGCTAAAGTCTAGGTAGGCCATGTCCACAGCCCCTCCCTGATCTACTACTTTGGTCACCCAGTCAAAGAAATCTATCAGATTTGTCTGGCATGACCTTCCTGCTGTGAATCCATGCTGCCTTGGGTCCTGTGCCCCTCTGGCCTCTAGATACTCGACAATTCTATCCTTCAGAAGTGATTCCATCATTTTCCCTACCACTGAGGTTAAACTAACAGGTCTGTAGTTTCTGCTTCTGCCTTGCTCCCACTTTTTGAAGGGAATCACATCTGCCCTCCTCCAGTCCTCGGTACCACCCCATCCTCCCATGATTTGTTAAACAGGGTAGTCAGTGGTGTCACTAATTCTACCCTTAGTTCTCTTAGAATTCTGGGATGAATCCCATCAGGCCCCATTGCTTTGTCCACCTTCAGTTTTAACAGTTCTTTCAGAACCCTTTCTTCTGTAAATGGGCTGGTATCAACTTCTGTATCCAGTGTGTTTCTACTGTTTGTTCTAGGTACCCCTCCTCTTCCTTTGTAAATACTGAGCAAAAATATTTGTTTAGTATCTCTGCCTTTTCACAGTCTTCCTCTGCCCACCCTCCCCCTTTATTAAGCCTCACTATCCCTCCCTTGGTCTTCCTTCGCTCCCTGATGTACCTATAAAAGGTTTTATCCCCTTCTTAACTGAGTTGGCTATCTTTTCCTCGGTTTGGGCCTTTGCTGTTCTGACTGCCTTCCCAGCTTCCTTTTGCTTTAACTGATACAGTTCTCTGTCCTGCTCCTTCTGTGATTCCTTGTACTTCCTGAAAGCTTTCTTTTTCTCTTGAACCTTCACTGCCACTTCCTTTGAGAACCATAGTGGTTTCTTACATCGTTTCGTTTTGTTTATTTGCTTCACACAAAGGCTTGTTGCCTCTGTGATGGCAGTTTTTATTATTCCCCATTGTTCTTCCACCCTCCTTCCTGCCCATTTGCTAGTGCATTCCTTAGGCACTTACCCATTTTGGCAAAGTCAGCCCTCCTAAAGTCCAGTACCTTTGCCTTTGTATGGCTTGACTCTATTGCTGTGTTTATTGTGAACTATACTGTCTCGATGGTCACTAGTTCCCAGATGGCTACCCACTTTACATCTGTGATCCCTCTTCATCTCCATTTGAGAGAACCAGGTCTAAGATTGCTCCCTCTCAGTGGGCTCCAATACTAGTTGTCTAAGGCATGCCCCCTGTAGGGCATCTAGAATAACCCCACTCTTCGAAGTGGCTGTGGCAACTGCACTCCAGTTAACATCTGGCATATTCAGATCACCCATCAGCAATATCTCCCCTTTTTTTGCCATACTAAGTATACTTTCTATCATTTCCTTGTCCATTTCCTCCCCCTGAGAAGGGGGTCTGTATACAACCCCTGTGCGGATTGTGGTGCCATTGCCGGTCTCCAAATTTACCCACAGTGCTTCTTCTCCTCCCTGTTTTCTCTTTTGTTCTGTTACTTTGATTCCTTCCCTTATGTAAAGAGCTACTCCTCCTCCTCTTTTACCCTCTCTGTCTCTCCTGTAGATAGTGTATCCTGGTATGTTTACGTCCCAGTCATGGTTTTGTGAACCATGTTTCTGTGACTGCCATGATATCCAGATGTTCCTCCTCCATCAAGGCCACTAATTCAGGAAGCTTGTTACTCAGACTACGTGCATTGGTACTCATTGCTTTCCATTTTTTGATGGCTTTACTTTCTGTTGCAGCATCCCCCACTGACCTTTCTACCTCAGTCTTTTTCCCATTTAGTACCCTGTTTTGTAGGGAGAGGCTGGGATTTTCCTGCTGCTTATCAGTGCCTCCCCCCTTGACTAGTTTAAAAGCTTGCCAATGAAGCATTTAAACCGATTGCTCAAAAGACTTGTTCCCTTCCTGGACAGATGCAGACCATCCTGCCAGTATAGGCTGGTGTCTCTCCAGGTGGAACCCCAGTCCCCAATGAAGCCAAACCCCTGTGCTCCACACCATTTTTTCAACCACTCATTAAACTGCATGGTGCAAAGTACCCTTGCCTCACTCATGCCATTTACAGGCAGCACCTCTGAGAAGGATACTGTGTGCTACTTGTCTTAGGCCCCTCCCCAGTTCTACAAAGTCCTTCTGCACTGCTCTAATCTCATGTTGAGCCAAGTCATTTGTCCCTAGGTGGACAATGACATCCAGGTCAGACTCCCGTGCAGCTGTTCTTGTGATCCTGAGGATGCGCTTCCTGTCCCTATAAGCCATGGCACCAGGCAGGCACTTTACTTCAGTTTTCCCTGCTCCCCCCAGTTCTATCCCCCTAATAATTGAGTCCCCCACCAGGAGCTGCTTCCTTTCCTTGTGGCATCCTCTGCCTCCTTCCTGTGGGCCTCCCTTGTGACAGGTGCCCTCAGCCTCCTTAATCTCCTCTGTGGGTGCATCCATTGGGGAGCTGTGCTCCCCCAGAATGGTGTATGGATTGTGGAGTGGAACAACTGACTGGGTGTGCCTCTGTTCCACCCTCCTCACCCTCCCTGGGCCCACTGTGGTCCAACTGCTGTGCTTTCTTTGCAACCTCTGAGGTAGTGGTGGTGGCTCTGGTGCTCCCTGGATGGGGGTCCCTTCCTACCATCCAGTCTGGCCTGGGGGAAGGTTCTCTTACTGCTGTCCAGTGTGGCCTGAAGACGGGCAACTTCCTCCCTCAGGGCAGAGAGTTGTCTGCAAATAGGGCAGCATCTCAGCCTCCAGAAAGACTCCCGGAAGACTGCTGCCCCACAGCCATTACATTGCACTACTCCCCACATGACAATTTTTTTTTTTTTTTTTTGTGTTTGCTTGTGTGTGTGATTTGTTTGTTATATAGAAATATATATATATTATACAATGTATATATTATACAATATATACTCTCATAACTTTGTTGTTTTTCAGTATTTTTACTGCAGATTTTCAACATAGCCTTCTTATGACCCCACCTCATGAACAAGGGTGGAGACAATTTTCAAATTGTGCCCAAAAGGTGAGTTTGCACCACAAGTGCGAAAACTCATTTTGGCCAAGATCTGGAAAAATGACAGCTGTCACATTCATGAGGTGGTGTAAAAAAAATAGCTATGTTGAAAAGTTAGGGTCAAAATATTGAAAATTGTCTGGCCCGCTGGCATGTAGGGCTGAGGCACTGACGCCTTACCTCCTGCCACACCGGTGACCCATGTTTGATGAGGGGCCTTGGTTGCTGGGGGTTGGCTGGGGGGGCTGGGTGAGGATTGAGCAGCTGCTAGGCAGCTGTCCTCTCCCAGATTAAGGAGGTTATCCTTCCTGGCCTTTCACTGCCACCATGTGGAGGTGTGATGGTAGTGTGGGCATCTGAGGGGCTAGGCATTAGGCCGGGGGGCAATCAGGGCTGTTCAGGCCAAGGTATATGTGTGTGCCCCCACGCACATACACATCCTTGCACTGAGGTTCCGGGCATAAGGGGAGAAAATGTTGGTGGAAAATGTGGAGGATGGGCTCCATGAAGCCCACCCAGCATGCCAGCAGCCCACCCAATCTCAGGGAGTGAAGCAGGTGAGAGACTCAGGACAGCCATGTGGGTATAACGGGAATGGGCTGATGCAGCTGCCCAGCCTGCTACTGGAGGATAAAAACCTATATGGCAAAACAAAATATTGAAAATGATTGGGTCAGCTCTCTCCTTTGAACTACATGAAGTTTCCACCCAGCAAGCCAGAACAGTGTCATGATCAGCCTGGCTGGTGATTAGTGTGACGCTGATGAGCCCCTCGCAGACAGCTTTGCATTGGACTGACAGTGTCACACTTCTCAAAACCCACTCTCATAGCAAAATGTTCCCTGCATGTGTGCAGAGTGAAAATAAAAACGGTGTTGCACTAGGTAGTGACGCACTCAGGAAAGAGTGATGCACTTAAGTGAATGCTGTTCCGACTGTGTGCACTTGACAATGGGAAAAAGAGAACTGAGGAAGGGAGGGGGCAAGCATCAGTTACTGGCCAATCCACGAGCACAACATTATCATGTCTGCCTTGTGGGCAGCACCAGCACCGATCTCAGTCTCCTGGACTGCAAAAGATTTTGCTCCTGTTGGGTCCATGCACCTTTGGCTCAGAAACATAAGTGGAAATGAATGGTGAAGACTGATTCTTGGAAGATCTGGTACTTTGATTATGAACATTCTAAGCAAGGCTTCTTTCTGGGAGGCAGGGTCGCTCAGATGAGCTGTGAACCAGACGACCTAGGTTTGAATTCCACTGCTTGCATATTGTTTATTTAGTTAGTTAGTTTTTTGTGGACCAGGAAAGGAGGGCCAGGCAGTTCTGCTTATTTTCAGCCTTGTCCGTGGGGATGGAAACCAACTGAAACTGAACCAGATTAAGTTGTTGGTGATATTTTTAGTGGAGGAAGGGATTTTTCTGGACATTTTTAGTGAGTGGGGAAATTTCACCTGGACACTGGGAAAATTCACAAACATTTAGGATGGGGAAATAGTTTTTGTTGAGAAATAAAGATATAATGAATATAGCTTATAAAACTTATGTAAAGCTTATCCAACAGTAAAAAAAGTTATTGTAGTAAATTTTTCTTCCCCACTCCTTTGCTATGAAGGAATGATGTCATTGAATGTAAATTTATTTCCTTTTTTTTGCAATTAGAAGTTTTTTATATAGTATTAGTATTTTCTTTTTTTTTCCTTTAAATAATTGAATTCGATATCCAAGCTAGACATCAGTCTATAGAGTATATGTTAAACTGCAGCATAGAGCTTTAAATCAAAAGGAAAAAAATACAGATATTTGTTACCAAGGTAATTAATATATATTGTTAATTGCTAGCAGTATAAATTGATTGTGGTAATCCCAGCAGATAGCCTCCTGATGAAGCTGATTTGAGCGAAGCGCCGAGGCCGCTAGGCATTGACTCCCAGTGTATGTACCTGACCGGGATGTCTGTAAGCAAATAAAGTGACTGTTATTTGAATCTAACGCTGTCGTCTGAAGTTTAAATTAGGGATTTATTACACATCTGGAGTGCTGGACTATACATGTTTGTTGTTTATAGTGAAGGAGTGCCGTGCCTTGTCCTTCGCACCCCGTTGTTTCTGTGAGCGCTATGGAACCATATTTTGATTTTACACTGGGAAACGTCCCCTACTGTTTTCTTTTCTTTGGGACCTGGTATGGTTAGTGATCCATAGTGAGATGCCAGTTGGGGATACCCTAAAACATAAGGCATTAGAAGAGGTGAGTGACAACATATTTGTTGCCACGGAATATTGGAAACACACCACCATTTTGTACTATACTGTCCTTATAGAAAGCAATTTCGGAAGCTCTTAAAGAGCTAGTGTGCTGCCTGGAATTAATAGCAATTTTCTGATGCAATCAGCTGTCACTTCTTATATCTGAAGTTTTTTTTTTTTCTGTTTGCTAATTAGAAGATTTTCCACCTGGCAGTACTGGGGTGATGTGTGGAGCAGCACTCTGTTTGGAGATTAAAAAAAGTCAGTTCTGTTCCTCCTACTACATCATCAGAAATGTGACCAAACACATTGAGGCACCACAACCCTTGTAGCCTGAGCAATGACTTTCACAAGTTACCAACCAAAATGCAAGACATTGCGACATCACTAGTGTAGTGTTGTAAACATATCAAGTCTTTAGAACCACCTAGTAGACTTAGTTAATATTGCAGCACTTAGTATTGCAGCATGTGATAATGTTGTGTGCACCTTTTACTTTACGGCAGTACACAGTACGCAGTATGCAGCTGTCTGTCTATATGTGAACAGAAGTGTGCAGTGAATAAAACCACTGAATGAAAGACAGGGCATCTGTTTTTATTTCTCAAAAAATTAATATTAAAATACTACACTGGTGACAAGGTACCGGCCCAAGACGGAGCAATTCTGATTCCAGCCCAGCCTTCCAAACTGCACAAAAAGGAAGAGAAAGAACTGAAACTAGTTGTGAGTACCTCGGAAAGTTGCATAATGGGCTGGCCTAGTGGCACTGAGGGCTGAGGTGCTAGACACCACACCTTGCACCACACGGGTGATCCAGGTTCGGGATTAAGCCCAGGTTGTTGGGAGTTGGCAGGGGGGAGGGCAAGGAGTAGGACTCAGCTGATGCGAGGTGGCTCTTCTCTCCTGGGGAGGGATGGAGCTTCCATGGCCCTTGGCTGTCACCCAATGGAGGAGTGATGGCAGTCCAGCTATGGGGGAGCTCGGCGATAGCCTGAGATGTGGCGGAAGGGACTGAACCAGTGCTTAGTTTGTGCATGCACCTCCACACATGCATACGGCCATGATTGCCGGGGTCCTGGGAGAGGGGGTAGAAAAACAGGGATAAAATGCACCATAAACTATACATGGGAAAAAGAAAGTTGCATAATGGCACTGCCCAGCCACTCTAGTTTTCTCACTTTCAATTCAGATGTTAAACTCAGCCCTGTAGGACTGTGGTGGATTAAGTGGGATCAAAGATTTGAAAACTACACTACTGCAATGAACATTACTGGAGATGCAAGAGTAAAAGCTCTCCTGTTACATTCTGCTGAGGAAAGAGTGCACAATATATACGACATGTTGGGGGGGTGACAAGTGCAAGATTGTCTGGAAACGGAATGGCATTCTGGAGTGGAGACAATGAGGGAAGGGACTGGTAGGGTGGAGGGGGAGCACAGACAAGCAAACTGAAAGTGGGTGACATCAGCCAGGATTATCAGGACACCGGATCAGCTGTTTGCTGGGCAGGGTCCTGCAGATCAAAGTAAAAAGCTGCCATATGATTGGTTCGGCTTCTTCTTTTCAACTAGAAGAAGTTTTTTCCACCCATCAAGGCAAAACGGCATCACAATCAGCCTAGCAGATGATTAGTGTGGCACTATCTTGCCCCCTGCAGACCACTCTGCATTGGACAGGCAATGTCACGCCCTTCAAAAGCCACTCTTATAGCAAGAGGTTCACTGCACAGGCACACAGGGCGAACTTAAAAAGGAAGTACTACATTCAGTGGGGCTGTTTTCCTTTTTTCTGTCTCCCTTACTTCACAGGAGGAGGTGTAGTCTCTTAGTGGATGTCAGAAGCTAGGACACTGACACTTTATAGGATAAAGGAGGCAGTGATTTCAGACAGATAGCTACTTCTGAGGGTGCATATCTGCAGAGAATGCCAACAGAGAAATGCCTATATCTGACTTGCTCATATAGTGAGGGACTAATAACTATGAGTTCCTTGGTTGTATCTTTGCTGTTTTTCATTAATATCTGTGGCCTTTAAATGGTTGAGAAGCCTCTATCCATTCAAGGTATGGTGCATTTATACTTTTATAATACATGGATAAAAGGAGAAATGTGGACTAAAGTGGATCAATAACTAGGTTGCTAGAGCTATAGAAAAGGCTTTATAATGTATGTTAGAACGCTGTTAACCTTAGGAAATCATCATTTCCTAAGGTTGTTAACCTATCGATGTGACGTAGATATGTTGTTAACCTATCGATCCTACGTCACATCGATAGGTTAACAACAGCGAGTGGTCTGCGCATGTGCACGCTTTTTTTTCGACACGGAAACCGACTGAAGGGAAACCGACGGGAAGGACTGAAGGGTCACAAGCGGTGACTTTTTAAAAACGTAAGCCTTTTTTTTTTTGATAGTGGGACCATACACTATAAAATAATGTATGAATCTCTATGATAACGGTCCAATTTTAACCGTCTCGAGGTCTGTGGCGACGTAAACCTCTCGAGCTTCGCTCTCGAGGTTTACATGGTCACCCTGGCAACCTCTCGACTGTTAACTGACCGGTTAACGATAGAGGACCATACATTATCCTCTATATAATGTATGGAGAGCCCTTATTATTAACTGAAATCAGGCAGATTACAACCTTGTTATGCCATTATTATGACATCACTCTGTTGTTAACCCTTCTTAAGTATGTCACATCAATAGTATAACAAAACAGAATGCTCACAACAATCAATGTTCTAACAAAACAGAATACTCACAACAATCAATGTTCTAACAAAACAGAATACTCACAACAATCAATGTTCTAACAAAACAGAATACTCACAACAATCAATGTTCTGCAAAGTAATCCAGTAAAGTAATTCAATCTGCGATTACACAATCTTGGTAGCCCATACACTATAAAATATAATGTATGGTTTTTGGTTAACAGCCACTCTGAAAACACTTCTTGAGGTTGCCATGACATCTGAAAACCTCTCGAGCTGCGCTCTCGAGGTTTACAATGTCATGGCAACCTCTCGAAGTGTTTACAGCATGGCTATTAACCAAAGACCATACATTATCCTCTATATCAGCAGCCGCAACCAGACTCATGTGTTGCTTTGGATTTTGTACCCTGGTTTCCTGGGACTCTGCATGTTTTGACTAATACCCAGACTGACATGGAGACTGTAAGAAAATTCAGCCATTTTATCAGAGGATATTTGGGTCATTCAGGATAGTTTTATGAACTAATCACTCATTTGATATTCTGTGACCCCACTGTTAAACAGATGGAATGCCCTTGAATTTTGTTTTGACCCCAATAATTCCAAACTCACTGGGTCTAAATAAAAAGAAATGATCTAATATTGTATACCATCTAATAATGCATATTTTAGATAGTAGACTATTGTTTTGTTTTGATATGTTATATGTTATATACTTTGTTTCTCCTGATCTTAAACAGCTGACTATTGTGTATTGTGGAGGCCATTAATGCAAAATATATTAACCAACCTGAGGTTAAATGTAGTCAATTAAACCATTCATTAACTATAATCTAATATTTTGTTTAAGCATTGGCTTCTTCAAACCTCCTTTGCAAATATATAATTCTTATATCCATGTGGTTTTATTATATATAAATTCATTTAAAATGCAAGGACAAAAGAAATGGTTTTAAAAGGCAAGGTACTGGCACAGTGCTCCATGAACTCTGTAAGTTCGGTGGGATACTGAGTTTTTTTGTGGTAAAGCTTATTTTACAAGGGACTGAATCTACTATCTCCGTACGGAGACAGTGAAAGATACCTTTGAGGGTTCATCATGGTTGATTGGATGGGCCTCTAGTATGTGTTCCTACACTAGGCAAACATTTGACTTGCTTGGAATTTTATTAAGTTTGGTACTGAACAGTAGGAAATAGTGGTGTAAAGTATACTGGAGTTTAAATGGGTTTAGCTCCATATAGGCCATTTCTAACACCAGGTGTTCGGGTGCTAGTGGAAGCTAACACAAAAAGTGATTTGCCAGTATGCAGGCCCAATCTGTCATTTGGTATAGGCTTCATGAAGAGGCCTTGTAGATTGACCCTAAAGCATCAGTCACAAAATACCACCATAGTGCTACCATTTGGTAAGAAATGGGTGTGATATGTGTACCAAACGTTATGTGGGCATATTTCCAATTAGGCCTTTCTAAAATGCCATGTGCCAGGGTACGGGTAGTGGCTTTAAGTAGAAAGTACTTCATCAATATGTTGTCTCAAAACTAGCCAGGTGGCCAAGGTTGTTGAGTGAGGCTGCTTGGGTTTCTCTAATGACTCTAGTTTCAAAATGCCATTGTAGTATTAACTAATGCTGTACTGCGCTAGGAATGTCTGGGGAATAATGGTATTGCTCAGTGCGGAGGCTAAAGGCCCCCAGATATTCTCCTCCATATTATTTACGTTCCTTGCTATTGGAATCTATTCCCTAATCCATTCTTGACAATTTGGGGTTACCTAACTGTGAAATAATAGCTTCCAGTTTACATTTTTGGGGAAAGAATATGATGTGTATTTTAATATGAAATTACTGGATGATTTTATATCTAGGGAGACCTGTGCCTTAGTCCTGAAATAGATAATATTACTTTATAAAGAATGCTATTTTAAGAAGTATTCCCTGCATTACATTCACATTTAGTTATATACTGTTGGGAAAATCAGTACAAAACATACTTACGCTATACCATATACATATTTTTCAAGTGTCATCAAGTAGGATGGAATGACTGTTCAATGGTGGTGTCTTGCTGTCTCTTGTGTATACTATAATTCTTGTGTGTGTCTGACTTATTTGTATGTATTGTGGATTTCTCAAATAAATAAACCTTTCTAACTCTAACTTAGCACTGAGCAGAAGTAACCGCCTGTTAGGGGTGTGCAAATATATATACAGTGTTCACCAAATACTGTAGAGAGCATTTGGGTATTCAGCTATATTCCATCATTTAGAATATATTTATTTATTTATTATTATTTCGGAAGACACCTTTGAGCCAAGGCTCTTTTACAAAGGTTCCACGTTGCCCAACCTTAAAGCCTCTTGCTTAACAAAATTCAAAGACCATTACAAATATTTATTAACCAGTAACCACACCCCATCAATGTGGCAATGTTATCTACCTCCCATTATCACCCAGGAATGCAGCGCAATCCATTCCTGTAGCACTGCTCCACCCTGCCCCCCCCCTTCCCAGGTGCAGTGTGTAAGGTCACCAAACAACCGAAAATCAATTTCTCTGGCTGCCTGGGCTTTAAGCTGCCAGCAGCAGTAACCAAGTCAATCCCCCTTCCCCTGGCCAACATCATTAAACAGATACACCCCGCACCACCCTCTAACACCCGCAATCCTTCACCCTCCCAGCCCAGCACTAACCAGTGTTTGACATAAATGGGCTCCCATGATGGGAGAGTGGCATAGCCCTCCTTCCACCTCAGCCAGTTGCCATAAAACAGATACCCCACACTACCTTCTGACACTCACTACCCTCCCCACCCCCAACACTAATCAGTGTCTGACATCCAATAGTAAAATACATGGGGTCCCATAGTGGCAACTGGCACAGCACCCCTCCACCTCAGCCAACTGCCATAAAACAGATATCCCCCCCACACTACCTTCTGACCACCCACTATCCTCCTCCCTCCCACCCCCAGCACTAACTAGTGTCTGACATCCAACAGTAAAAGAAATGGGCTCCCATGATAGGAGAGTGGCACAGCCCTCATTCCACCTCAGCTGGCTGCCATAAAATGAATTCCAACCACACCACCCTTTGACACCTTCCACCCACCCATGCATGGCACTCACTAATATCTAACATCTGATCCAATAGTAAAAGACATGGGGCCCATGGCAGGCAACTGCCACAGCTCTCCCACCACCTTAGCCAGCCACTATAAAACAGATACCCCCCACACCATCCTCTGACACCTACCACTCTCCTCTCTCCCACCCACGGCACTCATCAGTGTCTGACATCCGATCCAAAAGTAAAAGAAATGGGGCCCATGGTGGGTGACCATCACAGCCCTCCCTCCACCTCAACTAGCCACCATCTAGTGAATGTAACTGGGTGCACACTTTGCAGTAATCTCTGATTGGTTCGCACAAGTGGCGGACACTCCTCCATACCCAATCAGGATGTGAAGTTCCCATCACCAGGGTAGCAACGCAGTGTGAGACCATGTAGAGATTTACAGCAACTGTTAACATTTCTACAGAACTCTGCCTTCTTCAGAGCTCTAAAGGTCTGCCATTTTAGACCTGTGCCCCTTAGTTTACATTGACCACTCGAAGCCAAGACCCCACCTCCTCTTTGCATACCCCCTGGTTTTGGTAAGCCTGAGACACACCAGTTTTACTACTTGTTGTACTACCACTCTGCTAAGGGTCCTGGTTCCATGGAGAGAATAAACCTCTGTCAATCTAATGCCCAGATGGCCTGCCTGCTCCTTCCGGACCGGACACATTTTAACCAATGTGACCCTTATGTTACCCCTTCTCAGCACCTTATTTCACAGTCCTCAGAGCCTATTATGTTAGTACCCAGTCTTTTATTTATTTTATTTAGTTTTTGTTGACCGGGTAAGTGCACTAGACAAATTCTGCCTATTTTCAGGCATGACTCCGGGGGGGGGGGGGAGTTACAGATGAATGCCAACTGACTTTGAACCAGATTAACTCATTCTATCTGGTGCCATCATTTTGGGTCAGGTTAAGCAATGGATGGTTTTGACGCCATATGGCGCTAATGGGTAAAATGGGTTAAGCTGTTGGTGGTATTTTAGTGAATGGGGGGAAATTTGGTCAGGGCACCGGGGAAATTCCCCTACTCACCAGTAGGGGAACCTATGTCCAAGATGGCAGCCATGACCTTGACTGCTGTGGAGGAAGCTATGGAGGTGGGTGACATGGCCTCTGCTCCCACCTCTGCTGTACTAGAAGCCTTGAGTGAAATCCAGAATGTTGTTGAGACTACAGCTGAAAATATTGACTTGGTCCTGCATCAGCAGGAAGCTATGCTTAAACCCTTGAAGATACCTTGTGTTATGGAGCCTGTACTTATTCAGACTGTCAACAGAGCTGAGGAGGATTCTTCCTCCTCTGATCTTGCTACTGCTGTTCTTGTTGAAAAGGAGATTCAGGAGCATTTGGCTCTGGCCGAACGCCGATTTGCAGCCACTAAACTGAAGCTGCAGCGTGAACTTCCCTGGATCCGTGCTGACAATCCTAGTCCTCCTACTGCAGCACCTGGTTGTGATCAGCAACAGAATGTGGAGAAGACCTCACCTACTACTGAAACTTAGTCAGAAGCAGACTGTCCTGTCAACTGCTGCTTCGATGCTGACTGCCGTGAGTACTTCTACTGTTTTTGCTGGTGATTTACCATTTTCATTTCCACTTGACCCCCCCATTGTAGACTCGCTAGTTGTGCCTACCTGGACTGTGGAGACTGCTTTGCAGAGAGCGGGCTGGGTGCAAGAGCCCGTTGCTGGGCGGTGGATCTCCGGCCCTTCCCCTATTCGGTTGCCTCGCCCTGAGGACTTTCCTGAGCTGCAACAGACGCCTAGCAAAGCTACAGCTCATCCCGACCCCTTGTGCTTACCGAAGGAATTGGAACTTACTCAGAATCCAGTTCTTGGATTACCGACGGGTTCTTCCCCTAAGGCATCTTCACCTGCTAAAACCCTGGGGATTTCAGCCCCTGGAACTCTATTGCATCCCCCGAAACAGGACGGACAAGGTCACTCCTTCTCTTCCTTGTTTAAATTCCCAGTTTTAGCTGCCAAAAGACACAACGCTGTACACCATTCCTATGTGGGTAGTTTACCTGAGCCTCCTGACTGTGTGTATGTGACATGTAAGCTTCACTAGGATTCTTTAAACATTTTCTCCCATGAAATATATGCTTTGATTCACATTTTGGGTGAATCCACTTTAGACATAAGGTTTCAGATGTCTCGGGGGCTGGAACGTTTTTGGTCTGAGTATCATGTTTTGAAGACTTCTGCTTTGTGGACCCCGTTTCTGGCTATTCCTTTAACCAAACCTGCCTATAAAAACATAACCATTTTGTTTCGGAATGAGGGTGTTGATATGTCTGACATTCTTTACTGGCTGAAACAATGCTGCACTGTCCTAGGACAACATGAGGCTATCTTAGACACTGAGAACATTTGGACTGGGGGATGAAGGTGAAGGTTTTGTTAAATACTACTGAATCTGGCACTGTACACTTACCCAACTCTTTTTTCATAGGTCGTGACAGAGGGGTCCTGTTTTAACCTGGCCAACCAAAGGCTTGCTATCGGTGTGGTGACCCCTCTCATCTTAGTAGTGTGTGCAATAAAGTTAAGTGTAACGTCTGTGGGGAACTAGGTCACGTAGGAGCTTACTGTTTGAACGAATGTAGATGCAACCTCTGTGATGAGGTAGGGCACACTTTTCAGAACTGTCAATGGGCTGTCCATAATCAGGAGTATCATGATGCTGGGGTGGATCAGTGCTTTATTATTACTCAGGTGCAGAAGGCTCGCCTACACGCTAGATCTGTAATACCACCTCCTGTGGTCCCTCACCATGCCCCAGGTACCTGTTCCTGAAACTGAGGTGAAAGTAGCGCCTCCAGTGGTTCCTCTTTCTGTGGTCCCTCCTGCTTCGGCTCTGCTCACCCCTGAGTCTGAGAAGTCCCTTCTGGCTGTCCCAGATGCCCCTCCAGGTCCTAGTAACATGCCACCACCCAGGGGACCTGCTTTTGTTGCTCGTCGGAGATCGATGAGGAATACTTCTTAGGCGATGTCCCCCCCCCTCCAAGGCCTTGGAACCTTCCCCCATACCCCTGTCTAATGCATATGAGATTTTACAACATGTCTCTGACAATGTGGGGGGGAGTCTGACTCTTCATCCATTGCTTCTTCTCACCCCGACGGTACCACTGACTCTGAATTGCAGATTGGTACTGGTCTCTCTCGGAAGCGGAAGGCCAGAGTGAAACTTAAGGGTAAGAAAGTAGCTGGGAAAAAGAAATCTTAATGTGTTTTTCCACTCTTGTTTTCTTCTAAATGTCTCATTTTGTATGTCACACTATTGATGTGAATAGTGTAAAACGTTTGACGAAAAGACAATTAGTTTTTTTCTTTTTTGCGACTTCTGCCATTGGCAATTTTTTTGTTGTAAGATACCAGGTTTCACACAACTCATGAGATCCGCCAAGCACAGAAGGACTGGTTACTGGTCCCCTCTTTTTGGTCTATTGACCATGACCTGTGTTCGGGATTGGGAATTTTGATAAATGTTCCTGGGTTTCGTTTGCTTAAATTGTATGATGTAGCCCCAGGCAGACTACTTATTTTGGATTTTGTACTTGGGTCTTGTTCTTATAGGGTGATTAACATTTATGCACCTCAGACTAAAGCATCTCCTATTGACTTGTTTTCCGTAGTTCGACCTTACTTACACACTTCCCTCCAGGTTATATTTTCTGGGGATTTCAATTGTGGTTTATGCCTTCGTGATAAAAGTACTTTTGCTACCACACAGAAATTATTCTGCGATTCTCATGAGTTGGTGAAACTGGTTCAAACTGCTCATCTAAGTGATGCATATTTGTCCTTTGCCAAACAGCATACTCCTACATTCCAAAAAGGTAAACTAGCCACCCAGATTGATGTTGCTTTTTTATCACGAACCCTACCTGTTTTTTCTACCTCTGTACAACCTGTGGTTTTCTCTGATCATAAATTACTTTCTGTAGGGATTGGGCTGAATGTACCTTTAGGTAAAGGGCCAGGACTTTGGAAATGTAATACTTCCTTGTTACATGACCTGACGTTTATGCAGTCTCTGTTATTTTTTATTCAGGCTAGAAAATCTGTTTGTTTTTTTTTTATTTATTTTTTATTGAAGTTTTTTCCTTTTCCTTGCTTATACATCAAGAGACATTTTACAAACTAGTAGTTTTCTGTGATTACTTCAGATTTGTTGTTATACAATAAAGTAGTACTTGTATATCTTTTACATTGGTTACAAATTGAGACTCCATCTGAACAATCCTTATCTTGTATATAATCGGATCAGTCCATGACCCCTCTCACTTCTCATATCATCCCCTCTCCGAAACTTACTCCCTAAGGACAGAACTCTGGATCAACTTTGCCTGGTTGGCTGACCATCTCCGCCATAGGGCAGCAAAACCTTCAATTTGATTGTTTAGTTTCGCTGTAATGTTTTCCATCTGATATATAGCATACACAATTTGTCTCCACTCTTGAATACCTGGGACAACTTTCGTCATCCATTTACTTGTCAAAGATTTTTTTGCCGCCAACAGCAAAATGGTAAGCAGAGTCTTTGTCCAAGGGGGGGAGCGATCCGGGTAGACAGCCATAAGCACCATCTCAGCCGTGAGCTCAACACATTCGCCTAGGCCCTCACTAATTTCATTCTGTATGTTTAGCCAAAAAGGCATTAAGCGTGGACATAGCCACATTACATGTGCTAAATCAACTACTTCTGCTCCGCACTCCCTCCAACAAACCCCGTATTCTCTTGGGAGATATTTAGTCAGGGTGGCCAGTGACCTGAAAAATCTTGATCTACATTTCCAAGAGTATTCCCTCCAAACATGTGATCTAGTGATTTTGACCACTCTCAGAGATGAAAAGAATCATTCTTCCTTAGACACAGCTAGGTCCAAGTCCTTGTTCCAACTTTCTAAGATTGAGTTTGTTGATTCATTTGATTGATCTCGCATCATTTTGTATAAGTTACCAATTAAATGGTTCCAGTGTTGCCCCCGAGAGTGGTCAATGAATAATTTTAAGAGAAGGAGGAGGGGAGACTTCAATTTAACCTGAATGATTCTATTTCGTAGAAGATAGTTTCTAATTTGGAAATATCTGAATTGGTCAACATTTGAGAGATTATATTTAGATTTTAGTTCTTTAAATAATAAGATTCCGTTTGGGCCCAAAAACTGGAATACCTGCTCCAATCCCAGTTCACGCCAGTGGGAGAAAGTTAAATCGTTATGGGACGGAACAAAAAGCTCATCTTCTGAAATTAACTTACAATATTCGTAGATTAATTGAAGTGGTGCTTTTTCACGCATTTTAAGCCATATTTTTAAGACCTGTGAGGTGATGGCTATGAAGTCTTTTAAAGGAGGAGTTCTCCCTGAGGATGAAAAAATTGTTTTTTTAATGTCATACATGTCGTTCAAATGGAATTCCAGCCTCTTCCATTGGGAGTCGAATTGGTCCAAGAGCCACAGTAAAAGAATTTTTGAAAAGGCGCCCTCTGCATATTTTATAAGGTCCAGCAGGTTAGTTCCACCCTGAGCTAGTGATAATTTTAATATAGAAAGGCGAATTCATGGTTTCTGTTTGTTCCATATAAATTTTGATATCATGTTGTCCCACAACTTGAAAAAATAATGAGATGGGAAGTATGGAATATTTTGGAATAAATACAGTAGGCGAGGCAGAATGTTCATTCTAATGGTTTCTATTCATTGAAATAATGATAATGGGAGATGGATCCATTTGTCCAGGTCTTCATTGATTTCTATAGAAATGGGCTCATAGTTTATTAATTCAATTAGGTTAAGATTGTGAGGGATGTATATTCCCAAGTATTTTATTTTGGTTGAGTGCCATTTAATTGTAAGACTTCGTTTTAGAGTATTTGGGGGGATGTAGTTACATAAGAGGGCCTTTGTTTTTGTGACATTTAATTTGAAGCTGGCTAACTCTTCAAATTAGGTCAGTATTTTCCACATCTCTGTAATCAATTCCGTAGGAGATAAAAGAAATAGAAGTATGTCGTCTACAAAAAGACTAATCTTGTTTTCAGACTGCTGCATTGGTATGCCCTCTATGTTTCTCGGTTTTCTGATTACACTAGCTAGTGGTTCAAGATATAATACAAATAATAGATGGGGGAGAGAGGACATCCTTGCCTTGTGCCCTGGCCTATTGAGATCAGGGAGGATAATTCGCAGTTTATTCTAATGTAGGCTTTTGGCGAGGAATATATTTGGGTCAACCAACACAACAATGAGTCTGGGAAACCAAATGTTTTTAGTGTGTCCCATGGGAAGGGCCAGTATACCTTGTTGAATGCCTTTTCAGCATCAAGGCTTAAGAAGGCAGATGGAATCCTCGAGTTTGGATGTATTCCATAAGTATCAGTGTTTTTCTAATGTTGTCTGCTGTTGATCTATTTTTAGAAAATCTGTTTTTATTTGTTATGAGGACCCTATTCAGTGGTGGACAGATACGAAACACAATTTGGGAATTTTTTTGAAAAAATACAGGTGTCAGAAATGTAAATGAGATTACCTAGACTATTTACAGAAGAGGGTACACTTGCAGTCACTGTTGACAATTGCACATGTGATGGAGCAAAACTTTTCTCAGCAGTTGCACCTTGTACAGGCTGACATGTTAAGTTACCAGTCTCGACAACCCCATCAACTCTATCACCAGCTTAAATTTGTTGTACAGGGGAAGCGTCATGTTGTTTGCCCCTTTTGAATCTAATTCTCATCTGATTGCACAGAAATACATGTCCTGCCTTGCGGACTCTGAGGGTGCTTTGTGTACCACCCAGGCCAACATTTGCAGGATTGTGAAAGATTATACGTAAGCTCTTTTTTCTCCTCTCTCTGCTGCAGCTAAAGATCATGCTTCCCTTTATAATGATTTGGATATTCCAGGTTCTTCGCAGGCGAGTCTGGATAAAGCATGTTCTCCTATTTCTGAACATGAGCTCAAATTGGCAATTAGTTCTTTACCTTTGAATAAGACCCCGGGTCCGGATGATCTTCCAAATGCCTTGTACAGGGTGTTGGGAGACCATTTGGTTCCTGAACTCACGTCTGTTTTTAATTCTGTCCTGTCTACTGAATTGATACCCTTGGATTTTACAAAAGGCACCTTGATCTACATATATAAACAGAAAGGAGATGCTCATTTCCTCAAGAATTGGCGCCCTTTATGTAGAAAACAGATTTTAAGTTATTGATGAAAATAATAGTGAAACGATTGTTGCTGATTGCAGAGACGGTTATTCATACAGCACAATCTTGTTCGGTGCCTAATAGAAGGGTCTCAGACCATTTGATACTACTTCGAGAATTATTCTCTCACGGTTATGCTAATGTGATTTTGGAGTTTGTTGTTTCCGTAGATCAGCAGGCGACTTTTGATTCTGTTAGTCATGATTTTTTGTGGGAGGCTCTTCAATTTCTACACATACCTGTTGTTATGATACGGTGGATTAGTGTTATTTATAGGATGGCTACTGTTATACCGGTAGTGAATGGTTGGGTGGGTCCGATGATACCGATCAAAAAAGGGGTCCATCAGGGCTGTCCACTGAGCCCTCTTTTGTATATCTTTTTCCTAGATGTTTTATATGCCATTTAAATACTCACCCTCAGATTCGGGCTATTACTTGTCCAGCACTGGTGACACCTTACAAGGCTATTGCATATGCTGATGATGTATGTTTTTTGGTGGCGGATGAGCTATCTGTTATTACTTCCCTTGAGGTGTGTACTAATTTTGGTGATTTTTCGGATGTGATATTGAATTTTGATAAAAGGTTAGGTATTAGGTTAGGTTTTTCTCCGGTTCCTTTGGGCTCCATTTGCCCTTTGAACTTTGTTACGGGTCCCATTCGTATTTTGGGTGTGTTGTTTGGGGTTTCTGATTCTAATTTTTTAAACTGGGAAGCTAAATTGCAAGAAGGCAAAGCTAAAGTAGCCCACTGGAACAGAGGGCAAGCTGGGAAAAAGAAGTGTTTTTTTTTTTTATTAAATCTTATTTGATTCCGACTTTCCTTTATTTGAGTTATGTTTTTCCTGTTCCAAAATGGTTGGAAACTACTGTTTTTAGCCTGTTTTTTCAGGCCTTTTGGGGGAGCAGGCTGAACTTCATTAAAAGGAATGTAACTTATCTGCCCATCACTGATGGTGGTGTATAAATGGTTAACCCTCTGTTGTTTTTTACAAGCATTTTTTTTACTGCCAACTTAAGACCGTTATTGATTAATATTCAGAAGGGCTGTGAACCATGGTTCTATGACTCCTGTCATGTATGGTTCCATCAGTCAGCAGTTCTTTGATGGTGCTTCAACATTCTGATGGCATACCGACTTATATTAAACACGTGTTTATGTCTGAAACAATGGAAAGTGACAACACAGATGGTATTGAATTCTTCCCATAAATCTTTATACAAAAATCTGCTTTCAACCATTTGTGCTGTCCAGCTGCCTTTTGATAAATGCCCTAGCCAGCCTCTTCCTTCCCTTTTACTTTTTTTGAGATGTAAGAGAGTGCCGGCACACGTGTGGGATTTCCACTGGCTGTCATGTCATGAACATATTAATGTTAAGGCGAATCAAAAACATAAACAGTCACAGGAACGTTTCTTTCCCGACCATTATGTATTACTGAGCAAGAAACTATTCCCCACTTATTTTTTGAATGATCTTTTATTCAAGATTGGTGGTCTTTTTTGGCTAAGGCTTGGGCTGTTCCCTTGTTTCAGACAGTAACGTATTCAAACATTATGTTTGGTGCTTTTCCCCCAATGGACTGTTTGGCACAAGGATACCCTGAACCTTGTTTTTGTAGTTATAAAATGGAATATCTGGATGGCACGCTGTCTGTTTACTTTGCAACAGAAAGACTGTTCCTTTTTGGAGCTTGAACATAACATTGTACAGGACTTACGGAACATTTATGATTTTGAATGTATTTCTTTGAGTAGGAATGTGCTTTTGTAACTGGCTTTTGGATGGCTCTTCCTTGGATCACAAATTCAGATGTTGCAGTTACTTGACTTGTGCAGGGTTGTTTATCTGTATACTTTTCTTTTTAGTTCCCTTTGTCAGGTTTACTTTGTATTTTTTTTGTTTACTGCTGTACGATTTTGTGTTTCAATAAAACTTTCCCCTACTCTTTTTCGAGAAGTGCCGTGGGATCTTTAACATCCACCTGAACTACCACTGGAACAGGCAGATGGGAACTCGGTTTAACGTCTCATCCAAAAGACGGCACCTCAGGAGTGCAGCACCCCACCCTCATGCTGCACTGTAGTGTCAATATTGGGATAGTAACCCAAGTGTCTGGTGTGGGGATGGAACCCACAGCCTTCTGATCTCCCAGCCTCAGAGATGAGTGTGCTACCTGCTGAGCCAATGACACTGCCACTGTCTTGATTTGCTACATGCTACAGCTCCTTTACTTTTTGAGGCTATAAATTTACAGCAGCATCAAATGCGGCTCAATCCAACATTCCTCATTCTTCATCCCCAAGAAATAAACAAGGTACTACAGTATATGACAACTCACAGAATTACACAAATTGCCATTTAAAATAATGTTACCCATAGCAAGAACATTTTGTAACTATCTGAACTGAAACAACTGGGGATCTTACATGCACTACTGTTCCCTGCTAAACTTTGGCTCACCTATGTGGGTGAGATCTACCTATTTAATGCCCCTGCTGAGGAAGGGAAGCAGCTGCTAAAAATCAAGGCAGACTTTGAAAGTAGGAGCACCATGGAAGATACTGAGGGTGGGGAGGACTGATGGCTAGAGCCTATACTTCTGTATTTGTAATGTTGCCCTGTCTAATAATATGCAATTCACAAAAGTCATAACTTTTGTACCTAGCATTGCTGTTTTGTGTAATGAGGCCAGTGGCTGACCAGTGGAATACTTAGGGGGAATTAGCTACCCTCCTTTTGATGCTGGGGTTGTGCATTGCTGGGAAGAGGGGCCTAGGGTCAATACTGAGGTAGCCATTTGGAGTCATGGGTGTAGATCAGTGGCATCAAGATGGCGACGATCTAAGGATCGCTTATTAATGCTGCGATATGCGCCATCATACAACCTCAGACACAGCTTGTTGACTCCCAGTCTGCATCCCGGCATGTCATATGTGGCTTACTGTAAACCTTGGTTACAAGAACCTTTGACTGCTCTTTCACAGTTACTGGGCCCTTATGTGTAGGGATGTAAGTTTGTCATGGATGAGGTTTTAATGACTCATTGTTTGTTCACGAAATCGTTAGTAAACAGTAGTAAATGCTGTGGCACTGTCATCATTGCAACATTCTGATGACACTAGTCATGGAAGTCCTGAATAAAGATCAAACATCATGGAATCAATGACATATATGACTGCCATGACAAACTTACATCCCTACTTATGTGAATTATAACATTTATATATCAGCTGTGTTACTGAGAGCTTAATTGATCTCGCTCCTTACATGTTGCGGATTTCCTAAACTTTCGTTTTTTTTCAGTCTGTTTATTATTACTCTTTAACAAGCTTTACTGCTGCAGGCAGTGTTTTGTGATACATTTTAAACTAACTTTCTGGGATATATTTTCAACTACATGGACTTTTGAGCGGTCATTCGACCAACTCAAAAGTGTTTCACAGAGGGTCTTATCGATTTTACTCCCTATTGGATTCTAGTTCACGGTCACAGTGCAGATGGCCATTTTGGAACATTAGGGGACACTGAATTTTGAATACTTTGATGTTAAAATATTGTAATACCCCTCTACGATGTACCAGAGGGATATAATAACCTAGATCCTTTGTATAACCTTCCTGAAAACTGATTTCTATGCCTTGGAACCTTGGAAATGCGTATTGTATATGTTATATACTTATATACTCAATAAAAATAAAGTTTAAGAAAATGTTGTAGCTGTTGTCAGTTCAACAGTGTTTCTAAATTCTTAAAAGGTTACACAGTTATTCAATTTTAAATCCTTCTGTACATTTTTCCAAAGCCAGGGAGCTGAAAAACTAAGACGGCTTCTCCAACATTAGTGCAAACGTTAGGTGCCTTGCAAGTAACACCATAATTCTGTATGTTTTTTAGCTGTTCTGCTCTGTAACTCACGCATCTGAAAATGTTTGCTATGTTTTATATTTCTGCAATTGACTATTTGTACCTTACATTTATTTTTCCTGCATATGTGCTGTTGTTGTCACTATGTTTATTACTTTGACTCCCACTTATAACCATTCCCCCAGGCCACGCATGGAAATGAACTCCAGCACAGTGGGCCAATCCTGGCTACCAAATTGCTGATAAATAAATTAGCATCCCAAAGTGAGTTCACATATTTCATTTGTGTGCAAAGTATGATATTACTAAAGCCTGGAGGTCCGAACCTTCAGGTGAAGTAGTACCCTGTCTCTCACAGGTATATTTGACAAATAAAATGCACCACACACTTACTTCAGTAGGTGAAAGTTGGTGTTCATGCTTCATACAATGTAAACTTGTGTTGACACAGACAGCGGAAACACCAGCTAATCCAGAATGCAGTTGAGAAAACCTTTTTTTGCATTGATTGCCTGTAAAGTTCAGTTTCTAGGCTCCCATCACCATGATAGCAAAGGAGAGCAAGAGCGTGCAGACTCACAGTGCGCTCTTTGTCTGAATATGGGGCCATGTAGCACTTTGTGACTATGCAATGTACTGACACAGCCCCACACTGAATATAGGCTACAGGAGCCCGACGGAGATAGCATGGCCCAAATAGGATAGTGCCAGGGCTCCTGTGCGCCACATTCTGCTGTAACATGCTAATGAGCCCAGTGGGCATGCAGGGTGCTATGGGTCATTTATGCGCCCATTGTGGCCTCATTAGCATATGTGCATGGCTCCCCCTTGAGCACCCATCCTGTAGCTGCCATGAATATTTCTGTTGGTCTAGTGGTCCCTTCAGACCCCCTGATCATCCATCCTGAATATTTCTGATGGCCTAATGGTGCCCCCATGCCCAATCACCAATCCTGCAGCTGTCTTGAATATTTCTGGTAGTCTAGTGATCCCCCTTCCATAAGGACATACAACTCCCTCCTGACCTGCCCACTCACGACCCACCTCCCTGTATCCAACCCTCACCCTTTTCACATATGCAGAACTATGGAAATAGTGATGGTGACCTGCACAGCATTCCACGCACCACTTCGGCCAGCTGTCATCTGATTATGAGTGATCTTGAGTGCTGTAGAAAAGCTATCTGACTGTTGGTTAGCACTTGCAAATAATGTAGAACTAGAAACAGGTGGCAAACCCCATGGCTGGACTTTGTAGGGGGTGTTTGTTGCAGTTTCCAGCAGTGGGGTTCGGCACCCCTCTACTGGACTATGGGGAGGGTTCTTCTGTTTTCTGGTGGTGGGACTGAGCACCCAATCACCAGATTTATTGAAAGCTGGATGGTTGGAAGGATACTGGCAGTGGGACTGAGCACCTGCCACCACTGCTACAAATCTGGGTCAAGCAGGAAGAAGGAAGCTGCTTTGCTGTCTGATCGTAGCAATACAAAAGGATGCAGCCGCACTGTGATATGGGGGACTGCATCCTTTCATGTGTGAGAAGTTTCCACTCATCAGCTAGCAAAGTAGCCTCAGCAGCAGCCTTGTTAGAACTGGGTGTGAACTCACACCTCCCCCACCAGCTCAGCTGCAATGGCTGCTACAGTACATACCGGTACCTACACTGTCCAAGTGGTCCCAATATGCTTTTCTTACATGCGTGCAAGAAAACATAAAAAAGGTGAAGGACTAGTTCAAGTAAATTAAGTACACTGTTGAAGTCTTAGGTAGCGTAATATTGTTTATAGGGCCAATATAGATATTATACTGAGATGTCAGTCTCTCTGCCAAGGACCCGAGTGCCCATGAAAACAGATGTACTGCAACATATATCTACAATATGTAAGCGGATCCAATACAAGTTATTACATTGTTTACATTGTTGGAAACTCAGTGACTTCTTTTACGCTCATCTCTGAAGAATGAGCATCATTTGTTCATTGTTACTGTGTGCAATCAACACCTTTATCGCTGTTCCCCACGTCTATTTAATCCCAGCTATTTTATCGCTTGCCTGATCACACCCAATACCTCTGACAAGTTTGAATGCTGTAATATCATGTGAATGGAGCTGATCCTGTTTTTACCTTTACAGATGGCAGTCTTTTGGCCTTAACATTGGCCCTCTCCAACTTTGAGTGTCACTAGCTTTTCTGATAGTCATCTTCTAACAATGTGCCCCTCTTGAAAACCAATCTAACAGCTAGTCAGTGTACCATTTTATACAAGTATTAAATTGCTTATCAGAAGACAACCCTCTGCCTCTGCTATTATTTCAAAACAGAGGGAAAAGCATGGTAGAATACATTGGGTGAATTATGAATAAGGGCCATTGTTGTCTGGAAGATAATAACGTTTTCCTTGGCTGCCCCCCAAAAACACGTGCTGGTGTATCTTATCAAGCATGTGATAAAACTTTAATTCTCTTATCCTTCTAATTCTGGTCTGAGACTAAGAAACATTTTCCTTCTCTCATTTTACTTATATCATAAGGTGCATGCTTACCAAAAACCTGCACCTGTCCCTACAGAAAGTACAAGGGTGGGGGTTTGGGAAAACACTTGAGCAAAAAACAAAAAAAAGAGCCATGTTGACAGATGACAGCCTTACAGACCTGAACAGGCCAATACTAAGCATCTGCAAAACTGTTCAACTTTCTAAAGTACCAGTTTGCATTTGGTTATGTAATTAAGCAAGCACTGGCCCAATTGACTTGTATCTTACATGCCAAAACAGTTACTGGAAAAGGTCTGCTGTAAGTTTGAGCTCACAAACAGCGGCGGCCTCAGGAATTAAGGATGGCTGAGGCACAGGCAGGGTACAGAGGGCTTCTCTCTGGGCGTGTACTGTAGGTGGCTTTAAATACAGACAATGTTACCAGCTATTGTACAGTATATATCATTGCTGGGGCACTGCTTGGGCACAGTACATTTCTGATCTACCTGACCCTGGCCTGGAGCTGCCCAAGCTAACAAAGCACACAGTGGGACACAGCTGGTTCTCAGACAAAAGCAAATGTGTTGTACTGTATTTGAGTAGAAGAAAATGAGAAGAAAATAGATAAAGTTGGTGGTCTGCACCTGTCCATCAGGCTGGTATCCTGGGCAATTTCAACAGGAGCTGTGCTATCCCCTCTTCACATCTACAGCCAAGATCTTGCATGTCTGCTCAGGGTTATCCCCCACCCAGAAAGCCATCTGCAGTGAAGGTTAGCACTAGGTGACATTCTTGATGCAGGAGGAGGGCAGCAGAGTGTAGCTGCTGCAGGTTGAGAGATGGTAAGTAGGAGAAGCAGCAGGAGAGGACAGAGGAGTACAGAGAAAACAAGCATTTGTCAATGCCGAATGTTTGCTTGCTGGCATTGCCATTGGTAGTGTAGAAGTTACAGAGCTGCATAATAGGAATGGCAGAGAAGTACTGAACTGAAGCCAACCCCACCACCACCCTGCAGAGAGTGACAGGCATTGGGGTGTGCCTTTGGGTCGTCAGGCATAACGACCACGCCATTTCACCACACCCTACCCTGCAGACACTGACAAGTGTCACGATGTGCCTTGGGGTCTTTGGTCCTTATGCGCACCCCATTCCATCAGGAAATATGGTGAGATGGGTGCGGTATAGGAGAATGGGGTGAACTTTGGGGCCAAAGAGTCCAAGGCATGCCTCGATGCCTGTCACTGGCTGCAGGGTGTGAAATGGTATGAGCATTACAGGCAAGAATCCCAAGTCACATCCCTGATGCCTGTCATTCTCTACAGGGTTGGGCGTTATGGTTGGAAACCCTAATACCTCAGGCATTCGTTGGTACTTTCACTCCAAATTTTCAACATGGTTTTTTTGTGACCCCACCTCATGAACAGTGGCGATATCAGTTTGTTAACCGAAAGCTGCTTATGCACAGTGACTATGGCATTTAGCACCACAGGTGCAAAACATCCAACAGGATGTAAAAAATGACAGCTGTACTGTTCATGGGAGGTGTAAAATGGCACAAGGTAAAATGTGCAGTTAAAATATTTAAAAATGGTGAAGTCATGAGTTGCATAGAAACTATTGCAACACACCCGTAATGTAATTAGTTTTTTTTTTTACAGCAGATTGTCAACACAGGCATTTTGGAACCTCCGATCATGAACAGTGTCACTGTGATTTTCTTTTATATGTCCCAACAATGATTTCCCACAGCGACCACGCATCTCTGCGCTGAAAGTGTGAAAACACATTTTGGCCATGTTGTGAAAAATGACAGCTGTAGTGTTCATAAGGAAGTGTGGAGAAATGCCACTTGTGAAAATCTGGATTGAAAATATTACAAAGTCATGAACTTACGAGGGTGCATGGAAACTGCGCAATGCTCACTCGTATCACAGTCAGTTTATGGACTTTTGTCATCAAATTTTCAACATAGCCATTTTATGACCTCTGCTCATGAACAATGTAACTGTGATTTTCTTAATCTGTCCCAAACATTGCTTTCGCACACCAACTGTGCCATTGTGCGCTACATGTGCGAAAACACTTTTGGTGACATTGAAAAATGGCAGCTGTACTTACTTAGAGAAGTGCAATAAAATGGCAATGTTGAAAATCTGGAGTGAAAATATTGAGATTCGTAAACTTCAAAGCTGCAAGGAACTGTGCAACGCATCGCCAGAAACAGTCATTTTTAGGAATTTTTTCACTAAATTAACATAGCCATTTTAAGACCTCTGCTCATGAACAGTGTCACTGTGATTTTCTTAATGTGTCGTACATTGATTTTGCACACCAACTGCGCCCATTAAGCTACATGGGCGGAAACATGTTTGGGGCAAGATGTATAAAATGACAGCTGGTACTGCTCATAAGGAAGTGTAATAAATGGCAGTGTTGAAAATCTGGAGTGAAAATATTGAAAATTCGCCAACTTATGAGCGTAGGAACTGCACAATGCACGCTCGTAAAACAGTCATTTTTAGGAATTTTTTCACCAAATGTTCAACATAGCCATTTTAAGACCTCTGCTCATGAACAGTGTCACTGGGATTTTCTTAATGTGTCCCATACATTGATTTTGCACACCGACTGTGCCATTGTGTGCTACATGGGCGGAAACATGTTTTGGGCAAGATGTGACACATGACAGCTGTACTGCTCATAAGGAAGTGTAATAAAATGGCAATGTTAAAAATCTGGATTGAAAATATGGAAAATTCGCAAACTTATGAGCGTGCATAGGAACTGCACAATGCATGCTCGTAAAACAGTAATTTTTAGGGATTTTTGTCATCAAATTTTCAACATAGCCTTTTTAAGACCTCTTCTCATGAACAGTGTCACTGTGATTTTCTTAATGTGTCCCGTACATTGATTTCACACAGCGACTGCGCCATTGTGCGCTACATGGGTGGAAACACATTTTGGGCAAGATGTGAAAAATGACAGCTATACAGCTCATAAGGGGTTGTGGTAAAATGGCAATGTTGAAAATCTGGAGTGAAAATATTGAAAATTCGTGAACTTACGAGCGTGCATAGGAACTGCGCAACGCACGCTCGTAAAACAGTCATTTTTAGGATTTTTTTCACCAAATTTTCAACATAGCCATTTTAAGACCTCTGCTCATGAACAGTGCCACTGAGATTTTTTTAATGTGTCCCATACATTGATTTCGCACAGCAACTGTGCCATTGTGCGCTACATGGGCGGAAACACGTTTTGGGCAAGATGTGACAAATGACAGCTGTACTACTCATAAGGAGGTGTGGTAAAATGGCAATGTTGAAAATCTGGAGTGAAAATATTGAAAATTGTGAACTTACGAGCCGCAAGGAGGAACTGCACAACGCACGCTCGTAAAACAGTCATTTTTAGGAATTTTTTCACCAAGTTTTAACATAGCCATTTTAAGACCTCTGCCCATGAACAGTGTCACTGTGATCTTCTTAATGTATCCCATACATTGATTTCGCACACCGACTGTGTCATTGTGCGCTACATGGGTGGAAACACATTTTGGGCAAGATGTGAAAAATGACAGCTTTACAGCTCATAAGGAGGTGTGGTAAAATGGCAATGTTGAAAATCTGGAGTGAAAATATTGAAAATTCGCGAACTTACAAGCGTGCGTAGGAACTGCGCAATGCACGCTGTAAAACAGTCATTTTTAGGAATTTTTTCACCAAATTTTCAAAATAGCCATTTTAAGACCTTTGCTCATGAACAGTGTCACTGGGATTTTCTTAATTTGTCCCGTACATTGATTTCACACACCGACTGTGCCATTGTGCGCTACGTGGGCGGAAACACATTTTGGGTAAGATGTGAAAAATGACAGCTGTACTACTCATAAGAAGATGTGGTATAATGGCAATGTTGAAAATCTGGAGTGAAAATATTGAAAATTCGTGAACTTACAAGCCTGCGTAGGAACTGTGCAACGCACGCTCGTAAAACAGTCATTTTTTGGAATTTTTCCACCAAATTTTCAAAATACGCTTCTTGAGAGCTCACCTTATGAACATTGGCAGTGTCGTTTCATTAATCATTCCAGAAAGGTGATTTCACGCAGTAGCTGCGAAATCACCCTTCGGGCCCGAGTAACGCCATGACAGTGCAAGAACTCATGAGGAAGGGTCCCAAAAACCCCATGTTGAAAATTTGCTGCAAAAATTCCCAAAAATGCCTGAGATATGCAACAAAGTTGAAAAACCTTATCTATCGCATTATACAGCTTACCGGCATTTCCTCAGTTCAGCGGTCGGCTTTGAAGAGTGCAGACATGTTCCCGGTCCACCAAGATCATCGCCAGACTCGGAGGTAAGTATGGGGTGAGGGGTGGGGAGGCAGGTGCGCAGTGGTGGGTGCGGGGCAGGAGACTGCGAGGGAAGGTTTTCTTCTTTACAGGGTTTTGGATGACGTGGACGCTTGCCATGTTGGGGTGGGCTCTCAGCATGGCAGAAGGATGGTGGGGGCGTGGAGCCGTATAGGGATGGGCACCTGGCCGGCCATGGTCTGTTGCCACGCTGGGGTGGGCCCCAGCGTGGCACCTTGTACTGGGGAGGATAGTGAAGCCAATGGAGGATTGGGCACCCCATCGGCGACAGCATGGGAGGGTGGGGAGAGACAGTGGAGCCGACGGGGATTGGGCACCCCTCCGGCCATTAGATCATTTGCCACGCTGGGGTGGGCTCCCAGCATGGCACCTGGATGCTTTGGGGCAGCACACAGCCGATGGGGATTGGGCATCCCGTCGGCTATACAATGTGTGGCCATGCTGGGTGGGCACCCAGTGTGGCCTATGGTGTAACTGTGTTGGGGGAGAGCAGCAGTATGCGCGGCGCAGGTGTTTGTGTGTGTGTGTGTAGGAAGCTGCGCATGAGCAGGCGTATATCTGATCGCTGCTCACTGAAGCATAGCTCCCCCTTTCAACTGTACGCCACTGCATTTTGGAGCTGTCATAGATAGCTCCAGCATGCATTGGTGGACTGAGGCCGCGCATGCCAACACACTGACCGAATTGGAAGAGGGGGTGACACACCTTAGAAAACTCGGATGATGGCACTATGTTTCTTGCACATGCGTGCAAGCAAACATAAAAAGGGAGAATGAAAGGCATTAGAAAGAATTAAAAAAATTGAAACACAAAGGCTGTTCATTTTATTGCACAGCATTGTTCTCATGGTGTACAATTTAATGAAACTGTACTTATCATTGTAGAAAGAAGGGACTGTCTGCTATTTTGTAAATCTAGTTTATTGGTTAAAAGAACAACTGTCACATGCAAAAAGATGTGCAAACAGGACAGAAAGTCACACATTTTTACAAAGTAATTCATCAAACAACACGTCAGAAATATCATGCTGGTTAAATGTGTACTTTATGTTTTCTCATGCCATATACAGCATATCATAGTACTGAAGAGAAAAGAGAGGAGAAAAGGTACATATACAGATATAGTGTTGTTAATTCATAAAACAATCAAGAGACTGTTCTGGCAAACAAGAATACTTAAATCATTTTTCTAATACACATTAACCCTGGTAGTTTAGTGCCCCCCCGGACTACCAGGGATACGCTGTGTTAAAATACTGGCACTGGGATCAGGTGGGGGGCACTAGACTACCAGGAAGAGTTTGTTTTGGAATACTGGCACAGGGATCACGTGAGAGCAGGTTACTAGACTACCAGGGATAAGTCGAATTAGAATACTGGCACTGGGTTTGGTGAGGGTGAGGCATCTACCAGAGCACCATGGATAGACTGTATTAGAATACTGGCGTTGGGATAAGGGTTCACTAGACTATCAGGGATAGGAATACTGGCACAGAATAAGGTGAGGGTGATGGTGCAGCCCACTAGACCACCAGGGATGCTTTGTATTTCAATATTGGTATGTAGATCATGGCCAGAGGGGATCTACTAGACTACCAGATAATCACTGTAAGTGTCTTAAAGAGGAACATTCATGTACAGTGTCTGAAATAGTTTGAAAGCCCGTGCAGTCTCTTTCAAATTAGGTATCGTGCTCATCTGTAGCTAGCAGTACTCCGAAGATATGGATTAATTAGTCTGTTCAATATTAATACTATACTGCAGCCATTTGTAGAACATAGTGACGACATCAAGGAACAAGCTGCAAACTGAGCAACAAAATGGAAAAAAAACTAATCCTGGCCAATTTTTACAGACCTTTATCTGCCGACATCTCCTACGATCATAAATTACTCAAAATCATTACTGAGCTTTCTGAAAACACAGATGTTGTATTAACAGGGGATTTTAACGTACCCAGTATTGACTGGTAACATTTAACAGCTATAGCACAGAATTATTTAATGTATTTGGATACATTTCTGGACCTTGGCTTGGAACAAATGTTTTCAGAACCTACCAGGGATAAAAATATTTTGGACCTTGTCCTAACAAACCTTCCAGTTGATGTAGCTAATGTTGAAATAGCAGAGCCTATAAGGAATAGTGTCCATAATACGGTTCCTTTCTCTATCAATAAACCAAGAGCCAACATAAGGCATAGTGCTTACAAACTTAACTGTAATAAAGGGGACTACATAAATATCAAAAAAGCTCTAAATACTTATGACTGGGAAATACTGTTCTATGACCTTCCAACTAATGACTGTTGAAATCTGTTAAAAATTACCATCCAAAACTTAGAACAACTTTATATCCCGCTAAAAAACATTAGAAATACAAAGGGCAAAATACCACCATGGCTAACACTTAAAGTCATGAAACAAATAAGAATAAAAGAAAGGGCATTTAAAAAACTTAAAAACTCACAAACTGAGGAAAACAGAGGAATATATAAATATAAACTAAAAAGAACAAAAAAACTCATTAAAAAAGAAAGAAAGAACATTGGATTCAAACTTTCTGTATCCAACAGTAACTCAAAAGCATTTTATTCATACACAAACTCCAACAAAGATTGTTATCACACAATTACAACAATTACCAAGAATGGAGTAGAAATTAATAACAGAAATGAAATATGTAATGCATTTAATTAATACTTTGGTACTGTATTCTCTGATAAAGATATCACACATTGCACTGTCCCCCACATTCATAATTATGATGACATAACACTGGATGAAATTAAAACAGCTATTCTATCCCTTAAAAATGGGTTGTATATGCCAGCGCGACAAAAAGATCATGACCGGCATTACAGTGGTGGGCTCCATGTCGACCTCATAAGTTGCAGTCGGCATGAGTCACACAGTTTGGAGAGTTTTACATCGGGGTTTTGCCACTGAACCTCTCTATGTGGGAGGCTTTGCCCCCTGCACCCCCCAAACTAAAGGATTCTAAGTCCAGGTCAGAGTTAGTTTGTGGAGGGGGTGCAAGTTGGGAGAAGTGGCTGCACCCTTCCAGCGCCATTTCTATGGTGGCATTCCGCTGTAGTCGATATCGACGCATGTCGCCATAGAAATGCCACTGTAAGGGTGGCATACCCCTTAAAAATAACTCATCCCCAGACCCTGATAACTTAAATATGCATTTTATTAAATAGACCTTAAATTAACTATTGGTCCCCTTAACAATAATTTTTAATAAATCATTTAAGGAGAGTGAAGTTCCTGATGACTGGCGTAAAGCAGTAGTGATGCCAATTCATAAAAAAGGAAATAAAAATAACACTGATAACTACCGCCCTATCAGCTTTGCTTCTACCATATGTAAAATCATGGAAAAATATTAAAAAACAAAATAGACCATGAACTAGATAATAAAGGAATACTAGATAATACGCAGTATGGCTTTCACAAAGGTCAGTCCTGCACCACTAATTTGATCATGTTTTATCAAAATATAAGCAAGAGCTTGGATATAAACTACCCCGTATATATCATATTTCTTGATTTTAAAAAAGCATTTGACAAGGTGTCTCATGGAACATTAATTAAAAAAATGATTACTCTTGGACTGAATAGCTATACTGTTAGGTGGGTTGATAGATGGCTGGACAACAGAACACAAAATGTTAGGATTGTAGATATCTTTTCTGTCAGTATTGATGCCACTAGCAGAGTTCCCCAGGGGTCTGTCTTGGGACCAACACTATTTGGGATATACATTAGCAACCTACATCTGGGCACATTCAGCCAAATTAACAAATTTGCAGGTGATACCAAAATATCATCAGAAGTTGACTCTGAGGACAAAATTAATAAAATCAGGCATGATCTTCTGCTGATCAAGAGCTGGGCATCAGTAAATGGAATGAGTTTCAATTTAGAGAAATGCTCCATTACACATTTGGGGATGAGAAACCCAAGTATTAACTATTCATTAAATAATATTCTCATTAAATCTCCCACATCCAAAAAGGATCTGGGAATTATTGTCAACAAAATATTCTCTCAGAGCGAACACTGTAGAAAAGTTGCACAGGTAGGGAATCAAATCATAGCTGCTATTAAACACTCTTTCATAACAAGGAATATAAACCCTTCATAAGGCCGCACACAGATTACGCAGTCTCTTTCTGGGCACCATATCTACAATAAGATGTAAAAATAATTGAAAGTATGCAGAGAAGGATCACTAAGCTGATACCAAGGGTTAAAAAATGTACCTTATGAAGACAGGCTAACTGCCCTGGAACTTTATGATTTACAGTTTAGGAGGGACCATGGGAATTTATAAATATTATTTAATATAATAAATGATAATACACTCATGAAAGAATGTAACATTAAATTTGCAGAAAACCCCATAAATCTGCGGTGCCATAACAGGCAGATTTTTATCCCGAGGCCGATTATTAACAAATGGAAGCACCTTTTTACTATTAGGGCAGACACTTTATGGAATGCTTTACCGCAGCAGTTGGTGGATATTACCAGCTTTCAGAGGTTTAAAAAGGAATTGAATAAACTCTTGCTAGGGCTAGACACATAATTTACTCCACTGGTATGGGGAGAGTGGCCTCCTTCCACTCTTTATAAACTGAGTAATACCGAGTGATGTAGTTTGTGCAGCTTGTTCCTCGATTTGTCAAGCACAGCTTGTTCCTTAATGTCATCACAATCTTCTAAAAATGTCTATGATGTAGTCTTAATACCGAACACAACAAAACACAGCACAACTGCTGACCTAGTACACTGCTGTAGAATTTTATACAGCACTACATAATTCCTTATTCTGGGTGCTGTTTCTTTAAATCATACTTTTTTTTTGGAGTGCCTTGCTCCCTTCAGCTCTTTCTTTAGCATGAAGCCCTCCTCTGTGCTCTGATACTTGGCCAATGGCCATCAAGCATTCTGTGCTATAGAAACAAATAATTCATGCTGCAGGAACAAACAAACGCTGCCCCAGAAGCTTAACAGTCCTGCCACAGAAATTTGGCCTGAAGAGCCACAGAGAACTCAGGTCCCTTATCATAATGGAATGGATTACATTTAAGTACCTGTTTGCTTAGCAGTTCTGATAGTGGAGAATACTAAGAAATGTGCATAACACAGAGAATAATGTATGGGAAACCATACACAACAAGGCTGTGTTTCCATCAAGTAAGTAAGTAAGTAAAATTTTATTTATCAAGTGGCCCATCCCAGAGGCTCTGGCACTGTACAGGCAAGTAAGAGTGGAATATAAATAACATACATCAATCGATTATAAAACAAATATCAAAACAGCAAAATGAACAGCAAAACATTACCTATCTAAAAGCCTTACTTAAAATTAATGATTCAGCAGTCTATTACCAAAACTTATAAACAGTTCATAAACATTTGTCTAAATAGTTGTGCCTTCAGACCCCGCTTAAACACCTCCATCAATGGGGCCTCCCTCAAGGGTCTTGGAAGCGAGTTCCACAGGGCCAGGCCAGCCACCTCAAATGCTCGATCTCTAGAGGTCTTCAGCAAGGCCCTGGGAACCACTGAGGCCTCTGCTGGAGGAGCAGACTGAGTGCATAGGGCAGGCAAGAGTCAGAAAGGCACTTAAGTAGCCAGTGCCCAATCCGTATAGGGTCTTTTAGGTCAGCAAGCCCACCTTGAAGGTGAGTCTCCATCTCACCGGCAGCCAGTGCAGGTCATGCAGGACCTGGGTCACATGGCAAGACCTTGTAAGGGGTGAGATGGTATCACAGACCTCGACAGCGAAGCTAAAGAGGTCTCTATGATGTCATCTCACCCTGAGATGGAAACATCGGCCTTGTTGCATATAGTTGCCCTGCATTATTTTGGATAGCATGTGTTTGTTTTTGATTTACCTTCTTTCTAACACATTCTTAAACTGTGGTCAAATAAATAGAAAACAGCAAATAACAGGATAAGATTAAACATATTTAATGTGACTTATGTAATAGCTACATGAGCTGGCAACATTTCTAATAGTTAATCTTTTAACAAACTATTCACTTAAAGGGACACTGTCAACCTGTTTTCCATCATATTATTTCTCGTTAAAAACCTACATTTTATGATTGCTTACCTTCTCTAAAATTCATTGATGTTGCTGCTTGTTTTGCCTGTCTCCTTGTTTAGTAGAACTGAAATGCATGCTAATGTATATTTATAAACAACCTTGTTTCGTTTACAATCCTGGATCTGTTCTCACTGAATACTTCCTGGGCATTCGAAGAACCCCCAACTGTGCAGTCACTCATGAGGCAGTAGCCTCTTAAACTCCCACTGAATTGTGAGGGGCTAGCCTGTGTTGTGGGTATTCCCAAGTCTAGGAAAGATGCAGTGGGAGCTGATCAAGGAATGTAAACAAACCTGTATTTGTGTGGTAACACCAGTATGGTGGGCAGTCTGTTTTTCACGTTTTTAAAGAAAATAAGAGTCAGAATCAAACTACCAGCTACATCAACAATCTTTACAGAATGTTGGCAATCATAAAATTTTTTTTTAAAGTAGGGACACTTTGAGATTTAAGGGGGTTGACAGTGTCCCTTTAAGGTGCTTTCAGTACTACTGATATTTTTATTATGAGGAGTCTGCAGTGTAGATGAGCATGAGGTATCATAATAGACACTGGATTCCATGCTGTTGTACCAGAATTCCAACACAATTACCGTGCTACCACAGAATTCTGACATCCCTACTGTGGTACCACAGCACTCTGACATCACTACTGTGGTACAGCAGCATTCTGACATCGCTACTGTGGTACAGCAGCATTCTGACATCACTACTGTGGTATCACAGCATTCTGACATCACTACTGCAGTACAGCAGCATTCTGATATTACTACTGTGGTACCACAACACTCTGACATCACTACTGTGGTACAGCAGAATTATGATATCACTACTGTGGTACCACAGTACTCTGATATCACTACTGTAGTATAGCACCATTCTGACATCACTACTGTGGTACTACAACACTCTGACATCACTACTGTGGTACAGCAGCATTCTGACATCACCACTGATGTACTACAACACTCTGGCATCACTACCGTAGTACAGCAACATTCTGACATCACTACAGTGGCACAGTAGCATTCTGAGATCACTACTGTGGTACAGCAGCATTCTGACATCACTACTGTGGTATCACAACACTCTGACATCGCTACTGTGGTACAGCAGCATTCTAACATTGTTACTGTGGCACAGTAGCATTCTGACATCACTACTGTGGTACAGCAGCATTCTGACATCACTACTGTGGCACAGTAGCATTCTGACATCACTACTGTGGTACACCAGTATTCTGACATCACTACTGTGGTACCACAACACTCTGACATCACTACTGTGGTACAGCAGCATTCTGTCATCACTACTGTGGTACAGCAGCATTCTGACATAATTACTGAGGTACAACAGCATTCTGACTTTACTAATGTGATACAACACCATTCTGACATCACTACTGTGGTACAGCAGCATTCTGACATCACTACTGTGGTACTACAGCATTTTGATACTACTGTGGTACAGCAGCATTCTGATATCATTACTGTGGTACAACACCATTCTCATACCAGCACTGTAGTGCAACAGCATTCTGACATCCATCACTGCTGTGGTACAACAACATTCTGACATCGCCACTGTTATATGACAGCATTCTGACATCACCACCATGTTACGACAGCATTCTTACATCACTACTATGGTACAACAGCATTCTGATATCATTACTGTGGTACAACAGCATTCCGACACCACTACTGTGGTACTGCATTCTGACATCACTACCTCAGTACAGCAGCATTCTGACACCACTACTGTGGTGCTACAGCATTCTGACATCACTACTGCAGTACAGCAGCATTCTGACATCACTACTGTGGTACCACAGCATTCTGACATCACTACTGCAGTACAACAGCATTCTGATATCACTACTGTGGTACAGCAGCATTCTGACATCGCTAGTGTTGTACAGCAGCATTCTGTCATCACTACTGTGGTATAGCAGCATTCTGACATCACTACTGTGGTACATCAGCATTCTATCATCACTACTGTGGTACAGCAGCATTCTAACATAATTACTGAGGTACAACAGCATTCTGACTTTACTAATGTGATACAGCAGCATTCTGACATCACTACTGTGGTATAGCAGCATTCTTGACATTGCTAGTGTGGTACAGCAGCATTCTGTCATCACTACTGTGGTACCACAGCATTCTGACATCACTACTGCAGTACAACAGCATTCTGACATCACTACTGTGGTACAGCAGCATTCTGACATCGCTACTGTGGTACAGCAGCATTCTGACATTGCTAGTGTGGTACAGCAGCATTTTGTCATCACTACTGTGGTACCACAGCATTCTGACATCACTACTGCAGTACAGCAGCATTCTGACATCACTACTGTGGTACAGCATTCTGACAGCACTGCTGTGGTACTACTGCATTCTAAACATAGAAACATAAAATCTGTCAGCAGATAAGGACCATACTGCCCACCTTGTCTGCCCATTTCCCTACTCACTGCTGCAGCCCCAGATCCTATTTGATCTTCAGCTCTCCTACTCTGCACATCTCCAAGGTACCCTTATGTCTATCCCATGCATTCCTGAACCTCTGTATTGTTTTTGCACCCACCACACTTGCTGGAAGGCTGTTTCACTGCTCCACCACCCTTTCAGTGAAAAAGTACTTCCTAACATTACCCCTGAGCCTTCCACCCTTCAGCCTCATATCATGCCCCCTTGTTATTGTGCAGAGTTTTCTCTGAAATATCAATCAATCAATCAATCAATCAAAATCTTTATTTAGTCAGGCGAACATCATTGAGCGTAGCTCATTTACAAGATGGACCTGAGTGGTCATACAAATCAGAGTACAAGAATTTTTTTTTTTTTTTTACATGGACAAGAAAATAACATAAACAATAGTACAATGACATAAAATGATAGTAAACAAAAATTTACATATATACAAGGCACAGTAAAAATCACTTAACCTGTAAAAAGTAATATAGCAGGGATAGTATACAAATAATAGGGCCTTTATGGCTTTTATAAGAATATAGCAGCTGACTGGATAATAGAAGGAGAACTAAACAGAATGGAATAGGGAAGGGGGAATGTAGGTTGGATGGGAGATTAGGCCTTATGGAAGCAGTTGCAGAACTCTGGGAATAGGGTGGAGAATAATCTTTTGAAGGATGATAAGGGTAAGAGGGTATTTAGATTCATAGATTTTTGGAGTGAGTTCCAAGTAACTGCTAGGAGTAGCTGATAGCAGCCCTCCCAAACCGGGTGCAGGCATTAGGAACCTTTAACATGATAAGTTTACTGATCCTTAAGGTGTATGGCCTAGAAGTAATTCGGTAAAACAGTCTGTGATATAGGAGGAGTTTGCCTGATAAAGCTTCTAAGATCCAGATTGCAGCATTCTATTTCTTCTGTGTTGTAGGGATGTCCAATTAACTGCCATGTAAAGAGAGCAATGATGGGTGCTGGAGGGAAGGTCAGTAATAAATCTGATGGATCTAGATACAGGGTGTCCAGCTTATTTAAGAGTGACAGTGAGCAATGACCATAGAGAAAGTCAACATAATCAATGAGGGATAGAAATGATGCCTGGATTAATCTTTGTTTGAGTCTCTGGTAAGGTAGTGTTTTATTCTGTAAAATAGGCCAAGCCTTTGTCTCAACTTTTTTAGTAGCTCTTCAATATGGACAGAGTAGTCAAGCTTATTATCAATCCAGACTCCAAGATATTTGAATTTGTCCACAAATTCCAGCTTCTCTCCAAGTAAGGTGAATAATTGTGGGGTGGTGGGTGATGGGATAATGGCAGAGCAACTCTTTGTGGCAAAGAACATAGCTTTTGTTTTTTTGGCATTTAGAAGTAGTTTTTTTTCCAATAGATTGTGTTGTAGGATGGAGAATTCTGACTGCAACAGTTCACAGGCTTTTGATAATGAGGGGTTGCTGACATATAATACATTATCATCAGCAAATAGATGAATGCTAGAGTGGGAGAGATTGGCATCAATATTATTAATATAAATGGCAAAGAGGATGGGGCCAAGAATAGAGCCTTGTGTACACCTCTTAGCAGTGGTTTAGAGGTGGATAGGTAATTTTCATTTTTACCAATTGTGACCTATCAGTTAGATACACTTAAACCAACTGAGTGAGAGAGAATCCAGGCCTAGAGAGCTAAGGAGGTGATTAATGATTCATGATCCACTGTATCAAATGCTTTACTCAAATCCAGGAACACAGCACAGGTACTAGTCTTCTTATCCAAGGCAATCTGCCAATCATTAGTTACTTTGGCTAGGGCAGAAATGGTGCTGCCTTGATCTAAATCCGATTGTGCTGGATTTAGGAGGTTGTTTTATCCAGATAGGCCCTTAATTGTGAATTTACTAATTTTTCAAGCATCTTGGATAGTACCGGAAGGATGGAAATGGGCCTGTAATTGTTAAGGTCCATAGGATCACCTGATTTAAGTAGTGGAACTACTTGAGCTGTTTTCCAAGTGAAGGGAATGGATCCAGTAGCTAGGGAAAGATTGAAGAGATGAGTGAGGGGGGCAGATAAGGCGTGTGATGCAATTTTCAGTAAGTAGGGATCCAGGAAATCTGTACCTGCACTCTTAGAAGTATCTAAATTAGATAGGAGGTCTTCTACTTCTTTCAAGGATATTGGATTGAAGGAGAAGGTTGAAGTAGCCTTTTGTCCCACAATGGATTGAATGTTTAAAGATGATCTCAAGAGACTTGCAGGTGAGGAATCAAATGCAAGGCCAGCTGTGGAGAAGTGATCATTGAAGGTATTCAAGATTTCTTGCTTGCCCGTGATTTCTGTGTCATTCAGTAGCAGTTTGGAGGTTAAGGCAGGGGTAGAGTTTTGGCCCAGAATTCCCTTTATAGTACCCCAAAGTCTGATGGGTTATTAGGAAGCATCTAATTCAGCTCTATAATAGGCAGCTTTGGCAATTTTATTTGCTTTGTACATGAATTTCTTGTTTTTTCTGAATTGAAGCCAGTCTCTGGTATCCTTTGTTTTTCTTGCCTTTTTCCAGAGTTTGTCTCTGGCTAACAAAGTTGATTTAAGATCAGTAGTGAACCAAGGACAAGATCTTACTTTAGTTCTGATACTGGTGATAGGTGCATGAATATTGAGAGCATTAGTGATGATGTCCTTTAATATCTGGAGAGCTGTTTCAGCTGAGGATGCAAGATAAAAGTCTTACCAATATGTTGTATTGCACAAATCATGGAGATATCCTGAGATGTTGAATTCCTTTTTTGACCTTTTGAGGACAAACTTTGCAGGATTGGATGGTTTGAATGTAGTTCTTATGCCAGCTATAGGACAATGATCACTTACATCACTTGGGTAGTCCTCCTGCATGTGAATATAAGTGAGGTTTGTTTACCAACACAATATCCAGGAGTGAGCTGTTGATAGAATTTTTTAGGTTAATCCTGGTTGATCTTTGATTAATTGTGTGAATCCATAGGTGTCACAGAAGGATACTAGTGGCAGATGCATTAGATAGCCAGTTTAAATTCAAATCACCAAGGATGATGGTATCTTCAGGGCCTAGATTGAGTATTGAACCTAGGCGGATAGTGCTTGAGGCCTGCAGAGGGGGGCCTATAGCAGCCAATCAATTTAAATGAAGACAAGTTTGGAAGGGATATTTTAATTGACAAACATTCAAATTCCTTTGGTTCGGATGTATTGATGAGGCAGGATGCAGAGATGGTGTCCTTAATGTAGATGGCCACCCCACCACCCCTGGAAGGGCGATCTGATCTGAAAAGCTGATAGTTGGGAAGGTTTATATCACTGTCTTTTGTTGTAGGTCTGAGCCAAGTTTCAGAGATAACCAGGAAGTCAGGTAGAGTATGTGCAACCCAGGCCTGTATTAAGGAGAACTTTTTTAGAAGGCTGCAAGCATTGAAGTGAAGGAAACAGGCCATTTATAGAGGTTAGATCAGCAGGGGATAAGAAACTTTCAATGGGGCCAGGATTTATTTCAATAGTACCAATACAGATCAGAAGGAAGAAGATTAGTTTGAGGAGGGCACCAAATGAAAGGGAAAGAGAGTGGTCAGAGCATTTCCTCCTCTTCTTGGGGAACCACTGTATAATAGGTGAGGGACCTGTTATATAGGTATGAAGTTTATCACAAAATAATAATCTGATGGACAGGCATAGTGGGTTAATATAAAGCCAGGATGAATGTAAGGTACTTGAGGGATGCTGTAGGGTAAGAGAGACTTTATGTGGGATACCCCAGGGGTTGCAGTGCAAAAATGGCTGGATATAAATAAGGAATAGATGGGTGTCCACTGTGGATGACAGGGGTGGGCAGACCATATTCACTACCTTATTCACCATGGCAAGGGTATATCATGATTATCATATGGGATTGGGGAAGAAGAGAGGTTCAGGAGCAAAAGGAAGCAGAGTAGCATTGTGGAGGTTTGGTAAGGGTTAATAGAGGAAGGGAAATAGCTGTGGCTGGGTTAGAGAAATGGCGGAGAAAGTGTATAAAAAGAATCAACCGAAAGGGGGGGAGGGGGGCGGCAAAAATTTTATGGCTATGCTTTCCACCTGTACTTTGCTTATTCCCCTAAGGTATTTGAAAGTCTCTATCATATCTCTCCTCTCCTTTCTTTCCTCCAGTGAATAGATATTAAGGTCTTTAAGTCTTTCCTCGTAGGGCTTCTGGTGCAGTCCATGTACCATCTTTGTTGCCCTGGACTGTCTCTATTTTGTCAACGTCCTTCCAGAGATGTTGTCTCCAGAACTGGACACAGTACTCCAGCTGAGGACTGACCTGTACATAGTAGCATCACTTCTGTGGTACAGCAGCATTCTGACATCACTACTGTAGTACTAGAGCAGTCTGACTTCACTACTGTGGTACAGCAGCATTCTGACATCACCACTGTTGCATGACAGCATTCTGACATTACCACTGTGGTACTACAGCATTCATACAACACTAAGAACATAAGAAAGCTGTCAGCAGAAGGAGACCACTCAGCCTATCAAGTCTGCTTGTGTTGCTGTTGAGACCTGGGTTTTCACCAGTACCTCATGCCCCCTACTACCATTGTACAACAGCATTCTGACTTCACTACTGTGGTGCAACACCATTTTCCCATCACTACTGTGGTACAACTGCATT
Source organism: Neoceratodus forsteri (assembly GCA_016271365.2). Classification (NCBI taxonomy): domain Eukaryota; kingdom Metazoa; phylum Chordata; order Ceratodontiformes; family Ceratodontidae; genus Neoceratodus; species Neoceratodus forsteri. Next base: position 58,579,920 of record JADMNL010000026.1, on the reverse strand, counting down.
CTGGCATCATTACTGGGGAACAAGGGGGAACAAGGTCCCAGACTTGATGGCTGTAATGACATAGGCTGATCTGGACATAGCGGCCATAACTAAAACATGGTACACCAGGAACCACAGCTGGGACATAGGTGTACCTGGTTATGCCCTGTTCAGAAAAGACAAGGCAGGTAAAAGGGAAGGGGAGGGTTGCCCTCTACATCAAAGAAAGCATCAAGGCAACTGAAATTCAGAACAGGCATGAGGAAACAGGATGTTTGGGTCACCCTTTAGTCAGGCAATGGAACAGTCATTCACACAGGGGTCATTTACAGACCCCTAGCTAAGGCAGAAGAAATTGACAAACTGCTGCTGGAAAACATGCATAACACGGGAGCAAAGGGGAAGGTACTGCTGATGGGAGACTTTAACAAGATGGAAATAGACTGGTCCATCCCAGCAGGGTCCTCAGCCAGGGCACGGGACTTCATTGACTCCTTTGAGGTGGCTGGCCTTAGGCAACTGGTTCAGGAACCTACCAGAGACCGGGCAATCCTGGATCTAGTTCTGACCAATGGGAACAGGACAACAGGGCTTGAGGTGGAATGTCAGCTAGGGTCCAGCGACCACCATATGGTGTGGTCAAGGTGGATACAGGGATTCAGTCAATCCAAATGAAGGCAAGAGTTTTTGACTTCAGAAGGGCTGAGTTTACCAGGATGAGACTTCAGCTTAGGGAAACCCTGGAAAAAAGGGAGATGGGGGGATGCTGAGGAGAAATTGACACACATTAAGGAGACCATAGCGGAGGCCACAAAACAATGTGTTAGGTCGCTAGACACAGGAAAATGGAGAAGAAAACCACTTTGGTTCTCAAGGGGGTGGCTGAAAAGGTAAGAGCCAAGAGGTTAGCCTTCAGGAAGTATAAGGAGACACAAAGAGACGAGGACAGAGCAATGTATCATAAGGGTCTGAGAGAGGCAGGAAAAGCAGCGAGAAAAGCTAAAGCGTAAACCGAGAAGCAAATAGCTCAATCGGTTACAAAGGGAGACAAAACATTCTTCAGGTACATCAGCGACAGAAGGAAGGCAAAGGGGGGAGTAGCTAAGCTTCGAGGAGCTAAGGGACAGATAGTGGAGGAAGTCTGGGAGAAAGTAGCGATCCTGAATGAATATTTCTGTTCAGTCTTCACTGTGGAAGTGCATGGGCAGGGCCCACAGCTAGAATTTAAAGGAATGGAGGAAAATGAGGTAAACACCAGTCCATTCACAGAGGAGAGGGTCCTAGAAGAGTCTGCAAAGCTCAATGAGGACAAAGCCATGGGTCCAGATGGCATACATCCCAGGGTCTTAAGGGAACTGAGAATTGAACTGGCAGCCCCCTCTGGCAGCCCTGTTAAGTGAGTCCCTAGACACTGGAGTAATCCCAGAGGACTAGAGAAGGGTAAATTTGTCCCTCTTCACTAGAGCAGGAGTAAAGAAGATGCGGGGAACTATAGACCAGTTAGTTTAACCTCTGTAGTAGGAAAGATAATGGAGACAATCCTCAAGGAAAGAATACTGGAGTACCTAGAAGTCATGGGGGTGTTGGATCCCAGGCAACGTGGGTTCACCGCAAGATGGTCCTGTCAAACCAGTCTAATAGATTTCTTTGACTGGGTGACAAAGGCAGAAGACCGGGGGGGGGGGGACTGTAGACATTGCCTAGCTAGATCTCAGCAAAGCCTTTGGTACCGTCCCACATAAGAGACTGGTCAACATGCTAGGAAGCCTGGGGATAGGATACAAGGTGGTAAACTGGATAAAAAATTGGTTAAAGCACCAAAAACAGATGGTAGTGGTAAATGGAACCCAATCAGAGGAAAGGGGAGGGTAACAGTGGGGTACCTCAAGGGTCAGTTCTGGGGCCAGTCCTCTTCAATATCTTCATCAGTGACACTGCAAATGGGCTGGAGGGAAAGTTTGCCTGTTTGTGGATGACACCAAGATCTGCAACAAGGTGGATACTCCGGAGGGGCTGGAAAGGATAAGAAAGGACCTGGAACAGTTGGAAAGATGGCCAGATGTGTGGTAGCTAAAGTTTAACACAAAGCAATGCAAAATCATGCATATGGAAAGTGGGAACCCTGGAGCATGCTACAAGTTGGGGGGAGAGCTGTAGGCAGCTTCTAAGGAAGAGAGGGACTTGGGGATCATAATCACAGACAACCTGAAAGCCACAAGGCAGATGGCCAAGGCAGTGGGGAAGGCCACTGGGATGCTGGGGTGCATTGGAATGGGGATCACAAGCTGAAGGAGGGAGGTGATAGTTCCACTGTACAGGACCCTGGTGAGGCCTCACCTTAAGTACTGTGTCCAGTTCTGGAGGCCACACCTTCATAAAGACATTAACAAAATAGATGATGCAGAGGATGGTGACCAAAATGGTGAAGGGTCTACATCACATGCCTGATGAGGAAAGAGTCAGATACCTCAATTTGTACATGCTGGAGCAAAGGAGGGACAGTGGAGACATGATAGAAATGTTCAAATACATCAAGGGCATGAACAAGGTGAAAGGGGACAACATATTCCAGTTTAAAAGTAGTGCCAGAACAAGAGGGCATGATATGAGACTGATGGGTGGCCGCATAAGGGGTAATGTCAGGACATTCTTTTTTACAGAGAGGGTGGTGGATGCATGGAATAGCCTGCCCCAGGAAGTGGTGGCCACCCATTCAGTGGCAGTACAGTGACAGGCTTCAAACATGCATGGGACAGGAATAAAAGAATATTAGAGATGAGACAAAAAAGCTAAAGCCAGTGACCAGATAGGGTCCCTGGCCACTTTGTCAGTTAATATACACGGGCAGACTGGATGGGCCTGGTGCCCTTATCTGCTCAAAGTATCTGTGTATTACAGTGGTACTACAGCATTTTGACACTACTGAGGTACAACAGCATTCTGACATCACTACTGTGGTACAACACCATTCTCACATCACTACAGTGGTGCAACAGCATTCTGACATCCATCACTAATGTGGTACAACATCATTCTGACATCACCACTGTTGTACAACAGCATTCTGACATCACTACTGTGATACAACACCATTCTGACATCACTACTATGGTACAACAGCATTCTGACATCACTACTGTGGTACAACAACATTCTGACATCACCACTGTTGTACGACAGCATTCTGATATCACCACTGTGGTACAACATCATTCTGACATCACTACTGTGGTACAACAGCATTCTGACATAATTGCTGTGATACAACAGCATTCTGACATCACCACTGTGGTACATCATTCTGATATCACTACTGTGGTACAACAGCATTCTGACATCACTACTGTGGTACTACAGCATTCTGACATAACTACTGTGGTACAACAGCATTCTGACATCACTACTGAGGTACAACAGCATTCTGACAGCACTACTGTGGTACACCATCATTCTGACATCATTGCTGTGGTACAACATTCTGACCGCCACTATGGTACAGCAGCATTCTGGTACTGCTACTGTGATACAGCAGCATTTTGACTTCACTACTGTGGTACAACAGCCTCTGGCGGTGTATGCCTTTCCGTAAGTGACAACTCTGACCATGTACTATAATTAAATTGATATTCAGTAGCAGAACAGAAGCATTTTCATCAATTCTCTTTTCATTATGTGCTTAATGACAGCATTAGCACAGCATGCATCCCAGAAACTTTCAAATGTTATGGCTTCAAAATATCAATCAGAAAAGTGCATCATGTGTTTTTGTTCTAATTCAGTAAAATTTCAATTAGCAGTATCCAAAACAGCAGGAAACTGGTAGAAATTCAGTCTTGTGTGTCAGAAGTAGAATGTTCTCTTTTACATTTTGCCATTGTCATGTTGAGAACATACTGTACCAGACATGGAAACTACGAAAAACTGAGTGTATGTTTATGCCGGTATTCACAAGAGGAAAAGTCACAAAGTCGGGTACTGCATTAACAGTCACCAACCTTAAATCAGTCAGAAATCGTATTCGCCAAAACAGGCAACAATTAGCCATTCTGCAGCTGACAAATGTCGAAAAAGAGTGATGTTCCTTTTGTCACCTCTAATTATATGATTTTGACTGTAATAGCCCATACTGGAGAGCAGTGACTAGCTAAAGTGGTCCCAGGATAACCTCTTCAGTAGTTTTTGCCATTAACATCTTCTTTTGTTCACCACTTTACTATCCTCAAGGTCCCCCACCACTCTCATGGTGCTCCCCTCCCTTCTCTTTTAGCCCTCTTGCCTCCACTGCAGGGCACATCCGCCCGTGTCTCACCATGCCACCCTTGCAGCTCACTACCTTATACAGATGCAGGGCTGTATCCCAGTGGAAAAGCTTACCACCCAGGGGGAAGGCAGATCTTGCATGGGAGACACTATTCAGACATTTTCGTGTGATTGAGAAGGTGAACCCAATGGGACCCCATTAGAGATGTCAGCTCAGCTGAGGCCATGGTATGGACTGTCTGCTCAGCCTCATTGACATCAGGTAGGGGCCAAAGAAGGGAAGGGAATGATCCTTGCTACTTTGGCTCATATCACTCCTAAATCACTAGGCAACGGACAAGAAGCAACAGATGATCCACCCAGTAGGCTTCGTTTTCCTGGGTACTGCAATCCACTTCCTACAATCCGGCACTGCCTGGGATCTCAGGTTCAGGATGCAATTGACATAGGTGCTGGAACCTATGGGCAAGGGGGTACGGTAGCCCTTCACTTTTGCCCATGAACATTCAAAGTGGCCCTTTAATGCATGCAAGGTCAGAAGGGAAGCAAGCATGGTTTCTTTTGTCATTACTACAAGCCCTCCCCCCTTTCCTCATGTTCCAGCACCCATGTTGATTGAATCCTGGTTTCCACATAGTAAGATGATGTGCCCACCATTAGGCCATCAGCTTGGCCTGTGTATTAAGATTTCCTAACACAATCAAGTTTCCACTAGAAACATGTCCGAATAGGGTTTTGTTCACTTGAGTATAATTCTGTGTATTCACTCAACTACAGTACCTCAAAGCCCAATTAAGCTTTTATTTATTTATTTGTTTTTTGTTGAGCAGGTATGCTCCCAAGTGTGAGACTCCATTTACAGGAATGACCCGGAAAGGGTTCCCAGGCAGATAAGTATTACAAATAAGAATAGATAAATAACCATCACGAGTACCATAAATATTACAGTATAATCCTACAAGCAATAGGAAACAGTAATTTAAGTACAAGCAGAGCAATATATATTAGTACAAGTGGTAGAAGTTTTGCCTCAGTAACTATACACTTGAAACCAGAGGTGGATACAGGAATTTGTTGAGGGGGCGTTACTTACTAAGGGGAAACATTTTCCACACACACAAAAAAATGGAAGAGTCTTTTCTTAATTCCAATGATCTGCATCCCTCCTAAATTGCTTATTGGCTCCCACCCTATTTGGGTGTGGCTCACATCTCTCCTAAATTATTTATATAGGCCCCCACCCTTTCTGGGTATAAGCCACATCCTTCTTAACTTGTTACATTTAAGTCCTCACCCTTTCTGAGTGAAGCCCACATCCCTTCTAAATTGTTATATAGGCTCCCAACCTATCTGGGTGTCACCCGTCTCCCTCCTAAATTGTTACATAGGCTCCTAAGCTATTTGGGTGTCATCCGCATCCCTCCTAAATTGTTACATAGGCTCCCAACCTATCTGGGTGTCACCCGCATCCCTCCTAAATTGTTACATAGGTCGCAAGCCATCTGTTGTCACCCGTGATCCCTCCGGGAATTGTTACATAGGCTTCCCAACCCATCTGGGTGTCACCACATCCTTCCTAAATTGTTACATAGGCTCCCAGCCTATCTGGGTGTCACCCGCATCCCTCCTAAATGGTTACATAGGCTCCCAACCAATCTGGGTGTCACCCGCATCCCTCCTAAATGGTTACATAGGCTCCCAACCTATCTGGGTGTCACCCGCATCCCTCCTAAATTGTTACATAGGCTCCCAACCTATCTGGGTGTCATCTGTCTCCCTCCTAAATTGTTACATAGGCTCCTATGCTATCTGGGTGTCACCTGCATCCCTCTGAAATTGTTACATAGGCTCCCAACCTATCTGGGTGTCACCCGCATCCTTCCTAAATCATTACATAGGCTCCCAACCTATCTGGGTGTCACCCGCATCCCTCCTAAATGGTTACATAGGCTCCCAACCAATCTGGGTGTCACCCGCATCCCTCCTAAATTGTTACATAGGCTCCCAACCTATCTGGGTGTCACCAGCATCCCTCCTAAATTGTTACATATGCTCCCAACCAATCTGGGTGTCACCCGCATCCCTCCTAAATTGTTACATATGCTCCAAAGCTATATGGGTGTCACTTTTATCCTCCTAAATTGTTACATAGGCTCCCAACCTATCTGGGTGTTACCCGCATCCCTCCTAAATTGTTATATAGGCTCCCAAGCTATCTGGGTGTCACCTGTATCCCTCCTAAATTGTTACATAGGCTCCCAAGCTATCTGGGTGTCACCTGCATCCCTCCTAAATTGTTACATAGGCTCCCAGCCTATCTGGGTGTCACCTGCATCCCTCCTAAATTGTTATATAGGCTCCCAAGCTATCTGGGTGTCACCAGCATCCCTCCTAAATTGTTACATAGGCTCCAAAGCTATATGGGTGTCACTTGTACCCTCCTAAATTGTTACATAGGCTCCAAACCTATCTGGGTGTTACCCGCATCCCTCCTAAATTGTTACATAGGCTCCCAACCTATCTGGGTGTCACCTGTATCCCTCCTAAATTGTTACATAGGTTCCCAAGCTATCTGGGTGTCACCTGCATCCCTCCTAAATTGTTACATAGGCTCCCAGCCTATCTGGGTGTCACCTGTATCCCTCCTAAATTGTTATATAGGCTCCCAAGCTATCTGGATGTCACCAGCATCCCTCCTAAATTGTTACATAGGCTCCCAACCTGTCTGGGTGGACATATTCCACCATGTTGCTCCTCTTTCTAGTCATCCTCCCACTCATCTTCTCCCACTCCTCCCTCGCTCTTTCCACCTCATCCTCCCTTCCTCTCTCCTACTCCTTCCCCCCTCTCCCCGACTTGCCCATCCTCTCTCCTTCCCTCCCTTCCCCACTTCCACTGGCATCCTAGTTGATCCCCTGTACCTGCCCTTTGGCTCCACTTGGAAGATCTCTGGCATCTCCTGCCCCCCACTATTTCACCACCCCGTCCCACCGACCATCCTTCAAAGCAGCTCCTTGACTCCCTTAAAGTCCTTGTTCTCCTGTTACTCGTGGTAGGGGATATCAAGCTTAATCCTGGTCCTGCCCCCACTTCACAAACACAGCTTCCCAAAGGACTGCCAGTTGCCCACCTTAACATCCGTAACCACCTCCCAAAGCCAGACCTATTACAACCACTCATGCTCGACCTCTAGTCAAATGTTCTTGCCATCTCAGAGTCCTGGCCCTCCCCCAAGGTCCAAGGCTCCGCAGTGTCCATTTCTGGTTACTCTATAGCCAGGCAGGATTGCCCCAAAAGAGGCGAAGGTGTTGCAACCTTTTATTCTGGCATCTAGTTTGTGCCTGTAATATTCATCTCTGCCCCTTCTCTGTATGAACTGCTCCTCCTCAAACTTTTCTTCCTCTACACAATCCCTCTCATTGCAGAAGTGTACTTCTGCCCCAGCCTACCCCCTGTTGTGGCCATTGAACTCCTCTCCTCCATCTGCTCCCACTCCTCCTCCTCTGGGGAGTTGCTGATATTGGGGATTTTAACACTAATTGGCTATTCCCCTCAGTGACAAAACGTAGTCAGAATGTTAAATCCCTCCAACTATCACAGCTAATTTTGGACCCCGCCAACTTTAATCAAAAATCCTCGAACCACACTCTGCTGAACTGGATACTCTTGTCTCACCCCCACTGCATTGTGGATGCAGGCATCTTCCTGAATGCACTCAGTGATCATCATATGATCTACTTAGTGCGTAAACTCCATCGCCCCAAAGTCCCCCCTACAGTTACCTTTCTGTGGACCTTCAGGTCACTGGACTTAACCTCCTTCCATGCAGACCTGTCAGCCACTGACTTTTCCCACATCTTTTCAGCCACTGATGTCAACTCGGCCTCCACTCCTTCCACAAAAATTTCCTGATTATCTGGGACTATCACCCCCCCCAGGAAAACCAGGGTCCAAGGCTCTCATCTTCCCTGGATCACTGCTGATGTGACCAAGCTTGGGGTTCTATAAGACCACTGGTTCCCCTGCCACCCTTTTATACTACTGGACCCTTCTCAATGCTTGTACCTAAGCCACCAGGCTAGCAAAATCAAATTACTTCTCATCAACTCTCCAGAACAACCTTAATCACCCCTCCAAGTTCTAGAAAGTCATCCACTCTCTGTTCTCCCCTCTTACCCAGTTCTCCCCACCTACCTAGTTTTCCCCATCCATTCTCAAGGTTGGCAATTCCCAGATTACTGACCCAGCTGCTGTTACTGCTGATTTCAGCTCCTTTTTCACAACCTACTCCCTATCTCTCCTCCCCTTCCCTCCTCTCCCCCTCCTCTCATCCATCCTTCCCCTCACCCCCTACACTCCTTCTCCTTTTCTTCCACCACCTTCTCTGCCACTCTTATGGCCCTCCTAGCTCTTAACTCCCACAAGGGTATTAGCCCTGCTGGCCTTGATCCAAAACTTCTGCACCAGCTATAGCTTACTCTACCTCACTACTCTAACCTCTCCATCTCCTCTGCCTCTGCCTCTGTCCCCAATTCCTGGAAGCAGGCTACTGTCATTCTCCTCCCAAAAGGAGGGTGATCCCACCACACCAGGAAACATCTGTCCCATTTCCCTCCTCCCCACTTTGGCCAAACTCCAGGAACATGCTGTCCCCTCACAACATGCCAATTTCCTCAATGACTCCTCCTTTTTCACTCATTTCTAGTTTGGTTTCAGGAAGTCCAACCCCACATCCATTTTTCTCCTCCAGCTTACTGACTCTATACTGTCCAGTATGGACCAGGGCCAAATTACCTCTGTCATCTTTGTCAACCTGGCCAAAGCCTTCGACACTGTGTCACACCCCTTCTCCTGGACAAGCTTAAAACAGCAGGGCTCTGATTCCTCAATCAGCTGGTCCCATTCTTACCTTGAAGAGGGGTTGCAAGCTGTCTGTATTGGAGTCTCCCTCTCCCCTCCACTCCCTATCTGCTCTGGCGTCCCCCAAGGGGCTGTCCTGGGCTTCTTATTCTTCTCTGTTTTCCTAAATAACCTCCCCTCTGCCTATTCCTCTGTATCCAGCCATATGTTTGCAGATGACACTGTGTTGTTTGTTTCTGGTTCCTCTGCTGCTGATCTTTCCATCTCCAACAGGACTTTGACAGTGTGTAGTAGTGGTTCCATACAAACCCTCTGTCCCTCAATGCCAAGAAAATGGTCTCCATGACCTTTGGCTCCCAACAGAGGCTTTCCAGATTCTCTCCCCTTCCCTTCTTCCACACCTTAATGGTACCACACTGGCAGATGTCTCTTCATTTAAGTATCTCAGGGTCTGACTGGACCGGTACCTTGACTTCTTGAAGCACATTGATGTCATCTACCACAAGCTTCACCCCAAACTGATGTCACTACATAGAAACAAAGCAAGCATCCCCCTTCCCACCCACAGGGAGTTAGTCACAAAGATGATCCTTCCTATCTTCGACTACGACAAGCCACTCCCAAGTCCTCCCTTGCCAGACCGGATTCCCCTTCCACTCCTGCTGCTTTGCCTTGCACTGCCCCCTTGCACACACCACTGCTCTTTGTATTCCTCCCTCTTCCTCCCCTGCATTGAAGCCAGATGCCTCACTCACTGTGCCAACTTTACCTCTACATTCTGGTTTGGCTCACCCCCCACCTCTCTACCCTCCTTTCTATCCCCCTTCCTTCTACCCTCTTAGGAACACTGTCTCCTTTCCTCCCTCCTCCCTCTAGGAAAACCACCAAAAGCCAAATTGCCTTCTTGTATTGTTTTCCTAAACTCTTGTTCTCCCTCTCCCTGTCTGTCTACTCAGCCTTCACCTTCTCCTCCCTCAAACCCCTTCTTTAGGACTTTCTACACCCTCCTGCAACCATCCATTACCTTTGACCCTTGTTTCCTTCCACCTATGTGTTACCCTCCCCCTTATATTCTTTGCTCCTGTGTTGTTGACTCTCCTCCCCTGCCCTTGAGCACCTCCCAGGCCACCTGTGCCTTATTATATATTTTGGTGACTGTGTTCTGGAGTATACCTCCAGCTCTGCCTAATCAGCATGTGGTGTCATCCTCCTGCTATCTGCATTGCTCCCTGCAGTGTTTAGCACTTGTTCTTAATACTTTATACCTCAATACTGTGACTGTGCACTGATATATATACAATTTTGATTTATTGTTGCACTTCTAGTATACTAAATATATTATAACTGTACCTTACACAATCATATTTTTGCAGTTGCATCTTATACTGTTTATTCCCCTTCCCCATCCTCCCAGGAAGCATCTAAAAATGAGCTGATAAAAGCTCAGTATGTCTTTCCTGGTGAAACTTTTGAAATAAATAAATGATGCTGAAACTGATGCTGTTCACTGTCTAGAAGGGTTGTAGGTAGTGTTCCTTATATAGCAGACCTTCTTACACTGACTGTCTTGGCCTATCCCCTCTGCTCCTCCGGTAGGAACATCCTGGTGATTCCCAGGACAAGGCTAAAAACAGCCAGTGACAGGGCTTTTAGTGTCACTGGCCCTGTCCTGTTAAATTATTACCCCTCGGGGTTAGGGAGGCCCCATCTTTGGAGGTATTCAAGGCCCTCCTGTTCACTCAGGCTTTTCCCAACTTAGTCTTTTAAGTGAGATCATTATGCTATGATTTTGATCTCAGTCCCTGGCCACCCTGTTTTTATTATCTCTTAGACAAATTTATTTTATCTTATAATTTATGGAAATGAATGCTGATTGATATTCATTCTGCTGGCACTATATTGTCCTCCTTCCCTCCCCTCCACCCTCCCACTCAAAGCTAGTTCTACTTTTATAGGCACAGGATTTGACTGACAACAGGAACTTCCTGTTTGGGAGCAGGAAGTGAGTGATCACAGAGTCATCAAAGACCCACCATCCTAGAAGGGCAAGAGTAGCTCTCCAGCCCCCTCTAGCTGCTGGAGGTCTGCCTCTGAGCAAGTAAGGGGTCTACTGAGAAATATAGGATATTTTTGTCTCAGAACAGGACAATCAGGAGCTTAAAGGGCACACAGGCAGAAAGCAAGGAGAGAGAGAAAAAAAAACAGAGGAAAGAGTAAGGATTGCAAACAGTTAAGGGGCCAGAAATAAGACATAATGGGAGTGGTGCAGTGCAGTGGCTGTGGAGCAGCAGTCTTCCGGGAGACGTTCTGGAGGATGCGGTGTTGTCCCATCTGCAGACACCTCTCTAGGCCGAGGGAGGAGGTTGCTCATCTCCAGGCTGAGTTGGCCAGGATTTGTGGGACCTCCTCTTCCATCCAGGGACCACCAGTGCCACTGCCGTTGCCTCCAAGGTTGCCAAGAAAGAAGAGCGGTTGAACCACAGTGGGCTCAGGGAGGGTGAGGGTGGTGGAACAGAGGCACATCCCTCCAGTTGTACCTCTCCACAACTCCTATACCATTCTGGCAAAGTGTGGTTCCTCTATGGAGGCACCCACAGTGGAGACCAAGGAGGATGCTGGGAACTTCCACAAAGGAGACCCACAGGAGGGTGGCAGGGGGACCCCACAGGGAAAGGAAACAACTCCTGGTGGGGGACTCCATTGTTAGGAAGGTAGGACTGGGGGAGGAAGGGGAGAGGGAGGGAGGGAGGTAAGGTGCCTGCCTAGCCATGGCTTGAGGGACAGGGAGCGAATCTCAGGATTGCCAGAGCAGCTGCACAGGGGAGGGAGCTGGATGTCATTGTCCACCTAGGGACAAATGACCTGGCTAAGAAAGGGATTAGAGAAGTGCAGGAAGAGTTTGTGGAATTGGGGAGGGCTCTTAGACAAGTAGCACGCACAGTAACTTTCTCAGAGGTGCTGCCCATCTATGGCGAGGGAGGTTAGGTGTTCCAACAATTAGGGATTCAATCGGTGGTTGGAAAACTGTGTGGAGCTCAGGGATTTGGCTCATTGGGGACTGGGGTCCACCTGGAGTGATGCAAGCCTGTACTGGCATGATGGGCTGCATCTGTCCAGGAGGGGAACAAGGATCCTAGGTGATAGGTTTAAATGCTTCATTGGCAAGCATTTAAACTAGCCAAGGGGGGAGGCACTGGAAAGGAGCAGGGAAATCCTAGCCCCCCAAAAAAACCACGGTAGTAAGTGCGGTAAACACCAACATAGAGGTGTCAATAGGGAGAAGGGCTGGGTAAATGAAGAAAGTGACAAAGGCAAGAAGGACAGGGATGGGGCAAAAAGGAGTAAGGCCATCAGGAAATGGAGGGTAATGAGTACCAATCCCGTAGTCTGGGCAATAAGCTCCCTGAGCTGGTGGTCTTGATGGAAGAGGGATGCCTGGATATCGTAGCAGTCACAGAAACATGGTACACAGAGAACCATGACTGGGATGTTAACATACCAGGGTACATACCCTACAGGAGAGACAGGCAGGGGAGAAAAGGGGGGGAGGAGTAGCTCTCTATGTAAAGGAAGGGATAAAAGCAACTGAACAAAAGAGTAAACAGGGAGGAGAGAGGCACTGTGGGTCTTGGAGACTGGAAAGGCACCACAATCCACACAGGGGTTGTGTACAGACCCCATGTCAGGGAGGAATGGACAAGGATATGATAGAAGGCATTCTTAGAATGGCAGAGAAAGGGAGATACTGTTGGTGGGAGACCTGAATATGCCAGATGTTAACTGGAGCACATTTGCTGCAGCCACATCCAGAGACAGGGCCATTCTTGATGTCCTACAGGTGGCAGGCCTCAGACAGCTAGTTTGGAACCCACTCATGAGGGAGCAATCGCGGTGTACTCTCAAATGGAGGCGTGAGTCTAGAAGTGGGTTGCCATCTGGGAACAAGTGACAATCAAACAGTGTGGTTCACGTTAAACTCAGCTACAGAGTCAGCCTCACAAAAGTGAGGGTACTGGACTTAGGAGGGCTGACTTTGGCAAGATGGGAGAGTGTCTCAGAAAAGCACTAGCAAACAGGCTAGAAGGAGGTGTGGAGCAACAATGGGGAATCATCAAAACTACCATCACAGAGGCAACAAGTCTTTGTGTGAAGCAAATAAACAAATCAAAATGAAAGAAAAAGCCACTATGGTTCTCAAAAGAGGTGGCTGTGAAAGTCAGGAAGAAACAGATAGCATTCCAGAAGTATAAGGAAACACAGAAGGAGCAGGACAGAGAGCTGTACCAGTTAAGGCAGAAGGAAGCAGGAAGGGAAGTCAGAATAGCAAAGACCCAAACTGAGAAAAAGATAGCCAACTCGGTTAAGAAGGGGGATAAAACCTTTTATAGGTACATCAGCGAGCGTAGAAAGACAAAAGGGAGGGATAGTGAGGCTGAATAGAATGAACGGTGGGTGGGCAGAGGGGAACAGTGAAAAAGCAGGGATACTGATCAAATATTTCTGCTCAGTATTCACAAAAGAGGAGGGGGAAGTGCCTAATCCAATTAACAGAAGCACTCTTGATAGGGGGGTCGATCTCAGTCCTTTTACAGAAGAAAGGGTTCTGCAAGAACTCCTAAAACTGAAGGTGGACAAAGCAATGGGGCCTGATGGAATTCACCGAAGAATTCTAAAAGAATTAAGGGGGGGGAACTAGTGAAACCACTGGCTACTCTTTTAATAAATCATGGGAGGATGGTGGTACCGAGACTGAGAAGGCGAGATGTGATTCTTCACAAAAGTGGAACCAAGACAGAGGCAGGAAACTACAGACCTGTCAGTCTGACCCGTGGTAGGGAAAGTGACAACAGGACAGAAGGTAATTGTAAATGGAGTCCACTCTGAAGAAAGAGGGGTTACTAGTGGCACCGTAGGGTTCAGGTATTGGGTCCAGTCCTTTTAATGTCTTCATAAGTGACATTGCAGAGGGACTGGAAGGAAAAGTATGCCTCTTTGCAGATGACACAAAGATCTGCAACAGGATTGATACACAAGAGGCGTGAAAGGATGAGAAGGGACTTGGCAAGGTTGGAGGAATGGTCAGAAGTATGGCAGCTAGATTCAATGCAAAGAAGTGCAAAATAATGCACCTGGGAAACAAGAATCCAGGGAAGAATACACAATGGGGGAGGTAGTACAACAACAAAAAGGAAAGGGACCTAGTGGTAATCATATCAGATGACCTTAAGTTTAGCAAGCAATGGAGAAGGCAGTAGGGAGGGTTGTGGCATACTGGGATGCATAGGGAGAGGCATCAGCAGCAGAAAACAGGAAGTTGTTATCCTCTGTACAGACAGTTGGTGAGACCCCATCTGGAGTACTGCATCCAGTTCTGGAGACCCCATCTCTGCAAGGACATAGACAGGATAGAGGCAGTCCAGAGGAGGGCAACTAAATGGTGCAGGGTCTGCAAGAGAAGCCATATAGGAGAGACTAGAGGAGCTTAATATGTACCCTTGAGGAAAGAAGGAGAGGGGGACATGATAGAAACTTTTAAGTACCTCAGTGGAATCAACAAAGTCCAAGAGGGTAGCATCTTTCAGAAAAGAGACTTGCAAGAACAAGGGGACACAATTTAAAGATGGGGGCAGTTCAGGGCAATGTGAGGAAGTATTTTTCACAGAGAGGGTAGTGGATGCATGGAACAGCCTTCCTGAGGAGGTTGTGGGGTCTAAAACTGTGGGAGAATTCAAGAATGCATGGGACAGACATAAGGCAATTCTTGTGGTGGGTAGGAAGAAATAGGCTGTTGGTTAACTAGGATCTGCGGCCTATCCTGTAGGTAGGGAAATGGGCAGACTAGATGGGCCTAGCGGTCCTTATCTGCTGTCAAAGTCTATGTTTCTATGTTTCAGTGCCTGCTCCCTGTGCTGAACCTCTGGTCCAGTGTGGAAGGCCCAACAACATATTGCTGCTATGGTGGCAGCTGCCATTGGCAAGGATTCCTTGGCGGGGGTAATCTCCTGTGGATTTCTCAAATGAAGAAGCTGAGCAGAGAAAAGGATTTATCAAAAGAAAATCAGAAATGTTCAGATGAAAAGACATGGCGGTGATACAAAAACTGTTCTATTCAGGACTGCACAAGGCACCCAGTGGTGCCTTCCCTCCCTGCACTAGGCAGGAAGGTTTAGAAGTATGCCCCTGTAGCATTAATTTGGTTTGGAACCTTCTGCCTATGGGGGTCAAGTCTTGGGAGAGGATGAGAGGTGGCACCTGTGGCACACTGGCAGCCTCAGTCTGTCAGTGGGCATCCGCCTCTCCTTGCCCCTAAACTGTTTGTTTTTAGTTGTTAACCAGGTAAGAACGCAAGAGCATAAATGCCCATTTTCATGGGGGACTCGAGTATACAACAATACTGACAAAAACATACATGAGGTACGGCATGAGACAAGATAACATTAGTTAATCAAAGCAAGTACTACAAGACAATCCTAAAAAATAACTTTTCAAATGCATTTTAAAAGTACTGTAAGACATAAGAAAATTGAATTCCACAGGAAGAGCATTCCAACTGTGATCCCTTCCGTTGGGGATGAAGCCTACAAAGTACCAGTTTGGATCAGGACTCTCAGTCCACGGGGATCAGCACTTGGGGGAGAGTAGAAGGCATTACTGGTGGCACTCTCAGATGCCCAGGGAGTGTATGCCTCTCCTAGTCATGTAAACTGTGTAGGGAAACCATCCCCAAGGGCTCCAGTATTTAAATTACATTGAAAGCTTGTGTAGCATATGTGAATCTAAGGGTCTGGGGCCACTATCACAAAAGCCCTATGCCTAGGGACCGGTAGAGGGAAACTGGTACTGGGTTGAGGGGATGTCTGGGTAGTCTGTTACCCAGGTAGCTTTAAGGAGTGAAATACATCATTTCTGTGGAAGACAGACAGTGCAGGGTGAAACCTGAATGCTCACAGTTGTTTAGAAGGTAATAGCACCTATGCTATAAGTTTGAGAGGTGTAAAGTGCCCTAATATTTTGAATCCCTAGTGGGTCCAGCTACAGGGGACCCAGTAGCTTATGCAGTCCTAGTCACCTTGGTTTAGATCCTATGTGTGCTCAGTCTGTAAAGAGTAAATTATGACAAAATACTTGTGTGCCCTATGGATTGTTGGAACAACCCCTGCATCCAAAGGAATGGACTTTTCAAATCAAACAATGCCTTGACCATCACACCTCGGTGACTGGGGTCTGAGACTGCTTTTGGTCACTGAGTCTGATACACAATAGAGACTACAGCCTGCCCCATGGGAGAAAACGTGTGCTCATAAGCTATCAGTTAAATAAAATCCTGTTTGGAAGTTTATCCCAAGTTTGGACATTACACATGCTGGAAAGTTGTTTTGTGCTCTAATCCAGGGGAGGGCAGTGGCTGTGGTCTATCTGTACTTCAGTAAGATCTTTGACACCGTACCACACAGGAGGCTGATAAAGGAACTTAGCAGCCTGGGTGTGGGGAGAAGGTGGTGACCTGGGTATCTAACTGGTTGAAAGATAGGAGGTAGAGGGTGGTAGTAAACATCAGTCACTGAGAGGAAGAAACAGTAACCAGTGGAGTACCACAGGGATCAGTACAGGGTCCTCACTAGAGGGCAAAGCATGTCTCTCTGTGTGGATGATACAAACGTCTAAAACAGAGTGGACACCCAGGAGGGGATGGAGAGAATGCAAAGGGATCTGGGAAAACTAGAGGAGTGCTCTAGGGCGTGACAGCTGGGTTTCAATGCCAAAATGAGCAACATCATGCGCCTGGGGTGGGGAAACTCAGCGGCTGTGTATAAAATTGGGGGGGGGGGTGTACTTAAGTTACAGTTACCAAGTAGGAGAGGGACCTTGGGGTAATCATATCTGATGATCTCAAAGTGCCAGGGCAGTGCAACAAGGAAGTAGGCAAGGCTAGCTGGATGCTGGGGTGCATAGAGAGGGGGGGGATTTCTAGCAGGAAAAGGGAGGTAGTGTTGCCACTGTATTGCTAACTTGTGAGACCCCACCTGGAGTACTGTGTGCAGTTCTGGAGGCTGCACCTCAGCAAGGACATCAACAGAGTAGAAGCGGTGTAGAGGAGGGCTACCAAAATAGTGCAGGGCTTGCACAAGAAACCATATAAGGAGAGGCTGAGAGAGCTCAATGTGTACTCCCTGGAGGAGAGAAGAGTGAGAGAGGACATGATAGAGACCCGTAAGTAGTTCACAGGGGTGAACAAGGTGCAGGCCAGGAGTCTCTTTCAAATGAGGAGGAGCACCAAAACAAAGGGGATGCTATGAAGCTTTTGAGGGGGGGAGTTTAAGAAGGATGTGAGGAAATACGTCTTCATAGAAAGGGTGGTGGACCTCTGGAACAGCCTACAAGAAGAGGTGGTAGGGGCAAAAACATCGGGGGGCTTCAAACATGCATGGGGTAGGCAGATGGGTATAATAAGCAGAGGTCAGAGAGGAGGGAGGAACAAGTGACCAAATAGGATCCAGGATGCAGCAAAAGGAAGGGAAAATAGGGCATACTAGATGTGACTACCACTCCTATTTCTGCTGACACATTCCATGTTTCTACAGGTATGTAACCCTCCTTGCCTTGCAGCCTGAATGCCCTGACTTGTTCTGGAGTACTCAGAGGTTATCAAATGCCTGGAGGTCAAGTATGTGAGTGGTACATACTCTCCTCCCTGTTACAACACCAAACATACCCCTAGACACCAGGGAGCGAGGACTTACAAATATATATACAGTGAATATGATGTAGATACAGTACTTTACACAGCAAAAATGATATAGGCAAAATGTAGTTAACATGACAGAACCATTGAGCAGAATTCATTTGCAATGGCGTTCTTCAAAAAACATCTGCTTATACAAAAGTACATTACATTTTTAAATACAGGTAACAAATACATAACACAGACACATTATTAACAAACATTGTGTTTCAGGTCATATTTTCTGAACCAGCACAGCAAGACAAAACAGATGGCAGAAAATGTATGAATGAAGTAGCAATAGTCTTCTTAGTGACAAGTTTTGAATTACTAAACTGTAACAGAGGAGACAAAGAGTTCCAAGAGTAAAGTTCCGATTGGTGACTCCTATCATCCTGTAGTATTATAGTTAGGACCCCTCTATATTTGATACGTTGTTACCAGATATTTAGGGGCTTATCACCCCATTATAATAAAGACAATACTAAGGGCACCTAGACTAAATTTATCCGTCCGGGGCCGTGGTCCACTGCCCAGTCTGGTTCCCTCCTTCCCGGCCACCACATACCGTGTGATGATCAACCCCCCCCCAATAAAGTGCAGCAAAACTACCTTTCAACAAGGGGGGGCATTCGATCTATGTCACGAAGCGCTCTCCCCCAGTTCATAAACGGTGTCACCTCCCATTCAGACCTCACTGCTTCAATTTACTCTCTATAATCACAGTATGTCCTGATTGTAACAACTGAAAATGTAATTATTGAAGATCACCGAAAATACTTTTTGTAATAAAAACCACATTAACAAAAGTAAAGTTCCAAAAGTGGATCAAATTAACCAAATGAAAAGTTACATTCTAGCTAGTAGTTTTAAACCTGGGAACAATCAGTTCCAGAGAATTTGATGATTTAAAGATTCATGTAGGAGTGCATCTAATAATTATTAGAAGTACATCTAATAATTCTTTCTAATAAGTACTTGGGTGCTATGCCCTGTACACACTTTAATAAAAAGAGCAATTTATGCAAGGTTCTTCTGTTAGCAAGTAACATCAAATTGAATGTTCTATATAGGACACAATGGTATGCATCGTAGGGGCAGATTACTATAAATCTCTCCAGACAATTCTGCAAGACATCCAATTTAGAGAACCATAATTGTGATGTCATAAAATATATCAGTGTAGTCCAACAATGGAAAAATTTATGACTGCACAATTTTAGCCCTTATTTCAGGCAATAGAAAATGTTGATGTTTATATTAAGAAGCCAAATGTTGCTCCCAGTTTCTTTAACAGATTCTCAACAGGGGTACCAGATGTACACTGATACCCCATCCAGAAACCCAGGTATTTGTATGTGGTAACTGTTTCCAAGGGGCTACCCTCTGTAACAGAATGTCTGGACAGTATCATTTTGCTCTTAGTAGAATTAAAGACCAGTTTTGACTGTGACAGAAACAACAGGAGAGGATCAAACCCCATTCAAAGAGTAGATTTAAGAGCTTTAAACAATGCATCAGATGCACAGAGTATCACATCATCAGCATATTGTTAATAATCCATGCCTCCAACGCACCTCCCCATGCCATTGAAGTAAACTGAAAAAAATATAGAATTTTGTACAGACCCTGAGGCACTCCTCTAACAACTCTTACTGTTGATCACTTTCTTAAACTATGGGGTTCTTCCCACCTCCCACCCTTAAAGCAAAACATTGGAAAAGACACACCTTTCCTCAGGCACTACAAAAACTCTCAATTAGTGCTATCAGACAGTAACAACTTTTCTTAATGATTTAAAACAGCTACCCACAAATTCCCCTTTCTGTTGCTGGCAGCCACCATCTCTTGAGCAGCAGTGAGTTTCCTGAGCTCACTTTATGCTAATATATCTGTTTGACCTCTGCTGTTGGTTGGCAGGACATATTAGCATAAAGTGAGCTCAGGAAGCTCACTGCTACTCATGAAATGGTGGCTGCCAGCAACAGAAAGTGAAAGTTGAAGGCCACTGTTTAAATCACTAAAAAGCAATTAGAGGGAATTAAAAAAAATGTCTATCTAAATACACTAATCAAGCATTTTTGTAGCACCTGGATAAAGCTGTGACTTTTCCAGTGTTTCTAAATTTGCTCTGCTCCTTCCCCGTCTCGCTCTGAAATCTCTCCCCCATGATTTCTTTATGCACTGCTGCAGTTGCTCCTGATTCTGGGGTGGACTTCTGTCCACTGCCCTGCACCCTAAACTGACAATAGTGCAACCCCTCTCCCTAGTTATCAGTTACCAGCCCAAACCCTCTTATTATTACACTGTTGCTCACTGTTTATTGTTCTGTTGCTCTTCTTTTTGCATTTTATTGTGTTGCAGTTTTATTACTCAGAAGTACTGCCTAAAATGTACTTTGTTATACCTCGTGCCATATTATTGCAGTTTCTGTACACTGTATTTGCAATGTTCTTTTCTCTTCTCCTTCCCCAAGGATGCATCTGAAAATGAGTGGATACCAGCTCAGTATGTCTTTCCTGGTAAAACTTTTGAAATAAATAAATAAACAAAGAAACAAACAGTGATTCAATCCTATTAACAAAAGTTTATTGAGCTCTTTAAGTTAGATAGCTTATTAAAACATAGAATTTGAGCTAAAATTAATAGAAGCAAGGTGTTCCAGCATTATGATCAACAAAGCTGAAGTCATTGAAGAGATCAACATAGCTGGCTCCTGTGCAGTATATCTGCCATTATCTAGAGCTATGTTGATATCATCCAAAACCCTCAACATGGCCAAAACAGTGCTATGACTTTTATGAAAACCAGATTGGTATGGCTCAAGAATTTCTTTGTTTTCTAAATATTTGTTAAATTGTTTGAACACCAGCCACTTGATATTTTTGAAGCAATAGAAAGACGGGACTGGCCGATAGTGGTTCACTAAGTTAGAAGATGCACCTTTATATACAGGTATCACTGTATAACTGATGGACAACTGAAAATTACACGGCTGTAAATCAATCAGTGGTTTCTGGTGACATCATAAATCATGCAAGCATAGCTGGAGTCTTTTGTAAATGTCACCCAAACCCCAAGATGGAATTGCAAGCCTTGTAATTTATAGTTTGACTAGTTTTCATTTCATATACTATAAGGTCAAACAGTGTTGATAGGGTTTATAACTGTCACATATGAATGAAGTTGTTTCCTTGTTGGTACACCATAAGTCAAGTAAGCTGTAAGACATGACAAGGTGTGGGTTGTTATGTGATAAATGCATGCCAAGGGGTGTCAGGAGGCATGAGGCATTTACGCTGAGTGTCGTGAGGCATGACGCATTTACGCTGAGTGCCTTCAGCACCTGGGAGTCCAGTTATCACATAATAGCCCACACCCTGAAGTGCCTTATTGCACTTATAAAATAATAAGTGCAATAAGGCACTTATTGCACTTACCTATTTTACAAGTGCAATAAGTGTCTTTTTGCACTTATAAAGTAGGTAAATGGAGAAAATTTAAAAAACAAGAAAATAACTTTTTAAAATTAAAAAAATGTAGTTTTATGTTTGCTTGCATGCATGTGCAAAGCAAACATATTGTTACTGTAGTCTACGGGACTGTGTATGTGTGTACTGTGTAAGCCAACGAATGTAGAAATGCAAGACACTTGTCTCTTAAAAGCCAGTGCTGAGAAAGCTTACAATGACAGTGCTTAACTGGCTGATGGGCATAAACGACTTATACAGTGGCAGCCATAGGCATGGGCAGATACTTCCTGAAATATCTGTGATATTTCTGGAGAAATTTCTTGCCTACCTGCAGTACCACTGTGGGCCACCAGAGAGAATCTCTTTAGATATATCATGAAATATCTGAGCATATCATGGCTCAAACTATAGTTCAAAGGAGAAAACCTCACCAATCACATTGGCTTTCTGCCCAATAGCCAGGCAGCAGACATCATCAGGGTTTGAAGCTAAACATCGAGTCTCACACTGTGTGTGTGTGTGTGTTTTTCCCCCAGTTACAGACAGGAAGAACCTATTTGAAAGCACTAAACAGAGCAGGGGAAACACATTACACAGAATGCAAACACAATAGTTTCAGCTATGTTAACAGCATGTCAGTAATGAACAGAAGACACCAGCAATAGTTAACTTTAAATTACGTATTGTTTATGGTCTATTTAAAGAGCTCCTGATATCAATTGGATAACTTTGAAAAACGGGCAAGTTAGACACAATTCAGTTTATTGTTCAAATAGTTTGCAATCTTTTTTTTTATATGGACTTTATCCTCCTATCCCTTCCCATCATCCCCCCCCTTCAGCTGTCGAACCACAGCCCCTTCACACCACCTCAGGGACTAACCCCATCTACTTCTTATTTCATTGTGTTAGTGGGTACATGGATGGTGGTGGTGCAGTACTTTTAGGGTTGTAGCATCATCCTGCTGACAGGGGTTATTCTCCACCCATTACGCTCCTCGAGTCAGTGGCATGCAATGGTGCATACTTAGGCCATGAAAATGGTGCACGCTTTCAATGCCCATCTCCCAGTTTCAATTCTGGTGACTGCTGCTGTGCCACCTACCCTCCACTATGTGGAAGCCAAGCAGCAGTACACACTGTCCCCCCACTTCATAGCAGGAGTTCCATCATTAGACACTAAATCCTCCTTCTACCAACCAGCCCCCAAGCGACCTTGGTCTATTCCCAAACCCAGGTTACCAGTGTGGTGGGAAGTGAAGAATCCAGAACCTCAGCCCCCCACATTATTGGCTCAGCTACAAGTTTGCTATACAGCAGATTTCTTTAGAGAATATTGTTTGCGGCCCTGAGGGGGGCTGAACCTGCAACCCACTGTTTGACAGTTCTGTGCTTTTACCCACTGTACTATTCAGTCAGAACTTGATATTTCATGCAGTCCTTTCTCCTTTTTCTTTACTACTGAAAGAAGTGATATAATAACAAGATTTCTGTCCCTTGGTCTTTATTAGCTTCGGCTGCTTGGCTTCACATGACATCATAATGCCCTGTTAATGACATCATAATTATCTCCACACAATTGCCTGAGATGTCATAACAGAACTGGGACTCCAGAAGTAGACAGGCAGACAGAGCAAATAGGGCAGAGATCCTGTTTCCATGCAAATGTCCTTAGTAATAAAGAAATAAGGGCAACAATTGCAAAAAAGTGTGACATATAAACTAACTTGTGTCTTGATATTATGTTTTTCAGAGTTGTCCCAACAACATCAGGGGCTCTTTAAAGCCTTGTTACATTGCAAGCAAACATTCAGCATTGACAAATACTTGTTTTATTAAAAGTAATTATAAGTCTCATTATATATTTATTAACCTATCGAGGCTTCTGACTGGCTACCGGATCAGTCATTCACATTTTAGAAATGACCGATACAGCTGCAAACTGATGCTGTGTGGCACACACAGCTCATGCAACACAGCTAAAACCCAAATAAAACTAAAAAAATGAAAGTTGTTTTTGCGATTAGACTTATAATCGCATTAATAATCTTGAAGCCGGTCATTATTACTGAATTAATAAAAAGTAGTTCATACACAGCAGTTAGTTATCTTTCTTTCCATAGATTCAATAGATGGAAAGTTTGTTTATTATGGAATATAGGAGTTTAAACTTCTGCAGAATTCTGCTGACAGAATGTTCACCTCTCCCCCAGACAAACACCCACAACTGAAAGCCTTAGTAAAGCCAAGGTTTACATTTTTGTATGTAGTAGGGTAAGCAACAAAGATTACCCTTATGTGCAGGTAAGGACAGAAAGGGTGATTTTTCATGGCCATTTTATTAATTTGTGTATGTGTGTGTAAGGAGGAGACTGATTATAAAGGGAAAGAACATTTAATCAACTTTTTTTTAATATGGAGGGAGTTCTGTTTTTACAGGCCTAGCTGACTTTTTAGAGAGTAAAGGCGACAGCCATGTTTGCAGTAGAAATCTAGAGAGGTTTTTTCAGTGCACTGATATGTTAGTGTGCTGTGTCCTGACTGCTAGCACTTTTTTTACCATCGGTAATGGTTGTACAACGCATGGTTGTTTATCAGTTTGGATGCAGCAACTTCCCCGCCCATTTTATAAGCAGGTATTGTGTTTGCCTCAGAATGTCGATGTTTTACAGTTAATGGTACTTCTAAGTGACAGAATGACACAGACAATTAAAAAAAAATCATAATTCTTGGTTCTGACATCACAAATGTGAATTACAGGATTTCTGATGTCACCACTGTGAATGCCAACACTCAGACTGTATGGGCTATCTGTGATCATATCATGGTGAAATCCTTGTATCCAATCAGATTGCTTATTTATATGATATTGTGTGGCAACAATGCCCTGTACATAATGTTGAAAAACAACTAAGGCCTTTGGAACATGCGACTGAATCAATAAACCCCTACAGAATATGCAAATGAGGAGGGAGGCATTCCAAGCATTCAAACAGTTTCTGACCTAACTTTCACCTTCTGAAAGTTCCTTCCAAACCCAGACTTGAAACAACAACCACTTCATCTTCCTGGTTTGACTGACATCAGTAAAACAACTGTAAGTGTTGGCAGGCATCGAGGGGTCAGACTCCGGGAATAAGGGCATTGGGCCCCATGGATCATGACCTTGACTTTTGACCTCAGTTATGGCCCACTGTGCCCAGTGCTATCGTTCCCTTGTACAGTACCCCCACCGATGACTCCAATTAACACTAGAATTACAAGGGCTGACCAAGACCATTATATCTAGTGTCATTTCTCTGAGGAGACTCAAAAAAAGAGGATTAAAAGATCAGAATTGTGATTTCAAGCGGTTTGAGACCTAAGTGAAAACTGGTGATGGGCGTAAGCCTGTTGCCATGGAAACATTTACCAGCTGTTGCCCATGGTAACTACTTTACATAAAATGAATATGAAAAGTACAGAATGGAACATATTGCAGAGACTGATATAGGTTGGCAGAACTGATGCTGGTAAAACAGCTGGCAACCTGTGCTCATAAACACGGAGAGCAGCAGCAGTAGCCAAAGCAGGGCTGAGCCTGAAGAGGTTATCAGGGCACACCATGTGCCTGGAGCCCCTGGGATTCACTGGAAATTTTACACTTGTAAACATATGAACAAAGCAAACATATTTTCTGGACATTCCATTCTTTATTTCGAAGAACATTTTTTTTTTTTTTGTTAATAAGATTTTTATTTTAAAGCAAAAAGAATAATGTACAAGTATATAAGTTAAACAGATTCATATAGAAATGTCAAAACATACACAAAATTATAAAGGTTAATGGAAGTTCCCTTCAGCAGCCACTCTGAATGAATCCAAACTGACAACTGGAATCATTTGTAAAAATGGTGACCCATTGAAACAGGTGGGAATTTGAAAAATAAAGGATTTGTATGGGACAGTAGGTTTTAAAGATAAGAATACCATAAAACAAGAATTCTTGTTTCCTGAAGAACTAAATGAAATTACACAACTCACTTTGGATATTGCGGAATATCATATGATTAAGGGTACTTTTAAACCACAAGTAAATGAAAATACTTGCAATATTCTGGAGGTTAGGAATTTAAAACTTTCAGTGTCTTCAATCTATAACTACCTAAGTTCTATTGTTATGAACAGAACTGAGGAATCAATCTCAAAATGGTCAAAAATACTAGGAGATGAAGTATCTCAATGGAACTGAGACCACATTTGGAACAACCCTTTTAAGGCTTTCTCATTAGTTAATTACAAAATAACTCAATATAAATGTATACAATTTATTTTACACACCAACACTAATGCATAAAATTAAATTTACTGATAATGATAGATGCCCTAAATACGACAGTCCGAATACGGCGGCTAGCCATATGGTTTGGGAATTTCTGAAAACATTTACATGAAATCGCATTTTGCCCCTTGGGCTTCCTTCTGTCGCTGAAGCTTTTCCTGTTTTATTGTCATCACCCTCTGCTTGTGACATCAGAGTCATGTCCTTGGCAGCAGGTTGTGGTGTCTTGAGCAAAGGATTATCATAAATTCAAAGGGGAACAGATCCTGTTATAACATATGGCTCTCTGGTGAGTGGCATGCCGTCACATATATTGCACGTGGGAATAACACCAAGAACTGGGTAGTTTATCTAGACACCCATCAGGAAAATGAGAATTTGATGTGGAGAACAAAGAAAATCATGTGCCCATTTTAAGGAAAAGTAAGGACCATGCATGATTAAGCTGGCAACATAGAGAAACATCGCAGTGGTCGGTTACTAGGAATAAAGATGGTGGATACTGCACTGGAGCTTCATTCTGATTCTTTGTGTAACCCCTAGGTGGCGCTATCCCAAGGGCTACTATCCCTGCCTGCTTGGCTAGTTGCAGGTTAAGGAGCCTAGGTAATGAAATGGGTGCCTCCACCCAGAGGTCAGGGTTGGTAGTGGTCAAGCTAACCTGGGCATAGCCCTCCAGGAAACTGTAACCCCCCCTCTTTCCTTACTAGTGGCCGGAACAATACACAATAATCACTTTCACAATACCCCTGATACACCACACAAATACCCACACTGTTTGCACTTACCACCAGGGCTTTCCTCTGGCCTGGCCCTGGGGACCCCCTGTAAAACAAGGTTATACACAGCAAATAACAACAGAACAGTACTCTTGCACAAACTGGAACCACAGTCAGGGTAAATGCAAAAAAGAGTTAGATCTGATTTATTTAAGGGACTTGAACAAGGGAGGGGCATAATCAGGTTAATTTCCTTAAAGGCTATATCAATCAAACAGTTATGCATGCACTTCAGGGTCCATAAACAGTCACACACTCTGGGTACCCAGATGGAGAATGGTGGGCTAGCCAGAAATGTTGCAGCTGGTTGGGGCCCTGTGATGGAAGAAAACAACTTGCACAACACACACTATTTGTAATCCGGAGCTGGAGGGCTCAGTTCATGAAAAGAAAACAACAAGACAATCAGATGACACACTTTTACATTAGGCTGTTGTTGCAGTGAGCTACCCTGGTGATTACTCACGATACCCAAAACTAGACACAGGCTGGACGAAAATCAAGACAGCAGGTGGTTAATCTGGAGTGCCAGGAGAAGCAGGGCCCACACGAATCATCGAGGCATCATTCCTGTTCAAGCATGGAGTAGGTGGCTGATCCCCTGGCAGGTCTCTCATTGATGGCTTTCTCTCTGCAGTGAGTAGTCTGGCTGGGCCAGTGTGGCAAGGCCCAGGCCAAATGGAGAAAAATTCGGATACAGTCCGTTTTGGGCTAGATACAGCTCCCAACAAGCAGAACACAATTCACACAGTGGGGAACCAAATCACAACCCACTAACAACTCACAGCACATTTACATATAAGGAAATTCTACAGTACCAGGCAAACCGCTCTCCGGTCCTGATGGCAAAGTCTCTGCACAAACTGGGGATTCAGAAGCAGCTGGAAATCCTGACAGGCCGATCGCATTTATCAAAATCTTCGGTCTTCTTTAGGTAAGAGCCTGGTAAAAAATCAGTGGCTTACTTCATTCTCACAAACTTGGATTTAGTCCCAAATAAATCCCTTCTCTCCCTCTCAGAGGCAGCAGGCAGACATGCAGGCCACAACTCAGGCCTTTCCACAGTTCTCCCACGCAAAACTACTCAGACGGCTGCTTGACTGTCTCAAGCTGTTGCTTCTTCAGCTCCCAGCTTAGATCTGACTCAACTGCCAGCAAGCCTGGGACTTTCCCCAGAATTCAAAAGGTTTGGTTGGCTGATCTGTCTGTCAGTCACAACAAAGGCTCCCCCTTCAGGTGCAAAAAGGTGCCAAAAGCCCAAAATTACAATTCCTACAGATTTTGACTCCAGACAGCTCCTGTAGTCTGGCTTCATTTTAGGTCCCATCAGTACTGATTGGTCCAATTCGGCAGTCCAGGACCAAGATAGTGGAGATAAACAAAACAGTCCTTGCTGCAAAGAAGGCAGGTTAGACAAACTACATTATCATTATCACTCTAAATGATTTTAAGCAAATAGTTACATCTTTCAACAGAGCTCACTTTCAGATTACTTATGACTGCAATCCAGGCAGCTCTTAAAGAGACAGTACACAGAGGCTATACAGGCACTATCTGGCAATCACATTTAAACTGCTAAAACGCAGGACACCAGCCTGGCAGTGAGCATGTAGACAAGTTCAAAGAAGACTTTTCGGGAACCCCCATTTGTAGGGGGGTTACATTTGCAGTAGTTAACTGAGCCACAAGATTGACAGACTCCCTCCATAAAACAATCTAGAAGAGTGTCTGAAGAGAAATGGGGCAAGTTTGGAATTTTGTGGGAAGGTGAAAAGATCCTGTTATAATGAAAACGGCGTCAGTAATAAAAAAATGGATGGTCCTGAAATTTGAATGGGGGGGATCTTATGTACAGTGGGGCTCTCCAGCATGCAGCTCCATCCTGCAGCAGCATCACTGCAGGAAACAAGGCAATTTCAATGGCAGTTAATTCTTGTTGTCATGCAGAAATCTGTGATGCGAGGTTTTATTCTGGCAGGCTCCACTGTAACTGAGTTCTCGGTTTGCAACAGTGTAATAATAACTGGGGAGTGTTTCTCCCCCCCATACAGAAACCTGGTTATGATTCACCATTATAACCAGCTGGTTATCATGGTGAATATGCACTCTGTTTCCCTTGCTCCATGCATGCACCCATTGCGTTCTTGCCTTCCTTGCACACACTTTATTGACTCTTTCTACCCGACCAGGGCTACTGGCACAGGCATTGATTTCTATTTATGTAATTGCTGTGGTGAAAAAAATGCTCCACTGCAATTATATAAAACAAGACATGGGGTAGTATGTAATAACTTGAATTTTACACACACCCTCATGATGAATGCTTATATAAACCCCTCCAGCTTTGCTCTCAGGGTTTATGTAGCATCCAACACCTCGGGTATGTGTAAAATTCTCATTATACTCACTACCCCATATATTATTCTATATTTATTAGCTAGAAACAGGGACATTTCTTTATACCTTTGCACTTATAATCATGTTTACAGTGTCTAAAGCGTGATGTACAATGTAAAATGTTAAGGTTTTACTTAGAATCTTACCCTCCCTCTTTATTGTAGTCATCTAAGGCAATTGGAGCACAGTTCAAATGAAGCCAGAAGAGGAAATAAAGTATATTTTAGATATTACATCACCTCTGACAAAAAAGTGACGGCTACCACTGGCATCCATTGGAATTATTAAACGCATTTCAGTAACTCCAAAATCCACCTTAAGCGTCGTGTGCTGCCATTATCATTTGCGTAATTGTTTTTTTTTTTATGCTGGCAGCATAATGGCCTCAAATACTGCTATTTGGGTATGTGATCACTGACTGAAGCCTGTTTTATCCCCCTCACCCATCCTCACAAGCA
The DNA here is from genome assembly GCA_016271365.2 of Neoceratodus forsteri. Taxonomy (NCBI): domain Eukaryota; kingdom Metazoa; phylum Chordata; order Ceratodontiformes; family Ceratodontidae; genus Neoceratodus; species Neoceratodus forsteri. Next base: position 58,550,672 of record JADMNL010000026.1, on the reverse strand, counting down.
GCCAGCACAGTCACGTCAGGTCATGCTACTGTTAGCTCGTTGGGTGGCTTTGGTTGGACTGGCAGCAGCGGCCTGCTCAAATGAACCCCCGCCATACTTGAAGCCGCGACAGTGGAGCAGGTCAGTACTGCACAAAGGGCTGCCAGCCCCAGTCTGTATACACACATTTCAAACAACGCAGCATTTGGGTGTGAGAAAGGCTGGAGCAGCCGAAGTGCCAGAGCATAGTTGCCAGCAGTTCGAGCTGTGAGCATTGCCAGGTACTATGTACAAATAAAAGCACTTGTTTGGATTTTTGAGTGAGTTCTTGTTTTGTTGTTTTCCCGAGTGCTGCACTGTTTGGAGCGTTCGCCTGTTCAAATGACTTCTTTCTGATGTGTCTTTCTTTTTCTATGTGCTCAGTACATGGTTTTCTACCGAATAGTGTCGGGTGTGATGTGAAAAGCAGTGCTTTACCTGGAAGAGGACATATCTAGTTCTATTCCTTCCACTACATCATTAGCATGTGATTGCACTCACTGATACAGCACAAGCCCTGCTGTCTGATTGGTAACATGTGTTACATGTTACCAACCACGCTGCAGGCAATCGACTCGTCTTGGTTACTAGTGATGCCATTGTTAGTAAGGTCACAATTCTGATGATGTGAAGGGAGGCACAGAAGTGACTCCAGGTACAGTACTGTTCCAGACGTCACATCTAGCACTGCCAGATATAAAATCTTTTAATTAGCAAAGCAGAAAAGAAAAAATGCTTCAGATATAAGAAGTGGTCGCTTACTACGTCTGAAAGTTACTATTAATTCCAGGCAGCACACTAACTCTTTAAGGGGGCATATAAATGTAATCCTAGCCCCCTGAACATCTACAATTGCCTGCAAAGTGAAAGAATTCTGTATTATGGCAGGTGCTCCTCCAATCATGCTGGCACTTTCCCTGGTCAGGGGGTGGCGGGCTGGATGCAGAGGTCCGGCCGCCAGCAGGTAGCAGCGCCAGGGCCATTCAGCTGAAGTGGAGAGCCTGGTTTAGGCTTGTGACTGCTTTCCTTGGTCAGGGGGCGGCAGGTTGGATGCAGAGGTCCAGCCGCTGGCAGGTAGCAGCGCCGGGGCCGCTCAGCTGAAGTGGAGAGCTTGGTTTGGGCTTGTGGCTGCTTTCCTTGGTCAGTGGGTGGCGGGCTGGATGCAGAGGTCTGGCCACCAGCAGGTAGCAGCGCCAGGGCTGCTCGGATGAAGAGAAGAGCCTGGTTTGGGCTTGTGGCTGCTCTCCTTGGTCAGAGAGTGGCAGGCTGGTTACAGAGGTCCGGCCACCATCAGGTAGCAGTGCTGGGGCTGTGTGGCTGAAGTGGAGGGCCTGGTTTGGGCTTGTGGTTTCTTTCCTTGGTCAGGGGTGGCGGGCTGGATACAGAGGTCCAGCCACCAGCAGATAGCAGCACCAGGGCCACTCGGCTGAAGTGGAAATAATCCCGCAGCAACCAAAATTCATAACATGGCTCATTGAGCGTCCATGGCACAATGCACCTTGGAAAAAGTTGCCTGCCTACAGGAAATGCTCCTATCAGTTACTCTTTAAGATTCCAGGATGTTGCAAAAGTAAACGTTTTCTGCTGGCTGTTTGTCATGTCAAACTGCAGGTAGCTGTCTCTTCCTAGCATAGGAATGAAAGGAAAAAAGGAATTTAGTTTCATACAGTACATTTCATACATACTGTATCCACAAATGCTTTACAAGCCATGAAGACCGGCAGCAGCCATTAGGTTTAAAGTAGCCATGTTTGTTGGGCACCATGTAACTTTTTCAGCAATAATGTTTCCCTGGCAAAAAACATCAATATACCCATTTTTCTTTTCATCTTCTTTCATTCCTGAATGAGCTATGGGATTTTGAAGTTTTTAAAAGTTTCCATGCCTATGTCCGTCATGAAAAAATTAAATGTCTTGGTCCACTGATGTACTGTTTACCATCAGAAGCATGTGCTAACACTGTCCTACCACATCTACAGTAGTAATCTAATATTTACATATAACAGGTAACCTAACTGGACGAGATTAAACAAAAACTGCGAGTGGTAGCCATCTTTAATGATGTAAGTCAGTTTGAAAAATCTGCCACAAAAGCTGTTTTAAAAATATCTGAGAAAATTAAAAATACACTGAGGATGAAAGTAAGAATGGCAGATATAACTTTTTGCCAAAACACAAATAATAAAATGTTTTGCCAACTAACATATACTGTTGCTTTAATTTGTCAGTATCCAAGAAAACCTTTCAAAAATATAATTTGATATAATTCAGCACCTATTGTTCCTGAGTTTATCTCCCTCATTCGTTTTGACTACCTTCATTTGCATAAATACAAGAGCTCTGTCCCCCAGATTTTGTGACATCTTAATTTTTACCATGGCAATAGATTGTGATGTCACAAAGGATTATGAAGGAAAAGCAGGAGGGTGAGATGAAATATTCCATATTAGAGAATCAGGGAGATGTATGCAGATACTTAATGAAACATAAGATGAACTGTGTCTAAGTATTTTATTTGTGTACTTGAATATGTCATTTTTTTGGAAATTTGTTTTATGGCAGGGGTGGGGGGTCGGTTCTGGTCACCCTTGAAAATAGCAGCTTTTGTTCACAGTCCTACCATGGCAACAAAGAATTCAAATGAAATCAAATTTGAAAGCATTTTCCTGGATTCTGGAAAACCACATTAAAGGAAAGCTCCATACATCCTGGGCTCCAAAAAGCTAACTCTCCAGTTTAGCTTTTAACAGCAAGAGTGGCATTCTCTTGTGCCACAACTTGCTGTATTTTAATTTTAAAAAATACGAAATCCAGAAGTACGGAGGATGCAGGGGGCACTCCATTTGCTGAAAAGGTGTGGCGATGCACCACTCGCTTCAATACAAAAGGATGGAGCCCTGTGGTACTCCGATGTTAGTGTTGGTCACCTCCGAGAAAGCAGAGTTAAATTTAACAAATTGTGATTGGCTTGATAGGTAGTTGTTAAACCAGTCAACTACGGTGGGTGAGAAATTGTGTCCATGCAGGGTTGAGAGAAGCAGGGGATGATCAACAAGATCGAAAGCCTTGGTGAGAGCTATGAACACCGCTCCTGTAAGCAAACAGTATAGAGGCAGTATAGTGCAGTGGTTTAAGGCTTTGAGCTGCAAATCTGGTGATATCCAGCAGACCAGACCTGGGTTTGAATCCCACAGCTTCCACTTATATACTGTGTGACCCTGAGCAAGTCACTTAACTTCCCTGTGCTCCCAGGATGCACCTGTAAAAAAGCTTTCAGCTTAGTATGCTACTCCTGGTTAAATAACTAAAAAAAAAAAAACCCTTTGTCCATGTTGCAGAGTGTTAGTAGTGAACTTAAGAAGAGCACTTGAAGAGCTGTGTCCTTTTCTGAAACCCTACTGAGTGTCAGAGAGAAAGTTGTTCTTTGTGAGATAGTCGATGGTTTGGGTTGCAACAAGCTTCTCCAGTAGTTTGCTTAACACAGAGAAGATGACTATAGGCCTGTAGTTGTTGATATCCTTTGGGTCTCCTTTTTAAAAATAGGAGTAACTCTGGCAATCTTCCATAGATCTGGGACAAGAGAGAGAGAGAGAGAGAGAGAGCAAGAGCGAGAGAGAGAGAGAGAGAGAGAGCGAGCGAGAGAGAGAGAGAGAGAGAGAGAGAGAATGAATCTTGGCCAATTGTGAGGCAATCAAAGGTGCCGCTAGCTTCAGGAGTCGTGGCTCTAGTAAATCTGAGCCAGGGCTAGTATTGTCAGATAAGGTTAGCAATAGCCTTTGGACCTTGGAATTAGATACTGCTTTAAAGTAGAAAGGAGGTGTAGTAGTTTGTAGGCAGTAGGCAGCGCCGGATGCAGGTGTCTGGGGTGTGCTGTAAGGCTGACAGATTATGGGAGGTGAAATGAAGGATGAAGTGTATTGAGACAGGTCCATGAATATTCTGTTAAAGGCATTTGCTGTGGTGTTCGAGTCGTTGCAATGCACACCATTTAGGATCATATCCCCTGGGGTCGATGACTGGGCAGCCCCCAAGAAAAGTCTTGATGTGTGTCCAGACTTTTCTAGGGTCACCAACAGAGTTAGTGAGCAGTTCCTTGCAGTAGATGCTCTCTGCTGTTCTGATTTGTTTTTTATAGGAGCTCCGAGAGGCCCTGTAGGTATTGTAGTCTTCCGGGAGCCTGGACACCGTGTACTTCTTCCAGAGTTTGTCCCATGTGTGCAGGTTGGACAGCAGGTCCTTGTGTAGCCATCTAGTTTGTTTACCCCTGACCCTTCTAGTGACCTTGGGGGCATGTTTATTCTGGATGGCAGTGAATTCATCAATGAAGATATCTAAGGCTATTACAAGATCACAGGAATGATAGAAGCCAGACCAGTTGATATAGGATACATCATGGAGGAAAGCATCTACATCCGGTTTGGCAAAGTTGGTGATTGTAATGTAGCGTGGAGGGGGGGAGGGAGCAGTCGCCGGGACCCATACACAGAAAGTAGGGGAATGGTCTGTAATAGCATCTGCCAAAATGCCTGCTGTTTGCACATGATCGAGGCAATTCACCAGTATCCACACCTCTCAACTGTCCCTGATTTTCAGGGACGTCCCTGATTTTGCCTCAAAATTTTACTCTGTCCCTCCTACAAATTGTGTTTCCATGACCAAACAGCATTGGTTATAAGCACAAACTAATGTCAAACATTTAAGTTACAGACTTGTTCTTACTTAGAAAATGCATGTTACACTAAGCCCTTTATTCTAACAGCTTCCTGAGTGGATATCTCCAATTTTGAAGAAGTGTCCCTGATTTTGGTCCTTGGTCCCTGATTTTTTTAAGCCTTGTCCCTGATTTATAAGGCAGGAGGTTGAGAGGTATGCCAGTATCCAGTCTATGAGGGTGGAGGTAGTTAGAGAGCGGGTGGTTCTAGTGGGTTCAGGTAAGATCTGGTGCAGTTGGACTTGTGTACCGTCCTTAAGCTGTATGCCAGGAAAGCTCAGCAAGGTTACGCAGAGGTGGAGGAGGTTAAACACAGGGAGGTGACGTGGCTTGCTGGTCAGAGAATAAGTGGTGCTGCTGGGGTTCAGGTCTGGGTCTCCAGGACCACGGCACTGTGCTCTAACCATTAAACTACAATGCCTTCCTTAACTCCAACAGCTCATTGAAGGACCTCTGGCAAAGCACTGCGGTGACAGCGTGAAACGTTGGGTCAGTCCATGATGAGGACATGAGGGTAGCTCAGTTGCGAGCTTTGCACATGTGCCAAGTGTTGTGCCTTATTCACGTCAATTTTTGTGTGGAAAATAAAGCATGTGTTACCACCTTTATCCATCTACATTTAGTGAGAGCTTTTTGAATTTTTGGTTTTATTTGAGACCATAGACAGATTTCCGGAACATTAATAACAAACTGGGAATGGAAACTAATTTAATTATTAGCAAAAATAGCATAATTATTTTTTTCAATATTCCCACGACTCTAAATTTTTGCCACTTTGGATGTATTTACCCTTTTCAGTTTTTTTTTTGCGGTAATGGCCCCTTCTAACCACAAGGGGGCAGGCATTGCACAACAAAGCCCAGGAAGAAGTACTGTAGCTGTGCATTCAGGGGCTCAAGTCAGTCTCTTCTAGGACACCTTCCTGCCAGTATTAGTTCACTTCATGCTGATTTTCTTCAAAGGCAGGTGCAGGTTGTTTTTTTTAGTTTATAGTCAAGACAGTACACTGTGGAATGAGAAAAAAGCTGGCTAAAGTCAAAATCGATTGAGTGGCAGGACCATCTGTTACAGTGAAGAAAAAAAATCAGCTGGATCTTAAGTGTAAATGTTCCTATTAATTGTTCAATGGTTCATTAAAAATGTAACAGGTAAGGAGGTCAAAGTGTATACTTTATGACTGCCATGTTAATACAGTCACTGTTTTTATGGTAATGTGGGCCATCCTATGATATTCATTCAACATTACTAGTTGGCAGTGTCTCTGTACTTAAATATTAATATACATTATTGGCGAGCACATCTTTTTTGCTTCCAATTAGAAGCTAAAAATGGTTCTAAAATATTCCTGCTTTTCTCCCTCTTTTTAAAACTGGAAATTTGCTTAAGTGTGCCATTTCGTTTGCAAATTGCATTCTAATTGCTAATTTGCATTGCAAATTACCCACATTGTTTTCTATGGGGCAATCCTTTTTAACCTTTAGGCATGTTCAGGGAATGAGTTGCCATCATATGATCTAACTGTTGGGGGATCATGAGGTATGAGGAGAAGCCAAGTGCCTTATGCCTTTATGGTTAAATTCGCAAAGGTAACCCAAGTGGAGTGCCTTAACTCTTTTTATTTTTGTTGTCAATGAATGCATTCATAGCTAAAGTGATTTTACCAGCTTCCCACAAAACAATGATAGTTTGCATTGACAGGACACAAATCCCACCCCATAAAATTGAGTTTCTGGAGATTCCATTCTTTCTTACTTTACATGTTTGAATGGAAACAGTCTCTTAGCCCCTTTGGACTTCATCTGTTTCAACTGTTTTTCCTGCTGTGATGTCATAATATTCTGCTTGTATTATCAGAATATGTTCCTTAGCAACTTGTTGAACTTTTTTCAACAAAAAATGATGACTTCTGAAATAAAGTCTAGGGGCAAAAGATTCTGTTTTAATGAAAATGTCTTTAGTAATTAAAATACAGAAGGTCCCAAAATTCAAATTTGCAGGGCACGTGATATTGTGTAACTGAGATCTGCTGATGCCAACTGTGCGTTTTATGCTGCAGGCTGGAAAATCTCTCTAAAGGGGCAGTATTTATTAGCAGAAAAAAAATCACCAAATATTATTTTAGTAAACATAGAAACATAGACTTTGATGGCAGATAAGGACCACTTGGCCCACCCAGTCTGCCCATTTCCCTACCTACTGGATAAGCTGCAGATTTTAGTTAACCAACAGCCTACTTCCTGCCACCCCCCCCCACTACAATTGCTTTGTGTCTGTCCCATGCATGTTTGAATTCCCCCACTGTTTTAGACCCAACAACCTCCCCAGGAAGGCGGTTCCATGCATCCACCACTCTCTCCGTGAAAAATATTTCCTCCCATTACTCCTGAGCCGTTCCCCCTCTGTCTTTAAATTGTTCCCCCTTGTTCTTACACATCTCTTTTTCTGAAAGATGTTACCCTCCTGGACTTTGTTGGTTCCCTTCAGGTACTTGAATGTTTCTATCATGTCCCCCCATCCCTCCTTTCATCAAGGGTATACATACAGTATTAAGCTCTCTCAGTCTCTCTTCATATGGTTTCTGATGTAGACCCTGCACCATTTTAGTTGCCCTCCTCTGGACTGCTTCCATCCTGTCTATGTCCTTGCATAGATGAGGTCTCCAAAACTGCACACAGTACTCCAGATGGGGTCTCACCAACTGTCTGTACAGAGGGATAACCACTTCCCTTTTTCTACTTTTGATGCCCCTTCCTATGCATCCCAGTATCCCCCTGGCTCTCCTTACTGACTTCTCACATTGCTTACCCACCTTTAGATCATCTGATATGACTACCCCCAGGTCCCTTTCCGTTTCTGTTGTTGTTAGTACCTCCCCTGCTATTGTGTACTCTTATCCTGGGTTTTTGTTTCCCAGGTGCATTACTTCGCACTTCTTTGCATTGAATCTAAGTTGCCATATGTCTGACCATTCCTCCAACCTTGCCAAGTCCCTTCTCATCCTTTCTACCCTCCCTGTGTATCAACTCTGTTACAGATCTTTGCGTCATCTGCAAAGAGGCATACCTTTCCCTCCAGACCCTCTGCAATGTCACCTATAAAGATGTTAAAGAGGACTGGATCTAGTACTGAGCCCTGAGGTACTCCACTAGTGACCCCCCTTTCTTTGGAATGTGTTCCATTCACTATTACCTTCTGCGTCCTGTTGTACAGCCAGTTTGCTACCCAGGCTACCACCCTGGGACCCACTCCCAGGCTGGCTAACTCGATTATCAATCTTTTTGGGACTGTGTCAAATGCCTTGCTAAAGTCTAGGTAGGCACATCCACAGCCCCTCCCTGGTCTATTACTTTGGTCACCCAGTCAAAGAAATCTATTAGATTCGTTTGACATGACCTTTCTGCTGTAAATCCATGCTGCTTTGGGTCCTGTGCCCCGCTGGCCTCTAGGTACTCAACAATTCCTTCTTTCAGAATGATTCCATCATCTTCCCTACCACTGAGGTCAAACTTACAGGTCTGTAGTTTCTGCTTTTGCCTTGCTCCCACTTTTGTGAAGGGGAATCACATCTGCCCTCCTCCAGTCCTCAGGTACCACCCCATCCTCCCATGATTTGTTAAAAAGTGTGGTCAGTGGTGTCACTAGGTCCTCCCTTAGTTCTTTTAGGATTCTGGGGTGAATCCCATCAGGCCCCATTGTTTTGTCCACCTTGAGTTTTAGGAGTTCTTTCAGGACTCTTTCTTCTGTAAATGGACTGGTGTCAACCCCCACTACCCAGAGTGCTTCTATTGTCTGGTTTAGGCAACTTCTCATCTTCTTTTGTGAATACTGAGCAAAAGTATTCATTCAGTATCTCTGCCTTTTCACTGTCTCCCTCTGCCCACCTCCCCTCTCCCTTATTAATCTTCACTATCCTTAACCTTTCTATACTCCCTAATGTAGTTCCCCTTCTTAACTGAATTGGCTATTTTTCCCTCAGTTTGGGCTTTTGCTGTTCTGACTGCCTTCCCCACTTCTTTCTGCTTTGATTGATACAGTTCCCTGTTGTGCTAGTAATATTGTATTACTTGCAAAAACATCAATATGTTAGTTTTTCTTTTCATGGTATTTCACTCCTGAATGGAGATATGGGGTTGGAATGTTTAAAAGCCCCTGCTGTCTGGCCTTGCCAACTATGAATCATTTTTAACATTTTGGTGTGGTATTGGCTGTTTGCCATCTGAAAAGTGTGTTGACACCCTCCTGTTACATCTACAGTATTAATCCAGTATGTAAAGTCCAGAAATAACCTCAAGAGAAGATTTTTTTTTTAATTACTAGCAGTGGCTCCCTTTAATGACTTGAGTCATTAATTATACAAGGAATAACTTATGGGTGACCATACACAACAAGCTTGTGCTTCCATTGATGGGTAGAGATAACAGCATATGGACCTCGAGAGTGAAGTTGGAGAGGTCCATGCTGTTATCTCAGTCTCCGAAATGGAAACACAAGGTGAGTTATGTCCCATATTTTATTTTTTTATAGTATATGGTTTTGTAGAGGGAAGTAGCGAGCGGGAGCTGTGTGCAGTGCCAAACATCGGTACAGACAGAGAGCGCGCTTAGTGAAAATGAAAGCAGGCTACCAAGTGGAAGCCAGTGCTAGCAGGGAAACAGGTCCACTTGATGATAGAATGTGCACAACAACATCTTTAGAAGGTGAACAACTTTTTGAGAGTCACTGAATTCAATACACAATAAGCCCTAACCATATACTATATATAGAATAAATGATGGACAAGTGTGAATTACAAGGTGATAATTCAATCAAGGGGTTTATGGAACATAATAATCCATCAGGCTGAAAACTGAGTGGATTGAGAAGTTCCATAAACTCTGACATTGAACTGTCACCTTGCAACTCACACTTGCCTGTCATTTAATTTTTTACATTATGGGGATAACCCCACAGGTAAATAAAGAAAGCGACACAGCAGTTACAGTTTCTGTGTCGTTTTCCATTGTCTTCATCTCACCACATACACACAGCTCTGAGTGTTTCCCTGGAAGACCGGAGATTTTTATAGTTTATTTGTTTTTACATGTTTTGTTTCATTTTTGTTTGTTTTGTTTTTTTGTGTTTTTTTTTTTTTATTTGCAGTTTTTGAACAGTTGAGGGACAGAGATGAAAGGTGATGCTGAAAGCCACAGTGCTGGCAGGAAATAAGGAGCTCAACAGAATGTCAGTTTTAATTTTGGCAACTGGGGGGGTGATTCGGGAGCTGAGCACGAGAACTGAAAGAATGTTTGTGTTATGGCACACAACTGAAGTGAGTACTGTACTTTCTTTTTGTTTAGAATGAAATGCCATGCAATTTTCATTGAAAGGGAGAGCGGGAGTGACTGAGGTGCAAGGGAGACAATGTGAGGAAAACTCCGTGAATGACTTTCAGTGGTACGAGTGCATTTTCTGTCGGTTTGTGATAATCCACTGTTAGTGATTGACAGGTAACAATAATCCATACTTAGAACTGGATTATTGCTACCTGTCAACCAAAAACCATGGATTATCACATTTGGAAAAGTGTTCCTGTCTGTGGATTATTGCCCTTAGCCACATAATATAAAATCACTAATAAACATAATTTCTCAGCAGAAGAGGATCACTTGGCCCAGTCTGCCCAGATGTTCTCTACCTAATCTGTCTCCGCACATCCTAACTGGTCTCCAGTGACCCTCCCTCCTCCTTGCCTATTTATTAATATTCCTCTGTATCTATCTCATGCATAGTTGAAGACCCCTACTGTTTTCACCTCCACCACTTCATCTGGCAGTCTGTTCCAGGCATCCACCAGGCTTTCAGTGAAGTAGTACTTTCTTGCATCCCTCTTAAACTTTCCCCTTTCAGCTTCATTGCAGATCCTCTGGGCCTGATGCTCTATCTCATTTGAAGGAGATTCCCCTCCTGTACCATTTTCACCCCATGAGGTATTTGTAGGTCTCTAGCACATCCCCTCTCACTCTCCTCTCTTCTAGGGTGTACATGTTGAGTTCCCTCAGTCTCTCCTCATAAAGCTTTTGATGCAACTCCTGTACAATTTTAGTTGCCCTCTTCTGTACTGCCTCTACCCTGTCTATGTCCTTTCTGAGGTTTGGGGCCTCCAGAATTGGATGCAATAATCCAGGTGGGGTCAAACCAGCGAGGGATACAGTGGTAACATCGCCTCCCTCTTCCTGCTGGAGATACCTTTCCCTGTGCATCCCCACATCCCACTGGCCCTACCCACAGCTTTGTCACACTATGTTGCCACCCTGAGGCCATCAGATATGATAACCCTAAGGTTCCTTTCCTGGTTAGTGACTATCAGTACCTCTCCCCCCATCTTATACTCAGCATATATGTCAGTTCTACTGAGAAAGGAAGCAATTAAAACAACCAGCAACATCAGTGAATTTTATACAAGGAAAACAATATCAAGATGTGGGTTTTCAGCTAGCAATAATATGAAGCAAAAAGGGTTAGCAGTGTCCCTTTAATGCAACAACTGAGGTCACTCAGACTATCATTGTTAAAGGGATCAACACAGTACAAACCAGAAACCTCTTCTGGGAAAACAGGGCTGCATGTACTAGAGGACACAACATGCACCTGGTGGGAGGTAAATTCAAAACAAATGTTAGGAAGTACTTTTTCACAGAGAGGGTGGTGGACCATTGGAACAGCCTGCCAACGGAGGTAGTGACAGCCATGATGGTCAGTGAATTCAGACAGGCATGGGACTGACAGTATAGTCACCTTAGCAAGACAAATTGATAGTGAGGGGTAGAAAACCTGGGTAGACTAGATGGACCACGCGGTCTCCTTCTGCCGGCAAATTCTTATGTTCTTATGTTGTAAGAGTAGTCTTACATCATTTCTTAGAGTCGAACTACCATAAACTAAAGGTGAGCGATATTGTTACCCTCAGAATGTACAAGTGACCACTCTTACAACAGTAAGAGAGGCATTGGTGGTCATATTAAAATATCATTGATCAAGGATGATTAATAATTTATGAAAACATTTTCAAAAAGTCACCTGAATAGGGTTACTCCCAGGGCACTACAGAATAAGAATATCACACGTGTATGGGAAAAGAGCACTCGGAGTTGCTTGGAAGCACAGCCACAATTTATGATACTGTACCTGGGGGTTTTCAGTCAATAACACAACCCTTTTTAGAATGCAGTCAGCCAGTTAGACTGCTTCTTTTCATTGTTTTATTATTTGTTCTAACCTGTAGACCCAACCATAGGGAGGGGATTTTTGTATGCAGCCCATTCGGGCTGTCCCCATACATTTGCAATTTAGTAGAGATTAATAACATTAATCAATCTGAATCTTGAAGAATAATTATTTGCATCACATCTTCTGTTCCTTTTCCTCGGCTGTATACCATACGAAATCAACTCAATGGTTTAAAGATAGGCCAGCGCTACTTTGTCATTTCAGTTGCCTTTAAGTGGGTGGCTCAGTATTCTTTTCAGTTTCGAAGCTGGAGCTTGGTAGTCAGACACAACTGGGAGCCTAGCCTGGCAATAATCAAAGGTTTCTTAATACAATATTTTACTTCTGACAATGATGAATATGTTTATGCTAGAAAACAGCATTTCTTCCTTCTGTAGTACAGCGCAGAACAATACCATCAAGAGGAGTGCTGCGATGCCCTACTCTATAATTGTCAGACGATGCAGAAAATCCCCAGTATTTTCTGCTCATATGAAGAGCCAGTGTTTGACAATGAAAAATGGCACCTAAGTTCACAGACAGCATAGTCCATTGAGTAGAGTGCATAGTAGTTAGAAGGGGACACAGAAGTTAAAATCTATCAGAGCAACATAGCCAGGGTGTGACTTTCAGCAGATCTCTTGACCTCCCAGCTGTAAAACAGAGCAGAAGCTTGACTCCACTGAAAATGAGATTCTACAAATTAGTCAAGCTATACTGAGCTAATAAACAATTTTAAAATGTTAAAAAGAAGAGCAAGTTTGATACATAGCAAGAGATTTTGTTTTTTCCAGGGCCCAGGTCACAAATAGCTTCCAACAACCCAAGGGGGGGGGGCAGTGTGCTTCCTCAATAGTCAAATAAACCTGCATGTGTGGACACATGGTACAGCACATGCCTAGGCCACGTCACTGGAAAAGGACCTGGCCAGGGAGACCACAGCTGGCACTCCAAACCTGGTGTTTGCCAAAACTTTCCTAAAGGCTTTTCCAACTTTACCGAAACAGTTCTTGACACCTTGATTCTTAATTACTGTATCCTTGTTTCTCATTTACTGTTTGCTTTTAAACAAAGCTGAGTTACAAAAAAATGTTGGGGTTGTAATCTCTGTTTGGAACATAATTTGCATACTTGCATATGCTAATTACATAATAATTACTCAGTGTCATGTCAAACTCCTAAAACCGGTTCTTTATAAAGCAGCAGTTCATGTTACACTGAAAGTTCGTACCTTATTTCATTTGAGATCCCCCAGTTCCTCCTTACTAGTGGGATGCCCTTCTTGTTCTGCTTTAGCGTTTCTTTACATTTAAAACAATTGATCGCGAGCACCATTAAATGTGTCTCTGCAGAGATTTCATTAGTATTCTCAGCCGTATTTGAACACCTATAAATTTTTTTCTGCCAATTATTCACCCCCCCCCCCAACAGCCTTACCTTCTACTTCTGGCTTCCAATCACTCCTGATACTGCTTCTCATGGGGACATCGGCCCTGCCCACCAAATTCTACAGTAATCTACCAGAGAGGCACTCTGTGAGAAACCATCCAATGGCATGGCCCGGGCTCGAGGAAAGGAGGGAGAGGGGGGACATGATAGAAACTTTCAAGTACCTCAAGGGAATCAACAAAGTCCAAGAGGGTAGCATCTTTCAAAAAAAGAGGTGTGCAAGAACAAGAGGGCACAATTTGAAGATGGGGGGGGGCGGCTCAGAGGTAATTTAAGGAAGTATTTTTTCACAGAGAGGGTTGTGGATGCATGGAATGGCCTTCCGGAGGAGGTTGTGGAGTCAAAATCAGTGGTGGAATTCAAGCATGCATGGGATAGTCATAAGGCAATTCTGGGGGGTGGGGGTAGAAAGAAGTAGGCTGCTGGTTAACTAGGATCTGCAGCTTATCCAGTAGGTAGGGAAATGGGCAGACTGGGTGGGCCAAGCGGTCCTTATCTGCCGTCAAATTCTATGTTTCTATGTTTCTAACCCCTAAAATGACCCAGAAAATATGTTTTTTCCTCCAGGGAGTCAAAGGCAGTGCTAGACACATGTGACATAGCAGTGGGGCCAGCTGTCATTCATGACTACCAGGGGTTTTATCCCCTAAATTACCACCCACCACTGTGATACAAAGCATCGTCCACCTACTGGTGCTGGCCTGCAAGTGGGAGCTGATGTCATGTGGTCGCCCACGATGCCTAAGCCTACAGTCTGTCTACAGGAGACAGATGGTACAGCAGACTGTTTCTTAAAATTTGTAACATTTTCATGTGTGTCTGTTTTGGTTCCACTAGCTCTTTAAAAAGCTGTCCTTGAAAGAATCTATCTCTAGGGCTTCAGTGTGTATGAGACACTCGTTGCAGAATAAGAGTGTGTATTTGTTACAGAATAAACGTGTATCACGTGCAGGGAAAAGAAGCACTCCAATTGGTCAGAAGCTATCCCTTGCTCTACAATGTGGTAAGTAGGCAGTTCATTCAGCCCTGCAATGAAGTGACTGCCAGCAGTGCCATTTTCAAACATGTGCAAAAAGCAGTCTGTATATCTCTGCGAAACCATACTTGCCAGTTTTCCAGCAGTGTGGTAGCAGCAGGCAGGTTCTGAGAAGCAAATGGCATACCCCTCCTCAGTGCACTGTGGATCAGCTGATATTTCAGCATCCATTACGAAGTCACATCTTCTTCAGCTGAGCTTCTCCACACCTCTAATGTCTGTTGCACTCAATGACTAACTAATGAGCTGTGCAGAGTAAATGGGTCAACCATCTTTTCTATCAAGCCCCAGGCCTGTAGAGGAAGTGACCTTAGCTGCCTCTAACCACAGCCCTCCTCGGTAATAACCTCTTATCTATTGAAACCCTAAGCAATTTTAGCCCCTTCTACCCTCCCACCCAACCATCTGTGTGCCGATGTGTGACTTCTGGGCATCATGCTGTTCGTTATTTTAATGACTGATTGATTTATTGACCGAGCAGGTACAGTGGGGAAACAAGTCCCCATTTTCAGGAGTGACCATTTAGTTTAAACTCAGTACATCTTAGTACAGTACAGTGAAAGTTCATAATAATCAGAATGACAGGCACATAATCTTACTTGGCATTATTCAATTTTGTCATTATCAAAAGTCTCCTCTGGGCTCAGCGATCCTAGTTTCCAGTTTCAACAAAATAAAGAGGAATAAATCCCTTGGAAAAAAGTTAACTTATAAAACTGGTGGTAGACTCTAATTCTTGTTGATGTTCTCAGAAGTACAAAGCTCTTAGTGATGAGAGGGATCACTGATTACCATCGCCAGCAACAATCCTCCTGGATGAAGTACAAGAACTCACCTAAAGAAAGAGAAACTCATCAAGTTATCCTTCTAACTTCTTAAAGCAAGAATAAAGCCTCCCAATGAGGCAAAACAGAGATGGTCCCAAAAAGTAAGATGTACCATGAAGGGAATTTGTTATTTACAGCCACCTGCCCTGATCATGCCTCATGCTGTGTTGGATGCCACCTAGCTCTTCAGTCCCCATTCTGCGATATGTTCACTTTTGCTTGCAATGTTGACTTCGAAGCAGCAACAACTGATCTGTAGACAGAACCTCATCACATTCAAGCAAATCATGGATTCTCAAAGCTAGTTGTACTAGGTAACAAAAGACATTCAACCACCCCCCAGCCAATCAGAGCCTTTAGATTTGCTAATCAAGCTTACTCGATTTCTAACTTGCAGAGGGCATTCCACAGAGGAAAGTATCGGAGTGTATTTTCAAACTGTCCTAATAATTAGATATAGGGTTGCTAGGAACCTGCTGAACAAAACTGGATTCCCCAGATTCCAATCTGATTTTTAGATTTAGGATTTTTGGAATTGAAGTCTAAAAATACTAAATCCTAAAACCTATGTTTACATAGAAATTTAGGATTCAGGGTTCCAAATCTGAATTCAATTCTGATTTTGTAGTTCTTTTAGGATCTGAATTAGAATCGATTAGGATTGGAACTTCCTAAACTCTAAATCCAAAAGTGGGATCTTAATTGGCCAGCTCCAAGCATCCTTTAGTTACATATCCATAGGAACTTGTGGTGTGTGTGTGTGTGTGTGTGTGTGTGTGTGTGTGTGTGTGTGTGTGTGCGTATGTATGTGTGTGTGTGCCTAGCTGTAAATTATCTGTCAGCAGACAGACTTTTACATTAGATCTTACTAAGATGATTTTCTGTCTCTGCCTGTGTTCAACCACCTTGGTTGGAGTGCAGTGCAGGGTCCTTGTGGCCATGAGATGCCACTAGCACTGCTATGAAAGACGGACACGCGTTAGCTACATTACCATTATCACACACCAAATGTGGAAATAACGTGCTGATGACAAAGCTACTGTGGAAATAAGATGGCATTTCTACATGTGCTCAGTCATAATGCAAATGGGCTCAGTGTGTGTGTGTTCATGCACACCAATAGGAATCATACGGTACATTGAAGATGTTCGAAGGTGCTGTATTTTAGCTTTTCAACATATTTCTGTCTTTTGCATTGTAATGCAGAACCTGTTCCAGGAAAGTCAGACTCATTTCAGCAAGACTTTTTTCACTAACTGAGCATTATAGATGGACAAACTCTTTCCCACTCCAATTCAAACCAATTTGACTTGTGAAGCCCCATAAGGTTCTAGAAGTTCTTGTTTCCATACTCCTTTTTAAACAGAAGAGGGAGGCAGTTCTAGCCTAGTGGTTAGAGTGCACACCTTCGAGCCTGGAGAAGGGGGTTTTAATTCCACAACTGCCACTGTCTCACGGTATAACCCTGAGCAAGTCATTAGTTCACCTCCCTGTATTTAATCTCTCTGATTTCTCTTTAAGCTATCTCTGTGCCTTTTAATTAACGTGTGTTGAAAATGACAACAGCATTCTCTCTCCTCCCCTTCCTGTATTGTAAAGTGCTTTGGGAAGCAGCTTGTTTGAGGTTGTAGTAGTTTTTATTTGCAATTAATTGTGTCCTTCCCCAGAAGCGCAGGGCAACATTACAGTAAAAGCAATAAGGGTAGAAATATCACATAACAACACAAAATAATTAAATAACTCCTACATCAATAAATAAATAGAATAAATAATTTGGCTAGCAATTATAGTAATAGCTCTCGTTAAACAATTAGCTAAAAACACATGCATAACAGACTGGGATATCAGGAGGGTCCGGGGGAATTAATCCCCAAAAGCCTGTATAAACAGATGTCTTCAAGCCCCTTTTAAAGGCCTCCACCAAGGGGGCATCCCTCAGGGCTCTCAGGAGAGAACTCTTCAAGACCAGGCTGGTCACCTCAAGGGCCCGGTCACCCGAGATTTTTATCCTTGCCGTGGATATCACAAAGAGGCCCTCCTCAGTGGATCAAAGGGGGCACAAAGACACATAAGGATGCAGGAGGTCTGCCAGATAGCCTGAACCCAATCCATGTAGGCCCTTATAAGTAAGAAAACCCAGTTTTTTTTTGTTGTTTTTTTTATATTTATCCCCTCTCACTTGCCCCTGGTCTGCCACTCCTTCCGGCTGCACATGGCTCCTGCGGCCCCCTCGCCCCGACCCCCTTCCCCACACCCCAGATCGCAGCCGACCCAGGGGTGGCCCGGCGTATCCCTTCGCTGGGTGGGTCCCCCTCCTCCGAGGGGGAAGGCGCCGGGGAGGGCAACCAACGCACTAGGCATCAGTCCCTGAGTGCTGCTAAGGTGGGTTTGGAGGCATCGGGACATCTCGGGCCAACATGAGTGAGGCAGCCATCATCCGGCAGACCAGGAGGCTGGATTTTCCGTTTTTCTCCCTGGGGCATGGGGTGCCACAAACGTCTAGGCAGAGCCGATGTTCACCACGCCCCCATGTGCGTTAGGGCTCTGCTGCTGATATCCCTGGCCTCCGCCAGGGGGTACCAGACAGCGAGCCATGTCCCTTCCCTCCCCCTGGAGTAGGCGAGCCGCCGTGGGACGCTCGAGCCTACTCCCCCCCGGCCAGCTCTCCAGCGACCTGAGTCCGTTCCCGAACCTGGGTCACTGGCATCGCAAGCGGAAATCAAACCGCTGTGCCGATGAGCCGGCGAAAACCCAGTTTAAAGGAGATACACCACTGAACCATCAGCCAGTGCAGACTACGCAGTGCTGGGGAGACATGATACAACCTCAGAAGGCCAGTCAGCAACAAAGCAGCTGCATTCTGTACCAGCTGCAGGAGCTGCAGCGTACCTCTACTGACCCCAAGGTACACGGCGTTGCAGTAGTACAGCCTCAAAGTAACACAGGCGTGTACCAGTGTATCCAAGGGGGATTTAAACTTTCAGATGTTCTTTAGGGGGGCAAAAGCCACTCCAGACTATTGCTGACATCTGACCTGAAATGCCAGCCCCTCATCCAGAAGGGCCTCCAGATTTTCACTTGTGGTGGATAAAAGTGCAGTGGAGCTGAGCTGCTGCCCCATCTCCCACTCAGTAGTCGCCATTCCACCCCTTCGACCTGGCTCAGTCAGCAGCATTTCAGTCTAATCTGGGCTGAGTCATAACCAACTCAATAACATCCAGTCATGGATCTCGACCAGGCACCCATTAGGCACATCAACTGCACCCAGTGGCATGGGTGCAAAGGACAGAGAAAGCTGGTTATCATCTGCATGTCAGTAAATCCCAGCTCAACACCGTCTAATGATCCTCCCAAGGGGCAGAATGTACACCACGAACAACATGGCCAAAAGGACCAGGCAATGGACTACCCCATAGGGAAGGACCACTGGGGATGAATAAAATCTTCCCATCATCACTCTCTGAGTCCTTCCACTGAGGTAGGACTCAAACCAGCAGATGAGAGCCCTACATACTCCCTAGCCGGTCCAATAACAGCCCATGGTCCACAATGTTAGAAGCTGACGAGAGATCCAAGAGAGTGAAATCTGACCGCTCTCACCTATCTCGCACTCTGAGCAGGTCACTGTGCACCCTGACCAGTGCAGTTTCCATGCTATGCCTTGTAATGTACTCTAGGCAATCCTTTTCTTCCTAAAGCTGCTATTTTGCACGCATAGTAAGTATATGCTAATCACACAGTAATTGCTAATTTGCATTTCAAACCACTCAAGCTGTTGGTTACTGGGAGGTTCTTATTTATTCTTAATTGTAGAAATGGACTAACTGTCAGGATTCTTTTTTCATTTAGAACTGTCCCTGACTGTCTCTGTTAAGGACATGAGTTCAACTGTCCTGCAGTATGCTGTCTTTATATAATTGTATGCTGCATACCTTGTGATCCACTCAGGTTTGTCCTTACTCACAGGGACATATTTATATCTAAATATGACTCACCATGGGGCCTGCAAAGTATATACAGTATTTATGTGGGTGTATTTTATTTGAAAGACTCACTACCTTGTCACGCTACTTAGAAGGTTTTCTGCAAGAACACTATCAGTATATCAGAGCATCTTAAACAGGCACTCTCAGGTGTTTTGGAAATACTGTAACCGGCTCCATTGCATCCATTGGCAGGGAACTGCGTGGTATGTGGGTGACCTGCTTTCATGCCCTAACTTAGGGCATTAAGAGCAGAGATCAACAGGGTAGGATTAAGCTTCGGACTGGATGCACTACTGTCCAAGGTGGGAGAGGGGACAGCTACATGACTGTGTTCCAGAGACTGTCAGAGGCAGAAAGCAGAAAGCACAGCCAGGGTAGTTGGGTAGAATTCAGAGGGAGGGAAAAATGCTTGAAGGAATGTCTTGATATCAGGCCCTGCCTACCAGGGGTTGGGGGGACATATATGTGAAAATGCCATCTTTGGTGTCAGGTAGTAATCACTAGTCCCCATACACTCCACCTGCTCTATGCTTCACAGGACCCTCCTCCTGCAAGCCCCAGGCTACACCCTAGCAACCTCAGCTAACAGCTATCCCCTCCTTTCCTCCATGTCAGGCCACATTTTAGGGATGGATCTGGAGCCAGGGGATGTATGAACCTCTTGAAGATCCAGAGATGAGTTAGCCCACAAAGATATCTCGTGAAATAAGCGACTCAGTTTGAGCGCCTGTTGTAATAGTGAGTGGTGTAGAACAGCACATCTTTTGTCAACGAATCAGTGCTGTGAGGGCGACTTGTGCTGTGTAGTGTTTCAGATATTTTTGTGGTTAGTGCGGTCTTGGAGTTAGATATGTATAGTGAGGAGGGTTCGGGGGCAATGCCCCTACATAAAATAAACTGCAGTTTTCATGCCCGTGAATGTGTTCTGTCCTTTCTTGGAATGTGTTTTTTTGGTGGCTGGGTTGGGATCATGGTCCCGCCATGGCATTGTGGGTAGAGCAGGGTGTTAGGTAGGTAGGGCATTTGTGCAGGTTTGTGTTGTGGGTTTGAGTCTACCAGTCACCGTCACTGTTGAGTGTGTGCATGAGGTGGGCGTTATCCATAGGTGAGAGAATGTAGGTCTGTTGTGCGGATTTTATTTTATGCTACAGGTTTGGCAGAGAATCGCTGTTATTGTTTCTGATTATGGTGTTCAGTCTCATTATGATTATCTTCAAGGGTTTGCATATCATTTTCATTTACAAGTTTAACATGTGCATATTGGTTATAATTGTTGTTCTTTGTAGTGTTCTTTAGTATTTTTGTTTTGTTACTAAAGTCGCTGTTTTGGCTTTTGCCATTATTAGTATGGGCTGTATTTGTAGTAGCTGATGTGTCCTCGCTCATATGATTGGTGCTGTTCTGTTCTCACTGTTTTGACATGGAACCTCCCCAAAACACTACCTGTGCTGGGAGTTGGACCCTAGACAGGCATGAAGGAGTGACATCAGAGAGGCAGGAAAAAAAAACATAATGTAAGCCAAGGCCTTTGCCCAAGGTTAATATACTGTATTGTCTCTGATACAGGTTACATATAGAATAATTACTCTAATTGTTAAAATTACAACTGTTAGGACCCTGAGGGGTTCTGATGACATCAAAGAATCAGGAGAGCAGCAACAGAGATGTGGAGGGGCAAATATTCTCACTTGTGGCAGGCCAACATTAGGAGCAAAGTCAGCAAAACGACAGAGCCGGAGGGTCTGATGCACTTTGAAGGACAGGACTTAACAGTACTCACAGAGACAGGGGACTGCAGGCTATTCTAAAGGGATAGGTCTAACAGAAAGGGGAGAAGTTGTCTCTCTTTAAAAGGGAGGCAGTCCACTGTGGAGGATAATGGTTACATCAGGGGGAACACAGTGCCACGGAGTCCATCTAGGTCAAGGTAGTGGGAAATGAAGATAAAAGAGTCACCTGGGGGTACTACAGTCCCCCAAACAGTTCAGCAGTGCCTGCTGCCCAGCTGGTTGGGAAAATTACATGAGCAGCAAGTGGTTCATAGTGGTGATCATGGGGGCTTTAATCTCCCAGCCATAGACCAGCATCTTGAGAAGGCCAGTCCATCTATCTGCAGAAACCATTCCTTGCAAATGCAACTACCCACGATTACAGGCAGTTTCTGTTTAGTCCTTTAATTTAAAAAGTGTCATCATTGCCGTGCTATTTTTGTGTTAGTAGACATGTGACTGCTGTCTTGGACTACAATTCCCAGAGTTGCTCTCATGCTCCTCATTATCACTGTTAACTGGAGCACACAAATGCCTCTGGGAATTGTAGTGTTCTGGCACTTATGCTTCCATTAATATAAAACTTTTTTAATCTCCTCCCAGTTCCTGCAGGAAAGACCGGAGCTATACACCAGCATACTCATTCCCCATAGAGACTACCACTTTAAATCGGAAAGGAGAGGACTACAGCCAGCTGTCACCATGCTGGTTTCTCCTTTCAGGCTTTGCACATGTAAATATCCTCCCACCTTCTGCTGGGTTGGGGGCTGGAGCTTGCTGCCAGCTTGGGCTTGTTTTTACACATCCTGGACTTTATTAGGGCAGATTTTAAGGAAATGGACTGCTGCCTCAGAAACAGCCTTGTGGGGGTTGGGGGGGATTGTCAGGGAGGGATAGAGTAACAGTGGGGAAAAAAAGGGGGCCTTAATTAAGGCAACCAGCCTCTGTGTGAAGGAAGTGAGTAAAGGAAAAAGAGACCGTTGTTTTTCTCCAGAGAAGTGGTCATGGCAGTGATGGAAAATAGGTGGCATTCAGGAGGTATAACAAAATACTCAGGGGAGGTGTACCAAGTAAAGCAGAGGGAAGCAGGTAGGGCAGTGAGGGGACCAAAGAAGGACAGCCAAAGAGGTAGCTAATGGAGATAAGGCTTTCTTCAGGTGCATAAGTGAAAAGAGGAAAGCAAGGGGAGGGATATGAGGATAAGGATGGTGGTGGGGAGGGTGGACTGCACAGAAGAGGAATAAGAAAAAGAAGACATCTTGAACTAGAATTTCTGCTTGGTCTTCACAGCAGGGGGGTGGCAACGGACCACAAGGGAGCATCAAGAGCAAAGGAGGGTGGTGGTGGACATAAGTCCATTTTTAGAGGAAAGAGCCCTGAAGGGACTTCTTGTTCTGAAAGTGAACAAGGCTATGGAACCAGATGGGAGACACCCAAGGGTACTAAAGGAACTTAGGGAGGCACTAGCTGTCCCACTGATGGCCTTATTCAACAGATCATTGGAAACAGGCATGGTACTGGAGGAGCGTAGACATGGTCCCTTTATATAACAGCAATGGCAGAGAAGAGGTTAACAACTAAAGGCTAGTTAGTCTCACCTCAGTGTTGGGGAGATAAGTGGAAACACTGTTAAAGAGGGCCTCCCCCAATCACTTTGACTTTCATGCATTAATTACCCCTTCTTGCATTGATTCTGGAATTGTATTTCATTACTGTCTGCTGCAGTTAGTTTTTGCATTTTGAGCTGCTAAAAACTGCAGGGTGTACCAGAGCTTCTATAGCAAGCCTGGTGTTGCTGTGGGCCCAGGGTTATACTGCTGACATCATTGTAGAGCAGAGTCAATTTCACACACAAAAAAAAACATACTAACAAGGCATTTAGATTTTGGTATAATGCATTGCTAACAGGGTGTCTTGGGGAAGGGGGAACACAGCATGTACACTGAGTACTGGTAGGTTTCCCTTGCAACATTTTTGCAATCGCATGGAACTGCACAGTGTGAGTCACTCCTCTATCCTACAGTGATGTCATAAGGAGCTATCAGCCCAGCAGATGAACAGCAAAGGCAAGTGTAGCTTGGCTCAAAAACAAATCCAAATTATGGAAGGCAGAGTAAACCTTGGCCATAAATAACAAATGCATACACCTTTTCAGGTCTAGTACTGCATGTAATGACTATAAGCTGTAACTTTTTGGACTATCAGGGAAGATCCTCTTTAAAGAAAAGGTTGGTAGGGTATTTTGATTCCAATGGACTGCAAGACCAAAAGCAGCATGGATTCACAGGAGAGGGGTCATGCCAAACCACTGATTGATTTCTTTGACTGGGGACCAGGGAAATAGATCAGTATGGGTGACCAAAGTAGTAGATCAGGGAGGGGCTGTGGGCATGGCCTACCTAGACTTTAGCAAGGCATTTGACACAGTGCAACACAAAATATTAATATACAAGTTAGCCAGCCTGGGAGTGGGTCCTAAGATGATAGCCTGGGTAAAGAATCAGCTGGAGAATAGGACACAGAGGGTAATAGTAAATGGAGTCCACTCTGAAGAAAGGGGGGTTACTAGTGGGGTACCGCAGGGTTCAGTATTAGGACCGGTCCTCTTCAATGTCTTTATAAGCGACATTGCAGAGGGACTGGAAGGAAAAGTATGTCTCTTTTCGATGACACAAAGATCTGCAACAGAGTTGATGCACAAGGTGGGGTGGAAAGGATGAGAAGGGACTTGGCAAGGTTAGAGGAATGGTCAAATGTATGGCAGCTTAGATTCAATGCTAAGAAGTGCAAGGTAATGCACCTGGGAAACAAAAACCCAGGGAAGAGTACACAATGGGGGGTGAGATACTAACAACAACAAAAATGGAAAGGGACCTGGGGGTAGTCATATCAAATGACTTAAAGGTGGGCAAGCAATGTGAGAGGGCAGTAAGGAGGGCTGGGGGGATACTGGAATGCATAGGAAGAGGCATCACCAGTAGAAAACAGGAAGTTGTTATCCCTTTGTACAGACAGCTGGTGAGACCCCATCTGGAGTACTACGTGCAGTCCTGGAGACCCAGTCTCCGCAAGGACATAGACAGGATGGAAGCTGTCCAGAGGAGGACAACTAAAATGGTGCAGGGTCTACACCGGAAGACATATGAAGAGAGACTAATGGAGCTTAATATGTATAGCTTCGAGGAAAGGAGGGAGAGGGGGGACATGATAGAAACTTTGAAGTACCTCAAGGGAATCAACAAAGTCCAAGAGGGTAGCATCTTTCAAAAAAAGAGGTGTGCAAGAACAAGGGGGCACAATTTGAAGATGGAGGTGGCTCCAGAGGTAATGTAAGGAAGTATTTTTTCACAGAGAGGGTTGTGGATGCATGGAACGGCCTTCCGGAGGAGGTTGTGGAGTCAAAAACAGTGGTTGAATTCAAGCATGCATGGGACAATCATAAGGCAATTCTAGGGGGTGGGGGTAGAAAGAAGTGGGCTGCTGGTTAACTAGGATCTGCAGCTTATCCATTAGGTAGGGAAATGGGCAGACTGGGTGGGCCAAGCGGTCCTTATCTGCCGTCAAATTGTATGTTTCTATGTCTATGTTTCAATGTTAAGATAGGGCAGTGGATGGGGCCTACCTGGATATTAGCAAGGCCTTCAACACAGGATACTGGCAAAGAAAATGAGCAGCCCATGGGCGGGATCCAAAGTGGTAAACTGCGCCAGAAACTGGTTAATGGATAGGCAACAGAGGGTGATGGTTAATGACACTCACTCTGTGGAGGGGAGAGTGACCAGGGGGTGCTGCTGAGATTAGTAATGACACTAGTCCTCTTCAATGTCTTCATAAGAGACATTGCAGAAGAACTGGAAGGTACACCTCTTTGCAGATTACACCAAAATCTGTAATAGGGTAGATAATCAGGAGGGAGTGGACAAAATGCATAGGGATCTTGGGAAACTCGAGGGGAAATCAAGAGCATGGCAGCTGGGGTTCAATCACAAAAAGTGAAAAATTATACACCTAGGGCATAGGAACCCAGGAGATGAGTATAACATGCGGTGGGGGAGGCACTGACAGTCACCAAGCAGGAAAGGGACCTTTGGGTTATCATAACTGATGACCTTAAAGTGGCAATGCAGTGTGACAAGCAGTGGGAAGGGCTAGTGAGATGCTGGGATGCATAGGGAAAGGTATCTCCAGCAGGAGGGAGGTGGTGTTACCACTGTATTGCTCACTGATGAGACCCCACATGGAGTATCATGTCCAGTTCTGGAGGCTGCACCTCAGATAGAACACAGACAAGGTGGAGGCAGTCTGGAGAAGCGCAACTAAAATGGTGCAGGGGTTGCAGCAAAAGTCCTATGAGTAGAGACTGAGGGATCTCAACATGTACACCTTGGAAGAGAGATGAGTAAGAGGGGACATGATAGAGATTTACAGGTACCTCATGGGGGTGAACAGGGTGCAGGAGGGGAGTCTCTTTTAAAGGAGGAAGAGCACCAGGACCAGACGTCATGCAATGAAGCTGGAGGGGGAAAATGTAGGAGGGATGTGAGAAGGTACTACTTCACTGAAAGAGTGTTGGACGCTTGGAACAGACTGCTTGCAGAAGTGGTGGAGGCAAAAACAGCAGGGGGCTTAGAGCATGCATGGGATAGACATGTGGCATATTAGTGAATAGGCAGGGGGGAGGAGGAAGGGTCACTGGAGACTAGTTAGGGTCTGCGGAGACAGACTAGGCAAGGACCACCTGGGAAGACTGGGTGGGACAAGTGATTCTTTTCTGCTGACAAATTCTGTATAGTGCATGGATTTCCATGCCAGCTGCAGCTTTGTTGTACCACAGTTCAAAGTTGATGAACACAGATGTACCCTTCTGTATTACAAGGTTCCAGCTGATCAAAAATCCTCAAGGCAGCTGCTGTTTTTCACAGTGCTGCCACGTTCACAGCAATTAGTTAAAGTTCTGAATGGAAACCACCTGCCTGCTGTGGGAGTGCTGTGAGAACACCTTTTTTTTAATCAAAACTAAAAAAAAACAATACATATAGAATCTAATATGGGGTGGTGTGTGTAATGAGAATTCTGCACACACCCGAGGTGTTGGATGCCACATAAACCCAGAGAGCGAAGCTCAAGGAGTTTATCTCAGCATCCAACACCAAGGGTGTGTATAAAATTTGAGTTTACACACCAACCCATAGGATGCAGTGGAAATGCACTGTCCGCTGTGTAGATAAAGGGCATTGGTTAGTGTCACCATCTGCAACATTGGGGAAGGGGAAGGTGAGGCCTTTGGGGTATACTCACCAACAAGGTGGAACTAGAGATGTCACCACTTTCAAACTTCTGGCATGGAATGGAGATGTGCCAGATGAAGGCATTGTGGGTGCTGCCAGAGTACCATACCAGGACATTGATGATACACCCTGTTGCATCACATACCACCTGGCAACTGATGGAGCAGTACCCCCTTTCTATTCACATTGGTCTCCACTCCATCACTGGTGGGTGCCCAGCTGGCAACATGGGTGCAGTCAATGGCACTGAGTACAGCTGCTGATAGGTGCATGACTTAGTAGAACTACTGCATGGTTGCTGTTCACTCTGCTGGTGTGCTAAGGAATATGATGAACTCCCCAGCATAGGCCAGCAGGGCATTCTAGGAACTGGCCAAACAGCCACAAGGTGGCTCACTGCGAGATACTAGCGGTGTCCCCCACTGGCATCTGGAATGTTCCAGTGGAGAGGAAACACAGTGCAGCCACCATCTACGGACATTGCATGACTGCGTTGGGTGTCTGTCCGGAGCTGGTCATGCAGCAGCACGCACAGCTACCTGAGCATGGGCCTGTTGAGTCTGTACCAGTCCACGATCTGGTCGTCACTCAGGACTTCGAATGTGACTCAGGATGGTACTGTCTGTTTGCAGTATAGTGCCTCCATGGTCTGTGCCTAAGCCCAAGGTGGTCACTGGCTCTCTTTTTATCCTCTGTTACTTGCTGCATGAGGTACATGATGTGTGCCCCCCGTGTATGGCCTGCAGTTTCTCCCTCTGCCTCTGGGGTTTGCCCTGGCTTAAGATTGCCTTTTTATAGGTGGTATTTGTGCAGTGCTACGCGGCCTGCAGTGTCTCCCTCTGCCTCTGGGGTTCACCCTGGCTTAAGATTGCCTTTTTATAGGTGGTATTTGTGCAGTGCTACGTGGCCTGCAGTGCCTCCCTCTGCCCCTGGAGTTCACCCTGGCTTAAGATTGCCTTTTCATAGGTGGTATTTGTGCAGTGCTGCGTGGTCTGCAGTGTCTCCCTCTGCCTCTGGGGTTCGCCCTGGCTTAAGATTGCCTTTTATGTTGCTTGCACGCATGTGCAAGAAACATAGTGCCATCATCGGAGATTTCGGAGGTGTGTCACCTCCTCCTCCAATTCAGTCAGTGAGCTGGCAGGCACGGCCCCTGTAAGCCAATGCATTTTGGAGCTGTCTATGACACGCTCCAAAATGCAGTGGCATATAGTTGAAAGGGGGAGCTACGTTTCAGTGAGCACCGATGAAGCGTAGCTCCCCACACGCGGGTGTGCACGCCCCCGACATACTGTGTGCACGGGGTGCCCAATCCCGCCCGGCTGAGCTGCGTCGTCCCCGTGGTTGGTGCCACGCTGGGGCCCACCCAGGCGTGGCAATCAATCACTGGCGATGGTGGTGCCCAATCCCCGTTGGCTGAGCGGCCCCGTCCTTGTGCCACGCTGGGAGTCCACCCCAGCGTGGAAAACGTCCGACGTCTTTTTTTGAAACCTATAAAACAAAAATGGTCCCTGGCCTCCCGACCCCCTCACAACCCGCACCACCACTGCACAGCCTCCCCACCCCCTCACCCCCATACCTACCTCCGGACTCCGCCAGCAGTCTTGGTGGACGGGAACACGTCTGCACTCTTCAAAGCCGACCGCGAACTGAGGAAATGCCGCTAAGCTGTATAATGGGCTAGATAGTCGGGGTTCAACTTTATTGCATATCTCAGGCATTTTTGGGAATTTTTGCACCAAATTTTCAACATGGGGTTTTTAGGACCCCTTCTCATGAATGATGTCACTGTCATGGCGTTATTCGGGCCCAAAGGGTGATTTCACGCAGTGACTGTGCAGTGACTGCGAAATCACCCTTCGAGCCTGAATACCACCATGACCGTGACATCACTCATGAGAAGGGGTCCCAAAAACCCCATGTTGAACATTTGGTCCACAAATTCCAAAAAATGACTGTTTTACGAGTGTGCGTTGCGCAGTTCCTACGCAGGCTCGTAAGTTCGCGAAATTTCAATATTTTCACTCCAGATTTTCAACATTGCCATTTTACCACATCTTCTTATGAGTAGTACAGCTGTCATTTTTCACATCTCACCCAAAATGTGTTTCCACCCTTGTAGCATAGAATGGCGCAGTCGGTGTGCAAAATCAATGTATGGGACAAATTAAGAAAATCACAGTGACACTGTTCATGAGCAGAGGTCTTAAAATGGCTATGTTGAAAATTTGGTGAAAAAATTCCTAAAAATGACTGTTTTACGAGCATGCGTTGCGCAGTTCCTACGCAGGCTCGTAAGTTCACAAATTTTCAATATTTTCACTCCAGATTTTCGACATTGCCATCTTACCACACCTCCTCATGAGCAGTACAGCTGTCATTTTTCACATCCTGCCCAAAACATGTTTCCGCCCATGTAGCGCACAATGGCGCAGTCGGTGTGCGAACTCAGTGTATGGGACACATTAAGAAAATCACAGTGTCACTGTTCATGAGCAGAGATCTTAAAATGGCAATATTGAAAATTTGGTGAAAGAATTCCTAAAAATGACTGTTTTACGAGTGTGCGTTGCACAGTTCACACGCACGCTCGTAGGTTTGCAAATTTTCAATATTTCCACTCCAGATTTTCAACATTGCCATTTTACCACACCTCCTTATGAGCAATACAGCTGTCATTTTTCACATCCTGCCCAAAACGTGTTTCCGCCCATGTAGCGCACAATGGCGCAGTCGGTGTGCAAATTCAAGGTATGGGACACATTAACAAAATCACACTGACACTGTTCATGAGCAGAGGTCTTAAAATGGCTATGCTGAACATTTCGTTAAAAATTTCCTAACAATGACTGTTTTACAAGCGTGCGTTGCGCAGTTCCTACGCACGCTCGTAAGTTCGCAAATTTTCAATATTTGCACTCCAATGACTTCCAAATACCTAAACAGCACATAGAAGCAAGCAACATTCGGCATTGACAAATGCTTGTTATAGGTGGTATTTGTGCAGTGCTACATGGCCTGCAGTGTCTCCCTCCACCTCTGGGGTTCGCCCTGGCTTAAGATTGCCTTTTTATAGGTGGTATTTGTGCAGTGCTACACGGCCTGCAGTGTCTCCCTCTGCCTATGGGGTTTGCCCTGGTTTAAGATGACCTTTTTATAGGCAGTGTTTGTGCAGTGCTGTATGGCCTGTGCAATCCCATTTGCACAGTGCTATCATGCTGAAAGTCGCTCTGAACATGTTATGCAAGGTACTGCCCCCCAGTTTGGGTGCTGCATACATTACCTCTGCACTAGTGCACTGGCACTAATAGTGTGTCTAGTGATGCCCTCTGCACATGGGATTCCGGTGCTGTTACTTGTGCAGCATGGGTGCCCAGTGCAAAGTTTCGAATATCTGGGTCTGTAAGACAAAAATGGGTAATAGACAAACAGGATGAGCTGGCTCAAAATTAAGTATATTCACAGGACGACATTGATTCAGAAAGTGCATACACGTTGCACTTAAATGAATTAATTGCACTACACTGACTGACTATGGCCAGTAAGTTATTATTATAAATGTGAGAAGCTTGATAAAACAGAGATCTCTGTCCCAAAGATGTATGCCTAAAAGGGGGCTTACAAAATGCTGTATGTACGATCAGTTTCCTCTTTGCGGTGTGATAAACTGAAAAAGTTGTTCAATGCTTTTAGGGGATTTACCCAACACAACCTTGTGAGCAAAATCACCTTTTTAAATATAATCTGACAGTTACTCTAGTCTTTTCTGAAACACACAGGTGGAACAGAAGGTGCACCTACTGTACAATATTATAGATCGAAGGAGCGCTTCTGACCAGTCAGAGCACTCCTTTCTCCTGCACGCAAGAGACTCTTATTCGTGAAGAGCGTCTCACATGCAGATGCCCTGGAAACGGGCACATTCCAGGAACAGTTTTTTAATATATTATTAATCGCACACAATCAATAATATACTAATACGTTCCCCATCACCACTCGTTCCTGTATTTGAGTGGTTTCACTCGCTGTTCTCTCTCCAGCCGAAGGCATGTGAATCCACTCTTATACAGCAACGAGTGGCTCCTTGGGACATATTAATATATACATGACTGCCTATACCAACTTTCACCAGGAGAGACTAAGAATAGTCTGTCCTTGAAATGCCACTATGTCCCATTGTCTAACTAAGCCCTTTTAAAATAAAAATTAGTTTGAGTCTATATAATAGCAACTTTTATATTTATTTATTTGTATTTATTTATTTCATGATTCGGGAAAACCTTTTGAGCCAAGTACTCTTTTTCAAAAGTTCCACGTCATGACATGAGGACAATACACAGAAAATTAAGTTACAAATTATGGGTACACAAGTACTGAGGCACGAACAGAACAAGACATAACGGCAAATAATCTATTTACATTTGTAGGCTAATTCATACATAGGAGGAACAATTCGTATATAGGTGTAACAATTTGCAATTAGGTACATCCCAAGAGACATAGCGAGTGCTGTGAATTTAAATAAAATTAGCAAGAACTAACACAGCCAGGAGGAGGCTTTGTCATTTTTTCCTGAGAAGTAGGAGGGAGGGAGGTGGAAGAAGGGTTAAAGGTAAATAGTGTTATTCAGGTAGTTGAAAGAGGGAGTAAGTGCCATCTATAACAGACAATATGAGGAGGAATTGGGACCAGGGAGGAGCTTATTGCGTTGGAAATGAAGGAATGGAGGAGGTGGGGATTATATGACAGAGTGCATAGAACTTAATTTGATTTTAAACATTCATGTCAACAACAACCTAATTGAGGTTCACTGGCAGGAGATGTTTTCAAGGGTTAGGGTCTGCCAGCATTGAACTGATACTGTAGACCTCCCCTGTACTGTACACCATGCCACCTGGTCATAGTAAACCCTTCAAAAATACCTAATTAAAAAGGCTATGTCTTGCCCTTTGACCACTGCCTCAGTAAATATGCTTTTTGATTCTCCAGAGATGTCACACTGTCATAACTTTAATAATGCATTTAGAGACCGGCAGTCATAAACAAAAGAAGTCTGGTTTTATTTAGGTGCTAATATGAAAATGGGTTCACTGTGAAGAAGTAACCTGATAATCCAGTAAAATAAAATGGCAGTCTGTAGCCCAAGCATTTTATTTCCACAAGACAATTGGGTTATAACTGAGGACAGTGAAGTTGCTATTAGATTATAGTTATCATGGTACATTCTAAGTATGAAAGAAACAATACAGACAAGAGAAAAGTTGAACTAAACAGAATTTTTTATTCTTCCATCTGGTTCATGAAGAAAGCATGGGTGTCCTCTCTTGTGATTGCATTTGCTGCTGTGAGGTTGAACCAGTGTCTCCACTGTCATGTTAATGATATTATAGATCGAGGGAGTGCTCCCAACCAATTGAAATGCTTCTTTCCTCTGCGCGTGAGACACTGTTACTCTAAAACTGTGGGAGAATTCAAGAATGCATGGGACAGACATAAGGCAATTTTTGTGGTGGGTAGGAAGAAATAGGCTGTTGGTTAAATAGGATCTGCAGCTTATCCTCTAGGTATGGAAAAGGGCAAACTAGGTGGTCCAAGCGGTCCTTATCTGCCATCAAAGTCTATGTGTCTATGTGTCTATGAAGAGTGTCTCACACGCAGCTGCCTTGGCAATGGGTACATTTGGGGATAGTTTTTTAAAATTTGAACTAATTGATCTCAATTAGTAATACATTAATACCATTGCTGAGACAACTTGTACAGTTGTAAGCTTGGTCTCACTTACATCCTTAGGCTGTCAGAACTGCTCACCTTCAGTTTGTGGTCCTCATACCATTCCCACGTCAGGCACCTCCCATCTACCTCTGCACCTGGAAAATCAGGCAAATCTCACCACTGTGGTCTGCCTCCGTGCTAACTGCTCCTACATGCTCTCACCCCTCTTTCCCCAGCTCTTCACCCTTCCACTCTTTCTTGCATCTCCAAAAAAACAAAATACACACGCTATAGCAACTAGACTTAAACAACTTAAACCCTATCTCTATAGGATCATGCTATTTCTACTTCTAATCTCTGGTACTGTCCACCCCAACCCTGGTCCCCTGCATACACCTCATATGGGTAATGCCAAAAAAGGCATCCTTAAGCTAGTGTCCCTCAACATTAGGAGCCTCCTCTCAAAGCTCGACAACTTCCATGTCTGGATGACCCAACACAACCTGGATGTGTGGATGCTGAATGAAACATTGCTCACAAAGAAAACCCCTGACTCGGCACTAACTTTGTCTGGCTACACACTCTTCAGACAAGACAGGTTAGGAAAAAGGGTGTGTGTGTGCCATATACCTGAAGGACACCCTCCTGGGTCAGATGCTACCTAATGTCCCCCACGCTATTCAATGCCAATTTCTCAGTGTTAAAATTCTCCTCAGCCAGCATAGACAAGCCTTGCATGTATACTCTGTCTACATCCCTCGCTGCAAAAACAAATTTGGTATTAATCTTGTGATTGATCACCTAGATAGCTTGCCAAGTCATTCTGAAGCTGTTTTCATGGGTGATTTCAATATTAACTGGCAGACCCCTGAATCATCTCAGTTCAAAGATGCTATCTTAGCACACACTATTACTCAACTGGTGACCTCCCCTATGAGAGCCAACTTGCAAACAAGCAACAACTCTCTTCTGGACCTACTCCTCACCACTCACCCACATATGCACATTAGTATGTCAGTCCTACCAGACTCGATGAGCGACCATTCACCTGTCACTAGTCTCTGGACCAACAAAGTCACTAAACCTCCTCCCAAATTCATATACCAATGAATATTGAAAAAGGGTAAACTTAAACAATATAAGACCTTCCCTGCACAGTGTGATTGGTCGTCCCTGGGCACCTTTTCCAGCACTGACATAGGATTAACATACCTTGTCACTCACTTTAACAAAGCTTGTGACATCTTTGCCCCTGCTTGTTAAACTAAGTCCAGGGGGGCTACGAACCCATGGATCTCTGTTGACCTGATAAACAAAGATAAAAGCCAGGGACAATCTCTGGCGCATTGCCCAAGATTCTGGAAATCTGGTTGATTTGCAGCATTATAGAGTTGCTAGAAATGACTGCACCCAGGAAATTCATTAGGCCAAAAAGACCTATTTTCAAAATTAGCTTACAAACTCATGGGGAAATAGCTGGAACTTCTGGCAAAAAATAAAGGACCTCACTGGGAAACCTAACAAGACTGCTCCTATGCTGTCAGTTGGTTATGACGTCCCTGTGCAAGACCCAATTGTCATAGCTGAAACTTTCAACTTAGCTTTTATAGACCTTAGCAAGGTCCTACCGCCTAACTTTTTTGACACATCCAACACTAGTGACACCCCGGATGCTACAACCCCCCCCCCCACTCCTCCTTTCTACTTCAGGAGGATCATGCCCACTGAGACCAAGAAATATCTTCTTGGAGTCTTAGGAAAATCCAGACACAGCCATGACACCCTTGACATGAAACTATTATACCTGTCACTAGATGTCATGCTCAAACCACTCTCCACCCTTCTGAACCTTCCTCTGTCCTTAAGGTAGCTCCCCAAACAGTGGAAGGCTGCAGTTGTCACACCTGTACACGAAAGTGGTGACAGATCACTAGTCTCAAACTATCGACCTATCTCGATCCTCCCACCACTATCTAAAGTCCTTGAGGGAGTAGTTGCCAATCAACTGACTGAATTTCTAACAAAATACAACATTCAATGCCCCCAGCAACACGGCTTCAGGCCAGAACATAGCACCACCACAGCATCACTGGAATATACAGATTATATTCACAATGCCTTGGACCGCGGTCACATAGTTGGGTCAATTTATATTCACCTGACAAAGGCGTTTGACACTGTGAACCACCCTCTCCTTCTGAACTCCTTCCCCTTCTTTGGACTCTACCCTTCCGTAGTGAGCTGGTTCCAAAGCTACCTAGAAAACAGAATACAAAAGGTTAAAATAAATGACTCCCTATCAAGCTGCCTGCCAGTCTGCACTGGCATGCCACAGGGGTCCTTACTTGGTCCCTTGTTGTTTAGCCTGTACCTAAGTACACTGCCAAAAGCTTGTGACAGCAACCCTGTCCTAGACGCAGATGATGCCGTATTCTTCTCTAGCCACTCTAACCTTCTCCCCCTCAGTAGTGACCTGCAAATAAGTTTCACAAAAATTGAATCCTGGTTTGCCAACCACAAACTATTAAAGAACTATAATAAAACAATGCGCTTTGCTAGTCCCCACAACAAATACTACTCTTCGGACCTAGCCATCTGCAATAGCTTAAATCAACCCCTGGAAATGATGTAGGAATTCAAATACTTAGGCATTACACTCGAAAGCTCACTCTCCTATACCCTGCATGTTAATCAAATTTCCAAGGTCGTAAACAGCAGGATTGGTGTCCTCCACAAGCATAAGTACTGTCTCACACCTGCAGCGCTAAAGCTTGCAGTCACCAGTGCCATTCTATCCGTTACTGACTATGGCTTGTTAATCTACAGTGCTGCTACTGACATCACCCTCAAGTGGCTGACAGTCTCACTGAATAAAGCATGTAGAATAATCACTGGGGCTGACAAACAGACTCACATCTGTGACCTCTATCATCAGACTGAATGGCTCAACCTTCATGGTAGAATCAAATACCGTCTCTATTATTCCCCTTTAATAACCAATACAGTACTCGAAGCTCTACTAAACTGGCTTTCTACATCCCTCGCTGCCGGATCTCGCAAGCCCAACATGCTTTCAACTGCAAAGCCCTCACATGGTTGAATGAGCAGCCCCCTGATGTTCTCGCTGAACCCAAACTAGGTCCCTTCAAATCTAAACCGAAGAATCACCTAGCATGTCTTAGTAAGTGTGACTGTGCCCCTTAGTTCTCATACTCTGCCCCTCCCTTCTCCATCCTTCCCACTGAGATCCCATTACCAACCCCTCTTGCCACTTTCCCATCTCCCCACCAATCCCATCCTTCTAACTTCCTTCCCAAACCCACTCTCCCTGGGGCTACCTCTCCCAGTGCTATGCCCACCTGAGACAAAGTCTGCTCTCCTCCTGGACTGCTTACCTATAACAAAAGCTTATTCTCACTAGTTTCTCTGTCTGACTAGCCTGACTGAATTTTACCTTGCACTCCTACACTTCCCTGCTTAGCTACCCACCTACACACTTCCCCTGCTGTTCCCTTTCCTTACCTATCTCCCCTGTAAGTAACCACCATTTTGACAATGTCCACTTTGCCTCAGGACTGCCTACATTTACCTATGATCTTACCTTAGTTATTACCTTGATAACAATATCTTATTGACAATGTTCAGTACTTTGTCCATACCTGTAACATTTACTGTACTTTTTGCACATCAGTAATATTTGCTGTATTTATCTGCATATATGCTTATATGCTTTCCTCTGTATCTTGTATTATTTTGACTATGTCAGTTTGTTACATGTGTCGCCTATTTTATGCTTGCCTTTTTGTTCTCTTACTTAACGTGGAACCTTTGTAAAAGAACCCTTGGTTCGAATGTATTGTATAATCCTAGTAATGAATAAATAAATACCATGAGAACACCTGTGAAATCATGCTTACAAACATAACAGTGGTTTCAGTGATGATATTAACATACAATAAAATACTGGTGGTGATGTTACTAGAGTCATTTTGTTGACAATAAAATAATACTTGTAGTTAAACTCTGGATTTTGATCGGAGGAAACACTCTATATGTAGTGTAACTACAGACATCTGTTCTGGTTCATACCACACATTTTCAATTTGCTCTTTTTTGGAGTTTTGCTTATTTTGACCTTACTACTCAGGTTAGAGTGCTGCAGAACTTCCCAGTGATGCCATCCAGTATGCTTCAGCTGTTCTCCCACAGGTTCAGTGCAGCATTATAATGTATCTTACCTACAGTACATTATTTTTGTGCTGTATCTAACATAAAAGTAACACACTATTTTAATAGCTGGTATGTCATTATCAAAAATAATGCTATAATATAATGTAATGTAACAATGCAACACAATGTAACGTAATGTATACAATACAATACAAAAATATCTTAGGAAATTTATTCTCTCTGCTGTGGTATACCTACTCACATTATACATTTCTGGTGAAAATCATTGTTAAACACAGTGTTCGTAGTTTCTCAATTATAAGTACCAAGACCAGGCTTAATTTATTAGACCATACCAAAGCTCAGGGTCCTGACGGACTCCATCCTAGGGTAATTAAAGAGCTGGCAGATGTCTTGGCAGCACCAATAACATTCCTATTTCAGGCGTCTATGAACAGTGGCATGGTACTGGGGGCCTGGAGGCAGGCAGAGGTGATACCACTGCACAAAAAGGGGACTAAACAAGAGGTGGGGAACTACAGACCAATAAACCTGACATCAATGTTAGGAAAAGTCCTGGAGGGTATCATCAAAACTCATTTCACAGACACATTAATTCTGGCAGGGGATACTGATCCACACCAGCACGGATTTAAAAAGGGCAGATCGTGCCAGACTAATCTGTTAGAGTTTTATAGTAAAGTCAGCCAAGCCCTAGATACCAGGAACTCAGTGGACATAATATTTTTGAACTATTCCGGAGCTTTTGATCAGGTTCTGCATGGGGAACTAATTGATGCCCTTATCAAGCACAGTATTTATGGGAGTCTCTCCTGCTGGATAGAGGCATGGCTGCGCAATAGGAAGCAGAGGGTATGCGTTAAGGGCTCAAACTCCAGTTGGGCTGAGGTGTCCAGCGGGGTACCCCAGGGATCGGTGTTGGGCCCCTGCCTTTTCAACATTTATATTACATCTATGAGATCCAATACATCCATCTGGGAATCTAAATTCACAGATGACACATGGATAGGGTTTGTAGTGAATACCCAAGAAGATGTTGATACCTTATAGACAGCTTTAAGAGATTAGAACTATGGGCCAAACAGAAGAAGTCTACGTTTAACATTGATAAATGTACTGTGATGTACCTAGGCAAAAATAACAAGCAGCATAAGTATAAACTGGATGGAGTAGAGCTCAGGAAAGTACAGGATGAGCGGGACTTGGGTATAAGGGTTAGCAATGATCTTAGCTTTAAACTACATTGCAAACAAGTTATAAAAAATCTAGCAGTATACTGTACTGAATTAACAAACATATCAAAAGTAGAGATAAGCAGGTTATGCTCCCCCTTTATACAGCCTTGGTTCGTCCCCATGTTGAGTAGTGTGCCCAGTTCTGGGCCTCAGGCAGCAAAACAGAAACTAAAGCACCAGAGAGGGTGCAAAAGAAAAGCCACAAAATCAATACATGGGATTAGTGAGTTAGACTGTCAACAGAGGTTGACATCCTTGGGGCTATACTCGCTGGAATACCGTAGACTTAGGGGAGACATGTGCCTGCTCTATAAAGCACTATATGATGATAAATTATGGGAGCAGCTGGGACTCGAGTTAAGAGTACATGTGTACGGTACAAGAGCACACCCATTACAACAAAGGTGCCACCTACCAGTCTAACAACAGGAAACACTGGTTCAGTGTTAGAATAACTAAGTTATGGAATGAGCTCCCTGTCGAAGTAATAGCTAGCAAAACCATAACAGAGTTCAAGACCTGCCTGGATACCCATCTAACGGCTGTTAACATTAAAGGATATATCTAATTAATGGCGGCTATAATGGACCTAAAGGTCTTTCCAGAGCTCAGTATTTACCTATGAGACCTATGAGACCAAATCTGAATCCTCATTCTTTCAGCATAGTAACACTTTCACTCTCTAACCCACTTCCCTACTTAAACATAAACAGACTGTCATGGGATCTACATTAGGACAGTTTCCTACAACTCAGAAATAACATATTCTCTTTTACAGCCATATCAAAGAACATCAGCAATTACCAAGTCTTTTGCACAGCGTAGTAAGCTTAATGCAAATGGCCATCTCTTCATACAAGTCAACATTTATTTTCCTATTTCTTTTCTAATTCTAATTTATCAAAGGTTGTACAGATAGTACCTTGGTTTTGAATTGCTCAGATAATGGCGCAGTTTGATGAAATGGCTTGGTAAATGAGAATAACTGGGCCATGTGCTACTGCTTTATTTGCATCTCCTGGGTTGAACTGGATTTCATCCAGCTCCAGTTTTAGGATATGTGATGTGGATGCTAGTACTGTGGGAGGGCCGCGTGTCCTCTGAAAGTGCTGCCTATGCTCATTAAATCTCCACTAATCATAGCCGCAAGCTGTGATTTAGAATTTTATCAAGTTTCATGTTCCAGCATTTTAGCAACTGATTCTGTTCCATCCTTTTAACTTCCTATGCATCTTTTGTGCTTAGTTCAATCATAACTCATTTTCTCACTGTATGCATCATCGTGGGTTGTTCTCCTGGTCCTCCTTCGTCTTTGTCCTCATCCTTGCTTACATTTTCAAATTACTCATCATTCATCATATACAAAACTTAAACTAACATAATTAATTATAAAAAATGAATAATAACAATCATGATAACTTAAAATACACAGATGTAACCATGTGGCCATGGCTGTTGACAGTTACTAACTTTGCCTTGTAGGCTCAACAAGGTTGAAAGGCCTAGGTCATTAGACTCCTAATAGGGGTTTGTGTCCACAGTTTAAATTAAGCAGTATGGTGCTGCCACCCAGAGAATGGTTTACGTGGATCTGGTGTAAGTATGGTACAACTTCATGGGATGCAGTACCTCCCCACCTCCCCAAAAGATCACCTCACCTGTGAGCCAATGCAGTGCGACACCTAACCCCTCAAGCATACAGTGCTTATCTACTACAAATCATATATATCCAGGCACCAGTTGTAGCAGCTGATCAAACGCATGATTAGGGATCTGGATAAGGTTCTAGAGGAAGAAGGGGATGCTGTGGATGAAGCAGAAGTATAGTATTTGTCATAGGGTTGGTTTTCTGTGCCAAACTAGATGCAACTCAAAATTGGTTGTGTCTCTAGTGCTTTTCTAGGTTCAGCCCAAATTATACAGTAGCCTGCCTCCAAACCACACATGCACAATACTCTTGCCCAACTGTACTTCTGGGCATTACCCATGCCCAACTGGTACCAGTACATATCCTTAATTCCAGGAAGCTCCTAGTGTTTCATTGCGCACTGATGTAGGCCCAATGCCATTGCATGTGGTTGGCTGGCATTGGCACTCCTAATGAATTAAATAAACCTGCGACAAAACCAAAGCCCAACATGGGTATTTGTATTCCTGATGGCCTGGTCCATTAAATGCTTTCTCAGTTAACTAATAAACAATGGTGTTGATGCTGTGCGACAAACCCCGATTTACTCATGGCATCCCCAAACCAGTACAATACCCCACAGTGTACTGGGTGCAGGGATACACTAACAATGAGTCCCTTTCTGCGTCCGGTTCAGTTCTTCCTTCAGTGCAGGCTTCTCCTCTCCTTCTCATGTAGTGGATGATACCTTTTGTGATTCTCGCAGGGGGCAGCTTCAGCCTGTGAAGCCCAACCATACCAGACCAGCACACCTCATCCTCTTTTCCAGCCCCGTGTATGCAGTGACAACCAGCCCCTGGCTGTGCTGCTGGCCTGGCAGCTTCCAACACACAAAACTGCACCTATTCACAGTTGGTTCAGGTGCTGCAAACAGTAAAAAGTCTCTCTGAGTCTCCAGAAGAGTGT
This sequence comes from Neoceratodus forsteri, assembly GCA_016271365.2. Lineage (NCBI taxonomy): Eukaryota > Metazoa > Chordata > Ceratodontiformes > Ceratodontidae > Neoceratodus > Neoceratodus forsteri. The sequence continues at coordinate 58,510,615 of JADMNL010000026.1, read as the reverse complement.
GCCTAGGGTGACTATCATCACTAACACCTTTTGTGTTGTTTCAGTTTTAATCTCTGCCAGGTCACAGTGCATTGGCAGGCAATTACCTCCATGTTGGTGTTTTAGAAAAATGGCTTCATCTGGCAAATGCATGGCCTCTCTCTGTGAAGGTGTGGGATAAAATAGACACAACAAACCAGCAGTCAGGTGCATAAAAATGCAAACGTGCGTTATTTTATTCAAATCAGAAAAAAATAATAATAAACATGCAGAAAGCAAAAGGTTAGTCAATGTCCAGTATCCAGCAAACTTTTTAATTTCAAAAATTCCTAAGGCTTAGCTTGAGCCTTTGCAAATAGAACAGCGTAGAAACAAACACACATTTCTGAGGTCCTCCTCACTTGGTAGTCAGTGTTCAACTGATTCTCCAGTCTTTGTTACTTCAAGTGGTGGATTTTTACACTGTACCTTTCAAGAATGGCATCACCGTCAGGTGATCCACCTATTTTTGTTAAAACCAGTATAAACCTCTTATTCTCAGGAGTTCCCCATCAAACAGTAAAGACATACATGTTCATACATGTTATCTCTTCTAGCCCAGGCTCAACTCCTCTTTTCTTGGTTAAAGGGGTTTTATGTTTAATGGGGTTTTATATTTCCATTTTGTTTCATCTCAAAAGATAATTTTAATAAGATCGTAAGTCCTTGAGTGTTCCACTGGGTTTGCAAAGGGAACGGGAGAATGAGGGTGCGCTCCTGTTCTCCCTTCTCCTGCCAACCCTTGGAACTCATCATATATTTTTCTTTTTATTTCCATTAAATTGTTAAATGTGACACCCTAAAATAGACAAGCATACAGCAAACATATTTCATTTTCATTCCCAGCACAAGTGGCCGTCCCACAGAAACAAAGAGCGAAAGGAATGGTGGGGGGGGGGGCCCCGGACAACCCACACATGGGCATCCACCCCAGACAGGGCTCACACTGTCACACTCTCACACACTTCTGTTTCTCTCAACAGCACTGCATAGACTGACATAGTTGTGGAACTGCCCTTCCTGTTCACTGGAGAAATCCAGCTCTTGGTTGGTGTCCTGCACTGTCAGTCACTTAAAGCGAGGCTGGAGGTATATTTCTTGACAAGCGATTAACTAAAGCAAGGGTGCCTGACTTCATGAGGTCATTTAAAAGTACCTGAGCCCTCTGTGGCTCCTGCAGCAGGTTTAAGAACCTGCTTCGCTGAACACTCACCAGCTGACCCCACTGGCATTCCATTCCGGGTCAAAAGTGACAAAGATTGCTGTTAAACTTGCAGTCCTCAGGCAGACCCTTGCAAAATGTCTTTTACTTACATGATTCCCATGCTGCAAATAGTTTGTGCCCCAGACAAGTCCTGCATGGGGATGCTTACATGTCGGTTATGATCAGGGCAGTAAATGGGGGATTCAGTCAGGAGTGCTGCTGCATTTGCTCTCTTGGCGGTGGCTGAAGCCTTTGATGTGCAAATTTACAGGAAGTCTTAAAGGCAAGTCCTACAGGTGATGTGAACCACAACTGTAGGCAGGAGATTCCCCTGACAGACACTATGGGCATATCCACTGAGCCTGAACTACTAGCGCAGTTTCAAGCAGACCTGATCTTACATGATACTGCTTGAGCTGGTGATGCCCTCCCCAGTGAGGGATGTTTTCATATCTGAAAATAAAGTAGTGTGTTTTATAGAGGTGGTACCATTCCCCAGGTCCAAATAAGGAAACAAAAGAGACAAACTGGGGGGACCAGAGCCTCCAAGAAACACACACACACACAAAAAAATCAGAGGGCACACTGGTTGTATAATATAAGGAGGCACATAACAATAGAAAGGGTATTTCGGAGAAGGATGAAGCCAGAAGGAAGTGCTTCAGTCCCCAATGTTTTTATACACTCACAACCCATAATCATGTGTGGCAGTATACTGTAGCCCTGAGGTTAGAGAAATGAGCTGTGAATGAGCTTGGTACATCCAGCAGATCTGGGTTTGAGTCCCACGACCTTCACTTGCACACTGTGACCCTGAGCAAGATACATAATCTTCCCAGTGCTCCTGAAAACAGGTACTGTGCCTAGAGGGCCTTATCTGGTTACCAAAGAATAAAAAAAATCTGCAAACAAAGCAAGGGGCACAGATGACACAGTGCAAAGGAGCTGCAACGTGGAAAGTGTAGGGGAAACAGCTAGCTCTGCCAAGGGGAAGTGCTTGATGACTGGGATAGGATTTCACCATATAGATCAAATAGATATAAAACCTAGAAGGGACATCTCATGACTTTAGTGTTTCCTAACTTTCATTTTCCAATGTTAGTGGCGCAGAATAACTTGTGTCTGACAACTGAGAACCCCAGAAACACCATGGCTCAGCTGACTGGATGGAAATATTTTAAAGGAGAACTACATTTCACCTGTACGCCTGTGTTTTCTGTAGCAGTTGATTTTCAAATATAAGTTCACATTCTCTTACCATTCCATCATTGCTGGATGTTTAGTAAACACAGTGGGCATTTCCAAGTCACACACTGTACTGTAAGTATGGAACATTTCAGAACTGGACGATGTAATTTGTCCTTGCTTAGCTCTTCCATTGTTGGCACAAAGACTTTGGGCCCGATTCTCAAAACTCGGCCCAAGCCGCACTTAAGGCAGCTTGTGCCGATCGCTGATGCGCCATGGACCCTGCACCTAATTCTCTAATGGGCAGGGTCCCAGTGGCAAAGTCCCATGGCTTGCAGCAACCCTAGCAATGTGCCAAACAGTAGGTGCACCTTGACAGGTTGCCACAAACCTGCGGCAATGTGCATAAGCAGACCCTGGCAGTCTAGCTGCCCCCCAAACCCCAATCCCTCATTAAAATAAATCATAAAATCCCTGGTGGTCTAGTGGATCACCCCATCCCCAATCCCCCCATTAAAATAACAAATTCCCTGGTGGTCTAGTGGATCACCCCAGCCCCAATCCCGTCATTAAAATAATAAATTTCATGGTGGTCTAGTGGATCACCCCCAGCCCTGATCCTCCAGGACAATTAATTCTAATATCCCTGGTGGTCTAGTGGCCCACCCACCCCACAGTGCCCTATGACCCCGCTCCCCCATCCCGAAACCAAGCTGATGACTGGCACAGCCCACTGCTCACTACCATGGCCCGCCGCTGACTGAGCTCTGAATGAGCGCACACTGTATACAGTACACACTCAGTGACTGACAGCTGCTGGCAATCACCGAGCACATACTATATACAGTACACACTCATTCAGGGCTCAATCGGCAGCTGGCCGTGATGGTGAGTGGTAGGCAGTGCCAATTGCAGGCTCAGAGCTGGGATGGGAGGAGTGGGGTGGTAGGGCACTGTGGGGTGGGGGGCCACTAGACCACCAGGGATATTAGAATTAATTGTCATGGGGGATAGGGGATGGGGCAGTCCACTAGACCACCAGGGATTTTATGATTTTTTTTTATTGGAGGATTGGGGCTGGGGTGATCCAACAGACCACCGGGGATTTTATGATTTATTTTAATGGGGGGATCGGGGCTGAGGTGGTCTGCTAGACCACCAGAGATTATGTAATTTATTTAAATAACAGAGGATCGAAGAGGGGGTCCACTAGACCACCAGAGTTTTTACCGTAAACATAACAGGGGGGTCAGGGCTGTGACGGGGGGACTGGGGCACACTGATGCAAACTGCTAAACACTACCAGAAGAATATTTTTAAGTGCTGTTAGACCAACTCTGGCTGGTTTAATGGTACTTAGAATTTCTCTCTCTGGGAGAGTTTCGAGAATCCCACTTTCAGAGATGTGGCAGCCTGCATCTGCCGCAAACCCCTTAGCACCATGCCACAGCCCATTTTGTGATGCAAGGCTGGTGCAAGCCCCCTTGGTGCATGCATTTTGTGTTTGATGCAGGCTGCTTTTGAGAATAGCTCTGGGTGCGTATTTGGGTGCAAGGTGCCACTTGAATCATTCATGTTTGATGCAGACACTTTGCATTGATCTAAGAGCTTTGAGAATCAGGTCCTTTGTGTTCTACTATAGAACTTGGTGGCGGTTCAAAATGTGGTGCCCATCTTTTTTTCTGGGAAAAAAAACTAAATTAAAATATTTATAAAATACTCAAATTTTGGTAGAATTAGAAAACCGTATCAACAAATACACCAGAAAATGCCTGGAATCATTTACAGTGAAAAAAAAAAACAGTAGGGTCAAATTGTTTGCCCAATTTCATTGCACAGCTGCTTTAAATGCCCTACTGTATTCATTTTAGCTCTTATCATGATATGTGCTAAGCTCTGACCTTTAATTGTAAAATAAATATTTATTTTATCATCTTCATACCCACCTTATATCACGCACCCCTCAGCAGGTACAGCGCATCATTTCCATATTGCTTGAACATTCTTCAGCAACAATTTGCTGCTCCATGCTGTTCAGCTTAATAGCATCAAAAGGTGAAAGTGATGTCTGAGAAAGACAAAGCAATTGGGAAAGGGCAAGAGATAACCACTGAGGAAAGTGGTACAGTATATTGGGGGTGGGTTCAAAGACTATAAAACACTAGATACATAGTCTAGCAATAAACGTCATACCAGATCAGAATACAGGATGAACACTGGAAGGAATATAGTAGGACATTTCAAAGTCATGGACATTGTTTCCAATCACTTTTAAAGCCATAGGCACATGAAGGATAGCAAGGGAAGAATTTTGTGGGACATGTTCTCTCATTCTGACAGTCCCTGGGGGAACAGATGATGTTTGTTTACTTGCGATCCCTGGATATAAACTACACAGGAGGGACAGGGTAGTTGGGAAGGGGGAGGGGTGGCAGTTTATATCAGGGAGGGAATAACTTGCACAAGGAAGGAGTCGGAGGAAGGGGAGGTGGAGGTATTATGGGTTCAGTTAAGGTCCAATAGAGGGAGAAGGGTGAGGTTGGGTGTGGTTTACAGACCACCCAGTCAGGATGAGGAGAGGGACAGGGAACTGAGCCCACAAATATTGGAAGCTGTGGGGAAAGGAGAGGTGGTAATTGTGGGGGACTTCAACCTTCCCAAGGTGGACTGGAGCATACCATCCATGACATGTGCTAGGAGTCAGGTGATACTGGAAGGACTGCAGAGTGGGTTCCTGACTCAGGGCATCACTGAACCAACAAGAGCTGAGGCAATTCTTGATCTGGTGCTCACAAATGGAGAGCATGTACAGGAAATAATGGTCAGGGAGCCATTAGGTGGAAGTGACCACTGCACAGTGTGGTTCCAGTTGGATATGGGCAGGCAAAGCATCCCAACTAAAACCATCAAAGTAGATATGGGGTGGAACAAAGGTGGCCCATCATTAAGGAAGGAATACTGGTTGCCACAGAGTGCATTAGGCTCAGGAGGAAGAACACAAGGGCCAAAGTGCCCAGCTGGTTCAGTTCTGGGATTGCCTAGGCAGTAAGGGAAAATAGGTTGGCCTATAGAAAATTCAGGAAGACCAACAGAAAGGTGGACAGGGAAAATTACCTAAGGTTGGCTAGTGAGGCAAGTAAGACAGTCAGGTAAGCAAAGGCACAGAAGGAGCTGCAGATAGCTGAAGGAATTAAGAAGGGAAGAAGGCGTTCTTTCGCTATATAAGTGAGAAAAAGGACAAGAAGGAAGGGAATGTTAAGCTTAACAAAGGGGTGGAGTGGGTGGAGGATAATGGGGGAAAAGCAGAGATACAAAATGAATACTTCTGTTCCGTCTTCACCAGGGAGAAGGACAGACCAGTGCCATCAGGAGGGAAAAGAGGAGCAGGAGTGGGAGAGGAACACAGATGTAGTGATAGAGGAGGATAGAGTGAGGGAGGTGCTGCTGGCACTGAAGGTGGACAAATCACCAGGCCCAGATGGAGTACATTCAAGGGTAATAAAGGAACTGGCTGAGGAGCTGGAAAGGCCACTGGCAGACTTATTTAATAATCCACTATAGACAGGTGTAGTATCGCAGGGCGGGAGAACAGCACATTTAGTGCCACTCCACAAAATTGGTTCCAAGGATGACCCAGGGAATTACAGACCAGTCAGTCTGACCTCCACTGTTGGCAAGCTCATGGAGAACATACTAAAAGAGAGGTTGGTGGAATATCTAGAGGAGCATGGTCTCTAGGATGCGAGGCAGCATGAGTTCATGGGGGGGAGATCGTGTCAAATAAATCTGATTGGCTTCTTTGACTGTGTCACTAAGACAGTAGACAGGGGCCAAGTGGTAGACATCATCTATCTTGATTTCAGCAAGGCCTTTGACTCTGTGCCTCACAAAAGGTTGATCAGGAAGATGGTGGATCTCGGGGTTGGAGAAAAGATGGTCAGATGGGTAGAAAACTGGCTGAAGGACAGAACCCAGAGGGTGGTTGTGGGAGAAGAGTTATCTGACACTAGAACGGTAACTAGTGGGGTCCCGTAGGGCTCAGTGCTGGGGCCAGTGTCATTCAATGTTTTCATCAATGACACTGGAGATGGCATTAAGGGCAAAATGTGCCTATTCGCAGATGACACCAAACTCTGTGGGAGAGTGGATACAGCTGAAGGGGTACAGAACCTACAGGAAGATTTGGAAAAGCTAGGGAGATGCTCTGGGATATGGCAGCTTGGCTTCAATGCCAAGAAATGCAAAGTTATACATACTGAAGCCAAGAATCCCAGGGCAGAGTACTACCTGGATGGAGTCCAAGTATCTGCATCAGAGGAGGCGAAGAACCTGGGAGTGATGATCACTAGTGACCTGTAGCACTCCACACAGTGCAAGAAAGCAGCAGCAAAGGCAAACAAGATGCTGGGATACATATCTAGGGGGATCAGCAGTAGGAGAGAGGAGGTTATACTGCCTTGTACAGGTCACTGGTAAGACTACATCTAGAGTATGGAGTTCTGTACTGGTGCCCACACCTCAAAAATGACATTAACCTGCTGGAGAAGGTCCAGAGGAGGGCTAAAAAGATGATAGCTGGTCAGCAGGGTAAGGCATATGAGGAGAGGTTAAGGGCACTGAACATGTACTCCCTGGAAGACAGGCGAGAGAGAGAGAGAGGACAAGATTGGGACCTTCAAGTACTTGAAAGGGATAAATAAGGTTGATAAGGAGAGTCTCTTTAAGCTGAATGGCAACCATAACATGAGGGGGCACAGTCTTAACCCTTTGAGAACTGAATATGTGTGAATGTATATAGATTCTGGATGTATACAGTATATACGTCCACAGTCTTCTAAGGGTTAAGCTGGAGGGCGGGAGATTTAGGAGGGAGGTCAGGAAGCACTTCTTCACAGAGAGGGTGGTGTACACTTGGAATGTGCTGCTAGAAGAGGTAATCTCATTGAAGACAGTGGGCAACTTTAAGAGAGGCTGGGACAGGCATAGGAGAAGGGTGAGGGTCATGGGTAGAGAAGATGGGAGGAGTGGGGAGGGAGGGCAGGGACATTAGCTCAAGCTATGGACCCTGCAATATGAGCAGACTTGATAAATCAAATGGCCTTCTTCTGCTGGCTTCTTCGTATGTTTGTATGTTCGTATGTACTTCAAACTGAGGTCAGCTTTGGGCAAACGGACTCAGAGTTTCCATAACCCAATAGGTGCCGAAACAAAATTGGCAGGTAACCAAGGGCTAATGCAATCAAGCCATGAGATAGTCACGTAGTAATACAGTACTAGTAATTTATTGTTGTTGCTGATGATTAAAAGTTGTTTTTTATATACAGGAGCACTTACATTAGAGTTATATCCTATGCTGGCAAGTAAAGTCTTGGGTTCATATTTAGTGTGAGTTTTTGCAACAACTAACATGTTTTCATATGTTGCCTCATAGGCTATCTCATGGGTGATCAAAAACTGGGGCACAATGAGACTTAAGTGGATGGAGCGGCTCATAGAAAAGAATAGCAAACATCATTACCAGCCACTTTACCTGATATTGCTTGCTGCTCAAAGGCTGCCAGCATTTTATTGGTATATTACTTTTGTTGTATCGAGACAGACATATAAATGCATAAGTGTGCTGAATATTGTGCAGGTGTGCACCCTTCTCCTCCCATGTCACGAAAGGCTGTTCTGTCACCCAAGCAACTCGAGAATGCACTCTTATAACAATAAGAGACACAGGAACTGTACATGTAAACATATTACAAATTATTTTAAAGATTGCCATTTGTCATCGAGGCATAGGTCAGGAAGCATAGGAAAACCAGGAGCAGTTTCAAAATTACCAAATAGCGTTTTATTTTTCTCAATAACAGCAAAATAAAAAAAATGCAATTATTCAGCATAACTATTTATAAGGCAGTACAAAGAGAGAAAACTAAGTCCTTCTTCTGAGGGTATCTCTTAATTCCAAGTTTCAGTCTCTCAGTCTCTCACTCTCCTTGCCTCCCTAGTAAAAGCATTGCTGCTCTTTTTATAAGTCTTTGGGAAGTCATTAACATAGCCGGCTTCTCACAGAATGTTCTTGTAAGTTTACAGAATGTTGTCAGTTTCGATGCAGGTGCAGCAGAAAGATCATAGTGACCCAGAACTGACCTCTTGTTTACAGCTCTGCAAAAGGCATAAAACTGTGGCTCAGGTTAACCCTTGAGTTCCAAATAGCTTTGCAATCATTTCAACAGTATAACTATATATAGTTTTAAACAAAGGGATCCCAGTTTCACATACAGATTTGCACAGAGATTCACATATATATTTTTATAACTGCAGATATGCAAGGGGGAAGAAAAGACAGAACAGCAAGGGAAGGCAGAGAGAAAGCGAGAGGCGGAGAATAGCGAGACCATCGGAGTTATCCGTTCCTAGGTCTCAGAAGAAAATCTGGTTGCACAACCACAGAGACAAGAGACAGAAAAGGAGAGGATAGAACAGATCCTTGAATTTAACTCTTTCTGCATAACAAATGGGACAGGGCCTTATTCAACCCTGTCACACTGTTTCAAAAAAAATGGAGCTTAAGTTAAAAAATCAAAATGTTTTAGTTTGTAGAATATTAAAGAAACCCTTGTTAGGGGAAATGGACCATGCCAACTAAACTCAGAATTTCAAAATGTTAGAACTATGTGTATGAGACACCTTTTATGGTTATAAGAGTACCTGGCTTGTTTAGAGATAACCCAATGTGATTTCAGTGGAGGAGTGTTTTGTAGCCACAATCTAGTAAGCACCTTTTAGGTTGTTTTTGATTCTTAATTTTAAAACCAGCCCACAGGTTCTAGGAGTTCTTAGATTTAGAATCGTTGCTTTTAATTCCTATTATCAATCAATCAAAATCTTTATTTATCCAGGTGAACAACATTGATCAAGCTCATTTACAAGATGGACCTGGTTAGCTCTGGGTCAAATGGTACAGTGCATACAGAGATATTTATAGTAGAGCCAAATAACACAAGTAAAAAACAATTAATGCAATTAATGCAAATAAGTACTCAATGTTACATCAGTCATATCAGTTCAGAGTGCTTCTGTAATATTTAAGGAGGACATAAGATGAGGCTTAGTAGGAACTTCAGTAGGGAGAAGTGATCGGTCGCTCGTGTAGGGAGCTGACACAAGCACAGAATTTCAAAAGTAGTGTAATCATACAGTATCCCTAAATGTAACACTCTAAACAGAAGAATAAGAGTCTTAACAGTCAAGAAGAAAAGTAATTATAGCTCTTTTTGGCAAATTTTGGCATGGAAATCAGATTTATGCTTGGTTTAGAATGGACACAGAAGTAGACTGCAGGAACCAATCAGAAGCCAACGCCGAAGAGCGCTCACGTTCCGATTGGATGGCTGCTAATGCCGTGCTTTGCTAATGGAGAGTCCGAGCTTAGGTTCTCAGTGGCGGCAGAGGCAACGCCGACCGCCCGGTGCCAAGGTTTCCCACGCCTATGGACAGGGAGCCTGTGGAGAGCATATCCTGGAAGGGGATGGAGGAAGGGGTCGGTATTAAGTACTGGGCCATGGACAATGGAACATCTGAACCAGCAGGAGGACCAAAACAGTAGGACAACAGAATTGGGTATTTCTTGACGCCTAAAGACTGGCCCAACCACAGAAATTCAGAAAGGAGTGTAATCAGACAGAGTCCCAACTCTTGATACTCCAAACAGGAAAAAATAGAGGTCATAACTGTTAGGCAATAAGTAAGTACAGCTCTTTCTTGTGCAAGTTTTAAACAGAAAATCAGACTTTAGCTTAGTATTGAGGGAGACATAGGAGCAGACTGCAGGAGCCAATCAGACGCCAGAGCAGAAAAGCACTCGCGTTCCAACTGGGTATCGGCAATGCCGCACCTCGCTAGTAAGGAGCCCGGTCTAGGTGTCTCAGGCAGCGGCTATGGAAGCTTAAACCTTAAGATGTACAGCAAAGATTCTGAAAATGTATTCTTTACTAAACTGTAATGAAAAACCTATGTTTCTATAAGTATTAACTAAAGCAGACACCAGGCACCCACTATGACCCTGGGACTAAATCCCCACGTGTTACTCACCAGTAAAGCAAAGAATCCCTGTACTGGCAAGAAAATGCTATTTTCAGCGTTTTCTGCATGTGGGCATCATTTTCCATTTTTGCACAGGTCACGCACCTGGAAATACCAGCAGTAGCATCTTCACAAAAACATTTGTGCAAGCTGCCATAAAGAGGTTAAAAGGTCGCGGACAGGCAACCTTTTGGAAAACTGCCAGCATTTGCCAGCTACTGCCATTGAGCAAGGGGACTCACCCTCTTGTGCAACTTTTTTTGTTCACATCACATATGTGCAATTTCTTTTGTTCTGAAACGCTGGCCCAGCTCTTTGATGAAATGACTATGTGAAGGGTATATAAGCACTGCTGGATACAGCCCAAGGTTCATGGTAGGTTTTCCAACTCCTAGTAAATTAAGACTGCTATGTAGGAAGAAAGCTAAAACACATTACTCAGTGGTAACCTTTTGCAAGCGTAAACTTCATATATTTGAGAAATATCTAATTAAGAATCTGTATGCAAACTGCAAGAAGGAGATGTAAAAATAGCACTCTCTTTTCTGTTTAGGGACCACTTAGGTTGTTACAGATATATATATTTTTTCTGTTCCCCAGTTTAAATGATTTCCTAATTATTTCTTGTGGAGAATAGTTTAACAATATGTTTTAGGTCATTCATTACTAAATAATTGGCCCTGCGGCAACCTGTAATGACAATGTAAATTAGAAAGCTTGCCTGCAGTACTGCAGTTATTAACTGAAGCAGCATAATTAGGGATTTACAGAATACTTCTAGTAATGTTCCAGTCATCTGCATTTCAAACAAGGCTCTGCAACAGCCAGGCAGCTTAGTGTGATCATGTGTCCACGTGAAAGACACAGCTACTTGATGTTACTAAGACGGCGGTTTTTATTATTGATGAGAGGCTTCTGTGGCTCAAATGTACTGCTTGTATCACATAGTGAATCAGGGAAAGTGACTTACAGACCACATTTGTCATTGCAAAGATGGAGCTTTGAGAACAAACCATTCAGTGACTTACAAGGTCTTTTACAAAACTTCTACAGGCAAGGTAAACAATACAAGTAGTAAAAACCCATCGATCAGTTTACGGGACTTTCATCACAGGGGATCTAAGTTTGCATCCTGGTGCAAATCTCAGGTGAAATGGGCTTTTCCAATTCTCCGTGGCCGTGATCTAGCTCCCAACAAATTCGACCAGAGTTTGCCATGAAGTCAGGTGTCTGGCAGTCTACAACTACTGTAAAAATACATCAGGGCTAAGTAAGAATGGGGGCAAAATCACAGAGGTCAGATAGTCCCTCCAGGTCTTGGGAGGAGGTATAATAGGAAGCAGAAGCAATGAGCTGGCACTTTGAAACAAACAATATCTCATGCATCCCTTCCCCCTCCCCTCATGCTGCCCAGAAGAGCCTGTAAGTCATCTGAGTCACTGCATGGGTTAAACGTTTTTGTATTTTCTTACTTTCTGACTTCATCACATGATTTTAAAACACTCTCACTTTCATCACTCAGCTGAGTTGTGATTAAACTTCATCGTCAACTAAAAGGTGACCCCCTCATAGGTCAGGTACCTACTCTTATTTTTAACATGCAGATGTGAGCTGTAATCTCACTGCTTTCTCTATCTGTCTTGTGTGAAGACCATTCTCTGTGTTCCTTTTTAAGGGGCTCGCAGGTGGCCAGTAGAGAGCACGCTAAATATGAGATGGCCACACCTCTCCTCATCATTTCATAATTAAGGACAGAGCAAACTCAACCCCATCTCATCTAAATTTTAATCACATTTCTTATGCATTTCTTTTTTAATTTTGTAGGGGTGCTACTGGTATTTGGGGGATGCATTGGATGCCATTTGTTTCTGATGTTAGCTGCATACCAGCAGCATCTCCACAAAATTAAACAAAATGTATAAGAAATGTGATTAACCCTCAGTGGCTATACCTGATCCTTTAACAATGACCATGTACGTAATTTAGGTGGTGTAGAAATAAACAGGACGTATCTGTCCCTCACTTAGCACATGCAATGTATTCATCTGAAGATTTACGTAACCCCCAGGTGGTGCTATCCCAAGGGCAACTACCCCTGCCTGTTTGACTACTGACAGGTTGAGGGGCCTAGGTTCTATGGTGGGTGCCTCCACCCAGAGGTCAGGGTTAGTAATGGTTAGTCTAGTTTGGTCACAGCCCTCTGGGACACTGAGACCCCCTTCTAATCCCTCTAATGGCCCACATGATGCACAGGAGTTACAGTACCAATACCCCACATGTACACACTGTTCATTCATAAGGTACCACTTACCCTCGAGACTGATTCGCAGGTTTGTCTCTGAGGACCCCCTGAAAAATAAGGTTAAACAGCATACACAAACCAATACAGTGCTTGGCATGATGGTACTGACACTTCAGACAGTTTAAAGTTTAATAACAACAACAAATCTGATTTACTTCGGGAACAGTAACACGGGAGGGGGAAATCAGGTTAATTAGTGGCATTAAATCACAGTACTATGCACACATACAGGGTCTGAAAAGTCACACTCTGGGTATCCAGGTTTGGGGGGCTAGCCAGGTCCGTTCCCGGGGGTTGGCTGGCAGGTGCAGATGGATAGGGCCCTGTAGAAGAAAATATATGCACAACACCCAATTGTAATCTGGAGCCTGATAGCTCAGTCCATGAAGCAAAGAAACAACAAGAATTAGATGACACACTTGTGATTGAAAACAGGCTGCAGGGGAATACCCTGATTTGTACTCACAATACCCAAGCTGAGAACCGGATGGCGGATGTTCTTCTGGATTTTCAGAAACAGCAGGGCATGGAGACAAGGTCCTTGTGACTGGACCCCACTGCAGTTTATAGCAAATGGATTTAGTTCGAGACAAGCTGGGGTTTGCTTACAGCTTCAACACACAGCACACAGCACAGGGGACTGGAAATAGCGATTCCCCACAAGCACTACGCACATTCATATGTAAAAGCAAGTACTATACCAGGAAGGCTGCTCCTCGATCCTAATCGCAATTACTGCAAAATACCCGGGAGCACACACAGCAACTTCAGTTCCTGACAGACCGCGCGCGATTCAGCAATTTCTCCAGTCTTCTACAGGGTGAGCCTGGTTTCCACACTTCTAGTGTTTCTTTCTCCTCACAACTCGGATTCAGTCCAAACTGGCCCTCACAAAGGCTGCAGACCGAAACACAGGGCCTCACACGCACTTCCCGCATGAAACTATACACCGCAGAAGCACACAGCTCCTTCTCTCTTCACTGCCACAACTGATCTGATCTTTCCAGTCACAGAGCAGGGCATTTCCTTTAGCTCCACACTATTCTGTTGGCTGATTCAGAGGTCACTCACAATAAGACTCCCTCTGTTGGTAGAAAAAGGCGCAAAGGTTAAAACTACAGTCACTGCCCATACAATCCCCTTGTGGCTGGCTCAAAATTGAGAGTCCAAGTTCCGATTCATCCACAGGCTCCATTTTAGGGTCTCCCTGTCATCCTGATTGGTCCAAGTCAGCTATTCAGAACCAAAATGAAAAAACTACATTGAAACAGTTCGTGCTGAAAGGAAGACAGGTTAGACAAACTACATTTTCTCAGTCATTCATAGGCCCTGGACACACTGGGGAACTTAAAATGGTTTAAGTGCCTTAAAACAGTTTAAGTCCCCCTAGCACAGTTTGCAGACAGACTACAAGCCCCTTAAAACGTTTTAACAAAAGTGTTTTTAAACCCTGCTAGTTACCTAGTCTTAAAACCATTTTTAAAAATGTTTTGGAGCTAGCATGGTTTTACTTACAGGTCTGTCCAGGAGTAAAAGTGTTTTAAGCTGTAACGGTTTAACTAAAACAGTTCCAGCTGCAGTGTGTCCAGGCAAGCACAGTTCTGTGTGTTGGACTTAACACAAAATAGTTACAAGGAGAACAGGTTTAACACTAGCATTGTGGCCACACTAAACCATTATCAAAAATGGTTACTGAGTAGTGTGGCTACACTGAAATGGTTTAGCTAAACTGGTTTTAAAAATGGTTTTCAAAAACAGTTCTGTAGTGTGTCCAGGGCCTAAATGATTTCTGGCAAACAGCTATATCTTTCAACAAGGCTCCCTCTACACTTGTAGCAACGGCAGAAATGGAGCGAATTGACAGCAGCCCGGGTGGGATCAGGCATTAGAACACACAGTCCCCCCCATACAAACTAGCTGAGTCTGCAAGCAGACAGCTCTTAAAGAGACAGTACGTGGAGGCTCAAATAGCACTTACTTGGAACCACATTTAAACAGCTCTGACGCCGAACACCGCCCAGACTTGGAGCATTCAGGCAAGCTCCTGGAAAACTTTTGGGAACCCCCATTTGCAGGGGGGGTTACACTTAGATGCGACATCAGTGAAGCGCAAGGTCCTAGAAACTATTATTATGGACAGAATAATAAAGCATTTGGTTGATGCCAAGGCTCTTCTCCCCTCTCTACACGGCTTTCTGTTAAACTGACCTGATCAATTACTTTCAGTACTTAATAGTCCTGTGGTCAACTCTGCATCTGTGGAATCACAGAATTCCTAGGGCTCTGGATACACCACACCAGAGGTAATATGTTTTATTTTAATTTTTTGTTAAACTTACATTTTAATGCAGTTAGAAAAACAAAATACAAGCACTTCCCAACAAGAAAACAGCTATAGATAATATATAATGGCATAGAAGGACACAATATGGTAACACATAGTAAGAATAATCAGTATGCTCTAGTGAAATGTCATTGACAAGGATAATCAAGATTGTTTATCAAATATTCACATTGAGTATGCTAAGTAATTCAAGTCCAAGAGCAGCATGGACAATACAACATACTAAAAAGGAAGGAGAAATTTATTTATTTGACAGTTGGTAATCGGGAAAGGTGCATTGAGCTGTGGCTCATTTCCAAGCATGCGAACAATCCAATCAGTGGACATTTTTAGGGTGCTGTACATCTAATCTTAAGTGGCCAGATAATCCAAAATTAAAAATTGTGAGGAACCCAGAAACACAAAGGGCTCGATTTTCAAAAGCCAGAGAATGCCATAAGCCCCTGGTGTGCCAATCATACGCATGCGGCTTGCGGCATTCTCCCAGTGCTGACTGGGATTTTCACCCCCAAGCACCAAATACCGTAAGTTAGACCAGCTCCTGCCTGGTTTAACTTGCAGCATGGCTGCAGACCATTTTTATGGGGCTTGCCCAACATATTTCGCGTAAACTGACATAAAGTGTGGCAGGTCTCGCAGTTGTGCCCAATGTATTAAATTCGGGTGCAGCTGCATTAAAGGAGTTTGATGCAGCTGCAACGAACGGGGTTGATGAAGAGCTTGATACAAGCCCTGCGTCAGCCTTTGAAAATTGAGCACAAAGTCTCAAAGTCCACCAAAACTACTGAAACAGTGAGCCAAAGAAAGTCCAAACTTCCTGTAAAGGACAACACTAAAGAAAAGCATTGCTCCATGACAGGTCTAATAGGTACCTCCATAACGGGAATGCAGCATGCACCAAGCTGGTTATCGAACGACTGCGATAGACTTTCACAGATCCATATAAGTAACACAGAGTAGTTAAGCACCACCAAAAATGGAACAACATAATGCGCCTGAGCCCGAGGTACCACTGGGAGGAGGAACAGGCTAAAACGTAACTTCACAGCCATGTAAGACACAGGAAGGGAGAAGCACATGCATACGCAGTTTGTTCAACCTGACAGAGTCGCCTGTCCTTTGGGGATAGGAGCTAGGCCCAGCAGCACATCTTCCATTTACTTCACCCCATTAGATAGATCATACATTAATAGATATTTCCTTGTGAATGATTCTCAAGCAGAATACATAAACGACTGAATACATGATTTCAGTTTCCTTGACCACTCGCCAAACTCTATCAAAGCACTTCCTCCTTTGGCTATGGCATAACTTTTTTTTTAATTTTTTTTTAATTTTAGTCTTTGGTAACTGGGTAGGGCTCACTAGGCACAAATGCCTGTTTTCAGGGGTGACCTGGGAGCACTGGGCGGTTAAGTGATTTGTTCAGAGTCACACAGTATGCAAGTGGAGGTTGTGAGACTCAAACCCAGATCTTGTCTGCTGGATGTACCAAGCTCATTCACACCTCATTACTCTAACCTCTAGGCTGTACTGCCAGCCCAAACGTATGTCAAGGAAGAAAAGACTTGTTCAAAGGAAGTGTTCCAACATATACCAGGTTGTTGCAGTGAACTCTCTGAAGGATCCGATCCCTAGAACATATACCATCTATGATAACTCAGAGCATGCAGAGAAGTTTATCATTATTTGGTTGAGTATGTGAGGTTGTGCTATAAATGTTTTGAATATTAAATGTTTCTGCGATGCATCAATCTGTAAGTCAAACATCAACAGCCAGTCAGACATGAAAAAAAGCAGGCGAGCCCCCTCTGAGCCTTCATGTAAGCAAAGGCGTCCCACAATGGCACATCTGGTTGCATTATTCAGCACCTCCAGTCAGAAATATAGATGCTGTAGTTCTTTAACTGATTGTCAGAAGGCCCATAGGGTCATATCAGATTGTTTCTGCACCTCTGCCATACCAGATATAACCACCTCAGATGAGGTTTCTACAGTCAACATGCACCCAGTCTAGCTAGTTTTCTCTCCATGTTGCTACTACGGTAACTATATCAATTGACACAATTTTTGATCTACAGTTTGGTGGCCTGTGGACCTTCTGCTACTGCTCCTTGCTGCCAACAAATATTTCTAACACTGGTTTGTAGTGAAACAAGAGGAAAGATGCCAGAAACATTGGATTTATTAAACTTTGTTCAGTTTGTAGGAGTTGCAGGGTCCTGCATTCTCCGTGCTCAGCCTCCACAGAGCTCCTAAAGTTATACATTTTGAAAAACATATCATGGTATTTTATTGAATTTTGAATTATGAATTTTAGTTCATGATAGATCTTTTGTGGGAATAACACATATATTTCTATAGTACACATGCCAAGTATTGGATAACACATGACAAGGTTTGCAATCAAAAGAGAATATATGCACACTTCAGGTGGTCGATAGGTATTAGGGGCAACCAAGTGCCTTTAATGACCCAGGGAGTGCATATATTCCCTAAGACGGCACAACCCGAAGTGTGTTATACAATTTATTCACTAGGCACTAATATAATTTTGAAATAAATAAAGTTATGTAGTTTAGGTTAGGTGTGTGTGGTTGTGAAAAAATGCATGGTCATGTGATTTCTCTTAACCAGTAAGGTTATAGAATTAAAGCTTGTTTTATAAAAACCATTTATTTTTAAAGTAGTCACATTATTATATATGTATATGTACAGTTACTGTGTCTCAAGGAGGAGGAGGGAGAGGGGGGATATGATTGAAACTTTTAAGTACCTCACAAGGAGAAATACAGTACAGGAGAATACAATTTTTCAGAGAAAAAGTTGCTCAAGGACAAGGGGCTATAAGATGAAATTGGCAGGAGGGAGATTTAGGGGAAACATGAAAAGTACTTCTTCACAGAGAGGGTGGTGGACAAGTGGAACAGCCTGCCAGCGGAGGTGGTGGGGGAAGAAACAATACATGGATTTATAAATGCTTGGGATAGGCATAGAGGACTACTGGTAATTGGAAGAGAGGGACAACCTAATGCTGGCAGAACATAAAAGGGCACAGTTATTGGAGGTATTAGGGCAGACTGGCTGGGCCAAAGGCCCTTATTTGCTGACATATTTCTGTGTTTCTTATGCTTGCAAAAAAGAGTATTCTCGAGTTCTTCTGGTAAGAGAACTGCGAAAGGAAAGTGGGGCAGTTCTGGCACATGAAAGAGTTGAGAAGAAACTCTCACAACCATAAGAGAGAGACAGGAACTGTGCTTTTAAACATATTATAAATCATGTAAAGACTTTGTTTAAAAAATGAAATTTAAGTTTAAAATCAAAATGTTTTACTTAGCAGAATATTAATTGCTAAGCAGTGGCTAATACTTTTAAAAAACATCTAGTTGTCATCTCAAGTGTTCCTAGTTGCAGAATATGCAATACCAGAGAACAGAAGTGTGTCCAGGAACCCCAGGTCCAACCATGTGATCCTGTAGCTCAGTGGTTAGAGCAGCAGAGCAGGATTCCACAGGCCTGGGTTCAGTTCTCAGTAGGTCACATTATTTCTTTCTCACTGCAATTTGTGATTTAATTGCTATGCTGTGGCTAATACTGCATACAAAACATTTAATTGTCACCAAGACTAAATCCCCTTTGTGGAAAATGGACTTTGCCAATTGAGCTTGGAACTTCCGAATTTTAGAACTATTTGCATGAGACACTCTCTTATGGTTATAAGATTACAAAGAGGATAATGACTGGGCTTCTGCTGTTAACCACATTCTAATCTCCTCAAGTGGTTGCCATGCTGACCATGTAGACTTCGAGAGTGTAGCTTGAGAGGTTTGCAGTTGCCATGACAACTGCAAGAGGAGATTACAACATAGTTAACAGCAGAAGCCTAGTCATTGTCTTTTATAGAGTCTTGGGTAAGTCTGCTATTTTTGTGACGAATGTCCCATCACTAAAATTTAAAAGCACCATTGGTAGAGGTTTAGCAGTTACTCTTAAACTGCTGCGTCAGGGTGAGTTTTAAATAGAGCACATTCCACTGCAAGCTCCGTTCGGAAAAAAGAACGATGTCAGTGATTTCTGGTCTTTCTTGTAATCCAACCAGTCTGATGTAGGCAAGAAAGGTTTACAGATTAAACATCAGAATGGTGAGATTACAAGATGAAAATAAGATAGCAGGCGGTGCATAATTAACACTCCCCATACATTATATGGAATGTTTAGACAAAACAGTCTTGTTTGTCTAAGAATAATTTCATGATCTATAAAGTAGAATACAAAATTTATGGGAGAGCAGATTTCATATTTCTGAGGGCATCATAAATGCCCTGTGCTGCACTCAAATGCCTTGTGCTGCACTCAGAACTAAACAGCTGAACTCTGAAACATTTCGACCTTCGTAAAAGTACATGAAAGTTGCATCTTTTAGAAAGATGTAATATTAATGGCATACATAATTGAACAATGCTATGGTACTGAGGATTAGACTCTCATAATTCACTTGTCACGATTCTTAGCTTCCTACAGAAATAAATATGGTTAAGCAACGGCTGTTAAGAACCCACAAGCCTGATAGACTCACAGGACTTTCTACCTGTGGCAATATCTCCCCATACAGCCATGAACAGAAACTAGTTCCTCCAATTAAAGCCTCTTCACACTAATAAATTAGTCAAAATTACCGCTCACTATTTTGAAGTGAGATCTCTGTCGGGAGCCCACAATAGCCACAGACGTGAAACAAAAGTAGTGCGCCAACTCTCCTTCCCACCCACCTACCACACACTAAAGTTGGTGGTGGATGACTGGAACAGCCTCCCAGTGGAGGTGGTGGGTACTAAAGTGGTAGCAGGATTCAAGCATGCATGGGACAGACACATGAGGTCCATAGTAACAGGGCTGGGAGGAAGGCCGGTGACCGAGTAAGGTCTGTTGTAGCACAGTAAGTAGGGAATTTAAGGCAGACTAGGTGGGCCAAGAGGTCTTTATCTGATGACAACTTCTATGTTCTATAAAAGTTGTAAACTGACTTACATCCCCAACTGCCTCCTACCCCCTACACACTTCAAATAAAAATCACCATGTGGCTAACATCCTGCACTCTCACTCGACCCCTGTGCCATAGACTTCAAATAACCCAATTCTCACGTGACCTATTTAACACAGGCTACAAATCAAACTAATGACGTGGCTGACATCTGCTGGCTCTCCCACCCACCCAAGAGCCACAAACTACACAAAGCAGAAATGTTGCTAAAACATTACAGGCGGAATCTCCCTCTCACCTGCCTACCAGAAGCTACAGAGCAAAGCAACATTTAAACACCACTTTTGCAGCCTCTGCTGTGCTACTTTCTATAACCTGTCATCAATCGAAGGAATACTGCCACTCCTTCCTAGTCACTCACAGCAGAAAATACTGGCACTCTGAAAAAAAAAGAGACATTACACCAACACATTAAAAAATATTAAGCTATTTAATTATCCATATAATCACAGTAATATACTCCAGGTTGTGGGATATAATGAGATATCACCACTTCTCAAGTGCATGTGGTACCCAACATATGGCCTTGTGCTTATTACATGCAAGAGGCAAGGGTATAACCCATGACATCCCACATCCTGTCATGTATTATTGCTTAATATTTACTGGGACTTCCTTTTTCCCATAGGGAAACCGTGGCACAATTCACCATTATAAAGGAGCGTTTATAACAGTGAACACACACCCAGTTTCCCTCGCATTGCGCAGGCACCCCCCATCTCCGAAGCTCTTCCTCCTAGCCACTGTCCACCTCATCTTTCCCCCTGACACTGGACCACTACTCGGGCTCGGTGGTAAGTGCCAGCAGGCAGAAACTAACTGAAATGAGAGAAATACCCTCAAAATGTTGGCTCCACACAAAACTGAATGAAAAAATTTAAATAGACCCGACTGACTGTGAGCCGTGCGCTCACACCCTAAAGCGGACCCAGCAGTGCCACAAAATTTTTTATTTTATATACTTGCTGTGAGCAGAAAATCCCAGCAATTATATAAAATAAATTATGGTTCGGGGGGTGTAAACTCGAAGTTTACACACACCCATGGGGTTAGATGCTGTGCATAAACCCCTCAGGTGTGTGTAAACTTCTGTTGAACACACCCTGACCCATACAATATTCTGTATATTATCAAATGAGTAGGAGAATTCCTGCTGTCTGATTGACTAAGAACCATTCCAAATGGTGGCAGTATCTTATGATAACACCACAGCCTGGAGAAATTTCCCATGAGTAGGTACTTTGCCTACCTATAACCCATTTGATAATAGCTATAATATGCTACAGAATATGTTGTCATTTGGCATAACGCCACATCTTCAGTGTTTGGTGGCACTTGACTATGTCTAGTGCCTTAAAATTAACCCAAGGGGGGGCATTATCCCATAATAGCACACAACTGGCTGTGTATAACTGATTAATTATCCCACTGCACCCTATTATGTATCCCCTATTAAAAACCAAATGTTTCAAGCTACATTAAATAAAACTACATTTTAAAGAAAAACTACAGTAACTAGAATAGCATTTTGCTATTCAATATCAGGCGGAATTATTACTAATAAATGTGAAATGAAAACCACTTTCAAATATTTTGACTGATTAATACTTAAAGTCCAAGATTTATATCCATGGTTATTAGTGATGTTTTAAGAGATTACTAAACTCTGTCTTGGTGGTTCAGTCACCTGTAATACTGTAATTTGCACTGCAGTAGTGAGAGAACAAATTACAAGGTTTTCATATTTAAATGCCGGATACTAAAAATATTCTCTTGCAAAGCATCTTTCTGTGAATGAGACCAGCAGGCAGAATAATTCTAACTGTACTGGTCCTCAGCAAATGCTACTCAGTGGACAGTGCGATACCTTTTGTCATGAACCAGCAGAGATATTGTGCATAGATATTATAGTACACAAGCTGTCAGCTTTCTGGACCATAAAGGTCCCTTTGTTATGAGGCTGAGAGGCTTGCATATTTGGTGTTGAAATCTTGTGTAACGTAACATTAGTGACAATGTCTATGTTAGTCCAGTAAAAAGGCATCATACTATCCAATGAGTACGTCTGACAGAAATACCATCAGCTGTTTGGAGATAAGGAGCCAGATTTTCAAACTCCCAGAAACTGGCACAGGTGCAGGGCAAACCTGGTGCAGGTGGGGCTTCACCTGCGGAGCTGCAGTTTTTATCACAGGTGCGTATTTTTAAAGCTGGAACTGGTTTACGACCGGCTCCACAATTTACCGCAGCTTGCAGCCATTTTTTGGTGCAGCTGTGCCACCATGTTACACCTGGTTGCACCAGGCATAACATCCCCCTGCAGCTTCGCCTGCTGCCTGTGTGGAGCATGGGTTGAAGATACAAATGTCCGCAAACGCAGGGAAGTTGTAACGCAATGGTGACAGTGGCATGAGACTTAGTCTCAGAACAGCCAAAAAATCAGGCCCAGAGTCTAGTTTCTTCTTGTGGATCGACTTAGTTTCAGACAATTCAGGGTAAAAAAAAATACTGCAATTTCTTTAAATAACCCTTATAGCATTGTTAATGCCTAGTCTATGTTACTCTGGTAGATGTATCTTGTATTCCACCTGCTCTTGTGTTCCTGCTGTGTATATATTGTATAATATTAGTTATCCTGTTTATTTATGTATGTTTAATGCCTGATCTGTTTTAAGTTACCTACCTGGCTTTCCACTGTAGTAATTTTTGCAACATTGTTAAATCTCTCTGTATCCTGTATATTATTATTGTATTTATCTATTGTATGGTGTTCACCATTGACACCCAGGTTGTCACTGAAAGAGGGACTGCATGGTTTCAGTGGGCTTACCTGGTTACCAACATTCTAATAAATAAATAAATAATACTTGCCTTTATTTTGGCAATGAACAGTTTGTAGGGCAAGGAACCAGATCTGAACTAGACAAACATAACAGCATAATAACGATCTAAATATGAGGCTTAGATTTATCCTTTATGGCCCCAGTCAAGGAAAGCTAATTAAAATGAGATTATCATGAACCTTGAAAAGTTGCTTAATGAAATGCCATCTGAACTGATATGATACTATGTAGCTGTTCTGTAATATGGCCAGGAAAAATGTCATTCGGCATCCATTATCCAGTCACCCATATTTGCTTAATGTGAATTAGTCTATTAGCACAATGCTGTAATAAATATTTGATTTATCACTATCAGTTCTTTGAAATGAGTGTATAGTACCAGCCTTCCCAGTCAATCTAAAGCAAACACTGCATATAAGGTTCCAGTGTATGAAAACATGGGCTAAGCTGAAATTCATAAGGGCTTATACGGCTACCAGAAGACAGCTGCCGCTACTAAAATCCCAAGTTTAACAGCTAATGTACTTATTCGCAGGGCAGTTTTATTATAATCTGTTCATTAAGGGAAGCTTCTAGTCAGTCATTAGCTTACGGGTTTTCCACTTCGTAAATATCTAAGCTGAACAGCAGTGCTTCAGAGCCTAGATTCAGATTTCAAAAATATATGTGATGTTTTAGGTTAAATTTTCTAGGGTTTTTCTCCTTGCATTCCCAAAGTGCACAGCCCAGGGCTAACAAGTTTTGTTACAGACTACCAAAGATGCTGAGCTGGTAATAACTGTCAAACAGCAAATAAACAAATCTGCTTCCGTCTCTGTTTATCTGACAGGTAATTTTTATTACTGTTGAGTAACTGATTGGTTTAGTTGGTTCCTTGTAAGCTGGAGGCTCAACACAACTGCTACAGTATTTCACCTTCTCTTTCTGAAGATGCTGATGCTAATATTTTGAAGACCGCAATGACGTTGGTACAATGATATTCAAAAAGGCATGCAGAGGAACATAAGAGGGAAAAACAGTCTAAAAATCATTAGCTTTTACATTTATTTAAAAATTGAAATGCATTGTGATGGAACATGGAGTTTGCTTTTACATGCTAGAATGTCACCTTACTAGCCTTGGTTTTTTTTGGAGTCTCTGTACGCCAATCCCGGGGATCTCTCTCCAGCTACCTCTTGTGCCCACGCTCTGCCTTCTTGTCTGAAGCTTAATATACCAGGCCAACCCAGCCCAGCTGCTCCCCCAGCTCTGAACCCCCTTAGGCAGGGCCACCTTATGCCCTGGCGTGCTATCTATAATCCAAGGCGCTGGACTGGAATCGGGGGAGAACCCTGGAAAGTGAGCCCGATGGAGGGAGTGTGGCCAGGACACAGGAGGCACCCTCGCCTATCCCCGAGGCCGTGGATTTTCTATGTAGGTGGATTTCCCTCTCAGGAGCAAGGATGTGCAATAACGCCAGCACGGAAAAGCCGTAGGCATCCGCTGCGCTCCTCCCCTATGCACACAAGCCACAGGTAGTACCTCCAGTCTCCACTGGGGGTCTCTACTGCACCAGGGAACCATGGGTCCCTCCCCAGGGAGAGGAGAACAGTCCATCAGATGCTCGATCCTCTCACTCCCCTGCCAACCCCCAGTGCCCGAGCCCATTCTCAAACTCAGGTCACCAGTGTGGTGCAAGGTGTGGCGTCCAGCGCCTCCACCCTCAGCACCACCAGGCCGGCACTAGCCTTGTTAATTTAGAATGAATGTTATAGGATATCACTCTTAGTTAAAAGCCAAGTGAGTTATTCTTTTATCTTTTCCTACCACAGATGTTGATATCAGTGAGTAAGTTTGTAGTGTGATTTATGATACAAGTTACAGCTCAAGGACTTGAACTACTTTAGTTAGCAATATCTGTTGTGCAGCTGTTCCATTGGTGGGATGGAGACAGTTGCTTCTCAGCAACAACTTCTCTAGGATTTGACAGATTTTTTGTCTGGAAACCCAGAACACTATTTCGGAAGGAAAATTATATATCAAGATTCAGACAGCTAAGGCCCAACAACCAGCTTTCATATTGTTCATTTATTTATTTGTAATTTTTTGACCAGGAAAGGCACAGTAAGCTACTGTATAGTAGCTTGTCTCCAGGTCCATCCTGGCGCTAGCTAACATGGATCTTACCATATTGATGGGAGAATGCTGAACATGACACGAGAGAAAATCCCTTATTCTTCTTGGATGGTGTGCTTGTTGTGGAGTTAAGCGTTCCACTGTGCCCAACAGGCAGCATATCAATAGTTTTAGCTCAGTTCACTAATCCTAGTATACCTCTATTTGTCTAGGTCATGCTTTGGTTGAGTAACCATGGTTGCTTGGGTGTCAAAAGCACTCATAAATATAAACAAATTGTAGACAAGGTATGTACAAGGCCCATGGGTACAAATGCCATAGAAACCCAGCAACATCTTTTTTTATTGCCTTTATATCTCCAGTTTGGGGGGACTTGATGGCTAGAGAATGTCATGAACCACCATACAACAGTCTCTCTTATACAGAATTGGTGCTGGGATTCTTTTCTTTTTTTAAAAACTTTATTTTTATTAAAAGAGGTATAACAGTAAAGACAGTTATGTGATTCGGACAGTCAGACATTAAAATCAGCAAATCATCACTAATTTAGAACATATTGATAACTAAACAGTGGGGTCGGCTGGGGAGGTAGAGGAATGAGCGTCTGATGGACTGCTCTCCTCTCACTGGGGAGGGATCCAGGGTTCTCCAGTGCACTAGAGACCCCTGGTGGAAACCAGAGGTACTACTAATACTTGGAGCAGCATAGGGGAGGAGTGCGGCAGACGCTTACGGCTTCTCCATGCAGGTGTCATTGCATGCTCACACTCCTAGGGGGGAAACCACAAATAAGGAAAAATATCCCTGGCCCTGGGGATAGACGAAGGCACCTCCAGTGTCTCGGGCCACACTCCCATAGTCGGGCTTGCCTTCCAGAGGCCCCCTTCCAACTCCAGCCCGGCACATTAGATTCTAGATAGAGCACCAGGATGTAGACGGCCCCACCTTGGGGGTTCAGAGCCGGGGGATTCACTGGGCTGGGTTGGCCCTAGAAGACACAAGCTTCAGATGGGAGGTAGAGTTGCAGATGAGTGGGGTAGCTGGAGAGAGTTCCTCAAGACCTGGAGCAGAAATAAAGTCCACACACAAAAAAAAAAAAAAATATTCCATTTTGTTAATACATGTATTATATACACCGCAAGAGCTTATTGGCTTGCTTCTTCTTGAGCTAATATCCTTTATCAAATTTTAGAATAACAGGAGCTAAGACTATTATTCAGTACACATAGAATATGTGGAACATAAATTAGAGACAAAAAAATGTCATTGTAAATGTGTTCCAGACATTTTTCTGAAATCTCAGCCACTAACATGAAGCTGATAGTAAGCAAAATCAATTGCTAGGAACAGATTTGGTTAGGCCTCAGCAGGTATTGGCAAAGCATATACCCATTATCCATTAGATCATTCCTATACTGCTATAGCATCAGAAAGACTGTAAAAGAGGATAGTTCAGAAAGGTTTGTGGAAGATATTAGAGGAAGGGAAGGGTAGCTAGGCCTCATGGGACAAAGTCTGGATATTTATTTAACTGGTGGATGGAGTACTCACTTGCACCATCTAGTTTCAAAAAGGGTGGGCTTATTCATAATAGCATAAGTCATTCGCCCCATTGCACAGATCTCGAAGATAATTTTTCACAAACCCTCTAGCGTGGGAGTCCGGTCTGTATGCCAGAGTCCAATAATGACTTTTTTCATGGCAAAGACTAAGACTAAAACCAGCTTTAGAACGAAACCTCACAATTGGCTTCCCTGTGGGGGGGATCGCAAGGAGAAGGATTGAGGGAGTGATCTCTTCTGGGCAGTCAAAGACCTCTTCGATTTCCTGACTTATTGCCTGCCAGAATGGTTGAAGGCAAGGGCAGGGCCAGAAAATGTGTGACTGATTCGCCTGGAGCTGGCCACAGCCCTGGCAACAGAGTACTGTAGTGGGCTCTGCATATTTAGCCACTATATCTGGCAAGCAGAAGAACTGATATTGGCATTTCCAGGAAAATTCCCTCCAGTAAGTGGCTGAGGTCAATCTAAAGGCAGGGACAGCAAATTTATGCCAGGTTTCAATGGTGTGATTAGACTCCAGTTCTGTATTCCGTCTCTGCAAGACAGATGTAGTTGATTTGGTGGAGGTCTCGTGTAGTACCTTATAGAGATCCCCTATGAGGTAAGTCCAGGTTTCACCTCAGAGGCAGGATAGAAACATAGAAACATAGACTTTGACGGCAGATAAGGACCACTTGGCCCACCCAGTCTGCCCATTTCCCTACCTATTATAAGTATCTGAAGGAGCTTGGGGAGTTTATCTGATAATTGGCTGAAGCCTTTACCTCTCCCAGCCAAGTAAGACCAAAGCTGCAAGTCTTGATAATGATCCGTGACTGGGAGTGGACAGGTTGCCTGCAGAGAAGAAAACAGGAAAACACCCTGCAAATTTAAAAGCTGAAAAGCATTCCTAAGTCCCAGTCTGCTCCTTACCAGCATAGCCCCATCAATTCTTGTTGGTGATAGACCATGTCATATAAAACAGCTTGAAGGTAAAAGCGGTGTGTTGAATGTAAAAAAGTCTTTTGAATTACCAACCACTGGCGTAAGATTTCCACTGTATATTGGTGAAGTTTGGAAAGAGGGAGAAGCGGGGGTGCAAAATAAATATTTGTCCAGGTTGTATATATCATTTAATGCAAACTCTTTTTGTTTTCAATATGGCTGCCATGAAGGCACGATCCATGCACATTGTGTCCTCAGCTGTGCTGCCAGTGCATAGCACCTGAGATCTGTGAAATTAACTCCTCCTCCTCCTCACCCCCAGGGTGGTGCTGCGATTGCTACTCCTTGACTGAAATACTGTCACCGCACTCCGCTGGTCATACCTGCACTACTATTATAAATGGCACTGTCGTTGTGGGTGTGTTTTGAAACAAGACAGCACTGCACTATGACATATTGTATAATGCCACGAGTTCCCTGCAAAAAGTCCACAACCAGGAAGAGAAAAAGCTTGATAGGTTAAAAGTCAGGGACTTACCCAATGGGCACAGTGCTGCTCCTCCTATCCAGATGTGAGGAGTAGGCTTATTCA
Source organism: Neoceratodus forsteri (assembly GCA_016271365.2). Classification (NCBI taxonomy): domain Eukaryota; kingdom Metazoa; phylum Chordata; order Ceratodontiformes; family Ceratodontidae; genus Neoceratodus; species Neoceratodus forsteri. The sequence continues at coordinate 58,482,409 of JADMNL010000026.1, read as the reverse complement.
AAATAAAATACTCTCCCACTGGTATCGCACTCCCTCAACACTCTTTCAGCTACACCTGGTAGATAATGATCTGTGCTGGAGAGGCTGCTCTGCAGTAGGGAATCTTCTACATATCCTGTGGTCCTGCCCTCTCTTACAGCCCTTCTGGGTGGCCGTTCAGGGCCTTGCAGCACAGGTCCTAGGCATGCAGCTAGAATTAGACCCACTGGTCTGGATCCTAGGCCCCCCCCACCACCACCACAGTGAAACTGAATAGGCATCAGATAAGATGGCTGGCCCTGCTCCACCTTCAAGCCAAGTGGCTTATTCTGTGATGTTAGAGAACTGCAGAAGTTTCCACCTTCTCTGAGCTACTAAACTCCTTTTCTAAGGTTGCAGGCTTAGATAAGCTCTCCCATGTGTCATCCAAAACTGTACTACAGTACCACCTCTGCTGGGCCCCTTATCTGGCTTATCTGTTCCCCCCGCCCTTCACCTGGTCTGACTTCTTCGGAGTGAAGCCGTAGGGTTTAATGAAGGGGTTTTGGCCTGCCTCCCCTCCCACGGCTACCTATAATGGTATCCAGCCCTCCTCTGGTTACCCCCTTTTGACTGTATGGTTAGGAGGAATAATAATGTTTGTTTGTTTGTTTGTCAGGTATCGTTGTTTGCCCCACAGGCAGAGACACAGCATAACAACTTTCTTTTGAACTCAGATTGAAACTGGACACCTTATCCTATAATTATCCATGCTCATTTAACAACTCTGGACTTTAGCACTAGCTCTTATTAACTCTTGCTCATTTACTACTTCTAGTATCAGACCACATCCTAAACGCATAAGAGCTATGTGTCCTCCCTTTCCCCTTATCTGTACCACTCTCTAGTCCTGGGAGCTCATGCTTCACCTTCATGTAATCTTGCTATGTGATGTACGCTGCAATGTACATCTGTATTTGTACTTGCTTTAAAAACAAATAATAACAAGCATTTGTCAATGCCAGATGTTGTTTCACTGGCATTGGCATTGGTAGTGCCAGACCTAGAGATGCATAATAGGAATGGCAGTGAAGTATTGAAGTGACGCCAACCCCACACCCACCCTGTAGAGAGTGACAGGCATTGGGGTGTGCCTCTGGGTCATCAGCTATAACGCTCATGCCATTGTACCTCACCCTACCCTGTAGACACTGACAAGTGTTGTGGTGTGCTTTGGGGTCTTTGGGCATTATACTTACCCCATTCCATAAGGAAATCAGCGGACGTGGGTGCAGTATAGGAGAATGGGGTGAATTTTGGGCCGAACAGTGCAAGGCACACCATGATGCCTGTCAGTGGCTGCAGGAGTGGGAGTGAGGTGGAATGGCGTGAGCATTACATTCGATGATCCCAAGTCACACCCCTGGTGCCTGTCAGTCTGTACTGGTGGGTGCTAGCAGTTGGAAACCCTAACACCATAGGCGTGCGGTGGTATTTTCACTCCAAATTTTCAACATGGGCTGTTTTTGAGCCCACCTCATGAAAAGCAGCACAATCAGTTTGTTAGCCGAAAGGTGGTTTTGCACAGTGGCTATGCCATTTGGCGACACAGGAACAAAAACACATTTTGGGCAGAATGTGGAGAATGGCAACTGTATTGTTCATAAGGAGGCGTAAAAAATGGCAACGTTGAAAATGTGAAATGAAAATATGAAAAACTGGTGAAGTCATGAGCATGCATAGAAAGTGCGCAACACAAGTCCGTAACCCAGTTATTTTTGGGAGTTTGTCACCCACATTTTCAACATAGGCATTTTGGGACCTCCCCTCATGAGCAGTTGTGCTGTGATTTTGTTAATCTGTCCCAAAAGTTGATTTCCCACAGCGACCAGCCATTGTGTGCCACAGGTGCAGAAACACATTTTGGGCAGGATGTGAAAAATGACAGCTGTACTGTTCATAAGGAGGTGTGAAAAAATGCCAGTGTTGAAAATCTGGCATGGAAATATTGCAAATTTGCGAAGTTACAAGGGTGCATGGAAACTGCGTAACGCATGCTTGTAACACAGTCATTTTATGGAGTTTCGGCACCAAATTTTCAACATAGGCATTTTAGGACCTCTGCTCATGTACAGTGTCACCGTCATTTCCTCAAACTGTCCTGAAAAGTGATTTCGCACAGCGACCGCGCTATTCTACACTGGACGTGCGAAAAGACATTTCAGCCAGGATATGTAAAATGACAGCTGTACTGGTCATAAGGAGGTGTGGAAAAATGGCAAGTTTGAAAATCTGGAGTGAAAATATCTGCGAACTTACGAGCGTACGTGCAAGCTGCGCAATGCACCCTCGTAACTCAGTCATTTTGTGGAGTATCATCACAAAATTTTCAACATATGCATTTTAGGACCTCTGCTCCTGAACAGTGTCACTGTCATTTTCATAATCTGTCCCGAACACTGATTTCCCACAGTGACCGCGCTATTCTGAGCCAGAAGTGCGAAAACACATTTGGACCAGGATGTGAAAAATGATAGCTATACTGTTCACAGAGAGGTGTGGAAAAATGCCAGTGTTGAAAATCTGGCATGAAAATATTGCAAATTCGTGAAGTTACGGCGTGCGTAGCAACTGCGCAATGCTGCAGCTCATAAAGCAGGCGTTTTTGGACTTTTCCGCAAATTTGCAACATAGGCTTTTGAGTGCCCACCTCATGAACACTGGAACTGTCATTTCGTAATCGGTCCCAAAGGTGATTCCGCAGTGACCGCCAAAATCACTTTTGAGCGAATAATGCCATGACAGTGGCAGAATTAATGAGGAGGGGTCCCAAAAACCCCATGTTGAAAATTTGGTGCAAAAATTCCAACAAATGCCTGCAATATGCATCAAAGTTCAAAAAACCCTATTTATACCATTATACAGCTTACCGGCATTTCGTCAGTTCCCTGTCGGCTTTGAAGAGTGCAGACGTGTTCCCGGTCCACCAAAGATCGTTGCGCCAGACACTGGAGGTAAGTATAGGGTGAGGGGGGTGTGGGAGGCAGGGTGCACAGGCGGTGGGCATGGGTTGCAGGAGGGGCAGGGAGATGGCGAGGACCGTTTTCTTTTCACCGCTTTTAAAAAAAAAAAAAACATTGTGGGACTTTTTTTGCAGGGCATTAGTGCGCTGGGGTGGAATCCCAGCATGCCACCTAAGTTTTTTAGGGAGATTCTGTGGCCGGCGAGGATTGGGCACCCCGTCAGCACATGCTGAGGGGACACCTGAGCCGAGTTGGGCACCCCTTGGCAAGCAACCCCTAAAGGGCTCGGGGACACAGTATGTCAATGGGGTATGGGCTCCCCGTCGGTAGAATAAAACAGGACGGGGATAAATGCCGACAGGATTGGGCCCCCTGTTGTGAAGGAAAACTGTTAGGGCGCATGATGCCAAGGGTTGGCCACCCCCTTGGCATACATTGCACATGTGAGGAGACACATTATGCTGATGGGGAGTGGGCTCCCCCGTCGGCATTGTGACAGGCAGCGGCAGCAGTCACTGCCGCCATGTTGCCTGCACTTCGGGAGGCGTGTTGTGGTCACGCTGCATGAGAGCTTCGCTCTCATTGCAGCAGACCTTTTCTTTGTTCTGGTGGCCACATTTGGTATGCTGAGGTCAGAGCCTGCTGCTGGCTGATTGGGGAATGAGAGACACACCTTCTGATGTGTACCCTGCATTCGCCCAACACTGGCCGTGCCTCCAAATGTGCTACCACCACAAGATGTTGGCTGGCGTGCAAGCGCAAGAGCCAACAGAAAAAGCATTAACCACAAAACAAAAAGTCATGGACTTACGGAGGCACCACACTGACTAATCATTTTGGCCAAAGGACATGTCATGGTGTGAAGCACTACATTCCCCCTTTTTACATGTTCTCAGAAAACAAATGGTAAATCTGCTGATGTACGTTTGAATTTGGGGTTTTCTTCTTGTTTCATGTAGGGTTGTTTCTTTTCTTTTCCTTTTTTTCCCCCGTCATTATTTCTTTTTGCATTTGAGCAATTATGATTTTGTTTATGTGTATTTTCTTTGTCATAGCATGATTTTCCATATATATAATTGCTCACTGTTTTGTTTGGATTAATTGTTGTTGCATTCTGTATTATGTCCTTTTTTATTTTAAATAAATCTCCTCTAGTTTTCTTCCTCAAATGCTTTAAATGGTATATTTGGAAGAACAGATGTTTCTTTTCTTTGCATCAAAAGTTCTTTCATTTGCATGAGCTGTTGGCCAAGATTACTTTTGAAATAACAGAATTATATGCTTACAAGGCCAGACATTACCCAAGACATGTGCTGCAAGACATGTGGCGGGGCATGCATTGGATAACAGATACCGACAAACCTGCGATGCAGTCAGGGGTGTGATACTGCTTCATTTTTCTTTGTTGTACCAGGTATTAACTCTTCATTTTCCTTTTTGTCCCTTTTCTTTTTTTATTAATATATTTAGCGTTCAATAATGGAGATGACTATATCAGTTTTTCTTTCTATTCTTTTTTAACTTTATTCCTTTTTCTTTATACAATTACTAACATACTAAAAATGCCAGCAGAGTAGGCATCATGCTCTATCAGGTCTACTCGGGAGTCAGTACCCCGAATGGGTACTGATACCATCCTCCTGGCTCATCCCAAGATCCCCCCTTCCCACAGCCATAGCCCCCAGATAAGTATTCCTCAGCTTCCCCCAACTGTATCTGTCCAAGCCCCTCTTAAACCCCTTCACCATAGATACCTCTACCAGCGCCTCAGGCAATGCATTTCATGGTTCCACCACCCACTCAGTGAAATACCCCTCCTTTCCCCTGAGTTTCCCACCTCAAGCCTCGAACTGTGACCCTGGTGGCCCTCCTACCTTCCTCTGAAAGGCCCCATGAAGAGTTACCTTATTAGCCCCTTTTAGATACTTGAAGACCTCAATCATGTCCCCACTGTCCCTCCTCTCCTCCAGTGAGGACAGGCTGAGCTCCTCAAGCCTCTCCTCATATGTCTTATCTCCCAGACCCCGGCTCATCTTGGTTGCCCTTCTCTGAACCCGCTCCAGGAGTTGAATATATTTCATTAGGTGCGCACACAGTACTCGAGGTGTTGTCGGACCAGGCAATTGTACAGAGGCAGAATCACCTCCCTACATCTAGAGATAATCCCCCTGGCAATGCGACCCAGCATTCTAGTTGCCTTGGCTGCAGCCCTCCTACATTGCTCAGAGTTATTCATTTTGGCATCCACCAGCACTCCCAGGTCCTTTTCATCACTAGAAGCCTGCAGCATGTCCCCCCCCCAAGGATGTGCAACCAGCTTGGGTACCTGCGCCCCAGGTGAAGCACCCTGCATTTTCTGGTGTTGAATTTCAGTTTCCAGGTGTGAGACCATCTATCCAGAGTGTCCAAGTCCTCCGGCAGGGCTACCCTACCCTCTTCCCCATCTACCACTGCCCCCAGCTTAGGGTCATCCGCAAAGAGACTCATTTTGCTCCTAACACCCTCCCTGACATTGGAGATGTAAGCATTAAACAGGAGCGGCCCGAGAACTGATCCCTGTGGGACCCCACTTATGCCCCCCCCGGAGGACGAGACCACCCCCCCATCACCACCCATTGAGAACACCCAGATAGCCAGTTTCCAATCCACCTGACCATCCGAGCCCCCACCCCATCCTTCCCAGCTTATCTAGCAGACCAGTGTGGGGGACTGAATCAAATGCCTTGCTGAAGTCCAGAAGAGGACATCCACTGGCCTACCCTGGTGGCGCCATTGTCACACTTTCATAGAACTCCACAAGGTTAGTTTGAACGATTTGCCCAAGACAAAGCCTTGCTAGTGGTTATCCAGGTATCCCTGTTCCTCCAAGAACCCCACAACCTCTCCTTTAGGATGGCCTCCATCAATTTGTCAACCATTGATGTCAACCTGACAGGTCTGTGGTTCCCGGCTCCTCCTCCAACCCCTTTGTAGATGGGTACAATGTGCCTCTCTCAATCCTTGGGCACCCTCCCATCTGTAGAGAAGCATTAAAAACGACTGCCGGGTGCAGCCAGGACATCAGCCAACTCCCAAAGTACCCTGGGATGGATTCCATCAGGACCCAGAGTTTTATCCTTTTAGGGACCTGAGGGCTTCCCACACCCTGCCAACAGGTATTTCAACATCCGTGTCAACAGGGATTACACTATCTATGCCTCCCTCCACCCCAGCTAAACCAGCTTGCTCACTCCCATACGGAGCAGCTCCCCAGCTCCCAGAGTCACAACAAGAACCTCAACATTTAATGCCCCTGCCACTTCTACTCTCACATCCTTCTTTCCTGTGGCCACCCCACTTCCTCATTAGAGAAGACCAATGCAAAGTACTCATTTAGTACCTCTACTTGCTCACCTGCCTCCTCCGCTAATCCCCACCCGTCCTCAATCTACTGAACTGACCCCTTACCCTCCTTCTCTCCCTATATACCTAAAGAACCCCTTTTCCCCCTTCCTGATCCCTGTGCTAGCCTCTGCTCTGTCCAAGCCTTGGCCCCTCTCACCTCCCTGGTAACTCTCCTGGCCATTTGGAGATACTCATCCCTGGCCAAGACTCTGCTCGAATGCTTGAACCTGCTGTATGCAGCCCTCTTTTCCTTACCACCTCCTGGACCTCCCTGGTCCACCAGCATGGCTTCCTAGACCTACCATACTTATGCCTCACCCTCGCACAGCACCTAGTAGCCTCCTGTAACCCTTTCTTGATGATGTCCCATCTGCTCTCCGCATCCATGCCCAGCATAATCCCCTCCAAGTGGCCCCTAAGGATTTGCCCCATGCTCTTAAAGTCTACTCCTCTAAAATCAACTGTCATCATCCTTGTGCGATCCCCCCCCCCCGGTCCAATACAAACCAGACCGTGGCATGATCACTTCCAGCTAGGGGTTCCCCCACTTCAAGTTCCTTAACAAGATCACAGTCAGCCAAGACTACATCGAGGATATGACCCTCTCTCGTTGGGTCAATGACTTGCTGAATTAGGAATGCATCCTGGAAAATGTCCAGCAGCCTCTGCTCCTTTAACAAGGGGGACGACACAGTTCCCCAATCAGTCACTGGCACGTTAAGGTCCCCCAATATCACCATCCCACCCCCTTCCTGACCACAGTGGTCCTTTATATTTGCCAGCTGGCTATCCTCCAGAACGTCAGCCAGCATGGGAGGCCTGTAGACCACCCCCGTCCTGACTGCCTTGCCCCTGGGGTTTGCATGGTAACCCATAGGGCCTCGACACTGCCCCTGCTTCCTCCACTCTGCTTATCCCGATGCTGGTGTTTTTAATTTTTTGTTCTATCTGTTTAGACTGCCTTTAATTAGTTTTATTTTCTATAAAAATTCCCTACTCTTTTAGGGGCAAGAGGATACTGTAGCTAGAACTGGAAGGAACCCCCTTCACAGGGATCTTCTCCCTCCATCCTCCTAATCCTCCTCCATATCCAGTAGGTCAGGATTGTATTCTATCTTGTCACCATCCTGAATGAGGACTGAAGCAATTGAGGGACCTGGCAACAGATGTGGTGACTGTACTGGAGGAGCAAAGGCATGTTTTGGGTTCCGTCGACTACGGCGGTGCCAACAGGAGATGCCCAGTCAGTGGGACTGGCCCTGATGCGGTCAGTGCCGGGGAGTTAATATTTCTGAAAACAACACCAGCATAACCTGGGAGTTGATGATGCCCTGCTGCAGGCTCATGACTGCTGTCATCACCGGGGCAGAACCCAATGACAGAAGCTGCATACTGTCTGTATTAGGCATGGCAGTGCCAGAGCCATGCCCCGACCTTGATGTATCAACAATGGTTGGGGTGGCTGTAGTTAATGTTGCTGGAGTGGGCAACAATGAAGATGTACTGTCCTTCAGTGGAGACCCCAGCCTCACTTCTCTACGCCTATGGCAGCCAGATGAGGAGGGGTTCGATGACAAGTTTTCCTTCTCCTTGAATTTATCTGTCTTTTTTTTTTCATTTGTTCATCTGAGGCCCAATACAGAATGTAGGTCTCTCCTGGATTTGGGACCAGAAAGTATCTGGAATAAGATTCCACCATGTCAGTTCAACACCTATATGGTCAACTGACACTACAGCAACACGACAATGCTGACGGTGACCATGCCGCATGTCAATTGTGCTGCCTGATCGCCATCGCACCCAATGCACCAGGGCACATTCTGGCAGCAGGGACAAGTGGCCACAAGGATAATGAGAAGGAGGTGGGCCCTCAATTACAATATTGTATGTATTTGGAATGGGAACAAAAGCTTATTGAATGATTTTACTGCTTATATTAATTTAAATGATAGAAATCTGAGGTTCATACATCATTTTGATCATAAGCAAATGCCATTCATAGATATCATTCTTTTCGAAAACCAGGAGAAAATGTACAGGTGAAGGGTTACCATAAAAAGCATTACAGGCAATACCATCTTACATGCGGAGCGCATACATCCAGCTTCTCTAGTTAAATTAATCCCATATGGAGAAATATTCTGGTTAAAATGCAATTGCTCTAACCCTTCAACCTACAGCGTAGATTAGTAGATTAGTTGAATGATGGCTTTTCTTTTTGTTTACAATTTTGACCCTGAAAGACACACTAAGCTGAGGCTTGTTCCCAGGTGCATCCTGGGAGCACAGGAAATTAAGTGACTTGCTTATAGTTAAACAGTATGCAAGTGATGGCTCTGGGACTCAAACCCAGTTCTCCAGGTTTGCAGCTCAGTGCTCTTAACCACTATGCTATACTGCCTCCTGAGATTGCTTTACAAAAATATATGTAATATATATATATATATATATATATATATATATATATATATACACACACATATATATACACACACATCTATACATATATACACATTTTGTTTTTCATTCATTGCAAAAAACTCTGTTAATGCATCAGTTAGGGTTTCTGTTACAGCTAAAAAAGTCTGGAAATTCGACGTTAGGGTTACCAACGCTACCACCACCCCACCCTCCACACACCAATAGACATTAGGTGTGCCTGGGGTCGTCTGCCTCAACTCTCTACTCCCCATTCCATGTGTCAGGAAGCTCAGATGGTACAGTATAGGAGAATGGGGTGAGAGTTAAGCCTGATAAGGCACACCCTGACGCTATTGATGTGTGGAGGGTGGGGGGTAGGTTGGTAACCCCAACATCAAATTTCCAGACTTTATAGCTGTAATAGAAACCCTAACTGATGCACTAATTGAGTTTTTTGCAATAAATGTCCCTTCTTTTTGAGAAAGTGTTATCTTACCCATTTGTAGTTGTGGTAGTGCAGGGCCCCATCACGCTGCCACCTCTCCATAATGGTATGCATTTGTAGAAGTGCAGAGCCTGTCCAATGTATCCAGAAGTGTAGAGACACTGTAATGAACCCTCATCTCCCTGTAGGAGCACAGGGCTCAGAGGGCTCTACGCTCCCAGTATTGCATAATGGAGGGTCTGCGCCCCATTATTGCATAACTGCATCCATATGTGGGCCCTGCACTCCCATCTACCCATAAGTATAGAGACATAAGCGCAGGCCTAGAGACATTCCAAATAACCCTTGTGCTGCAAATGTGGCAATAGCTCAGTAACCATAGAACTTTAGAAAAAATTCCACAGCAGTTGTAATCATGACCTGGCAACCTGCACATGCTTGCTTAGTGGTGTAGTAAGTAGTGCTTAGCGAAAAATCTGTATCTCAAATCATTTTCAAGATATAGCCGCCAAAAGGTGGTGTGGCCACCACAATGTTGTCCTGTGGGAAATTTCAAAACTTTAGAGTGCTATAACTATGGAACCAATGTAAATTTTCCCCAAACCAGCAAAAGGAACATCTGTGGAGCAAGTCCTTTTACCCTGCAAATTGCAGCCCAGAAGTCCAAACTGTTTAGTTTCAGTGAAGTGGCAAAGAAATGTTTTTTGTGCAGCACTGTGAAATTGCTACAGTTTGCAACTTTTGTAAAAGCGATCGCAAAAGCCTGTTGCAATTTTCGAACATACGGTGCAACACTGTCACAAATTTTACGAAAATGTCCCACGTTCTGTTGCAAATTGCAACACTACGAATGGGAAAAATGAGAAAAACATAATTCCGAGCATTATTTCTGAAATCTGAAGCCAGGATCATGTTCCTAGGGCCCCAATTAGGTAAACACAACTGTTGGTGTTTACCAAGGGCCATGATTTTTTGAATAACGTTTTCTCTGTTGCTAACTGAAAACACGATGGCAGCTGCCACGACAATACTGAACCCATTTGTGACAGAAAAAGGTGCTTTCGCGAAAGTGAAACGTGCTTCATACGGCACATAAATTTTTTCAATAGGCTATAATGGGAAATTTAAATATTTTATAACTTTTGAACAGATTAATATTTTTCACCAAACCTTCATAAGGCACATCAGTGACCCAGACCCCATATTCTCTGAAAATGTCAGACCAGAGAGACAAACCGTTTGGGTTGTAGCCCTGAGAAAAGAAATTGCCCAAAAGTGGTGTTTTCATGTTTGTTCATACACCACAGCTCTGCACATCTGACTGGAATAAAACTTGCCAGATCCAGAGATCTGTGGCACCAGACTATGCATGCAAAATTTCAGGTAAATCGGTCAAACAGTTGCAAGGTTATTAACATGCAAAATTTGGGGTTCAACATAGAAGTGGCTGGGCAACCCTAACTATAGTGCAAGATATATTTTTATATATATATATGTATATATATATATCTATATGTATATATTAAACAGTTACAGAAATGTCCTCCATAGACTTCTATGAGGCATGCCCCCGCGCTCTCCCTGTTTAGAGGTCAAAAACTGTCTAAGTGCTAAGGTGAGGCTAGCAGCCCGGGAAGTGGAAGGCATCAGCTGGCCATCTGTGCAGCACAGTTTTTGACACCTCCCCTCCCAAAGTGGACTAAATGAAAAATTTCCTTTTTGGGCTTAAAGGAATATTGCCAACATAAGACAATGAGTGAATGTACTGTATTAAGAAAAGCCATTACCACAATCTTATAAATTCCCTTTAATATATTTTCGTGATGCCTGAGATAACAGTTTTTATCCACTTAGTTTTCTCAATACATATGTTGTAAAAAATATATATAACACACACACATGCACACACACACACACACACACACACATGTATATACATATATATTACAAAAAAACTATGTTAATGCATATGTTAGGGTTGCACAGCCACAAAAGGAAGGGAATCTGGCATTAGGAGGTTTTTCAACCCTAATCCCTCCCTCCCATCACCTGCCTTTATGACCCAAGGTCAAGCTACAGGTCCGAGGACAGGCCACATGGGTCTATTGCTTTTAGTTGTAGGTCCAGAGCAATGCCACACAAGTTTGCTGCTTTGCGCAGAGCCTGCTGGATCAGTTGGAACATTCTTTGCCTAGGGTCTTAGACCTTTAGCTTGAAGCAACAGACCTGTGTGGTATAGTCCCGGACCTGTTTGTCCATGGGTTGTGAGGGTAGTGGCAAGGGGAGGGTGAATATTAGGCTGAGAAAATCCTAATGCCCCTTTTCCCTCCTTCTGTGGCTTTGTAAGCCTACCGTATGCATTAAGTCATTTTTATGTTGCTTGCATGCTTAAAAGCGATGTTGTGGCAACTGCTGCAGAAGCAGGTGTGGAGGTGCAAGCGCTATTGTGGCCAATGCCCCCGCTTTTGATGCTTGGCCCGCGTTCCCCAATGGGGTGGCATGTTGCTGCCAACACTAGTACAGCCAGCATGCCACCACCTTGAAATGTTTTAGCTGCTGCAATCAGGGGCCGCTCATCATTGCAGCATCAGACATTCCACTGCAATGAGGGTGACCCGTCATTGCAGGCGGTTCCTGCATGCCCCCAACCCAGTTTGCCGATGGGGCCCAGTCCCCATCGGCATAATATCCACAGGAAATTTATGCTGTATGCCGAGGGTGCCCAATCCCCTTGGCATCATGCCCCCGCTTTGGTTGCCGATGGGGCACCCAATCCCCAACGGCTTCAGTCCCCCCTTCCAAGTTGAATTTGCTGATGGGGGATCCCACTCTCCGTCAGCATAATGTCCCCCTCAATGAATTGTATGCCAGGAGGGTGCCCAGTCCCCCTCGGCTCTTCCCCCCATGTGCCGACAGGGGTGCCCAATCCCCTGTCGGCTACAGCATCCCCAAAAAAAACACTCAGATGGCATGCTGGGAGCCCATCCCAGCATGTCAAATGTCCTTGTAAAAAGAAAAACTGTCACGCGATGTTTTTCTTTTTAAACCCTGTAAAACAGAAAGCAGTCCCTCATTGAGTCCGTGACCCGCCCCAACCCTCACCCACCCTCTGTGCACCCTGCCTCCCATCCCCTCACCCCATCCTCTACCTCAGAGCTCAGCGACGATCTTTGGTGACCAGGAACACGTCTGCACTCTTCAAAGCCGACCGCAAACTGAAGAAATGCCGTAAGCTGTATAATGGCATAAATAATGTTTTTTTCAACTTTGGTGCATATCTCAGGCAGTTTGGGGAATTTTGGCACCAAATTTTCAACATGGGGTTATTGCGATCCCTCCTTATGAATTCAGCCACTGTCATGGCATTATTTGGTCCCAAAAGGTGATTTCACAGTCACTGCACAGAATCACCTTTTGGGACAATTTAATGTAATGACAATGTCAGTGTTCATGAATGGGCTCTCAAAAAGCCTGTGTTGTAAATTTGGTGAGAAAAATCCAAAAAATGACTGTTTTACGAGCGTGCATTGCGCAGTTGCTACACACGCTCGTAACTTCGCGAATTTCAAATATTTTCATGCCAGATTTTCAACATTGGTATTTTGTTACACCTCCTTATGAACAGTACAGCTGTCATTTTTCACATCCTGACCGAAATGTGTTTTCGCACTTCAGGCGCAGAAAAGCACAGTTGCTGTGGAAAATCAGTGTTCGGGACAGATTAAGAAAATGACAGTGACACTGTTTATGAGCAGAGATCCTAAAATGCCTATGTTGACAATCTGGTGATGATAGTCCATTAAATGACTGTGTTACAAGTGTGGGTTGCTCGGTTTCCACGCACCCTTGTAACTTCACAGATTTGTAATATTTTCATGCCAGATTTTCAACAGTGGCATTTTTTTCACACCTCCTTATGAACAGTACAGCTGTCTTTTTTCACATCCTGGCCAAAATATGTTTTTGCACTTCTGGCGCAGAATAGTGCAGTCGCTGTGGGAAATCAGTGTTTGGGACAGATTAAGATCGGGCTAGTGAGAGAGGGGGAGTGAATGAGCTCAACTGAGCTGTGTCGGGACTGCTGTGGATTTATTTGTGGGCAGAAAAAGGCGCCAATGCAGGCAAGAGATCAGTACAAAAGGGCAGCCTGCAGCACGGGGAGAAACAGAATGAACGAGTGGGGGGGGAGAGAGTGAGCTCAATGGAGCTCTGTCAGGACTGCTGTGGATTTCTTTGTGGGCAGAAAAAGATGCCAATGCAGGCAGGAGCCCAGTACAAAAGGAAAGCCTGCAGCACTGGGAGAAACAGAATGAGCGAGGGAGGGATGGTGAGTGAGCAAGCTCAACGGAGCTCTGTTGGGACTGCTGCAGATTTCTTAGTGGGGAGAAAAAGGCACCAACGCAGGCAGGAGCCCAGTACAAAAGGGCAGCCTGCAGCGTGGGGAGAAATAGGAGTGAGTGAAAGAGGGGGATCAAGCGAGCTCAACAGAGCTCTGTCGGGACAGCTATGAACTTCTTTGTGGGCAGAAAAAGGTGCCAATGCAGGCAGGAGCCCAATACAAAGGGCAGCCTGCAGCTCCGGGAGAAACAGAATGAGCAAGTGAAAAAGGGGGAGTGAGCAAGCTCAATGGAGCTCCGGCCAGGACGGCTGACGATTTCTTTGTGGGCAGACAAAGGCACCAATGCAAGCAGGGCCCAGTACAAAGGGCAGCCTGTGGTGTCAGGAGAAACAGAATGAGCGAATGACAGAGGGGAATGGCCCAGAGCTCAGTGGAGCTCTGCGGGACTTAAAGTTGCCCACCCTCCCACACAGGTCCTCTGTGGTCTTCTTAAGCATGGTACTGTCACTTCCAAATACCTAAACAGCACATAGAAGCAAGCAACATTCGGCATTGACAAATGCTTGTTTTTAATGAATTTCATTACTGTTTGAAAAAGAAGAATTATAACTTGCTTTCGACTGGGCTCCCAAAAGCATAACTTTCTTAATATTTTGTTTGTGTAGGACTTCAGTTGTAGTACAAAATGCATGGGGTGCTTTTTTCAGTCATGTTCTCAACTGCTTTTCCTGTTTTGGGACTTCAAAAAATGTTCATGTAGGACTTAGTCCATTTTTTACAACCATTTTTATTAATACCCAGGTAACTCACAAACTAAAAAAAAAAAGCTGATGTATTTTTCCAGTCATTTTCTTTACTAGTTTTATCTGGTTTTTTTTTGTTGTCTTACCAATTGCACACCCTTTCTGTTACGTACACGCCGAGTTTGTTAAAGTCCATCTCAGTGGTTTTCCAAGGCAACTGTGCATAGAAATGTGAGAAGTCAGGAAACTTTGGTGAATTTCTTTGCAGCGTTTCCTGGATTCATGAAGTGCCACTTCACGCAGTACTTCACGAGCAAAACAGCACTTTGCTCACAAAGTCCTGTGGGAAGCTGTGTGACTATTTTTTGTTTGCAACAACCCCCCACCCCATGGCATGTAGCCTACCCCCTCTCAGCAAACCACATGTATTTAAACATAATCCCCCATTAGGCCCCACTTCTCCTCCCCTTGTACCCAGTGTAATTTATTATTTCTATTGTAAAAGCCAGGCAAGCACCATTCCCTTCACCCTGCCTGCAAAAGCAAGTCCACACCACTTCCTACCTACCTGTCCCTCTATAGTGCCACAGAACCCCTCCCCCTTACCACCCTCTTGCAAAAAATTCCCCCAAAACTCCAAATGATCGTTTGCACCAGTAGAACCTGTAGAAAAGAAAACTGTCCCCTGTCAAAGCAAGTGCATCCTCACTCTTCAAAGTCTCTGATCAGAATGACTGGTTAGTGATGTATACCCTAGTAGTAGTCTTCCTTTATAGGTACAGAAAAACAGAATTTTTGGGTGTGCTGGGGGAGGACGGAGGGCAGTGGGAGCCAGACATGGGTTGGGAATGACTTGAATATTATACAGAATCATTCCATTACTGTGGCAGTAAACTTTGCTGGGAAGGGGAAGGAGGAGGTTCATTCCGGAGAACAACAGGGTAGGGGTAAAGCTCATTAGATGGTGTATGTGGCAGATGGGAGACATTGAGTTATGACACAGTGGGTGGGGGGTGCAGAATTGTTTAAAACATTTTCTTAAAAAAAAAGTTCTGGTGAAGTTGGTGCAGATGCTGGGAACTTTTCAAAACTGCATAAAGTGCAAAATAAACTGTAACATCTCTGCTGCAGATTCAAAACACAACCACATACCTTTGCCACATCCTTCAAGGTAGGCGTTGTGGAAATGGCCGAAACCTATAAGAACTCAGTCTGTTCTAGGTGAGAAATTAAAAATCCAGACTCACATTCCAAGCAAAGAATGAGTTCTGTAAAATGTACTTTCAGATAGCAAACAAAGTGTACCCAACTAAAATCGTTTGAAGAAAGATGCCCACTAACCCCATGCAAAAATGACATTTCTTACACTTGTGTGCTTCCTCAGTGATTTGCTACCATTTCCCCTCATTATCCACAGTGGAACAGAATCAGTTGCCAAGGTTCTTGAACATGGAAAATGAAAGAAATCAAATCCTAACTATAATCGCAGGATATGCTCCTTTAGCTCGGTGACTTTAAAGCAGAACTGCATTGAACATTTATTTTCTCTAGAAACATAGAAACACAGAAGTCGACAGCAGATAAGGACACAAGGCCCATCCAGTCTGCCCATTTCTTTTTCTACCTTATAAATGTGCCACTGGCCTTTGCTCTGTCAGTGGCCTATCTATTCATACTCATCTGTATTGTTCCTTATGCCTATCCCATGCCTGTTTGAAGCCCTGCACTGTATTCACATCCACCATGTCCTGAAGTGGGCGTTCCATGCACCCACCACCCTTTCTGTGAAAAAGAACTTCCTCACATTACCCCTTAATCGGCCTCCCTCTAATCTCATGCTATGTCCTCTTGTCCTGCTATTTTTCTCATATCGAAACATATTAGACTCTTTCACCTTGTTAATGCCCTTAAAGTGTTTGAATGTTTCGGTCATATCACCTCTCTCCCTCCTTTGCTCTAGGGTATACATATTGTGCTCCGTTAATCTGTCCTCATATGTTTTCTGATGTAGTCCCTGCACCATTTTGGTTGCCCTTCTCTGGACTGCCTCAATTTGGTTAATGTCCTTGTGAAGGTGTGGCCTCCAGTACTGCTCGCAGAACTCCAGATGGGGCCTAACCAGTGTCTTGTAAAGAGGGATTATTACCTCCCTCCCTCTTCTGACTTGTGATACCCTTACTAATACACCCCAACATCCCTCTAGCCTTACCTACTGCTTTAGTGGTCTGCTTGGATGATTTCAGGTCATCGGTGATGATGATGATGCCCAAGTCTCTTTTTTCCCTTTCAAATACTGGCCCACATCCTGTTACTTTGCCATATTTACTGGCCTTTTAGCAAACACAGTGCCATTTCTAATTCACTACCTGCCAGTTTCTGATTCATTACCTGACAGTAAGGACCATTTTAGAACTGTATGATGTAGTTTTTCCTTCATTAGCTCTTCTATATGGAGTATTTGTGCTCTACTATAAGTTAACGGAGGTGCTAGGAGGGCCTCGTATGAATATAAGAGTGTCGCTTCACGCGTTCTTAGGGCAAGAGAACTGTAAACCAAAGGTCAGCAGTTCTGGTGCCCTAAGGACACAAGAGGTGACACTCATATCCATAAGTGGCCCTCCTAGAGCCCGTATAAAGTAAATCAAATATCCTTTTTGCGGTCCCTTTCTGTGACATGAGTGGCAGTCATTGAGAAGCTCATTACAGTGCTTAGCACATGAGATGCCAAGAGTACCTCACGTACAACTGAAGGAAGTGCTGTGATTGGTCAGGGATAGTCATGTGATCTATAATATAGAACTTTGTGACCGAAAGGGAAATAAAGTACATCATACAGTTCTAAAAATGGTACTCACCACTTGTGTGCAAATCAGAAACACCCTCTGTGTTTACTAAAATGCCAGTAAAGATGGAATCTTAACAGAATGAGAACCAATATTTAAAGTAGCAGTGCAATGAAATTGGGCAAAAAGGTTTGTCCCTGCCTTTTCTTCACTATTAAAGATTCCAGGCATCATCCAGTTTTACTTGGTGGTACAATTTTGTAGTTACACCAACATGTGAACATTGTATAAATGTTTTCATTAATTTGTTTCTCGAAAAAAAGATTGCCACCACATTTGGCTTAAAAATTGCATTGCAGACCTGGCAAGAGTTAGGATAAAGAAATATAAAAAAAATCATAGTGCGTAGCATTGAAGATGCCTAGATAAGCAGATTTGACAGGTAGGCTAATATTTTTATAAACTGTATATGAAACTAGCTTTGAGGAAAAAGATTTTTAGTTGCACTGCTCCTTTAAGTAACAGCTTCTACAGGAAAAAGATGGCTTACAGGTTCAGCACAGTTCTTTGCCTGCAGATCACTGTGACTGTCCCTTCACTACCCTAGTTTGATCCCCACTAACTGCATTTCTGAAAATAAGTTGGGGAATGTGCAGAACTGCAGGACTGTGTGCCTAGAGAATGAATCCCACCATTGTTCTATATAAGACCTCTGTAGTCCCCTCAGCACAGGAAGCAGGGCTGCTGTGTTGCTTTGAGCCTTATCCAGTTCTGGTTACAGCTCTAATGGTTTACAGAGCAATTCTCTATACAACAAAAAGTTTAAAAACACTGGATTTACTCCAATTATGTTTTAAGTTGATTGTTTTCTAGTTTTTTTTTTTTTTTTTACTTCCCCTGTTCTTGGTCTATTAAATATTGTAGATAATGCAGCAATTATTTCACTGAATCTTTCAAAATGCATCTGACTCTCCCCTGCTAACCACACAGTTGCTCTCTGACATAACAATCCGTTGTCAAGGTGAGCACTACGGGCACTATGAGGTTAACAGGGCAGAAGCAAATGTTATCACATGTTTTCTATACAGATTTTTTCGATGGACTACCAAGATGTGCTGCAAGTCTTGGAAAGGAACATTGAAAATGAAAAATGTATACTCTAGGAAATACGAAACCTCTTATTTGTGAACGCGCATGCTGAAGTGCAGTTGCGCTTTAAACCAACTCAACAGTTTGTGAGATGTTGCTCTGTGTTTCATTAACCAGGAATTAAAACAGTTGGAGAACAGCCCTTCCAACTTGAAACACCTGGGGTGTTAAGTGTGGATAGTTGCTGGGTTGTAGTTACCTCATGTGCTGCCCTGAGGGTAACATTTGGATGTAAACTCATGGCGTTGGAATGCAGCAGCATCAACATTCTGGCATACAGTACAATCAGCTCGAGCCACAGCCACCATGACAAGACCAGAGTAGTGAAGTATAAATCCAATAATGCTTTTGTACCTAACAAGCAAGTTCTAAAGTCTTCTATCGATTTACAAATTAGATTACCACAACAAAACAAAACGGACTGCTTTTCTGGTTTGATTAAGAGGTATGGAGAAATCAGAAAAACAATTTTTTTACCTGTTCATTATGGTCTTTTTACTTGTTATTCATAGAGAAGAAATGTTCACTTTATTTCTTCCCGTTCAGTAAAACTGCTATCATGCAATTGTTTCATACCCAACTGTAACTGGGGCTGGCAGCTGGGATGGATTCTGATGGGGTGGTGGGAGGCGCAGTTCCAGGACAATGGAAAAGTGCACCTGGTAAGCTGCTAGGGCATGATAATGTATGGCAGGGTGGAAACTGGCACTGGCCCACTAGCCAAATGCTGACAGTTTTTGTGTCACGCTAGTAAGATTTTCTTTTAACTAGCCCTGCAGGCTTATTTTTGTTTATGATAATTTCGGATAACACCTTTGAGCAAACAGTGCTCTTTTACAAAGGTTCCACGTCTTGGACAATGGACAAGAATAGTCAAGAACAGGCAGGTAGCTAACAGTTAATACAATTACAGTACATGAGCTGCCAGTGGCTTTATCAAGATAAGACAAAAGAATTAGTAACAGGTAAAACATTACAGAATGCATGAGCTGCCAAGAGCTTTGTCAGGTGATCTAAAAGTGCATGAGGAGGGCCAGAGTGGTTAATCTTGAGATAAAGGTAGTAGGGGAGAGCTTAAGAACCGAGGGGGGGATTGGAGGATAAGGTAGGTGGTGAAGGAGAGGGTAGATGGTGATGGAGGGAGGGAGAAGAGATGGGAGATGTAAGTGGGGGTAACAGGATGGGTGAGGGAAGGAGAGAAGAGTTAGTATGGGCAAGGAGGAGAAAAGCGAGAGAATATAAAAGCTAGGAGGTGCAGGGTAATAGGTGAGGGAGGACAAGGATGTGAAAGGGAATGGAGAGAGGAGGTGAAATCTGAGGGGGGGCACGGGAGAAGGCTGAGGTGGCTGACGTGAGATATTGCAAGGAGTTAATAAGGAGGGAGTGGGGTGTGGTGAGAGTGCATAAGTAATGGAGAGGCCGGGGGGGGCAAGCAGGGAATTTAAGTGTAGCAGTCACAGTAGGCACTGGCCACCAAGTGCTGTCATAGTTTGTGCTTAAAGGAGCTGAGATTCGGTGCATTGGTGATATTCATTGGGAGTGTGTTGAACCAGTTAGAGGCCCTAACTTTGCAGGAGCGCTGCCGTTGAGTGGTCCAACAGCGGGGGCTGTGAAGATTAGTGTACCAGAAATCCTGGTACAGCAGGTGGCACAGTGAGGGGAAAGTATAGACTGAACCCCTGGTGGAAGGAGTCCTAGCACTGTCTTCTTAGCAAGTAAGCAGGTCTGATACTTAATTCTGCCTTGAAGTTGTAGCCAGTTAGACTGTTCATAGAGATCACCTGTGTGCGTGAGTCTAGAGGCTGTGGTGAGGAGCTGGCAGGCCTTGTTTAAGGTTCTGGCTATACGCCGGAGGGCAGTGTCAGTAGCTGATCCATAAACTATGAGGCCATAGTCAATTAAAGAGGTGATTGAGCTCTGGATGGCAAGTTTTAATGCTTCGTCTGTCAGACAGTGCCTATGCCTGTATAGCAGGCATATGCATGTATTCACAGCTTTAGCAATGTTCTGTATATGCATGGAGTATGAAAGAGTGGAGTCAAGGTTCACTCCCAGGTATTTGAACTGGTCTACCTGTTCCATCACAGTGCCACCCGTATTGTAGATTAGCAGCTGTTGGAGTTTGTTGTGAGTACCATGAAACAGCATTGATTTGGTTTTTGAGTAGTTTAGGATGAGTTTACATGACCTGAACCAGGTTTCAACTTCTGAGAAACTATGCTGTAGCTGTTGCTGGAGGCAATGGGGGTCAGAGTGGCTAGAGAAAATGACTACATCATCTGCACAGAGTAGAATTCGGTCATGGCAAGTGGCAGGCAGGTCGTTCATGAAGATGCTGAAGAGTAGGGAGCCAAGGATGGAACCTTGTGGTACACCCGAACAGACTGGAAGGGGGATCAAGATGGTGTCTCCAATTCTGACTTGCTGAGAGCGGTCACTAAGGTAGCTTTGGAACCAGTGAGTGGCATCTGGTGAAAGGCCAAGATGAGACAGTTGTCTGGTTAGTAGGGAGTGGTTGACTGTATCAAACGCCTTAGTCAGATCAATAAAGGTGGCACCTTCCAATTGGTTGTGGTCAAGTGCCTGGTGGATGACGGAGGTGAAGTCTGGTAGTGCAGTCGTGGTGCTGTGACCTTTTCGAAAACTATGTTGGTGTAAGCGTTGGAGGTTATATTTTTCCAGGTAGTCTACAAGTTGTTCAGCAACAATCCTTTCCAAAGCCTTGCAGAGTGGGGGAAGGATGGAGATAGGCCTGTAGTTACTTATGAGAGTCTTGCCACCACTTTTGTGGAAAGGAGTCACCACATCCAACTTCCATTTGCTTGGGAATTGAGAGAGCATAAGAGAGCGGTTGAGAATTTTTGTAAGGGGTGGCAGAACTTCATCAAAGGTGAGGATGATGAGTTTCAAATCAAAGACTTGTACTGGAGAAGGTAACATTTCATTAAGTACATCAGCTGGGCTATTGGAAATGTCTGTGGGGCTAGTGGATTTTCCCAGTCACTAGCTCTGCTGGCTAGTGGCTGCAAAACTTAATTTTCACCCCTGTGTGGTGGGAGATACAGCTGCAGATACTGCAGGGTGGCTGATGCTCTCAAGGGTACATTTCCAAGCTTGAGGGGTAGTTGAAGGTATCGTGTGGGTGTAGCGAGGTGTTTAGGATGCCGAGGAGGAGGAGGATGGGGAGAAGAGGCTGGGTGCATGAGTTCTAGAACAGAGGTGGGGGAGGTTTGCTGGAACAGGTAGGGAGTAGGGTGGCAGGGACTGTGATCTTCAGAGACAGAGAGGGATGAATCAGAGTAGAGCAGGAAGGTAGCATGCATAGTGATAAGGAAGCACCACTACCAGTGGATGCCAACAACAGGAAGTGTCATCTGGCTGGTCAGGTTCAGGGGATCAACAGATGTGTGGGGAATACTTGGGGTAGTCATGATCCAGACACTGGGACACCAAAGCTGCTAATGAAATAAAAATAAAAGGTTAGCTGGAGTAACAAGAAGGTAGTAGTCACTGGAGACACCATAGTAAGGGCAGTGGGTGAGGTGGGCGGGCACTGCTGGATGAGGATGGTGGCTCTGGTGAAACCATTTCCTGCCTAGAGCACAAGTGGGATGAGTGCTATCAAGGACCAAGCAATGCAGCTGGGGGGGATGAGCAGATTAGTAGCTTCCATGATGGCATGAACAACATAGGATGCAAATGTTGTAAAGACATGGGTTTGATTTTGAACAGGGTTAAGATTGGTGCAAGCTGCAGCAAACAGCAGCTTGCAACGAAGCCCAGTGCACCACGGACCCTGCACCCGATTCTCTAACTGGCAGGGTCCCGGCAGCAAAGTCCTTAGGCTTGAAGCATCCCTGACCATGTGCCAAGCAAAGGGTGCAGTAGAAGGACTTGCCGCAAGCTGTGGGGCAGCTGCGTGCCAGTCCAGCAGAGCCCCCTCGCCCACACCACCCAGCCCCCATATGCCCATTGTACCCTAGTGGTCCCACCCCCGTCCCCATATGCCCGTTGTTGTGGTTTTAATAATTCTTTTACCCTGGTGGTCTAGAGGCCCCACCACCGCCCCCATATGCCCAATACTGACAGTTGCAATATAGAAGTTATTCTGATGGTCTAGTGGTCCTCCCTCCACCCCTGTCATGTAGTGCCCACCACCCTGCCCCCTCACCCGTATCCTGAGCCGGGACACCCCTCCTCACACCACCTTGGCTGGCACCACTGAACTGTCACTGAGCGCTGTACTACAATACAGTACACACTCATTAAATGAGCAGGTACTGCACTGTAGTACAGGCGCTCAATGTTACAGCTCAATCAGTGCTGGCTGAGCTGGTGAGAGGGCTGTGCCGGGCAGTTTGGGGTATGGGCTGGGGGCAGGTGGTGAGCACTACATGTCAGGGTGGGAGAGGCAGGACCACCAGACCACCAGGATAACTTCTATATTGCAATTAGATACCGGCATAGGGGGAGGGGCCGACTGCTAGACCACCAGGGCGTGACCGCGAAGACGACCAGGGTAAAAGAATTATTAAACCAATACTCTGACCAGCTGCCCCACAACAGGGTGTGCTATCAAACAGTGTAACATTCAAATCTCAAAACAGGCCAGCACTAACCACCACTAAAAAGGCAATGACAGAAGATAAATGTGTAAATGTTTGCAGTTTAATAATACAGCTCTAAACACAAAAGGTACAAAATACACAAACCTCAGACATGCTGTTAGCACAGGCTGGGAGTGCAGGGCAGGGCCCAACTGCCTTCCACCGGTTTCACAGTGGCCTCTTCAGGAGGTGTCCCAAGGTGCTTAGCAATGATCAATTTATATCAGTATCTTAAAAGGGCTTCACTCATTTTCCTTAATACAATGTGATTTTAATGCACCACCACATTATACTCAAATATACAATAATATAAAGAATACATAATAATTAACATAAATAACTAACATGTTACAAAGCTTTATTATTAGCTTTATTACACAAGTACAGGCCAATTTCACTACTCCCTATACTATCTAAACTGCTGGAAAAAATAGTAAATGCACAGCTACGAGCCTTCCTGGAAAACTCAAACTTCCTAAATCCGTTACAGTCAGGCTTCGGTCAAAACACAGTACAGTTACGGCATTGGCCAAGGTAACAAATGATTGACAAAATGACCTTGACAACAAAAAATTAGTCTGCACTGTGTTCCTTGACCTAAGCAAGGCCTTCGACACTGTCGACCACTTCCTACTCGTATCCTCTTTAAAAGCCCTAGGTCTAGACTCTGCTTCCCTTGGATGGTTCCAGGACTACCTCACGGACAGGCTCCAGCAAGTTAAAGCAGATGGGGAGCTATCACCCCTAAACCGTTAGTAAGAGGTGTCCCCCAAGGCTCCATCCTGGGCTCAATACTCTTCACCATATACATCAACAGCATAGACCTTGGCATAAAAAAAGCTAGTATTCACCTGTTCGCGGACGACACAGTCCTATACCTCAGTCGGTCATCCCCAGAAATTGCCTGCACAGACCTGCAACAAGACTTTGACATTCTCCAATACCAACTACTTAATAAAAAGCTACTTCTGAATGCTAAAAACACCAAGACAATTATCCTTTCCCCCGGCAACACTCAGCCTTACCCGTCTATTGGCACTTTACCCCCTATCATCACCTTATTGGGGGAAAACTTGGAGTTCGTCCCCAAATTCAAATATTTGGGAATTTGGCTGGATCACAGGCTCTCCTTTGGGGAACACCTGGAGGACATGATAAAAAAGCTAAAGCAGAGGCTGGGGCTCTTCTACTGAATAAACCACTTCCTGACGCCTGAAGCAAAAAAAACAGCTTGTTCAAACCACTTTCATCCCTTTGCTGGACTACGCGATTTATCTATAGCCACTGCAATACCTCTCTCCTGGACAAACTGGACATCTTATACCACAGAGCGTTGCGCTTCATCACCAGCCTCCCTCCTCTACACACCACCGCTCCCTGTACACTGCTGTGGGTGGACCTCCTGCACACAGACGGAACAGAAACGCCGCAGTCTGGACCTTAAAAGCTATTACTCCAAACTACCACACTACATTTCCGACTGACTGCCTCTAAGCGACCTCAACCTACACCTTAAGGAGCTGCTCACTAATCTCTAAAGATACCCAGGGTCCACACGTGCCTTGGGAAAGCAGCCATAAGCTTCTCGCTGCCAACTCTCTGGAACTAAAGACAAAAATCAATGAAACTAAAATCCCCAGTAAGTGTCTTAACATTTAAAACTTCATATGCAAAACTAATAAAAGAGGTTTGCCATTGCTTCCACTGTCTTTGATTCACGGCTCAATACCCTGTCAGGGCTCCTTACCCATCCACCGTACAATGAGCATTTACCGGGCGGCAGGGCCCCTGAAGCCGACGCCTGAGTCCATTAAGCTGGATTTGTGTCCAGTAGAGGTGCGGTAAAGCCATAAAACCCCCGGAGCGTGAGGGCCTTTGCAGAGTGTTCTCCCATGTACCCCTACTCCTCTAGACCCCACCTGTTCTCCATTCCCCGGCCCCCCCCTTTCCATCCTATATATTCATATCTATTCATTTAACCTGACCTCATGGATCTCAGGGCTGCATTCCCTTTTATTTGTGTTCATGTTTTGTTCTCCTCTTACCCATATGTATTTCCTTTTTACATGTAACAAGGTGTGATCTCATTTATTCTGCATGTGCTCCTCGCCCATTTCACTGCTATTCCTTTCCTACGTATTACCACGTATCGTCAAACTTTATGTACTGATGTATGATTTGTTGTACTGTTTATGACTTGTGAGATGCAGGTCAACCTTGCAATGAGCTTGCTCAACGGTGTTCGCCTGGATAAATAAAGATTTTGATTGATTGATTATAGTGAAAACCACCCCCAAAAAACAAAAAAAGTGTTTTTTTCTTTTATAAAAGGCTACTGTGAAACTGGTAGAAGTCAGTTGGGCCCTGCCCTGCTCACCCAGCCTGTGCTAACAGCATGTCTGAGGTTTGTGTATTTTGTACCTTTTGTGTCTGAGGTTTGTGTATTTTGTACCTTTTGTGTCTGAGGTTTGTGTATTTTGCACCTTTTGTGTTTAGAGCTGTATTATTGAACTGCAAATATTTAGACATTTATCTTGTGTCATTGCCTTTTCTAGTGGTGGGTAGTGCTGGCTTGCTTTGAGATTTGAAAGAACTATTAAAACCACAGCAATGGGCATATCAGGGCAGGGAGGGACCACTAGACCACCAGGGTAAAATAATTATTACCACCACAACAACGAGCATATCGGGCAGGGGGAGGGACTGCTAAACCACCAGGGTAAAATAATTATTCAAACCTCAATAACGGACATATCGGGGCTGGGTGTGTGTGTGTGTGTGTGTTGGGGGAATGTGGCACATTGCCAACTGGCTAAACTCCTCCAGTAGAAATTGTTCTAAGTACCCTGACTGGTCTAAGGTTACTTAGAAAATCGTCCTCTGGAGGAGTTTAGAGAATCCCATTTGTAGGGATTTGGCAGCTTGCGACTGTCACATGCCCCCCAGTGCCAGAATGCAGCCCATTATTGAGCACATGGATGACACAAGCCCCGTTTGGGGCAGGCAGCCTGCGGTTCATGCAGGCTGCTTTTGTAAATTGCTCAGGGGGCAATTTTTGATGCAAGGTGCCACTTATGCCATTTATGTTTGGTACAGGCAACTCGTATCAATCTCAGGGCTTTGAGAATCGAGCCCATGAGTCATTCACAGAACTTGGATGTCCATGAATGGAAAGCTACCCAGCAGGGGGCTTTTATTTTAGATCTTCTCAATCCTGGGGGCTAGCAAGGAGTGTCACTGGACCATTAGCCAGGCAGATGCTTGGCTACAGGTATGGTGCAAGAGGCCTTCTCAGAAAAAGATGCTTGTATGCCTTGGATTGGGCAACTGGCACCTGAAAACAGGAACAGTGGGGGGAGAAATCTGTGAGAGAGTCAGGAGCAGTGGCTAAGATACTGAATAAACACTTTGCTTTAGGTTTCACCAAAGTGCCCAAGGTGGGGTTGCTTATTGGGAGATCCCACGGCATCAAGGGGAGCATCAAGGATAGCCATGATGCAGCCAGCATCCCGTTTCGAGTTCCACCTTCATCAGAGCTTCCCAGCAGACAGGGCTCTGATGAAGGTGGAAGCCGAAACATTAGAGACATGCAACACGCTTGTGGTTTATGTGCATGCATTGTCTCCTCCCCCGTGGTAGTGAAAAAGGTGAAATGGTAGTTCATGAACTGAGATCCACATTTTGACTTTTGTAGAAAGTTGACATTGAATTTGCATTATGGAAGAAAATGAGAAAACATTGACCTACAGATAATAGTAGGCTATGAACTACTGAAACAGTTCTGTAGTCTTTACTACTGAGTGTGAATGCTTTGCTATTGGCTGCAGTCCGTAGTGGCTTTCTGTTTCATTTTGCAAGCTTGCACCATGCTAGCATAGCTTAAGGAGAGAAGGAGCGTTGGCGAACTGCAATTATGTTGTAGACTCTGTGGCACTGTTCTCCTCTGTTATCTTCCTTGTCCTCCACTAGGACTCCTCCTCATGAAGAGAGTCATAACTCTTTTCTCTCAAGCCTATTCCTTCTGAATAGTCCGCATCCCTGTACTTCATCAGTTCTTAGATGCTGTCATAGTGAGCCTTCCTCAAGCCATGGAAAAGATCTTGAGCCTCCCCCAAATATTGAAATAATCTTGGGCTTCCCCACAGAAAAATAGCAAACTTAGAAGAGTTCATCAGGAATAAACAGAAACTCCTTTAAGTAGTTGGCTCTCATTTTATGCATCTTATTGTAACCCCCCCATAACCCCCACCACAGGCCAGCCTACTTGCACCACTGCTTTGACTCTTCAACCATTGTTACCCCTTGTTGCAATAGCTTCATGGTTCAGACTGTGTTCTCTGTCTGTTTTCCTTCTATCTGGAATAACTGTTCTACCCACCTCTGCCTCTTCCCCTCTTGCCCTGCCCTTAAGCAACTTCTCAGGGATCCTTCTGCTCTCCCTCCCTCCTGCTGTTACTCCTGTAACTCTCTGCTTAGCCTTCTATTTGGGACGTTCTGCCATCAGTCTAATTGGTCAGTTGTTACCTCTCATTATTTGTTCATTGTTCCTATTTGGTTGCAGTATTGTCCATTTTGTATTGCTTGACTGTTTTGTAGCTACCGTTTGAATTATATTCACTCCTTACCCTTCCCCGGTTATGCCTGAAAGGAGCCTTGGCTCAGTGCGTCTTTCCTGGTCACTGATTTGTAAATAAATGCTTAAATTCACCTACTGTTATCCTCTTTCAGTTTGACTCATCCCTTCACACAAAATATCTAAAATTTGAAATTTAAATACAGTACTTTTTCAGACTTGCGTGAGCCTCCCTTGGAACAGGTTGGGGTCTCTCCAGTGTGGCTGGCCTCACCATTTGAGCAATCCTGCTCTGCGGTATCCTAGGATCCCAGTCATTTTTTCTACCTGATAGATCTCTGTGAGTGCCATTAAGTCCTGTCTCTCTGTGCTTAACCTCCCTAATCTTGGCTTAACCTCCTTCAATTCCACTTAATATCTATTCCTTGCGCATGTCGAATGACTGATGCACCTGTTCAAGGCTTTCAAATTACTTTAAGATACATATGAAAGATGCTCTAAAAAGTTTGATTCCTTTCCTTACAAGGAGCTCATTATTAAACTCGGACTTTAGAAAAGAACTGTTTAGCAGCCTGGACTTCAAAGTCTGACGTTGTAAGTATTATCTTGAGTTAAGATGAATAAACTAGAAGATAATAGTCAGGCTTCAGAGTGCTCATTTATTTTAGTCAGTTACATCTGTCAAAACTTAAATAAATAATTTGGGATTTAAAAAAAAGTAGATTAATAAGTGATGTATAAAGTGCCTATTTATAAATCAATCATATTGCTTCTACATTAGTTACAGGACTTATAAATCATAAGCATGCATTTTACAAATTACATTCCAGAAGTAGACAATAAAGTAGCAGCACAAATCCAACCTGTAACACAGCATGAAAATACAAACAAAGACCCTTACTTTTATAGGGATAACAATATCAAAAGGACCTCCCCACCCCACCTCCATGGCCAATTTTGGCCCTGTTAAGCTAATGTGAAGATAATGTCTCAAGCACAGAACTTAATTTGCCTTTTATCCTTCACAATCAAACTAAATTTCTCTCCGAATTAAAATGCATAGAAAAGTAACTAATGCTATGATTTTATTTTTGTTTCCCTGGATAGTCTCCTAAATCCTCTTAAAAACTTGTTTTCAGTGGGGTCACAGAGCGAGACGCAGCAGTGGTTCTTGCACACATTCCCACTCTAAGCATACAATTGTATATACAGATGAAGCTGCCAACTTAATTGAACCATGGCAGATGGTCTCAAGGGGAAGAATACAGCGTGTCTGACCTACTGCTCGAGCACCATTTTCCCCCACTGGCCAATTAATGGCACACTCTTCCGTGCTGACTGCAGTGCAGCAAAGGTCTTCTGTACAGTGGGGAGGGACACTTTTGGGAGGAAGAGAAAGGTGAGCAGAAAATGGGATGAGGGAGCCCAACTATAACTTCTGTACCAAAGTTCTAAGTCACAACTGCAGGTAGGTACACACCCTGCACTAGCTTTCCTCATCCTTCGGGATGCACTTCAAAACAGAGTTTTGTAGCTCTAATGATGCCATCATGTATAAAAATAAACATTTTACCTACCTAGCTAAATGCAATGGTCATGCTGGGGGGGGGGGGTACAGCCACCAAAACGTATATTTAAAAACAAACTCCTTTCAAAGACTCCAAATTTGAAAATTTCAGGAATAAAACTTAAACATTCCTTATCCCTTCTACATTTACTTGCTTTTTTATTATGTACAGAATGGTGCTGGCTGCAGATTCTTAAAAGGAATGCTCAGCTCCGCAACATTAATGCTGCAGGACCTAGAGGTCCCGAATGAGCAAAACTGCTAAAACAAAGAATTTTTATAATCCCTTTCTTTTTAGAAACTTTAAAGTTTATCAGGTGGATCCTGTGTCCCCCACCAGTCATGCCACCGAACTAAAAGTAAAAAGTAAACGAGGGCAGACTCAATGGACCAATGGTCTTTTTCTGCTGACATTTTTTATGTTACTATGTAAAAGCCTCAGTGTCCCCCTCAGCCAGCCTTTGATGACTTGAATGATGGGCTAAGCTGCGGGGACATCCATGTGCTGGAACTTCAGTATTTAAGCAAACACTTTAAAAGATCACATTTTCATGCTTGGCCTATACTGATCATCCTCCTTAGAGTGATCTGTACCAGTGCTTAGTCCATGAGTACTGATCATGCTGAACCAGAGTGATTTGTACCAGCACTTAGCCTATTGGTACTGATCATTCTCACTCAGAGTCATCTGTACCAGTGTTTAGCCTATTGGTACTGATCATGCTGACCCACAGCGATCTGTACCAGCGCTTAGCCTATTGGTACTGATCATGCTGACCCAGAGTGATCTGTACCATCGTTTAGCCTATTGGTACTGATCATTCTCACTCAGAGCGATCTGTACCAGTGTTTAGCCTATTGGTACTGATCATGCTGACCCACAGCGATCTGTACCAGCGCTTAGCCTATTGGTACTGATCATGCTGACCCAGAGTGATCTGTTACCAGCTAGCCTATTGGTACTGATCATTCTCACTCAGAGCGATCTGTACCAGTGTTTAGCCTATTGGTACTGATCATGCTGACCCACAGTGATCTGTACCAGCGCTTAGCCTATTGGTACTGATCATGCTGACCCAGAGCGATCTATACCAGTGCTTAGTCCATAGGTATTGATCATGCTGACCCAGAGCAATCTATACCAGTGCTTAGCCTATTGGTACTGATCATGCTGACCCAGAGCGATCTGTACCAGTGCTTTGTCTATCAGTACTGATTATTCTTACTCAGAGCGATCTGTACCAGTGCTAAGCCTATCGGTACTGATTATTCTTACTCAGAGCGATCTGTACCAGTGCTAAGCCTATCGGTACTTGATTTACTTGGTATGTATGGGACAAAAGAAGGCCGAAGCCCATCGGGATTGTCCCTCACAATACATGTGACACATTAATCTATGGTCAAGTTAACTTTGAGTCATTTATCAAGCCTTGTTTTGAAAGTAGTAAAAGAAGGTGAGTCCACAAGTTCTTGAGTCAAGGAGTTCCAGAGTCTAGGTGCTCTACTGTGAAAAAGTTTCATCTTTTATTCGTGTTGGCTTTGGCTACAATGATTTGCTTATTGTGCAGTCTGTGAACAATACGTCTATTACTAAAGTGTAGTCCAAATTGCTGCATTAATTCTGAAGACTGATGGACTTTATAAAGGAGAAGACGATCCCCTATAATTCTCCTTTTCTGCAATGAGTGTAAACCTGTAATCTGTAATCTTATAGCATACTTTTTTAGAGGCCAGATAAGGAACTATTTTAGTTGCCCTTCTTTGAATTCTCTCCAAACCTTGTATATCCCGCACCAAATATGGACTCCAAAGCAGAGAGCCATAGTCCATGTAAGGCCTTACATATGTTCTGCATAAGGGAATAATACATTCTTCGGATTTTGTGACAAAGGTGCGCTTTATGTGCATAAGTAGTTGGTTAGAGGTTTTAGCCGCCTTAATACAATGATCTCTATGAGAAAGTTTATTATTAATTAGTATTTCCAGATCCCTTTCACATACTGACACTTTCAGGGTATTGATCATGCTAACTCAGAGCGATCTGTACCAGTGTTTAGCCTATCGGTACCGATCATGCTGACTCAAAGCGATCTGTACCAGCGCTTAGTCTATGGGTACTGATCAAGCTGATGCAGAGCAATCTGTACCAGCGCTTGGTTTACAGGTACTTATGCTGACTCAAAGCGTTCTGTACCAGCACTTAGTCTATGGGTACTGATCATGCTGACTCAGAGTGATCTGTATCAGCGCATAGTCTTTGGGTACATAATCATGCTGACTTAGAACAATCTGTACTAGTGCTTAGTCTTTGGGAACTGATCATGCTGACTCAGAGATCTGTACCAGCACTTGGTCTATGGGCACTGGTCACACTGACTCAGAGTGATCTGTACCAGTGCTTGGTCTATGGGTACTGGTCACACTGACTCAGAGTGATCTGTACCAGTGCTTGTCTATGGGTACTGGTCACACTGACTCAGAGTGATCTGTACCAGTGCTTGTCTATGGGTACTGATCATGCTGACTCAGAGCGATCTGTTCCAGTGCTTAGTCTATGGGCACTAATCATGCTGACCCTGGTGATCTGTACCAGTGCTTAGTCCATGGGTATTGATCATGCTGACCCAGAGCAACCTGTACCAGCGCTTAGCCTATTGTACTGATCATGCTGACCCAGAGCACTATACCAGCGCTTAGCCTATTGGTACTGATCATGCTGATTCAGAGCGATCTGTACCAGTGCTTAGCCTATCGGTACTGATCATGCTCACCAGAGTGATCTGTACCAGTGCTTAGCCTATCGGTACTGATCATGCTCACTCAGGTGATCTGTACCAGTGCTTAGTCCATGAGTACTGATCATGTTCACTCAGAGTGATCTGTACCAGTGCTTAGTCCATGAGTACTGATCATGCTCACTCAGAGTGATCTGCATCAGTGCTTAGTCTATGGGTACTGATCATGTTAACTGAAAGGGATCTGTACCAGTGCTTAGCCCATCGGTACTGATCATGCTGACCCAACGCGATCTGTACCAGTAGACTAATGCAGAAATGCACTCTTCAAAGTGTTTATTTGAATACTGAAGTAGCACATAGATGTCCCCGCAGGTTTAGCCTATCGCACACATCATCAAAGGGCTGGTCATGGGGACACTGGGACTTTTAGTTCAGCAGCACAGTGGGCAGAGGGGACACACGATCAATCACATAAACTTGTTTCTAAAAAGTAAGTGATTATAAAATAGAGAATACTGCATAGGCAACTGTGTGTTATGAAGTTTTTTTACACACCCAAGGGGTGTGATGACCCATAAACCTCAAGAATGAAGCTCAAGAGGTTTATTGGGTCATTATACACTGAGGGTGTGTAAGAAAAACTTCTTACACACACAGTTGTCTGTGCTTTAGTTTTTATAATTACTGGTGCAAGGAGTCAATGCCAAACAAAGCTACTGAAGCAGCTACGCTATGATCCCTGCTACCCCTTGCTCAGTCCCCCTTCTCCACACTGAGACATGCGTGTGCACGTGCGCACGCACGCACGTATACACACACACACACACACACACACACACACACACTCTGTCTCTCCAGCTCTAGTACAGACATTCTTTCCTTTTTTAAGTTACACTGTGAAACCCTCATACAAGTAACACTATGGGTAGGCAGTCATAGCCCATTCCAGATCACAGTCGCTGTCTCTCGAAGCCCCACTTGAAGCATACGAACACCAGAATCAACCATATGGATTTTACAGTTGTAAAGGCAGGATCAACCAGATAAGTACTGAAAAAATTAATAAGTTACCTCTAATGAGAGTGAGAGGCAAGCGACCAGTGCGGGTCCTCGGTAATGGAGAAATGGAGCCGCATGTTTGTTGAGGTGTTTGGCCAGCCACACACAGAGTAAGAGCCAATGAGGTGGCATGCTACAAATTAAGTGAACTGGGAGTGACTACAATGCCATAATAACTGGGTAATCCAGTTATTACTGCATTGAAACACAGATCGGGTTCGTGTATTAAAAGCGGTCACCAGTAATTATCATTTTTTTTAGCAGTTTTAGAAATTGGGACCGCTTAGGTCCTGCGTAGTGCATTAATGCAGGGGAGCTGAGCTCCCTTTAGGGTAGCCTCTCAAGTTTTTCTATTAAGCTTCTTTGCCCATCCATCACCATCTCCCTTCTGTCAGCGGGTGCTGGTTCAGGTCTGTCCGTCCCATCTGCCACTCCCCTGCCATCAGACCAGCAGGGATCTACATAGAGCAGGACCCAGGAGTCCTGAGGACCATCACAAACAGCGATGGGGGAACCGCTTGACCCTGATTTTCTCAGCTTAGCTCCCCAGGGCCTCAGAGACACTGTCACGTATGCACATGGAAGCTTGCATGCGGCGCTGGAACCGGTGACCTTATTCCACCCATCTGGCCTAATGCCAGCTCCCCATCTGCTCAACGCTACCAAAAAGCCTCCATTTGGTGGCAGCCAAGAGCCGCCTTCCTAATACTGGAGAGAAGAACTGCCTAGCAGCTGCTGGGTCCTCTCCCAGCTCTCCCCTCGTCTGATCCCAGACAGCCCGAGCATGTTCTCGAACCCGGGTTGATGGTGTGGGACAGGTAAGGCACTCTAGGTGCCTCAGTTCTCTGCCCTGCTGGGCTGGATGAGCTTTACTGTTGAGGGTTACTGTGGCCATTATTTCTCTTGAATCTGCAATAGAATTATTATGTACTCTCCACTATCTTTTATCATCTTTATAGGACACCAAGTACCATAGCTTAGTCTCTGATGTGCCACATTTGGACCCATGATTACTGTAGCTACGTGAAGTTATTTTATATGTTGACTTCACAAAGAGTATGAAGATGCCGGGAAATGAGCCATGGAGTTGTGAGAGGGTGTTATGCTCATACATAAATTATGTAGCAGCAATACTGTTTGCCAGTGTCTTCTCTCCTGGTTACTGGTGGCAGGAATATGATACAGAGATGAGCTCTATGATGTTTGACTCCAGTTAGGCATTTGCCACCCAATATATAAATGGGGTAATTACTGTATATTCTTGTGCTGGCAGCTGTATCTTTTCATCCACGTACAGAATTGATGCCAAATGGTTTGACAGCCATAGGCAGAAGCAAAAGGAGTGGGGAAAATAGGTAGCACAACTAGGCGATACAGAGGTGGAAGAGGAGGAGGAAGAAGAGAATGAAGAAGAAGAAGAGGAGGAGGAAGAGGAGGAGGCAGAGTTAGAAAAAGAGGAAGAAGAAAAAGAAGAAGAATTTATATAGCGCTTTTCATACACAGTGTATCCCAAACTGCTTTACAAGCAATGCTAGACTGGTAGTGAAGTCAATGTGTAGTGGTGGCCATATTGCACATCAACACCCTCACACAGCCTGGACAATTGCATGAACCTGTTTATGGGAAGAGGAATACTGGCCAAGACACTGGGGAAAGTGCCCTACTCTGAGTGAGGGGGCGCTGTTGCGATGGCTGATGATCCTGTACTGAGTCACTTGGCTGGTGAACCTGCAGGCGAGCAGTTCTCCCTGCCTGCAGGTCCAGCAAAGGAGAATAAAGCAATGGAAACAGTGGATTATGAGACCAGCATGGATATTGAACACGATTGCGAGGATCTGCAGCAAGAAGGATTTTCGGAAAAGGATTTAGTTGCCCAGTTATCCAAACAGCAACAGCAACATTTGTGGAAATTGCTGAAAAGTAATGAGACCGGAGAAAAGGCTGAAACTGGGAGTTCACAACTCCCACAGGAGGAGATGTTGGTGGCAGAACATTTCGCGCAACAGAAGCCTGTAGCGTTCGAGAGTGTTACTAATGACGCATCAAAGGGACTTTTCGATCGGCGGTCAATGCCCACTGTCAGTGGCTTGTTCAAAGACAGTAGTGCTGCCAGTGTCAAGAGAAATGAATGAAGATCTGCCTCAACATGAGTACAAACACTGAGAAAGTACATAACGTGCTGAGTTCTGAAAATGTTGGGCCCTTGAGACATGAGGATCCGCATGTACGGGGGAAACCAAATGTTGTTCAGACCCAGGAGACTGGTGCAGGGGAAAAGATTATTTTAGCAAGTAATATGCATGACAAGATATTGCAGGAGGTTCAAGAAGTTGGAAATGAGAAAGGGGAAGGGGTTGTACAAAAAGGAAAAGAGCAAATAGAGGAGATAAATGGAACGGCGTTTCAGGCTGGTAGCGACTCAGGTTGGTTAACTGCTTTAGGGGGAAATGTACAGCAGCAACTTGGAACTAAACATAACACAGCCCTACATAAAGCAGACAGGAGGCCCGATTATGATGATAACATTCTGGTGACAGGGGTGTCTGTTGAGAAAGCCCTTAGACAGGCTGGTTGGGTTCAACATTCTAAGGACCAACCTTGGGCCTTGCCTGAGAGGCTGCAAGATGTTGCCAGTGACGCATTAGAGGTCCCCTGATCACTGGAATTAGGAGATTCCCCTCACCAGTAGACCCTATTTTTACATAAGCTTGCTCAGGCCACCAGACTTATGGAAGTGGCAGAGCAAAGAGCATCTGAAAGAAGAAGCGAGGGGAAATAACCCCCTCCCCGAAACCAGTCTCCTACCCCCTGCACCCCATCGACCTCAAAAAACACAAAATCAGCACCTACAGAAGCACAGGCCCGAGGCCAAGAAGAGGGCCATTTTAGAAGTGAACCCCAGGGTACAGAGCGTCCAGAGGCACACCCACAGGGCCCAAAGCAAAAAACGTTTGCCAGCCTTTTTCATACACCTCCTGAACTGGCCAAATGGAAAAATGCTGCCCGAATTAAATATTGAGGTGGCCTGGAGGTTTGTTCAGATAGAATTTATGTGGGGAGAACATTGATAAAAGAGTATGGGGTTTGCTGCACAAGAAATATATGCTCTTATTCACACTTCAGGGGATCCTATTTTTGATATAAGTTTTAAAACAGCTGAAGGGATAGAGTGCTTCTGGCAATGATATCAAGGCTTGAGACAGACCCCGGAGTGGAAACCCTTTGTGGTTATTCCACTGTCTATACCAATTTACCGTACAGTAACAGTGTTGTTCAAAAATGAGGGGGTGGCAATTGGAGACATTTTGTTCTGGTTGAAGACTAAATGCAACGTATTGGGCCTTCCTGACCCTATAATTGATTCAGAGAACATATGGACCGGTGGGTGGCGAGTTAAAGTTCGATTAACACAGACAAATGGAGTTATCCACCACCCAGCTGTTTACTGAGAGACCGGGGATTTATATTTTAAGCAAGACAACCGTGATCCTGCTTCAGATGTGGGGCTTACAACCACCTGAGTAGTGCCTGCGACCAACTAAAATGTTCCCTATGTAATGGCATAGAACATGTGGCTATTAATTGTCCTTCCCCATTACACTGTAACCTGTGTGATGAAACAAATCACGCTTTCAAGAATTGCCCATGGGCAGCTCATAATAGCCCTGAAAATGAAAACTATACTGAAGAAGAAGAAAACGAGGGATTTCCCCCAGACGAGAATAGTCACCCAGATCTACTGTAAGTGAGCACAGGACCAGCCAAGAAAGAACAAGGTTTGAATCATAGGCGAGCTCTCAAAACCCTGTTCAGGAAATGTGCATACAATCTGAGGGTGACACTCTTACAGAAGGAGATGAAGGAGAAATTGTTCCACAAAGGACAGATGAGGTAGAGAGTATGAAAACAATCATCCCTGCCACTGGATCCGGCCAGTTCAACCCACAAACAGAGTTTCTACCCCCCCCCCGACAGAGAAATGGCAAAAGGCCAGGAGGGTGACAAGAAATCAGATGCGGAAAAATGAAGAACAACAAAGTACAAGTCAGGACTACCATATAATGACTGGCGACATATTTTTATCACTAACCAAAAGGAAACAGTGGGTGGATGATGGGGAGGAAACTGACACCTCGTCCATCACATCATCCTTGCCTGACCTCACCACTGACACTGAAAGGACGTCAGGGGATTCAAAGTTACTAAAAGAGAAAAGGAAAAAGAAAAAAAGAGAACTAACAGCAAGTCTCCTGAGGTGGTTGAGGCGAGAACCTGAATGCCAGAAGGAACCTAAACCAGGTTATGTCTTGAAACCTTAAAGTGGGGTCACTTAATACCAACAGCATCAAGAACCCCCAAAGAAGACATACTACCTTTTTTTGTTGCGGGAATTACGTATGGATATTGTAGTTTTACAAGACACTAGGATACACGCACTCCATGAACAATATGGCAAAAAAAAAAAGGAAATGGCATAGTGGCCTATCTTTCTGGTCTTTGAGGGAGGAAACATGTTCTGGGCTGGGTATTCTGATAATGGGTATGGGAATAACTTTATCCAGGTTAATTGACTTAATTCCAGGTAGAGTCCTAATTCCTGATAAAACGTTTCAAGGCAAAGACTTACGTCTACTGAATCTTTAAAACCCCCGGACAAAGTATCAGCGCAGTGAGGTTTTGAAACATATCCAGCCTTATTTGTACACTACAAGATCTGTGATCTTTGGGGGGGGGATTTTAATCGTATTTTAACATTACAAGACAATACAGGTCTTACAAATAAATTACGTAATGATTCCATCTTTTTGAACAGGATGTACAAAACTGCAAACCATGGCTGATTGTGCAAGAAAGATGTCTGATAACCCAGCGCACACCTTTTATAAAGGCAGATTATCAACCAGAATCGACATGCTCTTTGTTTCCCACTGGGTACCGATAATGGAATGTAAAGACTTCCCCACTGAGACTACAGACCATGTTTTGCTACAGGTACAATTGGGAATCCCTAGCAACAAACTAGTGTCAAGCATGGTCTGGAGATTCATTGTGTCCTCTTTAGAGGAACCAGACTTCATGGTAGGTTTGCAGGAAGAAATTAGGGCCAACCTTTCGGTATTTACAATTTATGACAACCCCTTATTGTGGTGGCAGGACACATAAAATGACATAAAATTATTTTGCAGTAGAAGAGCAAAACAAATGGCCAACGGCAAGTATTTTAACTATCTTAAACTACGTCAGCGACTACAAATATTAATGTCTCAGATGGTTGAAATAGAGGAAGATCTTACAGAACAGCTACAGGGGGGTAAAGCACAACACTTAAACCTGTACAACAGCTGCCACCAGAGGATGGAATCTAGACACATGACTGAATTATTAACTGAGACTGGACATATAATGAAAACCGGGGCAGAAATAACTCAAGTGGCAGATGTTTACGTGCAACATTTGTTCAGTCATTCCACACCATGTTCTGATTCCCTAAATGACTTTTTAAATAACATAGACATCCCAAGGGTGCCAAGGAGAGAAGCAAAATCTTTGACCACCCCAATTACTAAAGCTGAACTATTGAAGGCCATTGCGCCGGTAAAAACAGGGACATCTCCTGGACCTGATGGTCTTCCAGGCAAATTCTATAAAAAAACAGCAGACCTCCTACGGGATTATTTATTACTGATATGTAATGATTTTGGTTGGGAAAACACCCTTCCTAACAGCTTTAGCTGATAGTCTTTTGATTTTTATTTTTAAAAAAGGCAGTAGGGCCCAATTAATGAATTGGAGACCCATTAGTTTAATAAACGTAGATTGGACATTACTGAGTGAGATCTTATGTGCCAGACTGACTAAAGTAGCACAATATGTAGTGTCTACAGTGCAGACTTTCGGGATTCCTCAACGTTCAATGATGAACAATTTAAAATTAATCAGAGAATTGTTCTGCCAATAAAGTGCCACCGGGTTTATCCTCACTCTTTACCAATCACCGGCATTTGATGCGGTGCCACATGATTACCTGTTTGAGGTATTAAGAAAGTATGACATACCGGAAGGTTTTGTGAAATGGATGGAAATCTTATATAAACATGCTTACACAAATCCTGTGGTGAATGGAAAGACACATATCAAAATTAATAGAGGGGTAAGACAAGGGTGCCCATTGAGCCCCTTGTTATATCATGGGAGGATTGGGTGGTACCTGAGGACTGGAGGAGGGCAGATGTGATTCCTCTTCACAAAAGTGGGAGCAGGACAGAGGCAGAAAACTACAGACCAGTTAGTTTGACCTCAGTGGTAGGGAAAATGATGGAATCACTTCTTTAGGAAAGAATTGTTGAGTACCTAGAGGCCAGTGGGGCACAGGACCCAAGGCAGCATGGATTCTCGATGGGAAGGTCAAGTTAGATGAATCTAATAGATTTCTTTGACTGGGTGACCAAAGTATTAGACCAGGGAGGACTGTGGACATGGCCTACCTAGATTTTAGCAAGGCATTTGACACAGTCCCACACAAAAGATTAATACACAAGTTAGCCAGCCTTAGAGTGGGCCTGGATAAAAAATTGGCTAGACAACAGGACGCAAAGGGTAGTAGTAAATGGAGTCCACGGTGAAGAAAGGAGGGTTACTAGTAGGGTATCGTAGGGTTCAGTACTGGGACCGGTCCTTTTTAATATCTTTATAAGTGACATTGCAGAGAAACTGGAAGGAAAAGTATGTCTCTTTGCAGACGACATAAAGATCTGCAACAGGGTTGATACACAAGATGTAGTGGAAAGGATGAGAAGGGACTTGGCAAGGTTGGAGGAATGGTCAAATGTATGGCAGCTCAGATTCAATGCAAAGAAGTGCAAGGTAATGCACCTGGGAAACAAAAACCCAGGGGAAGAGTTCACAATGGGGGGTGAGATACTGACAACAGTAAAAATGGAAAGGGACCTGGGGAAATTATATCAGATGAATTAAAGGTGGGCATGCAATGTGAGAAGGCAATAAGGAAGGCTGGGGGGATACTGGGATGCATAGGAAGAGGCATCAATAGTAGAAAACAGGAAGTTGTTATCCCTCTGTACAGACAGTTGGTGAGCCCCCACCTGGGGTACTGTGTGCAGTTCTGGAGACCCCATCTCCGCAAAGGCATAGACAGAGTGGAGGCTGTCCAGAGGAGGGCAACCAAAATGGTGCAGGGTCTGTACCAGAAGACATATGAAGAAAGACTAAAGGAGCTTAATATGTATACCCTTGAGGAAAGAAGGGAGAGAGGGGACATGATAGAAACTTTCAAGTACCTCAAGGGAATTAACAAAGTCCAAGAGGGTAGCATCTTTCAGAAAAAGAGATGTGCAAGAACAAGGGGGCACAATTTGAAGATGGGGGGGATGGCTCAGAGGTAATGTGAGGAAGTATTTTTTCACAGAGAGGGTTGTGGATGCATGGAACAGCCTCCCTGAGGAGGTCGTGTAGTCAAGAACAGTGGGGGAATTCAAGAATGCATGGGACAAACATAAGGCAATCCTAGTGGGGGGTAGGAGGAAATAAGCTGTTGGTTAACTAGGATCTGCAGCTTATCTGTTAGGTAGGAAAATGAGCAGACTAGGTGGGCCAAGCGGTCCTTATCTGCCATCAAATTCTATGTTTCTATATGTCCTGGCCATTTACCCCCCTCCTAAGAAGGTTGGAATAGAAAGTGGAGATAATTCATATTCCAGGGTTAAACCAGCGAGTATTTCCAGCAGTCGTGGCATATGCAGACGATGTCACACTTTTTGTAGCAGATAAGGAGCTGGGGGTGAAAGCTCTGGAAATTGTGGAAAACTTTTCTAGAGCATCAGGTTCCTGAATCAATAAAGATAAAAGTGGGGATGTGGTAATAAATCAGTTAGGAGATACTGAAGGGGTGATAAAAGGTGGCATACAGTTGTCAGGGCCTCCAATTAAAATACTGGGGATTTCCTTTGGAACTAAGGATTCTGCTGTATTAAATTGAGAATCCTATATTGAAAAAGCAGACAAATTCATCAATAGATGGAGAACTTTCCCATATCTAGGAAAAAAGGATTTTTTTTGTACAAAACTTTTATTATTCCCCTGTTTTTAAATACCTGTAGTATATTTCCTTTACCAATTAAGTTGGAAACCAAAATTTATAGTGTTGCCTTTCGTCTTTTGTGGGAGAATAGGTAAACCCCCATGAAATACCAAATAACTTAAGACCCATTCAGGAGGGAAGATTAGATATGCTGCACCCAGTTATCTTTTCTTCACAATATATGTGTATTCCAACCTTCTTCCCTTAATACTTGGTAAGACTATGGATTGGGTAGACTTTTTTAAAGACAGATGTGATCCTTTCTTGAATAAATGGAGAACCCAAATGTGGGGTCCTTGGAGAATTTCGGTCACAGGAGAATGTGTGTATTTAGAAGAAGTCTTTAAAAAATTAAAGGGTTGGGACCTAACAGAACAGGATATGAGATATACCACCAGAAAGGTGGCTTACAAAAATATCTTAGCAAAAGTACAGAGAGTTCTGTGCTTTATTCTCCCATCTAGTATCTCAACCGCAATGGTCACAGCCCAGCTTATAGAGATTCGAGTTCCCCCCAAAACGTGGGCTACCCTGTGGATGTGCTGTCATGACCGACTTAACATCCAGGGAAATCATCACCACAAAGCAGTAACAGATAGAGTCTGCTTAAGAGAAGGATGTATAAATCAGGTGGAAACAATGAGACATTTATATTTTGAATGTACATTTATAGAGCCGCTATGGGATTCTTTGGCAGTTGAGTGGGGATTATCACATATAAAAGACATGAATTATGATACTCTGATTTATGGGGACATAGGGAATGAATTGAAAAAGTTCCATAAAGGAACATTTAGAGTTGTTATGGCAGCAATAAAGTGGGTCATATGGCAAATTGGATGACAATATATATTGCAGCAAAAGAACACTGATGTAGCAGGATTGATAGGAAGAATAAATACAGAAGTACAGAGCATATATAAAAAAGAAAGACTGACTTTCCCAGTACTGATGCATGAAGTCTGGTGGAGAGAGTGGCTAAACTGTGTCAAAAGAGAGAAAAAACCTAGAGTAAAACCTGACAGTACAGGAATCTTTGGTTTCTTGTGTTAATATTGGTTCTTATGATATAATAAGGATAGGTATATAAGAATGTAATTAGCTCAATGAGTTTTGGGTCTTTTTGGGTCCCCCCCCCCCACAGTTTTCTTTTGTTTTTAGACAGTATTATTTTAGTATATTGGTATGCTATTAATACCTGTTACTAGAAAAAGGGGACAGGTAGCATTTAAAGGAAAAATATAATTTACAGGTGTAGGGTTTTAGTTATTTTTCTCTCATTTTTTAAGATGAAATACATTTTAGTTTTCTGTAGCGTGATGCCCTTCAGTATTTAGGGCAGTGTCAAGTGGCTCAGTAGGTAGCACACTCGCCTTTGAGGCCGGGAGATCAGAGGGCTGTGGGTTCAGTTCCCACATCTGGCACTTGGGTTAATATCCCAGTACTGACACTGTAATGCAGCATGAGACGGGTGCTGCATTTCTGAGGTGCCGTCTTTCGGATGAGACGTTAAACCGAGGTCCCATCTGCCTGGATTGGTGGTAGTTCAGGTGGATGTTAAAGATCCCATGGCACTTATCGAAAAGAGTAGGGGAATTTCCCGTGTCCTGGCCAAATTTCCCTCATTCACTAAAAATACCACCAACAGCTTTATCTGGTTCAAGGTCAGTTGGCATTCATCTGTATCCCCCCTCCCCCGGGTCGTGCCTGAAAATAGGCAGGATTTGTCTAGTGCACTTACCCGGTCAACAAAAGCTAAATAAAATAAATAAAAATAAAAATAAATTTAATAGAGAAAGTTTTCCCCTACCTTTTCCTATGGGGAGGGGGAGAGAGTTAGCGTACAGTAACCTAATTTATGTACATGAGTTCAAGTATGAAGTAATACTGTCTGGTGTTTATGTTTTCTCCTTTATGATTTTGTATGATGATATACTGATTTGTTTTGTATGTTTCTTTATGTTATGAATAAAAAATTCCTCTACCCTCTTTGCAAAGAGTGCCTTGGGTCCTTTTACTTCCACCTGGACACCCACCAGGACAGCAGGGAAGGGACCTCGTTTTAACATCTCATCCAAAGGAAGGCACACCCCAACAGTACAATACCCCTCTAATACTGCACTCTGCTGCCAGTGTTTAGGTACGAGTCCACCCAGGTGTGGGACAAGAAGCCACAACCTTCTAGCTCAGAGGTGGATGTGCTACCAACTGAGCATGACAAAAAAGATGGGAGAGCACACTGGAATATTAAACAAGTTGAAAGTGTATGGTTAGAGAGGTTGTAAACTTTCACTTCTCCAGTAAAGTTCCAGCGAAGTTGCAAAACGCGCCTTTGTGAAAATTTTGCAAACTGCCAACTTCACCACTTTGCAATGTTTTTTTTCTGGGGAAACGGCACTTTTTCAGATGAAATCAGGCAAAGTAATTGGTGAACTGGCATGACTTTTTGAAAAAGCACCACTTTGCTTGCCACTTTGTGAAGCTGGCACTTTACACTTTCCAAATTTGGCAAAGACTGCAGATTAATTTGCAAAGCAGTTTGCCAGCTTCACACATCTTATGTGTGGTTACTAAGTGAGGGTTAAGGAA
Organism: Neoceratodus forsteri; assembly: GCA_016271365.2. NCBI lineage: Eukaryota > Metazoa > Chordata > Ceratodontiformes > Ceratodontidae > Neoceratodus > Neoceratodus forsteri. Next base: position 58,438,933 of record JADMNL010000026.1, on the reverse strand, counting down.
TGCAACCATCAGCATGACATGAGCGGTATTTATTAACTGGTTGGGGGGGAGTAACAAATGGTAAGTAGAAGATCATTGGAAACAGAGTACCATACATATTTACTGATTATTAAACCGTTGTATCAACAGGACAACCCCCCTGAGATTTAAGTCTCTTTTGCCACGGGGATCTGGTGAAGAGGCAGCAGAAATGGAGAGAAGCCACTAAATGATCAGTGCTTTAAGTGTTTTTAGTTGAATGTATGTTTCTCTGCATATTGATCTCACAGTGACTATGTGCATTTCTGAAACCTTTAAAAATATGTAGCACTGATACTACTCAGTCAGGCCAAACACTGTTTCAGCTATTGTAGGGTTGTGTTGGATGTGGGTTTGTCATGCATAAAACCGGAAAAGATCAGGAATGTGGTCCATGAGGATTAGACCAAATTAGGACTTTACCTTCTGGTTAAGAATATTTAGCCATGGGATAGTGCTGCCGCTGCTTATATTTTTCAGATGATTACAAAAATGGTCAGATTAGCACCATTGTATCTTAAGTATACTTGAAGATACTGGGCCATTTAGATTTCAGAACAGCAGGACAAACTTTGTATTTTCACTATGGATACCAATGAACCTATGCACTGTGATCTCCACAAGTAATGGACAGAGAGCTTCAAAATGTGGTCTAAGTAGTCCCTGAAGGCTCTCCACGCAGAGCCCAGTATAGCTTTTAAATGTTGTTCTGTCAATGGGAAACTTCAGAATACAGCACAAGAAACCATGCATTTGATCTACAGCGGAGATGTGCTGCTGTACTGATTGATACATTACGAGTCTTTGTGGAGTCAAGCAGAAACTATAATATCTGCAATTTGCAGTATCCTCATTATAGCAGGATATGTAATAAATTGGACTTTTCCTTCTCAAGTACCAAAGACTACAAGCCAGGAATAACTCACATGACCCACGGGATTACACTACTTAATGATAAAGGCCAAATGCGAAGAATGTCTTGGGGTAACAGGCACAAGTGAGGAAAAGCAGCCATGGGAGTTCTGCCAGCTGACGCTGGCCCTGCTGGTAGTCTGGATGAGTTTCCATGGGGGTGCGTGCTGTCTCACCAGCCTTGCCATAGGGGAAAGTCTGGGCAGATCATCAGCTGGAGGTAAGTCCCGGGAGCAAGTGGGGACCGGAGAAGTCAGGGGCTGAACCTTACCTGGGGGATTGGTGGCAAAAATGTAACCCCTAGGTGGTGCTACCCCAAGGGATACTTCCCCTGCTTGCGTGACTAAGTGCAGGTTGACGGGCCTGAGCTCTAGGAATGGGTTAACGGTAGCGTAGCTGCCCTGGGTACAGCCCTCCGTGACACTGTTACCCCCCTCTTTTCCCGCTAGTGGCCTAGACTGGTCGGTGAACACACAATTGCAATTAACCCCAAGATGCAATATTAACCCTACACTTGTTGCACTTACCACCAGGGCTACAGCAGCTGGCTCGGCCATGGAGACCACTGTAAAATATGGCTTGTGACAGTAAACAACAATATCTCAGTGTTTCCTACACAGAGACACCCCACAACCAGTTTAAGTGCAAAAAGATTCAGATCTGATTTATTGAGGGGGCTTGAACAAGGGAGTGGCAGTAATCTGGTGCTTGATTCTATTCCTGATTTAATCAGGTTAAGCATGCATGCCTCTAAGAGTCCCTCTATCAGTCACACACACTCTGGGTACCCAGTTAAATTACAGGCTAGCCTGAAGCATTGCCTGAGGCAGACCAGCATTGCAGCTGTTGTTGTGGCCCTTAGGAAAAGAAAACACAAAATGCACCTTAACCCACAATTTGTATTCCGGAGCCAGGGGGCTCAGTTCATGAAAATCAATCAAAACAATTAAATCAGATGACACACTTTGATTTGAGCTTTGTTGCAGGGAGCTACCCTGATGTTTACTCACGATACCCAGACCAGGTTGCATGATAAATGAAATGGAGACCTCAGGATGAAGTGCTGGTTTGCCAGGAGAAGCAGGACCCACACGATTCACTGTGGTGTCGTTCCTGTTTGTTGGTGTTGAGCAAGTAGTCAAATCCCTGGGTGGGTCTCTCGTCAGATGTAACTCTGTGGCGTGAGTGGCAATCTAGGCTGAGGTGGTGAGGCCCAGACAGGGTGAAACAGATACAGTCCAGTTAAAGTTACTGGATACAGCTTCCAGTAAGTGTGACACATTCAAACAGTGGGGAGCCAAATCACAACCCACTATCCACATTCAGCACACTTACAGTAAAATCAAGTAAATACCACAGTTTGGATGACAGTCCGGTTGCAGTACACAGTGTCTCTGCGCAAACCATAAGATCTGCGTTTTTTTTGGAAGTCCTGACAGGTCGATCACACAAAAGCAAGTCTTCGGTCCTCTTCAGGCGAAATGAGTCACAATTCAGGAAGAAAAGTTGCAAGTTCAGATAAAGTCCGATTCTAAACTTAAGTCTCCTCACTTAGGAAGATGGTAGCAGGCAGGCCAGACACAGCCTTCCTGATGATTTCCCCTGCACACTACGCAGGAGCAGCTGCTTGAATTTCTCGAGCTCCTCACTCTCTCAACTCTTACTCCTCACTGACACACTGCTGCAGGCAACACCAGGACTTCCTAGTGATCCAAAAGGTTTGGTTGGTTCATCCATCTGTCGGTCACAGCAAGGGCTCCCACTCCAGGCCCATTTGGGCGCCAAACTGTAAAAAATACAATTCCTACAGAAATTCACTCCCACAAGACCCCTGGGGGCAGTCTCTATTTTTAAAGTCCCCAAAGGTACTGATTGGTCCAAACTGGCAGTCCAGAACCAAGATGGTGGTGGTGCAATGCAGAAAGCCCATGCTGCAAAGGAAGGCAAGTTAACCAAACTTCAACATTATTATTACTACAACAGATAACGAGCAAACAATCACAGTTCTTAATAGAGCTCCCTCTGCACAATTAACAATGGCAGAATGAAGCAGTAGTACTGCAGCCTGGGAAGGACTTGAGCCTGAAACTACTCGGCCCCCACCCAGATTAATTATAACTACAAGATAGGCAGCTCTTAAAGAGACAGGCACAGAGGCCAACAGTGCACTCACATACTGACACTTTTAAATCTGTTAGGACACAGAACGCCAACCTGGCAGTGAGCATTTAGGCAAACCCAAGGAAGACTTCTGGGAACCTCCATTTATAGGGGGGTTACAAAAAAAAAAAAAGAAGTAAAAAAAATTATTTTAATTTTGAACAATATTTTCTTAAACTGAAATATTGGGGGGTGCTGTTTAGCAGCTTTCTGGCAAGACCTGCCTTAATGCAGCTCTGTACATCCTGTGGTCAAAAGTATTAAAAATTCAATTAATAAGTGTGAAACTTAAGAAAGTATTAACAGAATTGAACAGCCAACATCGTCCAGCGTCGGTGGATTCCAGACTTAAATATGGGTCGCACTCAGAAAGCAGGTGGGAGAGGTCCCAAAAGTTTAGCGGCGGCTTCAGACCAGGCCACAACTACCTCGATGACTACCGCTGGAGTGGAACTCCCCTGGAGAGCTCTTCAGACTGCCATGCAAGCAATCAACCTAAAAGTCGAATCAATACTACAACGCTTTGTGGAGCAGGATGCTAAGCTCAAGTCTGTCTCCCACACCATTGTGATGGCAAAGAAAACAGCCACACAAGCCATGGTTATGGCCTCTAAACTTGTACAAGAGAATGCACAGCTACGATATAGACTGGAGGCCTTGGAGAACTCCAATTGGGCCTCACGTGTGCGAATCATCGGGCTCCCCGAAGGGAGCAAAGAAGCTGATCCCTTATCCTTTCTACGATCCTGGCTTCCCGATGTACTAAACCTACCTAGGGATACTTTAACCGACCAACTTTGGAAAGCTTCCCGAATTACTCCTCGTTCTACTGATCCATGAGTGGAGGTTGTCACAGGGTGCCCCTGTGACGGGTTGAGGGCCCCGAAATAATAATTGTAAAAATGCTGGATACCTGAAGGTCCAGCTGTTTACTGCCCTAAAGGTGCTGTGATAGTGTGCATCGTCGCACAGTCAGGCTGTTTAGTTTAGCCTGTTGTACATATTTATGTGCTTATGTTTGTTTTAAGGCAACCGCTATTCTAGGGGGTGTCCTTGGAAATAATAAAATAAGGGAACCTAGCAGCTAAGCCTTAAACCTGTTATAACCTTATAACTTAGCGTTTAAAAATTAAAAATTAAGTGAAAAGAGCTGTGGGTATAGAACAACATTTTTAATGGTGTGTCCTCCCTCTCATTTCCCGCATTATAGAAATAGGAAAGTAGCACTTAGGAAAGAAGTGAGTGCTTTAGGTGTTGCATTTCTAAAGTAAATGAAAGAAACAGAAATGATATGGAAAGGAAATAAATAAGAAAACTGTGAGGCTTTAAATGCTATAAATATTGATGGGCTGATATGTTAACTGTCGGATAAATGAATCTGTTTAGGTATTGTAGGTTAGTTAGTAATGAATAGAATCTCCTGTATTAAAAGTTGTTTCCAATAGTGCAGGCTACCTGCTGGTATAGTAGCGAGGGTTTCTCTTTTGTGAGGAAACAGCCATCCGTATTGCAAGGTGCTGCTAATTCTGTTTCAGCCCTATTTGTTCTTGCTGTGCTTTCAAGGACTTGGCTGAGTTTATAAATAATAGTGAGAACCTGTTGGTTCTCTCCTGCTTTCCTTAATAAAATACCTATTTGTAGCCTTAAGCAAACACTCAGTTCTGTAAACACAGGACACTGTTTTATAATGTACTAGTATGGCTTTTTAAGCCTGTAACTACCCGTTACACTTATCAGGATATTAAATGAAAGAACTTGCTGGGTCCTTAATTTGACCCTGTTATGCCTGTCTTTTAAAGAGCTTTGCTGAAATACAGCATTTGCACTATCGCAAAGGCATTTTACTTTTGGGTTTCCCCTAAAATGAAATTTACTAAATAATATATAATGTTTTGAGTTCTACAAACCTTCTGAAGATGGGGTAAGGAGGTTTGGTGCTGCAGTTGGGACCTCTAGAAAGCGAAGGTTTTTGTTGTTTTTCTTTTGGTGTTCCAGAGCCCCGAGTGGACTCTTTCTCAGCTGCAGTAGTTTTCCTTAGGAGTCAGCCGGCCATTTCCTGACTGCCTTTATACTGAATAATAAGGGGTGGTGCTTTCTGGGATTAGAGATTGAATTAAATATTTCACAGAAAGACTGTATTTCACCTCACTGAATGAGATTGAGTTGTTATGTCAATTAGACAATGTTTAGACATTCAATAAAAAATATACAAGTTGTAAATAAAGAGATAATATTTGAAATAAAGCATAGGGGTAGGGTTAAGATGTTACCTGACCCCTGCAGTGTATAAATGCTGAACACTGAGTTTGGTAATCAGATTTGCTTGTGAGTCTGGACATACACTCCAGGAAGTTATTGAAGGTGCTCTGTGGAGTTTTCTATGTGAATATTTGCTGCTCCAAATGGAAGATTAAGCTGCCAGATTATTCTGCTGTATTGAATTTGTCCTGATGTAAACAACTTCTGAAGAAGAATTAATTAAAACTGGAACTTTTACAAGAATTGGTGATGTATGTTTCTCTATGACTGCCTACATACACCTACGCCCTACCACAGAGGTGCTGCAAGTGATACTGCTGGTCACTGCCAACTCCATGACAAGAGACCATTCTACAGGCCACTAGATCCACAGATGGGCTGACCTACAGTGGAGCAACGATTCATCTGTTTCCTGATCTATCTTTCACTACACGAATCCAATGAAACAAATTTGATGCAGTCTGAGCACGGCTCAGGGGTCTGGGGGTTCGCATTCCCTTTTAATGCCCAGCCCGACTCTGCATTCACTGCAGAAGTCGCACCTTTCAATTCAGTGACCCGGTAGAAGCTATTGCCTGGGAGTTCCAGTCCTCAGAGGAACAGCAGGCCCTAGAATCAGATGAGGAGACCTGATTTCTTTCGGGACTACTATGGCTCTTCTTCACTTAAGTAAAGACCGTTTGTTTGTTCCTCTTATTGTGAGACTTTGGGCTTCTGAACGAATGATGGACCTATAGAAGAAGGGACATATTCTGGGGAGCTACTCATTCGGTTTACTTAATCTCCTAGCTTTTCTTTTGTATTTACAATATCATTAGGATGCGCAGAATGCCTTTAATGGCACTCCCTGTGTAAGGAGTATCGATTTCGAACCTGGGGACATATCAACACTGGCTGCTGAGTCATTCCAATTATTAAGAGACATATTATTCTGGACTGGATCCCCAAAAGCCTTAGTTAGCTGTAGCTATTTAGTTATAGCGATATTTTAGTTTTACTCTTTTAGATTTTCCCCGCTACCTGATGCAGATCTGTACAGGTTCTATATCACTATATACATTGGATGTATCTGTGAGTTTTCTTTTTATGATGCCTTACAGATGAAGGTATTCTATGTAATTGCTTTGAAAAATTGCAGTAAACATCCCATTCCAAAGCAAAAATATGGGACTTCAGAGGAGCTGACTTTGATAAGATGGCCAACAGAGTTAAGCTAGCCCTGGCAAAAAGAAACACAGGTGAGGAGGTACAGGCAAAGTGGGCAAGCATTAAGGATACAATACTTGAAGCAACATCCCATTGTGTTAGACAGAAAAGGAAGTGCAAAAGAAGAAGGAAACCACTTTGGTTCTCAAATACAGTAGCAGAAAAGGTCAGAGCCAAAAGGCTGGCCTTCAGAAAATATAAGGGAACACAGCGGGATGAAGATAGGGAGGCATACCAAACTGCCCAAAGGGAAGCAGGTAAGGCAGTAAGGCAGGCAAAGTCCCAAACTGAGGAAACACTAGCACGAACAGTAAAAGAAGGTGACAAGACTTTCTATAGATACATTAGTGAAAGGAGAAAGTCCAGAGGGGGGTATTGCTAAGCTTAATGGAGAAAAGGGAGCATGTGAGGAGGAGGACCCTGTAAAGGCATCTATCCTAAATAGATACTTTTGCTCAGTATTTACTGAAGAGAAGGTAGGGCAGGGCCCACAGCTCAGCATCATGGACACAGGGGGGGGAGGGAGGTGAGCACTACTCCCTTCACAAAAGAAAGGGTCCTACAAGAGCTTGCTAAGCTCAGGGTGGATAAGGCAATGGGACCTGATGGCATACATCCCAGGGTACTTAAGGAGCTAAAGGAGGAACTAGCAGAGCCATTAGCAGAATTGTTTAGTGAGTCTCTGAGCACAGGAGAGGTCCCAGATGACTGGAGAAGGGCTCATGTGATCCCACCCACAAGAGTGGTAGCAGGAGGAGGCGGGGAACTACAGACCGGTCAGTCTACACCTCAGTAGTGGGCAAGATTATGGAGGCACCCTTAAGGAAAGGATAGTGCAACACCTGGAATCCATAGGGCACAGGATCCAAGACAGCATGGTTTACAAAGGAAGGTCCTGTCAAACTAATCTCATAGATTTCTTTGACTGGTAACCAGAGTGGTGGACCAAGGGGAGCAGTTGATGTCGCCTACCTTGACTTCAGCAAAGCTTTTGACACTGTTCCACATAGAAGATTGATAAATAAGCTAGGTAGGCTCGGGGTGGGTCAGAAGTTGGTCAACTGGGTGGCAAACTGGTTGACTGGCAGAAAACAGAGAGTGGTGGTAAATGGTATACAGTCAGAAGAGATGCAAGTCACAAGTGGGTACCTCAGGGGATCAGTCCTGGGGCCAGTCCTATTCAACATCTTCATTAGTGACCTCGCAGATGGACTAGAGGGTAAGGCTTGTCTGTTTGCAGATGACACCAAGATCTGCAACAGAGTAGATGATCCAGATGGGGTGGGCAGAATGAGAAGAGATCTGGATAACTAGCAGAATGGTCAGAAGAGTGGCAACTGGGATTTAATGCAAAGAAGTGCAAAATCATGCACATAGGGAGAGAAACCTGAAGCCACTTATAGGCTGGGAGGAGTTGCTAGCAGTCACAAAGGAAGAAAGAGACTTGGGCATCATCATCACTGATGACCTAAAATCATCCAAGCAGACCTCTAAAGCAGTAGGTAAGGCTAGGGGGGTGTTAGGGTGTATTAGTAGGGGTATCACAAGTCGTAAGAGAGAGGTAATAATCCCTCTGTACAAGACATTGGTCAGGCCCCATCTGGAGTACTGCGTGCAGTATTGGAGGCCACACCTTCACAAGGACATTAACCAAATTGAGGCAGTCCAGAGAAGGGCAACCAAAATGGTGCAGGGACTGCATCAGAAGACATATGAGGACAGATTAACGGAGCTCAATATGTATACCCTTGAGCAAAGGAGGAGAGAGGTGATATGATCGAGACATTTAAACACCTTAAGGGCATAAACAAGGTGAAAGAGTCTAACATGTTTAAATATAAGAAAAATAGCAGGACAAGAGGACACAGCATGAGATTAGAGGGAGGCCGATTAAGGGGAATATGAGGAAATTCTTTTTCACAGAAAGGGTGGTGGATGCATGGAATGGCTTACCACAAGAAGTGGTGGCTATGAATACAGTGCAGGGCTTCAAACAGGCATGGGATAGGCATAAGGGAGCAATACAAATGACTATGAATAGATAGGTCACTGACAGAGCAAAGGCCGATGGCACATTTATGAGGTAGAAAAAGAAATGGGCAGACTGGATGGGCCTTGCGGTCCTTATCTGCCGTCAACTTCTATGTTTCTATGTTTCTATGTAACATAAAGTTCAAAAAATTTAAAAAAATACAGAAATATTAGGTAGTCGTGCTCAACGGTTCCTGTGGGGTTGTCATTGAGAAGAAGTTGTGTAAAGCAGCAGTGGTAGCTGAATGGTGCTCAGTTCATTCTGGTGTTGGAGTCTGAGAGTAGAGGCAGTCCATCCAGACAGATATGGAGCCTGAGATTAGGGTCAGTTGAGTCACAAAGATGCATTTCTTAAATGACCGTTGCCTCCAAGGCAGTCCTGTCTCCAAGGCAACTCTTTACTGTTGCACTTATTCTTTCTCACAAGAAGTCCCTTTTCCTATATATTTACTATTCTAAACCCACCCTGCCATGGGTCCCAACTCAAGTGAAATTCTGACAGAATAAGACTGAGGGAATTATGTCTATAATCAGATTGCTGTGCTACTATTTGCAAGGTGCCACATGCTGTTGCTTAAAAGCTTTGAAGGCAGCTAACTCTGTTTTTTTAAACTTTGTATTTAATTTGCTACTTTGCATTGCTGGGATAGCACCCGATTGGAGTGCCTGGAGCCCTGTGACTGACCAGGAAACAGGAAGAGTGAACTGTAGTCCGTTTCTGCAGCAAAGGACTACAGTTCAGTTACAACTTTGAAAAACTTATTTTTGGGCATAATTTCTACCTGGTGCTTGCCAGAATCACGTATGAATGGTTCTCACCAGCAATTTGGTGCATGTAAACTACTGTTTTAAATCGCAATGTTACAGTTGCATAGCCTGACCCCTGACATCTATTTCTGGGTCAGAATCTAGGATTTTACCAGCCCTGCTATGAGCGGGTGCAAGACTGCCGTGCTACTATTTGCAGGGCGCCACAGGCTGTTGGTTAAACACACTGAAGGCAGTTAACTCTCTTTTTTTAAACTTTGTATTTAATTTGCTACTTTGCAACGCTGAGACAGCACCCGATTGGAGTGCCTGGAGCCCTGTGACTGACCAGGAAACAGAAAGAGTGAACTGTAGTCCGTTTCTGCAGCAAAGGACTACAGTTCAGTTACAACTTTGTAATACTTATTTTTGGGCACATTTTCTACCTGGTGCTCTCCAGAACCAAGTAGGAGTGGTTCTCGCCAGCAATTTGGTGCATGTAAACTCTTGTTTTAAATCGCAGCATTACAGTTGCATAGCCTGACCCCTGACATCTATTTCTGGGTCAGAATCTAGGATTTAACTAGCCCTGCTATGAGCATGGCAAGTGCGAGCAGGCCGGGTGCGTGCATTTGCGCTTGCGAAGACGCACGCAAAGACGCACGCGTCTAGCACTTGTTTATGCGTGTTTGTAGCGTGTGGTAGCTGAACCTAAAATCTCCCAAAAAAACACACACTGGGTAAGGCCTGAGTTATACATTCTTGATAAAGCATTAAGCAGCGGGCATGTTACCGGTTTACTTATCATCTGGCTTTATACTGCTGCAGTGTCCAACAATGGCTGATTGTATCATGACCATAAATGGGGAGATGGATATAAGATGTACTTCCTGTATTATGTATGCAATTGTAACCAAAGCATCAGAATCTGAAGAAGCATTTAAATGCATAAAATGCTTAACAAATGAGGAAATGCAACAGGAAATAGCCTTTTTTGGCAGTAAATTTTAAGCTCTATGGAGCTGAGCCAGAACGAAATGGCAGCCAGATTACAACTAAATAATAAAACAGATAATCGGGCATCAATGTTTACAAATGAAGCAGGCCAAATAGGTAATAACAACAACACCATAACAAACAGAGAGTCTAACACTATATTTCATCCTGGCCATAATGAAATTAAGGCACTTCGGGAAGCGACTTGAACTCATTATCTGAAGTAAATAAAAAAGAGCTAGAGAACCTGACACTTATACTGAAGTGGAATGGTATACAGTATAAAGCGCTAAACCTCGAAAAAGGTTGCAGAGCTGGAACTTTTGAGTTACCCCTAGCTAATCGTTATGACATTTTTAGCTGTCCTGAAGATTTTACAGACAAACATACCAGCACCAATGATGGACACTCTGTATCCCTGCAACCAGAAGTATTACCAAATGCTCACATTGAAGGATCAAACATCCCTAGTTACAGTGCCCACTTAACTATAAATCCTAGGCCTTCTAGCAATGACATCCCAAACCAAGAGCATACAAACACTAGGAAATCAGCCTCACATCTAACTGAGGATATAAATCTTATGGACTTTCATACAGAACATTGACATTAATCCATATACGTACTGGGCGATTCAATAGTAAAGCATTTAGATAGAGCAGTTTGTAACAGTGACAAAGAATTTAGAACACTGTCCACCTGTGGTGGAGCAAAAATTGAAAACATAGCATTAATGTTGGACAATATCCTAGTAAACTCTTCTGATTCACTAGTCATCATTCATGCAGGTGCAAATAATATTCTGAGGGAACCTCTATTCAAAATATAACAAGATATTGTGGCCATGGCAAATAAACTCGTACATTTAAAGTGTGAAATAGCATTTTCTGAGATACTGTACTACCGATCCCCAAGGCAACTCAGTCAAATCAAGCCAAAATTAAAAAAACTAAATAATTAGCTACATAGTTGGTATTTAAAACAACAGATAAGATGCATTACTCACTGGGAGGATTTTGAGAATAGAAATGAACTTTTTTCTTGGGATGGACTTCATCTCAGTAGGAAAGGCAATAGCATTTTAGGCAAACATATCATCTCTTATATTCAAAGGAGTTTAAACTAAAAACAAGGTGGGGGGGAGCCTATCAAACAGGCCTCTCTGAAATATACTAATAAGAATGGAACTAAAGAGGGTGTTTCACTAATATCTCAAAATGTTAACAACATAAATATCAGTAAGGAAACAAATCAGTCAACTATAAAACATCAAACTGAATCACAAACTAAAGAGCATGTACACATACTTCTTGTCAATGCCCGTAGCCTTTCAAATAAAATGGATAAATTAAAAGACCTTTTAAAAACAAAAAACATCGACATCTGTGGGGTCACAGAAACATGGTTTAATGGTATAGATTTGTGAACTGAAATAACAGGATACACAAAGATTGAAAAGACTCAAATTAACTTAAGAGGTGGCGGTATCGCTCTATATACAGTATATATACAGTATATATATATATATATATATATATATATCAAACAACTATAAATGCTGCCCAGTGTACTGTATAGTGGATGGAAACAACAACGTCGAACTAATATAGACTAAAGTATTATTTACCAATAATTACAGTATCACATTTGGTCTGGGATATAGAGCCCCTAACTTAAACAGCCATGGAAATTACTTTTTTATGAGTAAAATTGAAACAATGGGACTTGACAACAATTATATTCTTTTGGGAGACTTCAATCTCCCAAATATTGATTGGGATACTGGCAAATGCACATCAGCACTTGAAACTAGATTTATGGACCAAATGGTTCTTAATAACATGGAACAATTAGTTAAGGAACCAACAAGAGACAAAAACATTCTTGACTTGTTTTTATCAAATACAGAGGAGAATATAATCAAAGTGGAGGTAATTCCTCCATTATCAAACAGCGATCGTAACATGGTACTGATAGATGCCAATATAAAACAATATGGAGCAAGTCATGGATGCACCAAGATTAAAAACTTTTACAAGGCCAACTATAAATCAGTAGATAAATATCTTAAGGACTGGAATTGGGTCACTGATTTTTCAAACTGCAAGTTAACTAACATCTGGCTTAGAATCCAAAATAAAATACAATTTTGCATCAACTAATGGGTACTGTCTAGGCATAAATATAATAATAGTAATAACAAGAGAACCCCATATGGTGGAACAAGAACATAAAACATAAACTAATTAGAAAAAAGAAATTGTATAAAAATATAAAAAACATCATACAGCTACAAATGGGTCACTATACAAAAAAATCAGTAAATAAAAACAAAAGTTTAATCAGGGCTTCAAAAAAAAACACCTTGAAGAAAAATTAGCTATCTCCATTAAATATAACAAAAAAATGTTTTTTAACTGTACTGGATCACTGAAAAAAATAACAGTCGTACTATCACACCATTAAACACGAGTAATGGAATTATCACAAATGAGGTTGAAATAGCAACTGAACTTAAAAATTATTTCATCAGCGTGTTCAACCCCAAAATCAATACAGTTTCTCAATGTACAGAACCATTATGCACATTTGAACGTTTTACGCAAGAGGAAGTAATAGATGTCATTAAGATAATAAAACCTAATGGCTCTGCTGGACCTGATGTAATTCCCCCTCTTTTTATAAAAAAATACTGCACCATAGCTCATGGGACCTATTACTGATATGTTTAACATGTCTCTTAGCACAGGGACTACCATCCCAATTTGGAACCAGGCTACAGTAATCCCATTGTATAAAAATGGCAGCAGAAATTTAGCACAGAATTATTGTCCTATAAGCCTGACAGCTATCTTTTGTAAACTAATGGATGGATTATTAAAAAACAGAATAATCAACTATTTATCAGATTCAAGGCAAATAGATCTCACCCAACATGGGTTTTCAAGAGGCAGATCATGTCAAACTAACCTCTTACATTTTTTTCGAGCCAGTGAGTGAGGCTCTTGACAAAGGCTTATCAGTTGATGTGATTTTTTTGGACTTCTCGAAAGCCTTCGATTTAGTGTCACATAATACACTGTACTTATTAAACAGTTAATAAAGGCAAAGCTACATCCGTTAATAGTAAAGTGGATTGAATCCTGGCTGGGAAATCAGACACAACAAGTTTCATTAAAAGGACACCTATCTACTTGGGGTCATGTTACTAGTGGTGTCCCTCAGGGATCCGTAATGGGGCCAGTACTCTTTAATATATTAATATCTTCCATGCCCCCCCTTAACAACCACTGCTGGATGGTCAAGTACGCCGACGACTGTAAACTTGGTGGCATTATAACAAATCCAGAGACAGCTCAGGAAATTCAAAAAAATTTCACACATCTCGAGAAATGGTCTGTTGAAAATGAATTACTTTTCAATGCACACAAATGCAAGACGATGCATTTCGGAAAAAATAACCCACATTATACTTACAAATTCAATAACATAAACCTACGAACAATGGAAAATGAAAAAGACCTAGGAGTCACCTTTTCTATCAACTTGTCTTTTAAAATGCATACCACAAATATTGTAAAAAAGGGGAATCAAATACTGAGTTGCATACTGCAAAATATCAACAGCAGAAATGAAAAAGTCATAGTTCTCCTTTATTCCAGTCTCGTCAGACCACAACTTTAATATTGTTCCTCAGTATGCACCCCAAAATTGGTAAGAGGAAATAAATTTATAGAAAAAGTTCAACGAAAGGCCACTAAAAAAAATTAGATCAGTAAGCAGTCTGGATTATAGCTCAAGACTAAATGGGTCTCTACTCAATGCACTACAGGAGAATGAGGGGGGATCTACATTTAGCCTATAAAGCAATAAACAATGAGTCAATATTTGAAACCATTGGTTTATGTATAAATCCTTCCAAAACCAATACAAGATCACACGACAAGACACTAAAAGGCAGTCAAAACAAATCAAACAAGAGGACTCACTGGTACACTCAAAGGGTTATATGTACATGGAATACCCTTCCTAAATACATTGTAAACAGTAATACAATTGATACTTTCAAAAACAGATTAGATATATACATGGGCAACAAAAAATTTCAGTTCCACCAATAGAAAAATGGTGGTGAGTTCATTAAAGGCAACAATACCTACCGAACTTGTACATTACCTATGATCCTATGAACTCACTCTCTTGTTTATCAGGCTGTAGACCTTTCGACTGTGCTACCCAGCTGGCACCACAGTGAAGTTCTTTAGCTGTATAGGCTAAAGATCTACCTGACAAGCAGCCCTAGCCATAATGTCTGCCTCAGAGGCATACCTGCTTTGGAGGTAGTTCTTCCTGCCTTGGAGGCAACATTCATTTAAGAAATGTGTCTCTTGCCAGTTCATACTGATAAGGGGAAGTTTGGGGTTAGGTGTTGTTCAGCCACATGGAAAAGAAGTCTTGCAATACTCTGATAGAGGTGGAGTTTGAGAGTAGGGGCAGCTCAGCTTGGTGGAGGAGGAGGAGTGTGAGGGTAGAAGCATCTGAGCCTGATGAATAAGGAATGTGAGACCAGAGCAGTTCAGCATAGTGGGAGAGTGTGAATAGGGGTAGTTCAATCTGGCAGCGGAGAGGGGAGTCTGAGAGTAAGGTTAGTCCATCCTGCTAGAGAAGTGAGAGTTTGAGAGTTGAAGGTCCACCCTGCTAGAGCAGAGTGACTCTGAAAGTAGGGATGGTCCTTCCAATAAAGGAGCGGGAGTCTGACCGTGCGGATGTTCAAGTCTGATGGGGGGGAGTGAAAGTAGTGGCGCTCAGCCTGATAGATGAGATGGTGTTTGAGAGTAGAGATCAGTCAACCTAATGGATGAAGAATCTGGAAGAATAGTCCAGTCTGATGAAGGAGGAATCAAAGAGTAGGGGCAGCTCAGCCTGATGGAGAAGGAGGAATCTAGATGTAAGGGTGGTTCATCCTTGAATGAATTAGAGAAGCCTCGAATTAACAGAGACAGAGGGATATGGTATTTGAGAAACGAGGATTATGGCTGGTTAATGCTAGCAATGTATGGACTGATTTTTCACTTATCCTTGAATCACCCTTGCAAAACTCTTGTGATGACCTTGCATGTAAGATGTTTGCATGCCCTGCAAGAAGTATTATAAAATAGATTCCACAGCCTCCAAATTTAAGTAACTTCTAAATGGAGCAAGAAAGCACTTTTTTACTAACGTGCTAAGCAATGATATTGTCTGTTGAGAAGTAAACGTACGATAAATGGATTCTGAGCAAATACTTAAAAACATCTCAGTTAATAGAATCACAGGCTATTCCCTTGTGATCTTTCTAACAATTCATTGTTAACTACTTTTATAAAATGTGGCCTGGGCAATTCTGCCTCATCATTGGTCAAAACCCTGTAATATGGGACATTATTAACATACTGGCATGTATACACCACCTAAGGGTACATCATCGAAGTACAACATAACAAGGTCAAAAGATTAATATGCAAATAACACAACCACACAACCCAACAAGATAGAAACATAGAAACTTTAGAATTTGATGGCAGATAAGGTACGCTTGGCCACCCAGTCGTCCCATTTTTTACCTGCCTATAGTGTCACCACAGACCCTACCTGATCTCCAGCTCTCTCCCTCCTTGCTTTCCACTAAGATTCCCTTATACCTATCCAATGCATTCTTGAATCCCACCAGTTTTTGCCACCACCACCTCCACTGGAAAACTGTTTCAGGCATCTACCACTCTTTCTGTGAAGAAGTACTTCTTCACACCTCTACTTCCTCATCCCATCCACTTCCTATCACTACTGGTGTCCCCCAAGTTTCCGTCCTTGGCCCAATTCTCTTCTTGGTTTTCCTGAATGACCTCCCCACTGCCTGTGCCTCTGCGTCCATCCATATGTATGCAGACTATGCAATTTTTTATGCCCCTGGTTCCTCCCCCCCCCCGATCTGATGGTCAAGATCCAGATGGATTTTGAAAAAGTCCAGCACTGGTTCCAATCAAATCAACTGTCCCTCAATGCCAAAAAAAATGGTCTCCATGTCCTTTGGCACTAGGTAGAAGCTCTCTAGGTTTACTGACCTCTCCTCCTTCCACACCCTAGATGGGACCACGATTGATGATGTCCCCTCCTTTAAGTACCTCAGGGTCTGGCTCAATCATCACCTCAACTTTTCTGGACATGTGGATGCTATCCACAAAAAACTACACCCAGCACTTGGTGCATTATACAGGAACCGTGGTTGCATCCCCCTGCTGGCTCACTGAACCATTGTCCAGTAAATGATTCTCCCCTTTTTTGACTATAGAGACATTGTCTACAGTGATGCTCCTAAGTCTACCCTAACCAGACTGGATTCCCTCTTCCACTCCTTCTGTCACTTTGCCCTGGACTGCCCGCCCCACACCCACCATTGCTTCCTTCATACTTCCCTCTCCCTTTCCTGCCTTGAAGTCAGGCCCTCATTCATTGTACCTCCTTTATCACTAAATTCTTGCTTATTTGCCTTTCAGTGTTGCATATTATACTATGTGATGCTTAGTTATATTATTACCTACTATGTAAAAAAAGTTCTAATTGTTATTCATGACCCTCCTCTACCCCATCCTCCCAGGACACATCTGGAAATGAGCTGTTACCAGCTCAGTATGGCTTTCCTGGTGAAACTTTTAAAATATAAAGAAATCTCTCCTGAATGTACCCATTTCCAGCTTCATTGCACGTCCCCTTGTTCTTGTGCACCTTAATTTCTGAAAAATACTTCCCTCCTGTACCTTATTTACCCCTGTGAGGTATTTATAGGTTTGTATTATATCCTTCCACTCTCCTCTCCTCTTTTCCAGGGTCTACATATTGAGGTCCTTTAGTTTCTCCTCAGAGGGCCTCTAATGCAGACCCTGCACCATTTCAGCTGCCCTCCTCTGGACAGCCTCCACTCTGTCTATGTCCTTTAGGAAATGTGGTTTCCAGAACTGGACACAGTACTCAGTACTCCAGGTGGGGTCTCTCCAGTGACCTATACAGTGGCAACACCACCTCATTATGCACCCCAACATCCTACTGGCCCTTTCAACTGCATTGTCACACTGTCTGGCCATCTATAAGCCATCAGATATGATTATCCCCGGGTCCCTTTTCTGTTTGGTGACCGCCAATACCCTTTCTCCCATTTTGCACTTTGCCTCTGTGTTTCTGTGCCCTTAGTGCATGATTTTGTACTTTTTTACATTGAAACCTAGCTACCATGCAGTGCAAGAAAGCAGCTGCAAAGGCAAACAAGAATATGGGATGCATATCTAGGGGGCTGAGTAGCAGGACAGAGGAGGTTATACTGCCCTTGTACAAGTCCCCGGTAAGGCCACATCTAGGCCACCTTTTCCCCTCTCTTTTTATAGCTCATGTTACCAACTCATTTCCTTTCTACCACTATGCTTTTTTCTTTATTTTGCACCCTGGAGGATTTACCTCCCCTCGAGTGTTCCCTTGTACCTGCTTCAGTCTGTGGGGGAGGGCAGTTTATGCCTCCCTGATTTCTTCTGTCACTCCCTCAGCTAGTTTAAGTATTCAACAAAGTAACATTTAAACCATCCACTGAGGACTGGGATTCCCTTCCTAGATCGATGCCGGCCATTACCCCTATATAGGCCCATATTCCTCCTGATTGGTCCCCAGTCCCCAAACCCCTCCTGTCTACATCATTCCTTCAACCACGAGTTGAAGCTCTATGCAGAGAACCCTATCTTCCTGCAGTCACAGACAAGCAGCATCTCAGCGAAACTCACTGAGCATGCTACCTACCCAAGATCCTTCCTGAGCTCCCTAAAATCTCCCTGCACAATCCCAGGCCTGTCACTGTCCAGATCTTTCATCCCCACATGGACAGTGGCATCCAGTTCTTCCTCCTGCTCTGCTGCCTTAACGATCCTTAGGATCCGCTCTCCATCCCTCTGTGCCGAGGTGCCAGGTAGGCACCTCTCCTCACTCTTCCCCTCCATTCCTGCTCCCACAACTACCCCCCTTACAATCAAGTCCCCCACCAGAAGTTGCTTCCTCCTCTACTGGGGTCCTCTACCTCCCGCCTTCGGGCCTTTCCAATGGAAGACCCACACATCCTCCCTGTCCACTACTACAGGTGCCTTCTCCTGGCAGTCCTGTCCCATCAGATCAGTGAATGAGTTCTGGAGTGGTACCAGCTGATGCAGTGGCACCGACTGAGAAATGTATGCTCAGCCCACCACCTCCACCCTCCCTGAGCCCACCACAGCCCAGCCAGACCTCCTCCTTTGCATTCTCTGGAGCAACGGTGGTAGACTCAGTGGCCACTGGGTGGGGGAAGAGGTCCCCGGAATCCTAGCCAACTTGGCCCAGAGTCTAGCATCCTCCTCCCTCAGCCCAGAAAGGTGCATGCAGATGGGGCGGCACCTCAGTCTTCAGGAGGTCTCTCTGAATACTGCTGCTGCACAACCACTGCTCCACCCCCAACATTCCTTTTCCTATACTCTCTATTTCAACTGGAAATAATTTCGTACCCTTACCCTAGACAGGGTTTTTCTACTATTCCCCTTTTTTGTTTTACTTTACCCTTTTGTATCTTGACCCTAGAGACGGTGTTTTAAGTTGTTCCCTTTGGCTTCTTATATCCTCTTTTAACCCTTATCCTAGATAGGGTGTTACTTCTATTCCAACACTACATGTGATTTTTGTTTTCCCCTTTCAACTCAACCATTACCCCTATGTATAGGGTGTTTCTTCCCTTCCCGCACAACAGCTGTTAACCTCTAACCTTCCTCTGTATTTCAGAAAACAACAAATATACAGGTACTTGACCTTATCTCATTGGACAGGCAGAGCCCCCTGTGTGCCTGCTGTCACCTGCGGACACCTGCCGACGCCTAAGACACCAATCCTGCTCCACTCCAGCTCTGTGGCATGAACGTGAATGGAACACATTAGGAATGGTTTCCTTTATTGTCCCCGTCCCTTCCTGCTAGCCTGCAATTGGTCCGTGTGGATCACATGACCAGCTCCTGCTGCAGCTCCTACTGCCTGCTGTGTTCCGACCCCGACCTGCATTTGGAACCAGGAGAGAGTTGAGAGCTGTAAACAAAATGCAGGTCAGCTTTCCAAATAGAGTTTGTGTATATTCCTTTTGTTAAAAAATTCCCAAATGTCCTTTAGTTCATCTCCCTGTGCAACCACTTCCTTGCTACACCTAGACCATACCCTCTGACCTGCTCACAGAAAAACCAAAAAACAGCAAAAGTTGGTTATCTAATGCAGGTCTGTGTGTACTGCTTTATTTACTTTGAACCCTCTAATGTATAAACTGTTTTTGCCCTCTTCCTTCTGCAGCCACTTTGCTTGCTGCACCTGGATGTGGGAGGGCAGGTTGAGCGAAGACACAGAAGGCAAGGCAAGTTCTTTTAAAATGTCCCATAGCACAGTGCACTTTATTACATAAGGACTTCAACACACTAGGCAATGAAATAAACAGTGCAAACAGTGCAAATCGGGAACGTCTGTATTGCTCGTTCTGGTTGACTAGTCTGGATGATCTTGGGCTGCTATAAAAACTTGGTTTAAAGGGCTGTCGGTTCCCACTCATCCAATAGGCTCACAGGGACAAAACCAGTACCTGAGGGTGGTCCTACCTGCACCTGCAGCTCTGCAGCCCATACATCAGGTAGACCAGTCACCCCTCCAGCTGCTCAACTTAGTTCTGGTCCAAAACATCCCAGCCTTGGCTAGCACTGCCACCGGTCAGTCTTACTGAGACTGCTCCCAGCACTAACTACTCCCCTCTTGCATCAGCCAGTTTTCACTCCTGCTCCCTCCACAGTTCAGCTCTCATCTTTCACCTGCCAGACTGTGCTCAGCCAGCTCCTTTTATAGGGCCGGAGATCATGTGACATGTCAATCATACCCTAACTTTTAGTTAAATGTTTGCAGCAATTTAAATATGGCTGCTTCATACAGAAAAGTAAACAAAACATGAAAAACCACAGTTTGACACATATCTGCTTTTATACAATTACAAAATAAAGCAAAAAGAAAATGAAGGGAACTCTCAGGCAGGAAGTCCCACCTTTCTTGCTCCCAGACGCCTTCATACTAGAGCTCTATAAAGCCCACGGATTTCAGCCGGCCTGAGCCCACAGTAATCCACAAAATGGACGCCAGCAATCCAAAAGCACATGGAGTCAGGCATTTCTTAAACAGACAAATCTTTTCAACAAACAGCAATGTGTGCAGTTTGGGCTTAAATAAATATTTCATTTAGTGTCAAGAAAATACAGATAAGACCAGCAATGTGAAACAAAAGGCATTGCTAATGCATTATTGTTTGCAGCAGTGTGTAAAACAATGTGCTTTGTACTACATTTCATCCAACAAGAAGATTCCTTCAGTATTTTGTTTTATATTTTATTTAGGGCCAAAAAACACAGATTCATAGCATTTAGTATTTTCTTTCACAGGTGTAGTATTTTGCAAATGATAACGTTTAACAGGGGACCACAGCACCAAAGTACACACGCTTTCCTTTCACCCTAACTGTGCTAGGGCAGCCCTGGTATGCTTAATGTTGGGGGGGGGGGTCAGAAAGACAAGAATTAGAAATGTAACCCCTAGGTAGTGCTATCCCAAGGGCTCCTACCCCTGCCTGCTTGGCTAGTAGCACGTTAAGGGGCCTGAGTTCTGAAACGGATGCCTCCACCCAGAGATCAGGGTTGGTAGTGGTCAAGCTAACCTGGGCACAGCCCTCTGGGACACTGTAACTCCCCCTCTTTCCCCTCTAGTGGCCTGAACACTGTACAATAATCACTTTCACAACACCCCTGGTACACCCCACAAGTACCCACACTGTTTGCACTTACCACCAGGGCTGATTCCTCTGGCTCGACCCTGGGGACCCCCTGTAAAACAAGGTTATGCACAGCAAATAGCAACAGTACAGTACTTTGAGCACAAACTGGAACCACAGTCAGATTACATGCAGAAAAAGTTAGATCTGATTTATTCTGGGGACTTGAACAAGGGAGGGGCAAAATCAGGTTAATTAGCTTAAAGGTTATATCAATCAAGCAGTTATGCATGTGTTTTGAGTCCCCCCACACAGTCCACCTCTGGGTACCAGGTAGAGAAGAGATGGACTAGCCAGGACCATTGCCCAGGGTTGCAGCTGGTCGGGGCCGTGTGATGGAAAACACAACATGCACAGTACACAGTATTTGTAATCCGGAGCCAGCGGGCTCAGTTTGTTAAGGAAACGAAACAACAAGACAATCAGATGACACACTCAGATTAAGCTGTTTTTGCAGGGAGCTACCCTGGTATTTACTCACGATACCCAAGACTGGACACAGGCTGGATGCAAATCGAGACTGCAGGTGGTTGATCTGGAATGCCAGGAGAAGCAGGGCCCACATGAGTTGCAGAGGTGTCGTTCCTGTTCAAGCGTGGAGCAGGGGGCTGAACCCCAGGCAGGTCTCTCGTCGATGGCTTCTCTGTGCAATGGGTAGTCTGGCTGGGCCAGTCTGGCAAGGCCCAGACCACATGGAGACAAATTCGGATGCAGTCCGTTTTGGGACTAGATACAGTTTCCAGCAAGCAGAACACACAGTTCACACAGTGGGGGACTAACTCACAACCCACTAGCAGCTCATAGCACATTTACATGTACGGAAATTCTACTGTACCAGGCAAAGCACTTCCCGGTCACAATCTCAAAGTCTCTGCACACACCGGGAGCTTAGGGGTAGCTGGAACTCCTGACAGGCCAATCGCATTCAGCAAAATCTTCGGTCTTCTTCAGGTTGAGCCTGGCCCACTTCAGTAGCTTGCTTCAGTCACATAAACTTGGATTTAGTCCACTATAATTCTCTTCTCTCCTCTCCCTCTCAGGAGCAGCTGGCAGACAAGTAAGCCAAAAACTCAGCCCTTTCACAGTTTTTCCATGTGAATCCACTCAGGATTGCTGCTCAGAACCACTTCGGCTTCTCTCATTTCACTTCCCAGCTCAGAACTAACTGAAAACTGCAAGCAGCCCGGGACTTCCCCAAGATCCAAAAGATTTGGTTGGCTGATTTGGCTGTCAGTCAAAGCAATAGCTCCCCCCTCAGTTGCAAAAAAGGCGCAAAAAGCTCAAACCACAGTTCCTACAGATTTTGAATTCAGACAGCGTGGGCACGGGTTGACTAACAAGGGCTTTATTAGTTGATCCGTGCCCACGCTTTATGACTAAATGGCCATTATAATATAAAAAAAAGACCGACAAGGTGCCACCCATAGAGTATAATGGAGCACGTCCCCACACTCTCCCTGGCATCATGTCATAAATCTGCAGAGCGTGGGGGCGGAGCATGGGGCGGCACCAGAAACCGGGACGTCCTTGAGACCCTGTGTTTGTAATTTTACGAGTGCTCTAATTTTTTAAAATCATCGTTATTTATGGCAAGATTTACACTGAACGCAGCCCAATGAGGTACAGCACCTGTATATTGGGTGCAGGGGCTGCTTCATTCAACTTGGTAAGTCTCTTTAAACCAAAAATACAGTGGGAGGGTTTCACCCTACCACACCAGACCTACCCTCTGCCCAACTCCCAAACAGGGGCACAGAGAATCAAAAGAAGAAAGAAAAGGTAATGCAAACAGAGGCAAAAAAACAAAAGCTCTCAGAGCAAGAAAGCAATTATAAAATGGACTAGGAGAAGTACTGTTTGTCTCATGACTTTGACGTGGGCCTTTTTTGTAAGAAACAGTGAAGTGCACATATCTAGCTCTTCTTGGAATTCTTATTTTCTTTTATTTGCTTTACCAGGTAAGTGATCTGAGATGAGTTCCATTTTGAGCCCCTCTCTGCTGGGAAAGCTGTGACTTTTCTGTTCAAGGAGCTGTGACTTTGTGCTCTGTTACGGTGAACAGATCTTTGGATTTTGATTCTCCGGATTGTGCGGTGACAGCACCTTTCTGTGACTTAAGTCCTCCTCTCTCCACTGGTAGCTGTGTAACCATCAAGCAGCGATGACAGCACAACTGTGGTTGCCCCAAAAGACTAGGGGCAGGAGGATTCACAAAGAAAAGCAAAACTTCCGTAGCTGCGGGAAAACAGCTTGCAGCACTGCGGAAACACAGTTGCGTGATATTCTTAAAGAAAATCACGCAGCTGAGGGAATTCTGCAAAAGGTCCAGCAGCTGCTGCGCAAGTGCTGCGGATCCACAGCTGTGGAAATGACTGAGGAGGCACCTCAATAGTAAATCTATGTAGCTGAAGCAGCAGACTTTAACATTGCTGCTATAATATGAAACTGACAGCACACACAGAGACCAGCAACCAGTCCCCAGTTGGGACCACAGCAGCACCACAGGTACCAGCGATACCTTGGCACCACAGTGGCTGACTGTCCCTGCTGGTCGTCCCTCCCTGGGGTGTTCCTGTGGCCTGCGGGGGTAGCATTCGCTGCTGGCTGTTCAGGCTCTACTGCTTGTGGGGCTCTGTCATGGGCTGCACTGGGTCTAGTGGTTGTTGCATGTTGCCATATCATGGCAATGTGGGCTTTCAGTGCTGTAACATCAGCCACTGCTATACTGTCTGAGATGCTATTACCTGTGGTACACCTCCACCTTAATTGACTCCAGTTGCTGAGGCACTACTGCAGTGTGCTGAGGGAGAGTTACACCTTATTCCACTGTGTGTAACATTCTTTCCTCAGCTGCAGAAAAAAACTGGCTGTGAATAGCCTTTCAGGAGCTGTGCCTTACTTATCTCACACCTATTTGTCCTGAGGGACTTTCGCAGCTGCACTTTTTTCCACAGTCCATAGTGGTTTCTCCCGCAGCAGCGGAGGGTTTTGTGAATAGCACTTGGAGCAAACTCCCCTTTTTTTCCATAGCTGAGGAAGTTTTGGGGACTTAGGGAAGGTTTTGCACCTTCTGAAAGCTTTGAGAATCCTGCCCTAGGACATTACTGTATCTTAGAGCTTTACTTCCACATTTTCTGCGAACATTTTTGGATTTTCTGCGCAGCCTATTTCAAGGATACTCATAAATGTTAATGGTTTTATTTTTTAACATTTGTTAATTTGAAGTGTTAGTGGTTCCAGGTCGCCCCTGAAAACAGGCACTTGTACCTAGTGGGCCTTACCCGGTTACCAACGACTAAAATAAAAAAAATAAAATAAAAAAAACAGTGGCTGTATATGTCTTTTGCTCCCGGGATGAGTGACGCTGTGGAGGTGCTTAACAAATGTCCGGCTGAGATCCAAGTCTGGATGTCCTTTAACCGGCTCAGACTTAACCCCGACCAGATGGAGGTGCTAGTGGTTGAGCCTGGTCACCAGCATGGTGTGGCTGCTGTGGGACTGGGAACGGGGCTGCTTTTGGGCCCCACTCAGTTGGCAGCTTCCACTAAGGTCAAAAATCTGGGTGTCGTCCTTGATGATGGATTGACACTTGAGACTCAGGTGTCATCCATCATCCAGTGTGGTTTTTACCACTTAAGGAATGTCGCCCGGATCAAAGCCTTAATTCTGCCTGGTGACCTGCCCTCACTAGTGCATGTCTTTGTTATGTCAAGGCTAGACTACTATAATGCTCAATACTTTGAGGTCAGTGGGGGGATTCTGTGGTGCCTGCAGCCGGTGCAGAACGCAGTGGCCAGGTTGCTGACAGGTCTTCTGAGATCTTGCCATGTTACCCTGGTCCTGCACGACCTGCACTGGTTGCCAGTGAGGTGGAGGATTGTCTTCAAGCTGGGCTTGCTCACTTCTAAGGCTCTATATTGTTCGGGCCCTAATTACCTGAGTGACTTCCTGTCTCCTCTCCACCCTGTGTGCTTGGTCCGCTCCTCCACCGAGGACCTCATAGCGGTTCCCAGGGCCAGGCTGAAAACCTCAGGAGATTGTGCATTTGAAGTTGTTGGCCCAACCCTGTGGAAGTTGCTACCAAGATCTTTGAGGGAGGTTCCTTCGGTGGAGGCTGTCAAGCAGGGTCTGAAGGCCCATCTGTTTAGAGAAGCCTTTGGAAGCCAGCTATAGGTCAACTGTTATTGAGATACTGTTATTTTATTGATATTTATACAATGGGCCTAAAAATTCCTGTAACATGATTGGTTGAAACAGTTTTCCAGCCGTGTCCTTATCAGGACATAACTTCACAACCGGCACTAGTCGTGCCAGCACTAGCCCCACAACAGAAAGGTATCACTCTGCCACCCTCATGAAAAAGTCATTGCAGCCAACCGCGATCAATTCCAGCCCACCACGATCACTTAAGGAAGCTGAAAACATCAGTCACTGAGCCCACCCAGCTCTCCATTTACCAGCTAGAGCAACCCCAAGTTCGTGCTACAGATTGTTAAAATTAAAACTCTGACCTTTATTTTTTTATTTAGGAAGCAGTTTGTTGTGTGCCAGTCGGTGACAGTGGAGATTATCATGCCTCTCCTGCTGATTCTCGTCCCTAGAGCGCCACAACATGCCCACTCTCTACTGCAGGGCTGCCCGTTACATCGCTGTCCCATCTCTGATAGTGGCTCTGTTCCTCAGCGCCTTCCCCCGGCTGTGCTCCCATAGTCCAGAACTGTTCTCCTCAGTAAAGGCTTCCTGTTAGACATGCTGCAACTTTCGGTTTTAAAAAACGCAGTCACTCCGAGAAAGTGGATGAAACAGAATGCTGCTATGAGATACAGAGGCTGCAAAGGGACACGCTCACAAACAGCATCTGTCCCTATAACCACGCCATGACAGGCACAATATGTCGGGGGGGGCCCTAACCTGAGCACTATGTGTAAAGGAACACCCTCGCAAACAGCATCAGTCCGTGTAACACCATGACAGCCAGAGAAAAATAAATTAAAAAAGGCAATAAAATGTAAATACTGTATGCCTCTGAGGGAGGGGGGTTGGGGCTAACCTAAGTACTATGTATTTTGCCGGAGGGGAGCCCTTTATTGTCCACCTAGGCAATGAGAAATATACAGCAGTACAGTAACAGGGGAACTATGTTTCCTATTACAACTATTAAAAAGTTCCCTTTTTAAACATTTTGGACATGTTTTTTTCTTTTTTTTCTTTTAAATTTTCTTGGGGACCAATTTTATAAGTGCAATAAGACACTCCGAGGTGTGGGTTATGGCCTGATAAGAGCACTTCCCAGTTGCTAAAGGCATGCGGCGTAAGTGCCTCATGCCTCATAATGCACCTGGGGCATGCTCTCATCAGGCCATAATTCACACCTCGTTATGTCTAATTGCTTGCTTAATTATCTTAATTTACTGACTTGTTTGTGATCTGTTTATTGCTACTATTGTTGATACTGTGAATGTCTTTTGCATCTTTTTCTTGTAAAGCGCCCAGAGCCTCAGGGACTGGGTGCTAAAGAAATAAACATTTATTTACTTACTTACAGCTCAAGGAGAAAACCCAAGCAGTTAAAGGGGACCAGATCCAAAACAGAAAAGAGGGAACGTGTTTACACCCAGAGAAGTGTTGAACTACAGAATTCACTAGAAAAAAACAGATTTAGGAGTGCAATCCAAATGATGGGTGCTACGAAAAGACGAGTAGAGCAACCACAATACAGTAGCTACTATATTGTGGCTGCCATAGAATTCACTACCTGGTTCTGTAGTAAACAGTACTGACAACATTTAAGAAAAACTTAGACATCTATACAATAGTGTAGCCATGAATTTTAAACTTGTACTCAAGTTTTTATTTATTTAGTTGTTTTTTTTTTAACCAGGAGTAGCACACTAAGCTGAAAGCTTTTTTGTTACAGGAGAAACCTGGGAGCACAAGGAAGTTAAGTGACTTGCTCAGGGGCACACAGTATGCAAGTGGAAGCTGTGGGATTCAAACCCAGGTCTGGTCTGCTGGATGTCACCAGATTTGCAGCTCAGAGCCTTAAACCACTGTGATATACTGCCTCCAAGTTGACAGAACTGTTGCCCCCCCTTCCATAAACACAAGCCAAAAGATGTGCTGCCCCAGCACACAAACGTTGCCCAAGTCCCATTTCCATTACAATATGCAGTGACCAACCGATCCTAATAGATTCCCATTTTATTTCCTCTACAGGAACACACACACACTATCAATCAGACCGAAGTCGTCTGGCTTTTAGTTACAATGTTTAGGATACATTAAAAGCCTCTGTACCACATCAAGGTAGCCAGCCTTACAGAACTCCTTTCACATCAGCACTCATGCATACATACTTCATCGGGGCACTCCTCCAATCACGCCTCTACGTTTAGCGCCCACAAATCTTCCACACATCATTCACAAACTCACACTAAAGCATCCAAGGAGCGTAAAAACAGTTCTTCAGGTACATCAAGCTCTGTGTTTCTTGCCCTGGCCTGAAGCTCATGTTGCCCCTGGATTTTCCAGATATTACTGTACTCAGCAAAGTACTCTGGGTACAGCTGCTGACACCCATGCATCTATATGGGGCTAGGAAAAATGAACAGTTACCACTGAAAAGTGAAGGGTAGTCATGATGGGTCACTGGGCCTAACGCTGCCCCGAAACACATGAACAATAGTATCCCAGACCTGAGGGAGTGGTGCACATGGAGCAGAAGACAGGAGGGTGGGTTTGGCTATGTCAGAGTGTGCACACCCTTTGTGTGTATGCGTGTTCCATGACACCGTACATGCCAGTGTCCAGGGGGAGAAATAAAGATGCAAAGTACACAGCCTGTTGCTTGTGCCCCTCGTGCCCTGCTGACCCAGCTGGCCACTCAGACTCCCCCATATTACATGGACAAATAGGGGTTGCTGTCCTACCCCCTGACACAGCCCACCATGGATACAGTCGCGGCACCTTGCCCTTCCCCCATGGAAGAACAAAGCAAAAGCTCAAGAATGGTCGCACTTGTGATGGGGAGAAACAAAATAATGACCACCAAATATTTTTAAGTGTTTTAAAAGTTTAATATTACGGTTTGACAAAATAAAGTACATTTTGGTGTTTGTATCTTCTCTCACGTCAGTCTTTCTCTGCTCTGACTGATTCTTCCAACTCTGTATTATTCTGAATTTAATTTTCTTGGAACTCCAGTGCACAGCACAGTGTCTCCCAGTATATTGTCAGATGATGGCACTGTCATGTTGTTTATCATCCTGTTGTTTCCAGGGTGTTATTAATCTATACTGTCTGCCAGTTCTCTTTCTATAAAAAAAAAAATCATATTTTTGACAGTGTCATATGTTCTGGTTCTATAATTTTTCTGCTACCTTGGCTGAGAATGAATGGAGTGTGGTGCAGAGGTTAAGGCTAGCACTTTGTCTCGGTTCTTTCCTGCCTTGTTCTCTAAGGAAGATGTTAGACAAGACTTAAGAGTGCTCGTTAAGAATGTGCAGCAAGATTTCTTTTTCTGCCGTATCCTTTTTAGCAGACTGCATACACCAGCCTTGTTTTTCTTTGACCTTGAACATTAACAGGCTCTTTGGATTCCATTCTCTCATCAATATCAGTGTCTTGCCTGTGTGCATGTTTCAAGTGCTTTCTGGTTTTGTCCCATTTCTCATACAATTATTTAAAAATGCTTCCACATCAGTTTAAACAAAAAGACAACGGATAAAACATTTGGATGCAAACGTAAATGGCTTTGATCACACAGCTCTCTTAATCACACCAAGATCAGATCAAGGGCACATGGTGTAAATCTGGAACCCAAAGGATGCTTATTGCAGACGTGACCATATAGGCAGGATTTACGCAAAGGCATGTTGCACCTGCGTACGCAGCCACCCAAATGGCGCCAAACTGTTCTGCTGATGTTTCCAAGAGATGCATTTGTTTATGACAAAAATACATGATTTGTTGCATGAAAATGACACAAGTACATTTGTGTTATTTTTTGCAGCAATTGTGTCTTTTTTTGTTGTCACAAACGTCAGATTCTGTTAGACCACCATTGCATTCTGTGGGTTGGGTTGAGCACCACATGGTTTGGTGCAAACATTCCAGAGTGTCAGGGGACATTCCAGCTGCCAGTCTGGCTGGTGGTGATTGGTACACCAGAATACTGTCGTTCCAGTTCCAGGTAATTCTGGTTTCAGATCGTTAGCGGGTGTCACACATCTACATGCAAGGCTTGAGGGTCCCCGTCCCACCTGCCTACGTTCAAGAGAGATGAGAATGTACTGTGCAGCATTAGAATAAAGTGCCTCGTGCACCTAGTGGTTGGGTCATAGGACTCTCATTGTAAGGATGTTTTCAACTTTGGTTATATAATATCTGCCACTGTGTTTGCCTTGATGAAGCCTAACTTCCATGTTTCTTGCAAGCACGAATGAGGACGTCAGGCCTAGTCTTGGCTTACAGAGTGGCAGATGCTGTATGATACACCCAAAGTTAAAAATCACCATACATAGGGCACTGCACTATGAGGGGCACTCATGCGTTATCATATTGCAGGATTACTGCACCCATCAACATGATCTCAGGGGCGGGCAGAGGAAAAGCATAAAATGTCTGCCTGAATTATCTGGATCACTACTTTTTCAGAGGGCTCAGTTTTGAAATACGTCACATTGATTTTGTATCCACTCAGGCGATCCATCGCCTAAAGCCCCCATCCCTTCATTACAGGCTTACATAAAAAGGCGAGCCAGCACGCCTTCTTTAAATACAGTGCCTAATATAACATTTACATTAGCCACTGGTTATAACTATATATTGCAGTCAACATCAATATTCTTTTTATATTTCCCCTTCCTTCTCTCCCTGTAGACATTGTACCTAAATGTATCTGTTGTGAATGTTTACCTAATGTGTGCTGTTATAAATTAAACTTATATATGTATTCTACTGGCACCAGGATCTCCTTGAAATCATGCTACTTGCACACCCATGCAGTTATTCTGCCTAAATATTCTTATTATATGGTATAATATAACCAAAGTGCACATAACGAGGCAACAACATTCAGGGGTTTCTTCTGATAATGAGTGCAAAGCAGGAGTCATTTATATGTGTTACCAGAACGCCGACTTAGTGTTCCATGCATTGAAATGCACTTGGAGGAATTTCATTTTTTGTAATTTTGTTTTACAAAAAAAAAACATTTTTAGCATAGTGAGAATGGGAACTGCGTCACAGACAGTCCTAACAGGATTTGTGAGACAGCGTGAGTGCAAGACCTGCACAGGTCATGACAGTCAGCTGACCAAATACAGCCATAAAACTGGTGAATTATGTCATT
The DNA here is from genome assembly GCA_016271365.2 of Neoceratodus forsteri. Lineage (NCBI taxonomy): Eukaryota > Metazoa > Chordata > Ceratodontiformes > Ceratodontidae > Neoceratodus > Neoceratodus forsteri. Next base: position 58,408,370 of record JADMNL010000026.1, on the reverse strand, counting down.
TCTTATAACTGGTAAGTAATAATGTCACAACTAACAAACTAAAAGAATGTAAAAGCATGTCATGTATAAGGAAATTCTATTAAAAAAGTTATAAAGAATAATAAATTACTGAAATGAGTAAGTGCCTTTGATGACTACAATGAGTGGACAACAGTGATATGTTTTCTCATGAAGTACATGGTCTTACTTCTTTGATGTCTCTGATCCAGACCTGAAATGATCTCTGCCATCTAATAATTCACAGGTTGCAGGTCAAGCATGATCTCAATTTATGTTATGTATTAGAAATAAAATAGCCAGGCCTTCGGCACAGTGCAGCGCTACCACTCACAATGACAGTGACCCAGGTACGGAAGCAAGCCCAAGTCACTGACGGGCCAGGCGGGGGAGGAGGTCTGAGCATCCCAGAGGACATTCAGCTCCTTGGGGAGGGTGAGCTCCCAGCCAACACTGCACTGCTGCCACCTGGTGAACCACAAGTGATGGTGCAGGCAGAGCTGTGCTCAGGGAGGGGGGACACTGACGCAACCTTGATGGGCCAACACTGGCATCGCTAGCTCCAGCCAGTTGACATTCCACAGGGTGGGGAAAGTAAGCTGGAAACATCCCACCAAATGCAAGATGATGCTGACCCCACTCTGAAGGCCCTGCACTGCCAACTTAGCACCCACCTCCAGAGTAAGTAGTACCTTTCATGAGGGCCTTACCCACCCCCTTCAATGCTGTCCCACGGGTAAGCCAGGGAGGAATAAGGAGGACAGGAGTAAGTCTGGGATATGATGGGTGACAGGGCTGGGAGCAGGGTAGTCGATAGGGGCAGGGTGGGGAGTGGAGCAAAATAAATAAATAAAAATGGTCGGCCAACCTGTCAGCCCAGCAGCAGAGCTACAACTTGTGACACAGGCAACCTGGCTTCAAGAACAAGCCTGGGATGCTGGAATGTAGGTGGGTGGGGGAGTAGGAGGATTGAGCATTACAGTGGATGCTTTCCTCCTTAAGGAAGGGAGAGAGGGTATCTGGGTGCAGGAAGCAGAAAAACAAATGGCAGGATAACCCCTTGGCACTCTAGGGGCCCATCACTGCGACTAGCCAACCTGCACCAAGAAGCCTTCCATTGAGGAGACATCTGCCAGCAGGCCTGGCAAGTCAGAAAGTTCCCAACTGGGGGTTGGGGGGGGGCAAGGAGGGGTAAGCACTGGAGGAGCAGTGGATGTGGCCGCGAAGTGGATCGGCTGAACTGGACTAGTGACGGAATAAACAATTACACAAAATCAATAAAACAATGGCTTTTTAATGATTGCATTATGAGACAAACTCTTGGCTAATTTGATTGATTGATTGAAAAATGTGTATAACTAGACACTAAAATACATAATGACCAGGTCCCCGGGTCACACCTGGAAATGAGCCTTGGCTCAGTGAGTGTGCCTTTCCCAGTTACCAAATTTTAAATAAATAAATAATTATGTTACATAAAAGTAGTACTGAATGCCTGTCTTAAATAAAAACAGTATCAGGTATTTTATGAGTTTAATTTTGTTGGGGGTATTGCTTTTCAGGTTTGGGCTAGCTTGGGGCTAGGCAGTCAAGAGACCATCCCACAGGATGCGTTACTGCTTGGGAGAAAGCAAAGCAGAGCTATTTAAAAAAAAGAGAGAGCTTGCATTGTGCATCCGCCCAGCAAGGGCGATACTCTGGTGACCCCGTATTATTACACCACTTTATGATATTTTGAAAAAAGAAAAGCTTCTTAAAGGGAATAAGCACCTCTTTCCAAGAAGGCAACCACTGCTAAAATAACAAAGGAAAATATGCTGGTTTAATATAGCTTCTTTTGTGCAAATTGTATCCCATAGTGCTTTACAATCCAAGAGAGGAAGGGGAGAGAGTGTGGCTGATATTTCAGAAACATGGGGAGATATAAACAGCAAGGACACAGATTCAGGAAAGGGAGACCAGAAAGAGGTTAGGCACAGAAGGTTAAGTGACTTGCTCATGGAAACACAGAGAGTAAGTAGCAGTTGTTGGGTTCAAACCGGGGTCTCAAGGTTCACAGCTTTACAGTGGAAGCACTAATCCTGCAAACCTTTGGGTCTCTCTCATGTGCTGGGTGTGCCAGTAAGAGTACTAATAATACTTTCTTATACTATAAATAAATTAAAGCACTACACCTCGTGTTTTGCTGTCTTTTGTGAGGTTGTGTGAGCGTTTCCCTTTTGTCCTTTTTTTTTCCTTTTTTGCCACCTCACATGCCTACTGGGACCCCACTTCCTGTGTACCCACAACTTCCTCTATACACCCACCATGCCACTCCCTACTGATGACAGGCACATACCAGACCTTCAATGCTGCCAGCAACTCACAAGTCTGGGTTGTCCCTGCTGGGAGCTTCCCCTGGCCTAGTGGAGGACGGTTTCTTTGATTTGATATCCTCAGTTGCTGACTTGTCCCTGCTGGGAGCTTCCCCTGGCCTAGTGTAGGACAGTTTCTTTGATCTGATATCCTCAGTTGCTGACTTGTCCCTGCTGGGAGCTTCCCCTGGCCTAGTGGAGGACGGTTTCTTTGATCTGATATCCTCAGTTGCTGACTTGTCCCTGCTGGGAGCTTCCCCTGGCCTAGTGGAGGACGGTTTCTTTGATCTGATATCCTCAGTTGCTGACTTGTCCCTGCTGGGAGCTTCTCTTGGCTAGTGGAGGACGGTTTCTTTGATCTGAAATCCTCAGTTGCTGACTTGTCCCTGCTGGGAGCTTCCCCTGGCCTAGTGGAGGACGATTTCTTTGATTTGATATCCTCAGTTGCTGACTTGTCCCTGCTGGGAGCTTCCCTTGGCCTAGTGGAGGACGGTTTCTTTGAGGTGATATCCTCAGTTGCTGACTTGTCCCTGCTTGGTGCTTCCCCTGGCCTGGTGGAGGACGGTTTCTTTGATCTGATATCCTCAGTTGCTGACTTGTCCCTGCTTGGTGCTTCCCCTGGCCTAGTGGAGGACTGTTTCTTTGATCTGATATCCTCAGTTGTTGACTTCTCCCTGCTTGGTGCTTCCCCTGGTCCAGAGGAGGAGGCATTCATATACCTGAGTACTGGCTGGAGGGGCCCCAGCACTGTGCCGGAGGGCTTCTGGTGTGGTGGCAATGAGGGCCATCATCTGGATTGCCAGTGTGAAATTATTGCTGCTTTTCTCCTGCCCCTCCTCCCCATTGACTCAGGTACAGTAGCAGCTGGGCTGGGGGGTTCCTAATGGTGTCTGGTCACACATGCCATCGATGACAGCTCTACTATGCCACTAGCAGGAGCTGCTACTAGAGTGGTGCAACAAGCACCCTCCTCCATGGTAGAAGAGTGAGCCTACCCTGCTGGTCCCTGCTTCCTTTTTTTGCATTTTTTTTTTTCTTTCAAATCTAATGCGTGTAATGTTCCTGTCATGGCCTAAGTTTATCATGCACCAAACACTACATAATCTCATAGCCAGGTTATAAGATTTAAGGGTGTCCAAGAAAAAAGGCCTGACTGAACTTTTGCTGCAAGCAGCTAATTAGGTGTTACTACTATCGGATGACATCACTGTTGATTCATTCTATGCCAGACATTGTAGATTAAGCTTGATCTTTCCACTGTAGAATGATATTTTATTTTAACAGCTTTTTAAGAGTATATTTATACTTTGGGGGCTTGGAGGTTGGGTGCTTGAGAGTGGTTGACTCATGAATTCAGGCTGTATTACCGGAGTGAGTAGGGTGTTAAAATAACGTGATTTGTCATGGGTGAGGGGGGGGAGAAGGGATTTTATTATACCTCTAATTATGTCCTATGATATCGAACTTCACTGTGACTGTAGAGTGAGGGTGCTAGAGGGTGGCAAGGTGGGGGGACAAGATTTGTAAAATAGGCACACACAAGCCTCCATGCGCTGAGGCCCTAGTTGGTGGGGGTGAAAGCTGAAAAAATGCCAAATTAGCTCAGAGCAAAACACAAAAGATGGCACACCAAATGGAAGAATTGAAAAAAGCCAAATATTTAGCAGTAGACTTATGGTTTATTTAGTATCCGTGCGAGAGCACGGCACAAAACCGTGGTGCTTCAAGCCTGTCACATGACTCCTTCGTCAGTGGGGTTGACCCCAACCTATTGTGTTTTGCTCCAAAATTTTTAAAGGTCTGGGGGATTTGAGTGGGGTAGGAGTTGTGTGCACAGTGGGTGGAGGGGGGTGGATTACACGTGAAAAAAAGATTCTTTAAGAGAAAAAGAAATTCACTGGTTGAATTTGGGTGAAGTTGGGAGAGCTTTGCCCTGCTACGCTTAACGTGAAGTTCCCAACTTTGCGCCAACTTTTCCAGAGGAGTAGGACTTTGCTGCACCTCTAGTCCTAGTACAATTGTGGGGAAACATTGGGAATATTGGAAAGAGTCAAAGCAGCAGGAGGTTAAGGGCAGGATCCACAGAAGGGGGAGAAGGACCCGCAGCTGTGGGAAAACCTCGGCACTAGTGGGAAACCACTTGCGAAGCCGCAGGTCGCCCGCAGCTGCAGGCATTCACATAGGTGGAGCCGGAGTACAACCGGCTCCATGGAACATGGCAGCTTCCGGATGCTGTTGCCATGGACAGCACCGCAGCTGCAGAAGACTGCTACGGGCAGCGGAACCCACCGTAGCACCCTCTGCAACTGCCGCGGCTGTGAAACGCAACTGCTGCAGATGTGGACGATTCCAGTCCGCAACGGCAGTTGCAGAGGGAAACTGTAAAAGTTTCTCTTTGTGGATCTTGCCCTAAGTGTGTAGGCAGCAGATATAAAATAAAAAAATTAAGAAAAAAACAGAAGGACAAAAGGGGGTAAGTTTGGAACCAGATTATAGGTAACACAGTAGGGTGAGAGTAAAAGTAAGGATTCCAGGGCTTTTTAAACAATCCTAGAAAAATCCTCTTAAGGGAACCCTGATAAAAGGGACCCAGGCCAATGGAACAGGTCAAGAAGGAAAGGGGACTACTAGGTAGAGGATAAGGAATAACAGTAATAATAAAGGAAGCAGAAAAGAAGGATGTAGGGAACTGAGGGAGTACAGAGTAGGAGGAGAAGTCTGTTTGGCTGCAACAACTGCAGTGTGGTCATCTCTAGGGAAGTCCTCTTGAGTAGGCAATGTTGTCCAGTGTACAGCAGGTCTGTGGAAGTTACTGAGAAGCTGGCTGCAGTGAAGGCAGAACCTTAACTTCTCCAAAGCAGGTTCGAGTGGTCGCTGCTGCTACTCCTCTTCCCCATTGGACACTATGGATTCTGACTGGCAAATGGACTGAAGTTAATAGGGAGGGAGTGGGAGGAGTAGGAGGGTCCAGGTGAGTGGGAAACCTGAGGTGGCAATAACAAACAGATTTGCACCCTTGTGCGATTCAGTCACTCTACTCACCCAGTGCTGAAGCCAGATCCTGTAGCCTCCCAGGACACCAGGTCTGTCAAGAAGAACACATCTGAAGTAGGACTGAAGTCCAAGGAAAAAGAAAGAACCTGGAAGATAGTTCTGATAGGGGACTCTGTGGTACAAGCAACAGAAGCGGTAGTGGTGTCAGTGGAACAGAAAAATAGAATTGTAAGGTGCTTGCTGGGAATTGTAGTTGTGTGGGATGCAGGCAGGGTGGAGAGGGTAGTCAAGGGAGTAGGAAGGGTATGAGACCTTGACATCATTGTCCACCTGCAGACCAACGACCTGGCTTGCAGAGCCCTTGAGGAGGTTACAGGTAGCTTTTGGAAGCTAGGGGGAGGCTAAAGTAGGCAGCAGTCTAAGTGACCTTTCTGCAGTCCTGCCAGTTTGAGTTTGGGATAGGAGAGAGAGCTGTGTTGGCAGAAGATAGTAATAACGAAAAGGGAACGGGGAGGGGCAGTTCCCTTTGTAAATACATATGGGGCTGCACAATCAAGCTGACTAGCTAGACCATAGAGCCGTTATCTGTGGCATGTTCGTATGTTCGTGTTCTGATCACTCGCTTCAACGCATGGCTGAAGAAGAAGTGCAGAGGGGAGGGATGGGTGTACCTGGGGGGAGTTTGGCCACTCTTGGAGGGACAGGACACAAGTCAAGTGAGGTGGACTTCGCCCCTTAGAGGAGGGAACTAGGAGGTCAGGACACAGCTTTAAAGAGTACATTGAGAGCCCTTTAAATTAATATTGTAAAGTAGATTGGAAGTGGATAGGGTTCCTTATTCAATTGCGAGAGTTATAGATGACCTCCCCCAGTGCTAGTGAACAAGGAAGGAGACGCAATAAATAAGGGAGGGGAAATAGGAGAAAGCTGGATAAAGTTACTGAACAGAAGCCAAGAGGAAATCAGATTGGAGGTGGTAGAAGGTAGACAGGGCAAGGATGGATATGAGGTCAAGGGGAATTAAAATGGGTTGGGCCCAGTAAGGGGGGAACAGGTGCTCTGGAGGGCTATGTATATAAATGCCAGGAACTTGGGAAATAAGATCAGTGATCTAGAGGCAGTGGTGGCTGAGGCAAGTCCAGTGGAGGCAGTACAGCGCAGTGGTTTAAGGCTCTGAGCTGCAAATCTGGAGACCTGGGTTTGAATCCCACAGCCCCCACTTGCATACTGTGTGCCCCTGAGCAAGTCACTTAACTTCCCTGTGCTCCCAGGTCACACCTGTAAACAAACTTTCAGCTTAGTGTGCTACTCCTGGTTAAACAATTGGGGAAAAAAAAAAGTCCAGACCTGGTGGCTATTGCAGAAACATGGAATACCCAATACCACAACTGGGACATGACCACGCCGGGGTATACTCTGTATAGGAGGGAAAGAAAGGGAAGAAGAGGTGGAGGCATGGCAATATCTGTATGGAACTGTATAAAAGCTTTAGAGATTGAGAATATGGGGTAGAGTGGGCATACAGAAACAGTATTGGTGCAGGTAGTTACAGAAGGGGGAAGAAATATCAGAAAATGTGTGGTTTATACACCGCTATCTCAAAAGCAGGAAGTGGATGGGGAATTAGGAGAGGATATCAAAAGGGCAGCAGGGCTTAGGGTGCTGCTGCTACTGGGGGAGTTCAACATGCTGGATCTAGACTGGAGGATCCCAGTGGTAGCAGGGGCAGGATGCCAACAGCTGTCAGAGGTCTTACAGTATGCAGGCCTAGTACAGAGAGTGGAGGAGCTTACTAGGGATGCAGCCATCCTAGACTTGGGACTTGGTACTTACCTATGGGGACTGTGTGGGGGAGATGAGGATGCTGGACCCACTGGGAACCAGCAATCATCAGACAGGTTAGTTCAGTGTCAGACTTAAAGCAGCGAGAAATCGGACCCAGACTAAAGTCTAGGGGTCTGATTTTAAAACAGCCTTTAGAGCGACGCAAGTTGCATTGCTCCAGGGCTGCGGCAAACTCCAGATGCATCAGGGACCCTGCACCCAATTTTATAAAAGGATGTGGGGTCACTGCACCAAAGACCCAGGAGCTGCTGCAGCTGCAGGCTCACACCAAACATTTGCTGCACCTGCATGGACTGAAGAAGGGATCCTCCCACCACCCCACCCCCGGCATACAGACTCACAAATCTTTAAACCTTTACTTTGGATTTTCTTTATTTTTCAAAGTTGCAAGCAAATGCTATTGTTACTTTAACACATTTTTTATATTCTCTGTATATACTTATAAATGCATGTATAAACATATATTAATATAGTTTATATATATATATATATTTATGCAATATGCAACAGGTGTAGACTCTGAAGGCTTCTGATAAACATGTTTATCTGACCAACTATATAAATACATTGGAGACCACAGATGTATTAGTATAGTACTGTCATAATCATTACATGGAAACATAGAAACATAGACTTTGACGGCAGATAAGGACCGCTAGGCCCATCTAGTCTGCCCATTTCCCTACCGACAGGGTAGGCCGCAGATTCTAGTTAACCAACAGCCTATTTCTTCCTACCCCCCCCACAAGAATTGCCTTATGTCTGTCCCATGCATTCTTGAATTCTCCCACAGTTTTAGACCCCACAACCTCCTCAGGAAGGCTGTTCCATCCACCCACTACCCTCTCTGTGAAATAATACTTCCTCACATTGCCCTGAACACGCCTCCTTCTATCTTTAAATTGTGTCCCCTTGTTCTTGCAAGTCTCTTTTCTGAAAGATGCTACCCTCTTGGACTTTGTTGATTCCACTGAGGTACTTAAAAGTTTCTATCATGTCCCCTCTCCCTTCTTTCCTCAAGGGTATACATATTAAGCTCCTTTAGTCTCTCCTCATATGGCTTCTCTTGCAGACCCTGCACCAGTTTAGTTGCCCTCCTCTGGACTACCTCTATCCTGTCTATGTCCTTGCGGAGATGGGGTCTCCAGAACTGGACACAGTACTCCAGATGGGGTCTCACCAACTGTCTGTACAGAGGGATAACAACTTCCTGTTTTCTGCTGCTGATGCCTCTCCCTATACATCCCAGTATACCCCAGCCTCCCTACTGCCTTCTCACATTGCTTGCTAACCTTAAGGTCATCTGATATGATTACCCCCAGGTCCCTTTCCTTTTTGTTGTTGTTACTACCTCCCCACCCATTGTGTATTCTTCCCTGGGTTCTTGCTTCCCAGGTGCATTATTTTGCACCTTCTTTGCATTGAATCCTAGCTGCCATACTTCTGACCATTCCTCCAACCTTGCCAAGTCCCTTTTCATCCTTTCCACGCCTCCTTGTGTATCAACCCTGTTGCAGATCTTTGTGTCATCTGCAAAAGGCATACTTCCTTCCAGTCCCTCTGCAATGTCACTGATGAAGACATTAAAAAGGACTGGACCCAATACTGAACCCTGCGGTACCTCACCAGTAACCCCTCTTTCTTCAGAGTGGACTCCATTTACAATTACCTTCTGTGTTCTGTTGTGCAGCCAATGTTTTACCCAGGCTACCACCCTGGGACCCACTCCCAGGCTGGTTAATTTGACTATTAATCTTTTGTGTGGGACTGTGTCAAATGCCTTGCTAAAGTCTAGGTAGGTCATGTCTACAGCCCTCCCTGGTCTACTACTTTGGTCACCCAGTCAAAGAAATCTATTAGATTAGGTTTGACATGACCTTCCAGCTGTGAACCCATGCTGCCTTGGGTCCTGTGCTCCACTGGCCTCTAGGTACTCAACTATTCTTTCCTTCAGAGTGACTCCATCACTTTCCCTACCACAGAGGTCAGACTGACAGGTCTGTAGTTTCCTGCCTCTGTCTTGGTCCCACTTTGTGAAGGGAATCACATCCGCCTTCCTCCAGTCCTCGGGTACCACACCATCCTCCCATGATTTATTAAAAAGAGTAGCCAGTGGTTTCACTAGTTCCTCCTTAATTCTTTTAGAATTCTGGGGTGAATTCCATCAGGACCCATTGCTTTGTCCACCTTCAGTTTAGGAGTTCTTGCAGAACCCTTCTTCTGTGAAAGGACTGGAATCGACCCCCTATCAATAGTGCTTCTGTTAATTGAATTAGGCACTTCCCCTCCTCTTTTGTGAATACTGAGCAGAAATATTCGTTCAGTGATCCTGCTTTCACTGTCCCCTCTGCCCACCCAACCGCTCATTCTATTCAGCCTCACTATCCTCCTTTGTCTTTCACGCCGCTGATGTACCTATAAAGGTTTTATCCCCTTCTTAACTGAGTTGGCTATCTTTTCCTCAGTTTGGGCCTTTGCTATTCTGACTTCCTCCTGCTTCCTTCTGCCTTAACTGGTACAGCTCTCTGTCCTGCTCCTTCTGTGTTTCCTTATACTTCCGAATGCTAACTTTTTTCCTTGACTTTCACAGCCACCTCTTTTGAGAACCATAGTGGCTTTTTCTTTCATTTTGATTTGTTTATTTGCTTTACACAAAGGCTTGTTGCCTCTGTGATGGCAGTTTGATGATTCCCCATTGTTGCTCCACCTCCTTCTAGCCTGTTTGCTAGTGCTTTTCTGAGGCACTCTCCCATCTTGCCAACGTCAGCCCTCTAAAGTCCAGTACCCTCACTTTTGTATGGCTTGACTCTGTGGCTCGAGTTTACGTGAACCACACTGTTGATGGTCACTTGTCCCCAGATGGCAACCCACTTCTAGATCTGAGATCCTCTCACTGCCCCCGTTTGAGAAGTCTGAGGGTCTAAGATTGCTCCCTCACGAATGGGTTCCGAAACTAGCTGTCTAATGCTTGCCCTGTAGGGCATCAAGAATGGCCCTGCTCTTGGATGTGGCTGCAGCAAATGTGCTCCAGTTAACATCTGGCATATTCAGGTCTCCCATCAACAGTATCTCCCCTTTCTCTGCCATTCTAAGAATGCCTTCTATCATATCCTTGTCCATTCCTTCCCCCTGACATGGGGGTCTATACACAACCAGGAGCTGCTGCAGCTGCAGGCTCACACATTTATTTATACAGTATTGTTGTCATCAATGGCACAGAGTCATAATGTCACAGACGAAACTGCGCACATTAACACCATGCAGCACGATACAGGGCCTGGCAGCACCCGGCTGTTTTTCTTGTGCTTTGTGGGGGGCTTTGCTCCCTGCGCCCCACACACACTCCAGAATTATTATAAGCAACTCCAAGGGGTTATGGACACAGGGGCAAGAAATACAATTGAAAAAAAGATTCCCTAGAAGGGAATCAAACCACTTCCCCCCCAACCCCATCCACCGCTGGGTTGGGTGTTCTAGCCACTCCACCATAGGAGGCGTTCGACCAAGCACCCAACTGGCAGTGACTTACATCCACTTCCTTGCTGCTAGTGAGCATTAGGAGTAGCATTCTTCTATCGCCAGACGCCACATGCAATACTAGCAGCGCATGGTATTGCTGTGCATGGTTTTGTTCAGGATATTATGACCCTGTAGGGTCATTACCCCTTGCCGGCACTACTTGTACAGTAAAACTTCAACATTCTACAGTGTGCCTTAATGTACATGCCCTCACAATACCTTAAACTTCCCTATCAAAACAACACTCAATTCTCCCACACCCATTTAAAAAAAATGCTTTTTGGTTTTCTCAGTACCCAGCTTTTGCTGTAAGAATTTATTGCAGCCCTTCATTTTCTTTTACATACCTCCTTTCTGACTGACTTGTTAGCATTGCCTCTCATTCAGTCCTCCCCACTCGCTGCAGCAGATCCACGTCTCCTCGACTCACAGCACCTGCTCCATGTGTCCCCGACTAACAAAGGCAACTCACAAAAGAAAACAGTGTATAATAATCTGCCACTTTTCTATCGCTGTCCATTTCCAGTCTTTCTCACTCCTTCCCTGAAGCTGCACTGCTGCCGCTCGCTCCTACACTTGCTAAAGTCACGCCCCTCGTTCATTTAAAAAACAAAATATTTGACTCCAAACTCTGCTCCAAAGTTCACTTAAACCATGCTTTGTCTAAATAAAAAAGAAAAACTACACAACATAAGACGTTTGTTTACAAGGTACTCACATGCAGACTCGCTGAGCAAGTTTCCTCGCCAATAGTAGCTGCCATTTTTTCTGTTTAAAATTTCATTTGAACACTTGCTCTGCCAATAGGTAGAGATGCCAGAGTGTAAAGATGTTGGAGCATCCATGGCAACCCTTAGCAACCATTCAGGCTGTGTAGTAACCCACTGCATCACCACCAAAACGTCCACTGTATTTTCATTTCTTTTTTTAAGCAAATACAACTTAGAAATTAACTACTGCCGCTACCCTAACCTATCTGCTCATTATAGGTGTCAGCGTGGCTCAGTTGGTAGCACATCCACCTCTGGACCAGAAGGTTGTGGGTTCTCGTCCCGCACTGGGATTGGACTTGCACCTAAAAATCGCTGGCATCTGAGTGCAGTATTGGGGGGTGCTGTACTGCTGGGGTGTGCCGTCCTTCGGATGAGACATTATAAACCGAGGTCCCTTCTGCTCATCCTGGTGTTGTCCTGGTGGGTGTCCAGGTGGAAGTAAAAAGAACCCAGGGCACTCTTCGCAAAGAGTAGGGAACATTCCTGGTGTCCTGGCCAACATTCCCCTTCCCATAAACCGGTTCATGCAATTATCCAGGCTGTGTATGGGTGATGATGTGCGATATGGCCGCCACCACACATTCAGTCACTTCACTACCAGTCTAGCATTGCTTGTAAAGCGCTTTGGATGTATGAAAAGCGCTATATAAATACTGATTCTTCTTCTTCTTCTTTCTATATTGCATCAATGAAATATGCAATGGGGGAGAGTTAGAGAAATGATTTATCTATATTGGAACAGTTTGCCCTTGATCTCGTGGCATATGCTGCTCGTGAGGTTACCTGAGGTCAAACTACACTAATAAAGATAAACCATTTAACTGTCCCCCACTGCCTATCCTTTATTATATAAATATACATATGTAAAGCAATACCATGGGAGGGATGACTAACAGGGCTGAATAAAAATTGTTATTTGACTCTGGGGTGATAAATATTGTATTTTCCCTGCAGCCTGTTATTTTACTTGTAGATTCATCACAATGGCATTCAGCGTTCCATGGTATTAATAGGACATCCCTTATGGCATCCAGAAGTGAGCTTTTTATTCACTCTGGAATGTTTCAAACAGTACTGACCTAGAACTCAGGACTCCGCTTCACTCCACCACTGGTTGCTAGACAGTACTGATGGCAACATTACAGAGTGAATAAAAAGCTTAAAACTCACTAGGATTGCTAGTCTCCCCTCCTTCCGCACCCAGGATGGATCCACCATCGTAGATGTCCCATGTTTCAAATAACTCAGGGTTTGGCTTGACAGTCACCTCGACTTTTTTAAACATGTAGATGCCATTCACAAAAAACTGCACCCCAAACTTGGGCATTGTATCGCCACCACGGCAGCATCCCTCTGGAGACCCACAGAGCCGTTGTTCAGAAAATGATACTTCCCATATTCGACTATGGTGACATAGTATATAGCACTGCTCCCAAATCCACCCTTTCCAGACTGGACTCCCTCTTCCACTCCTTCTGTCAGTTTGCTCTAAGCTGTTCACCTCACCCTCACCAGTGCACTCTCACCCCTGCCTTGAAGACAGGTGTCTTGTCCATTGCTCCTCTTTCATAGTCAAGTACTGGCTTGGCTCTCTCCCTTCCTATCTCTCCTTCCCAGCCCTCACCCACCTCCTACACTCTTCGTAGCTCCAACTTCTGCTCCCTTGCTCTCCCTCCCAGGACATTCTCAGCCCACCAGGCTGCCTTCTCTTATCGCTTCCCTAAACTCTGGAACTCATTTCCCCTACATATCCAGTCTGTCTCCTGCTCTCACCCTCTATCCTCCCTTCTGTTTAACTTCACCCTGTCACAAATGCACTCCACAGGTCAGGCCCTTTGCTCCCACAGTGCCAACCTCAAAGTGCAATAGTGTGAACAGGTAACAGAAGGGGTAACCCTCCTGTCTGCTTTGGGTCTGAACCGCCTTTAGCCTCAAGTTCTGGAGGGATTCAAACTGTGAACCTTATGCTGGCATACCCAAATGCACAGGCTCAGATAATATTCTCTTTGGGAGATGCAATATATCTTTCGCCTAAGGGCACCTAACCAGGTATCCAAAATGAACCATTTTCAACTTTATAAGACACCTAGGTATTTCTTACCTTATTATGCAAGCTCAGTAACACAATCAAGCTTTTCAACAGCTGTCAGACTTAAATACAGGCACTTCACATGCAAAAAGAAACTGAGAAGACACCCAGGCAGAACTTCAAAGAAAAGGTTGTTTACTAAAATATGATAAAAAACAGGTAAAATTAAATACAAAACAGTATATCATAAATCTTACAATCATGTAAAGCAAAAAGGAAGTTACAGAACAAACACTCCTACCACAGATACTTAATTCTTTTCTATGTAAGTATTACCTTTTAAGTGCTGTTTAAGTTAGAGATCTTTCTGTCTCAAAGCCCAAGATTCGGATGTCACATTTCCCAGATACAATGTTTCATTTTTAACTCTATCTGCCCCCACCTCCTTTTGATGAGGTCAGCTAGATCCTCCCTTAAATTTTAATTTCTGACATAGTTATCCCTGAGGATGTGAGTCATTACTTTGAGAAATCTGTAACTAGCCATTCTCCAAATATGACAGTCTTTAATCAAATATTTCTCTTTGATGTCCCTTCTCCTTATTTCCTGTTGCTAGTGTGATCTGGGGGTTTTATGACTCTTCACACACTTTTGACTATGTGCTAAAATGAGAGGAACCAGCCCAATTACCTTTCTTCCTGTAACGTCATAAAACTCACATTTAGTTTCAACTTCAAAAGCCTGGGCAGGTCATAAAAGGTAATAAAATGCCCTTCTGTAAGGGAGTCTTAATTAAATGGTTCCACTGGTCAGTTTAATGATATCCTGTGGTTTCAGCTACTGACCTTAAAAGTTAAAGGCCAAATTTATCACATTTCATACACAGACCATTTATTTATAACTACCATACAATAACCATAAGCAGAGGGCACAGCGTCACACACCCCACCCTCCTGTAACTGCAACTGACCCCCCCTTTCCTCTCCTCTGCATAATTTCTCCTCATCCTCCTATGACAGCTACTTACCCCCATTTGTCTTCCCTCTGCCCTCCCCACCCACCATTCCACCCCCCACTCTTTCCTCAGCCTGTCTATTCCCACCTCCTTTGTATACCCCCACCCCACTTCTAATACTCATCAAACTTTTTCCTGGCAGGCCAGGAAATCAGTACACAGACTGAGTGTGCATTGAGTCATATCTAGCCCTTGTGGGGTTTTGCACATCAGAGGGATGAAGGTCTGCCTTTCCTTCTCTACCCTAACTTTTCTCTTTGCAATCCAGGAAACCAAGATGCAGTGTGGGTGCGCATCCAGCCGCATCTGGCCCTTGTGGGCTTTGCATCCCAGAGGGATGAAGGTCTGCCCCCCCATTCTTCCTCCCCCCCAATTCCCCATCCCTCTACTCTCTCTTCAGCTATTCCCAGCTATTTCTTATTCTTTATAACTCCTTCCTCTCCCTCCTCAGCCTTCCCCCAACTACTCCTCATCATTATAACTCTCTCCCCACCAATCCATGCACTCTCATCTTCTTACATGCTCCCCCTACTCTACGCCTTCCTCAGTGCCATATTTCCTCGTGGTTCACAGTTGCTCCTTTGTGTACTTTTGTATTACCAATATGAAGTAAATAGTGTATATATGTATATTAATTTAAAACTTTGTTGCGTAACATAAATTGTATTCCCCTTCCCCCTTCCCCCAGGACACATCTGGAAACAAGCTATTATTTCAGCTCAGTATGCCTTTCCTGGTAAAACTTTTCAAATAAATACATTTCTGCACAGACTGCAAGACTGAACTGTAAAACAGTGTCAGTAGCTTAGCAGGTTGCACACTTGCCTCTGAGCCTGGAAAATTGGAAGGTTGTGGGTTCCATCCCCATACCAGGAACTTGAGTTAAATCCCAATACTGGCTCTGTAGTAAAGCATGAGGTGGGGTGCTGCACTCCTGATGTGCCGTCTTTCAATTTGAGATGTTAAACCGAGGTCCTGTCTGCCTGTTCAGGTGGATGTTAAAGATCCCATGGTACTTCTGAAAAGCAGTAGGGGAATTTTTATTGACGACAAGAGAAACAATACAGAAATAATAAAAAACAAATAATCACTTTCTCAGGTACACATAACTGCTCCATAACATGTCAAAAAACATAAAATCCATACAGTACATTATAGATAAAAAAAGGTGCAAGAAAAAAATGGAAACACAAACAACAAAATATAATTAGGAAACCGGGTGCACCAATCTTCACCCCACACCCCAGTACAAAAACCCGGAGGATGTTACAGGGGAATTTAATATAACAAGCATTTGTCAATGCTGAATGTTTGCTTGCTGGTATTAGCATTGGAAATACAGGAGTTAAGACAGATGCAGAGAAGGAATGGCTATGAAGTATTGAACTGACGCCAACTCCACCTCCACCCTGCAGAGACGGACAGGCATTAGGGTATGCGTTTGGGTTGTCGCCCATAACGTTCATGCCATTTCACCTCACCCTATCCTGCAGACACAGACAAGTGTTCAGGAGTGCCTTGAGGTGTTCGGCTTTACAGTCACCCCACTCCATGAGGACATACACTGAAATGGATGCAATATAGGAGAATGGGGTGAACTCTGGGGCCGAAGAGTCCAAGGCACACCTCAATGCCTGTCACTAGCTTCAGGGTGGGGGTGGAATGGTATAAGCATTACAGTCAGCAATCTAAAGGCACACCCCTGATGTCTGTCAGTCTGTACAGGGTGGGATGTTATGGTTAGAAACCCTAACACCCTGGGTATTTGCACTACAAATTTTCAGCATGGTCTTTTTGTAACCCCCACCTCACGAAAGCATTTGGGACCTCTTCTCATGAACAGTGGCACTGTGATTTTGTGAATGTCTCCCAATCTTTGAGTTCTCACAGTGACTGTGCCATTGTGCGCCAGATGTACGAAAACATAGATGCGGAAGGATGTGAAGAATGATGGCTGTACCATTCATAGGGAGGTGTCAAGAGATGGCAATGTTGAAAATCTGTTTAGTGAAAATATTAAAAATGCTCGAACTTCCGAGCGTACATGGAAACTGCACAACGTATGCGCGTAACACAGTCATTTAGTGGAATTGTTTCACCAAATGTTTAACATAGGCATTTTGTGACCTCTGCTCATGAACACTGTCAGTATGATTTTCTTAATCTGTCCCGAACATTGATTTCCTACAGCAACCGTGCAATTCTGCGCCAGATGTGTAAACGCATATTTCAGGCAGGATGTGAAAAATGACAGCTGTACTGTTCATAAGGAGGTCTGAAAAAATACCAATGTTGAAAATCTGGAGTGAAAATACTACAAATTTGCGAAGCTACGAGGGTGCATGGAAACTGTACAATGCATGCTTGTAACAGTCATTATATGGACGTTTGTCACCACATTTTCAACATAGGCAATTTAGGACCTCTGTTCATGAACAGAGTCACTGTGATTTTATATATGAACATACGAATCTGCCAGCAGAACAGACCAATTGGTCTATCTAAGTCAGCCTGAGTGTGCAGCTAGCACACTAGATTGCAGCTGTCCCAGCCTCCTCAGTTCCTCCCCCGCTTGTCCCAGCCCCTGCCCCTGCCCCCCTAATTCTTCCTCTTGCTTTATCCCACTCCTTCTTAAAGCTATTGACTATTCTACATGTTACCACCCCCTCTGGCAGCACATTCCAACTAGACACCACCCTTTCAGTGAAGTAGTGCCTTCTCATTTCCCTCTTGAAACGTCCCCCTTCCAACCTTAGTCTGTGCCCCCTCATCTCTCTCTTCCACTCCTCAGTTTAAACTCCCCCTCGGTGCTAGGTTTATTTACCCCCTCAGGTATTTAAACAATTCAATCATATCCCCCCATCCCTCCTCTCCTCCAGTGTGTACATATTCAGCTCCTTCAGCCTAACCTCAAGCCTTTCCTTCCATCCCCTTTAACATTTTTGTTGCCCTCCTTTGCACCCCCTCCAGTAACTTTATCTCTCTCCTTAGGTATGGCCTCCAGTATTGCAGACAGTACTCCAGGTGTGATCTGACCAATGATCTGTAGAGTGGTAGGATCACATCCCTGTGTCTGGATGAAAACCCCCTTGCAATATACCACGACATCCTGTTTGCCTTCGCTGCTGCTCTCCTACACTGGGCAAAGTTGTTCATGCTCCCAGTTACCAACACCCCTAGGTCCTTCTCTTCCTCTGTGATCCCCAACCTCACCTCCCCAACCAATAGTCCCTCTTCTGGTTCTTAGCCCTGAAGTGCATCACCTTACACTTCTCTGCATTGAATCCTAGCTGCCACTCTACCACCCAAGTCTCTAGTTTAGTTAGGTCCCCCTGCAGTTTTTCCCATCTGTCCTCTTCGTCCACCACTGCCCCCAATTTGGTTATCATCTGCGAACAGACTAACCCTGCTCCCCACTCCATGTGCTATATCGGAGATAAAGAGCCCAAATAGCACCGGGCCCAGCACTGACCCCTGCGGCAACCTGATAGTCACTGCTCATTTTCTTAATCTGTCCCGAACACTGATTTCTCACGTTGACTGCGCTATTCTGCGCCGGAAGTGCGAAAACACATTTCGGCAACGATGTGTAAAATGACAGCTGTACTGTTCGTAAGGAGGTGTGGTAAAATGCCAATGTTGAAAATCTGGAATGAAAATATTACAAATTCGTGAAGTTACGAGTGTGCGTGGAAACTGCGCAATGCACACTCGTAAAACAGTCATTTTTGGGATTTTTTTCACCAAATATGCAACATAGGCTTTTTAAGAGCCCACCTCATGAACAGTGGCACTGTCGTTTCATTAATCGGTCCCGAAAGGTGATTTCGTGCAGTGACCGTGAAATCACCTTTCTGGACTGAATAACGTCATGACAATGACTGAATTCCTGAGGAGGGGTCCCAATAACCCCATGTTGAAAATTTGGTACCAAAATTCCCAGAAATGCCCGAGATATGCACCAAAGTTGAAAAAACCCTAATAATGCCATTATACTGCTTACCGGCATTTCTTCAGTTCGCGGTTGGCTTTGAAGAGTGCAGACATGTTCGGTCCGCCAAAGATCATCGTGCCAGACTCCGGAGGTAAGTATGGGGTGAGGGGCATGTGGGAGGTAGAGTACACAGAGGGTGGGTGCGGGTTGGGGAGAAGGGCACCAGAACATAGAGGGACCGTTTCTCATTTTACAGATAAAAAAAAGCGGGACAATGCGGATCAGTTTTTCTTTTTTGGTGTATTTGGTACACTGGGGTGGGCTCCCAGTGTACCACCTGCATTTGTGGGGAGGGGGACCAAAGCCAATGGGGACTGAGCCCCCCCATCGGCACAGAAACGGGTGGGTGGGGCACGCATGTTGCCGAGGGAGGATGGGACACCCCCTTGGGACAGGCATGCAAGCACTGGGGGGCCATTATGCCGAGGGGGAGTGGGCTCCCCCTTCGGTAACTGGAACTGGGAAGGGGGAGACTTGAAGCCGACGGGGATGGGGTCCCCCGACGGCACAGAAACGTGTGGGGGTGCATGATGCCAAGAGGGATTGGACACCCCCTAGGCACACAACTAAAATGGAGGGCATTATGCTGACTTCGAGTGGGCTCCCCCATTGGTAAACGAACTGGGTCGAGGGCATGCCAACAGGGGGATTGGGCACCCTGTCGGTTTGCTATGCACCTCTGAGGCGGCGGCATACAGCTGCCACATTCCCGGTAATGTTACGCCAGGCAAGGTACCACCCTGCAATGACGGGTTACTCCCTCATTGCAGCGGAATGGCTGATGCTGCAATGACAAGGCAGTCCCTGATTGCAGTGGTGAAATCGTTACAACTTGGTGGCACTCTGCAGAACCAGTGTCATCAGGACACTGGCCCTGCGATGCTGAGCACTGCCAAGCCCAACAATGCAGTGCCAGCACTGGCCACCACAGTGCCACACCCACAGCCCGCTTCTCCTAAGCTGCCACATAATGTTTCTTAGACACGTGGCAGGCAAACATAAAAAGGGATAAGTTCTCCACAGCTGTCTCATTTGCTGGGGAGAAGTACATTTTTCCTCCAGAGTATTTCAATCGTAACATTCATTACTATCTCTACATAAGCAACACGTTTTTGCTGAAACACCCAGGAACATCTGGACTGCCAGATGTAGTATTTTAACAGGGCCCCTAAGATCTGTAAAGTAAGGGCATCATACATTGACCATTTACTATCAAAAATTCCCAGCGCCAGTTCAGTATGTGTGATGGCCTGTCGCGAGGGCTCTTGCCATGTCTCAGCAAGGTGGGTCAAGAAGGCCTGAATGTAAAGACAATCGAAAAAAAGATGGTCCTGAGTTTCCAATAAATGTGCACAACCTTCCCTGGGGCAAAATCTTTCTGACACCTGTTTATGTTTATGGGAACTGCGAACCCCCACTTTCCCATAAGTACTCAACCACTGAGTATCCCAAACATAAGGAGGCAGGCACCTATTATTCAAATACCCCAGCACAGTAGCTTGGTGCTTGTCTTCACAGTGAGGGATTTATAAATTGGTTTGCCTGATTCTCAGTATATAACTATTTCCTGCTTAATGTCAAAAGTTTGGGCAAACCAATATTTAATTTTTTATCTTAAAAAAAAGTATAAACAATCTACTCAGAGCAATACCCTAGTTTTCTTATAACCCTATCACATTATTGCACCAATCAGCCTGATATGGCTGCAACCATTCAAGGACACCAGCAGTCCATGTTTTCCCATTTGGCTTCAAGGCAAGGCCAAGGTTGGAAGTTATAAAAATACTGTAGTAAAAAGCAGTGGGATTCACCATACCCACTCCACCCTCCTTTTTTGTCCTATATGTGAGATTCCGCTTAAGGGTGTTCAACTGACTTTCCCAAAAGGCCTGAAAGAAGACACTTAAAAGCCTGGTGCCCATAGCTCAGGGCAAAGAGAAGACATAACTTATATACAAAAAGATAGGGAGAATCAAGGTCTTAATTAAGAGTACTCTCTTAGTTTTGGAAATCCGTTTGTTCTTCCTGGAGACAGGAGTCCCAGTTTTTTTCTGCCATGTTCTGTGTGTCCGATAAGTAACCCCTAGTAATGTAACGACTTATTGCAATAAAGGGATGCCAGCAATACTCTGAGTGGGTGTAGACTCTGGTACCCCAATCAAACATCCTGAACTTTTAGTATAATTTATCTGTGACCTTGAAACATTCGTAAAATCCAATAATGTCTGATGAACTGCAGGTCCCACCCCAGCTGATTGTACTGTTAGAATAACATCATCCACGTAGGCCATGATTTTCACTGGGGGCAACAGGGGACCAAGGGGAATCCCCGTGATTTGTTCACTTTGCTGAATTTTTCACAGTAAAGGATCAATACCAAATATATAAAGCAAGGGGCTAAGAGGACACCCTTTTCTAACCCCTCTTTGAAACTGACAAGTCCAACCAAACCAACCATTGAGCACTGACATACAGACTCAGAGTGGCATGGTTATACAAACTCTTAATCCAGTAAACAAATCTCTCAGGGATATGGTAGGCACGTAAAACTTGAAATAAGTAATTATGCGACAGTTTATCAAATGCCTTCTCTTGATCTATGCTCAATAAATATCCAGAAGCCAGACTGTGATTCCCTCTAAGTGTAACCCCCTTGTTCCCAGGGGTTACTAGAATTCCACTTAGAATCAGTGGCAGGCAGGGACAGGCAGCTTGTGAAATGCCAGTTAAATGGATTTCACAGTATCACACTCTGTTTTTCAGTCTCGGCTGAGCTGGAGTGATGATATTACTTTAGAACTGTTGCAGCTGCATAAGCCACACTGGAAGCTGGCTGCAGGGAGTTAGCTTTAGAATGTTGAGTTAGTCTGCAGTTGGAGTCAGTGGAGGAGGTTGCAGGTAGTGCAGCCTCTCTCTTTAGCTCTGTACAGCCTAGTGGTGAAGTGGTGGAAACCAAGCCAAGTGGTTTTCACAGTGCCCCATCCCAGGAGGGATGGTGTGCATTCCAGGATTCAGGGGAAATCCTCTGGTCCAGTCTGGACTGTGTTGAAGCTGCCTGAGATTCAACTGCTCTGTGAGTAGCTGTGACTTTTGTTTGGAAATGCCCTGGGGCACCTGCATTCCTTATGGTGAATTTTCTCTGTCAAAGAGATCCTGTCACCTAGACTGTTTTCTGTTTAAAAGTGTCTGATAAAGGTGGGGTCTAGTGAAGAGACATTGCCAATTACAGAACTTTTAACTTTCTGACACCTCAGAAGTGTGTAATGTAGTATGTTAAATGTGAAAGACATTTCAAGATGGTGTCTACAAGTTTTCTGGGAGGGTGTTATTAACCACATGAATGGCAGAGTATACATTTGGAAGCAAAAGGTGGGAGACCTCCCCATCTGGAGTGACCATGTTTACCTCTTCGGGTTCAGTTTTGGCACCTGTGTTTTCATTCAGTGCATTTGGCCAGTGCCTGAAGAAAATAGTTTACCCAGACGTGGGTTGGATTCTCTGGAGCCTGTATGTGCTCTTTTGTGGTCGAGGGTGCCACCATTAATTCCTCATGAAATATAGGAAAGTCTCCTAGTACTGGCCGTGTGTGCCTAGTCAAGAGGAAGTGTAATTTGGGACCAGAGTGTTCGCTGTTCAAGTCAGAACCTGAGGGTTCACTGTGTGCGTGTGTTCTCCGTACCTCTGTAATCTGCATTACTAGTAGGAGTAGCCCTGTGGGGGTCCATCTTCGTTTTGTGATTATTCTCTGTGTATGTGAATAAAAGCCACGCTCTAGAATCCCAACCTGGTTTGGACAGTACTGTTATTGCTTCCACTGTCTCTGGATTTACTTGGGTGCCCCGATCAGAAGTACAAACCTAGCATAATTGTGAGCAAATGTTTTCTCCCAGGGACCCAGTACTAGTAAACAGAACTGAAGTGATAACCCCCATCCCTCTCTATGGTG
Source organism: Neoceratodus forsteri (assembly GCA_016271365.2). Taxonomy (NCBI): domain Eukaryota; kingdom Metazoa; phylum Chordata; order Ceratodontiformes; family Ceratodontidae; genus Neoceratodus; species Neoceratodus forsteri. The sequence goes on along the minus strand of JADMNL010000026.1, from coordinate 58,385,904 downwards.
CCAGGTGGTGAGAGAAGCAGCCCTGCTAGTTAGACAAGGGGGGCCAGTGGGGGGTAGTTACATAAGAAATAATTATCTTAGCCAGATTAAGGCATGTTGAATATTTTGTTGTGTTATGGAACACATTTGTTGAGGGTTAATTACACGTCCCACAATTTCCCCCAAACGACCCGCTAATATTTTGGCAAGCATTTTATACTCCATGTTCAACAAACTTGGTGGCCTCCAATTCTTAATGTCAGCTCTGTACCCTTTTTATGTAAAAAAATCAGCAAGTCTGATAGCTGGGACTTTGGGAGGCATCCAACATTCAGATAATAATTATACAGTTCTGCTACAATTGGGGCTAACTGGCCTTGGAATGTCTTAAAAAACTCTGCACTAAACCCATCATCCCCTGGGGCAGTGTTATTATTCAAACGTCTAATATTGTCCTTTACTTCTACCACTGTTATTGGGGTCATTAAAGTCACTATATCAGCATCACTCAAGGGTGGTATATTCGAATCTTCCACATATGACCTAATGGTCGGGTTTACAGGGTCAGCACTAAAGGCTGTAGTGACGTGCTTATGCACTATATCCAATAGCTCTCTTTCTGTGGTTACTACATCTCCCTGATTGTTGTATAACCTATGCTTGGATCTCTTTTCCATCCTGGAGCTACAATCTTTGTAGTGGTCAAACGTTTGCTTCTGGCCCTGGGTCCCAAACTGCATTTCCTGATACAGGGACTGTGCTCTATCATATTATAATTTTTTGCATTTGTAGATTTACATTATGAATAGTAACAGTAATACTATAGTCCAATTTCTCAGATTCGGTCCTAGAAATAAGCTTTTGTAAGTGGGATCTGAGCGCCAGATATTTCAAATAATCATCCGGGGTTTTTGTTCTGGAATACTTTTGAAACAACTGAACAATATCCCGCTTCCTATCCTCCCACCAAGAGTCCATGCATTATAAAAAACCCTGACAGATAACTGAGCTGTCCAAAGTTGGTTCCATTGTCATCCAAGAACAGGGTCCTCAAGCCGACTATTGTCCAGGCGCCATTGGCCTTTCCCATGAATTGGGGCCTGTCCCCATTGTAAAGAACAACTAACCATTTTGTGGTCAGTAAATTCATAGCTGGCAGTGCTGGCTGTTCGAATAGTAATGGTGTCTGGAACAAAGATAAACTCTATCCTAGTTGACAAGGCCCCCTTAAAAAAGTGTTCCCTTCAGCAGAGTGCAATGCCCTATATGCATCCTTCAATTTGGCAGCGCGAATAACAGTATTCAGACTATTAGAATCACTAAGCATTTTATTAGTGGCAAGGCCACGGTCAGTTAGGGTAGTACCACAATTAAAGTCACCTCCCCAGAGAACTATTCTGGAGGTGTGCAGAAAGGGCTGGACCTCAAAGAACAACCCAGCTCTCAAGGCCTTTGTTTGGGGAGCGTAAGTTGCAACTATACACAGATGTTTAGCACCCATGGACACATCCAAAGATAGGGCTCTGCCTGGCTGCATTTCTGTGAGTTTGGTCAATTTCAACCTACTATCATTAAACAGAATCCCAACCCCATCACACCTGTCTGTTCCTAAGGACCAACATGAAGGCCCATTTGTCCAAAACCTAGTGGCTTGTGAGAGTGCATATTAAGTTTTAAGCCTGGTATCCAACACTAGTATAACATGGCTATCAATGTCACATAAGGTAGTGAAGACTGTTAAACAGTTTTTGTAATCTTTAATGCTATTGATATTGATGGTATAAACCTTAATGGAGGCCATAAAGAGACACTTCAGGTCACACTTGTATTCTGAGACCGAGTCCTTCTCCTTTGGGGAAGTGCCACATCTGTAGCCAAGAGATCCTCAGGATCAGAGAGGAGGTCTATTTGGTAGGAAGTCCTAGATGAGGCCTTAGTGACATTGTCTTCAGAATCAGATTTACTCCAATCTGTCACCTTACTCGGAGCAGTGAATCTATTTTTTTTACATAGAGAACAGAAGGTGGGGGGGTTAGATTTTTTCCCCTTTTGGGGTAGTCTTCCTCCCACCTGCAAACGTTTTCTTTCCTTTATAAAGAACTGGTTGAAAATCATCAGAAGGTGGGGGGGATGGGGCCTGCACAGAGTTATCCCGTGGGGGCCCTGAGCTCTGTGCTTCTGAAGCATCTTCTGCCAACAAAAGGGGAACTGAGGCTGGGCAGACTACGGGGGGGAGAGTCCTCAGAAGCTGCTTGTCCACTATCTTGCTGTATGGGTTGGACCTCAAGTGTTATGTCCTGTGGGTCAAAGGGTTTTTTGGGGGGCAGCTGCCTTCTGAGCAGAAGCCTGAGCTGTCCCTTTCTGTTGTGCCTACGTAACCAAAGGTTCTGGGGAGGCGCTTTCACCTTTATTATGGGAGGCCCAAGGCCATCTGGCATAGAAGTGACCTCTTCTTTCACAAAGGTTGCACTTAAATGTATTCTGGCAGTCTTTTATTATGTGGTCATACTCAAGGCATTGGGTACATTTCACGCTGTCACATGTGTTTCTCAAATGAGCTCTGGAACCACATTTAAAACAGGATTTTTGCTACCCATAATAGAATACAGTACCCCATCTCTCTCTAGAAAAAAAAAAACCACTGGGCAAATGCAGTACACCAGCATCAGTATTTTGGAGTTTCACCTTAACCTTCCGACCCCCCCCCCATCCATATCTGCTCTGAATCTATAATTGGGACCAGAGTATCTAAGGCTTTGCATCAGTTCCATAACCAAAACAGACAATCCAAGATACTGATCCCCTTATTCTTACATAAAATAGTTACAGTTCTGATCTGAGGCTTGGCTAATGCTATAACCAAAAATGGGTTCCATAAGGGCGTTTAATACATAACATCATATCATGCCCAAAACCTATCCAGACCTGAAATTTGCTGAAAGCTAACATCAAAGTTAGCATCCCCTGTGTGTATAAGGGCATAGATTATGGATGGAAAAAATTTAATTGAATCTTATAACAGAGTCCTGGCAATGTACACCCTATCCAGTGGAGCGTCTAGTCCTCCTTATATATTAAATGAACTGCATTCTTCCAGGATGCTGGTTCCCCTCTTGTTGTAAATAGTTCAGAATATTTCCTGGGGTGATCTCCCAGGTTTGCAGTAGGGGTCGTAGATGTAGGTGCAGCAGGGTCAGCAGTGACCACCCGTGCTGGCATAGCAGGAGTTTTTTGTACTTGTACAGGCGGTTTAACATCCTCCACCCCATGGGAAGGGAACCTAGTAGCATTAGAGTCAGCCTCTACCAACATGTTTGTGAGTGTAGGAGGAACTACGGGTTCCCTGGGAACAACAACTGCTCTGTATCTCTGTGCCTTGGGATCAGACAGGTTAGGCTCCCAAATCCCTGTTCCATTTTGTAGCCACCTGGAATTCAACAGTGCTCGTTCGGGTGACCATGCAAGAGCACTTAGCGCTGTATTGTTTATTTATTTTATATATTTATTGTGATCTCGGATTAACACCTTTGAGAACAAGCTCATTACACAGGTTCTAAGTTGGGTAAAAAATAGAAAATACTCCTAGAGTACAATTTGTATAGCTTTCAACTTACTTCATTTAAATCATTGTACTTTGCAAGGTGATGTTGCTTATACTGTACAACCATGTCAATTTATCTGCTCTCTACATGTGGAAAATGTTTTCTTTTGTACTAATATGTTAATAAAAAGATTAACTAGAAAACAAAATAGAAAATACAACAGTAACGACAAAAAAAACAGTAACAACAGTTGGTTATACAGATAATAGATACATACAGGATTATGCATACAGTGCTATACATTTTAGGACTGCATTCCTAAGAAGGAAAACAATATACCAGGCTATGTACTAATATGTCAAGCTCGAAGGAGAGGGCAGGGAAGGTAAAGGTAGGAGTAGCAGAGTTAGAGATTAAGATCAAGGCAGAGCTCAAGCAAAGAGGGGCCAGGGAAAGAGCAGGCAAGTGTGTAGGTTTAGAAAAAAGAGAAATTCAGTCCAGGGGACCACATCAAGAGAATGGGAACAAGGCCTGTGGGCCAAGAGGAGGAAGACCCGGGTTGGGAATATTGGGGAGTCACGTTTGAGAGTCAGATGGCGAGTAGGGTGAGCAGTCACAACAGGCCATTGTTTGAGCCAGTAGCTGCCCCTTTAAGGACTGCTGACAATTTCACCAACAGTTTTATGCCAACTAGCACGTCATGCTGTGGCAAAGGCCTCAAAAAGCCTTGTTTTGGCACAGCATCCACCCCATCCCCAGTATAAGGCACATCAGGGGTTGCAGATCCAGCAGAAGGAATACAGTCAGTTACAGTATAGTCAAAACAAAGGTTAACGGTGTTACCTTGCGTAGCAGAATTCTCAGATGCCCATTCAGCAGGCAAGGAGGGTGCGCATCCCACCGAGGGATATTCTGGATCCATGACCAGCTGTTTTAAAAGTCCATCATCACTCGGCTCAGACAACAGAGTGTCTGTTGCAGTGCCTTAGTGAGAGTGCTCTGCTCTACATTCCAAATGTGCAACTTTCGTTTTCAACAACATTTCTTGCTGGGCTATGATTTCCAGTAGTTGTTGTCGTCTACATTCCAAGTCTAAAAATATATCGTCATCCCTATCCTGTGACTTTCATGATGCCATGTCCTTATTCGTATCCACCATCAATGGCATACCATCCATTCTGTGAGGATTGCGACTGTTACCAGTCTCCATTTGGGCCTCTTGCAGATCGTAAATAGGAGGGAAGGCCATCCCCTCTGCTCCCTCCACCTCCATTTTCTCACTGACGCAATTGGCAGCCATCCTGAAACAGGACAGTAGCACCCCCCCACCCAAGAGTAGGGGCATTTTTTATTAAATCATCAAAATCAAATAAAAATACATGTGTTAATCTTCATATTCAGTTCATATATAAAACAAAAATGTTAAATAAATCAAATGCATATTTAAATTATACTCCCTTCAAATTGCATAAAAGAAAGAAAAACTAATAGAAATCAGGAAACATACTACACACACACACACACACACACACACACACACTAAAGAGTAGGAGAATTTTGTATTAGATCTTCAAAAAAATTATAGAAACATGTTGATTTCACATGACCAACCATACAGTATATAACAGCAAAAGGGGGAAAAAAACTGCAGAAATGAACTTCCTATTCTAGTCATACAAAAAAACTATAAGTGGATCTAGGGGGGATGTCTTTCCCTTTCCCACAAAAGAACAAATCATGATACAAAACATGTTGGATGCACTTCAGAGCAAATGCCTGAGATTTAAAAAATCTATAAATCAATTTAATACAAAAAATACACACCCTCTCCCCCTTCCTTCTTCCTTCCTCCTTTCTCCCCCCTCCACCCCCTCTATCTTCAATTTAAGAACGAAAATTTCTATTATTTTCTTTTTTAAACTGATTTGATCTTGGCCCAGTCAAGCCATAAAAAAACTGATTATGATTAAAACAAAACAAGAAAAAGAGGAAACAAATTAAATCAACCATTTTAAAGTACTATACCCCAATGAGCAGAATATTCTGCAGTAGATAATTTCCTTTTTTCAATACACTGAATACTCTGAACTTCTTTTAGTGCAGCATATAACAGTTCCTCTGGGGTTATAGTAATTTGCTGCAGAACTAGCCTACATCTTGCTTGCCAAATCTAGAATTTAAAACAAGCCAAAACCACTCTTAGACTACCAGAATTATGACTGCTCCAATCAGTAGGAAAAATATTCAAAAACAGACCTACAGGGATAAGGTTTAAAAACATAGGGTTTCTCCATCTAACATGTAGATTGTTCCAAAATGTCTTAATAAAGGGGCACTGAAAATATAAATGATCCCTAGTTTTCAGTGTTAGATGACAGGCTGGTCGGGGACAATATCTCTCTTCTGGCCCTTTATGCCAGAGATTTCCCTTTACATTTAACTTTTCATGGGCACACAACCAGACCACATCCCATATCTTTTGAGGTATTCTTGGATCTAACAACATGCCCTCAATCTGTTTCACCTCTAAAACTGTTTTTTGGGAGAAAGTGGTATATATATATATATATATATATATATGTAGATAACTTGTCCATCATTATTTTCTCATACATACCCTTTCTAGTGGAGGTACTCAATAACCCTGAAGAAATTTTTCAATTTTTTAGATAATCAAAGCAACTGGATAAAGAGGCATTAAGTTTTATTTTCCTTTTATATTTACAGCAAAAAGATCCAGAGTTCCAGTCTGGGAGAATTTCCTGTAAAGATGGAGTTATCCAACCAACCCATTGTTTCAAGCACCGTCCTAAAACTGGAAGTAGGTTTGAAAAACAGAAAAGGGTATAAATGAAAATCACAGGAATAATCATCCCGAGACCACCCTGTTTTATTGGTTGATACGTCATCCCTCTTTTTATGGGGTTTAAAAGGCTACCCCATATGCACAGAAAAAAACAGCTAAAAAGCCCTGTCTCCAGCTGTTTCGGGGGGTGGGGGGGACATAAAACTTAAGTACAGAAAAACGGGGAGTAAGTATGTTTTAATCATATAAATACATTTATTTGTCCCCATTCTCCATTGATTCCAAAGAGTAACTTTTTGTTTTCCCTATGGATATTTTCTTTTCCCAGTTATACATTGCCATGTCCCCATTCCCATAAAACAGTCCTAATATTTTTATTAGTGCGTGTTCTACTACTAAGTTTGCCACAAACTGCGTATTCCCTGTAGGATGTCCAATTTGAATGCACCAGCTTTTAGACACATTTATGTCTGCCCCTGTAATTTTTGTATACGTTAAGATTATTTCATTAGCCAGATTCCCTGATCTAGCCTCTTTCACTATTAAACATACATCATCTGCGTATTATATTGTTTTAACTTCTGAACAGTTTGTACTACCAACTCCTTTAACACATGGTGATAGATTTAGAATCCTCATCATGGGATCAATGGTAAGTATATATAATAGGAGGTTTAAATGGCACCCCTGTTGTAAACCTCTTTGTATAGCACACTTAGGTCCCAAACTACCATTTATGTAAGGCCTAACATAGGCCTTTTGGTAACTTAATTTTATCCAAGCTATAAAGGGCGGAGGTAAACCACACGTTTTTAAAACTAATCATGAGATATCTTACCAAAAGCTTTTGCTTGATCATAATTAACCAAAAATCCTGAAACTTGTGCCGTATTTCCTTTCTCAAAGACTTTTCTGAGTAAAATTAAGGCATCCAATATTTTCCAACCTGGAACCAAGCAAAATTGTGTATGATGTATAATGTCAGGTAGAATTTTGCTAAGTCTTTTGCTCAATAATTTTGTCCGAATTTTTAAATCTGTGTTTAATAACATGATCGAATGCCAGTTTGCCAAGTTTGCCTTTTCTTCTTTTTTATATAAATAAACCAATAAGCCTTCACATATAGAAGACAATAAGACTGTGGAAGTTAAAAGGCGATTACACAGAGCAATCAGTTCTTGTGGACAAAATTGCCACAATTGTTTAAATAGTTTCCCAGGGAGCCCATCCAACCCCAGAGCAGTTCCATTATGTAGATTTGCGATATCTCAGAATTCCTCTGTTCTATTACGAGAATTTAGAGCGTCTGTGAAATAGTCAAGAGAGGTATTTGAAGGGCCTGTAATAGTACCTTCATACCCTCATTCTCAGGAAAAGGAGTTCCGAATTGACTTTGTACTTGTTCATTAATTACTTTTAAAATGTTTGAGTGCCCTTTGACCTCCTGTCCAGATGAAGAAAGTATGCTTGTCATACATTTCTTGTTCGTTCGGCATTTACAAACAGCAAAAGGATTTACCTGTAAGGAATTCCCTCTGGTTCCAAATTTCTGCTCATATTCTAAAGATTTAAACCTACTGTATTGAAACCCACACATTTCTTGTTTCACCTCGCTGGTTTGATCTGAATAATCCAAATCCGCTGAGTGCTGCAGCAAAAATAACTTATAAAGTTCTTCCCTAAGTTCCTTATATCTGTTGTTTAATTTGGTTGCCGTTTGTATAGCTTTCACTTTAAGAAAATCTTGAAAACAAATTTTGCTATCTCTCCACCAATCTAATACTGAGACATAAGACATAGTACTGATTGTCTATCCTGGGCAATTATTTTGAATTCTGCTAAAATAGTTTCATCTTCTAGCAAACTAGTGGTCATTCTCCAAATAACTGAGCCGATGGAATTCTCAGTATTGGCAAATAATTAAAACCCTACTACCAGACAGTGGTCAGAAGATTTTATTGGTTTGAAAGAGGGATCCTAGATGAAATAAACCAAGAGCCAATTCTTGAAGATAGGAACGCCTCATGAAATGTGCATGCAGGCTTACTGGTTGTAATAGCGTGAGCATACACTAGGCTAACCTGTTTTACCATGTCTTTTAGAAAAAAGGCATCACAGTATGCTTTTGTAGTACGGCACTTTTATCTGATCCCAACAATTTAATGTTAAATCCCCATAACCACTATTTTAGCTGTATGAAGGTAGGGCTGAATTAATTTAAGGAGGTCAATTCAAGACGCCTTGGATTGAGGGCAGTAAACATTCACCAAGTGATATGATTGGGATTGATGTAAAATATCCAAAAGGAAAGTCCTCCCTGGAGAACTATCCACTATTTTTGTGATTTTTATTTCTGAGGACTTAAACCCAATACCTAAACCGCTACAACTGTCCTCTCCTAAGGACCAGAAAGAATCCTCCCATATCCAACATTCTTTTACTTTTTGTACTTCTGCCAGAGTAGTTAAACAAGTATCCTGCAGGAAAAAAACATCCTGTCTAAATTGTTCTAAAACAGCAAAAGTGGTAGTTTGTGTAACTTCAGATTTCAAGCTGTTTACATTTAAAGTGGCAAAAGACAATTTAGACTCATGTTTAAAGCAAGATTAAGTAGATTTCTTTCTTTCTTTTCCCTGATCGAGTAGGCCACTTTTTTTTGGCAGTGTCAGCCATAGGAGGGCTGCTCATCTCCCGATCAGAGCTTTGGTCTCTCTGTGAGGATGAAACGGATACATCCGATTCTACCCCATCCATCATTTCTCCCCAAGATTGCAGCGCATCAAATCTATTGTCCAGAGATATGTCCAGGACTGAAGTAGCTCTGGATCATGGCAGATGATTCCTTTTCCCCTCCCCTTTCCCTTTACTTGAAAAATTTCCATAGGTTGTTCGGGGGGGGAGGGGACATGTCCATTTCCGAGGAGAATTGTACATTTGAATTATCATCAATGGGGGGGGGGCAATGCTATAGAGCGAGCCTGAATTACTGTAGATGTTGTCGGGTCGCCTTCTGTTCGAGAGGGAGCTGGAGTTGGAATAACTACTGTTGATTTGTTTGCCTGCGTGCTTGTGCAGCTCTTTGTGCTCTAACCAGCTTTGTGGCTGTATGAATATAGAAGTCTTGTTCTCCATAGTCCCCGAAGAGTTGTGTGCCACTCAGAAGCATGGTTGAAAAGCATGTTCTGTTGCATCACAGAGATTACATTTGTGGGGGGCTTGTACAAAAGGTACTGGTGTGGCCCAATGCTGCACACTGAAGACATTTCCTCTTATCACATTCGTGAGTAAGATAGCCTAGGAACCGCAACGATAACACGTCTCAGGTTGCCCTGGGTAGAACAATATTCCATGGTCCCAGATCAAAAAGAAGCAATTGGGTAGATGTTCAATACCTGTATTGTTTTGTCTTAGCTACACATGAAATTTCCACCCTCCAGTCTAAAAACCCTCATCTATAATGGGTTCTGGATTTCCTTGCAACTCACACCTTTGTTTCAGCCAGTAAATAATGTCTGTTACATTTACACTCTCATTACGGAATAGCACTGTCACAGTTTTAAAGGTGGGCTTAGTGAGGGGGATGGTGAAGAAAGCAGCCCATATAGGAGTATCTTTAACTTTAGGATACAAGGCCCAAAACTTATCCAAAGTAACTTTAGATACAAAACTAACATCAAAGTTAGAGTCTCCAGGGGCATGTATGAAAGCGTAAACATCTGAAGGGCTAAATTTCAAAGAGTTTTTTATTAGTTCTCGACCCACATATTGCCTATCTGGAAAGATTTGTATCTAATGTGTATGGCGTTTCACCATTTAGCATATTCAGCTGACTGGTGAAATAAACTGGCATAACTTACATTTCCTGGAATGGCAGAATTCAATGTCGAAGCTCTCTCTGATCGAGCTGTAGTGGACTGCCCAGGTGTAGATGAAGGATCTGCTTGAAAAATTGTCTCTGGTTTGTGTTGCGGCTCTCTTGTAGAATTGCTCACGGTTACTGTAGAGTCATCAGACATCTCTATCGCCGACCTGTCAGGTCCTGAGGGACCAGGATGTTGTGCAGCTGTAGCAGCTGCCACCTCTGTGTGAGTACAATCTAGTTGTTCACCCTCTGTTGTAATTCGTCTCAGAGGCTGATTTACTGGTGACCGTGAAGTTCCCAGTAAAGGAATACTTGGGTCGGGTATCCATGTTCCTTTCGGGGATTCAGTCCACTCTGCTTCTCACAAGACCCATTCTGAAGACAAGGCTTGTTCTTCAGCTGCTATGGAAGGTTTGAAGCCAGGATCTGCAGAGTCTGTATCCATAAAGTCTGTGTCCTCTCCCATAAGTGCTGTTGTTTGAAATTTCTTGCCTGCCATTGCCTCCGAACTTACAGAAAGTTGTTTCCTTTTTTTCTTTTGCTATTTGTTGCTTTTTCTGTATGTATTGTTGCTCTGCATCAGACATCATTTTTAAAAGTTGGTCTTTTTTTTCCCTCCAATTCCTTTTGTAGTCGCTGTTCTTCTGTCAGCAAATCCTCAGCAACAAAATTGCTAAATCCTGAAGCATGTTCTTGTGAAACTTGAGCGGTTTACTCCAAATTCAAAGTAGCTCCTACCCCTTTGGTAGACTCCATCCAACTGAGGTATTCCATACTGCTCACAGAAGGGACAGTGCCCCCTGCAGCAGAGTAGGGGAATTTCCCCCAGTGTCCTGGCCAAATTTCCCACATTCACTAAAAAAAAAAAAAACACCAACAGCTTAATCTGGTTCAATGACAGTTTCCATTTGTATAACCCCCTCCCTGGGATGAGGCTGAAAATAGGCAGAATTGCCTAGTCCTCTCGTTCCCTGTCAATAAAAAACAAATAAATAAAGCAAGTGGTATGGTAACTAGATTACAGACTTGGGAACTAAGGAACCTGCTTAGGTTCAAATCCCACCAGTCACTTATTCACTGTGCGACCTCAAAGAGACCAGCACTGTCCCAGTGTTTGTTTCAACCAGCTGGAAACAGAGAATACTGGTTGGGCAACTATCCAGGGGCGGTGGGGTAGCCATCTATGTCAAAGCAAATATCTCTGCATCCTGCCTCAATTCTACATCTCAACCAAAGGAATTAGAATGCTTGTCTATTAAAATAACCCTTCCCAACACATCTTCCTTTCAACTGGTTGGTTGCTATAGGCCCCCCTCTGCAGGCCTCAAACTCCTATCCCATTTAGGATCCATACTTAATCTGGGCCCTGAAGACACCATCATCTTAGGAGACATGAACTTAAATTGGCTGACTAATGCATCTGCACCCTGGTAACCTTCTGTGACACCTATGGATTCTCTCAATTAATCAAAGAACCAACAAGGATCAACCCAAAGAATACTCTCAACAGCACACCCTGGATATTATATTGGTAAATAAACCCTCATCATTATCCCTATGCAGGAGTACTTCTCAGTGACATAAGTGACCACTGTCCCATAGCTGCCATTAGATCAACAATCAAGCCACCAATCCTGCAAAATTCCTCCCACGAAGGTCAAAAGAACTTTAATATTACAGGATATCTCCATGATCTGTGCCACACCACACGCTGGCAAGAATTCTATCTCACAGCCTCAATAGAGTCAGCTCTTCAAATCCTAAATGATATAATCATAAGTGCCCTCAATTCCATGCACCCCTCACCAGTGTCAGAACCAAACTCAAATCCTGTCGCTGGTTCTCTGCCGACCTTAAATCCACTGCTTGCCAGAGACAAACTCTGGAAAAAGGGCAAGAAAGACAAAGGACCCAAATGACTGGCTCCAATTCAGAAAAGCCGAAACTCCTGCACAAAACAAGTAAGAAAAGCCAAGGCAACCTTCTACACAGCTGAACTAGATGCCTCCTATAACAACCCTTCCAGGTTCTGGGGGTACCATAAAGGGCATCCTAGGTCAAACCTCTACCCTGTCTTACCATCCAAAATTCAATTAAATAATATTGAAATCACCGACAAGCAAAATATCTTGAATGCCTTCAATGACCATTTCACTACAGCTGGCCTGGCTTTCGACTCCTCTCCTGCAAACCTATTAAGATCATCTCTAAACCTACAATCTACTGAGAGTCAAAGGTTGCTTCCACATTCTCATTCAAACCAATATTGTTCAAAAGTAGAAGACCTCCTACTCCAACTAGATACCACCAAAAGTGCAGGTGCAGACTCCTGGATCCCTACTTTCTAAAAGTAGCACTGTATGCCTTAACCGCCCCCACCCACCTCTTCAATCTATCACTTGTCACTGGTACTATCCCTCAATATGGAAAACAGCTCAAGTGTTTCCATTACTTAAGGCAGGTGATCCCATGGATCTCAATAATTATAGGCCCATCTCCATCTTACCAATACTATCCAAGATGCTTGAGAAGCTGGTAAACTCTCAGTTAACTGCCTACCTTGATACCAACAATCTCCTAAATCCAGCTCAATCTGGGTTTAGATCTATGCATAACACCATCTCTGCACTAGCAAAAGTCACAAATGACTGGCAGACTGCCCTAGACAAAAAGAATAATACCTGTGCTGTGTTTCTGGATCTAAGCAAAGCCTTTGACACTGTGGATCATGATCTTCTAATCACCTCACTAAACTCCATAGGCCTTGACTCACTATCTATTAAATGGTTCAGATGCTATCTCTCTGGAAGGCTACAACTGGTAAAGAATGATGGTGATCTATCTACCCCTAAGCCACTCCTAAGAGGTGTACCGCAAGGCTCCATCCTGGGTCCCATCCTTTTTGCCATTTACATCAACAATATTGACTCCAATCTCTCTCTTTCTAATATCCACCTTTTTGCAGATGACACTGTACTTTATGTGAGCGATCCTCACCATCAAAAGCCTGTGAGCTCCTACAGTCTCAATTCTCCTCTCCTCCAGCATAACCTATTAAAAAGAAATTATTACTAAATGCTAAGAAAACCAAAGCTATGTTCTTTGCCCACAAGAACTGTTCTTCCACTATCCCATCATTCACCCTCCCACAACTCTCTACCATCCTTGGTGAAAATCTGGAATATGTTGACAAATTCAAATACCTAGGAGTATGGATAGACAATAAACTAGACTATACTACCCACGTTGAAGAGCTCCTGAAAAAGCTAAGACAAAGACTTGGTCTATTCTATAGAATCAAACACTACCTGACCAAAGATTCCAAACAAAGATTAATCCTTGCATCATTCATGTCCCTCATTGATTATGCTGACTTCCTCTATGGTCATTGCTCCTCTCCCATCTAAACAAACTAGACACCCTGTATCATAGAGCTATTAGATTCATTACTGACCTTCCTCTAGCACCCATCATTGCTCTCTCTACAATGCAGTCAGCTGGACATCCCTGCAACATAGAAGAAGAAAATGCTGCTACCTGGATCTACAAAGCTCTGACAAACAAACTCCCTTCCTACATCTCAGACTGCTTCAACCAGATCACATCCAGGCCCTACACCTTGAGGATCAACAAACTGATCCTGCTGAAGATTCCTATCACCTGCACCCGTATGGAAGAGCTGCAATCAGTTATTCCCTGGCACTTATCTGGAATTCTATCCAAAAGACATTGAAAATGGAAACACTGATCCCCTACATCCTTCAAAAAGCTGTACACCAGCCTAATCCCAGATTCATGCAATTGCTTCCACAAGGCCTAGTCCTCCCACACCCCACCCCCACACCCTCTCTCTCCCCACCCCCTTCTAAAGCTCCTCCCTATTCTTCTATCATTCCTCTGGTCCTTTCCACATCAAACCTCAAACATATATGCCCACCCATGTACCATTATCCAAGCCTTATCCCTACCAGACTGTTTGTTTCTCACCTTTAATAGGTTTTGGTTTACTGTCCTTTGCCTTGTATATATGTAAATAATTGTACATCTATCTCACTCATAAATGTTTGTATTTGTGCTATTTCAATATCATGTTTTGTATACACTCTGTAACCTTTTTTGTTATGACCACTCAGGTCCATCTTGTAAATGAGCTATGCTCAATGATGTTCGCCTGAATAAATAAAGATTTTGATTGATTGATTGATTGATTGATTGATTTGATTGAACTATGCATAACCAGTGTGTTCTGCCACAGAGGGATTCTGATTCCCTCTGACCTTGAGAGCGAAGCTCGAGAGGTCCATGGGAATCAGAACCCTGAGATGGCAGAACACACTTGTTGTGCATAGAGTTGCTCATCCAGTATTTTTTACAGTGTATAGTACTGTGTGAAATATGTGTGCATGAGTTCTTTTGCTTTCAAACTGAAACTGACTCATGCAGTCTCTAGAGGTTCTAGAATGCTGTTCTACAACTGTCAGATAGAATCACATTCCATGACCTTTGGAACTGTGGTACAACAGCATTTTGAAAGGGATGGAATTCTATACAGAACATAGAGAATACTGGATGGGCAGCTATGCAGAACCAGTGTGTTCTGCCACAGAGGGATTGTGATTCCTTCTGACCTCGAGAGCAAAGCTCGAGAGGTCCATGGGAATCAGAATCCCGAGGTGGCAAAACACACTGGTTGTGCACAGAGTTGCTCATCCTGTATTTTTTATAGTGTATAGTACTGTGTGAAAAATGTGTTTTGTGAGTTCTTTTGCTTTCAAAATGAAACTGACTCATGCAGTCTCTAGAGTTTCTGGAATGCTGTTCTACCACAGTAGGGTAGAACAGCATTCCATGACATTGGAACTGTGGAAGAACAGCATTTTGAAAGGGATGGAATTCTTTAAGGAATAATGCCTGACAGGGTGGGAGTTATGCTGGGATAACATCCCACCTCGGGTGATTGGGCCCGAGGCCACTGGCCGAGGGTGTCCAACACCCGAGAAGGGATGTTATCCCAGCAAAACACCCATCCTGGAGGGTATTAGTCCTATTATACAATAGCTTGTTTTTTATAACAAAAAAAATAATTTTAAAGAATGTTTTTGTTAGTGTGTAAAAATATTTTTGTTTCTTAAGAGAAGATGCTAACAGTCATGATAACAATCATGCTGGGATGTCATGCCAGGATAACATCCCTGCTGTGACAGCCAACTGACCAATCAGAAACCAAGATTCTTTCTTGCGATTGTATAATGCAGAACAATACTCCACTATACACAACACTCTGCTATACACTATAATGGGTAAAAGCAGGAGCCCCTTACAGTAAAAAGATATTGCATCACATTTACAGATGACCTATCCCAGTCTAAGTTGTACAACATAAATAGATAAGGCTTGCAGTAATGGGGTGGGTATTCTCAAGTTCAAATGTTATTATGGAAAACTTCTTTTGTGTTAAAAGATACTTCTGTCCACTGTGTGTTTTATTTTATTTTTATCACCTCTGCACCTTATTCATAATCTCTTGCATGTTTTGTATTGTTTAGCCCCCCCACACACACACACAGTGAAACCAGCTGAGTATTTCTTTCCTAGTAAAACTTTTGAAATAAATGCATAATAAATAATGCACTTATAGCTAATATTTATTAGTCAAATAGTCATTCTTTTACTACCTCTGTATGTTGACCCTCATCCTTTGACGTGGAACCTTTGTAAACGAGCAGTTTCTGCTCAAAGGTATTTGTAATCCGAGAATTTAATAAATAAAAAAAATAAAAAATAAAATACTTTTGTTACTTTCTGGACTTATTCATGCTTGAAGCTGAGGACAGCTAATAGCTGAAATGACCTTTAAGCAGAATTCATGGCTAGTGTAGCATCTGTAGCAACAGTTTACTATGACTCGTGCGGAAGAAAAGGTGCCTTATTCTGGAACTGGGAGACGGAAACTGAAAATTTTAAACCTTGTGCATCCCCTCCTACCTTCTGGCTAGGGCCGTAGGCCGCACCGTCTGCCACGATTGACAGCTGCTGCAGCGAATCGGCCTAAAGGCGTTGGCGGATAGCCAATCCGCTTAGAGGGGCCGGGGCTTCGGGTACAAGCTGCGGACCTGAGCTTGTGGATCTCCAGCAGTGCCTTCAGCATCAGCAGAGCAGCGGTCGGGCTGAGACTGGCGCGAATTCCTGTTCCATTCTCTCCCATCAGCACCGAGCAGCAGCAGCGTTGAGCAGCAGCATCGAGCAGCTAGCTGGGTCACCTTCTGTTTCCTATTTGCCTGCGACACAAGGTACTAACTGCACGCCTTTCCTCTGTCTGCTAATAATTGTTCGCTTGCCGCTGAGTCTCGCTTCCAAAACTTTTGCAAAACACAGAATAAAATCTAGTAAACAATTATAAATGTTCTGTCTCGAGTACTGATCCGCTATGAAGTTTACCCGTGCTGCTGAGTTGAAGTTTGTTAAGGTTAAGTTAAATAATATTACGCTGATGTGGATCCATACGAACTCTTTCCATTTTTCCACACTCCATCTCCCGTGCACGACCTCCCGTCACACTATATGGTGCTGATATGGGCTGATCGACAATATTGTTCGCTTGTTTGTAAATCTGACAATTCCCTGCTGCAGTGTGAAAAATCGCAGCTTGCCTAATATGACAATTTGGCTAAAAGCAGAACACTCACCCGGTCAACGTTATAATCATCTGAGAGGTTGCGTTTGGGGCGAAGTAACTTAAAGGCATGGCAAATGCCACTGCGGGTTGCAAGGACAGGTTCAGAGTGCCTAAAATACTTTGGAGGTGGGGAATCACATCATTAGAGCTGCATAAGCAAAGCATCCCCCCATCCGGAAAGATGCCACTCTAGCACCTGCTGTTCAGTAATCCCTTTCTACAACCTGCAGGTTACCTTCACACCACCTATAGCGGGCGATCGGCGAGGTGGCATGTCAGTAGGTTTCATTTTCTTGACAGTTTGTAAAGCCAAAACCTGTTAGGGTTTGCAGTGAGGCTCTAGCACTTGTTCTTTGATCACAACTAGTTTTTAAAGTGTAATGTAAAGAAACAGCCTATTTTGCCGATGACTGAATAACATCGCAAACTTCTGGTTTCAGTAACTGAAGGGATACTTAATGTGTGTCATCTGCAAAATAAAAGATACAAAATTATATAACTGAAACTCTCAGCAAATGCTGGAACTGGCAGCTAATTGTGTTTAAGTTATACTGTATCTAGCGGCCACTTTATTAACACAAATTACATCAACAGAGAATGGGGTTGTAGAGGCAAAACCCAGGAATGCATGTGTAAAAACTGAAGATGTAAAAGAGAAAGACATTCCTAACAGCTGATTGTTCACCAAAGAAAAACACACTGGGCCTCAGTGCCAGAACCCCATTCATTTTACCCCCCCCCCACGGCTTCCATCTGTAACCCTATACTGAAACAGGTGCAAAGGTCAAGTTGGTAAACCTGAGGTGAAAAACAACTATATTTTTACATGTGGGTCCACCGCAGTTGTTTATTCCATGGCATTCATGATTTGGGTTGTGACTGTAATTAGAAAATCCACATTTTTACAAGCTACAGGGTTCACCACAGTGTTTTGATTATATTTATTCTGCGGTCAGATTTTGCTATGTGGTATAATCAGCTGGGCTGAAGTATCACAGTTTTCTAACTGAACTAGTGGAACTGTTTTCTTGGCTCGCCTGGTAGATCCAGAGAGGTCCCCAGGTCAGGGCTCATCTCTGCTACTATATAATAATAAATACCACCACCATGAGTTATTCCCCCCTATTTTCTACCCCTCTATACTCCCCCTTCTCTCCTGCCCCCTCCTGACAAAGCCCCCTGGCGGCTGTCCCTCTACTCCTGCTCCACCCCTCACCCCCTTTCCTACCTTATGACAAAGCCCCCTCAGGCTACTCCCAAGCTACTCTGCACCTAACTTCAGCTTTATTCCTTGATGCCTTTTCTATGCCTTTAACAATATATTGATCCGTATATCAAAATGCACTTCTTATACCTGGAACAATATAGTCAATGTAATTGCCTATTCGCCTACTTGTACAGCCTGTCAATATTCTGTCTTCCTGCAGTGTTCATCAAACTACGTCTGCAATTTTGTCTATTGTTCTCTTGTCATGGAACCGTTGTAATTTTTGTCTGTAATCTACCTGACATGGAACCTTTGTAAAAGAGCCATCCTGGCTCAAAGGTATTAATCTGCAACTGAAATGAATAAATAAATAATAATAATAATAATTCCACATGGCCAGTAGTTAAATAAGGAATGTTTAGGTGGGGAGGGGGCTGTCGCCGATTTTGTAGTTGGGAGACCTCTATCATCCCTATAGTAGGTGATGGGACTCTCTCTGATAGTACTTAATTGAGAATGATGACAGAGGTGTAGGACTCTAATACAATTTTGCAGAAGGTAGGTGAACTGAGTTCCCCTCAGTTCCTGCACAGTCTAACCCTTGCACATAGTCACAAGATGCTAAGATACAGAGCAAGATTGTTTAGATACACATGTTGTATGCATTACACAAGGAGTGGAAATCAATTTGGGGCACCAGGTGTGACGGTCAAACTCTCAACTTAAGCAGTCTTGGAGGGAGTACCATAACATAAGTCTGAGTTGGACCGTGGAGATGATCTATTGTAGTGCAGCTAGTACTGCTCTAAAATCACTTGCTACATTGTATCATAGTGCATTACATTTTATTGTAACCAGGCTTACCTGGCAAACACACCACTGTGTGTTATGTGACTCGTTGACTGGCTCTCTCTGCGTGATAGAAGGCTAGTACATCTGTATATATAAAGTTTGATGTGGCCCAGTTCCTATTTACTTGACTGATTTGTTGATGGCAAGATGTACCAACTAAAAGCTGAAGAGCAATGATTTATTTTCATTTTCACTTGTTAAAATAAAACAAAGGCGGGTACTTTGCCTTTATCACTCTGTTCCCTATACATGACTGCAGATACAGAATGTTGCAACATTTAAGATTTTAGTGACAACTTCTCGTTTCAAGCCTGTGTTTTGTTGATTGTTGTACCGCCGCTACGACTGCTGCGAATGAAACTGTAATTATTTTGTGCACGTACTTTTTCATGTGCTACCCATTGTTTGTACTGTTATTGGTGGCAATTGTAAAAGAGTGGTTCCCCTCAACTTGCTTACTAAATAGATTGATTGACATAAGTCATAGAATTACCACATAATAACTGGAGAGTGTTTTCCATAGGGAAACCCAGTTGTAATTTGCCTTTTTAATCAGCTGGTTATAATGGTGAACATGCGTCAGGTTTCTCTCGCTCCACTTTGCACCAGCTGTCCATCTTCTCTATGTGGCATGGGATACTTCATCACCCGTGACCACCACTACTCTGCTTTAAGTAAATTTAAGGGGAAAAAAAGAATGTAGCCCTTTGAAATAAACTTTGCAGATGAACCACGTTATATCAAAAAAAAAAAGAAAGAAAGAAAAATGTTACGTTTCCACAGCTGGTTGAACTGGACTGTGGCTCCCAGCTGGGGCTGCACAGCGATGTGTTTGTATTTTGTATAACTGCTGTGGTGAAAAAACACTCCCTAGCAATTATTTAAAATAAAATATGGGGTGGTGTGTAAAACTTGAATTTTACACATATCCTTGATGTTGGATGCTTGTATAAACCCCTACCATCCAACACCTCGGGTGTGTGTAAAATTCTCGATAAGCACACCACCCCATGTATTATTTTGTATTTTCTTTGGGGTGGGGGCAGGGACAGTTGAAACCTGTAGGCTTGGGATAAACAACTTACAGTGATGATTTCTAAAATTTGCCCTTTGCCTTGAGATCTGCAGGGTGATGCCCATACTGACAAAAATGTTTACCCTAAGCAGTAGCCAGGGGTCTTTCACCCTCAGCCCCCCAGCTTCTAAGCCAAGTGCCTGTCACCGACATTTCAGATACCTTATTCTTCATCCATCTGGTGGAAGGGCTCCCTTCTTGTAGCCTACCTACATTGGTGATAATTACACCCATCATAAGGTGGTAATGGCATTGAAGGGTGCTGGTGGCATTTATAACCACAGCTGTGACGCACAAGTGGTTTACATATGTGACCACAATCATGAAATGTTATTATAGCCTTATTTATAGTGTAAGCTTATGGTGTGTTTTGTTAGAATATTTTTACAGTTGTCTACCTGTGCCAGCTGTATTGCTGGTTTACTTTTGCTTTTGATGCCTGAGGCTGTAGTGGTGGAGGAACATGCCATTTCCAGCCTTATTATCAGTGCGTTCCTACGTCAGAACACCAGTAGTTAGCAATGACCCCAGAAAAATGCTGAAGTAAGGGTTACACTGGAATGGCACTGGTAATAACGCTGCATTTCAAAGGAATACAAAATTGCATGTACCCCTTCCCATAATGTAATATTGGGGTATATGTAATTTTGTATTTCTTTGAAACTTGGCTTTATTGTCAGTGCCCTTAAAGGGTAACCCTTGTTTCAGCACATTTGCAGAGGGATTCTTTTCTTCTAAATTACTTTCCTATTTTGTGCTCACTATGATTCAAACCACATCATCAGCCTGATTCTCCTTTCTTCTTTTCAGATAAACAACTATGTCACACTGAGGGGTTCTAACAAAAGTGAAACATATGGGTTACACTTTAAGTGTCAGTTAACTACCATAACTACACTGTAACTGCATTGCTATTGAATGGTATGCAGGGGAAGTCCTATAAGGAGAGGTGGAGGGAACTGGATCTGTACCTATTGGAGACTAGAAGGGAGAGGGGGGACATCATGGAGACATTTAAGTACACAAGGGGATCAATAAGGTAAGGGAGGGGAGCTTATTTAAGAGGAAGGTGGAGGTTAAAACTAGGGGACATAGTCTAAGATTGGAGGGAGGAAGGAAGATTTAGGGGCAATGTGAGGGGGCCTTACTTCATGGAGAGGGTGGTGGAGGCCTGGAATAACTACCAGAGGAAGTGGTGGGGGCAGAAACATTGGAGGGATTCAAAAGGGCATGGGACAGACATAAGGGGTTGGCAAGTGGGGGGAAGGGGAGGTCCCATGACATAGGTAATGAGTAAGGAAGGGGAGGGACAGACTCGGGTCAGAGGGTCCTTTTCTTCCACCAGATTTCTATGATTCTATGAATGTAGCTGCATGCAACAAACATGTAACTACAGTGTAATTAGCCTTGTAAACTGTTTGTGAGGCCTTGTGGCACCATGTAGTCTGCTTTAAAGCTGAGCCAGCTAAATTTTCTTTCTGGTGGTTTGCATATCATACCTATGATGCTTTGCATTAAGAGGGTATTTGTAATTGTGTATTTCTCCTTAAGCAGGGATGTAGAAACTCTATGATCTATAAGGCTGCAGATGTCAGGAGTTTATATAAAAATTAACGTTAAAAAATATTATATAAGAAATAAAGTACATCCAGCCATACGTAAATAATAAGGGTATAATCTGTGTTTAATTAATTTACATATATCATCCAGACATTTGCAGCTCTATTATTGTCAAGCTGTTATATCACTGCTTATTATCAGTGAGTCCTTCTTCTTTTTTCATTGTCTGTCCATCTGGCCTCTGTGTTGCCGACCAGCCCAGCCCCATCCATCCCGACATCCCCCAGGTCTTACCTCAACACGTGTTCCCCCAGGGCATGCCCCCACTAGCAGGGTTGGTGGGGTTCCCCGTCCCCTGCTGTGACACAGATCCAGTAGGAGTTGGTGCCTAAATCAGCAGGTGCGGGGCATGCAGGTGGCCGCAGCCATCTTGCCGGCCGGGGCTTCCTGCCATTTTCTCCCCACTGGAGGAGCGTGCATGCAGCTCTGTCATGGCGTACCACATGCACTTCTGTGCACCTTGTGTCAATGGCCATTGCTCCTTCTCCCCACTCTGCAGCCCTGAGCTGCCTGCCCCCTAGTGTCTGATTGGAGCCAGGCTTGTACTGGGCTCCACTACCCTCCCTCCCTGAGGGTGTTCAGTCCCGCTAACCCTCCGCATCCCGAGCTCATTCCTGAAAACATGTCATCAGCACCACAAGTTGTAGCACTACCGCTGTGCTGGCGGGCTGGCCTGTTATCAGTGAGTTCTGATGTAGGAACTCAGCAAAAGTAACCCTTTAAATGACAAGTTCTTATGTTTTTATTTATTTTATTCAATCTGAACAGTTTATGCCCCTTCAGTCACGCTTGAAAAGGGGGTATGTCATTGTAGCCTCAGGCGCCAACAGTGAAAATAACAGCAGAGCAGGTACAGGTTGGCGGCAACAAGAATGAAGTCTAACAAATAAACACAACCCAAGTGTACACATAAGATAGTAATGTAATCGCTGGGTTCTAGTGACAAATATAAACCACTCATTATAAATGCCACCAGACGCCTTTGATGACAGTGCAGAACTTTTGTGTCCAATTGGGTTTATTACTCCTTATATAATGCTATCAGAGGGTTCTAGAGACATTTGTAAACCATGGAGGTCAAGTGGTTCACATCTGTCTCCAGAACCAAAATATAGCAATGCACCCTTACGTTTGTAGGCACTGAGCATTATTAAGTTGTTATGATATGTGGCCCTTACCTTGGAATGAAGTAAGCACTGAACAATAACAGGTTTATAAACCTTCGAGGATTATATCACATGTTGTAATCTTTCAGTATGGACATAGACATTAAATGATGGTAAGATTTATAAAATGTTTAGGGAAAACACTGCATCCTTTTTGGCTGGGACTTGTGCGTTGAGAGAGCACGGGTAAAAAAAAGTGCTGACAATAAGGTGATAGCACACTAGCAATATCAGTGCCTTTTTAAAATCCCTTATTGCCATTACAAACATGGCTGCCACATTTACTCACTAAAACAATCACCTGGGCACTAATAATGAAACTCCCTCAAAATAAAGACTGATTAAATGTTTTGTTTCTTTATATTCATCTACTTACACACATACACAAATTAAAATAAAGCACAACTGATCGTTTTATTTTTTTGAGATTCTTTTCTGACTATGAACCCTTTCCTCATCCTCACATGCTTAGCAGGGAAACCTTTGCTGCTTGCTCTGCCCCATATACAACGGAATCCGTGGCTTTACTGAGACCTTCTGTTGTTTGTGTGGAGAGAGGCAAGCATTTAGCCAGTATAATTCAACAGAAGTTTAAATTCCTTCATTCCTGGATGAACAAACATTCCATCTGTTGAAAGTGTGGATGCACAGATGCTTGCAGCTGTGGAGAGAATACTTTTTACTAGTTACGTATAACAAAAGAAAATGCCAGTTTTTAACTAAAAAAAATGCTGATGGGCACCTCAGCTCCTTCCACATTGGTGATCCAGGCTTCGAAATGGACATATGTCATTTGGAGGCCAGCAGCAGTGCAGCTGGATGCCAGGGAAGTTATCTCACCTCTTTGATGCTGGGGAAACATCTCCATCAAAGCACAGCTCACACAACACATCACTGCACACTCTGCAGGCCCGGAGAGAAAACGGAGGAAAAACAGCCCTGACCAGCAGGGTTTGGTCCTGGTCCCCTGCGGGCCCCATACCAGTGACTGGGGTCCTTGGGCCTCTGACAGAGCATGTCTGGATGATGGGTAAGGCCCAGAGAAGCCAGGTGATGAGGTTGAGGGGACCAGTCTACAATGGAGCTAGTTGGGCAGGGAAGGAGAAAACTGTACACCAAAAAAAAAAAAATTGGATTTTTAAACAACGTAAGACACTTCTAGGTGAGGGCTGTGCTGCCACAATGCACTTCCAGGAGCTGAGGGCATTTCACCTGTAGTGCTGTGCCTCACTGCGTCCCTGGGTGTGCACTGTTCCAGCACAACACACACCCTGTTGTGTCTTATTGCTTATATAAACTGATATATTTTATACAAGAACTAGAGTTCACTATATACAATATAACCTTACTTGAGAGGTACAAAGTTTGTTCCCAAGAGTGTTGTGGAAGGTTGCTGACAACCATGCCAAGTGTTGCTGAATTTGAAACTCTGTTAGAATTAATCTCCCTTTTACATCTAATATAATATGGCAATAATTGTCCAGTTTCCAGCAGTAACGTAATGCACTAAGCTGAGTAATTTATTCTCTCTCTTTCTCCGTCCCTCTATTTCCTTCTTTTTCTTTCTCTCTCTCTCTCTCTCTCTGTTTCTCTATCTCTCCTTGCGATTCCATTAGAAAACAGTTACGGGCTGGCCTGTCGGCGCAGCGATTGGATTTCCGCTTGCTACGCCAGCGACCTGGGTTCGGGAACGAGCTCAGGGCGCTGGAGAGTCGGCCGGGGGGGAGGAAGCTTGAGCATCCCATGACTGCTCGCTGTCTCCAGGAAGGGAAGGGATCGTGACCCGGTGCCAAAGCGAC
The DNA here is from genome assembly GCA_016271365.2 of Neoceratodus forsteri. NCBI lineage: Eukaryota > Metazoa > Chordata > Ceratodontiformes > Ceratodontidae > Neoceratodus > Neoceratodus forsteri. The sequence continues at coordinate 58,361,320 of JADMNL010000026.1, read as the reverse complement.
CGCCGGTGGAGGCCGGCGGTAGTGCAGCACATCAGGGCCATTAGGGGTGGTGCGTGACAGACATCGGCTCTTGCCTTGACGTCCGGACGTCATGCACCCTAAGAAAGCCAGGAAAACAGCTCACTGGCCTTCGGATGATGGCTCTCTGCTCCTCAGGGGCCTCCAGTGCCTTCCAGACCTCTTGTTCCCCCAGCAGCGTCCCCGGGTCGAGAAAAAGTGTACGCTGGGCTATCCTTCCCCGTGCCTCCCCCCTCGGAGGAGAGGGACCCGCCTGGTAAAGGGATATACCGGGATATCCTGGGGATCGGCTGCGATCTGGGGATCCGAGGAGTGCCGGGAAAGGTCAGAAGGGGTCAGAGGGAGCTTGTCAGGGCCCGAAGGAGTGAAGATCCAGCGGGGGTGGAAAAACAGATTACTCAAAAAACAAACAAACAAACAAAAAAAAACAGTTACTGTGGTAATAGTTCTGTGTTCAGTGCAGTCCAGCTTCTCTCTCTCTCTCTCTTCCCCCCTCCTTTCTCCTCTTTCTTACTTTATCTTTCTTTTGAATTCTAATAACTTTGCTGGCAAGACAAGATATACAGGAATTGTCACAGTATATACAATTACAGTGGCGTTAGATGATCAGTTGAGTTCAGTCTTAGTCTCTGTCTGTCTGTGCAGTTACACATGATTACAATTACTGTGGAGGTGGTTGGGGATCAAATGAGTTGACCCCCCCTTCCTTACTATTATATGTGACAATAATTTCTGTAGAGGTGATTGCATGGCCAAATGAGTTTTCTCTCCTCAGTCCCTCTCTCTCCCCTTGTTATTCCATGTAACAACGATAACTGTGATGATGATTGGGTATCAAATGATTTCTCTAAATCTGTCCTACTCCCTCCTTGCCACTCCATTTGGTAACAGTTACTTTGGTGATGGTTAGATGATCAGTGGAGCTGAGTCTCTTTCTCTCGCTCCCCCTCCCTCCTTCCATGCCATCTAATAAGATAACAGTTACTGTGGTGATGGCTAGGTGATCAGTTTACTGTAGTTTAATCTCTCCCCCCGCGCTGGCCCCCTCGTTTACTGTGGCGATGGTTGGGTGTTCAGTGGGTTGCTCCACTTCCTCTATCCTTGCCATCTAATAAGATAACAGTTACTGTGGTGATGGCTGGGTGATCAGTTTACTGTAGTTTAATCTCTCCCCCCGCGCTAGCCCCCTCGTTTACTGTGGCGATGGTTAGGTGTTCAGTGGAGATTGCTCCCACTTCCTCTATCCTTGCCATCTAATAAGATAACAGTTACTGTGGTGATGGCTAGGTGATCAGTTTACTGTAGTTTAATCTCTCCCCGCGCTGGCCCCTCGTTTACTGTGGCGATGGTTGGGTGTTCAGTGGAGTTGCTCCCTTCCTCTATCCTTGCCATCTAATAAGATAACAGTTACTGTGGTGATGGCTAGGTGATCAGTTTACTGTAGTTTAATCTCTCCCCCGCTAGCCCTCGTTTACTGTGGCGATGGTTAGGTGTTCAGTGGAGATTGCTCCCACTTCCTCTATCCTTGCCATCTAATAAGATAACAGTTACTGTGGTGATGGCTAGGTGATCAGTTTACTGTAGTTTAATCTCTCCCCCCGCGCTAGCCCCCTCGTTTACTGTGGCGATGGTTGGGTGTTCAGTGGAGATTGCTCCCACTTCCTCTATCCTTGCCATCTAATAAGATAACAGTTACTGTGGTGATGGCTAGGTGATCAGTTTACTGTAGTTTAATCTCTCCCCCCGCGCTAGCCCCCTCGTTTACTGTGGCGATGGTTAGGTGTTCAGTGGAGATTGCTCCCACTTCCTCTATCCTTGCCATCTAATAAGATAACAGTTACTGTGGTGATGGCTAGGTGATCAGTTTACTGTAGTTTAATCTCTCCCCCCGCGCTAGCCCCCTCGTTTACTGTGGCGATGGTTGGTGTTCAGTGGAGATTGCTCCCTTCCTCTATCCTTGCCATCTAATAAGATAACAGTTACTGTGGTGATGGCTAGGTGATCAGTTTACTGTAGTTTAATCTCTCCCCCCGCGCTAGCCCCCTCGTTTACTGTGGCGATGGTTAGGTGTTCAGTGGAGATTGCTCCCACTTCCTCTATCCTTGCCATCTAATAAGATAACAGTTACTGTGGTGATGGCTAGGTGATCAGTTTACTGTGTTTAATCTCTCCCGCGCTAGCCCCTCGTTTACTGTGGCGATGGTTGGTGTTCAGTGGAGATTGCTCCACTTCCTCTACCCTTGCCATCTAATAAGATAACAGTTACTGTGGTGATGGCTGGGTGATCAGTTTACTGTAGTTTAATCTCTCCCCGCGCTAGCCCCTCGTTTACTGTGGCGATGGTTGGGTGTTCAGTGGAGATTGCTCCACTTCCTCTATCCTTGCCATCTAATAAGATAACAGTTACTGTGGTGATGGCTGGGTGATCAGTTTACTGTGGTTTAATCTCTCCCGCTAGCCCCTCGTTTACTGTGGCGATGGTTGGGTGTTCAGTGGAGTTGCTCCACTTCCTCTATCCTTGCCATCTAATAAGATAACAGTTACTGTGGTGATGGCTGGGTGATCAGTTTACTGTGTTTAATCTCTCCCCGCGCTAGCCCCTCGTTTACTGTGGCGATGGTTGGGTGTTCAGTGGAGATTGCTCCCTTCCTCTACCCTTGCCATCTAATAAGATAACAGTTACTGTGGTGATGGCTGGTGATCAGTTTACTGTAGTTTAACTCTCCCCAGCGCTAGCCCCTCGTTTACTGTGGCGATGGTTGGGTGTTCAGTGGAATTGCTCCCACTTCCTCTACCCTTGCCATCTAATAAGATAACAGTTACTGTGGTGATGGCTGGTGATCAGTTTACTGTAGTTTAATCTCCCCGCGCTAGCCCCTCGTTTACTGTGGCGATGGTTAGGTGTTCAGTGGAGATTGCTCCCACTTCTCTATCCTTGCCATCTAATAAGATAACAGTTACTGTGGTGATGGCTGGTGATCAGTTTACTGTAGTTTAATCTCTCCCCGCGCTAGCCCCTCGTTTACTGTGGCGATGGTTAGGTGTTCAGTGGAATTGCTCCTTCCTCTATCCTTGCCATCTAATAAGATAACAGTTACTGTGGTGATGGCTAGGTGATCAGTTTACTGTAGTTTAATCTCTCCCCCCGCGCTAGCCCCCTCGTTTACTGTGGCGATGGTTAGGTGTTCAGTGGAGATTGCTCACTTCCTCTATCCTTGCCATCTAATAAGATAACAGTTACTGTGGTGATGGCTAGGTGATCAGTTTACTGTAGTTTAATCTCTCCCCCCGCGCTAGCCCCCTCGTTTACTGTGGCGATGGTTAGGTGTTCAGTGGAGATTGCTCCCACTTCCTCTATCCTTGCCATCTAATAAGATAACAGTTACTGTGGTGATGGCTAGGTGATCAGTTTACTGTAGTTTAATCTCTCCCCCGCGCTAGCCCCCTCGTTTACTGTGGCGATGGTTAGGTGTTCAGTGGAGATTGCTCCCACTTCCTCTATCCTTGCCATCTAATAAGATAACAGTTACTGTGGTGATGGCTAGGTGATCAGTTTACTGTAGTTTAATCTCTCCCCCTAGCCCCCTCGTTTACTGTGGCGATGGTTAGGTGTTCAGTGGAGATTGCTCCCACTTCCTCTATCCTTGCCATCTAATAAGATAACAGTTACTGTGGTGATGGCTAGGTGATCAGTTTACTGTAGTTTAATCTCTCCCCCCGCGCTAGCCCCCTCGTTTACTGTGGCGATGGTTAGGTGTTCAGTGGAGATTGCTCCCACTTCCTCTATCCTTGCCATCTAATAAGATAACAGTTACTGTGGTGATGGCTAGGTGATCAGTTTACTGTAGTTTAATCTCTCCCCACGCTAGCCCTCGTTTACTGTGGCGATGGTTGGGTGTTCAGTGGAGATTGCTCCACTTCCTCTATCCTTGCCATCTAATTAGATAACAGTTACTGTGGTGATGGCTAGGTGATCAGTTTACTGTAGTTTAATCTCTCCCCCCGCGCTAGCCCCCTCGTTTACTGTGGCGATGGTTGGGTGTTCAGTGGAGATTGCTCCCACTTCCTCTATCCTTGCCATCTAATAAGATAACAGTTACTGTGGCGATGGCTAGGTGATCAGTTTACTGTAGTTTAATCTCTCCCCCCGCGCTAGCCCCCTCGTTTACTGTGGCGATGGTTAGGTGTTCAGTGGAGATTGCTCCCACTTCCTCTATCCTTGCCATCTAATAAGATAACAGTTACTGTGGCGATGGCTAGGTGATCAGTTTACTGTAGTTTAATCTCTCCCCCCGCGCTAGCCCCTCGTTTACTGTGGCGATGGTTAGGTGTTCAGTGGAGATTGCTCCACTTCCTCTATCCTTGCCATCTAATAAGATAACAGTTACTGTGGTGATGGCTGGTATCAGTTTACTGTAGTTTAATCTCTCCCCGCTAGCCCCTCGTTTACTGTGGCGATGGTTGGGTGTTCAGTGGAGTTGCTCCACTTCCTCTATCCTTGCCATCTAATAGATAACAGTTACTGTGGCGATGGCTGGGTGATCAGTTTACTGTAGTTTAATCTCTCCCCCGCTAGCCCCTCGTTTACTGTGGCGATGGTTGGGTGTTCAGTGGAGTTGCTCCACTTCCTCTATCCTTGCCATCTAATAAGATAACAGTTACTGTGGTGATGGCTGGGTGATCAGTTTACTGTAGTTTAATCTCTCCCAGCTAGCCCCCTCGTTTACTGTGGCGATGGTTGGGTGTTCAGTGGAGATTGCTCCACTTCCTCTATCCTTGCCATCTAATAAGATAACAGTTACTGTGGCGATGGCTGGGTGATCAGTTTACTGTAGTTTAATCTCTCCCCCCGCTGCCCTCGTTTACTGTGGCGATGGTTGGGTGTTCAGTGGAATTGCTCCACTTCCTCTATCCTTGCCATCTAATAAGATAACAGTTACTGTGGTGATGGCTGGGTGATCAGTTTACTAGTTTAATCTCTCCCCGCGCTAGCCCCTCGTTTACTGTGGCGATGGTTGGGTGTTCAGTGGAGATTGCTCCACTTCCTCTATCCTTGCCATCTAATAAGATAACAGTTACTGTGGTGATGGCTAGGTGATCAGTTTACTGTAGTTTAATCTCTCCCCGGCGCTGCCCCTCGTTTACTGTGGCGATGGTTGGGTGTTCAGTGGAGATTGCTCCCACTTCCTCTATCCTTGCCATCTAATAAGATAAACAGTTACTGTGGCGATGGCTGGGTGATCAGTTTACTGTGGTTTAATCTCTCCCCGCTAGCCCCTCGTTTACTGTGGCGATGGTTAGGTGTTCAGTGGGATTGCTCACTTCCTCTATCCTTGCCATCTAATAAGATAACAGTTACTGTGGTGATGGCTGGGTGATCAGTTTACTGTAGTTTAATCTCTCCCCGCTAGCCCCTCGTTTACTGTGGCGATGGTTGGGTGTTCAGTGGAATTGCTCCACTTCCTCTATCCTTGCCATCTAATAAGATAACAGTTACTGTGGCGATGGCTGGGTGATCAGTTTACTGTAGTTTAATCTCTCCCCGCGCTAGCCCCTCGTTTACTGTGGCGATGGTTAGGTGTTCAGTGGAGATTGCTCCACTTCCTCTATCCTTGCCATCTAATAAGATAACAGTTACTGTGGTGATGGCTGGGTGATCAGTTTACTGTAGTTTAATCTCTCCCCCGCTAGCCCCTCGTTTACTGTGGCGATGGTTAGGTGTTCAGTGGAATTGCTCCACTTCCTCTACCCTTGCCATCTAATAAGATAACAGTTACTGTGGTGATGGCTAGGTGATCAGTTTACTGTAGTTTAATCTCTCCCAGCTAGTCCGTTTACTGTGGCGATGGTTAGGTGTTCAGTGGAGATTGCTCCACTTCCTCTACCTTGCCATCTAATAAGATAACAGTTACTGTGGTGATGGCTAGGTGATCAGTTTACTGTAGTTTAATCTCTCCCCGCTAGCCCCTCGTTTACTGTGGCGATGGTTAGGTGTTCAGTGGAGTTGCTCACTTCCTCTACCCTTGCCATCTAATAAGATAACAGTTACTGTGGTGATGGCTAGGTGATCAGTTTACTGTAGTTTAATCTCCCCCGCGCTAGCCCCTCGTTTACTGTGGCGATGGTTAGGTGTTCAGTGGAATTGCTCCACTTCCTCTACCTTGCCATCTAATAAGATAACAGTTACTGTGGTGATGGCTAGGTGATCAGTTTACTGTAGTTTAATCTCTCCGCTAGCCCCTCGTTTACTGTGGCGATGGTTAGGTGTTCAGTGGAATTGCTCCACTTCCTCTACCCTTGCCATCTAATAAGATAACAGTTACTGTGGTGATGGCTGGGTGATCAGTTTACTGTAGTTTAATCTCTCCCCGCTAGCCCCTCGTTTACTGTGGCGATGGTTAGGTGTTCAGTGGAGATTGCTCCACTTCCTCTACCCTTGCCATCTAATAAGATAACAGTTACTGTGGTGATGGCTGGGTGATCAGTTTACTGTAGTTTAATCTCCCCAGCTAGCCCCTCGTTTACTGTGGCGATGGTTAGGTGTTCAGTGGAATTGCTCCCTTCCTCTATCCTTGCCATCTAATAAGATAACAGTTACTGTGGTGATGGCTGGGTAGATCAGTTTACTGTAGTTTAATCTCTCCCCCGCTAGCCCCTCGTTTACTGTGGCGATGGTTAGGTGTTCAGTGGAGATTGCTCCCACTTCCTCTATCCTTGCCATCTAATAAGATAACAGTTACTGTGGCGATGGCTAGGTGATCAGTTTACTGTAGTTTAATCTCTCCCCGCGCTAGCCCCTCGTTTACTGTGGCGATGGTTAGGTGTTCAGTGGAGATTGCTCCCACTTCCTCTATCCTTGCCATCTAATAAGATAACAGTTACTGTGGCGATGGCTAGGTGATCAGTTTACTGTAGTTTAATCTCTCCCCCAGCTGCCCTCGTTTACTGTGGCGATGGTTGGGTGTTCAGTGGAGATTGCTCCCTTCCTCTATCCTTGCCATCTAATAAATAACAGTTACTGTGGTGATGGCTGGGTGATCAGTTTACTGTAGTTTAATCTCTCCCCGCGCTAGCCCTCGTTTACTGTGGCGATGGTTGGGTGTTCAGTGGAGATTGCTCCCTTCTCTATCCTTGCCATCTAATAAGATAACAGTTACTGTGGCGATGGCTGGGTGATCAGTTACTGTGGTTTAATCTCTCCCCCGCTAGCCCCTCGTTTACTGTGGCGATGGTTGGGTGTTCAGTGGAGATTGCTCACTTCCTCTATCCTTGCCATCTAATAAGATAACAGTTACTGTGGCGATGGCTGGGTGATCAGTTTACTGTAGTTTAATCTCTCCCCGCGCTAGCCCCTCGTTTACTGTGGCGATGGTTAGGTGTTCAGTGGAGATTGCTCCACTTCCTCTATCCTTGCCATCTAATAAGATAACAGTTACTGTGGCGATGGCTGGGTGATCAGTTTACTGTAGTTTAATCTCTCCCCCGCTAGCCCCTCGTTTACTGTGGCGATGGTTGGGTGTTCAGTGGAGATTGCTCCCTTCCTCTATCCTTGCCATCTAATAAGATAACAGTTACTGTGGTGATGGCTGGGTGATCAGTTTACTGTGGTTTAATCTCTCCCCGCTAGCCCCTCGTTTACTGTGGCGATGGTTGGGTGTTCAGTGGAGATGCTCCACTTCCTCTATCTTGCCATCTAATAAGATAACAGTTACTGTGGCGATGGCTGGGTGATCAGTTTACTGTGGTTTAATCTCTCCCCGCGCTAGCCCCTCGTTTACTGTGGCGATGGTTGGGTGTTCAGTGGAGATTGCTCCACTTCCTCTATCCTTGCCATCTAATAAGATAACAGTTACTGTGGCGATGGCTGGGTGATCAGTTTACTGTAGTTTAATCTCTCCCCGCTCCCTGTTTACTGTGGCGATGGTTAGGTGTTCAGTGGAGATTGCTCCACTTCCTCTATCCTTGCCATCTAATAAGATAACAGTTACTGTGGCGATGGCTGGGTGATCGGTTACTGTAGTTTAATCTCTAAATGGTACATATTTGTTCATCCACATGACCCATCCGACTTCCCCGGCTGCGGACGCACACAACTTGGCATCCAGTGGGCTAAGATCTGGCGTCATGGAGCGGAGCCAAGGTATATACCACCCGGGTTGGTGGGAGGAGCCAGCTTGAAGACTTACTGCAAGATTTAAAGGGGAAAGGGACATGCCAAACAGTGTGGATGAACAACATATACCACTCCTAGAACTACTATTACAGGTGAGTAACCTGTTTCTTCCCATCTCACTGGCACTTCCTCCACTTCCGGGGAGCCCATTTCCAGTTCCTGGCTCTCCCTTTGGCCTGTCCTCAACTCCCAAGGTTTTCGCCAAGTGCCTCACAGTAGCAGCTGCCTTGAGGCTGCCAGATCTTTATATGTTTCCCTACCTGGACAATTGGCTCCTAGCAGCTTCATCCTGGAAGCGCCTTGTCCAGACTCTGGATCATACCTTCAGCCTTTTCCAGGCCTTGGGTATCACCATCAGCAGGCCAAAGTCCTGCCTGACTCCTACCAGCACCTCCAGTACATAGGGGTAGTCATGGATCGGCCCAGGGCTTGGCCTTCTTGCCCAAGGACAGAGCAGAGTCTGAAGGGTCCAGGCCTGCCTGGTTTCCTCCAGTTGGCAGGTCCTCACCAGGGTCTTCCTGTGTCTGCTGGGCCACATAGCAGCAGCCATTGCCATGGTCCCCCTGGTCTGGCTGGCTGCACATGAGAATACCTCAGTGGACACTGAGGGTCCAGTGGGACCAACACACGGATGACCTCGACCAGCTGGTCATGATCTCCGATCTGGTCAGAAGAGTCCGGTTGTGATGGCTAGTGCCAACCAACTTGTTTCGGGGGGGGGTTCTCTTTGCTATCTCGGCCCCTCGTCAGATCCTCACAATGGACACCTCGTGTCTGGGCTCAGGAGCTCACTTGGGCACTCACCAGATTCAAGGCACCTGGACCAACGTGGAACAGGGTCTCCACATCAGTGCCTGGAGATGCGTGTGGTTCTGTACATTCTGCAGGCCTTCCAGACTCGTCTCCTCCCCGGTTTGCTCTTGGTTCAAACAGACAACATATGCGTTGTTTATCACGTAAACAAGCGTGGGAGACATCGCTCCTACAGGGAGGCAGTGAGGTTCTGGTATTGGGCCATCAAGCACAGTCTGGAGCTTTCCACCATCCATGTTCAGGCGTCCAAAACATCCTGGCAGATGGTCTGCGCTGCCCCCAGTCCAGGGCTCACGAGTGAGAGCTTCTGACTCTGTTGGTCAAAGACCTGTTCGACAGATAGGGGCCGGCCAGAGTTGGACCTTTTTGCATTACCACTGAAACACAAAACTGACTTTTTTTTTCTTTTTTTTTTCTTGCTTGATTCCGGGCCTGGAGTTTTCTGACGAGGTGCATTGTCCCTCTCTTGGAAGGTAAGGTTTCTGTACACCTTCCCTCATTTCCTGCTCCTTCAGCAGATGCTGATTAAACTTCAGATGGAGGGGGCAGAGATGATCCTCATAGATCCGTTCTGGCCCTGTCAGATCTGGTTCCCCTTGCCACAACAGCTGGCGTTGGAACCTCCAGTCCCCTTGCCCCTGTGCACCGGCTTGCTCTCCCAGGAATGGAGAACCCTGAGCCATCCAGACCTCAAGTCTCTGCATCTCCATGTGTGACTCCTAAGGATATAGTGCCCAGTTTGGGGTATCCTCTAGGGTCACAGATGTCCTGGTGGCCGCCAGGAAGCCCTCCCCTAGGGCTGTCTACGCCATGAAATGAAAGCACTTTGCCATTTGGGTAGCGTTGCACCATTTGGACCCCTTCACCTGTCCAATGGATTAGGTGCTGGGAGTATCTTCTGTCCCTCTCTGACTCTGGATTGAGGTACTCCTTTATTAAGGTACATCTTTCTGCCATCTCTGTGTACCATGTACCTATCGAGGGCAGAGCTGTGGCTCAGATTGATGTGTCCCGCACTTTCCTGCGAGTAATGAAGAATTTATTCTGTATCATACTGTATATTTTATGTTTATTCTATATTATTCTGTATCTGAATGTTATCATCCTTTTGTTGTATCTGCACCCCCTGTCCCCGGGTCGTACCTGGAAATGAGCTTTTGCTCAGTGTGCCTTTCCCGGATACCAAATTTTACATAAATAATTTGTAACAATTGACTAAATAGGTTTGAATTAATAAGATTCCTGGGATGGAAATTGTCTGCCTGAAGGGTGGTATTTGTTGCTGTTTTGTATTTTTGCGCTAACCTTTAGTGGTCACTTTACCACTACTGTCCCCTATCAAAGTTACATCCAAGAAGTTGGTTGGCATAGAATTACACAAAATAGTAAAATTTAGGTTTCTGTCATTGTGATTGATAGTTCATCATAATGCTGTAGCTCGTGGCAACCTCCTCCCCCTCTTCGATTATGGGTACCCGGTGTACTCCCTTACCTCCACTATCAACCTGAACCTTATATACACTACCTATAATCGGATATGCCTTTGTCCTGTGCCTCTCTCTGCTCACCACTGTTTTCTCTACCAGTCCCTTAACTGGCTCCTCCCTCAAGCACGATGATACTACCTGCTAGCCTGGACAGTCGGAGATGCCTTACACAATCCTACTTGCTTTCCACTATCCCTCCTTATCCAGTCCAGAACTTACAGCCGCATTCTTCATCAGTTGTCCCACTTCCAACTTGTCTGTCCTAACGTTGCCACCAGGATGGGCCAAAGAGCCTTCTCCATGGCTGGACTTTTGCTATGGAATGACCTCCCCCTTCACTCGTTCCCCGGCCCCAAACCTAAATACCCTATTAAAAACCCATTTCCTGTCCTCCTCGACCTGCGTTTGCCCACAAGCCAATAGCACTGCTGTACCTTCTATACAGCCCCCGCTTACCTCCTCCCCCCACTAGTAGCCCTCCTCTCCCACCCTGAATTATGGCTCACCGACTATTTTTTCTATCCTGATTGACGGCTGTGTTTCTACCCGTACGTATTTTCTGTTGGACTCAAGATATTACCTGATGTTGCTCGCTCTGCTGATGTTTATCTGTCCTTTTGTTGGAGGATGTTGCTACATAGCCCTGTGTACTGTTTACATATATCTTATTGCACCCACCTTGTTGATGTACTTGGCAGTTTACCTGTATTTATTTTCACCACCTCTGTATTATTAGCCTGACCTGCACTGGATTTCCTGTTTATGATCCTTGTATGACTCCCTTTTGTTGCTCACACTGTGTTCTTCCATTGTACGTGCCAGTATCTGGCCTGGGCTGTGCCTGAAAAAGGTCTTTAGATCAGTGCACTAACTCAGTTAACGAATGAATGAAGAAATAAATAAAACCAGTAATCTGTCCTTCTCTGCCTTTTCACTCCTAGATTCGTCATCAATATACCTCAGACAGCACACAACACAATCATAGAATGTGTTGCACTGCTGGGTGACTACACACTGTAGTTCCAAATACCCTGTAAACAAATTGGAATATGAGGGGCCATGGAGGCCCTCACTGCAGTGCTGCACACCTGGAGGTGATATTCCCAAACGTGAAATGACTGTGTGTCAGAACAAATTCAGATGACACAAGGAGAAAATAGGAATATTGTCCTTTTGTAGATGTGCCTGCTTCAGGCCATCAGCATGTGTGATGTAGGTGTAAAAGGACTCCACATCAGTCCCCAGCCACTTATAACTATCTCTGTTTCCAGATACCTCAGCCTTCTGTAGACGTCCCATTGTGTCACGGAAATAGGATGGCAATCTGATCACCAGATCTTGTTTAAAAAAAATTTGATAGGTTCTCTGTAAGAGATCCCACTCTAGACGCAGTAGGCCTTCCTGGTGGGATTCTTGTGTATTTTCAGCATGATATAAAGAGTGTCCATAACTGGAATACTAGAAATGTAACTTTGTTCAGATTTATCCATTCCCTCCCTTCAACTGAGAAATTCAAATCAGGTAATTTAGGCTGAAAATACACTGTGGGATCTTTATGCATAATTTGGTGGTTGTTGCCATCATCCAGTAGCACATTACCTGTTTTTTTTCATATTGGTCCTATATGTTGGCCACACAATTTCCCCATTTATCCACCAGTTTAATCAGATCCCATGTATTGCTACAGTCAGTTTGTTCCAACGTGCTGGAATAAACTACCGTCAGAGTTTAGGGTTCAACATGGGAAACCTTCATCTACTTTTGTGCTGAAAAAGTATCTACTTTCTGTACAAAGGCCCTGTAGTTGTTTTACTTCCTTTTATATTTAATTTAATTGTTTGCCTGTATTGTTTGTATAGATTTTGTATTTGTATTGTATTGTTTACAAGGTCACCATTGTGAATGAGCTTATGCTCAATGGTCTTAACCTTAAATAAACAATCTTTAAGTTGTTCAATTCATCCAATGTTATGCTCTAATCAGAGGAAAGATTGTGCCATGACCGAACCGCTTATTAATCATTAAGTCATTGACCTTCTTACCTTCGTAGTTTCCATTTTTTTGTAGACTGAAATGCATGGGTTAATTCATTACTGACAGAATTAAGACTTTGGCTTAGAAATGTTTTTTGAGTGATCTTTGCCAGTTCAACTGGTGTCTAATCTACTGATGCCCCATTTGACAGTGTTCTGATCTTACTTCGAGTGGGAGCTCTTGCAGCAGGCTGTAACCTTTGGACTAACGCCACAGGCATTAGGACCCACGGAAAACTTCTCAGCCAGCAGGGACTGCCCAGACGTCGGCTCCACCCGTCAGCCCTGGTACAAAGGGTGGACCCAACTCCACCTGTTATTTCCCGCGTGACCCTTGCGTTGGAAAGTTCTTGGCTTGCCAGCTACCAGCAAAAAATCGTTTTTCACTTTTTCTTCGTTTTTTCTCTCTGACTTCGACGTTTTTTCAGTACCGACGCATGTCATCCCCGTCGTCAGTCTCCTTCTTGGGACCCCATCACAACAAATGCAGCTGCGGCTGTCAGATTCCATCCAAGGATGGCCACACTAAGTGTGTCTTTTGCTTGGGGCCTAACCACGACACCGCGGCCTGTTCCACCTGCCAGAGCTTCACAAGTAGGACCATGATCTGCCATTTGAAGGTTCTCAAGGTGTTCCTTCTGGAGCAGAAGATGGACCTGCACACCTCTGGGGAGAAGGCCAAGCATAAGGAGAAATCCAAACTGTCCCGAGACAAGAACCGTAGTCGGTCCGCCACTGGTCCAGGTCCTGCTCTCAGTCCTCCCTAAGAAGCCCCATTCTTCCTCGTGCTCCAGAGAGCAACACTCTAAGAAGGATCCTGCTCCTGCAAAAAAAGCACAGGTGAAAGCAGGTACGTCTGGGGAGAAACCTGCTAGGCCCAGTGTGACGTCGCTCAGAGTCACCCCTAAGACCTTGGAGGCACAAGCCACGGCCCTGCCCAACAAGGTCCCGGCTTTGCCCTATAAGGGCTAGCCCCTGGAGTCTGAGGACACTCCAGCACCCCCAACGAGAAACAGTCTTCAGTCCTGGTACTGACGCCGGTAGAAGGGGTAAAGGATCCTGGCGCTACCGGCAAAGGAACAACGTTATATCCCCAAGTCCTCCTCTCCTCGGGGCTCTCTAGGAGCTCCCCCTCAGCGCCCGGACACTTCAAGGTCCCCTTTCCGGGGACAGCGGCTTCAGTGTTTACCAAGGAGGAGCTCCAGGAACCTTTTTCCTTTTGGTGGGGCCAAGTTCAAAACAGAACCCTGAAGCCGTCCCCATTACGGATCCATTGGGTAAACCTCAACGGAGAGGTGTTCCTTCTCTGAAGAGACCCCGAGAGACCGTTACCTCGCTCACCCTCCAGGGCCAATTCCCTGATCTCGCTCCGCAGACCAACACAGCACTCCCCAAGGTCAGGTAGCCGACACCAGTTTAGATCTCATGCTAGGAGCTGTTCCCGTTCCGATGGGCGGGCCCACTTCCGGACGTCGGTCCCTGGATCGATAATAAAGTCATCGCCGTCGGTCTGTGACGGCGTCAGTCCTCGGACTGATGTCAGTCGGTGAGCCACCAATGTTTTGATCGGGACCAGTCATAGGGACAGGTCCGGCTACTCGTCACCTAATGGCGATCTAACCTCTTCCTCTTCTTCCCTCTTGGGGATCAGGGGTTCCCCAGGAAAAAAGGACCAGCCCCACTCACCTCCTGATGATCCAACTTTTATGGGCGTAACATAGAATATCCAGGCCTCTGGTGAATAGGATACGGAGGACCTGGATCCAGAGCATACTCGACTAGCCAAGTACCTGAGGCAAAAGGGCCCAAACCTCTCGGGTGCCTCCTTTAGTAAGACACCTTCCAGGATTACCTGGAAGCGTCAGCTTCCAGTCCCAACAGGTCCCAAAAAGTCAGATAGGCTTTACAGAGCCCCAAGGGATGAGCCTTTCCTGGCTGAGACACCCTCAAGCGGACTCTTCTATGATCACGGCTGCCCACGATCAATCACGAAGCACCCTAGCTCCAACCTCCTGACCAGAGTCTCACTATTTGGACCTGATGGGCAAGAAGGTCTATTCTGCCTCCACCTGCTCCATTAGCTCCCTAAATTTTCTGACACATATGGTTCAGTACCAGAATGTGCATTGGGAATGGGTACAAGAGCTTGTGAATATCTTGCCAGACTCCGCACAGAAGACGGAGAGTCTAGATGTCCTTAAGTCGGGTTCGGATGTAGGCATGCATGTTCTCCATGCCTCGTATGACACTGCAGACACTGCGGCCAGAGCGGCAGCGTCAGGGGTCTATCTTCAAGTCCCGCAACAGATAGAGAAGTCTCAGGCTTTCACCAAGACCTGCAGTCTAGGACCTCCCGTTCGGGGAGTCCGTCTTGTTTGGGCAAGCGTAAAGAGTCTCATCTAACTGAGTCTCCAGGAGTCTAGAAAATCCACCTGGTCTGTCCGTCAGATGTACAGAGGAGACCAGAGGAAAACAAAAGCTGCCATTTGGAAGCCCTCAGGTGCCCAAGCCTGTGGCAACCAACAAGGCCAGAGAGGTGGCTTTAAAGAGAGCACGGCAACCAGCAGCCTGGGCGCTCACTTTTCGTGGCCCAGAGTCCTCCCAGGCCTCTCTGCCTACTCCCAGCTCTGCCTAATGACTCACTCCCGCCCCCCGGAGGAAGCTTCAGGGGAGGCACTAGGGGGTCGCTTCACTCTTCATCTGAAGGGCTGGAGCTCTATCACAGCAGACCAGTGGGTCCTCGATATCATAAGGGGGGGACATACGCTGGAGTTCACTGAGCTTCCCTCAGACACTCCACCAAGGTCCTCGAGGTATCCTCCTTCTCACATTCCACTCATAGGAGAGATTCAGGCCCTCTTGCGGAAAAGGGTGATAGTGCCAGTCCCTCTGCGGCAGTGGGGGAAAGGGTATTACTTCCATTTGTTCCTGGTTCCAAAGAAGACCCAAGACCATCATCCCATTCTGGACCTCCGTTCTTTAAACTATTATATAGAGTACAGAAGGTTCCGGATGGTGGCTCTTCCTGGACTGCTTCCTCTGCTGCATCAGGGAGACTGTC
The DNA here is from genome assembly GCA_016271365.2 of Neoceratodus forsteri. NCBI lineage: Eukaryota > Metazoa > Chordata > Ceratodontiformes > Ceratodontidae > Neoceratodus > Neoceratodus forsteri. The sequence continues at coordinate 58,345,735 of JADMNL010000026.1, read as the reverse complement.
TCTGCTCCCTAGACATGCATGATGCTTATATGCACATAGGGGTCTCCCCCCAACGGAAGTACCTGAGGTTCTACTTCCAAGAGGCGCATTATCAGTTTCGGGTTCTTCCATTCGGCCTCTCCTCCGCTCCTCGAGTCTTCACAAAATGCTTGGCAGTAGTGGCTGTGGCTCTAAGGCGCTGGGGGCATTATGTCTTCCCTTACCTAGATGATTGGCTGCTTGCGGCCCCATCAAGGGCCCGTCTTGTTCAAGCTCTCGGAGACGCCTATACTCAGAGATCTGGGGATCACCCTGAATTTTCAAAAGTCTTCCCCAGAGCCCAGCCAAAGGCTTGTCTTCATAGGGGCGGTCCTGGATTCAGTCCAGGGCATGGTTTTTCTACCCTCAGAGAGGGGCGATCGCTTGCGGGAGATTGCCGGATCGGTCCTAGTAACCCCCCAGGTCCAGGCCAGGACCTTCCTCAGGCTTCTGGGGCACATGGTGGCGGCCATTCCCGTCACTCCTCTGGCCCATCTCCACATGAGAATCCCACAATGGATGCTCAGGGTGCAGTGGGATCAGTGCTCAGATGACCTAGACCACATGGTCAGAGTCACAGAGCCAGTAAAGAGGACACTTCTTTGGTGGTTGGACCCGATAAATCTGGAAAAAGGGGTCCCTTTCCGTCCGGAGCCCCCGAATCAGACTCTAACAACGGATGCCACGGATTTGGGTTGTGGGGCACACCTGAGGGCCTGCCAAACGCAGGGTACCTGGACCCCCATAGAGCGTGAACTCCACATCAATGTCTTGGAGATGCGAGCAGTCCTCAATGCGCTACATGTCTTTCAAGGGACCTCGTTCCAGGCTCTCTTCTTGTTCGAGGCGGACAACATGGCGGTCGTCTTCTATATCAACAAGCAAGGGGTGCTCACTGTAACCCTCTGTGCAGGGAGGCGATGAGAGTCTGGTACTGTGCACTGGAGCGGCACATCTCTCTGTCCGCAGTGCACGTTCCAGGCATCCTAAACTACTTGGCCGACAGCCTAAGCAGGTCTCAGTCCAAGGCGCACGAGTGGGAACTACTGCAATCAGTAGCGGACCAGCTCTTCAACACATGGGGTCGTCCAGAGCGGAACCTCTTTGCATCACCACACAACGCCAGACTGCCAGATTTCTGCTTGCGAGAGCCCGCACCTGGTGTTTTCTGGCCAGATGCGTTGTCCCTTTGTTGGGCGGGGAGGTTTCTTTACGCCTTTCCTCTCGTCCAGAGAGTTCTCTTGCAATTACAGGCCAAAGGAGCTTGGATAATTCTAATCGCCGCTCTGTGGCCTCAGCAGAGTTGGTTCCCACTACTTCAGCGGTTGTCCACGGAACCTCCAGTCCCGCTGCCAATATGCTTGCAGTGGCTGTCCCAGGATCAGGGCTCGCTGGTCCATCCCAGTCTCAGGTCTTTGCACCTTCATGCTTGGCTCCTTCGGATGTAGCAAAGTCCAGGTATGGGGTATCCCAAGAGGTGGCAGATGTACTTGTGTCAGCGAGAAAGCCCTCTACTCACTCCACTTATGCTATGACGTATTAGCGTTTCTTCTTATGGTCTTCGTCTCACCGTCTGGACCCCCTTACCTGTCCAGTGAACTCAGCATTGCAGTATATCCTCTCCTTATATCAACAAGGCTTGAACTACCCCTCCATAAAGGTGCACATGTGGGCCATTTCTGCTTTTTGGGAGACAAGACCTTAGCCCAAATGGATGTAGCTCACACCTTCTTCGGGATTTTACACATGAGACCTCCCATTCGGGATCCTGTCCCACCCTGGGACCTCCTGTTTGTGTTGGAAAAGCTTACTCTTCCTCCGTTTGAACCCAGGCTGAATGTGAGCTGTGTTACCTTTCCTGAAAGGTTTGTTTTTAGTGCTGTTACTTCAGCTCGAAGAGTTTCCGAGCTCCAGGCTCTGATGTATAAAGAGCCGTATTTAATTTTTCATAGGGAAAGGGAGAGGAGCCTCTGCTTCTTTTACCGCTCTGCAGAATGTCTCCATTAGGGACATATGTGCGGCTGCTACCTGGAACTTTGTGCACACTTTCGTGAAGCACTATAGCTTGGACATAGCTTCCAGACGTTGTGCCGGCTTCGGCCTTGCAGTCCTTCAGGGACTCTTGTCTTAACTTGCTATTCCAGCCTTTATCATCTCCACCTCCCAGGATTCAACACCTCCTTGGTGCGGGACTGCTTGGGATTCAGTCCTAATGGTTATAGCCTGCTGCAAGAGCTCCCACTCGAAGTAAGGTAATACAGTTACGTAAGAACTTACCGTAAAAGTAGATCTTGAGAGGAACTCATGCAGCAGGCACTGCTATTACCACTCCATCCCCGGATAAGGTGTACAGATCATCATCTTCAGGCTTTGCCTCCTTCTCTTGTCAGGGCCCGTTTGCGGGTCTTGGAGGAACTGGGATGGAGCTGTATCCCCCCTTTTGTACCAGGGCTGATGGGGTGGAGCCGATGTCGGGGCGGGTCCCTGCTGGGTACTGCTGGCTGAGAAGTTTTCTGGTGAGTCCTAATGCCTGCGGCGTTAGTCCTAATGGTTATAGCCTGCTGTAAGAGCTCCTCTGAAGATCTACTGTTACGGTAAGTTCTTACAGTAACTGTACTTGTTGCTAACTGTTGTCCTTGACATCAGAGTCCTCGATTGCACCCGCAAATGATACTGCACTTCAGTCCACATCCTACATATCCAAATCCTGCATGCTTTTAATAAGCATAGAGTCCATATCTTTATCTTGTTGCATTTAAGTCAGTGTCCTTCCTCTTATCTACTATAATGGGGTCTCCCATGTTATGACTTGAAGCTTGATCTGACTTTCCTAAGAAAAATCCCTTAAAGGACACTTGTCAGCCTTTTTCCGTCATATTCTTTCTCATAGAAAACCACATTTTATGATTGCTTACTTTCCTAAAGCTTATTAAGGTTGTTGGCTGTTTGATCTGCTTCCTTCTTACTAGAACTGAAATGCATGGGAATGGTGCAATTATACACAGCCTTGTTTTGCTTCAATCCTTGATCTAGTCTTGTTGCATACATCCTGAGCATTAGCAACACCTCCAAATGGTGCAGTTACTCATGATGCAGTAGTCTCCTCTCCTCCCACAGTATCACAAGTGGCTAGATTGTGTTGTAGGTTCCTCAAGTCCAGGAAAGATGCAGTGGAAGTTTACAAAAAATGTAAACACGCATGTTCTTTCTATGGTAACACCAGTATGGTGAGCACTCTGTTTTTTTCCTTTTAAAAAGAAGAAAGGAATCAGAATCAAACTTCCAGGTACATTGGCAGTCTTTACAGAATGTAAGAAATCCTAAGGTGCCTTTTTATGTTTGCTTGCGCACATGCGAAAGAAACATTATGTGACAGCTTAGAAAAGAAGCGGCTTGTGGAGGTGCGGCACTGTTACAGCCAAGGGAGGTACTGCATTTGGGGGCTTGGCAGTGGTGAACCAATGGAGGCACAGTGTGCCGATGACATGGGTCTCCAAAAGTGCACCAAGTACAAATGTTTTCACTGCAGCAATCAGGGGCCGCCTTGTCATTGCAGCATCAGTCATTGTGCTGCAATGAGGGAGCGACCCATCATTGCTGGGCGGAACGTTAGCTAGCCTAATACTGTTTGTGAACATGGCGAGTGGCTTGCAGCCACGTTCACAAACAGTATTATACAGCCCCCGTGCATGTGCCTCCCCCCCCAAACAGTCTTTGTTTGCCGATGGGGGCCCCAATCCCTGCCGGCTTCAGACCCTCCGAGTGTTTGGATGAGCCGACAGGGAGCCTACTCCCTGTTGGCATAATCCCCCCACACACACACACACACACACACAAAACCTATGTGTGTGCAGTGCCAGTCTCCCTCGGCTGTTAATGCCCCTGTTTGCCGGCCAGGGGTGCCCAGTCCGCCATCAGCTACAGCCGTTTCCAACAAAAAAACGTGGTTGGCATGCTGGAGCCCACCCCAGCATGCCAAATGTCCCTGTTAAACAAAACCGTCCTCGCGATGTTGTGTTTTATTTTTTCCTGTAAAGAAGAAGCGGTCCTTGACTGTCCCCACAATCTGCACCCACACTGCACCTTGCCTCCCCACCCCCACCCCATACTTACCTCCGAGTCCGGTCTGACGATCTTTGGTGGACCGGGAACATGTCTGCACTCTTCAAAGCCAACCGTGAACTGAGGAAATGTCGGTAAGCTGTATAATGGAATGAATAGGGTTTTTTTCAACTTTGATGCATATCTCTGCCATTTTTTGGAATTTTGGCACCAAATTTTCAACATGGGATTTTTGGGATCCCTCCTCATGAATTCTTTCACTGTCATGGCACTAATCGGCCCCAAAAGGTGATTTTGCGGTCACTGTGCGGAATCACCTTTCGGGATCGATTAATGAAACGACAGTGCCAGTGTTCATGAGGTGGGCTCTCAAAAAGTCTATGTTGCAAATTTGGTGGGCAAAACATAAAAAATGACTGTTTTACGAGTGTGCGTTGCACTGTTGCTACACATGCTCGTAACTTCGCACATTTGCAATATTTTCACTCCAGATTGTCAACACTGCCATTTGTCCGCACCTCCTTATGAACAGTACAGCTGTCATTTTTCACATCCTGGCCGAAAAGTGTTTTTGCACTTCCGGTGCAGAACAGCACGCTCGCTGTGGTAAATCCACGTTCGGGACACATTAGGAAAATCACATTGATGCTGTTCATGAGCACAGGTCGTAAAATGCCTATGTTGAAATTCTGATGACAGAGCTCCATAAAGTAATTGTGTTACGTGCGCGCTTGGCGCAGTTTCCACGATGCTCGGAAGTGCTTAGAAGCATTTTATTCCCACTACAGATTTTCAACATTGCTATTTCTTCATACCTCCCTATGGATGGTACAGCTGTCATTCTTCACATCCTGCCTGATATGTATTTTCGTACATGTGGCGCAGAATGGCACTGTCGCTGTTGGAAGTCAGCTTTCAGGACACATTGACAAAGTCACACTGCCACTCTTCATGAGAAGAGGTCCCAAATGCCTTCCTGAGGTGGGGTAACAAAAAGGCCATGTTGAAAATTTGTACTGTAAATACCAGCAAACGCCCGAGGCATTAGGGTTTCTAACCATAACATCCTAACCTGTACAGACAGGCATCAGGGTGTGCCTTTGGACTGACGACTGTACTGCTCATGCCATCCCACCCCCAAGCCACTGACAGGCATTGAGGTGTACCTTGGACTCTTCGGCCCAAGACTTCACCCCACTCTCCTATGCTGCACCCATTTCACCGTATGTCCTTATGGAATGGGGTGACTGTAAAGCCAAACACCCTAAGGCACACCTCAGCAGTTGTCGATGTCTGCAGAATAGGGTGAGGTGACATGGCTTGACCGTCATGGGTGATGACCCAAACACTTCCCCCAAATCCTGTCTGTCTCTACAGGATGGAGGTGGGGTTCACGTGAAGTTCAGTACTTCATGGCCATTCCTATTCTGCATCTGTCTAACTCCTGCATTTCCAATGCTAATACCAGCAAGCAAACATTCGTCACTGATAAATGCTTGTTTAATCTAGGGACAATTTGAGGCCAAAGGAAGTTGACAGTGCCCCTCTAAATGATGTTTTTGAAAGACACAAATCCACGTGTTTCTACAGCAGGTGTGGGCACAAATGACAACTCTTTTTCAACACAGCTATTTGATTACTCGAGGGGATCTGATTTGAAAGACTTATTACTTCCCCAGTTTTGATGCTACTTTGGTCTCATCTCTTGAGTGTACTTGGATTGTGTTCTTTGCACTTGACAAAAATCCTGAGGCGTGTCTTTATGAACATGGCAAAATATAACATTGTAACATTTGTCTGGCACATTTCAATACCTAAAACTACAGTGCTAGGCAGAAAGCTAGCCAGATGAACTATGTCCCAGCCACATCCCCCCTCCCCAGAATCACTGTGAAGCACAGTGATGTAGTCCCAGCAGCGTTCCTTTTAAAAACTGCGTGGCATCAGTAAAACGTGTTGGGGAGTCAATCAATTTAACTTTTAATCTACTCACAGGGAAAAGATATTAGTTTGGTTCCTGCATCTCTTCCAACCACATGCATACATTTTAAAGCGCCAGACCCATTGCAGAGCATCATGGGTAGCTGTATGCAAACCCTTCTGAAGGACAGGCTGACAAGGCTGGACAAACCTCACATTCCATTCTTCTCATGCATTGTCACTGTCAGAGAAGACTAACACATCGAGTCTTGTATGTAACAGCACACATTTTTTTTCTGATTATTAGAGCTTCTGTTTTTGATTTCCAGAAGTATAATACTGATACAGAGTGAATTTGTTTGGTGTAATAGTGTTCTGTGCTTATCCTTGTAGTTTTGTCTATGTACTTTGTTGTTTCACAATTTAGAGTGAAGCATTCTACTTAACATGTTGCTCTGTAGATTGAAGTTACCATTTATGAAGACAGAAGTACAGGCAGCGGAAGGTAAAACTGAGAAGCATAAGGTATGTATCGGTAGTGTGTTAGAGTGATGTATGGGGAGGGGAGTAAATAACCAGGCAGTATTATATTGGGAGCTCATCCTTGCTCAGCAAGAGGTAACTTACGTTATATGGAAACTGTGGTGCCCGACACGCACTGTCCCGGTCAGTATTTCCCGATACAGGCTCTAACAAGACGCTTGCACAGCCGATGCTATTGCTCCAGACAGAGTAAGGTAGCGGATGTGACGGAATCTACCTTACCCATGTGTTCCAAGAGAAAGGATGACTAGATGGAGTTGCTGGCTGAGCTGCCCGGTGGTGTGGAGGAGAATACCACTGGTAGCTCGGCCAGCATACTGTGCATGACCGGGTTCTGGACGGGTCACAGCATTACACACTGCACCCGTAACTATTCACATTTTACTCCTGGGTCCGCTCAGCCTCGGAGTCGGATACATTTTCACTTTTTCTGATGTGCCCGAATTGTATGTCGGGCATGTCAGTGGTTCGACCTTGGCATTTCAGGACGTTCAGCATACCAAGTTTTGGGATATCATGGTATATCCAGCAAGGTGAGCTGTTCCTTTAGTTTGATAGTAGAATCATTGGTTGGAGTCAGGTCGTTTAAAGTTCTGTTTGGATTAAGGAGCTGTAGTACCACAGAGTTCTCAGAAGGTGGCAGCAGTGGTGGCACCCTCACAGATTACAGTCCAGTGTAGAAAATAAGCAGCAAACAACTGTGCAGCTTGCGGTAGTTTTGTACCTCAAGGTGATTTGGGGGCTTTTCACCCTTTCATTGCTTCTTACCAAAAGATTTTGTAAAACCTAAAGTCCGAATCCTGTATGGCATCGTTGTTTCCACAGCAGCAGACTGTGAAGTCTCACACAGAGGACATAATACTGCAGATGTAGAAAACTGCAAAAGTAGATGGCGTCTGAGACCAAATTCCTCTGGTCGTGAAAATGTTCTAAGTAACAAAGTCAGGACATAATTATAAAATGTTTGTGTGTTTGTGTGTATATTCTTTGCAGAAACTTCATTAATGTACTAGTTAGGACTGAAGCGACAAAGTAGGGAAATGTAGGCGCTAGGTTTCCAACCTACCACCCACCGGCAACAGCAGGGGGTGTGCCTTGAGTTGTCAACCCTCGCGCACCCCATTCCATGAGTAAGTACACTGAGGTGATTACAGTGTGAGGTGGGTGAGTGTTGGGGTTTGCATCCCCAAGAACACCGCATAGCCTGTTGCTACTTGCAGGGTGGGTTGGGCTCTCACGTTCTACTTTTGTCGCTCCTTTAACAGATGCATTAGCAAGTTTTGCAAAGAATTTCCTTACTCTTTGAGATAGTGTAATTGTATTCTCATTTTCCAATCCCTCCTTAGATGCATACATATATGTTGCCCTGGAAGAGCAGGGCCCAGAGTGCCCTGCGCTAGCATTTGTATAAAAACCAAAATGCAGTTGTCAGCATAGCCTTATTACCCCACCTCATGAACCCAGTAATGAATATGTTAAAACCCCCACCAAAACATCATTGTGCTCCACTCCAACACCATTGCATACCACCGGTGTAAAAACACAGTTTGGCCAGGATTTGAAAAATGACAGCTGTCACGTTCATGAGATGGTGTAAAAAGACTGGTATGTTGAAAATTTCGAGTCAGAATATTTAAAATTGCCAGAGTTATAAGGGAGCATAGCAAAATTTTAACATATGCGCATAACTTGGGCATTTTTACATACTTTGACCCCCAGATTTCAACATAGCCATCTTATGATCCCACTTCATGAACAGGATCAGTGAAAATGTTCAAATCCTGGCCGAAAGGTGATTTTGCCCAGCAACCATGAAATGGCCTTTCTGGCCGTATTTGCATAACGTCACTGACATTGTTCATGAGATGGGGTCCCAAAAAGGCCATGTTGAAAATTTGGGATATAAATATGCAAAAATAGCTAAGTCGTGCATCAAAGTTGAAAACCCATTGAAATACATTGAACCGCATTTACCTTAATTTCTCATATTGTAGTCGGCGGTCCCAGCAGCAAGATGGGTCTTCCATGGCAGATGACATTTTCACCTGCACCTCTTCAGGTGAGTGAGAATGTGGGGGTGGGGGGTAATGAGTGGGAGTAGGGGTGGGGGTCAGATCGACGAGGGACCGTTTTCTTTCTTGCAGGTAAAAAATTGAGAGACTGTTTTCTTTATTACAGCTGTACAAGGATCGAGGGCACTAGACACCAGGGATATAAAATGTAGACTGGACAGCAATCGGAGGGTGAGGGGTGCCACTAGACACCAGGAATTAAAATAAATAATAGGGATGGGATTGGAGGGTGAGGGGTGCCACTAGACACCAGGGAACTACAAGACAAGCAAGGAGAGAGTGATTAGAGGGCTGTGGTGCCACTAGACACCAGGGGAAAATAAGGGACGGCAGTGAGAGGGGGGGGGGCCTCTACTAGACACCAGGGAAAATTAAATAGAAGTACAGGGAGGAGGGGGGTGTTACTAGACACCAGGAAAACCTGCTGTGGAGGGAAAAGGAGATTTCCTGACAAAAAAACAAAAACAGTCTTTCAAACAACATGAAGTCTTGCTGTATTCAGACATAATGCAGTTAGCCCCAGCACTTGAACTGCCCCGGAGAGGAAAGAGTTAACTCCATGCAGAAGCATGGAACGTTGAGCTCGAGCTCAGTTTTCAAACCTCTGTCTGTGGTACTTACCAGTGCAACCGTCAGATTCTTTACTCCGCCTAACAGTGAAGTCGCTCCGGAGATTCCTCTGCTCAGTTCGGTAAACGTAACGCGATCGGTTTAAAACTTATTCTTTGTTTTTTCCGATTTCCAGCCTCTGTGTACGGTACAGGTAGTGTGGTAGATAGGTAGTGACTGTATTTTATTATAAATAACTTGTGGAAATTGTTGGTTTCTTCAGTTTCTTCCCGGTTGGTCCTGTTAGGAACCGACCTTGTGTTTCCTTCTAATTTTAAATTTATTATTTTAGAGTGGTGTTCCGGTACCGATCTGTTTCAAAAGAACGGGCTTTTCTCGGTTCTTTTCCAAACTTCCGTAACAGTTGTTACCCGATCGGTTAAGTATTGCCTAACGAAGCTTCTGTAGGAGTAATTTTGGTAGGTTGGCCATGTCTGAGAAACCCAGAAGAAAACCGGTCACACTGGGTTTCAGCACTGTACTGAGTGTGGGAGGCCTTTGCCAAGGCCGACCCCACCTCATCTGTGTTTATTGTCTGGGTTTGACCACCTCCAGTCAGACTGCCAAATTTGCAAAAAACTTTCCTAAAACCACTCTAGAAAATAGACTGAGTAGGTTGAAGGAAAGGGAGGCCGAGAAGTCCGTAAGCCCAGATGGCCAGCCCGGTTTGGTTACGGACGAACCTGGGGAGGTGCCTACAGACCTAAGCGATACCTCCTCGGGCAAAGGAGAGCCCGACTCTGAGGGTGGTTCCATCAAAAAAAGCGAAAGTCCGCGGTTTGGATCCAGTACCGCTTACTCAACCACCGGACGAGATAACCAGCGATTAGTATTGTCCACCGCTTCGTCCCGTTCCGTCCGAACGGTGCCGCGGTTAAGCGGTTGGTTCAATTGGAACCAGCTCCCTGATTCTGATCAGATGCTTTCTATGAGGATGGGAGGGGCGAAGACTATCTACTTGATGACTACGGCGGTGGGGGTCTGGATGTGCCCATTGAACGGACATCTCCCAGACAGACCCTGTGATGTTTCCCCTCCCAGGCTTTGAGTCCCCTTCTCACTTCTTGTTTTACGAGAAGGTGGCTGAAACCCTCCAGCTCCCTTTGGTTGAAGCTGCTGAGGAGGAAGAAGAGCCTGATTTTGTGAAGATGATATACATCCCAGAGTCCAAAAGGTTGTCTATTCCCCTTCACAAGTCCTTGGGGAAACAGACAAATAAGATTCTACAGACTCCTAACTCTTTACCTCCTGTAGATAAAAGAATGGACAGGAGATGCATGTTATCAGGCTCAGCTACGGAGTTCCTTTATTCACATAGCAGCCATGTTGGGGTAGTGCAGGCTGCAGCCTGTGACAGGGCAAACATTCCTTTGGCTTCACACCCCCCTGACAAGGACTCCAGGAAAGTCGATGCCATGGCCAAGAAACTATACTTGGCATCCTCTTTGGGACTCAGGCAGGCAAATTATATGGCCTACACAGCCAGGTACCAGAAGTCCAGGTGGGATATGGTTCTGGAACTGGCTAAAAGGCCCCAGCTAGCCAGAGAGCTGGAGGAGGTGGCTGCGGATGGAATTGAGGCATCCAAAGTACAATTTCACGCTGCTGTCGACTCCAACGATGTGGCATCCAAAGTCATGGCTACATCTGTGTCTCTCAGAAGGCATGCTAGGCTAGTACATCTGAGCCAATCACAGGACACCCAGTCTAAGGCTATGGATTTTCCTGTAGTTGGTAACTCTCTGTTTGGGGAGCAGACAGAGGCTTACATGAAAAAAATGGACGAATATAGAACCACTTACAGGAGTGCACAGGCCAAGGAAAGGCAAGCCACTCCTCAGAAGCAGCAGTCCAGGGGCAAGGGCAGGCCTTTTCACAGGCCTTTTTAACAAGCCCAGGCCTCCTCGTCTTACCCACAAAGGGTTTTTTCCGAGGGAGAGGTAGAAGGGGGATGAGCAGGGCTGCTTCTTCCTCCCAATCTATGGCTCCTGCCAAGCAGACACCCTGAGGTGTCAGCCCTGGTAGACTCTCCAGTCCTAGTAGGAGGCAGGCTGGCTTACTACTTTCAGGCCTGAGTCTGTTACCTCAGACAAGTGGATCCTGGAAGTAGTAAGCCAGGGACTAGCCCTCCGCTTCAAAGGTACCCAAAAGTAGGGCCAAGTCTTTTCCACCTGCATCAGTTTCAGAAACCCTTGCCGTAGAGGCGAGAGATTTCCCCTCTCCTGGCTCTCAGAGCCGTAGATAAAGGTTCCTACTCAGCACAGGGGAAAAGGCCTGTACTCCAGGTACTTCCTCACCCCAAAGAAAACAGGAGTGGCGACCATCCTGCATCTAAGGTATCTGAACATACACATTTCAAAACCCAAGTTCAAAATGGTAACTCTGGGAATAATCCTTCCTTCTTTAAGGCCAGGAGATTGGCTAGCATCACTGGACCTCAAGGATGCCTACTTCCATATCCCTATAAGGTTCTCCCACAGAAAATACCTCGGGTTCGAGTTGCCTTCAGGCCATTATCAGTTCAAGACCATGCCTTTTGGCCTAACATCAGCTCCAAGGGTGTTCACAGAGTGCCTTGCAGTAGTGGTGGCTTACCTCAGAAAACAGGGTATCACCATTTTTCCATATCTGGACGACTGGCTCCTAGTAGGGCAGTCTTCAGACCAGGTCAGGTCAGCTCTGAAAAACCACTCAGGACTTGCTCAGTTCCTGTTTTTTTTTTCTCAATCTGCAAAAATCTGTCCTCGAACCAGTACAACTTCTCACCTTCATAGGGGTGGAATTGGATACTACCCAAGCAAAAGCTTTCCTTCCTCTGGCAAGGGTGAAGGCCTTAGTAGACCTCGCTTCCTCCTTTCGGCCTCAGGTTTCTCTTCCAGCGAGACAGTTCCTCCAACTCCTGGGCCACATGGCAGCCTCCACTGCAGTGGTTTAGGGAGCCAGATTTCAGATGTGGGACATTCAGTTCCATCTAAGGTCCTTTTGGTCACAGAGAGCAGATTTTCTCACCAAACTGATTCCAGTGACCCAAACTCTGGTCCAGGCTCTCCAGTGGTGGCTGGACCAGGACAACCTCAGACAAGGGGTTCCATTTCTCCCTCAACTTCCATCCGTAGAACTGACTACAGATGCTTCTCTCCTAGGCTGGGGAGCCCACCTGGGAGCCCTAACAGCTCAGGGGATCTGGTCCCCGTAGGAGTCTCTTCTTCATATCAACCTCCTGGAACTCAGGGCAGTTTTTCTAGCCCTTCAGACCTTTTCAGATTCAGTCAAAGGCAAGGTGGTCCAAGTCAGGACGGACAACACTACCACAATGTGGTACATCAACAAGCAGGGAGGCACTTCGGCCGGCCTTGTGCACAGAGACCATGAAGATTTGGTCTCTGGCCTATTCCCTTCAGACTTCCCTGGTAGCAGTTCATCTTCCAGGGAAGGACAATGTGCTGGCAGAAGCCCTGAGCAGGATTTCACAGGGGCATCACGAATGGTCCTTGAATCCTCACATTCTGAGGATCATTTTCTCCAAGTGGGGCATTCCAGAAATAGATCTATTTGCAGCACCAGACAATCAACAACTTCCTCTGTTTTGCTGCAGACCTCCAGTCCTGGGGACAGTTCCCCAGGATGCCCTCATTCTGAACTGGAAGGGCAGGTTTCTCTATGCCTTCCCCTCCTTTCCCTCTCCTGTTCAGAGTTCTGATCAAGATAAGAACTCAACCCTGCACAGTGATACTGGTGGCTCCAGATTGGGCCAGACAGCCCTGGTATCCTCTACTGCTGTCCTTGACTGTCTCACATCCCCTGTCTCTTCCCAGGAGATACAATCTTCTCTCCTCCTCCCAGGGGCGGATCTGGTACCCCAATCTCCATTCTCTCAGCCTCAAGGCCTGGCTCTTGAAGAGTTAGAATATGCAGCTCTACATCTCTCTCAGGGAGTTCTGGATATTCTGAAGGTCTCCAGGAAACCTTCCACTAGAAAAACTTACAATTCCAAATGGAAGAGGTTCAGTATTTGGTCTCTCAGAAAAGTATTGTGTCTGATTCTGCAGGCATTTCCACAACCTTAAATTATCTAGCTCATCTGAATAGTCTAGGCCTTAGGCCTGCCACTCTGAAGGTTCATCTAGCAGCTGTCTCTGCATTCCTTTCAGCAGGGAAGGGCTCTTCCCTGGCATCTCATCCTGTTTTCAGGAAGTTTTTCAAAGGCCCGGTTCACATTAACCCTTCCTTTAGGGAGCCTACTCCGCCTTGGGATCTTAATGTCTGCATTGCTCAGCTTATGCAGCCACCATTTGAGCCTATGGCTTCGGCTGAATTGAAGTACTTGACCTGGAAAACTGTGTTCCTAGTAGCTATTACTTCTGCCAGGCGGATTAGCGAATTACAGGCCCTGTCAGTTGAACCTGACTTCATATCCTTCTATAGGGATAAAGTGGTCGTAAGAACTAATAGGAGGTTCTTGCCTAAAGTGGTATCGGATTTTCACCTAAACCAGTCTGTCTCTTCCTGTATTGTTCACTGACCATTCTTCCCCAAGGAAAGAAGATTACACAGTTTGGATTTTAAAAGGGCACTTAGTTACTACATAGAGCATACTAAGGCACACAGAAATGACGGTCTTCAATTGTTGCTCACTTATGGTGAAGTGGGGAAAGGTAAGCCTGCCACTAAGAGATCTATTGCCAGGTGGATTGTTTCCTGTATACAATTTTGCTATGACAAATTGGGTAGAACACCCTAGAGAAGTAGGAGCATCTTCATTCTCCAGGAGCCTGAGAGCATGCCTGCGCGATGTCCTTAGACCCTACTGGCCAGAACATGAATGCAGAATGCACAGTGACCTGGTTTGCCCATGTGGGAGCATGATGTGCTCCACTGATGCCTTGGGCCCTGCCATACCACCATTTTACATTTTTCAGGAATTGCCCTTAATAAATGTTACACCCCATTAATGGAATCCTACATTCCTTTCTGAGGTATGAGTCATTTACATGTGGTGCGCAAAAAAGGTGGTGTAGTTTAACATTTGCATCTATGTATATCAAGTCACCACATTTTAGGGGCTCAAACAGGGATTACAATGAAAAGGAAGTGCTATGTTAAGCCACAGAAATCATTCTATTTGGTGATGGTTGGTTGCGTTATTGCTAACACTGCTGAGTGCCTTTCAGATTTCGGCCTCTCGGGGTGCCCTAAATTTAACCCCGTGAGTGTTATGCCTTACTGCTTTAGATAAGCTTTAGTGATTCCAGGATATTTAAAAAAATAAATGTATTTCTTTTTTGTCCGATGTACTACTTAATGCATTTCTAATTCATGGACCTCTTAGAGAACCCTAAATTTAACATTAGCATCATGCTGTACAGCTTTAGATAAAGTCAGGATTCCAGGATATATATACTTCAAAAAATGAGTGTTAACAAGGTCAGCAACCTGATAGCTGCAGTTTTCCTTGCGTGCCATTGGAAGGGGTTCTGGTTTGATCAATTGCAGCTGCATCTACTTGGCACAGTCAGTTTTTCATGACTCATTTCACAGCCTCTCTTGCTACAAAGCATGTTTTTCCTAGGTTGTGTGGGCTTTGAGCAATTAAGCTGTGGAGCCTAATCTATCCAAGTGTTCAACCAACCTGTGATATCCTTACAGGGGAGTGATTTACATTGATGACTTCTGGAGAGGTTCATGAATCGCGTACATTTTAATTGCACCAGAATTGTGATGGGTAGAACCGATAGGCATGGCTATGGTCTTTTGTGATGGGATTCTGCATGTTTATAATCTGTGCTGTCAGTGCCCCGTGGCACTTCGCCCCTACATTCTGCGGCAGGACTCCTAGGCTTCCACTGTAGATAAGTGTATCTTTTGGGTCAGAAATTATTTACTTCCGTGACAGATTTCTGTCCAGCTACTGGTCAGCATACAGTGCAGTGGCATTCAGAACATTAGATAATTAGAGGTGGGGGGAGTTCAGTACACACACACAGGACGTCCTCCAGAACCTGGAAGCACAAATGGAGGATTCTGTGGCACACAACACACAGCAGGTCTCCAGTTTCTTGTTTTTTTTTCTGCTGAAGAGACACTGAATTTCTCAGGGCCTTGTTTATCGTACATCAGCTATCCAAGAAAGTCTTACCCATAGCAATCTGTAAAATAGAAATTGTAAGTTGGTGGGCTTCACAGTTTTTAAGCTACTGCCTATGTTATACTGGCTGATGGTTAGGATTCTAGATTCTTAGCCATGAGGGCTTGTGGATCTGGTCCAATTTATTCCAGTAAATGCTACCAAGTGAACATGTTTATCTATCAGTCCAGAAATCCAAAAGATGCCGTGGGTAACTAAACACTGTTGTTCTCTGTGCTTTTCTTGCTCTACTGCCCTATCATCCAGTGTAGTTGAATATGTGAGGGTGTGGGGGAGTTCATTCACTTTTCCAAAAAGTATAACACATAATCAGTCTTAACACTAGTTCTTTATCCATGTAATTTTTATTTCCACCTGCCCTGGCGTTCGCCCTATTAGAGCTCTTCGGGGCCTTAGATCTTCCTGGACATAAGTCTCCACCACTCATTCACACTAGTGGGATCTGCCGGAGCACTAGGACCCATCGGAGCAAACTTTTTGCTGGAGGGTCGTGTGAGAGATAGCTCGAGGCATGGCGCGGCGGTAGCTCGTCGCGGTAATGACTATCTCAGCGGCGACCCTCCAACGCCTCAGTTCCTTTTTCCCGCCGTTGGAGTGCGCCTTCAGTGACAACGCCGCTCGCTGTTAGAGTCCAACTCAACTAGCGCATAGTTTTCAGTTTATTTTTTTGTAATTTTATCTCGATAGTAGTATCGCTTAATTTTATTCTATTTCTGTTAATTTTTAACTTATAGTAAAGAAGTCTCGGCCTACTGGACGGAGTCAACCATGAGCAGGTCAGGTGACAGTAGGGAGACTTCGTATGAAAGCTGTTCAGTCAGTCGGGCTGGGTCCGGTCAGCCCCCTTCCCCTCAGCGGGGTTCCGACAACGGTCAGTCCGATGCCCGGGTGGATGGGCGGTCCCCCCGCCGGCATAAAAATAAACGGTCGCATTCTCGGCACTGTTCTGCCTCGAGCTCTTCTTCAGCCCACAGGTCAAAAAAGAGAAGGCATCACTCGGGGTCGCCCTCTGATATGTCTGCGGCGTCGATGATCGGTTATCATTACCCTGAGTTGCCGGTCTCCTCCTTGAGTCGCCAACTTCCGGTTTCCGCCGTCTTGACGCCGGACCCCACCCGCCTATAGGTAGGGCTCCAGATGAGCAGTTTCATCAGTGGGCGCTCTTATGGGCGATGGGCTCGGAGGTTGGTTCTTCTGCCTGGCTCGGTTGCCCGGACGCCTTGGGCTCGTCAGGCGATCAGGCAGGGCGGTTGGACCTTCCTAGTCATGCGGCGCCTCGCCGGTGCCAGCGACTCCGTGCTAGAGTGTTTCCCCCTCACATGGCTGCGGCGCGAGGCCACACCGATGCCCTTATCTCCTGGTTTTTTCCCTTCTCTTGCTTTCCAGGTTCCAGGGGTGTCCTCGGCGCCTTCCGCGGGGTCGCTGCACTTGGCGCCGTTTTCGGTGCCGTGGGGCCTTGCAGCGCCGCCCGCGGTGCCGGTGGGTCTCGCGGTGCCGGGGGCGCGTGCAGTGCCGCTTGCAGTGCCGCGTGCTTCTTCGGCGCCGTGCGCCTCCGCGGCGCCGTTTTCGACTCCTTTCGCCTCCTCGGCGCCGGGGGCCTTCGGGGACTCTCCCTTTTTATCTGCTCTTTCTTCTTCTCCTATTTTTCCCTCCTTTCCTGTCCAAGCAGTCCTTCCTGGACTATCAGGAGATGATGTTGAGCCTGACCCAGACCTTCGGTTGGGTGATGAAGTGGAGGAAACAGGATCCTTCACCGCTACAGAGCCTGTGGTGAGGACCTATCCTTTAAGTCTCTGTTGAGGAACCTGAGATCACTCTTTCTCTCCAGACTACGGACATCGATCCTGGGAAAATATTAAGACTCCAGTATCTTCATGCCGGAGATCCCTCTGGGTTTGACTCCTCCGATTCAACCCTCCTTGAGGCGCTGTCTCAAATGGTATGGAATAATCCTGCTCTTATTCCTTCAGTGGCTAAATCCATTGATAAAAATATTCAGCTCCCAAGGATCGTCCCATTTTGGCATCCCAAGCCTTTGCGGATCCTATTGTAGTCCTGGCAGAGAATGACAAGGTCGTTCTTCCTCAAGCTACTACAGCTCGACCTATTAACAAAGAGTCTCATAAAATTGATACATTAGGTAGAGAGTCTTTGCCTCCACTTTAAGTATCGTGTTGCCAGCTATCAAGGCTATTTTTCTCAGTATGAGTATATCCTGTGGCACTCTATGAAACGAATGGTTGAAGCTCTTCCAGATTCCGACTCAAGTCAGAGCTCCTTCTAACGTTATCAGAGATATTGGGTCAATAACCAACAGGTCAAGCGCCATGGGCGCTTTCGACCTGCTTCTCGTTCAGCAGCCGCGGGTATTTGTACTCGACGCCATTCCTGGCTGCGTACTTCTGGCTTTACGAATGATGCTCAGCAGCAGGTAATGGCGTTGCCCTTTGATGGCTCCTATCTTTTTGGGCCTCAGGTAGAGCAAGCCCTAGAGGCCACTCAGAAGACTAGGTCGGCCATTAAGTTGGCTAGACCCCCGCCTACCCCCTCTCGGGGGCATGTAGGTAACGTCAGTTTCATAGTCGCCAGTCCTTTCGAGGCAGAGGCAGAGGAAGCTTCCATAAAAGCCAACCTGCCCAACCTCAAAGAAGAGGCAGCAAGCGCGAGGGGCCTAAAGCCCCCAGCGCTACCTTAGAATGCGGCCCCAGTTCCATCCACACTGCCGAGATGGAACTTTCTCCTCGAGTGGGAGGTCGTCTGATGTACTTCTACAATCAGTGGAAGTCCATAACCTCGGACAAATGGGTCCTTCAGATAATTTGCGAGGGTTATTCTTTCAATCTTTTGGAAAACCCCCCGAATTGCCCTCCCAAACGACAACCCAGGTTATCGACCTCTCAGTCAGACCTCCTCACCGCCGAGATCCAGGGCCTTCTAAACAACAGGGCAATAGAACTGGTGCCCTCGCATCAGCGAAACACAGGGTTCTACTCCCATTACTTTCTGGTTCCAAAGAAATCTGGGGGGATGCGCCCCATTCTAGACCTCAGAAAGTTAAACAAATTCCTCCCCAAGGAGAAATTCAAAATGATTTCCCTAGGTACCCTGTTACTTTGCTGCATCAACACGACTGGCTGGCCTCCCTGGATATGCAGGCGCTTACCAGCATATCCCCATCCACCGACCCATCGCAAATTCCTGAGGTTTGTAGCTCTGGGTCAGCATTATCAGTTCAAGTCCTGCCTTTTGGGCTATCCTCGGCGCGCGAGTTTTTACAAAGTGTTGTGCAGTTCTACTTGGCGCATCTTAGGAAGCTTCGGACTCTGGTGTTTCCCTACCTGAGCGATTGGCTCCTAGCGAGTCCTTCCAGCCAAGGGACTCTGGAAGCCGTTCAAACGGCCTCTCGCCTTCTTACGTCCATGGGAGTTCTGCTAAATCTGAAGAAATCACAACTGCAGCCCTCCCAGAGGCTCCTTTTCATAGGGACTCTTCTGGACACCTCTTCATGAGCTTTCCTTCCAGAGGACAGAAGACTCGACATCCTTCAGATGGCCCGTTACATCGGGGAGAACCGATCGGTCACAGCTCTCTCGATGCAACGT
The DNA here is from genome assembly GCA_016271365.2 of Neoceratodus forsteri. Taxonomy (NCBI): domain Eukaryota; kingdom Metazoa; phylum Chordata; order Ceratodontiformes; family Ceratodontidae; genus Neoceratodus; species Neoceratodus forsteri. The sequence goes on along the minus strand of JADMNL010000026.1, from coordinate 58,326,764 downwards.
ATGTTGGGTCTCATGGCGTCCTCAGTGTTCACTGTACCCCTAGCTCGGTTACACATGAGGACCACCCAATGGATGCTCTCCGCTCAGTGGTCACCGACCTCTCACTGATCTTATCCCATCAGGTGGCGGAGCCCCTCGAAGGTCTCTCACCTGGTGGTCTCAAGAAACAATCTCCTGGAAGGATTCCCCTTTGCTCCTCTGGATCATCAGATCTCCATCACCACAGGCGCTCGCTAATGGGATGGGAGCTCACTCTCTCTCTCCACACTCAAGGTGTATGGACTCAGCTCGAAACTCAGCTCCACATAAATGTCCTGGAGATGAGGCGGTCCTCTATGCGATCGGCGTGAAGGATGTTCTTTGTCACAAGAACATTCTTCTTCAAAGCAGACAACAAAGCTGTGATGTATTACATTAACAAGCAAAGCGGTGCTCACTCTTATCCCTTTGCAGGGAAGCAGTGAGTGTGTGGAGTGGTGCTTGGAGCACAAGTTTCTAATTCAGCGGTATATCTGCGGGTGTACAAAGCGTCTTATAGATCACCTCAGCAGGGACGGAGGCAGACCCTCACAGTGGTCTCTCAACCCAGCCGTAGCTCGGTCACTGTTGAAGGTGGGGACTCCAGACCTGGACCTCTTTGCATCCCCACTCAACGCAAAACTGCCTCTCTTCTGCTCCAGAAATCCAGGGCCTTGCATTTTCTGTCAGGATGCGTTCAGGCTGCAGTGGACAAAACGCTTTCTTTACGCCTTTCCACCGCTTCCTTTAATTCAGAGAGTTCTCCTCAAGTTCGAGTCTCAGGGGACCAAGATGATTCTCATTGCTCCCTCCTGGTCTCGGCAACTATGGTTTCCTCTACTCAACAGTATGTCGGTAGCCTCTCCGAGACCACTTCCCTTGCAAATCAATCTTTTGACTCAGGGTTGTTGGTCCATCCCAACCTGAGGTCACTTCACCTTCATGCTTGACTCCTGAAGAGGTAGAAGTGAACCCGGTTCAACGTCTCTCGTAGAGTCTCAGGACGTCCTTCTGGCTGCTTCGAGCCAGCTACCCAAAAACTTACGCTTCTAAGTGGAAGCGCTTTTCTCTCGTGTGCAAAGTCCTCTTGGAATCCCTTCCTGTCCTCCAGACAAGGTTCTGGAGTACCTTTTAGACCTATCAAACTCAGGTCTCCAGTACTCCCGGTTAAAGTTCACCTTAGTGCCATTTCGGCGTTCCATGAGGCGGTTTCTTCCTTGTCTCTGGCTCAGTTAGCTATGGTGAAGAGATTTCTTAAGGAATTCTGCATACCAGACCCCCTGTTAGGCGATCGATTCGCAGCCTGGGACATTAACCTTGTGCTAGACATGCTCTTTCGGAGCCTTTGAACCCTAGCTGCCTGTGAGCTAAAATTTCTTACCTGGAAGACAGCCTTCCTAGTGGCCATTACCTCAGCCCACGGGTCTCTGAGATGCATGCCTGAGTTACGGACCCTCCGTATACTGTGTTCCAGAAGGACAAAGTAGTTCTTCCGTACTCATCCTAAATTTCTTCCCAAGGTTGTGTCAGAATTCCATCTAAACCAACCTCTGGTGCTTCCTCTTACTTCGCCAACTTCCAAAATGAAGGAAAGCGGTCTCTTCATTCCTTGGATGTTAAGAAACTTCACGGTTCTACTTAGATAGAACCAAGAATTTTTAAGACTCAGCAATTGTTTGTTTCCTTCAGCGAGACTCGGCTGGGTCAGCCTGTACGCTATCAGATGCATCTCATCATGGTTAGTGGCATGTCTTCGACATTGCTATTCCATGGCACAAGTTAAATTGGAAGGTAGAATGTACGCTCACTCTACTAGGCGGTCCTTGGCATCCCTAATGATGTAATGTTCAATTACGAATATCTACAATGCATACCTGGAGCTCAGTGCATACCTTCATTAAGCATTATGCACTGGATGTTCATGCCAGGCGTCATTCCGCCTTCAGCAGAACTATCCTTAATGGACTTCTGTCCTAGGCGTGTGAGAGCTCTGGCTCCCCTGCCGCCCTTTTGAGGGATTATCAGCTGGTACTCTCCACTAGTGTGAATGGTGGTGGAGACTTATGTCAGGAAGATATGAAAATTACATACCTACCGTAATTCTTGATCTTCTTGGGCGAGTCTCCATCACTCATTCTAACTCCCTCCATCCCCGAGCTCACGCTGTGTTGGTCTTCACTCCCTCAAATCTTTAGGCCGTGAAGACTTCTTTGCTGACCCTTCTTACGCGGGTCGGCGGACTATCTTATGTCCATTTTTTAAGGTTAGGTTTACTCTTTACGTTAGTTGCGCTGCACCTCCTTGGTAAAAAAGGTACTGAGGCGGTTGGAGGGTCGTCGCCGAGATAGTCATTACCGCACGAGCCACCGCTCAGCGCCATGCCTCGCGGCGCCATCTCTCGTGCCGACCCTCCAGCAAAAAGTTTGCTCCCGATGGGTCCTAGTGCCTCCGGCGCAGATCCCACTAGTGTGAATGAGTGGTGGAGACTCGTCCAAGAAGATCAAGAATTACGGTAGGTACGTAATTTTCATTTCTTGATTATTTGCTGAACCTCTTTAAGAACTGTTGTCTTCTTATACACTCTTTTGCTATTAATATTTCATTCCACATGGTATTGAGGCTGTGAGTTTGTATTTAGATTCAGTCTTTGGTAATCTCACAGTCTTCCGTTTTCAGCTACACTTTCTTTCCATTTTCTCTGACTTTTTGTTCATGGTGTTTCCAGCTCCTTCCGCCATGAACAAAGACTCTACCTCATTACCCTTACCTCCCTCCTCCTTAGCCTCAAAGTTCCAGCAACCTCGCTGAAGTTCATTAAGCTGTTTGGACTCGTGCTTTCAGCACAGCTCAGCCTCCTTGGCTCTGGCACTTGCACTTTGAGTTTGCAGAGATGATTTTATGCTAATTTATTTGTTCTCCATATGCAGTCGTTTTCCATTTGTGTATACTGCATTCAGCTTATGGTCTTTATGTCATCCTCATTGTAACCAAATCACCTAACTGTACTGTATTTTGTTTATATTGTGCTTCACCCTTTCCCAGGTCGCACCTGAAAACGAGCTTCAGCTCAGTGTGCCTTTCTCAGTAACCAGTTTTTTTAATAAGTTAATAAATAAGAACTACAGTGTGTAGGCTGTTTTATATTTTATGCTAAAAAGTGGTTGAGCTCCCCCATAGCCCTGCATATTCAACCATATCTGCCATACTGGTGCCACTGTGTACTTAGTATTTAAAATAAGGAGCAGAGTATTGGTCCACAGATGGGCTATTCAGCTGGCTGTGGCCCTCTTTGGCAAGCACCATACCATACCTCTCAAACCCCCTCCCCAGCTCACAAATATGGGATACAGCTTAAATGAATCTGAGACATGATTGAAACTTTTAAATATGTAAAGGGGCTCAATAAAGTGGGAGAAGAGTGTTCACTTAAGAGGAAGGGGGGGGTCAAAACTAGAGGGCATAGCCTCAGACTGCAAGGAAAAAGATACAGGGGCAATGTGAGAGGGCATTTCTTCACAGAGAGGGTGGTGGAGCCCTGGAACAGACTACCAGATGGAGTGGTGGGGGCTAAATCGGTGGAAGAATTCAAGAGGGAGGAGGAGGTGTAGGGTGAAAAAAAAGGGCAGACTAGATGGGCCAGTATGGTCCTTTTCTGCCGACAAGCTTCCATGTTTCTATGAAACAGATAACTGAAAGTAAGGGACACATCTTAAGAGCCTTCTCTGCAGCCAGACCCTCACTATGGAACAACCTCCCCTCTTCCCTACATTCCCCCAACCCACCTCTAAATCTAAATTCCCTGTTAAGAATGTACTTTCTGTCCGCCACGATCTGCGTCTGCCCACAGGCTGCTAGCTCACCTCCCTTGTAGCTCACCCTTACCCCCTGCCCCCCCTAGTGCTCCGCTGTCCTCTCCCATCCTGAATACTATTGTTATTCCTTTTGTTGAATGATGGAGCAACCTTGCCTTGTTTACCTAAATGTTATGTACCTTGTTTACTCAATTGCTTATGTACCTGGTACTGTTTACCTTATATTTTTGTTAGCTTGACCTACACTATTATGTTCTCTGTATGATTCATGCTGCCTTGTCACTGTATTTTACACTGTTTGTGCCAGTTTCTGGCCTGGGCCATGCTTGAAAAAGGTCTTTGGATCAGTGCACCAACCCGGTTACCGAATGAATGGTTGAACAAACAAACAAATGGTACTGTAAATTCAAGACACTGCTAGAATTTGTGACGTTATGTAGAAAGCATTTTCCAAAGCAGAAATCGACCATAACTTTGTGTAATGTTTTTGTGAGCAACCGACTGAACCTTTGTATAGCATTTTTTTTTTTTTGCTTCAGGTCCCTGTTTTTCATGATGTAAATGCTTAACACTAGGGGTTTGAGGTATTTTTCCCCCATAATCTGTTTAGCGCCACTTTCACCCAACTTCCCCTTCCAACGCTCCCCCTCCCCATCACCGGCTTCTCCAGGGTTTTACCTTGCTGATCATCCTCTGGTGCCCGGTCGCGTGTCGCGAGTCTGCGGAGGGTCAGACTTCATCATGCCAAGTAGGGTTGTTTTCTCCGATTTTCACTCCTGGGGCCCACAAACATGGAGTGGGTGCAGTGTGAGCTCCACTTCGATGGAGATGCCCCGGTGACCCGAACATGAGGTCCCCTTCCCTTACATGGTGGACTCCCATGCGATGCCATCTAGCTGTCACTATGTGGCAGTCAGGCAGCATGCCACACTAACCCCCTCCCCAAGGAAGGAGAGCTGTCGTGGGATGCACAATCCTTCCTCTCCCCACCTGCCCCCAAGCAACCTGAGTCCGTTCCCAACCCTGGGTCACCAGTGTGACAGGAGGTAAGGCAAGTCCGCACCTCAGCCCTCCAAGCCACTGGGTTGGCACCAGAGGACATATTTGAGGTAAAACCAGGGACATCTCTGAAAATTAGGAACAGTTGAGAAGGCATGACACATAGGGGTTCTGCTTTATGCTTTTGGTACTGAGAACAGACCCACAGGCCTGTGAGAATCTGGCGCTAACCTTACATTACTGGCAGCAAGGGTCCATCCTGATCTGATTAGCTCAGTTCAGAATCTAAGTATATCATTGTCAGAACTGCACAGGGCAATTCCAGTTGCTGCTCAGTATTACAAACCTTTGCAAATGAGCGAAATGTTGAATCAGCTGCTTCTGTCCCTTTTGGGCAGTCTTTTTTTTATTTAATTTATTTACATTTCTGCATTAAGTTGCAGCTGGGGTTGGTATACCATCAGTTAATCTAACTCAAGGGGTCATGAGGCACAAGGTGTGAGGGTTTGATTTAAAAAAAAATATAAATAAATAATTAAAGTTTTACGTTTAAAATCGAGACTTAGACATTGACAGCAGATGAAGGCCCAGAGAACCATCCAGCCTGCCCACCTTACCTAACTGCTCTGGCCCTAGTGGCCGTACAGCCCCTTGGTTTCTGCCACCCCTATTTGACTAAGCCCATATGTGTGTCCAGTCCCCTCTTGTAACTGCTTACTGATTTAGCTATTACCACTTCTTCCAGCAGCTGTTCCACTTATCTACCTCTCTTTCTGTTAAAAAATGTTTATGGACATCTTTCTTAAATCTCCTCCTACCAGCTTGATTGAATTGCCCTACCCCTGTATTTGAACACAAGGAAAAAAATGTCCTTGTCATCCACCCTGTTTATCCCATGCAGGTACTTGTTCATTTCTATCGTGTCACCCTTTCCCTTCTTTTCTCAAGAGTGTACATTTCCAAATCCTGTAGCCCCTCCTCGTATAACATGCCCCCAACCCCCAACCCTGAACCATCTTGGGTGTCCCTGCACTGCTTTCACATTGTCACAGCCCTTCCTCGGGTGTGGACTTAAGTACATTGCCCAGTACTCCAGGTATGGGCTCACTGTTGACCTGTGCAGTGGGAGGATTCAAACCCTAGGAATCCCCTCACTGTTGCTTGACCGGTGCAGTCAGTTCGCTGGATTACGCTGCCCCAGAGCCTAGAATTTTATGCTAATTAGAGAACCTTAGAATGAAACATCAAACTACTGTGGTCGCATTCTCCCCTGCCCTCTAATGGCAGATTTACTTCTCCGCCTGAGAGGAAGCATTGCCCCAGAGTTGCTCTTCAGAGTGCCCTTTCAGTCTTGTTTTTTGTTTTAGTTAGTTTTCAATAATCTGCATCAGTTTAGGGTATTTTTATTAGTTTGTGTGTTTTTCTCGGTTCCCTTGCGATTCCAGGAAACTGAAAATCGTTGATTTTAGTTATTTTATTTATTTTATTTAGTTTTTGTTGACTGGGTAAGTGCACTAGACAGATTCTGCCTATTTTCAGGTACAACCCAGGGGAGGGGGATACAGATGAATGCCAACTGACCTTGAACCAGATTAAGCTCTTGGTGGTATTTTTAGTGAATGGGGGGAAATTCCCCTACTCTGCCTGCAGGGGCCTTGCTAAACAAGCCTTCCAAGATATTTTCGGAGTGGGAGCTGTGAGAATATGGATGTTCTAGAGTCAGGGGCAGGCCTCATACCCTGCACTTTGTTGTATCAGAGGTTCAAAATGATTCTGAAAACTAGCCAATCTTTGGTGATCTAAATGAGGAAGGTATAGAAGATATTTTTGTCTCAACAGAGGATTTAACTGTCAATGCTACTACAAACAAGGAACTCTCCTTGAAGGAAGAGATGTTGGCTAAAATTGTTTCTGAGGAGGAAACAAGCTCTAAAGAAGAAACAGCTTAAGGAAGATATTGACAAACTGAAAGCAGCGCGAGCATCTGCTACTGGAAGCGACTCGGTTGTCAAACAGAATTCCTCAACTCATGACGCAGCCAAATCAGAAGAAACACAAAACCCTGTACACAAGGTAAAAACTGATTCTTACTCTCTTTGTAAAACGGCTGCCAGCGGAAATGCCTCAGATGGTGTGTGCCCAGAGCCGAAAGAGTTAGAGAGTGACAATAAGGAAAAAAGTGATGTTGAACATAAAGAAAAAAAGTCTGTGCTTGTTTCGAACAAACTATTGTAAACCCCAACATAAATGCAAGAGAGCATCCGATTGCAATGCTAGTGCAACTAAACAAGTACTGTGAGTGTCTTACGGGTAATCCCACAATGGTTACAGGTTCCTTGGATAACCAATTCCTCTTACAATCCAACAAGCAAAACCAAAAGGGACTGTCTGTGTTCTTCACTGCAAGAGGCACGCAGAAAAACTGCAACTAGGGATGATCTGAAACAAAAAAGGGACGTTGTGACTGTGGCAAAAAGAAACATTTCTGTCGATTTACCTGGCCCATCTAAGGATATTCCAGAACTGTCTCAGCTAACAAATGCAACATTAAATCATCCCCTATCTACCACCTCAGCTATTCAAGCTGCCTTTTCTGTGAACTCTGGACAAACAGACCCCTTCTCACAATGGTCCCCTGAGAAAGCCTTACTAGAAGCTGGATGGACTAGACTGGAAAACGGCCAGTGGCTACCTGACCCAATCTGGACCCCAAGCCCTCTAGCCTCCCTGAGTGGAGCCCACAAATAACTGGTATTCCTCCCAGACTGAAGACCAAAACTGGAAAAGAAATTCCTGGGTCAAACTGCAAATCTCCACCCCAAGCGATTACAGGCTCAAAAACAAAGCAAGGAAGTAGGCTCTAAGGACTCCGCCCCACTCCCACTTCCTGAAATGGTGCACCCAGTGACTTAAAAAAACCAAGCCTCATCGGAAAGGGCCCAAGAAGAACCTAACCAGCAGAAACCGCTACTGTCAGAAATGTTTCAAAGAACAAAAAGAGAGGCTGCCCCTAGAAGGCATGCCATTAGAATTAGATACAAAAGTGGACTGGAAAATAGACCAGATAGACATTATGTAGGGAGAACCCTCTTGAAAGAATCTTTACATCTCACACCTAGAGAAGTATATGCTTTCATAAATATATCTGGTGAAGATAATTGTGATGTAAGCTTCGTTCTCCCTATGCATTAGAACTTTTTGAGAGAGATATAGCAAGTGAAATTCTCCCCATGTGAACCCCTTTTGTAATTCCCTGGCAAAACCTTTGTTTATTCGGTTATGTTTAGGAATGAGGGGTCCATGTGGAGGACATACTTACTGATTAAATCAAAATGCGGTCTTAAGTGCCCCGAACCCATACTAGACTCAGAACTTTTCTGGGCCGGGAGTTGGGAATATAAATTGAAGCTACACGGACAGAGGCTAGGATAGAACAAATCCCAAATTTGTTTTTGTTAGACAGGGATAGAGGTGTCTTTTATTCAGGTCAACCCCAGACCTGTTACAAATGCGGATCCAGGACACATTTATCAAGCATATATGCTAAACACAGGTCGATAACTATGGGAAGTAGGTCACATTAGTTTCCGTGTGCCAACCTTACTAAATGTGACCTATGTGAGGAGTCTGGGCATGTCTTTAGGGAGTGTCCCTGGGCAGCCAAGAACAGGGCTTCATGTGTAAGTCCTTACCTACGTATTCAACAGGCACAGGATGCTGCTTCTGCTCCCGGGAAGCCCCCCTCCCCCCCGGAATTACCCCCACCCTCATCTTCCCCTTTCTCTGGAAAAACAAAAGAATGGTAACACAAATTCCTTCTCCTTTAAAGGAGATAAAAAGGAAATCCCTGAAGTGAATGTGAGGAACCGTGAAGCAAAATCACCTGACCTCTTGACCCCAGTATGCTATTCAGAGCCAATCGGGTAGCCGGAAGATGAACAGAACCAGGCGCCCACCCCCAATTGCGATCCCTCCATTACCAAAAGGGTGACAAGACAATCCAACCCCTCCCCCAACCCAGCACTGCCAAGAGATCAGAAACTTGAAACTGATAACCCATATGACCCTCTCTCTACTAGCTGGGGAGACTCTGATATGGATGTAGGAGAATCAGACTCCCAGGCTCCTCCCCAAGAAAATGCTACTTGCAGCACTGATCCTATGGGGTACAGAGGGAAGAAAAAGGAAAAAAGAACCCCCAAATATGACCCCTAAAACATCCTTTCATTTAGGATCCTTGAATATCCATAGTATCATTAACTATGCCAAAAGACAGGCCGCATTTCAATACATCCATGACCTAGGTGTAGATTTATGTCTATTACAAGAAACTTGGATGTACTCTATAGACCAGGCCCTCCTTTTCCAGTTAGAATGGATATGAGGACCGTCCTGCTGGTCTTTAGGCACAGACAAACCAGATAGTGTACGCATTCTTTTTACTTCCTTCACTTTCTCTCTCTCAGAACTTATTGACTTAATCCCTGGTAGGCTACTAATATTAGATGGCTTATGGCATGCTTCCCCGTGCAGAATTATTGTAGTATATGGACCCCAAACAAAAGCTGAATGAATGGAGCTGTTCTCCTCATTGCAACCATACCTGTGTATTCTGGAAATATTCTATTGGGAGATTTTAACTGTGACACCCCTGACAGAAAAAACACAAAAGGAAAAATAACTTACTGTGACGAAAATGCTTTACTAAAATATATTACCTTGGCAGAGTTAGTAGATTGCAAAAAATTTCAGGTAAAAGGCCCAGAGTTTACCTACAAAAGAGGCAAATTCATATAAACTATAGACCATATTTACATTTCCCAATGACTATCACTGCCCTCTCTAGAAATAATCACCATGGAATTATCCGATCACCTTCACTTAAAGCTGTCCTTTTTTTGATAGTCGAAACAGCAAACCTCCAAATAAGTAGATATTAAATTTTGCTTGTCTCTCAGATCCAATTGTAAAAGGGGAAATTAAATTATTGTTACAAGCCAGATTATCAGTCTTATTTTTATATGATGAAATTGGGGAATGGTGGAAGGATACAGAAGAAGACCTAAGAACCTGGTTCATGAAACATGGCAAAAAACAATGCAAGATCCAATTTTTAATAGAGACTCACCAGAATGAGGATCTGCACCATCTGTATAGGTGCCTTGCCACCAAAGGTTCTCCATAAGAATAGTATCCTCAAGATGTGTGTGCTGATTTAAAAGTTATTTCACTTGTGAACTTCTCAGTACCGGGTCTGAAGGACTTCCCATATTTTTCTTTCAGCCACCAATACTCCGACACCGCGCTCACAGACATGATGACGAGATGCCAGTGAGAGTGCGAGGGCGTGCTCCATTATATTCAGTGGGCGGTGATTTTTCTGTCTTTTTTTTGTAACATAATGGCCACTTAGCAATGAAACCTAGACACCAGTCAACTAACAAGGGTTGTGTTAGTTGACCGGTGCCCATGTTTCATTGCCAAGTGGCCATTATGTTGCAAAAAAAGATAGAAAAATTCGCCCATTGAAAATAATGAGCACGCCCGCACTCTCACTGCCATCTCGCCATCACGCCTGTGAGCGCGGGGTGGACCATGGGCGGTCCAAAACAACCGGGAAGTCCTTTGGACCCAGTACTGAGAAGTTTACGAGTGAAATAACTTTTAAATCAGCACACACATCTTGGGGATACTATTCTTATGGGGAACCTTTGGTGGCAAGGCACCTATACAGATGGTGCATGTGTGTGGATTTTTATCTTGGTGGGTCCCTTTAAATATTTACAATTACGGAGCCACTTTCAACATTTATATACCCTCACACACACTACATGATTTGATTATTCTTCACAGATTGAACAAATTAAAGTACGAATGAAGGAATTCCAATACGATAAAGGAATTCCAATACGATAGGGCCAAAACTATAAATGCCATGCCACAGTATGGCACACAAAAATCCCCAACTGGAGACCCTATGGAAGCCTGTAAAAGTAGAAAGTTAGCCACCAGATGCAATAGTCTTGTAGGAAGCAGTGGAAATTTAGCAGAATCCATAGAAGGATCGATTCCATATAATCAAGGAACATATTCTTTCCCATGCTGCAGAATCCCCTCCCTCAGAAAAATAAGTAGAAGTGAATTTTCAGGATTTACCCCTCCCTAACCTCTCTGATGTGGGTAAGGACTTAGTGTTACCCATTACCATTTCTGAAATAGAGCAATCCATTCGACTATTAAAATTAGGAACTTCACCAGGTCCTGACGGACTCCCTTATGAACTATATAAGACTTTTCAGCCAGATATAGCACTGTGCCTTGAAGGAGTATATTCATATTTTCTGAAATCCCCAGAAATACCCTCTTTTTTATGGCAGGCATAGTAACCTTTCTCCTTAAATACGGTGATGCAACAAATAAAAAACTGGAGACCAATAACCATCCTTAATTCTGATTTTGAAATCCTGTCGCAGATCTTAAACGACAGACTAAGACAAAAGGCACAAATACTAATATCCCCGACCCAGTTCTGTGGCATTCCTGAATGGAAAATTCAAGGAGCTCTAATAATTATCAGAGACATTATAGAAAACACCTTTATTCAGAAGAAAAACAGTTGCATTCTCTCCTTATACCTATGTAAAGCTTTCGGTAGGGTTCACCATCCCTTTCTTTTCACATCCTTAAAACACTATAGTATCCCCCAAGAATTTATTAGTTGGGTAAAGTTATGTATACTCTACAGCATCAATTCAACCTTTAATAAAAGGACATATTACCCATAGTATAAAAATTTCAACAGAAGTAAGGCAGGGTTGCCCTTTAAGCCCCCTTCTCTACATTTTTTCCCTTAACCCTTGTCTCAGGAAATTAGAATCCTGTACGTCATGGGCCTGAATCAGAGGCAATACCCCCCAAGGAATACTGTAAAAGTGCAAGCTTATGCCGATGATATTTGTCTATTTTTTTCAGACCATAAAGAAATACCTTAATTTTTTAGAAGAAATGTGCAATTTCACCAAGGTGTCAAATTCTAAACTGAACAAGCAGAAAAGTAGAGGACTGTTTATTGGTCCGGAATCTTCTCCCCCAGATCAGATAGAAGAGATCCAGATTTCTAATGACCCATGTAAAATATTAGGAATAACCTTTGGGCACCTAAACATTCCTAATGATAACTGGGAAACAGCTTTGAAAATGGCAGAAAACAAAGTGCAGAGATGGAAAAATTTAGAAGCTGTCAAAAATCAAAAAGAATTCATATAATAAAAAGGTTTCTCATCCTGTGTATGCTTTACATTGCTATGATCTACTCCCTCTCTGTAGTATTTGAAACACGATTATACATTTGTTTCTTTCAAATGTTGTGGGACAACAGACTGAACCCAATAAAAAGATGTTATACTTATTTACAAAAATCCCAAGGGGGTGGGGCTAGGCATGATAGACCCAGTAACATTTCATAGCTATTCATTGCCCAGTCTATAAAAACTGGACTTAGCTCTATGGATTCCCTGCAGTACAAATGGTTTCAAAATAACTTAGTAAGCTATATGAAAACTGGGTTGATACCTCCCAAAATTACCTCTTTACAGATTCCAGAATATTTCAAACCAACTGCACAGAAAGTGTATAAAATGGGGCCTCTCAAAACCCAGACTGGTCAAAACAGTGGGAAACAGTCGGTACCCACATCGGGTTGTTGACAGAGTTGGGGGATGGGGTGGGAAGACAGTTGCTTAGATGGGTAGAAAATTGACTTACAAATGGAACACACAGGGTAGTGGTTGGTGGGCTAGTCTCCCCCCAGGAAGGTCTTCAGTGGGGTTACGTCAGGTTCGGTACTGGGGCCACTCCTGTTCAGTGCCTATGTCTCCGAAATAGGGAGGGGGGGTTAGGAGTAGGATGATCCTCTTTGCGGATGACTCAAAACTGGGAGCACTGGCTGATGGGGAGGAAGCGAGAGAGAGAGAGACAGTCCAGAGGGATCTGGATACCCTGGAGGGTTGGTCAAGGAGGTGGGGACTGAGGTTTAATCCAGGGAAGTGTATGGTGCTGCATCTGGGGGTCAGAAACCCAGGTCATGTATACACCCTGGGAGGGGCCTCACTGCAAGCCACAGCGAGTGAAAGGGACCTGGGGGTGGTGGTAGACGCTAGAATGAATAACACTGAAAACTGCTGAAGATCTGCGGGAAAGGCAAACAGGATTCTGGGCTGCATTGCCCGGGGAATTACATCCAGGAGGAGGGAGGGAGGGAGGTGATCCTCCCTCTGTATAATGCCTTGGTCAGGCCGCATCTCGAGTACTGCGTGCAGTTCTGGAGACCTCACCTTAGGAAGGACATGGCATTGTTGGAGAGGGTTCAGAGGAGGGCAACCAGGATGAGCCGGGGCATGAGTGAAAGGTCTTATGAGGAAAGGCTGGAAGTCCTTGGGCTGTACTCACTGGAGGAGAGACGGGGGGGCGCCCATGATTGAGGTATTCAAATATGTGAAAGGGATTAACAGGGGCAGAGACAAAGAAATGTTCAGGCTAAGGAAAGGGGGCACAACCAGGGGGCATGAGTGGAAGTTGGAGGGAGGAACCTACAGGGGAGAACGTAGAAGGCACTACTTCACTGAGAGGGTGGTGGAGCCATGGAATGCATTGCCCAGGAGTCTAATGGAGCAGGGCACAGTGGAGGGCTTTAAGAGGGTGGGACAGGTGCATGGGTATAATGAAGCGAAGTTGACCCTCTCGGGGCTGGGGGAGGAGGAGCTACCGCCCAGCAGGGCTGGCTACCGAGCAAACAAGAAAGACCGTTAGGCCCTATTCTGCTGGCTTTTAGTATGATGTTATGTATAATCTGGTGATTTCAAAATATACTCTGAAAACTCTAGTTCAAAATTGCCCCCCCCCTCTCCCCGATTTAAGGGGGAAGGTCCTGAGGTGTTTAAAAAATACAAGAATCCCAGTCCATGTGTGGGAAGTTCTTTGGCTTTCTATGTATGCCAAATTAAACATTAGAGGAAATTGCAAACATTTGTAGAAGAAAGAAACTGCCCATATACAGCCTGCATAGCACAAGAGGAAACAATGTCACATTTTTTATTTTTTTGTTCATTTGTGAAACCACTATGGGGATACCTAGCAAAAAAATTTATTTTTTTATGGCTGCTGAATTTAAATTGAGAGTATAGTGTTAGGAAATGACCCACACCTATGCATGAAATATGACGAAACAATGGCTGTTTTTTTTTTTTTTTTTTATGTTGCATTAAATTTTATATTTGGCAGGCAAGATGCCAAAGGTCAATATACTAGACAGTGATGCCATACAAAACTGTTGGTATTTTGAGTCATAAAGTAATGAATTCTGTATATATGGCTGATAAGGAAAAAAATGACTCAAAAAAAGTTTTCAGATGGTGGAAAGGCTTTGAAATATTTTATTAAATACAAATAGAAACTAAGTAAATAAGAGTTGGATGTAAATAGACACATATAAGAATACTCATAGTTTTAGACTAATACAGAGTTGTCCCGAAAATACTTGATAAGTACTATATTTGTAAATATGTAAATACTTTATGTTGATGTGTATTATTGTTTGCATTTAATTCATGATGTGATTACTAATAAAATACCCCAACTCTTTTCGAGAAGTGCCATGGGATCTTTAATATCTACCTGAACTATCACCAGAACAGGTAGATGGGGTCTCGGTTTAACGTCTCAACCGAAAGACAGTTTTAACGCAGTTCCCGACATGCAGAACCACAATTTTAAAACCCCCTTTTAAACTTTTTCCTTTGTATTCGCCTTTATTTTCAGCGGTGCCAATTCCCTTGGTCACCGCTGACAATTCCTTTTCTTCTTCCAGTTCCCTGTGGGAACCGAAACAATAACTTTTGCCTTTTTCTGTACTAACATTGGGCATCTTTATTTATTTTGTTTAAGGAAAGTTTAGTCACAGTTCCCGTTTTTTTGGTGGGAACCAAACTGCTAAACTAAGGCCCTGTCCACACTACACCGCTCCGGCCCGGTAACGGATGCAATCCATTACGGCTGGGGTCTGGTGCAGTGTGTCCACATTGTGGCGGTGTCCGTTATGGGACCGGCACCGCTGGTCCACATTAGGGGTACCTGGTGACCGTTACGGCAGCACCTGTTCCCAGGATGCAGCTCGGCGCTCGCATCACAGTCCCTACGGGGACCGTTACCACGCATCCACACTTTGCCCGGTAACGTTACCGAGGTGTAGCCAGCTTCATAACCATTGTTGAAACCACCTCATATGTGGTTTCAACAACGGTTACGAAAACGCCTTCTGTAACGTAACAGGTGTAAACGCAAACCATTGCAGTAATGGTTTGGGCACTCTGTAACGTTACAGAAGCATAGTGTGGACGGGGCCTTAGAAACCGCCAGTGATTGGCATGTTTGACAAGCCCAAGAAAAGGACAGGACCCACAGGTTTTAAAAATTGTACTCTGTGCTTTAAACTTCTGGCAAAGGCAGACTGCCACAAGTTGTTTTTCCTGTTTGGATCCTGATCACAATTTTTTCTAGCTGTGAGCTCTGCATCATGTTTTGCCTCAAAACATTAAAAAAAGAGGGCCAAAAAACTTGAAGAAATTATGGCTTCTCAGTCTGCCTCCTCTTCACAACGGGGCTCTGGGGAGAGTCAGGTTCCTCAGCAGAAGCAGAAGGAAAAATCTTCCAAAGGGGACTCTGAGGTCGGGGTGTTTGGACAGGAAGACCTCCGAGTCTACCAAAACAAAAAGATCTGCTGAGCAGGCACTGGAACTGCCACTTGGTAAGAAAAGGCAGAAAGAAAAACATGTCACTGCCCCTCCAGCTGAAGAAGCAAGGGAAATGGCAGTGGACAGAAACAGAATGCCCTCGACTGAGGACGTGGCTGTGACTTGGAAGTTCTTCCACGCTTTCCAAACTGTGGGAGTCTTTATGGCCATGCAAGCCTCACCTCTCTAGACACCGCAACCTATAGCAAGGCCTGTGGCGGAGGAGGCTGATATGTTTTACGAAGAGGAGAAGGAGGAGGATGAGCCCATAGAGCCTGATGGCTCATCCGGTCAGTAATTCAGTTCCCCTACTAGGGCCTCAGAGGAGTTCTCCTAAGATTATTGCTTTGTGAGGCAAGTGGCAAGCACCCTCAATCTCTGTCCTCAGGAAACTGCAGAGGACGAGGATGAGGTGGAATTTTTGGACATGATGGGCCAGCTCCCACAAAAAGGGTGTTCCTGCCCATACACAAGTCTTAGGAGAGGGTCACTTTAAAAATTCTAGCGGCCTTCACTTTGGCAACTGGTATTGATAAGAGGACAGAAAACAAATACCAGTTGGAGAGGCAGGGCACTGAGTACCTTAACAGTCACTGTGACCATGAAGGAATAGTTCAAACTGCTGCATGTGACAAGGCTAAGGTCCCACTTTTCTCTTAACAACCGGAGACGGATTCCAGGAAACTAGATTTCATGGGCAAAACAATTTACAGCACAGCATCCCTTTTGCTTAGGCAGGCAGTCTATATGGCCT
This sequence comes from Neoceratodus forsteri, assembly GCA_016271365.2. Taxonomy (NCBI): domain Eukaryota; kingdom Metazoa; phylum Chordata; order Ceratodontiformes; family Ceratodontidae; genus Neoceratodus; species Neoceratodus forsteri. The sequence goes on along the minus strand of JADMNL010000026.1, from coordinate 58,310,394 downwards.
GTACAGCTCAGTACAAGAAAGCCCTCTCTGTAGTGTCCATGAGCCAAAAAAGCTGCTGGTGATCTGCCCAACACAGCAAAGGCTCTTTTGGATGCCACTAAATATCAGTTTCACATGGCTGTAGATGCCAGTGACACCACCTCTAGGGTAATGGCTCTTCGGTGTCCCTCAGGAGGTTTGCCTGGCTCAGGACACTCAGACTAAATCAATGGGGAAATCTTTTCTAGATCTTTCATCAGGCCATACCCTACGGAACTATAGCCACCAGGCAGTAGGTCCACTGCATAAACGTTTTGCAAGGAGTCCACTAGGGGCTGCCCATGACGACGTCCTACATTGACACTTCCCATATAAATGTGGGCAGCCCCTTCCCTCCTCTGTTCTTTCCCACCATCGACCTTACTTTCTGAACCCCATAGAAAAACAACACTTTCAGTCGACCGCTTTCATATATAATACACTAATTTCTCTCCCTAGTTAGTAATCACTTTAAAAAAGTGATTCCCAACATCATGTATGTCGACTAAAGAGTCGTCAAAGCTCTTCAGATACTACAAATGCGATGAAAAAATGTATTTGGGTGGCTCGTGTGATGTCTACGTGTGCTGCCTCTGTGCAGCCCATAATGTGAAGGCCTGTTAGATCTGCAGAAACTTCAGTACTGCTACCGGCGATGCCGAAAGAACACCTTAGAGACCCATCTACTTAAACAGCAGGTAGCCAGAATGGAGGAGGAGATCCCGGAAAAGAGGTCCACCGCCTTGCCAGCCCGCTTCTGGGGCTCTCACTCCTCAAAATCCCAGGAGCAGACTTCAAGAAGGTATAAACCCAAGCAGTGGGAGAGGGAATGCACTAAGAAAAGACCTCCCTGGTTTGTTCACAGTCGCCTCGTTAACTCCAGCATGGCCACCTCTGCGCCGTCAACTGCTCCAGCAGTGACGACACCAGTCATCCAGACTGTCGACTCTTCCAGGTTGGGGCAAGCTGCACGGCTGGTGTGTTGCCTTCGAAGCTTAAGGCTGGATTTGTTCCCTGGATATGCAGGAGCATACCTGCATATCAAGATTTGCACCCCACCCCCAGAATATCTCACCTTTTGTTTTGGGGAACACTACCAGTTCAAGGTATTACCCTTTGGCTTATCATCTGCACCAGGGTCTTTATCATATGTTCAGCAGTGGTGGCAGCAGCCCTTCACAGAGGATTATATGTCTTCCCCTACCGGGATGACTGGCTTCTCAAGGCTCACTCAAGGAGCAGCTTTTCACACGCAGCATGCACCAGATACCTGTTCAGTACTCTAGAGATTACTGTCAGTATGCCAAAGTCAGTCTTAACCCTTGCCAATGTCTACAATACATAGGGGCAGCCCTGGATACAGCCTAAGGCTTACTTAGCCTTCCTGCCCCAGGATAAGGTCAAGCGTCTAACTGCATAGGCCCAGATGGTCTATAACAACAGGTATGTCGCAGCCAGAACATTCCTGAGAGTTCTAGGCCTGATGGCAGCGGCAGTTGTCACTGTGCCACTGGCCAGATTACATATGAGAGTCCCGCAGTGGTTACTAAGAGTCCAGTGGGACCAACGTACAGATGACCTGGAACAGAAGGTTCTAGTAACTTCCCTGTCTGAAAGGTACTTCAGAGGTGGATGTAACTCTGCCATTTATTGAAGAGGGTTCCCTTCCTGGTTCCTTCCCGACACCAGATTCTCACTACAGATGTCTTGGGGACAAGCTGGAGGGCACATCTGGGTCCTAGTTAGACACAAGATACATGGACCAAAGTGAAGAGCACCTTTCACGTAAATTTCCTAGAAATGAGAGTGGTTCTGTACAGCCTACAGGCATTCCAGACTCATCTATCCCGGGTCCTCTGTTAATACAAGCGGACAGCATAAGCATGATGCACTACATCAACAAGCAAGGGGAACTCATTCCTACCCCTGTGCATTGAAGCAATGAGAGTCTAGTATTGGGCTCTGGAACACGGTCTAGAACTGTCAGCAGTACATGTTCCAAGTCCAGAGCATCTCCCCAAAAAGAGCAGGCTTTGGCCTAGCTGTGCTTCAAGGCCTCCTTTTTAGGCCTGTGGCCTCCAGCCACCAGACTGTTTTATTGTCAGTACTTGTTCCATAGATGTGGCCTGATAGAGAAATCCTTGAAGAAGATAGGACAGTCACATCAGGGGTAGAAATAAGGTTTTGCCAATGGGGAGCCATGAATAGCTCCTGGACATCAGCAATTTTTGGTGAACCAGGAGCTACTCAGGCCAACCAGGAGTTATTGCCTAAAAATGAAGAAAAAGAGGTCCATATGAAAAACGTCAATTTTTAATTTTTTTTTTTTTTGGTATTGTTTTGCCTGGCAGGGACAAACACATAACTATAATACTAGGCAGAACAAGAATAGAGAAGAAGAGAGAACAGAGAAAGCAGAAGACAAGATTTGGGACAGAATGACAGACAGAGGCAGAATATGTAGAAGAAGGCAAGCGAGTAAAGGAACAGAGTAGAAAACCTAACCTGCTTTGAAGATTAAAATTTCATAAGGAGACTGTCACTAGACTCTCATTAAATAAAGATATATATTTTGTGTGTTGTCTTTTTTTTGTTTTGCATGTTGTACACATTGTTTTTGTTAAAGATTGTGTAATGCAGTTCAGGGTTTGGGAGGGTGTCTAAATAGTTTAAAATCATGCAAGTATCACAAGCAGCTAAGAATTCCCCACAAATTATAAGTCGCTTAGTCTTCATCTGAATTTTGTTCAAAATGATGATGGAGGTCCTCATCATTCTCACTTTCACTAGAAGATGTAATGTGAACGTCCTCCACTACGGAGACTTTGCTTTGGCCTGCTGTCGAGGACTTGTAAGGTTTTGCTCCCAACCTATGTTTTGTTTTACGAACCACTCTTTTACTGATGGTGTGCTACAAAAATCTTCTGGTTCTGGGCCCTCCATGGAGATTAAGAGCAAGTCCGCTATGGTGCTGGTCTTCAGATTAGCTCTCTAGTCAGAAAAAATTATTTTCATAGCTGAGAATGCCCTCTCTAGTGTTGCATTAGATATTGGATACACTAGTACTATAGCTATGACATGAAGAATGTTTCTGAAGTATAGAGATTTTCTCTGGAAGATTACATGCCATACCTCAAGGAATGAGAGCTGCTTGTGATACTTGCTAATATTCTGTTTCAACAGTTTCCATTCTGTCATTGCAGTATGCACATCGCATCCATTCTGCAGCAAGACAGGAGAGAAGTGGTCAATAAGAAACTGGATCTCCTCATTTCCAAATTCAAAGCTCATTAAATTGTCAGGCCAATTTGCAGGGTCAGTGACAGTGCCATTCGTTAACAGTGGGTCTTCTGCAAAGCCCAAGAAGCTGGTTGAGACAGTCCATTACACTGTTTACAGTCCCTTCACGTTCCTTGGCAAGGGCTGAAAGAACATCTCCTATTGCCCCTTGAGCACAATTTCTTTAAACACTGCTGTCCCTTCCTCATTGATAACCACTTCTCTCCTGAACTTGGCCAGTGTGGTTCCATCCTCTGCCATTAGATTTTCTGCTTCGAGTACTGTACTTACAGTGTCCATTACAATGGGAAAGGATATATGGGCATCCTGAAATGCACGGGAGACTGTTGAAAGACCTGTGAGTATGTCAAAATAGAAGTGTGAGAGTAGCAGAAATTTAACATTTCATATCTGTTTTCTAAACCCCTTAACTTTCGCCTTGTCTGCTGGTGGAATATCCCGTCTGGTGTCAGACACAAGCTCATCCCAATGACCCAATATGCTGCTGAAATTATGAAGCACAGCATGGAGAGAATCCTTTTTATGTGAGAGCCATCGTGTTCCTTGTGACCTTTTAAACGTGATGCAGGTGGTTTGATTGGCTTCAGCCACTCTCTTCAACTCTCTGTAACGTTTTGAGGAGTTCTCATAAAAATAGAATATTGAGATCAACTATGTTGTCAATGGTCTGGGAAAAATAGGTGTTTTAAAAGCATCTTTAGCTGCTAATTCAAGCCTGTGCAAAACGCAATGAATGGCAAGAAGCCATTGGCACTCTTCTTTCAATAATGCCATCAAACCCTTATTACGTCCAAAATTGACGGACGTACCATCTGCTCCTGCGCCAATGCAGGATAACTGTTTTAGGTCAACCGTGTTCTGACCCAACAATTGAGAATGTGCGGTAGACATTGCAGACCTCAAACCACTTGCATCAGCAGACTCTACATCAATTAATCCAATGAACTTTATAGTAGGTTGCCTATCCTCGAGAATTTTGGCATAAACTATCTCCTTCTCCGTGGTGGTCCTGTCAGTTGTCCCATCCATAAAGATTGAATGATATCTGTATGGAGTTGCTTCTCCTGTGAAATTACTCAGAATTGGTTTTCTTAAGTGATCGGCAATAGCTTTGACGTATGTAGCACACGCTTTCTCATTGGCATAAGCATCACCAAGTTCAACACCGTGTCTCTTTTCCAGTGATAGTAGTCCCTTGAATTTCAAGAAGGGGTCCTCTTCTTTGACCAGGTAGTAGGCAATATCAAAAAGTTTCTCTGATTTGTATAAAGATTTTTTATTCATTTTTAACATACATTTCTCTGTTTCACCACCTGAGGGCATATTAGCAGCTAAAGCAGCAGCCATTGCTCGTGTATGGCTTTCTGATACAGCATGCCTCTCACAGTTTGTTTTTTTTTAACATTGTTAGTTCCACTGATGTACTACGAATCCACATTGCTCATTTTACCAGCTCTAATTGCCCACTTTTTGAATTCATCTAGTTTCTCTCTACAAAACTTGCACCAAATCTTGGTTGCAATACCATGTTTTGCTTCAAACTGTGGCCATGTCATATCTGGATTTTCCTTTTGACACTGCCACGAGCGCACTGTGGATACATGACAGGAATGGGCCTGTTTTTTCTTTTCCTTAGTTGTGGTAGCAGCCTCACTGACGGTACTAGCTGGTGTTATAGTCAGTGGCATCAAAGAGGAGGACGTTTGTCCTGTTTCATCCAATCCAGGCTGCTTGCGTTTGCGTGAAAGCGCTGAATCCAAAACTTAGAAGTGACATGATTACCACCACGGGAAGGAGATAGGTTGGGCCTTGATGAATTAATTAAGAAATGTTAATTACAACAGCTGAACGTGATGAATTGAGATGTTGTAGTTCAGGGACAAAATAAAATGAAGAAAATGACTTCACTGGCTTTGTCTCTTTTTTGTAACTACAATGCAGGGATTTTTTTTTTTTTATCAAGGTTATATAACAGTTACCAAGCTGACCACAAGGCTAAAATGAACCTTGTAATAAGTCGTGCAGATGCTCACAGGTCCAGGGACCAGTTAGCCAAGCTAGATGTTATTTTTTTAATCAAGGTACAACAGTTAACAAGCAGACTTAGACTACATAGGCTAAGGAACCTTGCAGTGTAGTCGTGTTAATGCTTACAGGGTCCTGGGACCACTTAGACAGGAAAGATAGATAGATATATATATATATATATATGTTTTTTTAGCCTGGTCAAGTTATCAAGATAGAACAAATTCAACTGGCCATACTGCACCTTTTCAAGGTGCTCAAATGAGAGGGTCCTGTGTATGATGTCAAGCTACTTTAAGTACAGGGATCCCCACCTAGTTTAAAAAAATGTTTGTGATCACAAAACACGGACATATTTGTGAGCCATTCTGTCAGCTTTAAAATGTAAAAATGGCCAAACAAAATTACTGAAACCTGTGTTCACAAACTGAAAAATTTTTTTCTTTCTTTCAGCTAAATCCAAAAATTCCTTTTGGTTTCTTTCAGCTAAGCAACAGGTTCACTTGGCAAAAATGTGCTTGCTTAGAACAGAAATATTTAGAAGTTTAATTCAGAAATTATTTTTGACAGAAATATTGTTTGAATTATTCAAAGCTTTTGTTCGGTTAAACTTTAGTCAATCTCCCCTTCCCCTGAACAGCAAACTTCAGCTGCTTCAGAATAACCAAAAAAAAAAAAGGAAAAAACTGGGCAGTTCTGTGGGCTTTCTAAATCACAAAGACGTCTGCTCACTCCCCCTCCCCCACAGCAGTAATTTTCTACGTTTGTTTCCACAAAAGCAAAGTACAAAAATTCTGAATCTCCTAAAGGTCTGGTTAGATTGAAGCACAACTCTGTGTTGCCTTAGAAATATAGCGATATTGAAGTTTCACACTGTTAATATCTGAGGTAATTAGTGATTCAAGTAGTCTATACAGCTTGTCTCTACGATGGTTCTCTATCAAATGCCATGAGGCAAACTGCTTCTGACTATATAAATATGCATGTCCTGCCCTCCAAATAACACTGACTGGATGACAGATCGTGTGTGACAGATAGGCATACCAATGTCTGCCACACATTATCTCTTAGCAAGTGAAATCGGCACCCGATTGGCCATGCACAATAGAACGGCATGTGATTAGGGCACTCTTCCCTCTTCTGAGCATACAGATGCCACTGAAGCTATTCTGGACAATGAGGAAGTTCTCCCGTCGTTCAGAAACACTCCGCACATGGTAATCAGAGTGGAGAGTGCGGTGACAACAGTATTCCGTTCCTAAATCTGCACCAACTCACCAGCATGAACGTGCTCATAATAAACGGTGCTGAGATGTGTATGCTGAGTGACTGCAAAGGCAGCCTCAGATCATCAGCAAGGCAATATAAGGTTTGTTTTAAACGCATAAATGAAGCGACAGCTTGTGGCATAAATAATTTTAGCCTGACTTACGTTCCTTAAGTTAAGAAACTGTCATTGTTGCCCTGCTGAGGATCTGACTTGGTTGATGGATCCTTAGCTCTGCTATGCCGTCGTTCAAGAGAGACTTTTTAGATAGAGGGGCGAGGGTTAGCACTTTCCTAGTCACTGCCTTTTAAATCAGTAGTTCACTGAAACGACCCTTTGGTGGGCGATCCCCACACACACAGTGAATCCTACTGCCATGCATCAGCTCTCAAACTTCAGTTCGGTATGCAGGACTGACACAAACTGTGTAGTTTGCTAGGTGCCAGGACTTGCATTGTTTGTCTACTGCTCTGTTCCATGGCCGCATTGTTCCGCCCCAGGTTTTCAATTGACCCCCAGCAGATCTCTGCTAATTTCTTAACCCAGGAATCACTCATTATGATTAAACTTAATGCAGTCAGCCTCCTGTGTTGAACTGCCCGGAGAGATGGAATTTTATGTAAATTATGGAACTCTCAGTTAGCTCATGCCACTTTCAAACTGCTGCACTCTGAGTGCTTCAGATTCTTTACTCTGCCTGCCTAGTAAGGATGTCCAGGAGGGCTCTCCTTGAATTGTGTCTGACTAAAGTTTAGCTGTAGATAAGTACTTATTTTCAGTTTAATTTTAAATTGCTGCCTTAGAAACATTGTTTAGTAAATCAGTGTTTTAGTAGTTTTTTATTTATATTCGCGGTTCCCTCACAGTTCCTTGGAACCGAGGGTTCTGCATCTATTTTAAATGTTTTTATCTCAGTTTGTTATTATATAGAGATATTTAGCGGTCGGTTCCTTTAACCGCTTTAGTTTTGTCTAAATTTAATAATTTTCTCGGTTCCTTTTTCTTCAGGAACCAAATAGCGCTTGGTTCCAGGAACCGCTAACTATAGTTATTTAAAGTAATCTCCAGTTCAGAGTTACTTTAAATAACGTTTTTTTGAAGTAATCTTTTTGCCTAGCTTAAATGTAAGAGGTCCATTTGGATAAACCTAAAAAAACGCACAGGACCCACAGATGTTAAATGTTGTGAGTCTTGTGGGCAACTTATAGCAAAAGCAGATAGACATTCTCTTTGTATTTCTTGTTTGGGTATAAGTCACGTATTTGCCTGTTGTGATATTTGTAAGACCTTTTGCCCAGAAACATTAAAGAAAAGGTCTAACATTTTGGAAGAGATGACTTCTGCTTCTGGGGATAATTCTGCTTCTTCCTCCTCCCACAAAAAGGATGGAGGTAAAGCCAAGGATCCTGACAGGAGTTCAGATAAATCTGAATAAGGTAAAACAAAAAGGGCTGTGGAAACAGGCACTGAACCTGTTCCATTAAAGAAAAAGTGTAAAGAAAAGCATGTCGCTGCGCCTCCAGCCGAGAAGGCTAAGGAGCTCCCAGCAGACAAGCATATTATGCCCTCGGCTGAGGACATTGCTAAGGCACTACAAGTGTTACAGGCCCTACAGGGTGCAATCCTGGTTCCTACACCGACTGCCCCGGTTCCTCCTGCAGCCCCAGCAAGGCAAGAAGTGCTGGAAGTGTTTGGTGAGGAGGAGGAGGATGACTTTGAAGGGGAAACTATAGATCCAGAGGTTTCTCCTGAGCAAGAGTTTGGATCTCCTCCCAGGGGTCCTGAGGAATACTCCTCCCACTATGCTTTTGTTAAGAACATGGTGGAAACCCTGAACCTTACTCTTCAGGAAACAGAGGAGGATATGGAGGAGGCAGACTTCCTAGAAATGCTGGGGTTAACCCCCACGAAACGTCTACTTCTGCCCATGGATAAATCTTAAAGAAAGCTGCAGTGCAGATTTTTAAAACTCTAACCTCTATCCTTGGTGTGGATAAGAAAGCTGACAAGAAATACCAGCTGGACAGAACTACAGCTGATTTTCTATTTATGCATCCTGATCCTGAGGGAGTAGTCCAAGCTGCTGCCTGTGACAAGGCCAGCATCCCATTGGCTACCCATCCACCAGACAAAGATTCAAGAAAAATGGATGCTATGGGAAAGAAAGGGTACATGGCTGCCTCTTTATTAGTTAGGCAGGCCAGTTACATGGCATATTCAGTGCAGTACCAAAAGCTATATGGAACACTGTTCTAGCTTTGGCTGACAGGGTCCCAGATGAAGTGGTTGTAGACTTGCAAGATACAGCAAGGGCTGTACTTGATGCTACCAGGTACCAATTTCATATGGCAGTGGATGCCAATGATACTGCATCCAGGTTAATGGCTTTCAGTTTCACTTAGGAGGTTTGCATGGCTTAGAGCCACCAACCTAACTTTAGACACCCAGGCCAAAGCAATGGATTTCCCCCTAGAGAACAACAACTTGTTTGGGGATAAAACAGATGCATACGAAAGAAGGTGGAGGAATATAAATCCACCTTCGGAGCAATTCAAGGATAGGCCCTTCACCTCCTATAGATCCCAGAGTAGGGGAGGTAGGGGTGGTTTTTACCCCAGACCTTTCTTTCAAGCGCAAGCCTCCCAGCCTCAGCAGCAAGCTAGAGGTTATCTTAGAGGAAGGGGCAGGAGAGCCATGAGAAGAGCGGCTCCTGCACCACAGGTTCAGGCACAGCCCACACAGAATCCCTGACGGGCTAGTGCAGGTCGCATCCCCTATTACAGGACCACCAGTAGGTGGCAGACTGGCTCATTACCTTCACGCTTGGCATTCCATCACCACAGACAAGTGGGTGCTGGAGGTAGTGAGCCAGGGCCTGGCACTCGGTTTCAAATCATTCCCAAAGCTGAGAACAAGAACCTTTGCTCTGGTAACAGCTGCACACAGGATTCTGTTGGAAGCAGAGGTAAAACATCTGCTAACAATCAAAGCAGTAGAGGTAGTGCCTCTAATAAGCAGGGGAAAAGGTTTTTATTCCAGGTACTTCCTCATGAGGAAGAAAAACCGGGATTGGCGGCCTATTTTGGATCTAAGACTTCTGAACAAGTACATTTTGAAACCAAAGTTCAGAATGGTCACTCTTGCCATAATCATTCCTTCAATGCAAAAGGGAGACTGGCTAGCCTTCCTAGATCTAAGGGATGCTTATTTCCATATTCCCATCAGACCATCTCACAGAAAATTCTTGAGATTCAGGCTGGCTTCAGGCCATTATCAGTTTGCAGCTCTCCCTTTTGGGCTAACTTCGGCTTCAAGGGTTTTTACAAAGTGCCTATCAGTGGTGGTAGAATTTTTGAGAAAACAAGGTATAACAGTCTTCCCCTACCTGGACAACTGGGTAATAGTAGGACAGTCTGCAGCATGCAGTACAGTCACTGGCGCTCACAAAATCCACACTAAAGTCCCTGGGATTTCTGATAAACGAAGAAAATCTCAACAGGTACCACTCCAGGTGCTGGAGTTTATTGGAGCAGAACTAAATACCAGACAGGGCAGAGCCCTCCTGCCACAGGACAGGGCAAAAAGCATTCTGAAGATTGCAAAATCATTTGTGTCTGGGAGACCCAGAACAGCCAGAGAATTTCTCAGGCTACTAGGCCACATGGCATCTGCCACAGCAGTGGTAATGGGCTCCAGGCTTCAAATGAGAGATATTCAGTTCCATCTCAGACAGTATTGGTCTCAAAGGACGGATCCTATGTCCAAACTGGTTCCAGTCACAGAAAGTTTAGTCCAGGCCTTACAATGGTGGCTGGATGAGAACAACCTCAGGGTGCGTGTGCCTTTTATAAGGGAATAACCTTCAGTAATCCTCACAACAGATGCCTCTCTTCTAGGCTGGGGGGCACACATGTTAGAGCACACAGCAAGTGGTACATGGTCCCCCCAGGAGTCTCTGTTGCACATAAATCTCTTGGAGGTCAGGGCTGTTTACCTGGCTTTGAAAACATTCCCTTAACGGCAAAACAAGGTGGTGCAAGTCAGAACAGACAACCCCACAACCATGTATTACATCAACAACAAGGAGGTACCAGGTCACATCTACTGTGCACAGAAGCAATGAGACTGTGGTCCCTAGATACTCCATGGGAGTATCCCTGTCAGCCATGCACCTTCCAGGGAAAGACAGTGTGCTGGCAGACTCTCTAAGCAGGAGAAGTCAGGACCACCACGAGTGGTGCCTGAATACTCAGGTACTGTACAATTTTCAGAAAATGGGGCACTCCAGAGGTGGATCTCTTCGCCTCCCAGAAACCACCAGCTTCCAATGTACTGTTGCAGGCTCCTCTAACGGCACAATCCCCTGGATGCCTTGGCCCCGATTGGACAGGGAAATTTCTGTATGCATTCTTCTTTTCCTATGATATTGAGGACCCTACTGAAATTGAGGTCCCAACCAGCAAAATGATACTGGTGGCTCTGGATTGGGCGAGACAGCACTGGTACTCTCTTCTGCTGTCTCTGTCAGTGATTTCCAATCAAGTGCCCAGGAGGCACAACCTGTTAACCTCCTCTCAGGGCAGGATCCTGTACCCCAATCTCACATCACTGAGGCTCAAGGAGTGGCTCTTGAGGACTTAGTTTGCTAACCTTAATCTATCAGAACAGGTGCTAACAATGCTTAAGGGTTCCAGGAAGCTTTCTACTAAGCAGACATATGCCTCTAAGTGGAAAAGATTTACAATATGGTGTACAGGTAAAGGTTTGAGCCCTTTCCGGGCTGATTTGGCTGTTCTTCTAGATTACCTTACACATTTGCATTCCTTAGGCCTGAAGCCTTCCACCCTCAAGGTTCACTTAGCTTCAGTCTCTGCTTACCTGTCAGTTGGTAAGGAGAGGTCTATGGCTTCTCATCCAGTATTTAGAAAATATTTTAAAGGCCTTAATCTTCTGCACCCTCCCCTAAGGGAACCGTTCCGCCTGGAATCTAAATATTTGCATTGCTAAACTCATGGATGCACCATTCAAACCATGGCAACCGAGATTTGAAGTATGTCACTTGGAAAACTGTTTTCCTGGTTGCCATTACTTCAGCCAGAAGGATCAGTGAGTTATAAGCCCTGTGCACAGATGTGGACTACATCTCATTCCACAGGGACAAGGTGGTCCTTAGGACTAATAGAAAATTCCTTCCCAAGGTGGTATCTGATTTTCACTTGAATCAGTCTATCACTCTACCTGTCTTCTTTACAGACAACTCCAGTTCTCCAGAAAGGAGACTTCACTCCCTTGATGTCAAAAGGGCTCTTAGCCACTACATTGACGGAACCAAGTCTTACAGGACAAGTCAATAACAGCCCTTTCTCACATATGGTGAAGTTGGTAAGGGTAGAGCTGCAACAAAACGTACAATTGCTCGCTGGATAGTGGCATGTATACAGTTTTGTTATAGTAAGGTGGGTAAACAGGTACCTCTGGGCCTGAGAGCACACTCCACCAGGGGCACAGCTGCTTCACTGGCAGCTTCAAGAGAAATTCCGCTACTGGAAATCTGTAAAGCAGCTACATGGAAAACAGTACACACCTTCACAAAGCATCACAGCCTGGACTTGCAATCCAGAGGTGATGCTAGGTTTGTACAGCAGTACTGCAGAGCCTGTTTCCAAATAGGTTCTCTGCCCAAACCCAAAGGTACTGCTTGGTAGTTCTGATTAAGCTTAATCATAATGAGTGATTCCTGGGGTTAGAAGAAAAATTACTCACCTTAGTAATCTTGTTTCTTCAAAGGGATCACTCATTATGATTAAAGACCCTCCCTACATCCCCTACTAGAACCTATAGAAGTTGCTCTGTATCCCTGGATTAGGGTTTTTTCTTTTCTCCTGTATAGGTTAAGATAGAGACTCACTTTGTTTAGCCAGTTGGTGTCCAGGTGGTCTCAAGTTTCTTAGGTTTGTTGGTTAAGGATGTGTTGACCTGAAAGGGCAAAAAATATTATTTTTTAAGGTTGTTAATTTTTAGCTAGTGGGTCTTTTGCCTAGTTAGGCTTCTTAAGAATCTGAAGCACTCAGAGTGCAGCAGTTGCTAGGGCAGCAGTTTGAAAGTGGCATGAGCCAACTGAGAGTTCCATAATTTGCATAAAATTCCATCTCTCCGGCAGTTCAACAGAGGAGGCTGACTGCATTAATTTAATCATAATGAGTGATCCTTTGAAGAAACAAGATTACTATGGTGAGTAATTTATTCTTCTGTACCGTCCTCTGATATCCTAGCTGAACATGCCCACCCCTCTCTTCTCATCTGATTCAGAACAACTACACAGTAGCAAGACAGGCATGAGCCGAAGGAAGCGTTCATGCTGGAATTACTTATTTTTAGTGCAATATAAATAAAGTGTCGTGCCAGATAGGGCTATGAACACTGACATGCTCAAAAAAGTCCCATTTTGAAACGAGGGCTGAAAACTGTTTTATTTTAAAGGCAGATGTTGAAGCCGTGATTTCCTGGCATGCACAGTAACACTTCCCGGTAATGCGCATGTCTGGAAATCACAGCTTCAACTTTTGCTTTTAAAATAAAACAGTTTACAGCCCTCGTTTCGAAATGGGACTTTTTTTTGAGCATGTCAGTGTTCACAGCCCTATCTGGTAAGGCGCTTTATTTATATTGCACTAAAAATAAGTAATTCCAGCATGAACGTGTCTTCCCATGACCTAGACAGGCGCGGAGCCGAAATTGCAGACAAGTATGCTCTGCTGTTTTTCTCCTGTGACTAGCTCAGCACCGTAGGGCAGCGCCTGCATTGCATGTATGCTTGGAAGCAGGCACTATTTAAGGCAGAATGAGCGCTAGTTAGCGCTTGGCGCCCCCTTATTTCGGACCCTGCACATACTTACCGTAACAGTAGATGCTTGAGAGAATCTACTTCCTTAGGCCATGCTGCCCCACCCTCCAGCCCCGAGAACTTAGAGCTGTGTAACTCCTGTCTCTTTCTCCAGGAAGGATTACCTGCTGCTTCCTGCCTCACCTAGTAGGCAGAGCCGTAGATTCTCTCCTGGTTCTCTGAGCATGATTGCCAGTGGGAACTGAGGAGGGAAGGGGCCGTCCAAGTTTATACGGGAAGTGCCGACATAGGACATCGTCATGGGTGGCCCCTGGTTGGACTGCTTGCAAACAGTTTCCATCTCGTCCTAGTGCCTGCCAGCTGTAGTTCCATAGGTGTGGCATGATGAAAGAGATTCTCTCGAAGATCAACTTATGGTAAGTACATAACTGTTTTTTCCTGTTTGTTGATAAAACTGAAGCCTACATGAAAAGGTGGATAAATATAAGACCACCTACAGAAGCAACATTGAGAAGGAGAAGGCTTCCACTTCCCATGGAGCCTTTGAAAGGGGAGTTAGGGGCAGGGGTTATGTCTACCGCACTTACGTGACTTACGATTACCCTCCTCAGAGGGGTTTCTTCATGGGCAGAAGTAAGCAGGTTGCAAAGCAGGGTGCAGCCACCCCAGCTGCCAAGGTGCAAGCCAAGTAGAACCTCTGACAGTTCTGTACAGGTCGCCCAGCTATTTCCAGTGAGAGGAATGTCGGCACACTATTTCAGGTGTGGAAAAATATTACCACAGAAAAGTGGGTCCTGGAACTAGTAAGCTAAGGCCTCTCCCTACAGTTCAGAAAGCTTCCAAAGCTACAGGCACCCAGGGCCTTTCCACCTCATACTCCAGCAGAAAGTTGAAGGTCAAAAAGCTGCTGCAGTCCAAAGCAGTGGAACAAGTTCCCTCTGCCCAGTGGGACAAGGGCCTCTACTCCAGGTACTTCTTCACCCACAAGAAAAATGGGGAGTGGCAACCCATTTAAGACCTAAGATTTCTGAACAAACACTTGGAAAAGGAGTAGTTTAAGATGGTGATGCTGTCCACAATGATCCCATCTCTGCAATAGGGACATTGGTTGGGGTCTCTGGATCTGAAGGATGCCGACCATTATCTCGTTAAGGCCTTCCTACAGAGAAGTACCTCAGTTTCAGGGTAGGGAGCTGCCCACTATCAGTTGCAGCCCTACCTTCGGTCTGTCTTCAGTGCCAAGGGTCTTCACAAAGTGCCTTGCAGTGCTTGCAACTCGCTTGCAAAGACAAGGTGTGGTGGTCTTCTCTTACCTGCATGACTGGTTAGTGTCAGGAGGGCTGTACCAAGAGGCCAGGGCCTCCCTCCAGCTCACCCAGCCAACTCTGGAGGATCTGGGGTTCTCAGTAAACTTCCCAAAGTCTCAGAACCTGTGCAGGTCCTGAACTTCAGAGGAGCATTGCTGGACTCACTACAGGGAAAGCTTTCCTCCCCTCAGGAGAGGCTGGTAAGCCTCACAGAACTGGCAAAGTCTTTCAAAGCTGGACAACCTAGACCAGCAGGGGTTTATCAACTGCCGCTGGGACTTATGGCCGCCTCAACAGCTGTGGCCCCAGGCACCAGATTTCAAATGAGAGAGACTTTCAGTACAACTTAGGACCCACTGCTCCCAAACCCGGGACCCTCTATCAAAGTTGATACCAGTTACAAAGTGCCTCTTAAAGGCATTGGAGTGGTGGAAGGGGGATGAGAACCTCAGAGAGAGAATCCCCTTTCTCCAGCTGTCACTAACAGTGGTACTCACTACAGATGCCTCCCTCCTCGGATGGGATGGGGAGGCTCATCTGGGAGGACCTCACCGTAAGAGGGGTGTGGACCCCATTAGAGTCCTAGGAGCACATAAACCTCCTGGAGCTCAGGGCTGTATACCTGGCATTGCAGGCCTTTTCCTCCCACATCAGGGGTCAGTCTATCCATATCAGGACAGACAGTATCAACACCACCTACTACATCAATGAGGAACAAGATCTTCAAAGCAGTGCACAGAGGTAGTGAAGATCTGGGATTTAGCATATGAGTTAGAGGTGCAGATGTCTGCAGTGCACCTACCAAGAAAGGACAGTGTCTTCGCAAATTCCCTTAGCAGAATCAGCCAAGGCAACCACGAATGGACCGTGAACAAGCTTTGTTCGCCCCTGGGAAAGAGGGCACTGTGGCTGGCACATTGTATTATGTTTTGTTATAGGAAGTCCAGAAAGAAGCTTCCTGGTACGTTTCCTGTCACTCCACAAGGGGTATGGCCACTTATTTTGCCTGTTTCAAAAATGTTTTGGTTGCTGACATTTGCGCTGCAGTCTCATGGAGCACCGTCCGCACCTTCACTAAACATTACAGTCTGGACATAGTCTCTCATAGACATGTTGGCTTTAGGCTTGCTGTACTGCAGAGCCTCCTGTCCTGAAAAAAAAAAAAAAACATACATATGTACCATCCTCCCAGTTTTACTTGGGGCTGCTTGGAAATGGTTCCTAAGGTGTAGCCTAATGGAGGAGATATCCTCTAAGAAGCTAGAACAGTTTCATAAGAATTCATCATAACAGTAGATCTTCAAGAGAATGTCCTCATTAGGCCATGCTGTCCTTCCCACTTCTGCTTCAGTGAGGGATACATCAGATGCTGTGCCTAAAACCTATTTCATGCATTCTTTATCCAGCCCATGTCTGTCCTTGTATGCCTGGTGCTAGTCTTATCTCCTGGTTCCCCACAGTTGGAGGTCCCTGAGTCAAGGCTATTCTCCAGCGGGGAACTGAGGCGTGATGGAGCTGCCTAAGCTTATATAGACTCAGATGTGAGATGCCGTCATGGGTGGCTAGCAAACGTTTCGGTGTTGTCCTAGCGTGGATGGTTGTAGTTCCAAAGGTGTGGCCTAATGGAGGAGATTCTCTTGAAAATCTGCTGTTATGTCTTCTTACGTAAGTCTTCTTTCCTTCACCCCCATCTCCCTTAGCTTCTTGGCCAGCCTACTGTGGAGGATTGACTCAAAGCCCTTACCAAAGTCTACGTATACTGTGTCAGCTGCTTGTCCCTTGTCAGGCGCCCTGGTCCTCCAGTCAAAGAAGTCAGTAAGATAACACTGTAATTGTTGTATTGTACATGAGGGTTTCCAGCTGTTAACCTAACCATTTTAGAATATGAACAGCCTATTGGAAGTGCTCCATGTTAAACCATTGTTTTATAAATGCAATAAAAGTATCCCAGTGGGTGTGGTTAGTAAGAGGTATGCACACAGTGGGGATTTAGGGCTGTGGTTTAAGCCCACAACATGACGGAGTCAAAGAGTAACAAAATATACTGCTGGCCACAAGCTTTGCTATTTCACCCTAGCCTCTCTCTCACACACACACACACACGCACACACACACACACCGGTTGCAACAGGTCTCCTTTTACACATTAACACAGTAAGTGGAGTTTCTGATGCCAGTTCCGTCACATTTTAAACTGAGAGCTCTAAACATCGTAGTAGCTGCACGCAGTATTACTCTTGGTGCATTGTGGGCCTGCCTTTTACACACACGGAGGAGCTAGTGTTTTGTTCTCATGATAGCCATCCTGTGCCATCTTGCCGCATCATGGCGGCACTAAATGTTGCAGGCTCTTTGGTTTCTAGGTTGTTTGAGGTACCGTGATCGAATAGAAGGTGAACTATCTCTGAATGTAGAACTGGGTTTTTTGTTTAGTTAGCCTACTGAAAAAATAATTGGTTCAGTGAAAATCACAACGGTGTGTACAGCTGCAAACTTTTGTTTTCACTCCTAATAAAACCACTTTTATATATCATTTTTTTTGTTTCATTTACAGAATCAAAGATGGAGTTGGCTGCCTCTGATGAATAACGTGTTCCTCCTAAAGATCCCCTGTCTGCTACCTAAACTATCATTCCTCTGTGCCCCTGGCCGGAAGAACTGTGGTGCCATGTAATACACAAAAAAAATCTTTGTTGCTTTAAATAGGCTGCAAAAAAAAAAAGCAGTTAAAAATCTCTGACCAATATATAGATTTTATTTTTTTCGTTTTGTTTGAGGGGCTTGTTTTTTCCCCCCGGTAGGGCTGTGTGCCCGATTTCCCCCCCCAATTGTCATGGCCACATCTTATCCTCCAAGAGAGTGGGCAGACATTTGTCTTTGCGTACAACACCAGTGCTGATCTGTGGTCAGCTGGCAGGGGTAGAGGAGTGTTGATAAGCCTGGGACTTTTGTCACAGAAACCAAGCATTTCATCTCCTGGACATACTCGCCTCCCACCAGCCCCAGAGCTGGCAAACCAGAACCAAGACATAAACCAGGGGGGCCCAGGTGGAAGTGTTTTTCTTTTGGTCTTTGTTTGTTTTAGGGTTTTTTCTTTAAACATATACAGTATAAGCTCATTTATCCAGATGTGCTGGGGACAATGTAGTTTCGATAAATGGGGTTTGGATAGGTGAGAGCACTTTACAATGAAGCCTGTTGAGCTAGGAGACGCACCACAGTTTTGGATAATTGAGAGTTTTTTTCATTTGATGTTTGGATAACGGGGGTTTTACTATAATATTTATTTTCCAAATGTTCCGTACAGTGGCGGAGCTAGAGGGGGGAGTGGTCGCCCCTCCGGGTACCCCAGCGTGAGTAGTGGTGCCCCACCACCATCTTTATTCACTGTTTAGTGCCCACTGTGAAGCCCACTTATTGACTGAATGGCCCCCCCCGGCTCCTAAACCTGGCTCCGCCACTGGTTCTGTAACGTCATCCAAAATATAAATAGCTAATGCTCTGAATATGTCGAAGTAGCTACCTAAAGACCTGATTTTACAGAACATACAACTCAGTTAATTTCACTTCAACTTAAAATAATGGTTACGTGGAATCTATTTCTGTTTCCTATCAGATCCTCTTTTTAAATTAAATTTACACTACAATCCTTCTTTTACTCTAGCTGTATTGAATTTCTGGCTAGGGGAATCCCTGTTACTCCCTGTCTTAAAGGCAGTGGGTGACATACATATCAGCCAAGGGATATCAAAAGCTATCGAGAATGCTATCCCATTTAATTGTCTTCCCTGAGGAGACCTTTGTCTTAAGCACATGGTTAAGGGAATCATTTGGTCCAGCAGAAGCTTAGCAGTTTATACCCATGTAAAGAGAATTATGTTTTTGATTTAACCATCAGAGTATTTAAATAGCTTTATAGTCAAGTGTTTTCAATGGGGAGGGGGGGTCCACTGCTTAGATGTTTGATTAAAAAAAAAAAAAAATGGCACAAGGAAAGGGAACATTGCATTTTTAATGGTAACAGCTAAGCAGAGCAAAACTGATGCTGGACAATCACATGCATAATTCCCAGGTCTGTCACTTTAGTGTATAATATATAGGTAGTTTATTATGACTGTATTAATATTTTTTCTCTACTGTTTTTGTTATGAATAAAACTAATTTATAAATAATTGCTTGACTAAACTCTGAAGAAAAAATTTATGATAAAAACGTTTTAGTTGTGTACATTAGCAAAAATGTTTTATGTGGAAAGCCCATTACAAGATTACAGTATGCAGCATTTTCAGTGTAGTTTCTATTCTTTTTTCCCCTCCCCACCTGTTTTCTGTTATTATCTACTGAAGCAAGCAACATCTATAACTGTGTATGTAGTTCACCCTGTGTTGTTGTGCGGCAGAAAGAAAAGTCAAATCAGCCCCCACCCCTTCCACCAAATGCGATCATTATGGCATAACCATATAGTCTGGAGTGTGTTATTCAGCTAATAACCAGGTTTCAAAAGCTTAAAAGAAAAGGCATTTGAGCAGTGGTAGAGGACTATGTACTGCAAGTAACGTAGCGTAGCACAATAGTGTGCTATGCTGTCTGCACGACTTGGGGTTGGCTAGTATGGTTGCAATGTTTCTTTATCATTTGTTTGAATTGAAAGGGACAGACCCTCTCAACTCAGACTCATAATTGTAACATTGCACCCATACTGGCTAATCCTAAATGGTGCAAGTAGCACAGTGTACTATGCTTCACTGGTTACACTGGTGTGTCGGCCTCCACCAGTGCTGGAATTTGAACTGACCTGTGCTGTTCTGTTGTAATAATTGCCTGGTCATGACTGGGTTCCACTGATCACAATGCAGTATTTCTATTATCCCTTCTACGAAGAGCACAAAGAAGATCCTCCACATACTAAATATGCCCTGTTTATTGCATAGCATTGTCTCCCATAGAATGACCATTCCTGCAAGATCAGAACCAGTGCTTACTAAGGTGGGAGATGGAATTGTGTGATGGGGTCAGCAAGAACAATTTAAAACCTGTTTGCATTACACAGTGAGGACGTGTAGCAATGAGACATTTGTTCTTTTTAAATAGTAAATGTCTGACAGCAAGCCTAAGCTTGTTCTGTGACTTTGTAATGATTTCCTTCCTGAGGCCTGTTGAAGGGTGAATGACTATAATGTTGAACGTGTATCTACATTATAAGGCAAAATAGCATTTATGGAAGTGTTGTTTCCTGTGTTGCTGCTTTATGTTGCATTCTTTTTACAGATTACCAATACAACAGTAAACATTGCATTTCTCAGAGGATTTGTGGTCTTCAATTTTTTGGTTTGAAAGTTTTTCTTCCTCTGACTTGTGCTTTAATTTTGGAACCCTGTTTGGAGCAGTACTTCTCCACAAGGTGACATTCCACATCTCATGCCATGGTTTATGGAAATAAAACTGACAGTTCTTGATGAGCAAGGATCTTTGGCAAGAAATATGTGTCCAAAACGTACACATGCAGTTTGGTTAATCAAGCAAAACAAACAAAAAAAAGGCTATCTAGAGTCACCTGGAACATGGCCAGAATTTTTAAGATATGAGCTTTTAAATTTAGAAAAGAAGAACCCCACTGGCCCATCTGGTTCTTACCCCAGTATCTCAGTGGAATAACCATCACACGTTTGTGAGGCTGCTTGGCATAGCCAGGAAAACTTCTTGCAGTTTTTTTTTTTTACTGTAACAGAAATGCACCAGGAACTGATCATGCACACTACCTTGTTGTTGCCAACCGTTTACCTGATGAAACAAATCTGTGCAGTTCTGTAGTGCATACTGGTATAATGTTGAACTGCAAGAACTGTCTTATGCCCAAGGCTCCTGGTAGAGACTGGAAGAGCATAGTGGAGGACTGGTGGCAGCTGTATCTTTAAAGTGAAATGTTGCATGAGACGCAGCAGTGAGAGTGGGGCATGTCATGGTCCATACAGTTGTGACACAGTTTCTTTCTACAGCACATGGCGGTGATTTTACACTACCCTGGCCTGGAGCTCCACTGTCAGTCACTCTTCACAATACCTGTGTCCTGACCCCACTGAGAGCACTGCCAAGGGACACCCATACTAGAGATGTCACAGTATGATGATATGCTGTGGTACCGCTCCCTCATGGTATGCCGTGGTGGTGGAAAGGTGTTTAGAGTTGAACAATTTATGGGAATCCGAGTTGGGAATGATTACATGGTGGGCAGGCTTTGAGAGGATAGATCTATTGGGTTTTACAGGCAGTTCTGGTCACATTGTGGGGTTGGACGGACAGACGTCACTGTCACCTTTTGCAGCAGGTGGGATTGCGAGTCTGACACTCTAGGAAGTCTTTGTCTCACTTGGTGTACAGCAGATGTCGGGATGTAGATCCTGCAACTAAGTACTGACTAAGGCCTTTGGAGTTGGGCACAAAAGTAAATAAAAGTACAGTCAGAGTGGCAGTGGCCTGGCTTCCATTTATAGAAAAATACAAACCAGATGCCACCATCTCTGCCAGTGAGTTATTCTCTTGGAACTCAGACAGTGGTCTCTTTGTCAGCGAAAGGAGTCAGGACAGGTAGCCTGCATCAAGGAGCTGAGGCCTTCTGTTAGGTCAGCAGTAGCTGCCAACAAGCAGCAGCATTGGATGGATCATTGGCTCCATCAGCAGTATCAGATGGTTAACATTGGACAGAGAGAGAAAGGAATCTTCTCAGACAATCTGAGATTCCATGGAGAAAAAATCCTTTGCTGATGTCTCTGGTGTAGAAGGCAGTGGCTGCAGCCGAAGAGGAGAGAAACAGATGTGTGTCATTGTAAAATTAAACTACATCCATTGCCTACTGTAGTGCTGATTTACTGTGTCAGAGAAGGTGACATTGAACACTAAAACATATTGAGTTAGTGGACAGCAGATTTCAAGGGATTGCAGTAGTACAGTTACTTCAGTTTATGGAGCCTGTGTAAATAAAAAAAAAAAGCCCAAAAAATAAAAAACACATTTCATAAGACAAATCCTTTAACAAAATGGTGATAATGCTGTCAAAGCTTATGTTGGGCAGAAATCTGCAGCAGCATGGATTTGCAGGTAGGTGGAAGATGCTAACATGTAGGGCGCCTTTAAAGCCAAAGAACCTCTGTGCAAGCACTGAGGCAATGGTTACCCAAAGGGCATTGGCCGGAAGCCAAGTTTCAAAGAAATACAAAATCACACATGACCCCATAATAATAAAAGCACAGAACACCATAGACAAATTCTGTAGGCAAGATGGAAATATTAAACAAAAAGCACTTTAAACATAAGTCACGATACCATTTTTAGCCAGTCAGAATTCTTTTTACTAAACATTCCAGACATGCATAACCATAATGTGGTCTCGTATGCAAACAGTTAAGTTCAGTTGCCATAGCTCATTACCTCCTCAGGGGTTTCTCTTATTTTCTACAGAGTAAACATATTGATCTTAACATTCAAGTTCCGTCTTTTAAAAACAGAGGTTTTTAGCATGGTTTATGATACATTTCTGTGTTCAGTTCCGGAACCCATTTTTAAGTCCTTTTTCACTTCGCAGTTCTCTCAACCAAAGAACTCTGGGCTCTCCTCTAACCATAAGAGAAGCCAGAACTGTACATATAAACGTGTATGCTGCAATAAATACATAAACGATGTAGCTGGTCTAAATATCCTTGAGTAAACAAATAGTTGTAAACCTGTTTAAAGCAGTGTGTTTTTTCTCAAGAAAAAAAGATGGCCACCACATATGGCTTAGAAATAGCATTGTAGAGCTGGTAAGGATTAAGATCAAGAAAATAAAAATCATGGTGCACAACATAAAAGGTACCTAGAAAATGGGTATGACAGGTATGCTAATATTTTAATTGTAGCTGAAACTAGCTTTTGTGGGGGGCGGGGACTCGTTGCCCTACTGCTTTAAAGCGGTTGATTCAGGTTTTTTTTGGATAATATGGGTAATATTTCAGGAGCTGTGACCACAAAAGCTGGATCACCTCCTTTATGGTTTTCTGATCTTACTTCGAAGGGGAGCTCTTGCAGCAGGCTATAACCATTAGGACTAATGCCGCAAGCCTTCGGACCCACCAGAAAAAACTTAACTAGCAGTACCCAGTGGGACCACCGCCTGATATCGACTCCACCCTATCGCTCACGCTTATAAAGAAGGCGGACCCATCTCCCACCTCAGTTCATATTTCCACGAGACCCACTCTCATTGGGAAAGCTTAGCGCGTGCTACAGCAGTTCCAGTGAAAAGTTTTGATTTTCTTCATTTTCTTCTCTTTCAACCAGTTTTCGTCCTCGTTCTTACCTCCATTCCGGCATACGTCTTCATCGTTGTTTGTCTCTTCCCGGTCCCAAGAAGACGAATTATGCCTGAGGCTGCCAGATTCCATCCAACAATGGCCACTTGGAAGTGCGCCTTCCATCTGGGGCCAGACCACGACAGTGCCGCGTGCAAGATCTGCAAAGGCTTCACCAGCAGGACCCACATTAGACGCCTGAAGGCCTTGAAGGCTCACCTGTTGGCACAGAAGATGGACATCCGCAAAACTCGGGGGGGGGGGCACCGGGACAAGTCTCGCAAGAGGTCCTGGGACAAGGACTGTAGCCAGTCCCGCCATTGATCCTGCTCTCATTCCCCGGACCACCAGAAGCACTTGAAGCCCAAGGAGAGATACAGGCTGGAGTTTCCCGCCAAGACACCGATGCCGGCTAAAGCGGGAACCTCTTTGGACAAGCCAATGAAGGTGAAGGTTACGCTGCTGCATATAATCTCCACTCTGGCAGAGTCTGCCAAGGCCTCTTCAGCACATTCTTCTGCAATGGCTCTACCCAGTTCGGGTAAGCGGCCGAGCAAGGACCCAGGCCCCCAGGCTAAGTCTTCCACTGGGTCCCGTCCTTCCAATTCGGCCACTCGAGCTGATGCCGCTGAATTGCCTAAGGCAGAGGGGGCACCGTGAACCTATCGCTAGTCAAAGTGCATAACTGGCCCCGGTCTTCGACCGGAGGTCCCTTCTCTGGGTTCTTCCCAAGAGCCCTGCTAGACCTCCGAGCTTCTCCTATCCCTTGAAGAGGATGGTGGCATCGATGTTTTCTAAGGAGGAGTTGCAGAGCTCTTCTCCTTCTGGTGGAGTCAGGTCAAAGGAGGAGACTCCACGCAACCTGACCAGACACTGGTTCCTGACCAGCCGGACAATCAAGAACCCAAGGGTTTGCCTGTCAGGTCGCGGTTAAGACCCTGAGGAGTAAGCAAGCCGTCTTAAGTCCCTCCCTCTCGGTTGTAAGTACCTAGTCTCAGTCCGCCCGACGGCGCCCTTCCAGATCAGGCGGCCGTCCCCGGTCCTAGGCCAAGGAGCAGATCCCGCGGCATACTTAGATCTCCATCTAGGCGGGCTCACCTCTACCCAACGCTGTCCAAAGACAGGCGCCTGTCATCGCCTGTCATCGAGCTGGTGTCGGTCTGTCAGCCACCGACGCTCAGGTGAGGGTAGTCCTTACGACTCAGCTCAGACTCTTCCCGGTCCAGAAGCAGGTCGTCCTCCTCTTCCTCATCTTTCTCAGGAGTTGGTTCTCCTGGGGACAAGGATCTACCCCACTCGCCTCCTGATGATCCAACTTTCATGGACGTCATGAGGCACATCCTGGCCTCTTAACGAGTGAGAGACAGAGGACCTGGATCCGGTACGCCAGAGACTGGCTTGTTACCTGAGGCAGAAGGAGCCTAAGCCTTTGGTGGTGCCTCCTCTGGCTGACACTTTCCAAGACCTTACCAGGATAACTTGGAAGCATCCAGCCTTAGTCCCGTCAATTCCCAAAAAGTCGGACAGGCTATACAAGGCTCCAAGGAATGAGCCTTTCTTGGCAGAAAACCCGCAGACGGACTCTTCAGTGATAACAGCTGCTCATGACAAATCTAAGCAGCCGAAACATCTCAGCTCCTCAGCCTTCCGACCAGGAATCCCGTTACTTGGACCAGGTGGGCAAGAAAGTATACTCTGCTTCCACCTGCTCCATTCGTTCCCTTAATTTACTCATGCATATGGTTCAGTACCAGAATGTGCTTTGGGAGAATGGACAGGAGCTAGCGAATACCTTGCCAGACTCCACACAGAAGATAGAGCTTCTGGACATCTTAGTCAGGCTCAGGCGTGAGGCACGCATGTTCCTCATGCCTCGTCACGACACCCTGGATACACGGCAGCTGCAGCATCAGGTGTCTGCCTCAGGCGCCATGCCTGGTTGAGGTTCTCAGGATTTCACCAGGATCTGCAGTCCGGGATCTCCCATTCCATGGTTCTGTGCTCTTTGGGCAGGAGACCAAGAGTCTTATTTCTCATCTCCAAGAGTCGGGCAAATCTATCTGGTCCATCCAACAAATGTATGCGGGGACCAGAGCGTGCTCAAGACTGCCATTTCATAAGTCCTTAGGGCCAGCAAGCCTGTGGAAACCAACAGGGTCAGAGAGGCGGCTTCAAAAGGAACCCCAGCAACCAGCATCCCGGAGGTGCTCCCTTTCGAGGCCCCAAGTCCTCCCAGGCCTGTCTGCCCACTCCCAGCTCTGCCCAATGACTCCCTGTCGACCACCCTCCTGCGGAGGAGGAGGCGGTGCCAGAGGAGGTGGTAGGGAGTCGCTTCTCCCTCCATCTAGAGGGATTGGAGCTTTATCAGTGCAGACCAGTGGGTCCTGGACATCATAAGGAGGGGTCATACGCTGGAGTTCGCGAGATCCCTCCAGAAACTCCACCAAGGTCCTCCAGATATCCTCCTCCTCCTCACGTTTCTCCTTGTAGAAGGAGATTCAGGCCCTCTTGCAAAAGGGCAATAGAACCAGTTCCTCTGCAGCAGCGAGGAAGGGGTTATTACTCCCATTTTTCCTAGTCCTAAAGATACGAAGACCTTCGCCCATCCTGGACCTCAGCTCTCTAAACAATTATATCTGGATAACGAAGGGTCAGGATGGTGACCCTTCCTGGTCTCATTCTCTGATGCACCAGTGAGACTGGCTCTGTTCCTTGGACATGCAAGATGCATATCAGGGTCTTTCCCCTGAGGAAGTACTTGAGGTTCACTTCCAGGGGAACATTATCAGTTCTGGGTTCTTCTGTTCAGCCTCTCCTCCGCTCTTTGAGTCTTCACCAAGTGCCTGGCAGTGGTAGCTGCAGCTCTAAGGGCAAAGGGCATTACGTCTTTCCTTACCTCGACGATTGGGTGCTTGCGGCCCCGTCAAGGATGCACCTAATTCAAGCTCTTGGAGAGACTTATAATCTATTCTGAGAGGTGGGGATCACCCTGAACCTACCAAAGTCTTCCCCAGAGCCCAGCCAAAGACTTGTCTTTATAGGTGTGGTCCTGGACTCAGTCCAGAGCATGGCTTTTTTTTCCCGTGAGAGGGGAGATCGCCGTATTGGTCCTAGTTACCCCTCGGGTCCAAGCCAGGACCTTCCTCAGACTTCTGGGGCACATGGCGGCGGCTATCCCTGTCACTCCCTTGGTCCACCTCCACATGAGGGTCCCACAATGGATGCTCAGGGTGCAGTGGGATCAGAGCTCCGACGGTCTCGACCATATGGTCAAGATGTCAGAGCCAGTCAAGAGGACCCTGTGTTGGTGGTTGGACCCTCTCAATTTGGAGAAAGGGGTCCCCTTTCGTCTGGAGCCCCCGAGCTGGACTCTTGACAACAGATGCCTCCGATTTGGGTTGGAGGTCACACCTCGGGGATAGCCGGACTCGAGGCATCTGGACCCCAGAGGAGCGCAACCTCCACATCAGTGTTCTGGAAATGCAAGCGGTCCTCCATGCTCTAAGGGCATTTTAGGAGGACTTCGTACCGGCCTCTTTTCTTGTTCAGATGGACAACATGGTAGTTTTCTTTTACATCAACAAGCAATGGGGGACTCACTCCTACCCCCTGTGCATGGAGGCGATGAGAGTCTGGTATTGAGCGCTGGAGCATCACATTTCTCTGTCCACTGTTCATGTTCCAGATGCCCAGAATGACTTGGCAGACTGCCTAAGCAGGTCTCAGTCCAAGGCACACGAGTGAGAGCTACTCCAGTCAGTGGCAGACCAGCTGTTCGGTGCTTGGGGTCGTCCAGAACTGGACCTCTTTGCATCTCCACGCAATTCCAGACTGCCAGTTTCTGCTCGCGAGAGCATGCGCCTGGTGTTTTTTGGCTAGACACGTTGTCCCTTTGTTGGACAGGGAGGTTTCTTTCCTTCCCTCTCATTCAGAGAGTCTTATTGAAAGTTCAGGTCATGGGGCTCGGATGATTGTAATCGCCCCACTATGGCCTCGGCACATTGGTTCCCACTACTTCAGTGGTTGTCCTCAGAACCTCCAATCTCGGCTGCCAATATGCTTGCAGTTGCTGTCCCAGGATCAGGGCAGGCGGTTCATCCAGATCTCAGGTCTCTGCACCTTCATGCATGGCTCCTGCAGACGTAAGCCAAATCAAAGCACGGTGTTCTCCCATGAGGTGGCGGATGTCCTCGTTTCGCAAAGAAGCCCTCTACTCGATCCACTTACACTATGAAGTGGAAATGTTTTATTTATGGGCTTCATTTCACCATTTGGACCCCCTTACCTGTCCGGTGAGCTCAGCGTTACAGTACCTCCTCTCCTTATACCAGCAAGGCTTGAGTTACTTTTCCATAAAGGTGCATATGTGGCCTATTTCTGCTTATCATGTCCTCTTTGGAGACAGGACCTTGGCCCAGTTGGATGTGGCCGCACCTTACGTGGCATTTTGCATTTGAGACCTCCCATTAGGGATCCTATCCCTCAAGGGATCTCCTTTTTGTGTTGGAGAAACTCACTCAGCGCGGCAGGAGAGTATAAGCTGCATTACCTTTCCTGGAAGGTTTGTTTTTGGTTGTTGTTACTTTAGCTCGAAGGGTTTCCGAGCTTCAGGCCCTGATGTGTAAGGAGCCTTATTTAATTTTTCACAGGGAAAGGGTTTCCCTCAGAACAAATCCGAAGTTTCTTCCCAAAGTACTCAGAATTGACGCTCAACCAGTCGGTTGACCTTACAGTTTATTATTCTACCTCTGCTAGTAAGGGAGAGGCTGTCCTACACACATTGGATGTCCACAGGACACTGAGGTACTGCCTCACGCGTACAGCGGTACACTGTAAATTGGAGTAATTATGGCCTTTGCGCCACAGCATCTGGGCAAACTGGTGTCTAAACGAACTATTTCCTGGTGGCTTGTCCACTGTAATGTGTTTTGTTATGACAAGCACAACAAACCTCTACCGGGCTCAGTTAGAGGTCATTCCACCAGAGGGGTCTCTACCTCCTTTGCCTCCTTAAAAAATGTCTCTATGCAGGACATTTGTGCTGCTGCTACTTGGAATTCAGTGAACACCTTTGTTAAGCACTATAGCCTGGATATTGCCTCCAGGCGCGTGCCGGATTTCACGTGGCAGTCCCTCAGAGACTTTGGTCTTTCTGCCATCAGTTTGCATCTTCCTCCTCCCAGAGTTGGTCACCTTCTTGGTGCGGGACTGCTTGGGATTCTGCCCTAATGGTTATAGCCTACCACAAGAGCTCCCCGTTGAAGTAAGATAGTACAGTTACATAAGAACTTGACCGTAACAGTAGATCTTCAAGAGGAGCTCTTACAGCAGGTGCTGCTTTACCGCCCTCCTTCCCCCTGGAGAGGTTTGCAGCATGTCTTCGACTAGCTTCGCCTGGTTCGCTTGCTACGGTCCGTTTGCGGGTCTTGGCAGGTAAACTGAGGTGGGGCTGGGGTCCGCCCCCTTTATAGCGTGCCCGATGTCTGGGTGGAGCCGATGTCGGGGGGGCGGTCTCCGCTGGGTACTGCTAGCTAAGTTTTTTCCAGTGGGTCCTAAGGCCTGTGGCATTAGTCCTTATGGTTATAGCCTGCTGCAAAAGCTCCTCTCGAAAATCTGCTGTTACGGTAAGTTCTTACGTAACTGTACTTTCTGTGTCTATGACTCGTGTGCTGCTGCTGAGACTAGTGGGTTAGGTTAGCAGATACTATGTAGGAGGGTGAATATGGAAGGAGAATAGCATGGTATCAAAATATTTTATAAAATGGTTGCTGAAATCCTAGTGCTCTGATTGGTTTTGAGTATCGTCTGACCTGTCCAGTTACCAGAGCACACCCAGACAGTTCAGAACTAAAGTGACTGGTGCTGGCAGTATAGCCTAGGGATTAGAGTAATGAGCTTTAACTGAGTTTAGTACATTCAGAAGACCTGGGTTTGATTCAAACCCAGGAATACCTCACTGAAGTGTAACAAGTGCAGACATTCCCTGGAATGGGCAGCCCTAAAGCTTTTGGAATTTTATACAAATTAGGATGAAATTCAAACTCTGCTGAGTGATCACGCTCACCGCTGCACTCCGATATCAGATTTATCTTTTGCCTCTTTCGATACTCTGCGTTAGGGTGTTAGTTGTATTTAACTGTGTAAGTTTCTATTTTCCTCCGTTCCTGATTGGTTCCCAGGAACCAGCGGAAGATGTTCTCATCTCAGTTCCCATTGTAAGAGAACCGGTACTAAAAAACTTTTAAAAAGGAAATAAAAATCAGTTTTTATTCAACCGCTTTGTGGTTTTACTTAAAAATTATATTTGGTTCCTTGTTTTTAGGAACTGAGGCAATAGTTTTGTGTCAAAATTAAGTAACTTATTTTGAGGTATTTATGGTTTTAATTTTCAAGCCTTTTTCTAACATTCTGGGGCTTATTGTACATTTCAGTTATTCTTTTGGGAGCTGGAAACTTCTTCTCGGGGTCATCAGTATTTGGCATGACTGACAGACCCAAAAAGAAGACAAGACCTAATGGTTTGTTTTCAGCTCCTGGCAAAGACAGATTGCCATGAGCTGTGTTTAAAGTGACTGGGTCCAGACCACGAGTTTTGCCAGTTGTGATCTGTGTAAAAAGTATTGCACTAAAACACAACAAGAAAAGGGTTAAAAAAATTAGAAGATTTTATGGCTTCTCAGTCTGCCTCCACCTAACCAAAGGCTCTGGCCATTCCTCCCTACCTACCTACACTATTACCGCAGAATATACCCGATCTACAGTTCTTGCCCCCCCTTCCTTCGTTTCCACTGTGATTCCCTTGTGCTTATCCTATACATTCTTGAACCCACAATACTGTTTTCATCCCCACCACCTCCACTGGAAGGCTGTTGCAGGAATCCACCACTCTTTCTGTGAAGAAGTATTTCTTATTCTCTCCTGAATCTACCCCCGCTTCATAGCATGTTCCTTTATTCTTGAGCTCCTTTTCTTCTGAAAAAGTTCCTTCCTGTACCTTATTTACCTGCGAGGTATTTAAAACTCGTAATTTTCCTCCTCTGTTCCAAGGTACATATTGAGGTCGTTTAGTATCTCCTCATCGGGGATTTTGATGCAGACCCTGCACAATTTTAGTTGCCCTCCTCTGGACTGCCTGCATTCCGTCTTGTGTCCTTCCAAACATGTGGCCTTAACTGGACCCAGTACTCTAGGTGGGGGTCTAACCAGTGATCTATACTGAGGCAACACCATCTCCCTCTTTCTGTTGGTGATGCCTCTCCCTATGCACCCCAGCATCCCACTAGCCCTTCAGACTGCCTTGTCGCACTGCCTGGCCACCTTTAGGTCATCCAATATGATTACCCCCATCCGTACCACTTCACCCATTTTGTGCTCTGGCTCTGGGTTTCTGGCCCCAAGTGCATTATTTGGCACTTTCTGCATTGAAACCCAGCTGCCGTACCCTTGACCACTCCTCTATTTTTCTCAGGTTTTTGCTCATCCTTTCCTCTCCCCCTTCAAACCCCTGAAGTGTTTGCAGATTTTGGTGTCATCCGCAAAGAGGCAGACCTTCCTTCCAGCTCCTCTTCAGTGTCACTTATAAAGATTAAAGAGGACTAGCCCTAGCCTGATACCTGAGGCACCCCACTGGTCACCCTCCCTTCCTCAGCATGAACTACGTTTACCAGCACCCTCTGTTGCCTATATCTGAGACAATTTCTTATCCAGTTTACCACCTTTGGACCCACCCCTACGCTATACAGCTTGCTTACTAGTCTCCTGTGTGGAACTCTGTCAAAAGCCTTACTAAAATCTAGGTAGGCCATGTCCACCGCTCCACCCTGATCTAAATCCTTTATCACCCAGTCAAAGAAATCTATCAGATTCATTTGACATGACCTCCTCCCCTGTGAAACCATGCTGCCTCAGGTCTTGTAGCTCACTGGGTTCAAGGTATTCCACAATCCTTTCCTTCAGCAGTGATTCCATTAACTTTGCATCCGCTGATGTTAGGCTGACTGGGTTATAATTGCCAGCCTCCTTCCTGGTACCACTTTTGTGTAGTGGGACTACATCTGCCCTCCTCCAGTCCTCTTGAACCACTCCTATTTCCAGTGAGCTGTTAAATAGAACTGTCAGAGGTGCAGTCAGTGTTTCCCTGAGCTCACTCAATACCCTTGGATGCAACCCATCTGGCCCTATTGCTTTGTCCACCTTCAGGACTCTCGCCTCCAAAAAAGGATTAGTGTCCATCTCTCTCCCGCCAAAGCTTCTGTTACTTTGGCCCCTCCCTTCTCCTTCCTCTGTGAACATGGAACAAAAGTATTTGTTCAAGGTGTCTGCCTTTCCTGCTCCCCTACTGCATAGTCCCCCCTTTGCCTTTTTAACCTTACATTCCCACCCCTGGTCTTCTGCCTTTTTAACCTTACATTCCCACCCCTGGTCTTCCTCTTTTCACATACATACATAAAAAATGTCTTGACCCCTTTCTTTACTTCCTGGGCTATTCTCTCTTCAGTTTGTGCCTTTGCGCGCCCTACTACTTACTCTGCTTCCCTCTGTTAACCCTGTTATACCTCCCTATCCTCTTCCCTCTGTGTCTCCTTACACCTTGTGAATGCTACCCTTTTCGCCTTTACCTTTCAGTCATCTCTTTGGAGAACCATAGCAGTCTCTTTTCCTCTTCCTTTGCTCCGTTGTTTGATGCAGAGGTTTGTTGCCTTTACTGTGCTCCCTTTAGCTTCACCCTGTTCCTCCCCCAGGTCATTCCTGAGGTATTCACCCATCTTTATAAAATCTGTCCTGCTGAAGTCCAGGACTCTTCCCCCTTTGTGTTATGATTCCGAGCTGTTCTTATATTGAACCATGCTGTGTGGTGATCACTGGTCCCCAGGTTGCCTCCCACCTTGACCTCTACAAGTGCTGTCCCTGTTGGTGAGTACCAGGTCCAGTATTGTATCACAGTGGATCACTGACTAGCTGCCCGAGGAATGCCCCT
Organism: Neoceratodus forsteri; assembly: GCA_016271365.2. Classification (NCBI taxonomy): domain Eukaryota; kingdom Metazoa; phylum Chordata; order Ceratodontiformes; family Ceratodontidae; genus Neoceratodus; species Neoceratodus forsteri. Next base: position 58,278,332 of record JADMNL010000026.1, on the reverse strand, counting down.
TGCAGAGACTCCAGGATGTCGCTGTTACTCCTGCTGAAGAAGGAAAGAAGCTGTCAGTGGTCTCAAATAAAATTCCCTCAGTAGAGGACATGGCAATTCCTCCAGGCTTTGCAGGCTGTGGGGAATTTCATAAATATGCCTGCCCCCATCTCCGGTTCCATTTCTAGTGCATGTGGAGGAGGAGGAGGAGGAAGAGACTGAACTTTACTATAAAGATGAGGAGGAGGAGAACCCACAGAACCAGATGGTTCTCCTGAGCAGGAATTTGGCTCCCCTCGTAGGCTATCAGGGGACTACACTTCTCACTGTACCTTTGTAAGGCATACGGTAAATACCCTTAACATCTCCTCCCACAAGACTGACTAAGATGAGGTAGAATTCATGGATATGATGGGCTTAGCAACCATAAAGAGGTTGATGCTGTCCATTCACAAATCCCTCAAGAAAGCCATGTACAAAGTAATGTCAGCACCCGCTTCAGCTAGCGGCATCGACTGAGAAGAAATATCAGGTAGACAAGCAGGGCACTGAGTACCTGCACTCCTGCCCTGATGATGAGGGAGTGGTTCAGACTGCTACCTATGATAAGGCCAAAATCCTTCTTTCCTCCCACCCCCCTGAAAAAGATTCCAGGAAACTGGATAGAACAGGTAAAAAGGTTTACACGTCAGCTTCCCTGTTCCTAAGGCAGGCAGCTTACTTAGCTTATAGAGCCTCGTACCAGAGGGTCTAATGGAACTCCATTCTGGCACTGAGCGAAAAAGTTACTGGAGATTTGGCTGACACAGCAAGATCAGCCATAGGCGCCACAAAGTACCAGTTTTATATAGCAGGGGACACAAATTGCACAGCATCTAGAGTCATGGCCCATGCAGTCTCCCCAAGAAGGTTTGCCTGGCTTAGGGCTAAAAATCTATACCAGGACATTCAGACAAAAGTGAGGGAAGGAAATTCTCTGTTTGATAACAAGACCGAGACTTACATGAAATAGGTGAACGAGTACAAAACCAGCTATAAGAGCAATACTGAGAAAGAAAAGGCCTTCACTTCCGAAAGGCCTTATAAAAGAGGAGGTAGGGGTAGGGTATACTACCCTCATGCTTATGCTTCCTATGAGTACTCCACAAAGAGGCAGCATCTATGGGGACAGTAGTAGAAGGGGCACTGTGTGCTATTGCAACACCAGCACCCAAACCCCAATCTAAAGCAGAACGCCTGGACAAGTCTTCCCAAATTGCCCACCCATTGCCAGTGAGAGGAAAACTGGCTCACTGCTGCCAGCAATGGACCAAACTTACCACAGACAAGTGGTTCCTGGAAGTAGTGAGTCAGGGTTAGTCTCTGCAGCTCAGAAAATTCCCAAATGTTGCAGAGACCCCCCAAAATTGTGCTAGATATGGAGGTGAAGAAATTGTTGCAAGCAAATGCAGTGGAAACCGTACCTGCCACACAAAGGGGTAAGGGACTTTGCTCCAAATACTTCCTAACCCTCAAGAAAAATGGGGAGTGGTGACCCATTCTAAACCGGACATAGCTGAATAAGTATTTAAAGAAAGAAAAATTCTTAGTTATATATCTACTAATAGGCTAAATTCTTAGCCTATTAGTAAGATATATGTAACCTATAGAAAAGACTGCTCTGCCTCACTTATATGTATGACTGCCGCATGCCTATAACTTGTATATGTATTCCTGCCTATTAGTTCATGTACTGTTACTCCCGGGTCGTCCCTGAAAAAGGGACCTCCGAGGCCCAGTGGGCCTACCCAGTCATGAAAATTCAATAAATAAATAAATAAGATGGAACCACTGGGCTCAGTGATTCCATCTCTGCAAGTAGAAGACTGGCTGGGGTAGTGGGATGTGAAAGATGTCTACTTTCACATACTAGTCGGGCCAAGTCTCAAAAGATACCTCAGGTTCAGGTTAGGAAACTGCCAGTACCATATCACAGCCCTTTCCTTCTGCCTCACCTCAGCTCCAAGAGTTTTCACAAAGTGCCTTGCTGTGGTGGCAACACATTTGAGAAGGAAAGGCATTGTGTTTTTTCCATTCCTGGATGACTGGCTAATCTCAAGAAAAACAGCAGGGAATAGTCTTCTATACTGCTGATTCAAAATACATTGGAGGGTAATAGTAAACGGAGTCCACTCTGAAGAAAGGGGGTTACTAGCGGGGTACTGCAGGGTTCAGTACTGCGTCTGGTCCTTTTTAATGTCTTTATAAGTGACATTGCAGAGGGACTGGAAGGAAAAGTATGCCTCTTTGCAGATGACACAAGGGACTTCGCAAGGTTGGAGGAATGGTCAGAAGTATGGCAGCTTAGATTCAGTGCAAAGAAGTGCACAGTAATGCACCTGGGAAACAAAAACCCAGGAGAAGACTACACAATGAGGGGGGAGGTATTAACAACAAAAATGGAAGGGACCTGGGGGTAGTCCTATCAGATGACCTAAAGGTAAGCAAACACTGTGAGAGGGCAGTAAGGAGGGCTGGGGGGGGATACTGGGATGTATAGGGAGAGGCATCACCAGTAGAAAACAGGAAGTTGTTATCCCTCTGTACAGACAGTTGGTGAGACCCCATCTGGAGTACTGCATGCAGTTCTGGAGACCCCATCTCCGCAAGGACATAGGATGGAGGCAGTCTAGAGGAGGGCAACTAAAATGGTGCAGAGTCTGCAACAGAAGCCAAAACTAAGAGCGAGTAAAGGAGCTTAATATGTATACCGAGGAAAGGAGGGCATGATAGAAACTTTCAAGTACCTCAGGGGAATCAACAAAGTCCAAGAGGATAGCATCTTTCAAAAAGAGATGTGCAAGAACAAGGGGACACAATTTGCCTCAGCATTCGCCTCTATCTTCAATGTGAGAAGTATGTTTTCACAGAGAGGATGGTGGACGCATGGAATGGTCTTCCTGAGGAGATTGTGGGGTCAAAAACTGTGAAATCAAGAATGCATGGGACAGACATAAGTCAATTCTGGTGGGGGTGTGAGAAGAAGGCTGTTGATTAACTAGGATCTGCAACTTATCGAATAGGTAGGGAATCGGACAGACTAGGGCCAAGTGGTCCTTATCTGCTGTCAAAGTCTGTGTTCTATGAAGGACCTGCACTTCCTCATAAACTTCAAAGTCTCAAACAGAACCAGTCCAAGTTCTAGACTTATTGGTGCAGAGCTGCATACCCTTCAGGAAGGCATTCCTTTCTCTAGCAAGGGTAGCAAGTTAGCCAGCCTGGGAGTGGGTCCCAAGATGACAGCCTGGGTAAAGAATTGGCTGGAGAATAGGACACAGACAGTAACAGTAAATGGAGTCCACTCTGAAGAAAGGGGGGTTACTAGTGGGGTACCGCAGGGTTCAGTATTAGGACCGGTCCTCTTCAATGTCTTTATAAGTGACATTGCAGAGGGACTGAAGGAAAAGTATGTCTCTTTGCAGATGATACAAAGATCTGCAACAGAGTTGATGCACAAGGTGGGGTGGAAGGATGAGAAGGACTTGGCAAGGTTAGAGAAATGGTCAAATGTATGGCAGCTTAAATTCAATGCTAAGAAGTGCAAGGTAATGCACCTGGGAAACAAAAACCCAGGGGAAGCGTACACAATGGGGGGTGAGATACTAACAACAACAAAATGGAAAGGGACCTGGGGGTAGTCATATCAGATGACCTAAAGGTGGGCAAGCAATGTGAGAGGGCAGCAAGGAGGGCTGGGGGGATATTGGGATGCATAGGGAGAGGCATCACCAGTAGAAAACAGGAAGTTATTATGCCTCTGTACAGACAGCTGGTGAGACCCCATCTGGAGTACTGCATGCAGTTCTGGAGACCCACTCTCCTCAAAGACATAGACAGGATGGAAGCTGTCCAGAGGAGGGCAACTAAAATGGTGCAGGGTCTGCACCGGAAGACATATGAAGAGAGACTTAGGGAGCTCGAGGAAAGGAGGGAGAGGGGGGGCATGATAGAAACTTTCAAGTACCTCAAGGGAATCGACAAAGTCCAAGAGGGTAGCATCTTTCAAAAAAAGGGGTGTGCAAGAACAAGGGGCACAAGTTGAAGATAGAAGGAGCGGCTCAGAGGTAATTTAAGAGTATTTTTTCACAGAGAGGTTTGTGGATGCATGGAGACGGCCTCCGGAGAAGGGTTGTGGAGTCAGAAACTGGTGGAATCTAAGCATGCAAGGGACAGTCATAAGGCAATTCTAGGGGTGGGGTAGGAAGAAGTAGGCTGCTGGTTAACTAGGATGTGCAGCTTATCCATTAGGTAGGGAAATGGGCAGACTGGGTGGGCCAGTGGTCCTTATCTGCCGTCAAAATCTCTGTTCTGTGTTTCTGATTTCAACTGCAGAGTCCTTCAAAGCAGATTAGCCAAGGTCTGCAAGGGATTTTCTAAGGTTACTGGGACACATGGTCTCCTCCACAGCAGTGGTACCAGGGGCCAGATTGTAAGTGAAAGATGTTCATTATCACCTAGGGGACCATTGATCTCAGAAGGATTTGTGTCTGTTGCAAAAATCTTAAGGGCACTTGAGTGGTGGAAGGAGGAACGCAACCTCAGAGGGGATTCCCTGCCTTCAGCAGTCTCCTACAGTCATACTCGCAACAGATGCCTTTCTCCTAGGTTGGGGTGCCCACCTGGGGAATCATACTATGAGTAGCACCTGGAGTACACGGCAGATTCCAGACCACATAAATCTCCTGAAACTCAGGGCAGTGTACTTGGCAATGCAGGTGTTTTCCTCCCAGATTAACCGTCAGTTTGTCGAGATTAGAACAGGCAACACCACAACAACATACTACATAGACCAGCAAGGAGGAACAAGATCTTCCAAGCTGTGCACAGAAGTCATGAAGATTTGCAACCTACTTTGCTCCCTGGAAGTTCAGCTTTCCGTAATACATCTACCAGGGAAAGACAGTGTGCTGTCAGACTCCATGAGCAGAATCAGCCAGGGAAATCACGAGTGGACCCTGAATCAGCAGGTGCTGGCGTCAGTGTTCAGATGGTAGGGTACACCAGAAATAGACCTATCTGTGTCCTGGGAGAACAGCCAGCTCCCACTTTTTGTTGCAGACCCCAGCAGTGGGTCAGCTCCAAGGATGCTCTAGTCCCTCAGCTGGTCTGGGAAGTTTCTATATGCCTTCCTCCGTTCTCACTTTTACTTGTTAAAGATTTTATTGAAGGAAAAGCACCACAGAATCAAAAAGTACATAACAGGCTCTAAAATCACACCGAAACATTTGGCATGTCCAGATCTCCAAAAACCAAGAGACAGTACATTAACACAGGACATAATAATGCTATGTGAAACCACTAGTCTCCTTAGAAGTAAACACCATAGTAGGTTGGTCCCACAGGAGATTAGTTACAGCATGACCGAGTCTAGCATATGAAGTCACATAATGTACCATAGCATATTATTCTAGGATGAACAAGGGACCTGAGACATATAATTATAGGTTGTGGTGCAATATGGTGCAACCAGATGGAGGAGTACATACTAATAAGAACTATATACAAAATGGCAATCCGATCACAGGGAAGAGGGAAACCATCATATAACATAGCTAAGTCCTGAGATGGAATACAGAGTTGGAGGGTAAGGAGGTTGGGGAACCCTTTCTCATATCAGGTGAAGAGTCCTGTACCACAGCATTCAGAGGGGTGTCATGACAGTATGTAGAGTTAAGGTAGGGTCTCCAACATTTTTCAAACTGAGGGATTAAACCTTCAGCAAAGATAGAGAGTCTCTCTAACATAGCACCTTGGCCAACTGCCAGAAGGAAATCCTGAAAGGACGGAACATCGGGATCTCCATCTCATCAGGATTAATCTTTGGCATAGCCACATACCAGTGATCCATTTAGCTCCAGGAGAATGTTTCAGTGTGGATGGGGTCCCACAGCCCAATAGAAGGAGAGGTGGATCAGGAGTAATCCTGGGAAATATTTGTTGGCACATACTCTAGATGGAGAGCCAGAAAAGGTGATAGGAGGGACAGGACCAGAGAACGTGAAAGAGGTTGGCTTCTTGGTTGCCACACCTCCAACAATTGTCACTGGGGATGAGACCTATCTGCTTTAGTTTGACAGGGTCTCGGTACCATCTATGAAGGGTTTTGTTCATGATAAAGCAGGAGCGACCGTCTCTATAGGCACAGTGAATTCTTATCCACCCATGTGCCCATTGCCTATCTGACAATTGGCATTGTAAATTTGACTCCCATTGAGTTTTAGCAGAATGGGTAGGGTCTTCGGAGGCATCCCTGAGGACCGTGTAAATCTTGCTGGCTCTATTTTTGTGGAGTTGACACCATAAACTAATGGAGTGGGAAACTGGAGGGATCTCCTTTATGAGCGGGGCATTGGGCAAGCGGGTGATGGCATCCCTGATTTGGAAATATCTCCAGAAGTGGGATGTGGGAAGAAGGAAGAAGTTTCAGAGCTTGAAGGAGTCAAGAGAAAGTGCCTGGGAGTAACAGATCCCATACCCAGCGAATACCTTGATATTCCCAAAGTTTCCAGTGGATCATATGCTGTCCTATCTGCAAGATAGGGTTATTCCACAAGGGGGTTCCCATGGGGTCGGACTATAGCCCAGAAAGCGAGGGATTTCCTCCAGTATTGAACTGAGATCATTATGGTGGGAGAGGACCCGGGGGTGGGGGCTTTTTACAGTATAGGGCTACTGCAGGAGAGGGCGCATTCCACAAGGAAGCTTCCAGTGATAGCTATAAAGGGGAGGCCTGACCTATCTTAGAGAACCATTTAGTCATCTGAGTCGAAACATATGCCATGTGGTATCCTTGTAGCCAGGGGAGTCCCCACCCACCCCTACTCCAGTGTTGCCTTAGTTTTAATTTGCTAAATCTGGGACGGGATCCTTCACATAGAAAGTAACCCATGAGGCCCTCCATTTTTTTAAACCATTTCTGGGGCATAGGCACTGGTAGGTGGGCCAAAACATATAGCATTTTCGGGGCTGCCATCAGTTTAATAGAGTCAGTTTTCCCAGCCAGCGACAATCTCAGGGCTCTCCATCTTTCGAAATCAAGTCTAAGTGAGTCTAGGAGATTAGTAAAGTTAAGAGAGCATTTTGTCTAAGTTTGGGTGTAGGATAATGCCCAGATATTTAATACCATTGGGGACCAATTTAACCTAGAGTAATGAAAATATCCATTGAGGAAGCTGGATTCAATGGAAGGACCTCTGTTTTGGACTGGTTCAACTTAAGGCCTCATACTAGGGTAAACTCAGATAGGGTGGTGAAATATACTTTATCACTTGGGGAGTGTATTCCGTGGTGATGAGAAGGTCATCAGCACAGAAAAAAGTTTTGAATACTGAGTCCCCCTTGTAATCCAGGAATCTGGGCAGATTCCCGGAGACCGATGGCAAGGGGTTGTATGGCTAGGACAAATAGGAGTGGGGAAAGGGGGCAACCTTGCCTTGTACCTTTCTGCAATTGGAAGGGCATAGACAGGATACTGTTGGTTAGGACAAAGGCCATGAGAGAGACATATAGGAGTTTAATCCAGGAATTAAAGTTTGGGCCTATTCCCATAGTAGAGAGTGTGTGAAAGAGAACGGGCCACTCTACCGGGTCAAACACCTTTTCAAAGTCGAAGGCCAGGGCTACAGAGGGCGTGGGGGATGTTCTGGCCAGATGCATCGGTGTAATTAGAGTTCTGTGATGGTCAGACCCTAGACGGCCCTTGACAAAACTAGCTTGTGAGGGATGGATTAATCCCTAAAGGAGAGGTTTGAGCCTGGCAGCCAAGACCTTGGCCAGGATCTTAGCATCAGCATTGATGAGTGATATGGGGCGATAGGTGCTAGGGGACAGTGGGTTTTCCCTCTTTGGGATAACTGTTATGGTAGCTTCTCCTAAGGTAGGAGGGAGTTTGCCAACTAAGAGGGAGTGACGAAATGCTCAGACTAGATATGGGGCCAGGTTAAGGCCTGGGGTTCTATAGAAGTCTATGGGGAGCCCATCTTTACCAGGGGCTTTATGAAGATTCATGGATCGAAGTGCACCATCCACTTCTGCCACTTGAGAGTTGGGATCCCAGAACTAGGGAGTCCTTTTGGGGGAGTCGAGGGATAGGTGGTGCATCCAAGAAGCCTTGAATTTTGAGTTTATCAGGGCGGTAAGGAGATGAATAAAGCTGACCATAAAATCGAGTCAATCTCATTGATTCCTTTTGGGAATAACCCCGGTTATCTGCTAGAGCATGTATCATATGGGAGGCTTGATGGTGTTTCAAGTAGAGGCAAGGAGTTTACTAGCTCTCCCCCTTCTCAGAAAGCATGTCTTATTCTACGCAGGTTCAACTCGGCTTGTCGAGTGAGATGGGCATTGAGAGAGATTCTGTACTAATCAGCTGGGATAGCAGGGAATGGAAGGAGCTCGAGAACTGAGCGCTTTATATTGAGATTCTAAGATATATAGTTGTTTCTCAAGGGCTCGTTGATCAGCTTCCCGACGGCGCCTCCTAGCAGAGGCAAAGGCAATTATTCTGCCCTGAATAGTAGCCTTAAAGGCCTCCCAGATTGTTGAGTCCGAGACCTCTGCATTGTCATTATGCTCCCAGTAGTCCACCATTTCAGGGCCTAACCACTTCTGGAATTCCAAGTCCTCTAGCAGAAGGGGATCTAAACGCCAGGTAGAGGTCGAGGGGGGAAACCTGCCCTTGCCTGATCTAGGGGTGCATGGTCAGATATGATGATCGGATGTATATGCGAGTGAACCACTGAATCATAAAGCCAAGAGGAAATAAGTCATAGGTCAGTCCTGCTAGATGACCCATAAGCTGTAGAGAAATAAGTAAAATCATGATCCCCTGGGTGCTGTGCACTCCAGGCATCTAGCAGTACATGCTTGCTCATGAAGCCCAAACAGCCAACCTAGCTTGTCTGTGGGGTTCAGGGATCTTATTACTCCTGTCTTGTAGGTGGTCCAATGTCAAATTAAAATCTCCCCCGATCAATACTTGAGCTTGTTTAGAGTTAAATTCAGAAAGGGTTTGATTTATGGTATGAAAAAAAACAGGACAGTCTTGAATGGGGGGGCGTATAGATCGACTAGGATCAAGGAGCCCTCTGGAATTTCCATCTCAGCCATGACCCATCTGCTCTCCTTATCGTGAATATGCCTAATCAATTTCCAGCTCACTTTTTTATGGAGCAAAATAGAAACTCCTCGCTTATGCGAGTCTGCCACATTATGTATCTCTTCACCAATCCACCCTGTTTAAGTTTCTTAGCCTCCACAGAGGAAAGCTTTGTTTCAAACAACATGAAGTCTTGCTATATTATGACAATTGCAGTTTGTCCCACCATTAGAACTGCTCCGGAGGTGAAAGAGTTAACTTCCATGCCAGGCATGGAACTTAGAGCATGAGCTTGGTTAGAAAAGCTCTGTCTGGAATATTTCAAACTGAAACTGTCAGATTCTTTACTCCGTCTCACTGAACAGTCGCTCCAGAGATTCCTCCTACTGCTCAGTTCATTTCTCGGTTTAAAAGAGTTTTTCTCGGTTAAATTCAACCGCGATTATTATTATTTTAACCGCAAACCGATCGGTTCAAGCTCTGTCTGTGGTATTGTAAGTAATAGACAGGTTTATTTCTGTGTGGAACTTGTAAATGTTTATCAGTTCGGTTTGAACCGATCAGGTTGTTTTAAAACTTTATTCTGAAGCATTTAAAAGCTTTTTAGAGTGCAGTTCCCGGTTCTTATCGGTTCTAAAAAATACGGATTTCATTACTGTTTTTTCCACGACCCGTGACACGGTTGGGAACCCGATAAGGGTGTCTTGCCTGGCACTGCGGAAAAGGGCAAGTTTTTGGTTAGGCTGGCATTATGTCTGAGAAACCCAAAAGAAAAACCGGGCCCACTGGGTTTCAACACTGTAGTGTCTGTGGGGAAGCCTTTGCCAAGGCTGACCCACACACCACATGTGTTTTGTCTGGGGTTTGACCACCTCAATGCAGACTGCCAGATTTGCAAGAATTTCCCTGCAGCTACCCTAGATAAGAGAGTTGGTAGGCTCAGGGAACGAGAGGCCAAAAAGTCCGCTGACCCGGATGGCCAGCCCGGTTCGGTGCCAACCGAACCGGAGGGAGTGCCCTCTGACCAGGGCGCAGACTTCCTCGGGCAAACGTAAAGCTGACTCAGAGGAGCCAGTTCCAGCAAAGAGAACTAGAAAATCAGCAGGTGTGGAGTCAAAAATTTCTTCTCCAACTGCTGCAGAGATAGCCAAGCAATCCAAATTGTCCAGTCACTTTCCCCGGTTCCGTCCGAACCGCCACTATCTGGCAAAGGTCGGTTCGGCCGGTTCCACTCGTTCTGGGAATATGATATAGAGGAGTTTAAGAACCAGAGGAGGGAGGATGATTATGAACAGTGTGAATGTGACTTTGAAAGTCTAGATGTGCCCATTGAACGGACATCTCCCAGACAGACCTTTAGGAGAATCTCCCCATAGGCTTTCTGAGTCCCTTCTCATTTTCTGTTTTATGAAAAGTTGTTGAAACCCTCCAACTTCCATTGGAGGAAGCTGTGGATGAGCAAGAGAGCCTGACTTTGTAGAGATGATGGATATCCTAGAGTCCAGGAGATTGTCTATTCCTTTACATAAATCATTTAGGAAACAAACAATCAAAATTTTAAAGCTCCTAATTCTCTGCCTCCTGTGGATAAAAGATGGACAGGAGGTACACTTTGTCAGGTCCTGATACAGAATTTCTTTCACAGCAATGCAGCCATGTTAGTAGTTCAGGCTGCAGCCTGTGATAAGGTAATATTCCCTGGCTTACATCCTCCTGACAAGGACTCCAGGAAGATTGATGCCATGGCTAAAAAACAATACATGGCAGCGTCCTTGGGACTCAGACAAGCAAATTATATGGCTTATATGGCAAGATACCAGAAATCTAGATGGGATACTGTCATGGCTTTATTCAAACAGGCCCCTGGCCAGCTTGCCAAGGAGCTGGAGCAAGTGGCTGATGATGGTATTGAGGCATCTAAGGTGCAATTCCATGCTGCAGTGGATTCTAATGATGTATCCTCTAGAGTCATGGCTACATCTGTGGCTTTTCATAGATTGGCTTGGCTCAGGTGTATTAGTTTGTCAGGATACCCAGGCTAAGGCTATGGATTTCCTGTGGGGGAAATTCTCTGTTTGGGGAGCAGACAGAGAATTATATGAAGAAAATGGATGAATATAGAACCACTTATAGGTGTGCATAAGCCAAGGCACGCAAGCCACTCCTCAGAGGCAGCCCCTAGGGGTAGAGGCAGGCCTTTCACAGGCCTTTTTTGCAAACAGGCCTCCTCTTCAGCTTATGCTCAGAGGGGGTTCTTCAGAGGGAGAGGCAGACGGGGTACAAGCAGGCCTGCTCCCACCCCTCAGCCTAAAGCCCCTGCCAAACAGGCACCCTGATGGGATGCCCAGGGCCAGTTCTCCATTACCTGTAGGGGGCAGGCTGGCTTACTTCGTCCAGGACTGGGAGTCTTTAACATCAGACAAGTGGGTCCTGGAAGTAGTAAGCCAGGGTCTGGTTCTCAGCTTCAAAAAATTTCCAAAGATGAGAATCAGATCTTTTCCACCTGCAAATCCTCTAGAGACTTTTGCTTTGGAAACAGAAGTCTCAACCCTCCTGGCTCTCAGAGCTGTAGAAAGGGTTTCTCCCCTACACCAGGGCAAGGGTCTGTACTCCAGGTACTTCCTTACCCCAAAAAAGACAGGAGAATGGTGGCCCATCCTGGACCTAAGATATCTGAACAAGCACGTTTTAAAACCAAAATTCAAAATGGTGACTCTGGGAATGATTTACCTCCCTAAGGCCAGGGGACTGGCTAGCTTCCCTGGACCTCAAGGATGCCTACTTCCATGTTCTTATCAGAAGCTCCCACCGAAAGTACCTCAGATTCGAACTGTCCTCAGACCATTATCAGTTCAGAGCAATGCCCTTCGGCCTTACCTCTGCCTCAAGGGCATTCACAAAATGCCTGGCAGTAGCAGTTGCTCATTTAAGAAGGCAAAGATTGCCATCTTCCCTACCTAGACGACTGGCTCATTGTGGGTCAGTCTCCAGACCAGGTCAAATCACACCTGCAAGTTACCCAGCAGCTGCTTACCTCTCTGGGCTTTCTTCTCAATCTTCCAAAGTCAGTTCTGGAACCTGTCCAGGTACTCACCTATAGGTGCAGAACTGGACACAAAGCAGGCCAGAGCCTTCCTTCCCTAGAAAGGGTAAGGACCCTGGTGTGCCTGGCCTCCTCCTTCACTCTGCAGGTCTCTCGACCAGCAAGGCATTTCCTACAGCTCCTAGGACACATGGCTGCTTCCACAGCTGTAGTGCAAGGAGCAAGATTTCAGATGAGGGACATTCAGTTCCATTTGAGAGCCTTTTGGTCTCAAAGAAGAGATCCCCTATCCAAGTTGATCCCAGTGACTCGAACCCTGATCCAGGCCCTTCAGTGGTGGCAGGATCAGAGCAATCTGAGACAAGGGGTTCCCTTCATCCCTCTATCTCACTCCTTGACCCTTACTACAGATGCGTCCCTTTTGGGATGGGGAGCTCACATGGGCGACCTCTCCACCCAGGGATTGTGGTCCCCTCAGGAATCTCTGCTCCACATCAATCTATTGGAACTCAGAGCTGTTTTCTGCATCTGTTCAGAACAAAGTGGTACAGGTCAGAACAGACACCACCACTACAATGTGGTACATCAACAAACAAGGGGCACTCGGTCTTGACCTTGTGCACCGAGGCAATAAGTTGTGGTCTCTGGCTTATTCCTGAACACTTCCCTCATGGCTGTTCACCTCCCAGGCAAGGACAATGTCCTGGTAGATGCTCTCAGCAGGATTTCCCAGGGCCATCACGAATGGTCACTGGATCCCAGAGTACTGGGGATAGTTTTTGCCAGATGGGGCACCCCTCAGATAGATCTTTTTGCAGCCCCAGACAATCATCAACTTCCACTGTTTTGTTGCAGGCCCCCAGTGTTGGGCTCAGTCCCCTGGATGCCTTTCTCCTCAATTGGGAAGGGAAGTTTCTCTATGCCTTTCCCCTTCCCTCTCCTCTCCTGTTCAAGGTGCTAGTCAAAATCAGATCTCAGCCCTGCAAGATGATTCTGATTGCTCCAGACTGGGCCAGGCAGCCCTGGTACCCCTCCTTCTGTCCTTAGCAGTCCATCTTCCCCTGTGTCTCCCCAGGAACCACAATCTGTTAACCTGTGCCCAGGGAGAGTTTGGTATCCGAATCTCAAATCCCTCAACCTCAAGGCCTGGCTCTTGAGGAGTTAAGAGTTTGCTGACCTACACCTTTCTCAAGGTGTTCTAAAATCTTAAAGCTTCTAGGAAGCCTTCCACTAGGGCTACTTATAACTCCAAATGGAAAAGGTTTTCCATATGGTGTTCTGGAAGCTATATTTCCCGGAATCTGCTGATTTGCCCACTGTTTTGGACTATATGGTCCATCTTAATTCTTTAGGACTGAGACCAGCTACCTGAAAGTGCATTTGGCAGCTGTCTCTGCTTTTATTTCAGCAGGAAGCCCTCTTCTCTTTCCGCTCACCCTGTATTTTCCAAGTTTTTCAAGGGATTGCTTCATACTAATCCACCATTCAGGGACCCTGCCCCTGCCTGGGATCTTAATGTTTGCATTGCTCAGCTGATGCAACCCCCCTTTGAACCTCTGTCTTCGGCAGAGCTTAAGTACTTGACTTGGAAAACTGTATTTCTAGTAGCCATCACTTCTGCCAGGCGCATAAGTGAGTTACAAGCTTTGTCAGTGGAGACTGACTTTATTTCCTTTCACAGGGATAAGGTAGTCCTCAAGACTAACAGGAAGTTTTTGCCTAAGGTGGTTTCAGATTTCCACCTTAATCAATCTATTTCTCTTCCAGTGTTCTTCACTGACCATTCCTCCTCTGGTGAGAGGAGGTTGCACAGCTAGATGTTAAGAGGGCCTAAGTTACTACATAAAAGCTACCAAGGGTCACAGGTTTGACTCCCTCCAACTATTTCTCACTTATGGTGAGGTTGGAATAGGAAACCTGCCACTAAGAGATCCATTGCCAGGTGGATTGTCTCTTGTATCCAATTTTGCTATCAAAAACTGGGTAAGGTTCCCCTTTCAGGCCTGAGGGCTCACTCTACCAGAGGTACAGCTGCATCTCTAGCTGCTGCCAGAGACATCCCTATCTTAGAGATATGTCAAGCAGCTACTTGGAAAACAGTACACACTTTCACCAAGCATTACTCCCTGGATATCCAGGTCAGGAGGGATGCTCGGTTTGGCACAGCCGTGCTTCAGAGCCTATTCCCTAAGTAGGTTCTGTCCCTCCTTCATGGAGGTACTGCTGTGTAGTCTGCAATTGTCATAATATAGCAAGACTTCATGTTGTTTGAAGAAAAAATTACTCACCTTAGTAATGTTGTTTCTTCTAATGGAGTCTTGCTATATTATGACATCCCTCCAGCCTGCCCCTCTCAGAACTTCTACTTTGGGTATGGGGTGGGCAGTCCAGTGTTGGCACTTATTGATGCCCATTTTATGTTTTCCACCCCTTCTTTTTTGGGGTGTTTGGGTGTTGTGTTTTATTTTATCTTATCTTATTTTCTGGTTCCCTGACTTGAGTCTTGGTGTTGGGACCAGGAAAATGTGTTAATATTTAAGTAGCCAGTTGGCTAGTGTGAGTTACAGCTTCACACAGAACCTTAGTGAGTTTTCGCGTAAAAGATCTGACAGTTTCAGTTTGAAATATTCCAGACAGAGCTTTTCTAACCGAGCTCGTGCTCTAAGTTTCATGCCTGGTATGGAAGTTAACTCTTTCACCTCCGGAGCAGTTCTAATGGTGGGACAAACTGCAATTGTCATAATATAGCAAGACTCCATTAGAAGAAACAACATTACTAAGGTGAGTAATTTTTTCTTCTTGAAGGAACGCTATAAGAGGGCCCAATTTTTAAAGAGCAAAAGCACCTGTTTTCTTTTAACTGGGGAATTAAGCCCTCTCACATTCCAGGAAATTAATTTAGTTTCCATCTTGTTTGGGGTGTACCATGGCTAAATACAGATGAGAAAGAGAACCCCCTGTGGCAGGGTTAAAAATAGAGCGGGCCAGTGGCCAGCCTCTAGCTCTCTTACCCCTGTGTGAAAACCTAAGCACTTCCCACGGATTGCCATAAACAAGAACACCTCTAGGTGGCGCAGACTGACCACTTAATAACAGAAACCTTTCAAACGTACAGATTTGAAAAACCCTTGCAAATCTAACAGTAGAAAATTTAACAAAACCCCCTCCCACTCCCACCCACCTGTTATAAACCCATCTACAAGTGACCAGCATCTGCTGTGAATATCGGCTAAAACCCAGCCCAGATAACAGCAACGGTCGCTGGAGAGTGAGAAACTTGCAGCATCATCGAGGAGAGGGATCGCATGGAGCTCCACAGTCCCCAGCTCTCCCCACTTAAACATATGCTGAGGAACCTTCCTTTCAATCCAAACTAAAAAGCTACTCTTTGACCAAGAATATGACTAAGGAACATCAAGTAGAGCCTGAGTCTTAAGCCCCTCCTCCACACGAGAGGTAAACCCTACAACATGGGTAGGAAGTCACTGCCCAGACCTACAGATATACTCCAGGCCACAGCGTGCAGTATTCGCTGGAAGTCAAAGAAGGTATATATGGCAGACTGTATAAGGGGTACACAAACTGATACTTTATTAAATAACAGTTTACCCGACCCTAAAACCAAACCCTCTGTTAACACAGTGTATATTATCCCCAAACGGGGATATTTGCAGCATGATAAATAGTTACAAACCAGGTGGGGTCATCAGATTAGGGTGACTAGCTAGAAACCAAACTGAAAACAAAGGAGTTGAATTCAGATTCAGCCCATATTGTTGATGACAGGGTTAACTTCAGTGGTATCGTCTCCAGCAACGGCTTGATCAGCGTTTGTTGAGGCCTCGAGAGAAATAACACTTGGGTGAGCCCACCCAGGAGAGGCTTCTTGCGGACTGGGGCCCGGAGTTCTTATTAGGCAAGTTCTTAGGGGGCTTAGGCAGATCCTGTGGGGGGACATCTGTCGAGAGATCCAATAAGGCGATGAATTGGTTGTTACTTAAGTCCAACAGGCTACGCAAGGTAGCCAAATCGGGGCTATCGCTGCGGCTCCTGAATCGGAGCCAGGGCGTTTTATCAATGTGAGCCCCCTCAAGCCTTGCCCTACATCTTTTCCTCCGCTTTCTGCCTGGAGGTTTCTTAGAAGGGGTACGGCTGGATAGCTGCAGATGCGAGGGGTTGAAGTCTCTGGATCATCTGTCTGTCGTTCAGTCTCCATTGGCTGTGGCGAACTGGCCTCGGTTGCAGGACTGACACTCTCTTTGAACTTACCCCAGTTAAGATTAGGGGCTTGAGCAGCAAGGAAATTCTCCACAGATGCGGGGTTATTGAACATCTGTGGGGTGCCATTAAAAATAACTTGGAGGGAGGCAGGATAACAAAGCAAGTACTCGAGCCTGAGTTCAACGCAGGCTCTATGTGCTGGAGTGAAAGCCTTGCGATGCGTGGTGACCTCCTAAGAATAATCAGCAAAAATCTGTATGTGGTGACCTTGCCATGAGAGCTCCTCTTTTTCTTGGGCAAGCTTGGTAATATGCTCTCTGTCCTGGAATTGGAGAAAGCGGGCAAGGATAGTGCGAGGACGGGCCCCAGCAGTGGGCCGAGGATCAGGCGACCTATGGACCCTATTGATTTCAGGAGGGGCCTGGTCGCGTCAGTCCAGGATAAGAGGTAGTACCTTCTGCAAAAAAAACAAAATAGTATCCAGCCCTTCACAGCCCTCAGGGAACCCAACAAACCGCAGGTTGTTCCACCGGCTGCGATTCTCCAAATCCTCTACTCTGGACTAGAGTAAATTGATCGTCCTCTCTTGCTCTCGTACCTTGGCTCCCAGCTTGTGCCCACTATCTTCTGTTTCAGCCAACCTATGCTCTGTAATGCTAGACCACTGAGAGAGATCGACAATGTCAGAGGTATTTTGCTTTGTGGCCAGGTCCAGATTATTCATCTGGTGCAGAATTTCAGCAAACATTTGTCTGATTTCTGAAAGATTTCCCTCTGATCCCGCCGACGCCATGGCAGGCTCCATCCCGAGGCTCGTGGAGATTTGTAAGGCCTCGCAGCTAAGGGATGAAAGTTCAGGAGTCAATCTGCAGATCACTAGATGGGCAAATATTCAGTTAACATTAAACATTCAGTTAAGTCACGCCGTACCTAGGAAGGATCCAAATACTGTAGGAATTGCATGGGGTTCATCTGGGAGCTCAGAGCTCAGGCGTCCATTTGAGACAGTTGCAGGCCACGTCCCCCCTCCATTCTCACTTTTACTGAGTACTAATAAAACTGATAAGGAAGTTAGCAACAATGATGTTAATGGCGCCAAACAGGGCTAGGCAGACCTTGGTACTCCCTGCACCTATCCATCTCCAACAACCCACATTATCAACCTTCCCCAGAGAGGCAACATGTTGACACTGTGCCAGGGCAGGATAATATTCCCAGATCTGAGAACTCTACACCTCACAGCATGGTACTTGCAGAAATAAACATTGTATACTCCCTTTATAAAAGGCTTGCATTATGCCACACTTGGATTACTGTGCTTCACTATGGAGCCCATATTTAAGGAGGGACATTGACAGTCGGGAGACAGGGCCACAAAGATGATCACAGGACTCTGGGCTAAGCCATATGAAATCCTTCTTCAGAATTTGGGGTTGTACACTTTGGAGATGAGGAGGATACGAGGGGACATGCTACAGATGTTTAAAACTATAAGGGATAATGAGCTAATGAATAGCCTAAACTTAGAATACAGCATAAGGAATATGAACATGAGAAGCCACAATAAACGGATTAAATCAGCTCCATCTAAGATAAACCCAGGAGGGACTTTTGTTCACTCAAAGTGCAGTCAGAGTATGAAACACCTTGCCAGGAGGGGTTGTATCGGCAGATTCATTTGATACATTCAAAAACAGATTAGACGTCAGTCTGTTGGACAGTGATTCTACAATGTGGCTCCACTGAGGCAGGAGACAGACTAGATGGGCTCACATCTCCTGTCTAAGTTCCAAGTATAAACATAGCTAGAGTTCTGTGGACTGAATCTTACTGAGAAAGTAATGGAAGTTCTGAAGGTTTCCAGGAAACCAGCCACAATGAAAACATATGCTTTGGAATGGAAAAGATTTTCTTTCTGGTGCTCTTCCAGACAGATCAGCCTCTCCAGGCAGGTTTGCCCACAATCCTGGACTTATCTAGTCCACCTCCAGTCCTTGGGTCTAAGGCCCGCAACTCTGAAGGTGCATTTGGCAGCAGTGTCAGCTACACATCAGCTGGCAAAGACAGGTCAATGGCCTTACAACCCATTTTCAAACACTTTTTAAGGACCTTAATCAATTGTACTCTCCAATGAGGGAGCCTATCCCTTCCTGGGATTTGAACTTGTGCATTGCCCAGCTGATGGAGGTTCCCTTCAAGCTCATGGCCACTGCTGCACTGAAGTATGTCACCTGGAAAACAGTTTTCTGGTGGCAGTGACATCTTTCAGAAGGGTGAGCAAGCTACAGGCCCTCTGCGTAGAGCCTAACTACATAATATTCCATATGGACAAGGTAGTCCAAAGGACAAACAGGAAATTAATCCCAAAAGGGGTGTCTGAACTCCTGCTGAATCGGTCAATTGCTGTTCCAGTTTCCTTCACACAAAAAAAACAGTGCAGTTGAGCAAAGGTTGCCAGTGTGGACGTGAAAAGGGCACTGAGTTACTACTTGGACCACATAAAGAACATAAGGTCCACTAGCACTCGGCTGTTTGGTACCTGTGGTGAAGTGGGGAAAGACAAACCAGCATCCAAGAGAATCATATCTTGCTGGATGGTCTCCTGCATACAGTTCTGTTATGACAAAGCTGGTAAACTGCCACCCAGAGGGCTCATGGCTCACTCTACAAGAGGCACCTCGGCCTCTGTGGGAGCATCAAGGGGTATCCCCATACAAGAGATATGTAAAGCAGCTACCTGGAAAATAGTGCACACTTTCACAAAAGATTACTGTCTGGAAGTAACAGTCCAGAAGGGATGCTAGTTTTGGCATTGCTGTCACAGAACCTTTTCCTTAAAAGGTTTTGTACCCAGCCTCCCAAGTTACTACTATGGAGTCTGCATTGGTTACCCTCAGATGAGGGCTTTCTGGGGTTTGAAGGAAAATTACTCACTGTAGTGGTGTTTCTTCCAAGGGGATCCCTCACTAGGTTTAACAGTCCCTAATCCCTGCCCCCTTTCTAGAACCTGGAAGAAGGTTCAGACAATAATCAACTTGCTTGAGCATTGCTTATTACAGTGCCTTTACAACCGTTGCTAAGTGTGTTTATTTTTTCATAACAGATTTATTTGATCTTCGGGGATATCTCTGTCATCAGGTCACACCTAAGCAACTTAGCTGTCAGAACTAGGATCCCACAGAAGCTTTTCTGCAGCAGTCTACTAGAGCCTGCCCATGTCAACATCAGGCTCCGATGTCACACACCCTATACTGTGAAATCGTGGGCGGCCCCACTTCCCCTCAGTTCTTTCCCGCTGTAGACCATTCATGTGCAGACTCCACGGAAGATCCTTGTTCGGTTTGACTGCCATTTTTACTTACCTTTTCACGTTTTACTTACCCGTCGAATCACTTTTATATAAAGTGATTCCTTTCTTCTTTGTATGTTGAGAACTACGAATTTGCCAGCTCTTTTCTGTTGCTGTTGTTGTGGAAAGAAGATCTGTCCCACCGATGAACACCAACTCTTTGTCTGCTGACTTGGGCCCAGCCACAATTTTCTCACCTGTGATTCTTGCCGAAGTTCAACCTCTCCACCTGGCGCCGATGTGGGAAAGCCCTTCAGAAATTCCTCATGGAACAACAGTCAGCAAGCGGAGAGCAGGGTCTTCTGTAGCCCACCCACCCAGTCACCGGTGTCCTCACAGGCCATCAAGACCCAGGCCAAAGCCTTGGGGAAACACTCTCAACGAGACAAGGAATGGCCTAAAGACCGCTCCCCCCATCGGCGATATCGGTCCCCGTTGGATTCCACCTCTTCTCCCTGGATCACCCTGTCGACAGCTTCGGCACCTCAGCCCGTGCAAGCCTGTGCTACTTCCAGGTCCCCCATGGTGGATTCCTCTCCTGGCCATCATAGGGCTGTGGAGGGGTCGTTGGCCTCTGGGTCATAGGCCCCCGCTCTGCCTTCGAGACCTCTTGAGCCTTGGGGTCTGTCAGCACAGGGTCTTCCCGCTTCCACTTCAGTTAGCGGGTCATCATCGGACCAGGACCTTGCACCCTCTCTGTCGATGCCTGTGTCAACGACAATTCCCTTTCCTGCTGATTACCTCAATACTATACTTACCTTTATCACCACATCTCTCTTCCAGTAGCTAATTCCACGTCTTGGGCCATCGTTGGCTGTTTCGGCATCAACACCTGTTCAACACACACGCCCTGCACCCTCAAGAGAGACATCAGTGTGGTATTCGTCAGTCCCTGCTTCAGAGCAGACCGACTTTGAGGAGGAGTACCATCCTGATCAGGTACCATCCTGATCTTATTCTCCCTGTGGAAGAGGAGGAGGATGATGTTAACGTGGAAACCTCTGACAGGTCCCTCCTTTTTTAACATCATGAAGCAACTGTCCTCCACCATGAGTTTCCAGAGGAGGAGGAGGATGAAACCAGGAGGAATCTGGTGGATTTCCTGGAAATCCCTGAGTTTCCACCAAAGGTTATTCCTCCCATGCTGCCAGCCTTAAATGATGCAGCTACTGCAGCCTGGTGCTGGCCCAGTGTGGTGCAAGCTATGCCCAGGAAGGCTGACAAACTCTGTCAGGTGCCTCAAGGGTTGCTCTTCTATGTGGCCCAACCTGAGACTGGCTCTGTGGTCATCAAAGCTGCTCATGTCAGAACTGAGGCCCATAAGCATCTTGGCTCCCTGCCCTCTGACCGTGAGTCCAGATGGTTGGACCTCTGGGGCAAGAGGACATTTGCCTCAGCCACCCTTGGCCTTAGGATTGCCAATTATTTGACTCACTTTATTAAATACTAAAACATCCTCTGGAGGAAGGGCAAAGCTGCTGCTCAGGCCCTCCCTGAGGGTTCTCATAAGCAGGAGCTTCTCAAGGTACTTCAGACCTTGGACAATGTTAATAAGCTTCTCCTCAGAGCCACCTATGATATAAAACAGAGAACAGTGCACACTGGGATGGTGGTGCTCTCAATAAGTATCAGTCACAGTCACTTGGAAGTTGGGCACTCACCAGCAGTATAAAGCAAGGATTCCAATAGGTAGCAACAATTTAAAATTATTTATTGCACATCTCCAAAGAAGACCACAGACATGGTTCTTAGTATGCTTGATGTGTTTCGGATCCCCATGGATCAGTGCTTTGAGAAAGGATCCATGGAGATCTTAAACGCATCAAGTGTACTAAGAACCATGTCTGTGGTCTTCGTTGGAGATGTGCAATAAATAATTTTAAATTGTTACTACCTGGTGGAGTCCTTGCTTTATACTGCTGGTGAGTGCCCAACTTCCAAGTGACTGTGTCCACCTATGATATGGCTGACACTACAGCCAAGGCAGCTGCCTCTGGCATTTGCCTCAGACAGCACTCCTAGCTACGGGCCTCTGGCTTTGCACATGGAGTCCAGCAAAAAGTGTTGAACGCCCCTTTTTTGGATCACAAGCTCTTTGGTCCAGATGTGCAGGATATTATCTATGAGCTGCAGGCTTCAGACAGGGCCATCCAGTCTGTCCACGCCATGCATCATACCCAACCCAGGAGCAGGCCAAGTTGCTCATTTCAGAAAGTCTCTCACAAGTTGGGTCCTGGAGTCAAGCTTCAGGGCAAATGCAGAGCCAGCTCAACCTTGCCTACTTCCTCTTCCTCCGCTGGCCCCTTTGCCAAGCAATCCAGAGGAGGGGGTGCGGCCTTGGCTGCCGGTTCAGCCTCCTCCTGACTCCTTGACAGCCCCCCTCTCCTCCTTCCCAAAGCCAAGAGGTGGTGGTCGGAGGCCAGTTCTCCCTCCATTTGTTCCAATGGAGAACCATAACAACAGATGCTTGGATACTGCAGATAAACAGGGCCATGCTCTCGAGCTTCTAGAGCAGCCTCCAGACGTTCCCCCAAGTCCCCTTGTTTTACACTCCAGATCACACAGAGGTGCTTCGGGAGGAGGTCCTCACCTTGCTGCACAAAAGGCCATAGAACCAGTGCCCAGGTGGGAAAGGAACAAGGGGTTCTAGGTTCTTCCTGGTTCCCAAACGAACAGGGGACTTGATGCCTATCCTAGACTTCAAGGAGCTGAACCTTTTTATCCAGTACAAAAAGTTCCAGATGATCACTTTGCACAGCCTTCTCCCACTGCTCAAGCAGGGCGACTGGCTATGCTCCCTCAATATGCAAGATGCCTAGCTGCATATCATGGTGTGCCCCTCTCACAGGCGGTGCCTGTGGTTCCTGTTCCAGGTGGAGCATTACCAGTTCTGGGTATTGCCCTTTGGCTTATCTTCTGCACCACCCATATTTGCCAAGTGCTTAGCAGTTGTAGCAGCACCAGCCCTTTGGCTTGAAGGCCTCTATGTGTTCCCATATGTGGACAACTGGTTACTGAAAGTTGAGTCCAGGGAGATCCTATTGTTGATTGTAGAACGCACCCTGCAATTATTCCAGTCCTTGGGCATCACAATTAATTGGCCCAAGTCTGTGCTGACCCCTTCTCAGAGATTGCAATATAGAGAGGTAGCCCTGGACTCTACTCAGGGCAGGGCCTACCTTCCTAACGACAGGCAGACCATCTTACTGCCCAAGCCCAGGAGGTGGCTCAGAGCTGGCATGTCCCAGCCAGAACATTCGTCAGATTCCTAGGCCTCATGGCCACGGCCATTGTTACAGTCCCTTTGGCCAGGCTGCACATGAGGACTCTACAGTGGACCCTCAGGGTTCAGTGGGATCAGCACTCAGACTATCTAGATCAGCTGGTCCTTTTCTCCTCACCAGTACGCAAAGTGCTTCACTGGTGGCTGTACCTGGCCAGTCTCTTAAAGGGGGTCCCCGTTTTTATCCCCACTCCTCAACAAATCCTCACCATGGATGCTTCTGGTCAGGGTTGGGGAGCCCATCTAGCCCCTTATCAGACCCAGGGTCTCTGGTCCTGCTAGGAGTCTTACCTCCACATAAATGTTTTAGAAATGAGGGCAGTTCTATATGCCTTAAAGGCCTTCTAGAACCATCTCTCTCCAGGTCCTGTATTGGTGCAGTCAGACAATCTCAGTGTGGTCTATTACATCAACAAGCAAGGGGGGACCCATTCCTACCCTCTGTGCCAGGAAGCAGTGAGGGTCTGGTACTGGGCTGTAGATCACGGTCTATAACTGTCAGGTGTCCATGTGCCAGGTACCCAAACTGCCTTGTCAGACAGCCTCAACAGGTCACAATCCAAAGTGCACACGTGGGAGCTGCTGACCTCAGTTGCAGAAGGCATGTTCGACAGGTGGGGTCATCCAGAGTTGGATCTTTTTGCATCCCCACTCAATGCAAAACTGTCGCATTTCTGCTCACTAGATACGGGGCTTGGAGTTTTCTCGTGTGATGCATTGTCCCTCTCCTGGAAAGGGAGGTTTCTTTACGCATTCCCTCCCTTCCTTCTGATTCAGAGGGTTCTCGTCAAGCTACAGATGGAAGGTGCCACCCTAATTCTGGTGGCTTCATTTTGGCTACGGCAGATATAGTTTCCATTACTGCAACAATTGGCTGTGGAACCTCCAGTTCCACTGCCCCTCTGCTGGGACCTGCTGACTCAGGCCCAGGGGACCCTGGTCCATCCAGAACTCAAGTCCCTCCACCTGCATGCTTCACCCCTGAGGACATAACCAATGCAAGGTTTGGAGTGTTTCAGAAGGTGGCTGACATCCTGGTGGCTGCCAAAAAATCTTCCCCCAGGATCACTTTTTGAAGTGGAAGTGGTTTGCTATCTGAGCTGCTTCTCATAACCTGGGCACTTTCACCTGTCCAGTGAACCAAGTCTTGGACTATCTCCTGACCTTGTCTGATGCAGATCTCAAATACTCCTCACTTAAAATGCACCTGTCAGCCATATCGGCCTTTCACATGCCCATTGATGGCTGTAATGTGGCACAGCTGGATGTGGCCCGTACTTTTCTGAGAGGCATTCTTCATTTGAAGCCTCCTATCCGCAGCCTGGTTCTGGCTTGAGACCTGAATTATTTTTTGGAGAAGCTGACCCTGCCTCCTTTTGAGCCAGCCATGTCTTGTGAGCTACGCTTTCTGTCGTGGCAAGTGTTATTTTTAGTTGCCATTACTTCTGCTTGAAGAATTTCAAAAAAAATACTAGACTGGGGATTTCTATTCTGTTTTTAAGGACACTGCTGCCTTGTGAATGTTGCCAGTTTCAGGCATCAAAAGTACTTTTACTCTGACTGCATTGCTTATCTTAACTCCAGGTTGTTACTGATTGATTAGAATACCTTTTGTGGAAGGCACACCTCTCAGCCTGCTGTCTCATAAATGAGGAACAAGGCTTAAATGAATCCGGGACAAAAGCCATATATTAGGGATGCATCTTAAAATTTGGTGCTCCCTCAGGAATCTGGTAGAATAAGGGGCTTATAATAGGCTTATAAGGGGCTTAAAATCTGTCTGATATTATTTTGTGCTTACAGTCCCTACTGTTCAATCATAGAAACACAAATTTTACGAGGGGCAGAGGTACATTTCTAGGTGCAATCAGGGATGCCCCTGAAAATCTGGGCCAGTTGAGAGGTATGGTGGAAGTCCTTAGCATTTCTGTATATACATAATTTCCCCCAGGTCTTACAACTTGCTTTAGTCTGTGTTGCACTCAATAGACTTGGTAAGCATGCAGTGACAGCAAGCAATATTGGCAACATATTGGAAGTCTGCGAGTCAAAAGCTGAGACTTCCTGGGTGAAGATTCAACAGTTTGTAACCGCTATACTGGAAGCTTGCTGTTAGTGAGCAAAAACATGTTTGCGTGTACTTGCAAAGTGAGGTCAGGAGCAGATGTAAAATGAGAGGTGGAGTCATTTGTGTAAGACTCAGAGCAATGTTGGAAGCAGACGTGTACTCACAAACGACAGTACCTGTTTGCGCTCTGTAAAATAAGCAGTGCTGAAAGCCTGCTTTAACTGCTTGCAAACATCTGCAGGGCTCTTGCAAGCACAGTCCAAACCCCTATAAATGGTACAAGTGCTACATGCACACACTATGGCCTGTTGTACTAAAGGGACTTTCATGGGACTAGGCTAGTGGAATTGGAGAGCACACACACATAAACACGCACAGTTGCAAGGATGGATGGTGTGATAGCTGGATGGTGGACTGCAGGTGAAGGCTGTTGGAGTGATAACAGGACAAGTAGGAGGACAAATGGTACACCAGGGGCCTGCCAGAATAAAAAGCTGAGTACAATTTTGGGCTGGGTTTTCAAAGGCCTGCAGCCACTGGTACAAACCCCACTACCATTCCTCGGCCATCCCTAGTGCACTAGGGCAGGGTTTGTACAGGACACAGAAGGGATATGTTATATGTATGCATTCTGCAGCCCACCCCTCTCCCTACACTGTTAGCATTCCTCTTCTGCTGTCAACTATGCTCTGCGGCAGTCGGCGGGGGGGCACGCTAGTATCAGAATGCACTCTGGCAGCTGTTGGGGGCCCTTAATTGGACTTCCTCCCCAGCCTGCGCCAGTGCCCTTGTGCTTCTAAGCCAGCTAGACCATTGTTGGATGCTTGCTGCTGTAAAATGCGTTGAATGTGAAGTCAGACATGACTGAAATTCGCAGTCACCACATCCTAATGGGCGATGAATGCAGCAGGGGCCTGTTGGATATGGGCACATCTCGATCTCACAGATGGGCATGTATCTACGGCATCAAAATCAGGCTGTTCGTCTCTAGCCCTAGCTTGTTCTCTGGGGTATAGGCTATAGGGTATGCCAGAGGCACGCTTTAGACAAGATTCCTGATTCACTACAAAATATAAGCAGGGATGTAGAATAAAACACAGCTCCTGGTCAGAATATCGGGGAAAATCAATTTAATAAGAATTCCTTGATCCTTCAATGCTAGTAGAATGGGGGAAGGGGTGGTCTATTGGGCCAACTTGGTTTTCTGGATGGAGATTATAGCAGAAAGAGAAACAAGAGACTCCTGTCCTGCCACTAGCAAATGACACTGTAGGATAACAAAAATAAATTAAACATATGTTTAGTTAAGAATGAAAGAATTCCTTTGTTGGTTTTGCTCTTTTCCCTTAAGACCACAGTATATAAGGTAGCATTTTAATGGCAAGTTACAAAAAAAATCTTTGTTTGGAATGATTAGAGGAACACAGAGGAATTGCATGCATTTGTCATTCCACAATCTGGGGATGGTGGTTGATTAAATACACAGGGACCCAAAGTACCATGACATCATAACATTGCACACTGATTGTCCAGATTCTTGTAATCTTTTTACTTCAGAATTTAATGGGCTTTTTATTTAGCAAACTGAAAATTTCCTCAAGTACCATGTATGTTTCCAGCTGAAATAACAAAAGGCAGCTAGTGTCACCATATTCAGTTATATGCTGTGTTGCTATGGTAATGCAACATTCCATTGAAAATATATCCCTGTAAGCCACATGTTTTAATGCCAGTGCAAGTGTCCAATCATTTTTTATGTTTTTTTCCTGTTTGTTATATATCCCCCCAACCCTTGCCAGCACTGCTAACTTGCGCCAGGCTACCTCCCAGCCACATCCACTACCCATCTGTAACTTACCTTGTTCTCCATGGCGTACCATGGATGGAATTCAGTGTCAGCGTGGCTTAGTTGGTTGCACATTCATCTCCGGGACAGAAGGTCAAGGGTTCCAGTCCTGCACCAGGATTAGGCTAATATTTATTTATTTATTTTGTGTTTGTTGACCGGGGAAGGAGGACTAGACAATTCTGCCTATTTTCAGCCTTGTCCCAGGGGAGGGGGGATACAGATGGATTCAAACTGAAATTGAACCAGATTAAGCTGTTGGTGGTATTTTTTAGTGAATGGGTGGATACCATAAATTCTGGCACCAAGAGTGCAGTACTAAGAGGATGCTATACAGTCTGTGTGTGCTGTACTTCAGCTGAGATGTTAACCCAAGGTCCTGTCTGCCTTCTGTGGTGGTTGTTCAGGTGGATGTTAAAGATATCATGCATACCTCTCAACCTCCTGCCTCATAAATCAGGGACAAGGCTTAAAAAAATCAGGGACAAAGGACCAAAATCAGGAACACATCTTTAAAATTGGTGATATCCACTCAGAAAGCTGCTAGAATAAGGGGCTTAGTGTAAAATACATTTTCTAAGGAAGAACAAGTGCGTAACTTTAATGTCTGACATTATTTTGTGTTTACAACCCTCACTGTTTGGTCATGGAAACACAATTTTTAGGCGGGACAGAGTAAAATTTTGAGGCAAAGTCAGGGACATCACTGAAAATCAGGGACAGTTGAGAGGTATGATATCATGGTACTTCTTGAAAAGAGTAGGGGAATTTCCTGGTGTCCTGGCCAAATTACTCCCACTTATTAAAAATACCAACAATACAGGGAGAAACTATTGCCACACCTCCACAGAGGATGTGCGGCAGTGCAGGAGTGAGAGGGCCCCCCCCCAATTTGGCAGTATGCCTATAGTTCAGTAATACCTAAACCAGGGAAGGACCCCACTATGTGCGAGTCATATAGGCCAATATTGATCAAAAGATATTCACATCTATCCTTGCTAACTGGCTTCAGAATTGTCTGGTGTCAATAATCCACCTGGGTCAGACAGGCTTTATAAGTGGAAGATTAATCCATGATAACATGACACGCCTACTGACCTGATCTTTTGGCAGGGCTGGTTCCCTGACCTAGTCCTGGCAATCTTTATGGATGTGGAAAAGACATTTGACAAGGTGGACTAGAAAGTCCTCCATAGAACCCTGGTAGAAACTGGGATGGAGGAAGTGTTCCAGACTACTGTCCAAACTTTATACACAGCCCCACAGGCTGTGGTGAAAGTGAATGGGATCCAGTCAGATCGCTTCTACCTGACTAGAGGTACTCAACAGGGGTGCCCCCTTCCCCCTACTGGTCACTATGTGTATCGAACCCCTGGTGATAGCAGTTCAAGAGAACCAGCATAGAGGGGGAATTAGAGCAGGCAATAGGTCACACACAATTTCACTTTATGCAAATGACCCCCTAATTTTTGTCAGATCCCCAGAGACCTCCATCCCTGCACTCCTTGAGGAACTGCAGCTATATGGAGAGATATCTGGCTATAAGATCAACCTGGACAAATCTGAAGCCATCAAACTAGGAGGAATCTGCCCCAAGATTCCTCCCATTCAAATGGACTGCAGACAACATGGTCCAATACCTAGGAATCAGGGTCTCACCTAACCTGACTTCCCTGTTTAACCTAAATTATGGAAAGCTTCTATGGGAAATTAAAGGGGATATAGCTTGCTGGGACCTGCTTCCACTATCCCTGGCTGGTAGGGTAGCCTCCATTAAAATGGTTGTCCTCCAGAGGCTTCTGTTTCTCTTCTGGGCACTGCCAATCAGGGTCACAGAACACTACTGGAACCATGTACAAAAGCTAACACTAAACTTCCCCTGGGCAGGGGGCAGACATAGAATCAACAAGGAACTATTAACTCCACCAGAAAAAAAGAGGCCTAGCCTTGCCAGACTTCAAACTTTATTACATAGCACTCAAATAGCTTTGGTGGTCTCATGGATCAAACAACAGAGTGACATGGGATGGTTGGACATAGAGGTGACCTGCTCTCCACCTGTGCCTCTATTTACACACCCTCCTGCGCCCCTGTCCTCGAGGATTTGGGCTGAACTCACCATCCCTTGGAGGAAGCATGCCCTGAAAATGCTGGTTAAGGCAAGTACTAACACTCCAAATGAAGTGGGCCCCCTTACCACAGTTATAGGAGACCCCAACTTCCTCATTCAGAGAACAGACCCACGGCACCTCAGATGGCACAGAAACACATTGACTACATATGGAGCTTTAATGCAAAACAAAATGATTGTCCCTTTCGGAGAGCTGCAAGAAAAGTACAGCTTGCCATGGCATGACTTCTGCAGGTCCCTTCAGGTAAGGCACTATCTCACCTATAAAAACTTGATTCCCCAGATAGAACACTCATGCCTCTTGAGGGTCTCCTGTACTGGGTGGCTATGCTGGGGGTGCACAGTCGGTAGAGCTTATAAAGTTGTAATGGGGAATGACCATCCAGAGCCTAAAGTCATACACTTCCAGTGGGAAAAGGAATCTTTTGAAACCATCAGTGATGAAGAGTGGAAGTGGATCTTGGAGAGGGGATGGAAGGTGATAGTACCTCTCACCTGGAGGGAGTTCCACTGAAAGTGTGTTTGGAAGGTCTTCCACACCCCTAGCATTTCAGAACAGGGATCTTGAATCTATGCTGGAGGGGCTGTGGAACAGTTGCAACACACTTCCTCATCTTCTGGGACTTCCCAAACATCCAAATATATTGGAGGACGGTTCATGTGGTGTTAACAGGTCTCTGTGTGGAGGCCGTCCCCTCTAATTTCACAAATCTGATACTGGGAACTAGAACCCCTGAAGTAGGTAATCTCAGGCAACAGAGCCTACTGAGAATATTATGTGCCACAGGCATGAAAGGCATAATGTCCAACTGACCACAGAACAAGACCCCCTCTGTAGGTGCCTGGAAATACAGTGTAAATGTAATCAACCAGATGGAAGGGATAACAGCATTCTTAAGGCTAACAACAGAAAAATACACTGAGCTGTGACCAAGATGGGAAGTGTATATCACAGAGGAACAGGCAGAAAGGGTGAAAAACGGGTAAATAAAGTGACAGAGAATGCAAGCATTGGCCTCCCTAGGCAACAATGAAACCCCGCATAGTGACCCACCATCCAAAGGCACACCTGTATTAATACCTCAGGAATATCACACCTAGTCAGTGAATATAAAGACCCAGTCAGATGATTAGATGTTACCAGTGTTGAGCCTGTTCAGTGTTTTATACCTTGTTGATCTGTTTGGCCAAACTGCAAGCATCACTGCATATATTAGCAATACTATATAAGCTGAAGATAGTCATGCTAATACCAAGTTACATGCCGGATGTACTGTGAATCTCCACTAACAATGTAATTGGTATAAGTAGGTGGGGGGGGGGAGATGTCCCTCTGGTCCACTGTAGTACATGAATACCTGTACCACTTTAGCTTTTTTGGTTGCAGGAAAGCTGAGTTAAAAAAAAATAACAACAAGAGCTTAATCTGGTTCCATTTCAGTTGGTTTACATCTGTACCTTCCACCCGAAAGAAGCTGAAAATGGGCAATATTGTCTAGCCCTCCTTTTCTCGGTTAACAAAAACTAAATAAATTTCTCCGACAGATAGCCTTTCCTCCATGGAGTGGGACAAGAATCTCATCTGCATGTAAACTAACAAATAATTAAATAAATAGAAATGCAGAACATGTATAAAATACAAGATTAACTGTATCTAAAGGTTATGTTTTCACATTTTTTTGAAAAATAAGTCACTGTAAAGAGCTGCTGACACATTCTAAAATGTGTGGCAGGCAACTCGTGTCCAGTAGCTGCCGCCCCAGGACCCAAAGTAGCCATAGTTATAATTTTTTTGTGCATGCAATAATATTTTAACTTACTAGAAGTGATTGTACTTCCTGATTCTGCCGAGCTGCTGTACTTCGCTGCAGCCCTTGAAAGCAATTTTGCTGGCAGTAAGGAAGGGACTGTAGGCACAGATAGCATTGTACGTTGTTAGAGCAGCAGCAACCCTTTAGGTGTAATGTTTAAGCAAAAGACAGGCACTTCTGCATGTTAAGGGGGTGGTGGATCACATGTACTACATGTACTACTTGCACATAAATGTTCTAGAAATGCGTGCTGTACTGTACAGACTCCAGACCTTCCAGAACCACTTGTCCCCAGGTCCTCTGCTAATACAGATGGACAATGTCAGTGTGATGCACTACATCAACAAGCAAGGGGGATTCATTCCTATCCACTGTGCAGGGAAGCAATGAGGGTTTGGTACTGGACTCTGGAACATAGTCTAGAATTATCAGCAGCACATGTTCCAGGTGCCCAAAATGTCTTGGCAGACAGACAAAGCAGGTCAAGTCCAAGATGCATGAGTGAGAACTGCTGACCTCGGTGGTTGATGACCTATTCAGAAGATGGGGTCATTCAAAGTTGGGCCTTTTTGCATCCCCACACAATGCAAAACTGCCACTTTTCTGCTCGCTTACTCCAAGGCCTGGAGTTTTCTGGCAAGATGCTTTGTCTCTCTCTTGGAAAGGGAGGCTTCTGTATGCCTTCCCTCCCTTCCAATTCAGAGTGCTACTCAAGCTCTAGATGGAGGGGGTAACTCTGATACTCATTGCTCCCCTATGGCCTTGACAGGTCTGGTTTCCCCTGCTACAATAACTGCTGCCCCTGTGCAAGGGTCTGATGTCACAGGAACAGGGAACCCTAGTCCATCCGGACCTGAAGTCTCTCTGTCTCCATGCATGGCTCCTGGAGACATAGCCATTGCTCATTTTGGGGTTTCCCAAAAAGTGGCTGATGTTCTAGTAGCTGCTAGAAAGTCATCCACCAGGTCCACTTATTCCATGAAGTGGAAGTGCTTTGCTTTATGGGCTACTTCTCACCACCTAGGTCCATTCACCTGTTTGGTTATCAGTTTCTAGAGTACCTGCAGTCCTTATCAGATTCAGGTCTGCAGTATTGCTCTATCAAGGTGAACCTGGCTGCTATATCTGCTTTCCATGTGCAGGGTCATATGGTTACTCAGCTGGAGGTCGCCTGTACGTTCTTCAGAGGCATTCATTCTACATATAAAGCGTCCCATCTATAATCCAGTCCCAGTTTGGAACCTGAATTTTACTTTGGGAAAGCTTACTTTGGCTCTTTTTGAGTCAGCCCTGACATGTGGCTTATGCTTTCTTTCTTGGAAAGCATTATTTTTAATTGCAATCACTTCTGCTCAGAGGAGCTCAGAGCTACAGGCTCTAATGTGTGAGCCTCCTTATTTGATTTTCCACAAAGACAGGGTATCTTTGTGTACTAATCCCAAGTTTCTGCCAAAGGTATATCTGAGTCTACTTTAAATCAAACCATCCAGCTACTAGTGTGTTATCCTGAATATGCCAATCTGGGGGAAGCATTGCTACATACTCTAGATGTACATAGAATACCCAGGTATATACACCACACGAAGCACTGCAGAAATCCCTGGTAGCTTTTTGTTTCATTTGTTCCAGGGAAAGAGGGCGCCTCAGTTTCCAAAAAGTGTTTGTCCAAGTGGCTAGCTAACTGTATTACTTTTTGTTAAAGGAAGTACAGTAAGGAACTTCCTGAGGTGGTTTGTAGTCATTCTACTGGAGGCATGGCCACCTCTGTTGCTTGTTATAAAAACGTCTCTGCTGCAGATATCTGTGCAGTTGTTACTTGGAGTACTGTCCTCACCTTCACTAAACACTACAGTCTAGACATTCTCTCTCTTAGATTGGCTGGTTGGCCTAGCTGTACTTCAAAGCCTCCTTTCTTAGACCTGTATGCTCTGGGCACCCACGCCATTTACTATCAGTACTGCTTAGTACTTGTTCCATAGATGTGGCCTGATGAAAGAGATATTCTCAAAGAAGATAGAACAGTTGTACTTAACCGTAACAGTAGATCAAGAGAGAATCTCTTTCGTCAGTCCATGCCGTCCCTCCCTCCTTCCCCCTCATGACCCTGCAACTCTAAGTTTTGCTGCTCCTATCTCCATTCTGTTCTGTTTATAGCCCTCTGCATTACCTGGTTTGCAGAGTGTTGGGTTCTCTCCTGGTTCCTTACAGAGAGGTCTTCGGAGTATGATCTCCAGTGGGGAACTGAGGAGAGGAAGGGCTGCCCATGTTTATGTATGAGCCAACATTTGGCATCATCATAGGCAGCCCCTGACTGCTTACAAAAGATTCCATCTGGTCCTGTTACCTTGCGGCTACAACTTCCATGGATGTGGCCTGATGAAAGATCTCTTGAAGATCTACTGTTACGCTAAGTACATAACTGTTGTTTTTGGCAACATGAGCAAAATAAATGAAGATGGTCACTAAGCGTGTGCAGAAATTTAGTTCTTTCATTGTGGCCCAAGGATCATGTTCAGATATTTATTTTCACATGTGAAATGTTTAGTTATTGGGTTGATTTGCTGTTGTTAAGCTGAGCCATTCATCAGAAGGGCATAGTTTACATTTTGTACTTTTTCTTTTCTGGTTTTTAACCATTTCAGTCACAAAACCACTTAACCAGAACACCTGTTGTATAAATTAAACACAATCGAAAACTTTGGAAAATGTAAAATTTAGACACAATTTAGCTAACTCTTCATTTATCTTCTATAGATTTCTCCTGTACGTAATTTATTACTGGAGAAATTTCCACTAAAATAAGATATTTATCCCTTAGAGTTCATCTGCTTCTGTAGCTTGTTCCCTACTTGAAATGATAATGCTGTGTTGTGACTCACAGTCTGTTGCCATAGGAATAACTGTGATGTCACACTCAGAGTATTACGACATCAGATTGGGAAGAAGCAATGGAAGCTGATGAACTCTCAAGGAACAACTAGCCTGTTTTCATGCATATGACCTCAGTAATGAATAATGTGAATAAGCAAAGCAGAGCTAATGAGAAATATGATCTGCTTTATGTCAGGGGCGTGGAAGCCAGGGGGGTGATGGCCCCCCCTTTTAAAAGTGGGGGGGCCTATGCCCCCTCACTTTTTGACAAAAGAAACATGTGCCCCTATGGTGGAACCCTGTGGACAGTGAGGTACTAACAGGGCTGTTGCCAGCTGGGGTTCATTTGGTTTGAACAAACCCGCACCCCCTTCCTTGAACCACTTTTTTTTATTTTATTTAGTGTTTTCAACAGTCAACTGACTGTGCCCCTTTAAATCCCCCCCCCCACTGAAAGAAACCTGTAGCATGGTGTATGCAGTTGCCCTGTGCCTTATGGCATCCGTGCTCCTTTCAACCCACCCCTACCCCAGTCAGATCAGCCAGTCAGCGTGTGACTGATGTCCTTGAGTCACGCTGACTGACCACTGTTGAGGCCGGGGCGTGAGAATGCATCACACTCCAATAAAGCTAGGTCTGGGCTGTGTTTACAGCTGCAGTCCACAGCTCTCCAATGTGGGGCAGAAAACTGGCTCAGAGCAGGAGGAGCCCTGTTGCCTTAGCCGCTCATTTGTGAACTTATCACCAATGCATTACATACCCACTCTCTCTCTCGTAGTGTGTGGTCTCTTCACCGATCCATGATTCCTGTTTCTCCTGGACCCATCAACTGCAAACGGCTCCACCTTCCCCCAGCTCAACTCTGATTCGATCCTTCAACAGCATTCCAGCGGATCCCACCGTCAGCTCCCGACAGGAAGTAGAGCACCTCTGATCCACCACAAGACATCCACGGCACAGCACTTGGATCCAGGCTGAGTAGGTTGTGGGACTCAAACCCAGGTCTTCTGGAGATACCAAGCCCTTTCACAGCTCATTGCTCTAACCTCTAAGATATACTGTGTATTAAGGAAATACAAGCACAAATGGGAAATGTTGGTGAATAGTACACCCACCTCACGTTTGATGTGACTTAAATGCCAAAGTGTATTTTGAGGGTGGATGGTTTGACTGACAGCGGTTCTGTAATCACATGAAGAGTAGTAGGACATTGACAGCCATGTACAAATGCTAAGATATGAACAGTACAACACCCTAAAGAAATCGGCAGTTCTAATTTCTTTGCTTAACAAGAGTCGGTATTGTAGACCAAGGGAGGATGAGCTCCGGGGAAGTGTTTGTTTCTGCTGTTTGATTTTGATGTTTTAAATAGCTTGTACTGTACTGAGAGGGTAGTATGTGCCGGGGAATTTAATCAGTGCTGTTTGGGATTTGAGCTGTTACTGAGAGTGCAGTTCTCTGCTGGGGAACTTGCACAGGAAACTGCAAAACAGATTTGGACTTGTGAGAGGAAGGTTGGCGGAGGGGAAACTAGCCAGGATGCATTTTATTTTATTTTATTTATTTATTTCTAGGATTACAAATACCTTTGAGCCAAGGCTCTTTTACAAAGGTTCCATGTCAGTTACAATTCAGTACAGGAAGACAAAATGACAAAAGTATAAACTAAAGCCGGAACAGTAATCAGGATACATGTAGTTACAAAGAATATTAAACAAACAGTTTTGGAGAGTAGGTCACGGGGAATAGCAAAGAGGAGGAGGAAGAAGGGGACAAGGAAAGAAAAAAGAGATAGGGAGGGGTAGCAACAGAGGAGTCAGAGTAACCTGGGGCATTGTCAAAGACATAACATGGAGAAGTGCTTACTGGGGGGGGGGATAGGAGGGGGCAAAGTGCTAACCGGAGGGAGAAAGAAATAGGCTAGGGTAGTGTTCCGGAGGGTCAATTAGATGAGGCAGTCACAGGTGCTAGAGCCTCTAAGGGAGAGGCAGAGCCTGGATTTAAATGCGCCAAGTAAGGGAGTGGAGGAGATGTCACTGCAGAGACCATTTAGCCAGCTCGGCACCCTGTAAGCAAAAGATCTCTGACCTTGAGGTTCGATAATGGGGAACCTGCAGGAGCTGGGATTCAGATCCCCTGGTTGAGCAGGGATTGTTGCTTGGGTGCAGGAGAGCTCAGACTCCAGGTGGTGCAAGGCCCATGGTTATTTTTTTCACCATAGTTCAGGTTATGTACTAATTATGTTACTAATTGATTCATTTTGGAGCAGGAGACCAAGGGAGGATGAGCTCCAGGGAAATGCTTGTTTCTGTTGTTTGATTATGATTTTTAAATAGCGTTTACTGTACTGAGAGGGTAGTATGTGCTGGGAATTTAATCAGTGCTTTTGGGATTTGAGCTGTTACTGAGAGTGCAGTTCTGTGCTGGGAACTTACACAGGAAACTGTAAAACAGATTTGGCTTTGTGAGAGGAAGGCTGGGAGAGGAGAAACTAGTCAGGAGCCATTTTTGCTAACTGATTCATTTTGGAGCAGACCAAGGGAGGATGAGCTCCAGGGAACTGCTTGTTTCTGCTGTATGATTTTGCTGTTTTAAATAACTTGTACTGTACTGAGAGGGTAGTATGTGCTGAGGAATTTAATCAGTGCTGTTTGGAGTTTGAGCTGTTACTGAGAGTGCAATTATGTGCTGTAGGACTTACACAGGTAATGAGGCTACCTAGGGAAGTAACGCAGAGCCCGGAGGCAGCCAAATTCATTGGGACAGGAAACTGATTACCTAATTTTTTTAAAATTGTGCAATACTTGTTTGGGCTTTACTCGTGGCTTGGGCAGGGAATTTGGGTTTATTTTGTGTGAGAGGATTCCACTGTGTGACTTTTAAATTTCCATTCTTAGTAGGAATCAGTAGGAATGCAGTGAGAGCTGGATCCTACAGTGTGCTCAGTACTGGGTGATTGACTCTCTCGAGAGTCAGATTAGGCCAACCCACCCTCCCCATCCCTCCCACCCTGGGCTCTTCCACCTTAGAGGGAGCTGGGTTGTGGTTGGTGGATAGCACAACCTAGTGCAGCCTCGAGAGTGTCTTGATCGTACGTGACCTTCTCAGGGGAAGGCAAGATAATTTAAACAAAACAAAAAAGGAAACATAGATACATTTGTGATATCATAGGGGAAGAGGATAGCATGGATAGCCCTAGAAGGTGGGAAGATCCCAGGGGATGGGGCAGGCATTATGCAGCGGGGGCCATGGGGGCAAGCTTGGTATCTGGTAGGGGCATAGGGAGGGTAGTAGGCTGCAACAACTGTGGGGCAGCATCTTTTCAAGGGTCGCATGGAGACGGGGGAGGTGCCTGGTGTGCAGACAACTTGAGCAGTTTAAGGAAGAGATTAGTTGGTTAAGGACAGAGATAAGGAGATAGTTGGGGGCAGATTATTGGAACAACCCAGGACCTAGGGTACATAGGAGTGCTCCAGAAGATGGCAGGCAGCCCAGACCAAGGGGGGAGAGGGTGAGGGGTAAATGGACCAATACTGCCACCTCAGGAACCTATGGGTACAAATACAGGGGAGTGGATGAGGATCAGGAACAGGAACAGGAATGGCCCAAGAGTGGGTAGCAATTGGTGGTCTCTCAACAATGTGCCAGGGGAGCTTGGAGCAGGGTAGTGGTGTCAAGCAATAGGTTCTCGGTGCTGGCTACACTGGAGGATAAGGAGGGGGATGAGTTCATAGACAGGGCTGGAGGAAAAGAGACTACTAGCAACCCAGAGGGCAGCTGGAAGGGACAGAGCTTCGATGGGTAAGTGTAAAGGGCCAGGGACTAGGGTACTGGGCAGGGGGACAGAAGCTAAGGGGAATGGAGGGGAAGCAAGGTTGTTCTGGTGGGGGAGTGATGATGCTACAGGAGTGCATCAGGGGAGTGGAGGCTGGGTCAGTTATAGGACAGGAGAGGCCAGACAAAGAATGGAGGTAGGGGTACAGGAGGAGGCTGGTGGCACAGGAGGTGTCAGGATATGCAAGGTGGGGAAAAGGTTCAGAACAAGGGCCCCAAATAATGGGAAGAGTTGGGGCTGAATCAGGAGGGAGGGGGTGGGGTCCTAGTTCTGGGAGACTCAATAAAAGAGGTGAGATGGGGCAGTAAAAGTGAAAACCATAGTTGCAGCTGGGTGGAGTGCATGCCAGGAATGACAGCAGGAAGGGTGAGACAGTTTATTCTTAAATATGCAAAAAAGGGGGAGGGAGAAACCTCATCTCGTGGTGCACGTGGGCATGAATGACTTGCAGGGTAATACAGTAAGGGAGGTTCAGGAGAGATTCATGGAGCTTGGGAAGCTGTGTGAGGAGGCAGGGAGTTTGGTAGCTTTCAGAGCTGTTTTCCCAGTACCCAGAGTAAGTGCTGCAAAGAAGCTGAGAATAGAGAAGTTCAGCACCTGACTGGGAGCCTGGTGTCAGACCAAAGGGTATGGGCTGGTGGGGGGGATGGGATAGAACATGGAATGGCAACTCCCTGTATGCCCAAGACAGGTCACACTTCAGCAGGGAGGGCTTTGAGGTGTTAAAACCAAGACTGGGGGACTACATAGCAACAAGGGTGGATTTAAACTAGGTGTGGGGGGGGGCAAGTGGGGAATCAAACAAGATCTCCACATTGGGGAGCCGAACCGGCTTACCTCCCCCCCCATAACAGTAGGAAAGGAGCAGGGGAGTGTTCATACAAAGTCACTAAGAATAGTGTTCAGAAGGGGAAGTAAGGGAAGGGCACATTTTGGAGGGTAGTCTCCTTGAATGCAAGGAGCCTGGGGAACAAAGCAGCCCAATTGCAGGCTCTGATGGTGGAGCTGGAGGTGGACATAGCTGCCATCATTGAAACCTGGGCCACCCAATACCAGGACTGGGACCTGGTGATCCTGGGGTTCAGGCTATACTGCAGGGATAGGGAAAAAGGAAGTGCAGGTGGGGTAGCTATTTATGTAAGAGGGGATAAAGTGTGCCAGGGAGGGGGGGAGGTAGAACTGAGGCATTATGGTTACAATTCCAGGACTCAAGGAACAGGACACTCAGGATGGGGGTGGTGTATAGGACACTGTCTCAGACGGAGGACTTAGAGAATTAGCGGAGCAGATAAAAAGGATCAGCGGGAAGGGTAACACCATGATTGTGGGGGACTTCAATCTGCCAGGGGTAGATTGGAGCACACCAGCCACTTTGAGCATAAGGGAGCAGGTCCTCCCGGTGGCTTCCCAGGACAGCTTCCTGATACAGATGGCAAATGAGGCAACCAGGTCAGGCAACATTCTGGACCGTGTACTGACCAATAGGGAATTTGTCAGAGAGCTGAGGGTGGAGGATCCACTGGCAGGGAGTGACCACCACTCAGTGTGGTTCACACTTAACATGGGCAGGGAGGCTGCAAGAATAGAGACCAGGGTGTTGGACTTCAGGCGAGCTGACTTTGGTAAGATGGGGGAAATAGTGGCAGGGTACCTAGCCAGCATCCATCCACCACACATGGATGCTAATCAGAAATGGGAAGTTATCAAGCTAGGGCTTGCGGAGGCCACTAGCTCTTGTATGAGGATACAAAGTAAAAAAGCTAGGTCCAAAAAAACAAGTTGGTTAAGCAGAGAGGTGCTGGATAAGGTGAGGGCAAAAAGGGCAACCTTCAGAAGATTCAAGAGATCCAATCATGGGGAAGATAGAGAGGAGTACCTGAAGAAAAGAGAGGTGACCAGAGCAGTCAGGACAGCAAAGGCTTCAAGAGAGCTTAGACTGGCACAGGGCATCAAGGAAGAGGAAAAGGACTCCTTCAGGTACGTAAGGAAAATAAGGAATTGCAAGGATCAAATTGTAAGGATTAGGATGGATGGGGGTTGGCAGAGAAGGGGTGGATCAGGCAGATGCACTCAACGAGTACTTCTGTATTTGCTAAGGAAAAAGGGGGGTCACTGCTTCAGGGGTCCGGAAGAGTAGGCATGGGGGTGCAGGGATGAGAGATGGGGCAATCTCACCAGGCAGGGTACTGGAAGGTCTCAGGGCACTGAAGGTGGATAAGGCACCTGGCCCAGACAGCATACACCCCCAGCTACTGAAGGACTTGGTGGAGATCCTAGGAGAGCCTTTACCTGACTTGTTCACTACCTCTCTGAGAATGGGGTGAGTACCCCAGGACTGGGCCTTGGTTCCTCCCTTTTAGAAAGGCTCCGGCGCCCCTGCTTTATGTCCAAATATTATGTTTTTCAAAGTTCTTCTCGAAGATTTGGTGGCTCTTTAATATATCATTCTTGTCTTCATTTAAGGGTATTGGTCTGTTTCTAGGTTACTTGTTGCTTCACCACTCGTGAGATATAGACAGACCTCTCTCAAGAAGATAAAAAAGATATCTTAATTAATCCATGTCATAGCCCCTATGTCTTTTCATTGTCTTTCATTCCTGAACTGAGATATGTGATTTTGAAGTTTTTTAAAATTCTTACTCCTTCGCAATTCCCCCATGAAAACATTGAAAATCTTGGTGAGGTGCAGTGTTAGCTACCATCAGAAACACGTGCTAGCAAATTCACAGTATAAATATGTACAGTCCAAGATGCCCTCAATGGAAGAGATATTTAAATATTGTGAGTGGCGGCCATCTTTAATGACTTGAGTCATTAATTAAAAAATCTTCTGGCTCGGTGGCATAGAGGGCTGAGGTACTGGATGATTTACCTCCTGCCATGCAAGCAATCTGAGCTTAGGAGCAGACCGGGGTTGCTCAGGCACTGGCTGGGGGAAGGAGGATTGAGCATCTCAAGGCTTCTGTCCTCCTTCAGGGTGGGAGGGGGATAGTGTACTCCACTGCATTGCTGACACTTAGAGGACCCTGGGTGTCAGTAGTAGCAGATGTCTCTCTGAAGGGCTGGCACAGGCACCTAGTGCATGGAGCATCTTCACGACCCTCATCCTTGCCATTACATGCGTACCACCCTGGGGGTAAAACTGAGAGGGACAACCCTGCTGGCAGGATGACACAATCCAACCTGCTGCAGTCCCCGCATCGCCAACCAGATCCTGGTTCCAGATCTGGATTCGGTCATCAGGGGGTGAGGAGGATGGACCTAACTTCCCTGGCCTCACCATGGGGGAATCTGTGGGAGAACTTAGGAGCCAGATAAGCCCTGGAGATGGTGGGTGATGGGATTGGACAGGCTGTGAGTCTGAAGGGGGCCAGCAGAGACAAGGGACTTAAACACAAGATGAAAACTAATTAGAAAATCTGTTTAGAAATGTACTGATTATTATGAATCTAAGGATGCCAAAAATAGATTTTAGCTAAAAAATTAGATGGTGAAAATTCTGCTGATTATCAAATATTGCTGTTTTATGAAGCTGCCTTTTTAAAGCATGAGACAAAGGGAAGAAGAGGGAATGAGACCATGAAGTGCATGCACGTGAATAACAGTTACAGCGGTCAGCTATGCTGTTATCATTGTCCCAGTAGAAGAACAATCCTGTGGCATCTGATTTTACACCATGGGAATGCTGGCTGTCTGAACTGCAATCAGGAGCCTCATGTTTGTGTTATTTCTACTTGAAGTAATGATTAGTTCACTCCTTAGTGAACACTGACCTCATCATCAGCTGTGTGCAAGATATTAGGCTTACTAAATCTAGTGTAATACAGCTAGCATTTTGGGTGGGCCATAATTATCTACAGATGGCAACAATAAACACCTCTTCTTCAGCACTCTCTCTCATTACTGGCAAAGTACTGTACCTCTTTTGCTGACCTGACACATATAGCTGCAATCACAGGGCCTGGTTTGGAGGTCAATCTTTTAATTAAAACTTGTTTTTATTAAAAGACTTTTCAGCAAACAAGGAAGCAAGCATACAATGTACAGGTGAGATCAGCTGAGGTACATAGTGGTACAGGGTAGGTCAAACAGACATGGAATATTAGTAAGACAATCTTCTCATTCCAACCAGGTACCAAAAAGCCAATGCTGAGTGCAGGGAACTCTGGGGAGCCAGACCCATTTTTCTCCCCCATCTTCTCCCCCCACCCAGTTCGCCACCCAGAAGTTATCATGCTCACATCTCAAAACATTTAAGGAATTACATCAGGTCTGTGTGCCATACTATGGAGTAGCCATGGGCTTCGTCTATTTTGACATTTTTCCTCTGATTTTTGCAGACTTGCTGTGAGTTCCTCCATTTTGTAAACATATTTGCCTGCCATCTAAGTACAGTGGGAAGATCTTGTTTGAGCCATAACCAAGTGATTACTTTCTTGGCTGCCATAAGAAGGATACTCAACAGATAGATATAGGCCTTGTTTTTAATGTAAGGTGAGTACGACAACAATAGTGCCATTTTCAGGGTAAGGAGTCCTGCATCTGTAACCACTTCCTACATATCATTATCTAGCGTGAGCGAGAACTGCCAAAGGATTGGGCAGGACCATAAGACATGGGTATGCATGGCTACCTCTGTTCAGCAACCTCTCCGGCAAGAGGTATCCTTAGTGGAGAGATATTTGGCTGTGATTTAGGGTGCGCAGAAGAATGTTGTAATGTATGGTAGAATGCTGTTGAGCATAGAAATCCATGCTTCCAACAGCATTGTTATGCTGCATTAGCTATGTCATCGTTGTGCTGCACTAGCTATGTAGCTAGTGCAGCGTAACACCTAGAAGGTGGGTGTGCATGCGTGGAAGGTGCGCATGCACGACTGGGTGACCGGCGATGTGCCAGGAAGGGCCGCAGCAGTGAAACAGCACAGATGAAGAGAAAACTGCACACAAAAGGGTAAGAAATTAAGGGCAGTCTTTGTATGAGTGACCATACACTATAAAAGATTGTGTATGATCGCTCATACACAAGGGTATTTTTCATTCTCGAGGTTTCCATGGTAACGAGACCTCTTGAGCTGCGCTCTCGAGGTCTCCAGTTACCATGTAAACCTCTCGAATGAAAAATACCCTTGTTGTGTATGAGCGATCATACACAATCTTCTGTATGGCTGTCTTCCAGTTAAATCATGTCACTGATAAGATCCAGTGACTTTGTGTTGCCTAAGCCGGACCATGTCCCACTCAGCTTTTTGTAGTGTTATAGAGAGCTCTTCCTCCCAAATGTTTTGGTTGGACTGGACATTGGCCTGATGACCCTGCAACAGCACTTGATAACACAAAGAAATGAAATGCTCTGGTCAAGAGTTCTGCAGGAGCAAGATGATCAGTTCTATCACAGAAGGAAGCTCAGCTTCATCTACCAGTAGTCCCAGCCCTGCTGCACGTTCTGGTGCATTTACAAGTATCTGCAGTGATCCTGCTTATCTAGGCTATATTCCCATTGGAGCTGGTCAAAAGATTTAAACTGGCCCTGTGTATAAAACTGAAAGACATATGAAAGAAATGTATTAAGTCAGCAAAGAGGTCATGAGTTGGGTACCACAGGGATCTGTTCTGGGACCAATCCTCTTCAATATGTTCAGCAGTGACATTGGTGAGGGTGTCTAGGGCAAGCTGTGTCTCTTCGCAGATGACACTAGGCTCTGTGGGAGGGCAAATGGTGATGAGGGAATCAGGGAAACACAGAGTGATGTATAAAAGTGAAAGGGGTAGTCTAAGGTTTGACAGTTGAAATTCAATGCCAAAAAGTGCAAAGTAATGCACCTAGAGAACAAGAACCCCAGGACAGAGTACTGGATGGTTGGGGTGAGACTTAGCACTACAGCTGAGGAATGGGACCTTGGAGTTATCATCAGTGACTTCTTCAAATAATCATGTCAGTGCAACAAGGCATACAGCAAAGTGAGTAGGATGCTGGGATGTATTGGTAGGGGTATTGTCAGCAGAAGGAAGAGGTGATCCTTCATTCATATATATATATATATATATATATATCCTTAGTGAGGCCACACCATGAGTACTGTGCCCCATTCTGGAGTCCTTACCTCAGGAAGGATAGGGATAGACTGGAGACTGTGCAGTGCAGGGTAACAAAAATGATTCAGAGCCAACAGGGCAGGTCCTGTGAGGAGCGCCTCAAGGCACTGAACCTGTACTCACTGGAGACCAGAAGGGAGAGGAGAGATATGATAGAGACCTTCAAGTTCCTAAAAGGAATTTATAAGGTGAACTGTGGGGAAATATTTAGCTTGAATACTTGTTCATGTTCACATGGACATGAGTGGAAACTGACAGGAGGGAGGCTCAGAAGGGACATTAGGTAGTATTATTTTACAGAAAGGTGGTGGAGCTGTGAAAAGTCTGCCTGCTGAAGTGGTGGGTGCTAAAGCTGTCGGTGGATTGAACATGGCTGGGACAGAATGAAGGGTATAGTGGTTGCTCGAAGTAGCAGAACCTGGGATGGTAATGGGGGATGGATGGAGGGCTAAGACCCTAGAGGGACAGTTGGTCCCAGGGCTAAATATGGAACTTGGGAGACTGACTCTGGATGGCATCCCACTTGAAGTGGTTCAGTCCTTGAAGTACCTGGGCTGTGGCTTGACAGTAAGCTTGACTTTTCAGCCCACATAGTACCATCTATGCTGAGCTCCGTCCCAAGCTTGGTGCCTTCTATCGTTACAAGACTGCCTACCTCTGCAGATAGCTGATTACAAAATGATGCTCCGTCTTCGACTATCACGGATGTAGTCTATAGCTCTTCCCCCTCCCCTTCCCTCACTAGACTGAATACCCTCCTCAACTCATTCTGCCATTTTGCATCTAACTCTCCTCCATGCACACATCATTGCTCGCTTTACTCCTCCCTCTGCCATCTTGCCAAATGGCCCATTGCACTACGTTCATCTCCAAATATTGGTTTAACACCCTGTTCCCCTGCCTCTGCTCACTCCAATCCTAAATCCCCCCTGCCTCCCGCTCCCTCCACTGTAGGGACCATCGCACTCTCGCCATTCCTCACCCACGCTCCGCAGCTGGACAATCTGCATTCTCCTATAGGCTCCCCTCTCTCTGGAACAAACTCTCCTCTTCCCTCCATCTCTCCCCCATTCTTTAACTCCTTCAAACACCTGATAAGACTTCAACCCCCCACTTGCTCCGCTACCCTTCTTCCAGTTACCCTGGCAGTCTTGATTTTAACCCATACAAGTTTTTGGTCATAATTCTAAGCACTGCTAAAGCTCACTGCACTTTGTTTAACTGTGGTACATGCAAATTTCTTTATTTGTTCTATTATTGTAACACATTGCTCATCTGTCTGTGTGTTCAGATGTTGTTTTAC
Organism: Neoceratodus forsteri; assembly: GCA_016271365.2. Classification (NCBI taxonomy): domain Eukaryota; kingdom Metazoa; phylum Chordata; order Ceratodontiformes; family Ceratodontidae; genus Neoceratodus; species Neoceratodus forsteri. The sequence continues at coordinate 58,233,361 of JADMNL010000026.1, read as the reverse complement.
TATTGTCTACTTCTTTTTGCTCCATCTCCTCTTTCCTGGGTCGCACTTGAAAGCGAGCCTTGGCTCAGTGTGCCTTCCCAGTTACCAAATTTGATTATTTTTCTTTTTATTTATTATTTTTTGTGCTGCCATGCCGCCGTTCCCTCCGCCTTGGTCCACGGCCCCTCCACTCCACATTTGCCGCAACTCCCTGATAACCTCTGGCTTACCCCCAGGGCAGGGTTGCGGCACCGGCCCTAAGTGCCACAAGCGATGGGATAGGTCAGGGAGCCAGCCTGCAAGCTCATCAGAGCGGAGGGGCAGGCATCATCCAGGAGGCAGGCAGCTGGCTTTTGTTCCCCTATATGCGGGGGCAAGGATCTGCAATGACGACCAGCGTCCGCCCTGCCCCTCGTATTACATTATGGTGCCGGTCGCTGTAGTGCCTCTGGCCTCTGCCAGGGGTCTATCAAACACCGGACACCTCCCAAAGAGGAGAGCAATCCTGGGACGTTCGATCCATCTCCCTGGCCGGCCTTCTGATGACCGGTCCATTCCTTGAATCTTCCAGGTTGCCGGTCATCGCTGCTTGGTATCCAACTACTGCGCTGATGGGCCGCCGGTTGCCAAATTTGAATAAATACTTGTTACAATACTTCTACAATTGCAGCTTAGTGGTCTGAATTATCTTGTTTTTCATAACAAGTAAGTCTGTTCTGCCTTGTTTAAGCTATTTTTTTTTTAATTTTTGGGGAAAATTACTATTTGTGGTAGCCATTTAGCTTGTTTTAGTGGTCACTGCTCACCCTAGCGTTAGAAATGAGGTTAGTATGCAAGGGTGAGCGTGACCACACAGCAGAGTTTGAATTTGAATTGAAAAGGAGGCAGTATAGCGCAGTGGTTTAAGGCTCTGAGCTACAAATCTGGAGACCTGGGTTTGAATCCCTCAGCCCCCACTTGCATATACTGTGTGACCCGGAGCAAGTCACTTAACTTCCCTGTGCTCCTAGGTCGCATCTGTAAACAAGCTTTCAGCTTAGTGTGCTATTCCTGGTTAAACAATTGAAAAAAAAAACCAAAACAAATTCCATTCCAAATTCCATAATTTGAATAACATTCTTAAAACTATGTAGCAGCTTATACCAGGGGAATGATTGCTGTTAAGCATTTCGAGGGATCCTTTGGAACAGACAACATTACTACAGTGAATAGTTTTTTCCTTTTTTTACCACTCCAGGGGCCCGATATTCCAAACTTTTGCCCAGCTGCAATTCCCAGTTTTCTCACTGAGCTGTCAATCACTGAGTGCATACTGCATACAGTATGTGTTCATCGACAGCTCAGTCGGTGGCTTACTGTGCTTGAGAGTGGAGGGCTGTGCTGGTCGCTGGCTTGGGGTCGGGATGGGAGTGGGAAGCGGGGTGGTGAGACACTATCTGCCTGGGGGGCTGCTAGATATCAGGGAATGGTGTCAATTTATTTTATTGGGAATTGAGGATGGGGGGGGTTCACTAGACAACAGGGAATGGTGTCATGTTATAATACATGGGATCGGGATGGGAGGACCACTGGACATCAGGGAATAGTTCTTTAATGACCGGGTATGGGTACAGATGGAGACCACTGGACACCAAGGAATAGTTTTTTTGTGATCGGAATGCGGAGTGCGGTGGGGGGAAGAGACCACTGGACACCAGGGAATATTTTTTCTTTTTGTTACCTGGATAGTTCTTTAATGACTGGGCATGAGTGCAGGTGGAGACCACTGGACACCAGGGAATAGTTTTTAGTGATCGGGCATGGGTGCGGGTGGGGAGGGAGCACTGGACACAGGAATTTTTTTTTTTTGTCGCCTGGTACCCCGGAAGCTCAGCCCAGCTCCGTTCACCCATCCCCCATGCCCAGGCTTACCCCAGTTGTCACTGGGTGAGGGAGACAGTTCATCTCTCTGGGTCAGGGCCATCGAGGAGCAAGGACCCCCAGGCGAAGCGGGTAGGCAGGGGGGCCGGCGTAAAGCCGGCATCATGCGTGGAGGCCGCTTTTTCTTTGCTGCATGGATCCCGCGGGGTGGAGTGCAATGACAACCAACGTCCCCCACCCCCGACGTGTTGTGCCGGTCACGGCAGTACCCCCAGCCTCCGCCAGAGGTCCGCAATGCGCTGGACACTCAACCCCACTCCCCCTGCAGAAGGAGAGCAGTCCCTGGGATGCTCAATCTTTCCCCTGCTGGCCAGCCCTCCAACTCTTGAGTCCGTCCCTGAACCCAGGATGTTGGCGCCGCAGGCGAACGCTTTGCTGTTGCACCAGTTGCCAGGGAATAGTTCTTTAATGATCAGGTATAGGTACTAGTGGAAGGAGGGACCACCAGACACCAGGGAATGTCACTATATTACATCAGGCCAGTGATCAGTGGGGGGGACCAGTAGACACCAGGGAAAGTTCCTATATTACATCAGGCTGGTGATCGGTGAGGGTATATTACATTGCGCTGGCGATTGGCGAGGGGTGGGGCACTAGATACCAGGGAATGCTATTTTACATCGGGGCAGCAATCGGTGGGTGTGACCACTAGCACCAGGGACAATATACAGTGTACTATCAGGTCGGCAATTGGTGGTAGAGGGGGTGACCACTAGCACCAGGGACAGTACACAGTGTACTATCGAGCCAGCGATCGGCAGGGGTGGGGACCACTAGCACCAGGGATAGCACTCAGGGAACAGGTAACTGGGGGGCAGCGCCGTGCAGTCCAGCCTCGCTCCCCATGCAAATGAGCCCATAATGAGCATGCAAATGGCCCCTTAGCGCCTTGCATGCCCAATGGGCTCATTAGCACAGGTCCTTTTGAATATAGGAAATTTTATTTACCTGTATTTATTTTATTTATTTAAAGTTTGGTGACTGTGAGAGGCACACTGAGCCGAGGATCATTTCCAAGTGCGACCCGGGGAAGGGGGACAAGGGAGGCAAAATTACAATAGTCAGGCAAGGTACAGTAGCCTGCATAGAAGCTAAAAAATGCGCTACCACCTTTACTTCTCTCTTGCCCTTCCCCATCACTATTCAAAAAAGTGCTTGCCACACATCTACTGTACTTAAACCTCCACCCTGCATTTGTTTTCACTAACTCCTGTCTTCTGTACCCTATAAAACTGAAACTACTACATTGAACTATTGTAAATATGTATATTACCCTATGAAATCTGAAATCTAGATTTAGTATTTGCCGTATTGGTCCTTGTAAGAACAGATACAGAAGCAAATGCTTTGATACATCTATGTTGGTCCAATAAAAGGTAACAAAAAGAACAAAGTGCTTTAGCTTTCTGACCAACAAGTATGCTTCTACTAGGATCTGTTGGTCCGAAAGCTAAAGCACTTTGTTCTTTTGTTACATCTATGTTGGTCCAATAAAGGTATTAAATCATTTGCTTCTGGACCTATAAAATCTGTAAATCCCACTGCATATAATTTTGTAATGTATGTATTCATTTACACATTGTTGCAATTTTGTATTCATTGTATTGTATTGTATTTGTCTCTCGGATCGCCTCTGAAAAAGGGACTGCATGGTCTCAGCGGCTCACCCGTTACCAAAATTCTAATAATAATAATAAAAATACAGATCCAATAATAAATAATACACATAATACAAGAAATTACATAGTGAAATATACAAAGCATTGAAGGTGGACAAATCATCAGACCCAGACGGAGTCCAGCCAAGGGTACCAAGGAACTGGCTGAGGAACTGGCAGGCCTGTTTAATAGTTCAGAGTCAGGAGTGGTACTGTAGGACTGAGAACAGCACATAAGTGCCCTCCACAAAAGCGGCCCCAAGGCTGACCCATGGAATTACAGACCAGTCAGTCTGACTTCAATCGTGTGCAAGTTCATGGAGACCATACTTCAGGAAAGGCTGGTAAAATATCTAGAGAAGCATGGTTTCCAGGATGCAAGGCAGCACGGGTTCATGCGGGGCGGGGGGGATCATGTTAAATGAATATGACTGACATCTTTGACTGGGTCACTAAGACAGACAGGGGCCAAGCGGTAGACATCCTCTATCTGGATTTCAGCAAGGCCTTTGACTCTGTGCCCAATAAAAGGTTGATCAGGAAGTTGGCGGATCTCGAGGTTGGGGATAAGATGTCCTGATACATGGAACACTGGCTAAGGGACAGAACCCAGAGGGAGGATGTGGGAGGAGAGTTATCTGACACCAGAGAGGTCACTAGTGGGGTCCTGTAGGACTCGGTGCTGGGGCTGGTGTTGTTCAACGTCTTCATCAATGACATTGGGGATGGCATTAAGGGAAAAATGTGCCGATCTGCAGACAACACCAAGCTCTGCGGGAGAGTGGACACAGCTGAAAGGATACAGGACCTACAGGATGATCTGGAAAAGCTGGGGAGGTGATCCGGGATGTGGCAGCTTGCTTTCAATACCAAGAAATGCAAAGTTATGCACACTGAAGCCAAGAATCCGAGGACATGGTGCTACCTGGGTGGAATCCAGGTATCTGCATCAGAGAAGGAGGAGGGCCTGGGAGTGATGTTCACTAGTGACCTGAAGCATTCCATGCAGTGCAAGAAAGCAGCAACAAGGGCAAACAAGATACTGGGATGCGTAGCTAGGGGGATCAGTAGTACGAGAGAGGAGGTTAACTACCCTTGTACAGGTCACTGGTGAGGCTATATCTAGAGTATGGAGTTCAGTGCTAGTACCCACACCTCAAAAAGGACATTAACCTGCTAGAGAAGGTCCAGAAGAAGGCTACAAAGATGATAGCAGGTCAGTAGGGTAAGGCATACCAGGAGCGGTGCAGGGCACTGAACATGTATTCCTTGGAGGAAAACAGAGAGGGGACATGATTGGGACTTTCAAGTACTTGAAAGGGATAAATAAGGTGGATAAGGAGGGTCTCTTCAAGCTGAGTGGCAACCATAACACGAGGGGGCACAGTCTTAAGCTGGAGGAGGATTTAGGAGGGATGTCAGGAAGCACTTCTTCACAGAGAGAGTGGTGTACACTTGGAATGCGCTGCCAGAAGAGGTGGTCTTGTCGAAGACAGTGGGCAGCTTCAAGAGAGGCTGGGATAGGCATAGGGGGAAGGTAAGGATCATGGGTAGGGACAGTAGCGGATCTAGGGGGTTTTAATGGGTGCAGGTGCACCCCCCCATTGTAACTTACCTGCTTGCTGCAGTTGCATTTTACTTTGCTGGAGAAGTCTAATATATTGATGGTATGAAATATATAGTCAAAATTATAGATTATGTTTATATTTTCAGTCAAAATTATAATGAAAAGGATAGTATAAAAGATTTGAAAAATTATAAAAAGTTGCTTATCAAGTACACACACACCACAGCACCCCATTGTAAAATCCTGGATCGTTACTGGGTAGGGAGAATGGGAGGAGTATGGGGGGCAGGGACAGTAGCTTAAGCTGTGGACCCCATATCGAGCAGACTAGACAGACCAAATGGCATTCTTCTGCTGGCTTCTTCGTATGTGTACCAGTAAGCACAAGGCTACAACGCGCTGAACACAGCAGTCAGCAACAACAGTTGGGCAATTAGCAAGCAAGAACTGGCAAATCAGCAGCAGGGGATTTAGACTGGCAGATAGTATGTACAGGAGAGAGGTTCGGAGTGGGACAGGGCATGTTTAAAGTAGTTTAGCGAGGGTAGCAGACGGAGTGAGGATGGGAGGGAGTTTCAAATGTGGGGAAGGCAGTAAGAGAAAGACGCCTGCCCATAGTTCGAGTAGGAACAGAGAAGGGTGAATGTGTGGAGTAAAGATGGTAGGAAGAGTGGGAAAGGAGGGAGCCGGGGTAGGGTGTGAGGGACCCAAAACCTGTATTTGGCTATGATTGTAGAGGCATAGAGCTTACAGCGGCAGGGAGAAGTAAAAGTTGCAATGATGAATCCAGAGAGGAGGGGCGGGCGCAAGCCATTGTTATGCCCTATTTCGGGGGCCACGTCTGCCTAGCGCTGGGCTGCAATTGCCCTATATTCAGTCACATCTATTCCACTGAATATAGCAATTTTGGACACCTGGGCAACCGCCATACCTCTCAACCTCTTGCCTCATAAATCAGGGACGAGGCTTAAAACAATCAGGGACAAAGACCCCAAATCAGGGACACATCTTAAAAACTGGTACTATTTCCTCAGAAAGGTGATGGAATAAAAGGATTTGTGTTACAATGCATTTTCTGAAGAACAGGAAGCATGTAACTTTAATGTTTGACGTTATTTTGCACTTTTAATCCTCACTGTTCTGTCGCAAAAACACAAATTTTACGAGGGACAGAGGAACATTTTGAGGCCAAATCAGGGATGTCCCTGAAAATCAGGGACAGTTGAGAGGTGTGGCAACCGCAAATTACTCAGTTCTGAATATCGGGTCCCAGGTGTCTCATCAAATCTCTAATCGGGCCACTCATCAATATCCAAATTAGCATAAGTCTAAAAAACAGACACAGAGAGTGCTTAGTGTCCTACAGTAAACCAAACACTCCTGGTTAGAATCGTAATCGAAAGGGACCATGAGCCGAATCAGGCTCTAGCCCTGAAGCAGAGAAGTTGTACAGTTTAGTCACATAAAGTAATAATGATACTTGGCCCAAGTTGGGTCCTCATGACCTAAACACATTCACAAATTTGCTACACATCTGTGTTACTCAACACATTCCATTTCAAGAGTTTTGTAATCTCGAAAGGAAGGGCACAATTTCCCGCATTTGTACACACCGGAAATGGCCGCACAGCCGACAGGCGTGTGTCTCTCACACATAGTTACACAAGCTGGTCCCCTCATGGGCATCAGACTCGCCCTATTCCCCCACCCCAGGTAACCAACTTACTCACTCGTGCTTACTATACCCGTTTGTTTCTCGGGCAGCCTGACGCGTTAAATCGAGCACTTGACAACAAGCCAACCAGTTACCGTTGCTAGGCGAGTCAACGAAGGTCCACCTCCTTGCTCGGAATTCCCACCTTCTGGGCTCTGATTGGTTGGATCTATTGTCGGCTTGTTGATGGCTGGACATGGCGGCCAATCGTGGGGATTATGGTTATTTGTTTTTCTCGCGAGGTTGGCAGCCTGTTCCCGTCCCATTCACAACTCGGTCTGGAACTCAATATCTTTCTACGCGTCATTGGTCCCCATGACCGCCTGTCACTCCACGTTTGGCCTTCGCGCGTGGTGACGACAGCAGCACGCTTGAAGGCGGGCCCCTCGCGCGTACTTCATAAGTTTTATCTTAGCAGATGGAGCTGCGCAGCCTGGGCTGAACTCGGCAGCGGGGTTGAGGATGGAGAGTGAGAGACGGGAGCTGGACGTGGAGCTCGTTGCGGGCGGTGTCGAGGAGTACGAGAGCCTGCCGGCCCACGCCTCACTGGTCACCCACATGACAGCTGGGGCCGTGGCTGGCATTCTGGAGCACTCGGTCATGTACCCGTGGATTCTGTCAAGGTGAGCTAGGAGGGACTGGTGTACTGACTGCTAGTGGTGGTGAGGTGGGGTTGCTGCTTAGGCAGTGTTGACAGGGTGCAGAGTGACCTGGTATAAGGGCACTATCCAGCGATACACAGTGCCCCTGTATGTGAAGTACACTGTGGCTGGCAAAACGTGGAGATGCACTAATCGGGTTTATTGCCCACTGCCCTGCCTCCCGTCTTTAGTTTATTTCCGTTTCAAATTCCATCTCTTCACACCACCAGTTGGGCAGAGATGTTATTTAGGGCTTGGGGTTGAGACCTCTATTTGTGGATTCCTTGGAACCCATATCATGTGCTTTGCACCTGTAGAAACTCCTCAAACAAGTTTTCCATATCACTTATATACAGTGTGGTGTAGGAGATGTGTAACTCACGATTCTAAGAAATTTTGCAACTCCAGTGGGCATGGGGGAAATTATGCTTTGGCATTTGGGGTTATCACCTTTCAAGGAGTTTGACAGCTCACTTAGCCATGTGCCAGTTGTTATATAAGCGTTCTGGTTCTTTTGAATTAAATTAAGAATGACATTTTCTAATCTAGGATCAAAATATTGGCCATTTTTTTCCCATTATGTTGTAACCCAAGCCATGTCTTTTCTTGGTAGGATAAAAACAGTTGGCAATAGGGTTTGGGTTCAAACCAGGATTTTCCTGCAACGGTATGTTACCAAATCATCTACCAGAATGTAATAGTCTTTACAGGTGACAATTGGGGGCGGGCGGAGGCGGGGCAGCAACTACTGGAGGTGTTCTGCCAAGAACATTAAGTAGGAGGGCTTTCAGTTTGGGGTACTGTTCTGTATTTGGGGTGCATTCTGGATCTGGAATGCACCCCAAATCTGAAACGGTATCCCCAAACGGAATGTCCTGCCAGAATGTCGTCTGTAGTTACTGTCCTTTATGGTTGTCCCCATGACATTCTAGAAGGGGGCTTTGGAGGCATTCTGGGCTTGGTTATACTGCGCGTTTTACCAAGCCCTGTGGCAATGTTACCACCAGCTCCCAGCAAGTGTCAGTTGGTTCACCTACTCCCAAGGAGAGAAGAACCAACACTAACAAGTGAAGTTTCACACTTCATAGTTTTAGCTGTTAAATGATGTGTGCAGATCTTGAAAGTTGTAAAATGTATTTACCCTAAACGGTGTCATCGGACTCAATACTAGTTGTGCATCATCCATTATTTTCTAGGTGTGCCACAGGACCTTGAAACTGATCGATTTTACCTAAGCTTGCTTTCAAAAATAATAATAATAAATGTGGATTGACGGGGTGGGGTGGGGTGGGGTGCACTTTCTCCTTTGTTTTAGAAAGTCCTCTCACCTTTCCTAGTAATAGCTGGCAGGGGTCAGAATTTTGTTTTGTAGCTAACAGGGCTAAATACACTAGCTCCACAGGGAAACCACCGGTCAGGCTGCTGTACTTTTTAAAATGTTAACTCCTCCAGGGCAAGCCAGCAGGGCTAGTTAAATGCAACCGTTACTGACTCTGTTATTAGGTAGGTAGGTAAAACTTATTTTTATGCAGGAAGTGCATGTCATTTGGACTTTTACAGTCCAGTTGGGAAGACAGTCCTGTGTTTATCTAAAGTCGCAATAAAAGTTGCACATAAAATTACACAAATTCAAATGCATTAACATACTACAAAAAATATAAAAAACATAAAATACAATATTCAAAATGAGACAATATTTACAATACCTTGCAATAAGAATCGTAAGTATTGGGACTTATTACGTGCACTGACAGGTAAATGAGAATAAGTCCTTAATTACCATATTGAAGGTCCCATGAGCAGTTTCTGCTTGTACTGTGGAGGGTAATTTATTCCAAAAGGATGCAGCCCGGGAGTTTAAGGTTCTGTCCCCATATTTATTTTTCCATTTACCCTGGTGTATTTTGTTTAGGTAAACACATCTAGTTAATTCTTTATTAAGATCAAGATCATCTGGAAAAAGAATCTGGGAAATACCATGTTCAGGGATAGTATTTGTTATATTTATGGATTAATACTATCCAATCCCTGGAGTGTCCAATGTCAAGGAGTAGCCAACCCAACTTATTTAGTAGTAAACAATGGTGGGTTCTACAGCAATATTGCAATATGTATCTTGCTACTTTGTATAGTAATTTTATTTATTTATTTAGGGTTTGGATTAATACCTTTGAGCCTAGATGGCTCTTTTACAAAGGTTCCAAGTCAATTGACACATACAGTACATTACAATATACATAATGACACATTTGGCAGAGCCATGAAAGGTTCCAAGTCAAAGGGTGCAAACAGTACTTTACAATACAAATAATACATATGACCCATTTGGCAGAGCTGTGAACTCACAATGTACAGAGGACTGGCATGCAATCAGAGGAACAACATCATATCTCCTCTATAAGGCAGAAGCTTAGAATCACAGTTCATTTGTCAGTTCATTAGTAATTTGTCAGGTTTGTCCAATATCAGACAAAACAAAAACAGTAGTTAACACATGTTCTGTTACCTATTTCAAACCCTATCTTGACTGGGTCTTGGAAGGCACGGCATTTTAGTGCCAAGTCACTGCAGACTGTAGCCTCTGCATCAAGCACATCATTCAGGGATGAATACTGAATTTCACTATAGATCTCAGTGTTACATTTCATTGAATCGCCTCCCCACTGAATTCCTCAAATGGGGTTTTGAAGATTTTGAAGGGCAGAAATAAAAGCAGGGCTTCAGCACTGATTCTGTTTATTGCAAAGTTTGCACAAGGTAGTAGTACAAAGACACGCAAGCAAATCTTTGACCTGTGATTTTTCTAGGCTGACCCAAACATTTGAAGCACAGGGCAAAGTGACCCACACTTCACTAGTGCCTGCCAAGCTATCGGTTCTTTGTAAAATTCAGAAGTTTGCAGTCTTGTAATCATTCCATGCTTATTTCAGCACTGAACAATTATAAGACTTTCTTGTTATTAATTAAGCCATGTTAACATCTTTGCATTCATTAATGCTTTTTAGAGGTGGGGCACCTACATCTGCAGAAGGTCCTAGAGTGGAGGTGGCAGAATTATACAGTGAAGCAAAACCAGTCATCATTGACGTACAGTAAGCAGTACAAGCTATCTAGCGAATACAAGTTAATTATCAAATGATGACACAGGTGTTGCATATTTTAAATTGTTACTCATTATGCACTCCTGTAACTCCCAGGTAAACACCTAGTATAACAATAATACACCAAACCTTAAATAAAGAAGAATGTAATAAATAGTATCTCATGGTTCTGAAGTCGTACAGATTTTTTTATTTTTTTGGGGGTTCAAGATTTGTAAATGTCACCAGAAATCATCATTACCCCCTTATTATGTATTGTTAGATGTACTGTATTTTTTTTTTTTTTTTTTCTTAATTGAGTATACCTTATTGAGAATACTAGGAACAGTACAACACATGGCAGTTGAACAGTCGTACAAGTTAAGGTGTTCTGTAACCCCCTCCCCCCACTGGTGCCTCACAATTTCCTGCAGAAAGGTACACTCCAACTATACAATAACAGGTATTGTAAGTAGAAGCACAGGAATCAAGATAAAGGAGTTCCTTGAGGTGCGCTCAGCATGGCATCTAATGAGTCCCAGCACTTGTGATATGCTGAATAGCTGTGTCACAAGTAAGCCATCATCTGTTCCAACGGATGTACTGTATTTCTTATGTGAAATTATTGTAGTATTTTCATGACGCAAATCCATGTTCTGTTATAGATATCTGTGCTTTTAGCGACATACGGATACCTGAACCAGATAAAAAGGCAGTATGCCATTCTGAAAATGGATCCCAGGATGTATGTAATGAATTAACCAGAATGCCACTTACTACTTTAAGGAGTTACTGTTTGATAGCATTTGACAAGTATAAACAAGTAATCCCCTTTTTGTAAACATTATGCTGCGTACAACAGGTATGCAGCACGATAATGTCAATCAAATGAGAGTCCTGTATTGGAATCATTGAAACTGATACACTTTGTATTGTGGTCGTTCTGTTTCCTCTACTGCTGCAGGTACTAACTGGAACTGTTTCCTGCATCTCTTTGCTTACTTACGAATCTCTCACTCTTGAAATCTCTGCTAAAATATAGTGAACGCCCTTTCCCTCGCTTTTGAGAACTAACCTCTTTTTCGTTCACTTGTGTTTTTTTTCTCCAGTATTTTTTTACTTTTTTCTCTAAACTCTCATAACAGTATATTACAGATAGCTATGTTGGTTGTTTGTCCTCAGGTGTTGACTGCGGTGATGGGTTTGTGATGCTCTTGCATGAATTACACTGTATACTACATTAATACAATTCTAAATGGTTCTTGCTACGAATGTGTAACTCTGAAACACCCATTGAGTTATTTTAAAGTCCAGTACAGATGGACTAACATCAGAATGTGAAATGCTAATATATATATATATATATATATATATATATATATATATATAGAAGACAAAAACTCTATTTAATGCATCAGTTAGGGTTGTTCCAGCGACAAAAGCAAGGAAATTGATGTTAGGGTTGAAACCCCTTTGCCTCAGCCCCCCCAAATGGAATGAAGTGCGCATTGAGATCATCGGCCTAAGTGTCACCCATCACATGTGGAAAGAAGCTGAGGAATAGGAGAATGGGGTGACAGTTAGGACTCCGATATTGTTACCCGATTCCATTGAAATGAAGGAGCAAAAATTCTTTATCAAATTCTGAGCTTTCAACAAGCTGTCATTACTCAACGATAAATCGTGCCTCTAATCCCTTCTTTTGGAGAATGATAATGAAATAGTGAATGTAATCAGCGGTGAGAAGGGCCGCGCTCCGCCACCTAATGCAGCGCCGGGCCCGCGGGGCCCGCTCCCCACGTGATGTCTTGTCACATAGTAACATTGTGCCCGCAAACACAAATCGTGTGCGCATGATGACGCAAGCCGGAAACAGAAAGAAACAGTACTGTAGACAGAAATGTTAAAAACAACGCAAATGCAACCGCAATGAAAAGCATAAGGTAACGCGAGCGGTGGCGTAAACGTGAACGGTAAGTGAAATGGGTACGGAACCGCAAGCAGAAATGGTAATGGTAACAGTAATGTAAGCGCACAGGCTGGTTTAACCCAAAAGCTGTATAGAGAAAGACGGTGAGTACAAAGAATGTATGCAAAATAATGACTCTCGGAACATAAAAATGAGGACTTGGAATAGTAAATTGCTTATATCTCAGTAACCGTATGACACAGAAAAAAAATTTAAAAGTCATATGAATTATCACTTTCCTAGCTAGTTTTGTACTTAGCAAAGGGGCTAAGAATTTTTTGACAAAAGTCCGTATCTACTTGACGTTTTCGATCACGGGCCCTGAAAGGCATGGTGAACGTCGTAATGTTATCCTATGGGAAAAAAACAGATGTTTGGACTGTCATAACTTTGCCTCCCTTTATTATATATTTTTCACCAAACCACTGAAAGGCACATCTGTGGATATTGGCTGTGTTCCCTGCAAATTTCAGCCCAAAAGACCAAACCGTTATTTTGCAGCAGGGCGCCAAACGATTGCTGCAATGCATCGGACGCCGTAATGTTATCCTATGGGGAAAAGCGTTAACATTGGAGTACCGTAACTTTGCCGCTGTGTAATATTTTTTTTCAACGAAATACTGAAAGGCACATCTGTGAGATGTCGGCCAAGGCTTCCTCCAAATTTCAGCCCAAAACTCCAAACCGTTCTTTTGCAGCGGAGTGCCAAAGAATTGCTGTCATTTTCCCACAGACTAGGAAAGTACTGTCGCATAATTGCAAAGCTTTACGCAAACATTTGCGCGCTTTCATGAGCACGAAAGTACTTTGCGAAAGTACTTTTTCCAGAAATGTGAAAAACATATTTCTGGGGTGTTTTTACCCCAAAATAAAGACATGGCTAGCATCCTCAGGGCCCGACTAGGTGAATACAAAAAGAATTAGGTTGCTAGAGGGTCCCAAATTTAAATGGCAAGCATTTTTCTGATCACTAACTGAAAACAAGATGGCGGATTTACGACAGTAACAGGGCCATTTGCGAAAGTAAAAATGCATTTGCGACAGTGTCATTATTAACTTTTCCCATTGACTTACAATGGGAAATTGTTTTTGAATAACTTTGAACCGTTTAATATTTTTCACGAAATCTTCAAAAGGCACATCGGGGACCAGGCACGCATGTCCCTGAAGATTTCGGACGTCCGCAAACCGTTAGACCTGTGAGTACGACTAGGAATTCCAGAAAAGCGTGATGCGCGCAAGATCATATTTAATAACTCTGCAGCCGTGTATCCGACCGGTATGAAACTTGGCACATCCAAGCGTATGGGTCTTGATCGTGGTATTCCAAATTTCAGGGAAATCTGGCCAAACGGTTGCAAAGTTATTAAGGTGCAAAATTCTGGGTTTAACATGTAAATGGCTCCTCAACCTAACTATGGTAGCACTACCGTCCTACCATAATATACTGTACAGTGTATATATACTGTATAGCAGCTTATATTAGCGCCCTCTTTTATTTGTGTGAAGGGGATGCAGTACTATTTAGCGCCCTGTTAAATTAGCGCATCAGCTTCATGTCCAATTACAGCACTATGCTCCCTGTAATATTAGCGATCAGCTTATTTTAGCGCTTTTGTCAGTTAAGCTAATATAGCGAAAATAAACTGAAAGCTAATATTTCCTGCTATACGTATATATCATATAAATATAAGCTGCAGCAGGAAAGAATTGCTTGTAGGGTCAATACAGTTCTTATATTTGCTTTTCTAAGCACTTGTCATGCTTTGCACTATTTATTCATTTATTTTCTGGAACAGCTGTCTTAGCTGGCTGGTTGGTGTTGTGCAGCAGCTAGGGCAGGCCAGTATGGGCACTGTGTGGACTGTATAGAAACTGGAAGAGTCTCTGGTTATAAGGAATATGTGCAAAATAAATACAGAAACTCTATAAAATACAGAGTGATCTGCATTGTATCTTATTACACAGTGTACATAAAAAAAAAATCCTGCAACTTGATGGATCAGCTAAGGTCTTTACCGGTGGGTAAATCCTGCAATAACCCATGACTGAAGAAAGGCATTTATATATTGACAAAAAAAAAAGGAAATGTATTTTACACATGGGTTCAGTGTATAATCACAGTAAGGCATTCCAGGACATGGGTAGTTGTGGGATTACCCACTTCTCATGTGATTGTCACTCGGCTGTGTCTTGTGGCACACCACCTCAGGTGTGGGTACATCCTCCAATAACCCATGCCCTATCATGCCTTATTGTTTAAATTACATTTCTGAAAGTCTTCCATGAGGTGGCAGTGCTTCAGTTCAGATGTAATGTGAAATTTAGCAGAATTTTGTGAAGAATTTCTGTGGTTCGCAAAGATGGCATGCTTCGCAGAAGGAAATTTACTTATTTGAAAATTGGTAATCGAGAAAGGCACATTGAGCCTGGGCTCATTTCCAGGTGCGACCCAGGGAATGGGGATACAATAAATCAAAAACAAACAGTACAGAAGCATTCCAAAGACAAAATGCAAACAGTGAACAATTCAACAAGATGCATGTGCAAACAGTGAACAGAAGTTGGCTGTATGGGCAGCACCAATACCCAATTAAATGACAAAACCAAGTTGATACAGATAAGTGCAGCAGTTGTAGTGACATGAACTGACCTGGAGGGGCCATGGAGGAGGTTAAAAGGTCACCAGGGGCAGGTCAGGTAGGGGGCTCACAGGAGCAGGAGGAGATGGAGGGAGCTAGCTGGTGCCTAAGGAAATGGGGCGGGAGGAGAGAGAGAGAGGAGGGGAGGGAGGGAGCTGGTTCCAGAGGGAGGGAGGGAAGGCGATGGGAGAAGGCTGACTGCCCAGGAGTGAGGGGAGGGAGAAGGTGTGAGGATCCATGGAGCAGAGGGTATGAGGAAATGGGAATGGGTGAGGGGTGTGACTAAATAAGATGGTAGAGACCCAAACCAGTATCTGGAGATGGAGCACAGTGAGACTGGCAATGTCGTGGTAGGGGAGGATGGATAGGAAGTAGAAGCAGGCATTAAGTTAAGCATGAGGTTGGTTGGTAGCAAAATGATAGAAGGCATTACAGGTAGTGGCCAGCCTGGCAAGTGAGGAGGAAACAGTGCCACTAGACCACATCACGTGAGTCGAAGATTAGGAGCACTATTTTAGGTAACCCGACTCGGCGGACCTGCAAGGACAGAGCAGCCTTGGTTATAGTACAAGGCCCTAGCTTGGTGATGAGCTTGAATGGATGGCATTGATGCAGTAGAGATGTCGAGCAGTATCGAACCCTACACTGAGATACTTGCAAGAGGGAACCATTTCAACAGAAGTGCCATCTAGGGTGGAGAAGGCAGGAGGGGAAGTGTGGCCAGCTTCTGGACTGGAACCAGCACAGGACATTGTGGAAATCTAGCTGGAGCAAACTTCCACTACACATGGTGAGGGGTCTGAAGTGTAGAAAACTGTATCTACGTACCTGTGAATATGAAGTTGGCACAGGCGGAGGGAGGTCCTTGAGAAAAACAGAAGAGGATTGGACTCGGATGGAGCCATGTGGGACCCCAGTCTGTATTGGTAGGGACAGGGTCTCACCTGTGCCAGGTGCTGATGGCCCGTCTTTATTTTATGCTTGGAAATTCAAGCCTTGACTCTGGGCATGTGGAGTAGTGGATTCACTTTCCTGAGTTCAGTAAGACATAAAGAAACTGGGAGGGTGTTTCACTTCTAAAGCTCACATTTTTGCTGACTCATTCGTGAACAAGTCTACCCGTTGGATCGATGCCAGCGGTCACCGAGCATACGCGGGAGCATTGGCAGTGGGACTGGTGGTCGGTCCAACCATTAAATATTTTTGGCAAAATTAACGAGTCCTTATAGTAACTCGTGGACTTTGTAGACATATAGGCATTCTGTGAACAGTACAATTATTAAAAGAATCACAAATAAAATAATGTAAAAAAATAAATAAAAAATTGCAAGTCAAAAAACTGATGGTGTACCTTTAAAGTTTAGAGTTAGTTTAACTGAGGTTAGCCTTCTACACAGTTCAGAGGGGAGAAGGTATCAGAAAATATCCAGGACTTTGGACCCAGTAGAATCTAGGAAGGGATATAGATAGCTCCAATTAACAGTAAGTCGTTCTGAGGAGGTGCTAAATTGCTGCCTGGAAGCAGCCTGTGCCTTTACCATAAAGAGTTGTAGCTCTTTGATGATTCCAGCAGCAGGTTAGTTTGTGTATTCTGAAGGAAAAAGCTGTTGGTGCTGGTGCTGTTGTGTACTAAAGGACAGCAATCCATAGCTTGGTTTGGAATTACTTCCAAAAAGTTGGTTTTATAGGGACTTTTTTTTTTGTCTTTGGTAACTGGGTAAGGCCCACTAGGCACAAGTGCCTGTTTTTCAGGGGCAGCCTGGGAGCACTGAGTGGTTAAGTGTCTTACTCAGTCACACAGTATGCAAGTGGAGGTTGTGAGACTCGAACCCAGGTCTGGTCTGCTGGATGTACCAAGCTCGTTACTCCAGCCTCTGTGCTATACTGCCAGCCTGGCAGTGATGAATTGCAAGAGTTCTGTCTAGAAGATTTTGACAGATGAGACATGCAAAAATGATATAGGTGGTCCAGCAGAAAAAAAAAAAAAAAAAAAAACTTATCTACAGACCCAGACCAAGGAGGCGAAGTGTAGCTTGTTTGTGAAAATCAAGCAATCACAAGTACTTAGTGGATTGTTTACTGTTGTTTTCAATGTGGAATCTTTCTGAAGATCATCACAAAGTGCAAAGTTCTGTATGTTGCAGGAAGTTTTCCCCCAAATTTAAAAATGGTAACACCTACATTTTAGAGGACACCTATCATAGGGAGTAGCACAAGAAACTTGGAATATATTATTACAGTTTAGGGAGGGCAAGTGGCAGAACCTGTTTGAATGTATTTTTGCAGCTCAGAGACAGAGTGGTGACTGAAGCTGTCACAGTAGACTCTTGCAGGTCAGTATAGAAAGGTGTCTATGAGCATAAGTACTAAGTCCATGGGTGCTGTGGTGCTCGGGCAGCCTGCAAACAAGGGTTACTAAGGAATCTGGGGATAGACTAGGTCGGCCGAAGGCCATTATCTGCCAACAGTTTCTATGTTTCTATAATCTGGCTATAGGAAGAATATTACCTACTGGCAGTGAGCACCCACAAAGATTCATTAAAGTTCTCCTCCTGCTTATAAGGCATGCAGTAAGACACGTCAGGGTGCGTAACTGTGTTAGGCACGGGGCTGTTGCACCGAGTGACTTTAAAAGCAAACAAAAGAGCGATTATGGACCAAAATTGTACATCCTTGAAGTGTCACATTGCACTTATAACATGGGTTCTACTATAAAATATATTTTTTAATAATTTCAAATAAGAAAATGTTTCCTGTGTGAAACTTGGTTGTATTGGGAGATATATTGATAGCCAAAATAGTAGTATTACTTCCCCTGCATAGGGAGGGGGAAGTTGTTTAACCAGGAAAGACACACTAAGTCAGAGCTCGTTTCCAGGTGCGACCTGGGAGCACAAGGAAGTTAAGTGACTTGCTCAGGGTCTCACAGTATGCAAGTGGGAGCTGATGGGATTCAGACCCAGGTCTCCAGGTTTGCAGCTCAGAGCCCTAAACCACAGCGCTATACTGCCTCAATAGAGTGTAGATCTTGGGTGACGCCACACCTGGAGTACTGCACCCATTTCTGAAGTCCTCACCTCAAGAAGGTAGGGATAGGCTGGAGACGGTGCAGTGCCATGTGTAACCCCTAGATGGCGCTATCCCAGGGGCTACTACCCCTGCCTGATTTGCCACTAACAGGTTGAGGGGCCTGGATCAATGGCGGGTGCCTCCACCCAGAGGTCAGGGTTGCAATAGTTAAACTAACTTGGTCACAGCCCTCTGGGACACTGCAACCCCTTTCTTCCCACTAGTGGCCCACACAATATATCAGAATTACCTTCACAGTATACACTTACCCCCAGGTCTGGTTCCGGCACTGGGACCTCCTGTGAAATGAGATACAGTGCAACAATCACAGTACAGTACTTTAACATAGACAAATACCTCAGGCAGTATAACTTTGCTGAAACAAGCAGCTCTGATTTATTTAGGGGGATATAACAAGGACAGGGGGAAATCAGGTTAATTAGCTTATCACTCTAATAATCTACCTATGGCTCTGTGCACAGGCCTATCCCTATCAGTTACTGTCCCTGGGTACCCAAGCCCTAGTGGCTAGTCCAAACCGTGGCAGCTGGTAGGGGCCCTTTCACACAGAGAAAGGAGAATTAAACAGTCAGCAGTACAGTAATTCCATTTGGATTTAATGTGGCAATTCAACAGGAGCAACCCTGAATTAGTACTCACGACCTCCAAATAAGATAGGGTCCTTCAATGTCAGCAGGGCTCACTTGAGGTACACAAACCTCTTCACACATCCATATAAAAGAAAGCACTATACCAGGCAGGCTGCATCTGTATCCCGATCGCAATTACTGCACAATACCGGGAGAACACACAGCAGATTCAGTTCCTGACAGACCGAGTGTAATTTCAACAATTCTTCAGTCTTCTACAGGGTGAGCCTGGTTTCTACTCTTCAGAGATCCTTTGATTCTTTTCCGGGACAGATTCAGTCCTAACAAGCTGTTACACAAGCTGCAGACCGGAACTCTGGGCCTTGCACACTTTTTGACTAAAACTGTGCACTGAAGGAGCACAGGGTTTCTTTCCCTTCACTTTCAGAGCTCAAACTGAAACTCCAACAGACAAAACCGGGCACTTCCTTTGAGTTCCTCCCAGTTCTTGACTGGATTGGCTGTCACTCACAATAGACTGCTGCTGTTGGTCCAAAAGGCACTGAAGTCTAAACTACATCTCCCAGAGTCACTGCCCATACAATCCTCTTGTGGCTGGCTCCAGATTATGAGTCCAAGTTCTGATTCGCTCAAGGCACCATTTTAGAGCTAGCTTACCCCACACTGATTGGTCCAGTTCAGCAGTTCAAAACTAGAATGGGAACTAGCAGACAAGTTCTGACTGCAAAGAAAGCAGGTTAGACAAACTGTAATTTCATTATTACTTAAATAATTTCTGGCAAACAGTTACATCTTTCAGATAGGTTCCCTTTGCACTCCTAGTGACTGCAAAATGAAGTGAATTGGCAGCAGCTTGAGTGGTACTCAATCAAGAAACACACAGTCCCCCATACAAACTAATTATGTCTGCAAGCAGACAGCTCTTAAAGACAGTACCAGAGGTTCTAAAAACACTCACTGATAAATGGCTTAAATGCCAAACACCATTCAGGCTTGGAGCATTCAAGCAAGCTCCTGGAAGTCTTTTGGGAACCCCCATTTGCAGGGGGGTTACACCCTTCCTGGCCTGGGAAAGCTTGGCGTCCGCGTCAAGCAAGTACCCATAAGTTTCAACTGCAACCATATACATTTGCATTAGGCTCACACATGTAATCATCAGTCAATATATCATTTTACCAAGAACACATTTCTGAAACATTGCAGTCGTCACTCTTTACACAGTATTACATACACATTGTACCATAACTCAAGTTATTACCTCTTGTACATGAAACCTGAAGAGAGGGGCCCTTCCTATCAGTTACCTTGGGGCTGGACGGGCAAGGGCACCATACTTAGAGGGCAACACAAGTAACTTGGAGTTAGCACTGACGCTCAGTTTGGGCAATGAGCTCTGGGACACATACACTCCTTTATGGACAACATTGAGAGGCAAGTCCACAGGCGCCCCAGGGAATCATAACTGAGGTGCACCACAGGCTTTACAGCTCGACCAGTCTTTCTAGGGGAACTGTTACAGTCTCTGCACTCTGAGCCTCATTTTCAGCATTGTCCTCACTTGTCGGGAGTCTCCATGGGGTAGAGAGGCTAGAACTTGGGGCACTTTCAGCTCCAGGAGTTACAGTTTCTGAGTCCACAACATTTGGCTCGCATGGAGAGCTTTCGGACACTGGCAGTGGACTGTCAGGGCACTCAAAATACTCTTCTTGTTCGGGTGTATCACCAGTCTGCCCCAATCTATCATTTTCCTCCCTGAAGCTCAAACAGTTCAACCATGCACAATGATTCCATTTCATCTGATCTGATGCTTTGCACTTCACTTTCTGGGAGCATTGGCTCCAGGGATGAAGCTGGGGCTTAGACAGTCCAGAAGGCCCAGCTTTGTCTCCAGTATTGACTGGGGATTGCCCCGAAACAATTGACTCAGTTAGTAAGAAGGATAGTATTCAAAGTCACTCTCACTTTCTTCCGATATGGACTGACAGTCATGCTCAACTGGGACTTGTAGGGGAACACTTTAACTTTGCTTCTGTAGGTGCAGACTTTCTTGATCTTTCTTAGCAGCAGCTCTAGTCACTGGTCCAGAGGGGCATCTTCTGGGGCTCAGACTCAATCAAGATTTGTCCAATGGGCAGTAAATGATTTCTATGCATTGTTTTTACATCTTTGAATTATTCTCAGGCCTTACTTTGTACACTGGCAGATCATCTAGTTTGCCCACTACAATGTGAGGAGATGGTGCCATCTGTCAGCAATCTTGTGCTTGCCATGCAGTCCCAGATTTCTTAGCAATACCCGATCTCCCTCCTGGAGTTCCTGTGCTTTCACCTTTTTATCATACCTTTCTTTGTTGGCCAGATTTCTTTTGGCAGCCATGGTTTGAGCCAGTTGGTACGCATGAGTTAGCTGGGCCTTTAACTTTTGCACATACTGTAAATAGTTGTCAGCTTGAACCCCATCAGGAGAGACCCCAAAACACACATCTACTGGTAGTCGAGCTTCTCTTCCAAACATCAGGCGGTAAGGGGAGAATCCAGTGGCATCACTTTTGGTGCAGTTATAAGCATGTACCAGGGTGCTAATTTGTTGGCTCCATCTAGGCTTGTCCTTTGGGTGCAGGGTGCCTAGCATATCTAGCAAAGTGCGGTTGAAACGTTCAGGCTGTGGGTCCCCTGGGGTGGTAAGGAGTGGTTCTGGACTTTCGCACTCCCCACAGAGAAAGCATCTCTTTGATCAGACGACTCTCAAAGTCTCTCCCTTGATCAGAATGGATTCTTTGTGGAGCCCCATAGTGAACAAAAAAGTTTTCTACAAGTACTTTGGCCACAGTGGATGCTTTCTGGTCTTTGGTGGGGAAAGCTTGGGCATATCTCGTGAAATGGTCAGTGACCACCAGCACATTACTGATATTTCTTTGATCTGACTCCAAACTCAGAAAATCAATACAGACCAGCTCCATGGGTGCACTGGTGGTGATGTTAACAAGGGGCAGCCCTCTGGGGCAAAAGCTTTCCTCTGTAATAGCGACTACAAGTTCGAATGTGTTGCCACATCAGCCCCATCTTAGGCCAATAGAATCTGGATCTCACCAAGTCAAGTGTTCTGTCTATACCAAGGTGCCCCATGTGGTTGTGCAAGGACCTCAGTACTGAGTCTCGAAGGCAGTGGGCAGCACTAGTTGTTGTTTGTCTACTTGTCCCCTCTGTCTACTGTTTCTCTGTATAACAGTTTATTGATCAGTTTCAACTTAGGACCTTCTTTGTATAACAGTGCAGTTCTCAAATCAGTGGAGCGAATTTGCACACATCTTTTCCTGCATAGAGGGCTTCTAAAGCTTTGATCATGGGATCGTGGATTGAGCCCGCCGAATACTGTCATTGTCCAGCTGAGGCAGTGCACCAATGTCTATGCAGAAAAGTGGCAATAAGCAGCAGGTATGCAATTCTCAGAGGCTCCCAAGCAATCCACCATGCAGTCCACTGCGTCCGTGGACATTTGTTCCTCCCTGTCAAACTTCGGCAGAGTGCCGAATGTCAGGTTCTGCCAATCGGACCCAATCATTCTGGGGAACAGGCCTCCGGAGAGAGCATCAGCATCTATGTGGTTCAGACCTGCTCGGTATTCGAGAGCATAGTCATATGTAGATAATGCAGAAAGCCACCTATGGCCAGTGGCATCCAACTTAGCTGAGGTCTGCACATAGGTCAAAGGATTATTGTCAGTTTTTACTAGTATTTAGCCCCATACAAGTACTCATGGAATTGGTCAACAATAGCCCACTTCAAAGCTAGGAACTCTAACTTATGTACAGGATAGTTCTTTTCGGATGGGGTCAGGCTTCTACTGGCAAAGGCCACTGGTCTCAGGCCATTCTCGTGCTCTTGGTACAACACAGCCCCCAACCCTTGCAAGCTAGCATCAGTGTGCAGGACGAAGGTTTTCTTGGATCGGCATAGGCCAGCACTGGAGCATGGGTAGTTGATATATGATCTCATGAAAAGCAGTCTCACAATCAGGAGTCCAGCGGGCCCCAAATACTTCACTGGATGAAAATACACTCTTTCAGTCTTGAGGAGCTGACTTTGGTATTTTTGTGGGTTGGGGATACCCTTGAGTAAGGTTAAGTAAAGGCGGATCACTCTTGAATAGTCCTTGATGAGCGCCGATAATAACCACAGAATCCCAGGAATCTTTGCAGTTCTTTTAGATTTTTGGGCTGTGGCCAGGTGGTCAAGGCCTCAACTTTACTTGGGTCGGTCTCTATTCCTCAGTGGATACTATGTGTCCCACATACTTTACTGATGTTTGAAAAAATTGACACTTATCAATGGACAGTTTAAGGCCAAAGTCCTCCAGTCGGTCCAATACCTTAAATAATCTGCTCTCATGTTCCTCCAGTGAGCTGCCAAACACAATAACATCATCTAGGTATACCAGGCACTCTAGTAAGTTCATGTCCCCACTGCACGCTCCATCAATCGTTGAAAAGTGGCTGGGGCACCTGAAATCCTTGAGGCATCCTCATGAATTCATAAACAGCCGGACAGATAAAGGCTGTCTTTTCACGGTCCTCTGGGGCCATCGGGATCTGATAGTACCCACTGCGGAGATCCAGCACAGAGAACCACTTGCTCCCGTTTAGGCAGTCAAAGCATCCTGAATGCGGGGCATTGTGTACTGATCAGGGATAGTCCGCGGTTTAAAGTGCGATAATCCACACACATCCTTACTGTTCCATTCTTTTCCTCACTACCACAATGGGAAGCATAAGGGCTTCTGGATTCTTGTATTACACCAGCAGCTAACATCTCTTGCAGATGCCGTCTCACATCATCTATGTCAGCAGGTGCCAGGCGTCGAGACCTCTCACGAAATGGTCTTCGTCATGCAGCGGATATTGTGCTCAGCTCCTCCGCATCCTACATCCCATTCCTTTAAAGAAAACACCTGGTCTCTCTGGGCAAGCTTCTCACTGATCTTCACTTTCCATTCAGCTGGCAGCGGGAGTCGCCAAATCAAACAAGTCAGGCGTTACTCTGTCATTCTTCCTTGAACTCTTGCTGCTGGGTAGCACTGCAGTGTCTGCACAATGCACATTAGCCAGGATGCAACCTCTGTTTACTCGAATGTCTCTTTCAGACACATTATGAACTTGGACCATTACCCTTCTGGCATAAGCATGGGCTCTAGCGGGCAAAATACTAGGCTTGACCAGCAGTCCCTCTGGCAATTTTCCATCGCCTGGTGCATCCAACATTAATATTTTATTCTTAACATCCTTTCTGATACGGACCTCTCCCTGTAAGGTACACTGGGCATTTGGCGCCAGGATCAGAGACTCAGGATCCTTCTTCCATACAATTCCGACCGGTTCCTCTGGTTCTGTTTTTTCAGCATCTCTCTGTGCCTCATAGGCCTTCTTAATTAAAGCCGGAACTCTTAAAGCTCTACTAGTCTTTGACCCCTGTTTTTCATAACACAACTGTGCCAGCCTTCCGAACATATGAGCATTTGTTCCAATCAACAAAGGGACACCATCATACAGTCCAGTGGGGGGACACACTAAGGCTAGGGTCTCTACTTGTTCGGCCACTCCAGCCACGGAGGGTGGGGAAAGACAGCCAAATTCGGATATACCCGGAATAGGGTAGGCCTTCTCACTTAACCCCATACATGCAGTCCTTCTAATGGTTGTAAGGGTACGTCTGACAAATGCTTCTGATACCAATCTTGGAACATAATTGTCACTTGGGAGCCACTGTCTAATATAGCTCTTGTAGACACTCCATTCACCTTTACAGTGGTCTCCATGGAGGGACCCACTATTCTGGACCAGTCTGGAGAGGCGGTGGTGGGGGCCTGGGCAACTGACCTTGCCACAAAGGCGTGAATTAGCATTTTTGGTGCCCTCACTGGGATCATGTCGTGCACCTCTTAACCACTGATTTCTTCTCCGAAGCTCTCCTTGTAGCCTATATGCAACTTTGTCAGTGTCTTTTGGGGACTGGCATTCCCTTTTCATGTGCCCATCTTTCCCACAATTATAGCAAAACATACTTTCTGGAGTTTGAGCTGGCCGAGGCGCCACACTGGGAGCCAGGGCGGGGTATACTAACTGGAAACCTTGGTGCCATCTCTGTCTGCGCGTGATAAGCATTTGGAGACATCTCGTCAGTTTCTCACTTCCATGGTCAAGGAATCGAGTTCGGAGCTGTTATCAGCAGGAGATACATGGGTGGGTACCCCACCCCCAAGCAGATGCAGTCGGATATAGGTCAGGGCCCGTACTTGCAGGCGTGGCCTTCATAAAGGGACTGTTTTTGAATTCCCGGATCTCTCTCAACAGTTAGCCCCATTGTGACATATCTTTTCCTTGTCAGAGCACTCATTGACTGCCAACCTCTGCCCCTGAACTTCACTTGATGGGTCACCCTCAGTCACTCGGGTCGTAGCCACAGCTATTGGTGCAGGTCCCTCCCGAGGTCGCTCTTTTCTCAACTCCTCAATTTCTCTCATTAACTCATCATAGGAGGGTGGGGATTCCAGTCGATCTGCCAGGTGTAACTGAAGCAACAGCAGTTCTGAGAAGGGGCAGACTTAAGGATCCTGTCCAGCCTGGTTCGGTCCAGTTCAATCGCTGGCAAACTACCTTTTCTGAGGCATTCTTGCAACAATTTTTCCAGCCGAGATACATACACAGACAACAACTCCCCTTGGTACTGTTGTGCATCTCTTACTCTCCACCATAGGTCCTCATCAGAATCTGGGCTCCCATACACATTCTCCAAGGCCTCAAGATAGGCCTGTGCAGTCGCTTCAGGGTTACTGGCCCGTTTAGCACGGATGGTAGCCAGGGCAGGACCTCGGAGGCTCTCACTAACCCTCTTTTGCTTTCACCTTCCCGAGCATTGCCATTCTAGCACTTGGGGCAAATATAGTTCATCCAGGTCTCCCAGTCATCCTCCCCTTGGGGGTGGGAGGGTGCCAGAGAAGATCCTCAACCCTTCGCAAGAGTCGTGACTAATGGCAGGTGCAGAAATAGGAGTCTGCATTGGTTCAGCCACCATTACGGGCACTGGAGCAGGAGAGGTGTTGGGGAGGAACACCCCAGGTGGCTAGAATAGTTTCTTCAAGTCCTCACGAGTTTTCTCTCTCCCAGCAACCATTCAGCAAATTTCTCCTCAAAGCTTCAGATAGTGGTGGGGGCTGATTCCCCTGGTCTTTACTGTCCTTAGTTATCACTCAAGCAGTGAGGGCTTCCTCGGGGTAATGGTCTGTGGCACTTTGGAGCTATCTAGGGATCCTTAAACTCTACTAGGCCAGGAAAGTGTGGGTGAGCAGATTAGCATGCCGACCCACCACCACAGGGTTTGTAAACCTTCCACCTTGGAAAGTACTCCCTCACAGTGTCGTATTGATACCTAGGGGATGTCCAGGATAACATAGCATTTTGGGGTCGATCTCTCCCCCAGTACACCACTCCACCAGCCTGCACAGCCACTTGTCGGGGTACCCATTTTTTCTTTAACAGTGTTCGTAACATGGCCTACCAGAGGACACACAATCCCAGCGGTGAGCCCAAGATGTAACCCCTAGATGATGCCATCCCAGGGCTACTACCTCTGCCTGATTTGCCACCTAACAGGTTGAGGGGCCTGGATCCAATGGCGGGTGCCTCCACCCAGAGGTCAGGGTTTGCAATAGTTAAACTAATCTTGGTCACAGCCTCTGGGGACACTGCACCCTTCTTCCTACTCAGTGGCCCACAATATATCAGAATTACCTTCACAGTATACACTTACCCCAGGTCTGGTTCCGGCACTGGGACCTCCTGTGAAATGAGATACAGTGCAACAATCACAGTACAGTACTTTAACATAGACAAATACCTCAGGCAGTATAACTTTGCTGAAACAAGCAGCTCTGATTTATTTAGGGGATATAACAGGACAGGGGAAATCAGGTTAATTAGCTTATCACCTAATAATTCATATCTATGGCTCTGTGCACAGGCCTATCCTATCAGTTACTGTCCTGGGTACCCAAGCCCTAGTGGCTAGTCCAAACCGTGGCAGCTGGTAGGGGCTCTTTCACAAGAGAAAAGGAGAATTAAACAGTCAGCAGTACAGTAATTCCATTTGGTTTAATGTGGCAATTCAACAGGGAGCAACCCTGAATTAGTACTCACGACCTCCAAATGAGATAGGGTCCTTCCAATGTCAGCAGGGCTCACTTGAGGTACACAAACCCTTCACACATCCATATAAAAGAAAGTACTATACCAGGCAGGCTGCATCTGTATCCCGATCGAATTACTGCACAATACCCGGAGAACACACAGCAGATTCAGTTCCTGACAGACCGAGTGTAATTCAACAATTTCTTCAGTCTTCTACAGGGTGAGCCTGGTTTCTACTCTTCAGAGATCCTTGATTCTTTCACAGGACGGATTCAGTCCTAACAAGCAGTTACAAGTTGTAGACTGAACTCGGCCTTGCACGCTTTTTTTGACTGAAACTGTGCACTGAAGGAGTACAGGGTTTCTTTCCCCTTCACTTTCAGATCTCAAACTGAAACTCCCAACAGACAAAAACCGGCACTTCCTTTGAGTTCCTCCCAGTTCTTGACTGGATTGGCTGTCACTCACAATAGACTGCTGCTGTTGGTCCAAAAGGCACCAAGTCTAAACCACATCTCCCAGAGTCACTGCCCATACAATCCTCTTGTGGCTGGCTCAGATTATGAGTCCCAAGTTCTGATTCGCCAAGGCATCATTTTAGAGCTAGTTTACTCCACACTGGATTGGTCCAGTTCAGCAGTTCAAAACCAGAATGGGGAACTAGGTAGACAGTTCTTGACTGCAAAGAAAAAGCAGGTTAGACAAACTGGTAATTTTATTATTACTGTAAATGATTTCTGGCAATCGGTTACATCTTTCAGACAGGTTCCCTTTGCACTCTAGTGACTGCAAAAATGGGTGAATTACAGCAGCTTGAGTGGTACTCAATCAAAGAAACACACAGTCCCCATATCAATCCAATTATGTCTGCAAGCAGACAGCTCTTTAAAGAGACAGTACCAGAGGTTCTAAAAACACTCACTGATAAATGGCTTAAACGCCAAACACCATTCAGGCTTGGAGCATTCAAGCAAGCTCCTGGAAGTCTTTTGGGAACCCCCATTTGCAGGGGGGTTACACATGTAACAAAGATGATCCTGGGCCAGCAGGACAGGTCCTGTGAAGAGTGCCTCGAGGTGCTTAACATGTACTCGCTAGAAACCAGAATGGAGAGGGGAGTCCTTCAAATTCCTAAAAGGAATAATAGGGTGAAATGCAGGGAATAATTTAATGTGAATACTGGCTCAGTCAAATGGAAACTAATAGGAAGGAGGATCAAGAGGGATATGAGGAAGTATTACTTTACAGAAACAGTGGTGGAGCTGTGGAACAGACCTACTGCTGAAGTGGTAGGGTAAAACCGCTTGAGGGTTTTGCCACAGCTGGGACAGGAATGGAAGGGTATTGTGGTAGCTGGGGTGTCCGATATGGGGGAGAGGAACGTGGTGAGGATGGGAGGACCAGCACCCTGGATGATCAGTAGGTCCCAGGGCAAAATAGGGAAATCGGCTAGACTGAATGGCCCTTTGGTCTTCTGCCATCATTGTCTGTGTTTGTACGTTTATATGGAAGATGAGCAAAAGACAAACATTTAAAGTAGTTTCATATAAGGCATATAGAAACAGACTTTGACGGCAGATAAGGACTACTTGGCCCATCTAGTCTGCCCATTTCCCTACCTACAGGATAGGCCGCAGATCCTAGTTAATCAAAAGCCTATTTCTTCGTACCCCACAAGAATTGCCTTATGTCTGTCCCATGCATTTCTCCCACAGTTTTAGACCCCACAACCTCCTCAGGAAGGCTGTTCCATGCATCCACTACCCCTCTGTGAAATAATACTTCCTCACATTGCCCTGAACCGCCCTACCCCCATCTTTAAATTGTGTCCCCTTGTTCTTGTCGTCTCTTTTTCTGAAAGATGCTACCCTCTTGGACTTTGTTGATTCCACTGAGGTACTTAAAAGTTTCTATCATGTCCCCCTCTCCTTCTTTCCTCAAGGGTATACATATTAAGCTCCTTTAGTTTTTTATTTTAGTTTTTTGTTGACCGGTAAGCGCACTAGACAAATCCTGCCTATTTTCAGGCACCAATCGGGAAGGATACAGATGAATGCCAACTGACCTTGAACCAGATTAAGCTGTTGGTGGTATTTTTAGTGAATGAGGGAAATTTGGCCAGGACACTGGGGAAATTCCCCTACTCTTTTCGATAAGTGCCATGGGATCTTTAACATCCACCTGAACTACCACCAATCCAGGCAGATGGTACCTCGGTTTAACGTCTCATCCGAAAGACGGCACCTCAGAAGTGCAGTACCCCTCTTATGCTGCACTACAGTATCAGTACTGGGATATTAACCCAAGTGCCAGATGTGGGAACTGAACCCACTGTCTTCTGATCTCCCGGCCTCAGAGGCGAGTGTGCTACCTACTGAGCCACTGACACTAGGACTGACACCACTTTAGTCTCTCCTCATACGGCTTCTCTTGCAGACCCTGCACCATTTTAGTTGCCCTCCTCTGGACTGCCTCTATCCTGTCTATGTCCTTGCGGAGATGGGGTCCCCAGAACTGGATACAGTACTTCAGATGGGGTCTCACCAACTGTCTGTACAGAGGGATAACTACCTGTTTTCTGCTGCTGATGCCTCTCCTATGCATCCCAGTATACCCTAGCCCTCCCTACTGCCTTCTCATTGCTTGCTAACCTTAAGGTCATCTGATATGATTACCCCCAGGTCCCTTTCCTTTTTTGTTGTTTATAGATTCCCCCCCCATTGTGTATTCTTCCCTGGGTTCTTGTTCCCAGGTGCATTATTTTGCACTTCTTTGCATTGAATCCTAGCTGCCATACACCATTCCTCCAACCTTGCCAAGTCCTCTCATCCTTTCCACGCCTCATTGTGTATCAACCCTGTTGCAGATCTTTGTGTCATCTGCAAAGAGGCTTACTTTTCCTTCCAGTCCCTCTGCAATGTCACTTATGAAGACATTAAAAAGGACTGTACCCAATACTGAACCCTGCGGTACCCCACTAGTAACCCCAAATATTGATATGTTAAACATGCCTGGTGCACAAGTAAAGACATTTAGGAATGTAATTATGGCCAGGTAATTACACTCCTGTACCTTTAGCCAGTCAGGTGGCTGGAGCATTCTTACCATGTTTTAAAATCTGTAATCGGATAACAAGCATTGATTGGTTAAAAGTAATGTAAATATTTTTTTATGAATGGGATCTTTCACTCCTTTGCATTTATCTCTCCACTCATTCCTATTGTGTGAGCAATCAAATTGTTTTTTTTTTTTTTGTAACAGAATCGTATACTTTCATTGAAAAGTTTCATGTTGACCATCAAAAGCTGGCAGTATAGCCTAGAGGTTAGAGTAACGAGCTGCAAATGAGCTTGGTACATCCAGCAGACCTGGATTTGATTCCCACAACCTCCACTTGCATACTGTGTGACTCTGAGCAAGTCATTTAACCATCCTAGTGCTTCTAGGTCACCCCTGAAAACAGGTACTTGGCCTAGTGGACCTTACCCAGTTACCAAAGAATAAAACCAAACAAATAAAAGCATAACAGAGAATAGAAAAACAAAGACCCGTGCTCTGCAAATAAATGGCTGGCTTGTGAGATGGGATGTCACACTGGAAAACACTCCCAGGACAACAGCTTGAAATGTCCTAGTTTTAGTATCACAGTATTAAAGCCCTGCTTGGGGTTTTGTGGGAGCCTGGGAGGGACTCTTGGTATTCTTAATTTAGGGTGACAGTGGGCCAGATGATGGAAAACTCATCTATTGTTACATGCATTGCATAACACACCTACTCGTAGTGTAAGACATAATATCTGTGTCATTGAAAGTTATCACCACAAAAAGGTTATCTGACACGCCTGCTGCTGAGATTCTACCCTCTACATCCCTGAAAGAGCATTTCCTCCACAGTACTTAGTTTTGTGCAATGAAAGCCCTGCAAGGTGGTAGTCTTTCGTTCCTGTACTGTAAACATAGCATGCCACATAATTGAAATTTACAACAGAGGAAAGTCTCTATTCCGTGGATTGCAGCAACATGTTTGGTTGCATCATTTAGTTTAGGAGGCAGGGTGGTGTCGTGCCTTGAATAAATTGTCAGCCAAGAAACCCTGGAGAAGACCTAGGTTGAAATCCAACCAGAAACTACTTACTTGTGTGACCCTGAGCAAGTCACTTCAGCGATTTTGTGATATCCAACACAAAAGTGCCTTTGTGAATGAGCCTGGGTGGCTTTCCTCAATTCCTCTGAATAAACTTAAAGAATGAATGAATGAAAACATTCACAGTTGCCATGAGCAGAACCCAGTTACTCAATCACCAAAGCTCTGCAAAGACGTTTAGTAGAAAACAGACTCTTTGCCCATTAGACCTTATCTATTTCTGCTGCTACTCCTACCGTGAAGTCCCACTCTTCTGCTTGTGATATCAGAATCGTGTCTGTGCAACAGGTTGTGATGTCAGAGCAGAGGATTATGACTTCAAGAAAGGAAGTGCAGCAGGAACAGAGGAAGTGAAAAGGCAGACTAGTTTCATGAAAATGTCTTTAGTTAAAAAAAAAAAAAATGGAATGTGCTCAAATTCCATTTTTTGGGGAATGTCATGAGATTTCAGTTCTGCTTGATGCCAGTAGTTAGTAATTTGCAGGAAACTAGAAACTCTCTTTAACCTCTTGTGCTTCAGGCCACCCAACATGAACACTAGGTAACAAGTGGGCCCCTGTTGAAAATGAGATATTGCACTTGAGCTGGGCTATCCTAGGTAAAGAA
Organism: Neoceratodus forsteri; assembly: GCA_016271365.2. NCBI lineage: Eukaryota > Metazoa > Chordata > Ceratodontiformes > Ceratodontidae > Neoceratodus > Neoceratodus forsteri. Next base: position 58,201,583 of record JADMNL010000026.1, on the reverse strand, counting down.
ACTTTAAGACAAAATTTGTGAGTTACTTTTATTGATAGGCTAAGGAGTCTGTAGTTATGAAACTGGTTAGATAAGGGTCAGGCAGCGGACTACAGGACTTTAGCCTTTAATTCGTCCCACACAGATGGCGGTTAAAACAAAACAAAACATGCACACTCAGGTTAAGGAACAGGATTACAGGATGGGAAAGGAATTGGCATAGTGGGAGCATCCAGAGGTTGTCTTCCTATGGAGAATGGTCAGAGAGTTCACCAATTTGGGGGGCAGTCAATCTTGGGACCAGTCCTCTTTAACATCTTCATCTGTGACATTGGGGTAGGGATTCAGGAGAAGATCTGCTCTTGACCACTGACACAAAGATCTGCAGATGAGTGGATGGCAAAGTGAGTGGTAGGGCCATGAGGAGGATCAGAAGACTAAAGAAATGGTCTTGGATATTGCAATTAAAATGTAATGCAGAGAAATGTAAGTAATGCATATAAGTGCAAAACAGAATACGGAACGAGGAGTAGAGGCTGAGAAAACAGTGGAAATGTACCTGGGGTGATAATTATGGCAGCTTGAAAACGTCGTGCCAGTGCAACAGGGCAGTGGGGAGGGCAGATAAGATGCTGGGATGTATAGGAAGGGGTCAGCAGTAGGAGGAGGTTGGTGAATATGCCCTTGTAGAGATCCTGGTTCGAGCACACTTGGAGTTCTGCTTGCTGTTCTGGAGCCTGCTCTTGAGGAAGAACAGGGACAGGGTGGAGGCACTGCAGAGGAGGGCAACCAGTATAATAGGGGACAAAGTGCAAAGTCCTACTTGGAGAGATTGGAAGACCTCCTCATGGACATGCTGAAGGTAAGAAGAGAGGAGGGGGTTATGATAGAGATATACTAGTACATTTATGGAATAAACAAGGTGGCCATCAGAGAGGTGTCGCACTGAGTGGAAGCACAGGCACTTTGAGGACCTCGGTGAATGTGAACAGAAGATTTAAAAAGGACATCAGGAAATATTTTTTTCATGGAAAGGGTTGTAGACAGGTGTAACACACTCCAAGGAAAGTTGTCTTTGCTAAATCTGTGTGTGGATTTGGACACGAGTGGGACAGACACACAGGGCGGGTAAAGGCAGTAGGAGGAGTGGGTTGGGGGATGAAGGAGTTAATGAACCCAAGCACATCTAAGCTTAAGTAGGGCTGGGCAGACATAATGGGCTGTACAGAAACTTTCTGCTGTCAGTTTCTATGTTGAACTGTACATTTCTGGGACATAGTTTAGTGAAATGGAATGGTTACATTTCATAGATGCCCGAAGCTGTGACTGTGTGTCTAATCTGAATTCTAGCATAGTGTTATCTTTTTCTTATGTTTATTGGTAAGTGATAGTTTCACATTGTGGATGAACAATGCAGATACAGAAATCAGCAGTAGTAGACATATGATTTTTGTACAGTACTCCAAGTTAAGATGTCACATACCATATTTTGTACAAAAACAATCTTGGGCCCTGTTCAAAGAGTAGTATTATCTTCTGTGACAGGAGTACAGATTTGGTATGGAGTTCTGTCCTATAAAAGTGATATTCTGCCCTAAAAAAAAAAAAAAAAATGGAGTACATGATCAACCTAGTTTGATCCATAATTATATCCTTCAACCAGAACTTCTTGTAGATAATTGTTTGGAAATGTCTGTTGCCTCATCCTGGCAGATTTTCAAAGGTCCTAGACTAATTTCCATTCTGGCATAATATCTTACCAGAATAAGAATAATGGCTAGGAGGTGAATTAAAAAAAGTTGGACTTAAAGTGAAAATTAAAAAAGAGAGTCCGGCACAGTGGTGTGAAGGGCTAAGCGCTGAATGCCTTACCTCCCGCTATACCGGGTGACCCGTATTCAGGAATGAGCACGTGTTGTGGGGCTGGTAGAGGATCGATTGGTTGCCTGGCACCTCTTCAAGTCTGTGTCAGAGTGGTTGGCCATCTTGGCTGCCACCTGGTGGAGGGTAACCCATGGGAGTGTTGGAAAGGCAGAAGACAGGGTGCCAGAGGGTGGAGCCACGGGTCCCAGGGCGACATACGTGTCTCCTCGTGCATGCACTGACCATGTGCGCCATGGCTGAGGGCAGGGACAGGAGGAAAATGAAGGGCACGGCGGGGTTCATGATGCCCGCACACCACGCCTCCACCTGCTGTATCACAGGGATTCATGATGCCTGCACACCATGCCTCCACCTGCCGCATCACCGGAACAACCTGTCAGCAGCACCATACGGTAGACTGGGCCTATTTTCAACTGTTTTTAATAGACTCAAACAGTTAAAAAAACAAAAACAAAAAAAAACAGATCTTTTTTGGCTTCAGTGGAGAGTGGCAGAGAAAGCTCTGTTATTTAACACTAAGCCGCAGCTTTCAAGGTAGCCCCACAAAAATTCAAATAGGTTTCACAATATGCTAATGGTATTTATTTCTTCTTCGGGGCACATCGACCCAACTCTGTTATTTCCACAATGAACCCTGACTAAACGCTGACTGACTGTAGAAGGGCTTTCTTGTTGGTTTTATAAGAACTGATGTTATGCAATGAATTCAGCTGCAAGCTGTTTCGCTGTAGACGAGTCACACTTCAGCACAGTTTGATAACCATGATATATAACGTACAGCTCCTCCACGATATATAGAAATTGCCCACAAGCTTTTGTGTGCTAGGGACACCAAACTGATATAAAACTGTCTCTCTGAGATTCCATTTTCTTCCGAGATCCAGTCCATTAAAAATAATTACTATTGGTATGATGGACCTGTGAAACTATAGACTGGAGAGATGGGGAACTGGGGCTAGAATTCTGATTTGGACCCTACTTATAAACAATCTTAGAGCAGCTCTAAATTATAAATGTAACACTGAGTATTATCACTTCATTAATATCAAGCCATTATCAACTAACTTTGTTACTTCAGTGCTTTTTGGCGACTTTCTTATTTTATCTCCCAGTTGGCTGGCCCTCTTCATGAGATTCTGGCCTTTGCCTTCTTGCTGTAGTGTATCTATGTTTTCTTTCTCCATTACAGTATGTGTCATTTCCCTCCATAGTCTCCCTTCTGGCCATTTCAGTGGGAGTACCCATGCCTCAGTTTTCTTGGCAACAGACTGCTCATCAGTCTTCCACATGTGCCCATACCCATTCCAGGATCCTTCCCTTAGCAACTCCATTTGCCCAGTCCTTGCCCATATTTCATTGTGCATGTCACAGACTCGCTCAGCTGGTCTGCCCTCTACTCCCAAAGTGCCAACCTCTGAGCGTATGATTTGTGGACAGTGAACAGAACAAGGTAACCCTCTTGTCTGTTTTGTGGGTTCAAGTCACTTTAGTCTCAAGTTCTGGAGGGATTCAAACTGAAGACCTCTTGTTAGCTTACCCAATTAATCAGGCACAGGTAATTCTGTCTTTGGGGGCCAGATATCTTTGCCTACGGAAACCCAACCAAGTCTTTCAAATGAACCCTTAGAATGGTATGCAAGACTTTAGAGAACTCTATCCATTTCCCAGTTTGGTATATCAGTAAGCCCATACACAGTGTTAACTGTAACCTTTAAAAGCTCCACTTAAATAAACAGAAATGTCAAGGCACTCCAGGCAGTTTCCGTTGTAAAATATATCTTTACTTTAAAATATCAAAACAGAGCAATAAATACAGAACGGATATCCCAAACACATACAATCTTAAAAAACAAAACCATTTTTTAAAGTACAAACTAAGCTGTCTTATCCACGTAATACTTATCTCCTATAGTGCTGATGTTGTCCTTTTTCTCTCAGTCAGAAATAAAATAAAATGTGTCTCTCTAAGGCTTGCTCAGTTGGATAAAAGCAGTCCTGAGCTGGCCTTCTCTCTGAGGTCATTAGACTCCGACTTGGAGTATTAAATGTTTTATATTTTACAGCACAGGATGTCCCAACAAGATTTAAAGAAAATAAGTGACATACTCAATTTCCTTTCCTCAGATTAACTGGTCAAAACTGTTTTTTGTTCTGACACAAACACACACACACACACACACAGACACAGTTTCTGTGATGTCCTTCCCAAAGCATCCTGGGAATGTGTATTGGACCTTCCACATTCATCTTGATCCTTGTTATCTACACATTAGAGGTCTTTCTGATGTAATTCAAGGGCTCCCTGAGACACTCCTCCCAACACAGGTTCTTCCTGGCAACTATTGCAAGTCAGAGGATCTCCCTGAGGGCATTATAAAGTGGATACTTTGTTTCCTGCCTTCAAAGAAAATTTAAGAAAGAAATTGCATTTTAAATAGCTGCAGATTTAGCTATGTCCTGTTCTTTGAACTTATCCGTTTTTTACATAAATTATATGTAATACAAAAAAAAAATTGATACATGGATCAGAATCAGTGGTCCAAGTGTGACAATTCCTCTCCATCTAGACTGAATTTGGGAGATCTGTCCCCTACATGGGATGAGCTTCCCAAATCAGTTAATTCCTCATACATACTGGACAACCCATCTGAGTTCTGATTCTTGGCTCTGGCCATATGTACGATTTTCAGATCATACCCTTGTAAAGCAAGACTCCATCTGAGCAGTCTGCCATTGTTTTCCCCCATCTGTGCCAGCCAAACCAGGGGGTTGTGGTCAGTCTGCACCACAAAAAGCTGCCCATACAAGTATGGCTCCAACTTCTTTAGGGCCCACACTATGGCAAGACACTCCTTTTCCATGGTGGAGTACGTGTGCTCCCTGGGAAGCAGTTTTTTACTCAAGTAGGCAGTGGAGTGGTCCCTCCCTTCAGTGGATGTCTGGCTTAGGACTGCCCCAATACCCACGTCTGAGGCATCCGTCTGAACTATGAAAGTTTTGCTATAGTCCGGACTTGTCAAAACAGGAGCACTGCACAGTGCCTCCTTCAGTTTGGTAAAGGATTCCTCGCAGGCTGGGCCCCAGGTGATTTTCCTTGGCATTTTTTTCTTTGTCAGGTCAGATAGGGGAGCAGCCAGGGCACTGTAATTTGGTACAAACTTTCTGTAGTACTCTGCTGTCCCTTGAAAGCTCCTGACCTGCTTCTGGGTTTCTGGTCTGGGCCACACCTGGATCACCTCTATCTTTATATGGCTAGGACGGAGCTGTCCTTGGCCTACCACATGCCCAAAGTATGCCACTTCTCCCATGGCCACCTGGCACTTCTCGGATTTGACAGTGAGCCCGGTCCTCTGTGTTCTGCCCAGCACTTCCCTAAGATGTGAAAGATGTTCCTCCCAGCTGGTACTGAAGATGGCAGTGTCATCCAGGTACGCCATGGTGTTCTTCTCGGCACCATTTAACACCTGATTCACCAACCTTTGGAAAGTGGCCGGGGCGTTCTTCATTCCGAAAGGCATTACTTTGAACTCAGATAAACCTATGGGAGTGATTAAGGATGACCTCTTCCCTAGCTCTGTCCGTCAACTCTGACCTGACAAAGGGGTATTGGCGGTAATGGTTGTAAGTTAGGTCACCCCCCCAACTTGTCCAGGAATTCGTCCGTCCGGGGCATCGGGTGGGCATCTGACTTTGTGACTGCATTCAGTCCAGGATAGTCTACACAGAAACGAGTTGAGCCATCTGGCTTGGGTACAAGGACTACAGATGAGGTCCAGGGACTGTGGGATCTCTGGATTACCCCTAAATCCAGCATCTCCTCCACTTCCCTCCTAATGTCCATTTGGACAACCTCTGACACCCGATATGCTGTCCGCTGTATGGGCGTCTGTGTCCCTGTCTCCACATCGTGTGTTGCTAAGGGGGTTAGTCCAGGCTTGGCGCTAAACAAGGGGGCAAAGTCTGCTAAAACCTCCCTTACTTTCTGGATCTGCCCGGGGTCAGCTGGGGAGACAATTTTACTGCCTCCACAGAGGACTCCTGCTTATTGTCTTCCAGCAAGTCCAGAAGGGGTTCTCCTTCGTCCGTCACTTGCCTCCCCATGACTACACACTGCGAACGCAATGTCAGTTCTATTTGCATATGGCTTCTTCATGTTGACATGGTACATCCTTTCTATCTGTCTACGGTCAGATAACTCCGCAATGTAGTTCACGTCATTTACCTTCCTAACCACTTTGTACGATCCTGCCCACTCGGCGTGCAGCTTGTCTTTCCGGACCGGAATAAGGACCATGACTTCTTGACCCACCATGTACGAGCAAGCTCTGGCTGTGCAGTCGTACCATACTTCAGCCTTTCCCTAAACCATAGGACGTAATCCACAATGGGAGTTCCCTAGGTGGTGTGCTTGCCTTCCCAGTCCTCCCGGATCAAGTCTAGGGGCCCACGTACCCAGCGTCCATACAAGAGCTCGAAGGGGGAAAATCCTGTACTCTTGGGGCACCTCCCTGTATGCAAACAGGTGGGGAAGGTATTTTTCCCAGTCCCTCCCATGCTGATCAGCAAACGCCCGGAACATTGACTTTAGGGTATCATTGAATCGTTCCACAAGTCCATTGGCTTGTGGGTGATACGGTGTCGTGCATCTCTGCACCACCCCACACTTCTTCCATAGACATTTCATTAGGTCCGACATGAAGGAACCCCCTCGATCGGTGATTACCTCCTGCGGAAACCCAACACGGGAGAAAATCCCAAGTAAGGCATCTGCCACTTTGTCTGTCCTCAGTGAGGATAAGGCAACTGCCTCAGGTTACTGGGTGGCATAATCCACCACAGTCAGGATGAACCTTTTTCCTGAGGAGCTGGGGGTATTTAAAGGCCCCACAATATCCATTCCCACCCTCTGGAATGTCTCCTCCACTACGGGCAGTGGAATTGGGGCGGCTTGGGTTTTCTTTCCTGCCTTCCCTATTTCTTGGCGCCGGTGACAAGACCTGCAATACTCCTTCACCTGCTGGGTGAAGTTAGGCCAGTAGAAATTCTGGGCCAACCACTGTATTGTGCGTGCGATTCCCAGATGACCAGACAAGGGAATATCATGGGCAACCTTGAGCAACTACTCACGATATCCCTGGGGAATGACAAACTGCCTGCCTAGCATCCCTCCCTTGGTCTGTACTGCCTGGGTATACATAAGTCCATCTTTCCAATAAACCTTATGTCTGCCGTCACCTCCCTGTGCACCGTCCGAGTCTGCCCAAGCCCTCAGCTTCTCTAAACTAGGGTCACTTCTCTGAGCAGCTGCAAACCCCTCACACAGTCCCAAGGCATGGGACAGGTCCCCTTCAGTCACTAAACTAGGGTCCCTAGCACTAGTGTCAGGGCCCTCAGGATCACTGTCAATCCCAACCCTCGGACAAGCGGTCACCCCTCCCTCTTCGGAGTAACCCTCTGTAGCTTTATGTGGTTACTTGCTACTGGGGAAATTTCTACCCTCTTATCAGGCTTCTCCTCTGAGACACAGGCTGGGGAACCAGCCTCTCACTATCTTCCCAGTAGGTTCTGGGGGGCTCATGGAACTACAATTTCCCCTGGCCGCTAGGCTACGGGTAACTGCACATACTGCCCCCTGCTGGAGATTGTTGCCCAGGATCACATCCATTGCTAATGTGTTGGCTACAGCCACCTGTTGCACAGTTCCCCCTGTTTCACCCAAGTCAAGGAGAACACTAGTGAGTGGCAATGTTTTCTCTTCACCAGTAAACCCTTGTACAGTTATGTATTTATTGGGTATAAGCTGACCAGGCAATACCAGATCCCCCTTTACCAATGTCAGGGATGCCCCGTGTCCCTTAACCCCTGCGTCTGTACACCATTTACCATGACTGGGTACATGTGTTCCCTCATGTTCACTGGCATGCTTCCAGGGACACTCAAACAACCCACTTCCTTTCTGGTACTACTTTGTGTATTAACATACTAAAATGCCAGCAGAATAGGCCTAACGATCTTTCATGTCTGCTCGTTTGGTCAGCGCCCACCCTGGGAGCTGACCTTGCTGCCCCCCTCGCCTTCTCTGGCTTCTCCCTTCCCAGTTCTGGATATTCTCGCTGCACTGGATTTTGCTTCCAGAACCCTTCCCCTGTACCTGTCCCACCCTCTTGAACCCTCCACCAGCCCCCTGGGCAGCGGATTCATGACTCCACCAACCTCTAAGTGAAGTAACACCTCCTCCTTTCCCCTGAATCTTCCCCACCAGCTTCCACCCATGCCCTCTAGTTGCCCCTCCTTCCTTCAGGCACCCTGACTGCTCCTCCCCTGCTTACCCCTTCATGTACCTGAAGACCTCTATCATGTCCCCCCCCAGTCCTTTCTCTCTTCCAGTGTGTACATATTTAGCTCTTCGAGCCTCTCCCCGTAGGTCCTGTCCCCCAAGCCCCAAATCATTTTGGTTGCCCTCCTCTGGACCCTCTCCAGGAGTTTAATGTCCCTCTTTAAGTATGGCCTCCAAAACTGCACACAGTACTCGAGGTGTGGCCTCACCAAGCAGTTAAACAGAGGGAGTATGACTTCCCTCCTTCTGGATGTGATCCTCCTAGCAATGCATCCCAGCATCCTGTTGGCCTTGGCTGCTGCCCTTCTACAAGTCTCAGAGTTATTGCTTGCCCATCTTGGACACTGTCTGGCAATGTGCCCAGTTTCTTTACATAACCAACAAACATTTCTTACTTCAGAGAAATCTTTTCTTTGAAACCTGGGGCTAACTGGTTTCGGCGGAGGCAGTGAGGGTTTTAGCTGCCCTGAAGGTGCACTTTTCACTTTCTGCGCTGCCATACTCACCTCATTCGCTCTCAGAGCAGGTCCGCTCTTGGCATAGTGGTCCTAGAGTTCAGCAGGCTCTTGCACTGTGTTTGGATCTCAGTCCTCTAGCCAGGTTTTTAACTCTGCTGGGCATGCCCAATAAAACTGTTCTAACAAAATCACATTTTCAATTTTATCAGCAGCTGTTGCCTCAATTCCTTCCCACCAACGTTTTAAAAACTGACATTGTTTTGTGGCTAGTTCCTCATAGTTCATGTCAGGGCTTCTCCTGAGCTTACAGAAATTAGCTCTGTATGATTCAGCAGTTAATTCAAACTTTAACAGTGCAACTTTTAACTTGCTGTAATCGTCACTGTCTTCATTGTTCATTTGACCCAGTGCATCCTGAGCTTTTCTGGTAAGTGGCAGGGATAGCTGGAAACTCCAGGACTGTCTAGGAATTTTAGCCTGAATACAAACTTTTTCAAAAGAATTTAAAAAGGCGTCCATGCCCTCCTTCCTTAAACTCTGCTATTAAGTTGGAGTTCAATTTGTAACCCAGTCCTGCAGTCCCAGTTAAACCCAAGCCACTTGCCTGCCCTGGTGCCACTGGTTGGAGTCGTAGCTTCACCAGTTCGTGTTACCACTGGCGCTCCTCTCTCCTCTGCCTCTCTGTGTTCTCGCTCTCTCCCTTCTCCTCCTCTGCAGCTCGCTGGCGCTTGTGCTCCTCACAGTCTGCCTCGCTGTTTCCTTTCTGTCCTCTCCTGGACCCGCCCATCCTGCACAACCAAGTTGCAACCTGAGAACTTCCGGATTCAGAATACTGGTGACTTGTCCCTACTGCTGTGGCCCTTCACTGACCGTGGCCCTGCTGTCCTCCTCATCGGCTCGGGACCCCTCACTGGCCACTAGCCCTTCCACACTTGAGGTTGGTCCCTTTCAGTCATGGTCTGTGACTCGCTGCTCTGGGTATCTGCTACCATCAGGGCCTCTATGAGGTTCTGCCTACTGGCTTTCACCCCAAACAAATTCCCTGTCCCTATAACTGCTTTAAGAAATCTACAGTGTGCCTGCTGTAGTCGGAAGCCATTTTCTTCTTCCCTCACTACTAATACTATTCTGACTGGCACTTCAGAGAGAAAAAAATGGGTGGGAACTTAACTGTAAGTCAAGGGATATAGTTCTGTTTCCTTTTAAAATAAAACGCTGCCTTTCTTTTTTTTTTATTTTTTATTTTTTTTCAGGTGAGCTAAACGGTCTCAAGCTGACACACTGAACAATGAAGCTTATACTACCAAACTTTTTAATGCCACCGCTGCCAACCAATCTGTCACAAACTCACTCAGCCGGTCAGCCCTCTACTCCCAAAGTGCCAACCTCTGAGCGTATGATTTGTGGACAATGAGCAGAACAAGGTAACCCTCTTGTCGGTTTTGTGGGTTCAGGTCACCTTAGTCTCAAGTTCTGGAGGGATTCAAACTGATAACCTCTTGTCAGCGTACCCAATTATCAGGCTCAGATAATTCTGTCTTCAGGGAGCCAGATATCTTTGCCTACGGGCACCCAACCAGGTCTTTCAAATTAACCCTTAGAACTCTATGCAAGATTTTAGGGAACTCTATCCATTTCCCAGTTTGGTATATCAATAAGCCCATACACAGTGTTAACTGTAACCTTTAAAAGCTCCACTTAAATAAAAAGAAATGTCAAGGCACTCCAGGCAGTTTCCATTGTAAAATATATCTTTACTTTAAAATATCAAAACAGAACAATAAATAAAGAACGAATATCCCAAACAAATACAATCTTAAAACAAAAACGGTTTTAAAGTACAAACTAAGCTCTCTTATCCACATAATACTTATCTCCTACAGTGTTGATGTTGTCCTCTCTCAGTCAGAAATAAAATAAAATGTGTCTCTCTAAGGCTTGCTCAGTTGGATAAAAGCAGTCCTGAGCTGGCCTCCTCTCTGAGGTCATTAGACTCCACCTTGGAATATTAAAAGTTATTTTACAGCACAGGATGTCCCAATAAGATTAAAAAAAAAGTGACATACTCAATTTCCTCTCCTCAGGTTATATTGTGTGTCAGAACAAAAAACAGTTTGACCAGTTAACCTGAGGAGAGGAAATTGAGTATGTCACTTATATATATATATGTGGTTTCTGTGATGTCCTTCCCAGACATCCTGGGAATGTGTGTTGGACCTTAAAGATTCGTCTGGGTCCTTGGTATCTACACATCAGAGGTCTTTCTGATGTAATTCAAGGGCTCCCTGCGACACCCCTCCGAACACAGGTTTTTCCTGGCAACTATTGCAAGTCAAAGGATCTCCATGAGAGCATTATAAAGTGGATACTTTGGGTCCTGCCTTCAAAGAAAATTTAACAAAGCAATAGCATTTTAAATAGCTGCAGATTTAGCTATGTCCTGTTCTTGAATGTCTCCTGTTTTTTGTTTTTTGATGTGTCAGTTCAGCAAGACTGTGGGTCTTCTGACTGCCCTTCCCTTACGTAAATTATATGTAATACAAAACAAATTTGATATATGGATCAGAATCAGTGGTCCAAGTGTGACAGTGCACACACTTGTATGCCGAGGCTCCTTCCTAGGCACCTACTGTCAAAGCCCTCCTGATCAGTGTCTAGTTCAGGGTCCATCTTTCTGAACAATCACAGCTGTGTGGTACACTATTCATCTTCATGCCAATTGAGTAAAGGTACACCATCTCTGGTTAAAAATAAATAAATAAAAACAGACAGACGCTGAAACACTCTTCATATCTTTTCCTTTTTCATTATTTTCATCTGTACCCCAATGTTTTGCCACTATCTGGCTTCTTCTGGTGGACTGTTTAAATATAAAATATATAATATTTTAGTACATATATTTAACACAGTTCTCACTTTGTATAAATCTTAATTGGCTTTGTAAGTACTACCACCACCGTAGTGACCTAGATCAACTTGCGTTGAAATGTTATTGTCACCACACGCCTATTTTACAGTGCTGTTGCATCTCATTACAATGTGACATGTGCCATACTAACTTTAAAACTAGTCTTTGTCTGCCTTCATTTGCTGACCATCACACGACTATCATACAAAAGATACAAATTTTATGACCAATAATAACAGTGACTTATTTAAACTAAATTAATTTAATGTATAGGATAACTGTCCCTTTAAATGAATTCCTCCAAATTAATGAAACGTGGGCACCGGTCAACTAACAAGGGCCTTGTTAGTTGACCGGTGCCCTCGTTTTGTTGCCAAGTGGATATTTTATTATTTAAAAAAGATGTAAAAGCTGCTGCCCATTCCTTTTAATGGAGCACGCCTCTGTGCTCTCACTGGCATCTCTTCGTCACGCTAGTGAGTGTGGGGCCGGGGCGTGGGTGGCTGCAAAAAAACAGGAAGTCCTTGGGACCCAGTGAATACAAATTTACAAGTGATGTAACTTTTGTATACATGCAAGCTTTATGGAAATCGGAACATTATCGGGATCCTATGGCGATATGGTACTGATTGGTGCAGGACCTAATTTTGGCGAATCTTTTTAAAGTAGCAGTTCATGCTTCTTGTAACAAAACCAAAATGGCAGTACATTTTTTGATTCTGTGAATATATTTTATCTATTAATTACTTAATTTTGCCCATCGGTGTTGTCTCAAGTAAGATAAATGTTTTTTCCATAGGGGGGCTGGGGGAAGCAGGCAGAAAGTTACAACATACACACAGTTTAATATATGTAACAGAGAAGGACAGAACTAGATCTGGGTACATTTCATTGTTTAGAAAGAAACAGGATTTGAAAGCAAAAATTATATGAGAATTCATAGCTAACTTTGAAAGTTGCCTACCTCTGTTGTTTATTGAAGATTGGTAACTGAGAAAGGCACGCTTGAGCTGAGGCTTCACACCAGGTGCAGCCCGGGAAAAGGGAATGGGAATAAAACGTACATTCAAAGGTAAAATCCAGTCCACGTAAAGATGCAGTATACAGGCATATGTGAATTACCAAGGTTATTGAACAACAGTAAACTAGCTGTATCAAAAGGAATTAAAGAGTCAAAACAGGAATTTACATATTTATTTATTTAGGAGAAATCGGAATTGCAAACCATTGAGTCGGGGACTCATTTACAAAGACTCCTCATCAGGAAACAGATAGTATATACAAATACATAATTACATAGAGTACAGATTGACCTAGAGAGCATTATACGTATATGTACAAAAGAAGGATACAATTCCTACGAGAGCAAAAACCGTATACAGGAAAACACTATACATGCATGTATGTATGTACATAAATACCAGGAATACAATTCATAAGAGAGTGAAACTCTATACGGTTCTATACAGTGATGTAGCTAAACAATCTAGTACACCAAAACAAAAATAACTGTGACTAAAATAGTCAGAGCAGGGATAATGCTGGGAGTATAATACAATGATTCACAGGAAGAGACAAAATTAGGAGAGGGATAGTGGAGGAGCAAGCAATGGACAGGTTAACTACTGTTAACTGTGAAAAATTCTTGTTTTTGAGGCATGGGCTAAAGCTAACAGAGAGGTTCATAACCAAGGCATAAATTAGTGTTGAGAGTTGATTAGTGGCCATTGCTGATCATTTTCATTGATTAGTAATTGGCCAATTGTAATTAGCAGTTTTCTGAAATGGGCATATTTTACTATAAACCATATAATTATTATTTATAATTGTATGTACTGATATAAAATAGACATTGTATACATAGTTTTGAGATGATATATGTTTATTTTATTTGCCATTTTGACCAAATTGTTAGCATAGCCTTCCTGTTACCCCACTTCATGTACCCGGTACAGAAATTTTTCAGATCCCTGCCAAATCGTGATTCCATACCACTGCAACCTCTTTTGCACATCACAGGTGCTAAAAGACAGGTTGGCCAGTCAGAATGTGAAAATGACAGCTGAAATATTCCTGAGATGGTGTTAAAAAAAAAAAAAAAAAAAAAATTATATATAAAATGGCTATGTTGAAAATTTGAGGTTAAAATATTTATAATTACCAAAGTTATAAGCGAGCATAGTAAAATTTAAATGTATGCGCATAACTTGGCCATTTTTTTACATAGTTTGACCCCAAATTTTCAACACAGCCTTCTTATGATCCCACCTCATGAACAAGGTCGGTGAAAATTTTCTAATCCTGCCCGAAAAGTGATTTTTGCCAAGCGACTGAGAAATCACCTTTTGGGCCGGATTTGTGAAATTCCACTGACATTGTTCATGAGGTGGGGTCCCCAAAAGGCCATGTTGAACATTTGGTGTGAAATTATGCAAAAATGGCACAAGTATGCGCCAGAGTTGAAAACCCCATTCAAATACATTGAACCACATTTACCTTAGTTTCTCATTGCAGTCGGCAGTTCCAGCTGCAAGATGTGTCTTCCATCTGAGAGTGGATCTTCGCCCAGTGACCTGTTCAGGTTAATGAGGGTGTGTGGGGGCATACTGGGGGTGCCCCACAAACTTTTGTACAGACCCAGATGGTATACTTACAGACACAGTACCTTCTCAAGTACAAGCCCACGGGGCTACTAGATTTTTTTTTCTTCCTAGCCTACACAAAATCCACCAGCATTTGGCTAGTGGGCAGATGCCAGTTTCAACCCCCGATGGCTCTTCATTCAGAACATTCATCCTAAGTGTCAGTTCAGTATGAATAATTTTTGGCCTTATTTTCTCGATAAGAATCTTTCCATTAGTTTGTTCGTTTTTCCTTTAGCTGTCTGGCCTATGGTCTTATAAGCTTCAGGCGTTTTGCTGCTGAGTGTATTATTTAATCTTTCAACACAATTAAGTCATCCTCGGACTATGTTCTATCCTCTTCCGAAACAGTCCAGTGCTTTCATGTGAACCAGGCTGTGCACTGCTCCTTTTTGCCCTCTGAGAAAGTTCTTTGCACAGATTCTTAGTGCACAAAGTGTTGAGAATGAATCTGGTGAGGTCACACTTCTCTTTTTTCGCCATCCTAACAGTTTTCAGGCTCTGAAGAGCTGCTAAGGAAGGGCAGGTGAATTCCTAGCCCACCTTGCCTAGCTGGGTCTGAGGCTGTACAGCTTGTGTGGCACTTTAACCGATCTGCCAGCTTTGAGTAGGGCACAGTCGTTCAGGTCCAGGACAGTTTCCTGGGCTGAAAGCACATAGGTCTGTATCTCAGAATGTTACAGGGCAGTCATGTAGTCTTCCGTACACATTTTTCTCGAAACTTAGGCTAATGCAGCATTTGGACCCCAGCTGCTGCAGTCAGTGGTCAGACAGTAGCACTCTCCTTGTAACATTTATGGCAATATTCTCACCTTCCAGAATATTATGGGTACTTTTTTATTAGAACTCATGTTTTTATGACGTTCCAGTGACCACAAGGAGTGATACAAAAAGAAGAAATTCTATCAGCCTTACATTAATTTCATTTACTGTTAGCTTAAAGGTTGTCTTGGTACCACCCCATGGAGTTGTTTTTAAACTTTCCCATGATTGATGATATGATTCTGCAGATTGGTGTTTTGTTTTTGTGTTGAAGATGAGGTTTGACATTTATTCTAATGTACAAATATGTTGATTTAGGCATATAGGTAATCTTTCTAGTGCTGTGTAGAAGTACATTTCAGTTGGAGAGATTTTTGTTGAAGTGGTAGCTTCATCTTACTCAACTCATTCTGCATTACAAACCTCTGGGTGGCATCAGACTTGTGTTGACACCTGACATGGTTCAAGGGCATTTTTATACATTCTCAAGTATGTTTTTTTTTTTTTCCCCTTTGCGCCCATCTCTTTATGCGATTCAGGACACTTGGCTGGTAATATGGTATTGTTATTGGTGTTGTTCCTGTCATTATTATGGTTATACTGCATTGCAAGAAATGTGGACTGATTAGTTAGAAGCTGTGAAACCTGCAGGCCACCAATATTCCATGCTGATGTCATAGCTTTTTGCCAGTGTCCTCATTAGGCGTGCATATAACCCACTTTATGACTTCCCGGCAGTGCTCCAGATAAGGTGAGTAGGGACTGGCCTATTTTACTTATCAGTTTTAAGAACTACTTTAATAAAAATATATATATTTTTTATGAGTGCCGATACTCATCCAGCCCTTGCATATCGCCATAAATAAGTCAAAAGAACAGTTTTCCCAACTTTAAAGTGAGTTTACTCATTAAAATTATATTTACTCCCCTAATGTCAAAATGGTGAGTGCATTTGTCTTGCAAGGCTCGTTTCTTGGTGCTGAGAAGCATTTACAGGGAGCTCCCTTACCTCATTGGGAGCTCCTCCATGGTGTTTGCCAACTTTTTCAAGTACCCCACAAAGGAAGGGATGGGATCGTAATTTGCCCTTGAGGAGCTGGCCGCACAACCCCTTTCCACTTGGTGAGTGATTGCCCCGCGCACCGGCAGCTCTGTCTCTTTCCACTTGCTTGCTGACTGATCGCCCCGCACACCGGCAACTCTGTCTCTTTCCTCTTGTTGGCTGACTGTTCTGATCCCGCACTCCGACATTATGTAATGGCTTTATGGGGAGAGCTTGGGGGCGCGCTCCATTCACTTGAATGGAATGTCTTTTTTCAAAGGTGATTTTTCCATTGTAAATTGGGTTTCAGTACTGACTGATGCCAGAGTTTGAGTAATAAGGCTCTTGTTAGTTAAACCCTGGCATCAGTCAGTACCAAACCCGATTTTAAAATGTGAAAATAATCTTGAAAACAGTGCTCCATTCAAGTGAATGGAGGCACCCCCACCCATGCTGTCCCTATAAAGATATTGGTATAACTTTGGAGCCAGGGGCATCAGAGAGTCAAGGAAGTGAAAGTGACAATCTGACCAGCCTCTCGGGGGAGGGGGGGATTATAATCCTGTCCCTTCCTTTGGGGACTACTTGAAATATGTAACATACTGTGGAGGAGCTCCCAATGAGGTAAACGAGCACCCTGCTTTTGCTTTTTAGACTTAAGGAAAAAAAAAAACAAATCCCAGCAAGGTTCTCTTTTAATGCTAATGTTATCTGGATCACCGCTTCCTAGCGACACGTTGGAGCTAACACAAAGAAATATCAGTAAGTCTGATAGAAGTTCTTCTTTTGTTGACTGGTTAGGCACGCTGGAGAAATGAGTACCCATTTTAAGGTGTAATCCAAGAGTTTACACTCCATACTGCACAGTCCAGTAAAGTAAAAGTTTATAATAATCAGAATGATAAATACAGAATTGTATCTGAACATTATACAGTAGACTAAAAGTTGTTTCCAAAGAAGGTATTAAATAGTACATCAATTAAAAGAATACATGTAGTCACAGCACCAGGTAACTGAACCAGATTTAAAAAACAAATTGTCCTTTATTTCATTGTGATTCAGCAACAAGTTAACAAGTTTCTGTACATGAAGTCACGCAGAGAATCCCCAGTCACTCCCAGGGCAGACTTCTCTTTTGCGCATGTAAATCAATTAAGTTGTGATGGTGGTTTTACAGTAATCTAAGTGGTTTACTTGTAAAATATAATTTATAAAATATATTGGGAGACAAGGAAGTCCACTACAGAACAGCTTTTTTAATATGAAAGTGAAAGAAATCCAACCTGTAAAAGTCAGGAAAATGGTTGTAATAGATTTTGTAAGGCTTATAAAGGCCACATACAGTATAAAATGAAGAACTGTTTGTGTACCTTTTGTGGTGTTAAAGTTCAGTGTCACTTAGTGGACTGAAGGACACATATACATTCCCACCATAACCCATTGGACTGAGCATGTACTTACATGCATTGACGTTGCGTGGTTTCGTGTGCACTTTGCATAGTTCTGCACTTTTTATACCTTACTGCAACAAGGGACCCTCCATAATCGTGGTGCCATCCCATCTGTTTTCACATTTCAAATAAATAATTGCATCGACTATACATAAAATGCATGTTTATACACACATGGAATCTGTCAGCAGAAACAGGCCCATTGAGCCATTGTGTTTGCCATTGCTACCCAACAAATGCTGGTAGCAGAACTCGAGGTGCTTCACCCCCGTGTAGTCTCTTTACACATACCACCTCCTCTGGTATTTCTTTCTTAAACTTGCCCCCACTCTAGGGAGTAGCTCTTGGTGTTTGGTCTACCCCCTTCCCCATCTGTTTTATTTGTCTGTGGAGGTATTTGTATGTCTGTCCTGTCCTTTCTCCCTTCTTGCCTCAAGCGTGTACATGTACATAGCACTGAAGAAAAACAGTGACAACTTGTTAGAAATGAATTTAGATTAGATTAGTTCATCTATGGTTACTGATTGAAGAATTTCTTTACAGAAGTAGGCCTGTACTGCTCTTGGTCCTGTTTTTTGTTAATCCGTCAGCTTTACATTTGAAACTCTTTAAAAGAGAGATGTAGTTCTCGGTCTTCACCTTGAGATGGGAAACCAGATATATTTTTGGTTTTTTATGGTTTATTTATACGGGATAGCCCAGCTGAAATGCAGCATCTCATTTTCAGTGGTGGCCTTTTGCCCATTTCCATAGTAGAGTGGACGAGAGCACTGGGAGGGTAAGGGACGTGTGGGGAGTATTAGGCTGTGGTGGGGTTTGACTCTGCGATCTGGTTCCCAAGCCAGCTCTCCATCCACTAGACCCGACTGGCATCCATTTTGCAAAAGTCAATCCTTGATCAAGGGTTACCAGATTTTGGCGCACTTGTTTGCATTTTTACATTAGTTTGTTCATTGTGTTATGAAATGTAAAGGGAAGGAAGAAGATACAATTCTTGAGAACTAATTACACTTCTGTCAAATGGTTAACCTCATCGCATATGTCCCAAGCAGGGCTTATGTAACCCCTGTTTCAATTTAGAAGCTACAAAAAGGTTGCTGCATAATGTGCCTGACATCCTGCACAGAAAGGGTTAAGACACTTTTTACATGCAGTGTCTGTAATTGGATCTGGGAGGCCTGAGCTGCAGTATAAAAGTGGGTGGAGCAGCTATGCTTAAGAGTTAGTAACCAGCTCAGAAAAGGAGCTGTCTGTCTCCTCATGCAGGTCTTATTCTTTGGGAGCAGAAGCAGGAACCAGTGGAGGGGGAGTGTTGAAGAATGTCTGACTTAGTTCTGTCTCTGCCTGCCTCCCTGGTAGTCCATTGGTACACCCACCCCTGGCCATATTCCCACCTAGTTGGTCAGCTCGATAATGTTCACCCGATGAACAAGAACTCCCCATCCCCAATGTCTTGGGTGAAAGCTGTAGAAGTGCTGCATTGCTACGATTTTGTTCTGGAATAGCACTTGCGCTATTTACATGCCAGCCACCATGCCCCCTTCTGGGCACTTTGATATGCGCTAGGGTGGATTGCCCTGGATCCCGTCTGAGCATATAGCTCCAGGGGGTCACAGACAGAGTACTGTCACAAAGTCTGTTCATGAAGAGTTTGTGACGGTTCCCTGCGACTGAGAATCTGCTCCCTTGTATCATTCTGAGTCCTGTTAATCCCCTTTGTTTAGCACCTGTTACTTGGCAGTTAGGGAGGGCTTAAGTGTGGCCCAAACAGTCTTGTAGGGCAGTGTTTCTGCTGGAATTGAAAATATTGCAGCAGTTTGCCTACTTGTCATCAGTCTTAAATCAAATTAAGTAAAACAGAATTACATTTCACACAGCACTAGCTGTTTAGCTATCTGATCAAAGGAATTTGCCATCTAAATTGAAACATGCTTAGCAAAAAATTACTTGAGTGACCGCTTAAACAGCGACACAAATTTGCAGCCAGCTAGATACACAACGGTTCTCTTCACTTAGGTGATGGTTACGTAAGCGGTAATCCACAACAGGGTGTTTGGTAAAGTGAAAGTAGTGTACAGTCACATGACCAGTTCTGACCAGTTAAATTGCTTGCTTTATCCATGCTGTCTGTTATATGATGTTTCATAGTAACCAAAAACAAGGAGCTAGTGACCAAGGTTTTAAATGCATCTAACCATTTGCATGCAGCATTACAATGGTTGTCCATTTTTGGATGGTGGGAAGTGATCATATTTTAAAAGTAATTTGTCTTGGAGTAGGACTGATGCTCCTGTTTTTCATCTCCATTACGGATGAAGAGAAGACCTGTTAGAGTAAATATTGGGCCTGGAAGCCAAAGAGGCAGTGCTGCCGTTGTGGCAGCCAAAAATGAAACAAAGCCTCACTGAGAAACTGCAGACTCATGCTGCGCAAGTCCAAATCTTCCTGATGAAGTAATAACAGCAGAAATGACTAGGACTTCTTGGTTGCTTAGGGGGATTTCCCAAGGATGAAGGAAAAAGTACTCGTAGATTGAAGGGTGGAAATTTGATGTTAACTTCCTGAAGGGGTGGCATCAGACATATTCCTAGCAAGGGAATCAGTTTAGATAGCACTCCCCACACACACACTTTCTGTTTTTAATTGACACACTGCAGTTTTGTTACCTGCTTCTTGTGGCATCTCTAATCAAGTGTTTTTGACAGTGTTACCCTGAGAAATGGTCTGGTCTGTACTTATGGTATCGTAAACCCGTAGTAAGGGTCTCTAGATTTCAAATGTTATTTTCTTCACGCAGGATCACCCAAGTAAGTGTGTGTGTGTGTGTGTGTGTGTGGGGTACTCCATAATTTTCAGATTGACCATTTCAGTTACATTCTTGTACTTTGGTTTCACAAAATGCATTGCTTTACTGAAGTGGGACTCTGGAAAATGTAAGTAGGTCCTGATGCCAGCAAATTTGCTAGGAAGGGGTCTCTGACTGTTCCAGCAAATTGTCTGGTAGAGGCTGTGAACTGGGTGTTGTGAAATTTTAAACAAGCCGAGGAGGGAGGTGAAAGCAGGCAGGGAATACCATATAGCCCCTCTCCCCCACACACAGGAAGGAGCAGTCATAGTAGAGAATACTAGGGTAAAAAGTCCATCAAGAAAACAAATTCTGTATAGACAGGGGGAAGTAAGCAGGTAACGGAACAAAAGGCGAAAAGGTGACAGGGGACCAAACGTGGAAGACATTATGTACAAATGCCCGCAGCCTGGGAAGTGAAATCCCAGACCTGGAGGCATTAATGGGGAGTGAACCTGGCCATAGTGGTATTACAGAAACATGGTGCATGGGAAGTAGCCATACCAGGATACGTACGTCTTAGAAAAGACAGGGAGGGAAGATAGGGAGGAGGGGTGGCCATGTACGTGAGGGAGTGAATCAAAACAACTGAGGTTCTGGGGATGCAGGAGGGAGCAGAGGCACTGTGGGTCACCCTACAAACAGGAAATGGAACCGGCATTAGAACAGGGGTGATCTACAGACCTCCGGTGCAGGAGGAAGAGTCAGATGAAGCACTAGTAGAAGCTATCCACAAAATGGCAACCAAAGGGGAAATACTGCTAAGAAACATAGAAGTTGACGGCAGATAAGGATCGCAAGGCCCATCCAATCTGCCCATTTCTTTTTCTACCTTATAAATGTGCCATCGTCCTTTGCTGTCAGTGGCCTGTCTATTCATACTCATCTGTATTGCTCCCTTATGCCTGTCCCATGCCTGTTTGAAGCCCTGCACAGTATTCATAGCCACCACTTTCTGAGGTAGGCCGTTCCATGCATCCACCACCCTTTCTGTGAAAAATAACTTCCTCACATTACTCCTTAATCGGCCTTCCTCTAATCTCATGCTGTGTCCTCTTGTCCAGCTATTTTTTCTTATAGTGAAACATGTTGGACTCTTTCACCTTGTTAATGCCCTTAAGGTGTTTGAATGTTTCGATCACATCACCTCTCTCCCTCCTTTGCTCTAGGGTATACATATTGAGCTCCATTAATCTGTTCTCATATGTCTTCTGATGCAGTCCCTGCCACACCCTTTAACAGTCCTTTCTTTACATCATTTAATATTTAAGTTTTTAAGCAATTTCTCATTTTAATAGGAATGAAGCTCCAAAATCACTTACATTATCAAGACTGGGTCAGAACTTGGTAACTTAAAAATCCAAACCTATCCTGGTCAATAGACTGAACTGGGTCAAATCATAGTCGAGTTTTGAATGATTGTGTTCCAGAGACGTGTCAAGGTGGGCAATCCTTGGGAATGGAAGAGGGGGTTCTGATCTGACACAGCGCCGGTTCTCCCATTCTTAATCACAAATGACTTTAGCTGAATTGGCTTTCACTTTTTTTTTTTTTTAACCAATTATTTTCCCAGGTCAGACACAGTAAGCTGAAAGCTTGTTTGCAGGTGCAACCTGGGAGCACGAGGAAGTTAAGTGACTTGCTCAGGGTCACACAGTATGCAAGTGGGGGCTGTGGGATTCAAACCCAGGTCTCCAGATTTGCAGCTCAGAGCCTTAAACCACTGCTCCATACTGCCTCCTTTGCATACTTTGCTTTAACTGTTTCTCTTGGACTATGATATTAAAATGAAGCACATGGCCTTAGTGATCTTATCATGCATTGTGAAACCTACTCACAAATTAAGTAAACTGTACTAAACAAAGCCATGTTATATTTATAAACTAAGCCTCATTATATTTATAGGCTAAATACTAGAAGAGTATATTAAAGCTGCCCATGTATTACTTTAGATGTATTACTTTAAGCAACAACAGAATGCTAGTGCACAAGACATTATGTTTCATAATGTCAGACAGACGTTGTGCTATTAATCAGCTTAATGTGAACTTTCAAGATATGATGGATTAAAGTACAATATATTATGTACTAGTCAGAAATATTAAATAGGGCCATGTGAAGCCATATATATATATAGTACAAATACTAGACGAACTCTGAAATTTCAAGCCGATTTTATCATGACAATTACACCTGCATTATTATATATGTCATTTTCACACCGAATCTCTGAACTCTTTATAGCAAGGTGCAAGGCTGAGATTTACAAACTTATAATAGCTAATAATAAAAAAAAAAAGTTAAACGCTAAAAAAGTTACAGGAACCAATATAAAGGTAAATAATGAAGCAATAAATAAAAGAAACACTGGATGCAAATGATTTCTAGAAGGTAACAATCAAAGACGACATCTGTGCCAAGCTACGAGAATATAGGTACTGTAGCTTGAGTTGAAGTGGGTGCTGGAATGCTGTTGAGAAATAATAGGCTCGATTTTCAGAGCCATGAGAATGCCGCAAGCCCCTGCTGCACCGATCATTTGGCACATGGGGTTTGCAGCATTCTCTCGGCTGCCCACTGGGACTTTCAATCCCGAGGGTCAAATGCTGCAAGTTAGTCCAGGTTTTCCTTGGTCTAACCTGTGCCGTTTTATGGGGCTTGTGCCAAATATTTGGTGCAAGCTGCCATAAAGTGTGAAAACTGTTGCACCTGTGCCTGATGTACTAAAATCGGACGCAGTTGCCAAAGGAGTTTGGTGCAGCTGTGCCAAAGAAAAGCCCTGCATCAGCCTTTGAAAATCAAGCCCAGTGAGTTTTAAGGTGGGATTTGAGAAGGTGAAAAAGATAATGAGATGAAATTTATTACGTATGCCACTCTGGAGAGCTGGAATAAAGTACCAAAGACTCTACCAACAGAGTAGAGAGGAACGGAAGGAACTAATGAACATGTGAAAAAAGCCAGCAGAAGAAAGCCTGTTGGTCTCTTGCATCTGCTCAGTAACTGATGCAGGGTTCATGGTTTACGTCAATGACCCTGCCCCTCCCCATCAACCCTTCCTTCCCTTCAACCCTTCCATGGTCCAGTGAGTTCCCTATGTGTTTGTCCCAGGTCCTCTTAAAGACCCACACAACCTTTACTGAGACCACCTCTTCTGGCAGCGCATTCCATGTCGTCACTACCCTCTCCATAAAAAATGCTTCCTAATATCCCTCTTAAACTTCTCCCAATCAACTTTAAGCAATGCCCCCTCATGGTCCTATCACTTCTTTTAAAAAGACATTCTCATTCCACTCTGTTTATCCTCTTCAAGTATTTGATGGTCTCTATCATGTCATTCCTCTCTCTCTCCTCTCTTCCAGGGAGTACATCCTCAGGGCTCCCAGCCTGTCTTCATAGGACCTATTCTGTTGACCCTTGATCATACTGGCTGCTGTCCTTTGGACCTTCTCCAGATGCTGATGCCTTTTTTAAGGTACGGATGCCAAAATCTTACCCCATAGTCCACATTTGGTCTTACAATTGACCTGTACAATGACAAAATGACCTTGTTCTGCCTCCTACTGAATCCCCAGGCCGTGCACCCAGTATCCTGTTAGTCTTTGCTGCTGCTTTCTTGCATTGTGTGGTGTGTTTTAGGTCTCTAGTAATCACCGCTCCCAGATCCCTTTCTTCCTCTGAAGCAGCTACCTGAAGCCCCTCCCCCAGGTAATACTCCATCCTAGGAGTCCTGGCCCCGATGTGCATCACTTTGCATTTTGGCACTGAAGCCACGTTGCCAGATTCCTGACTAACTCTCAGGTTTTCCGAGGTCCTCCTGTGGGTCCTGTATCCCTTCATTTATGTTCACTCTCCTACAGAGTTTGGTGTCATCGCAAATAGGCACATCTAGCCTTTAACGCCTTCCCACCATTGCTCTCAGGGTTCTGCCCCTCAGCAAGTTGTCTGCCCACCTTATCAGTTTCTCCCCCACCCCTAGATCTGTCACTTGCCTTATCAACCTCCTGTGTGGTACAGAATCGAAGGCCTTGCTGAAGTCCAGGTATGTGATGTCCATCGCCTGGCCGCTGTCCACCCCTTGTGACCTAATCAAAGAATTAGCCAGATTCGTTTGACATGCTCTGCCTGCCAGAAACCCATGCTGTCAGTAACAGTAAGTTTTTTTATTTTTATACTTATAAAGGGATGAGCAATTTGCCCATTACACTTGTAGCAAGTATATATATATATATATATATATATATAAGCAAAACGATATACAAAAACATTTTTAAGAAACAGATTAACAGACAATAGTAATCAAAAACAATTACAGACATTTTTCTGTGGGTTGGGGTGGGGGTAGGGCGCAAGATGTATATATCACTCTGGCGAGTTTCTTATTTTAAGTACAATTTTTATCTTAATAACGTTTGCCTGTTTATGTCTCATGAGGACAAAAGGGTTCTTTCCCCAAACAGGCTATATGTTTTGTAATATGTATTTTGGAATTTAAAATTCTCACCAATGGCGTTTTGAGCCACAGGTGAGGTGACTAGACTACAAAGTATGTGTGGCAGTGCTGAGTGGATTTCATTAGGAGCTTTCTATGGAATTTTGGATCTGGGACTGCCCTTGAGCACAAAGGAGGACACTTGTGATTAAGACTGCACTCGAAGTGCTGACAGGTTTGTTTAGTCCTTTTAAAGGTATACTAATGTTGCCTTGAGGCCAGGGTTACTAGTGCATGTTTAATGTGATAATCTCAAAATTACTGCGCTTAGCGGGGCAATGTCTTTTTCTAATTTAACAGGTGTGTATACTGTCAGAATCAGAGAAGAGAGACTGCTGAAGGAGCGTTCTCGCGCGTGGAAAGGCATTTGGAATGTGTAACGGACTCCAGGAGTACAGGAATGGATAATTTCCCAGAAAAGCTGACAGTGATTACAGTGTCCATAAAAGCAAACCTGAATGTTAACAGGGGCAGCTTGCAGCGAGTGATTAGTAATGAACCCTTGCACGCAGGCAACAGACCCTCTGTTAAATGTCAAACAGGTGGCTTTTTTTTTTTTTATTCCTGCCTAATCCTCAAAGATGTTTAGTTTGAAACGCTGAAACTACTTTGAACAAAAGGAGAGCTCGAGAACTGACCTTTTGGGTTATTAGGGTTGCTGCCTCCTTTCTAACCCTTGAGCCTGCATCTTGACGGCATTCAGCCTGTTTCATTTCCCTTTAAGGTTACTGATTCAAGAAGATGCTTTATGTAGAAGTCCTGTTTCGAATTCATTTTATTTCCCAACTTATTTATTTAAGACCTTGCCATGGTCGCTGGTGCTGTGACATACAGAATAAGTCCACTATTTCTGAAAGGAGATTATGAACTCCCTTATCATAAGGTACTGTTTAAATGTGGTTTATTGATGAACTAAGGCTAATGATCAACATCAGTAGTGCTGAGGCACGCATTGGTGAAGGAAAGCAAATTCGTCTTTTTTTTTTTTAAATAATTATAGACTTATAGCTCTGTTGGTGAAAAGATGAAAAATTATGGGCCTTTTGACTCAGAAATACTATGTGTCTGGAAATATTTGGGAGCCTAAAACAAAAGTTTATTCAACAGTACCTGGACCCAAATGAATTACATTTTAAGACTTAAGCTTTTAAGATTGTTAATGACATACTATAGTAGATGCATAATTTTTCTGGTTTGTTTTTAGGATTTATTATCTGTGAAATGTTTGTATACATAATTTAGAATTCGATACAGGGGCTATAACAGCCACAACTCTCTTTATATTCAAAATGCTTTAGAAGTGAGCATTGTGGTTAAGAATTATGATTAAAGTGATATATTTTATGCCCAATTAGCGAAGAAGTCTACATAGCCGACTGCATATTGTGGCTTTAAGTGTTCCTAAGACTGTTCTTAGGACACTAATGATGACATAGACTAATGGCACTCCAAAATGTGGATTCTGCAGTCCTGCATTGTGATGGGGATTTCAAATCATGGCCCAGGCTTATTGCTGAATTTTGGGTTAAACATGGGATGAAATGACTTGCTGTAAGAGTGTAGACCTAGTTCCATGATCCTATATTAGACCCCAGGATGCATTACAGTCTGAAATATGTGCCTGAGGGGTATTTAGGTGAGCACATTATAAACCTCTGTATAATGGTGAGTTCTGACTGGCAGCACAGGCTGGCTTAGATTGGTTCCATGGGTAATGGTCTTCCAGATCCATCTAGGTCAAAGTGACTGATGTAGTGATCCTGTTTTCGGCGGTATGGCCAGTTGCCTGGGATTTGGCCCTGCCTTTTTCTGGGGACTGCGCTTGAGTATGGTGCTTGCTGACTATTACACAAAGCTGATTTTTTACGGTACTGACCCTCGGCTGGGTCTCTAGCAGCCAGTGGTGTATTCTGGCTATTCTAAGCCAATGTACTGTATTATATTCTTCAGTACTAATAATGGAAATGGTAATTTTTTAAGCACAAGCAGAGTACCTCTAAAGATGCTGAGAATGAATCTGGAATTTGAAGAAGTTATTGGATATTTAACCCGGTAATAGGAATCATTCATTTAAAGACAACTGTGAAATATTCATTCTTACTCATTGGTTCTGTGCAAGATGACTGGAATAGGTAGGTCTGTGGGCAAATATTTTTGTATGTGTTGTATTATGTGTGCATTATTGAAGCCTAGTTTTTTTAAAGTGCTTGTCAAACTTCTTTAATGTTTTAATGGTTTGTCCAACCAATCAACAATAAAACCGAACTGAATGGTCTCCAGTTTTTGAAATGAATTTTACAAGTACCTAACTGGGAACTATTAGCAATTTCTGGCGGCACTGAATTATAAAATGCGGTGGTCCAGTACAGTAGTAATCCCTGACCTTGAGACTTGCAATAACTCTTACTATGTAATCTAGTACCTTGCAATCCAGAAGCCCTAGGGAAAAGGGCAACAACTGGGCTGGGAAGTTTCCCCCAAAAAGTCTTATGAAGCAAAATCCCCATTCAGATGTTAATCCTATTTTCAAGGGACATACACCCAGGGGCCTGATACAAGTAGCAACGATGTGTGAGCCTGCACAACTTAGTAAGAAAGCGAAGTAAGTGAAGGGAGCAACAGAGGTGAGGGGGTAAGATAAGGAGTTATATTGTATAGTAGAGCATTATAGTGTATGGCAGAACGTGATTATGTATGGAAATCCATACACATGGAAAAGTCATTCTGCTGCACTAGTGATGTATCTACTAACACAGAATGACTTTGCATTCTGCGTTAGTAGGCATGTTACAATGCAACCACCCCCAACAGTGCTGTTCATCGGATGGGGGCGGCTGACTCCCGGTGTGTGCAAGCTGGACATACCGGAAGTGCCGGTCCCCGTCAGCAAACACTTCAATGGAACAATGAAAAAGTAAGTGACATTTTATGTTTGGGCACCATACACATAAAGAAAAGTGTACGGGAGCCCAAATACACAACCACAATATTCTCCATACATCATGGTTTCCATGATGAAAGAGACCACTCGAGCTTTACTCTCGAGGTCCTCATCATCATGGAAACCAGTCGGTATGAGAACAGCATGGCTGCGTATGGGCTCCCATACACTATCCTATATGTTCTGTATAGAATTCCATCCCTTTCAAAATGCTGTTGTACCACAGTTCAAAGGTCATGGAATGTAACTGTACCCTTTTGTGGTACAACAGCATTCTGAAACCTCTAGTGACTGCACAAGTCAGTTTTGTTCTGAAAGCTAAAGAACTGCCATGCACAAATTTCATGTACAACTATACACTATAAAAATACAGGATGAGCAACTTTATGCACAACCAGTGTATTATGCCATCGGGGTTCTGATTCCTATGGAACTCTCCAGCTTTGCTTTCGAGGTCTGAGGGAATCAGAACTCCCGTGCGAAAACATCTCCAAGAAACCAGCACCCCTACACTGCGTTATCAGCATAGGGTATCCACCCAGTTGTCAGTGTCAGTGGCTCAGCTGGTTGCACACTCCCCTTTGAGGTTGGAAGATCAGAAGGTTGTGGTTTCTAGCCCCACACCAGGAACTTTGGTTAAATCCCAATACTGACACTATAGTTCAGCATGAGGGGGGTGCTGCACTCCTGAGGTGTCATCTTTCGGATGAGATGTTAAACCGAGGTTCTGTCTGCTTGTTCTGTTGGTTGTTCAGGTGGACTTTAAAGATTCCATGGCACTTTTCAAAAATGAGTAAGAGAATGTTCTGTTTGAATTAAAATAAAAGAAATATATATTACATCACGAGAAACAAAACAAATAACAAAAGAAGCCAAATGAACAAAAACAATCAAAGCACTTCTTGAAAAAAAACATTTGCAAATGCCTTTTTTTTTTTTTTTTTACACAAAATCAAACAGATCAGTAAATGAAAAATTTGAAAGAAAAAAGGGATTGCCACCAGTCCAAGAATTCAAAATGAGTAGGGTAATAATTAATATCTTCCTAAAGCAGTTTTTCATAATGCCTTAACCCTACCCACAGTACAGAACTTCAGATCTTTCTGATAGACCTTATAAATGGACCCCACAAGCATGTGGAATCGTTTGGGTGTGTTATTACTTTTTTTGAATTGAAAAGGCACACAAGATTTGTCAAATATAGAATTTCATGATGGCAAATAACACTCCCAGCATATTTGGAATGTAGTTGCCACATTCTGACAGAAAAATACCCCAAACTACTACTTTATAAGATAGGTGCAGAAACAACAGTCCTTGCCGTACATGGGTTCAAAATGCCAAAACCCATTAACATATGGGCAAAGCAAGAAAATGTCTTCCTGGGTTTCAGGGACTTTAAGGCAGTCTTGTTTAGGATGGTACCTCTCATCTATCTGTTTGTATTTCAGAAAATCCCTCACCCCAAGTCGACCAGGGCTGCTCAACCTCTGGACATCCCACATACATACAGGGAGCCTTGGGTTCACCAGACACTGGAAAACATGTGGTTCCTGACCTGGTGGGCAGTACTTAAACATTTCTCTAAGACAAGGTGTCTGAATTAGGCTACAAAGATTTTTTTTCTTGCCACTGTTCTTAGTATATCAGGGGTAAGCTTTTATGTTCTAACCTTAAATAAAGCTGACTGTAAGTATGAAGGGGTACCCCTGCCATGTCCCCCCTTCTTAAATGTCAGTGTCCGTGGCTCAGTAGGTAGCACACTCGCCTCTGAGGCCGGGAGATCAGAGGGTTGTGGGTTCAGTTCCCACATCTGGCACTTGGGTTAATATCCCAGTACTGACACTGTAATGCAGCATGAGAGGTGTGCTGCACTTCTGTGGTGCCGTCTTTCCGATGAGATGTTAAACCGAGGTCCCATCTGCCTGGATTGGTGGTAGTTCAGGTGGATGTTAAAGATCCCATGGCACTTATCAAAAAGGTTAGGGGATCTTTTTATTCAAAACTCAAAAGGATAATCAAACACAATGGTATTACATCATACAAATCATAATAAATTGAAAAGGAAAAACAACATGAGCTGTACAACATACCGAAAACCCTCAACTGAAAGGAAAAACAAACCCCTCCTACCAAAAAGAGCAGGGGAACTAGTTTTATTCTAAACTCAAAGGAAAAACAAAAAAAGTATCATAGCGTACAATCATAAGAAAAGAAGAAAGTCAAACATGCACGGCCTGAACATCCAACTCAATAATAAAGAAAATCAAACCTCTCCCTCTCCCCCAAAAAAATAAAATAATGGTTAATATACATAAAAGAAATCAGTCAAGCAGTAGCATTACTTCATACTAATGCAACAGAATGTATAAAGCAAGAATACAAGGGAGTATAAAAATATTTCATAATCCCATAACATCGGATTGAAAAGACAACAGAATATATAACAAAGGATAACATGATACACAAAACATAAAGAAAGACATATAATGCATGAAGGCAGTGCACCGAACTGAAATAGTGAGACCAAATACCATACAGGTATGCACGTACCCCTCACCCCACCTTGAAATCGTAAGGGAAGTTGTAATGAACATTAAAGAAATAAAACCTATACAAAAATGGTGGAACCATACGTAAGATCAAAAAACAAATCACATCTGTAAAGGGAATAGCAGCACCCAGGATCACCGCTAGGGAGATCAAAGCACTACAACGAGGGGTATCTGCAATGCAAGGAAAGTGCCAGGTTCTGACATAAGAAACCTCACCCCGTATCTAGCCAAGTCATCTTCCTCCACCACAGTTTAAACAATTCAGGATGCACTGGCCCCTCCTCTTGTGATCTCCAACGAAGTATAAAGGACTTCAGGGTACAAATAATCTGAGATTCAGAAAGTAGTTTCTGCCGAAGTGTAAGATTACACTGAGCATGCCACAATTGAAAACCAATGTGACCAATTAACAGGCGCATTGTAATATTATCATACCCAAGCCATGAGCCCAGCAAAATTCCTTCCACCCAAAGCTGAGAGGAAGTACCCCAAAAGGGATGCAAGGGCCACTCCTCATGAAAGTGAGACCAGAATGAAACAACAAAGGGACACTCTATGAAAAAATGTTCCATTGTTTCCACCACCCCACCGCAAGTCTTCACCCATGGACAAAACCTCTCAGAGAGATCCTTATGTTTCATGTTACCTTTTAACCCTAGCTTCTTATGGAGACAAAGCCACAAGAAATCCGACATGTGTTTAGGCATTCGGCCTTTATTCCAAAGCAGCACTCTATGATGGGCCTCCAATAATTGCTGCTCCCAATTATACTTTTGAGCATCCAGACCTCCAAAATACACTCCAAGTACCTTCCTGTAACTAGATTCAATAGGCATGCCCCAGAGTAAGGCCACATCAGTTGCCTCATACCCCAAGGGCAATATCCCACTTTAAGCCTGTTAATAGAGGACCCAAACATGGTTGAAATAACAATTTAGCAGCAGCAGCAGAATTTCTATCTGAGAGGACAAGGACCAAGTCATCTGCATAGGCAATTGACACTATTGACGGATCCATACTGCCTACTGAGAGTCCAGTGATATCGTCTGTACAAGACAGGGCATGTAAAAGGGGGTCTAAAGATAGCACATAAAGCAGTGGACTAAGTGGGCACCCCTGCCTAACGCCCCATGCACCTCAACAGCCCTTCCCAACCAACCATTAACACTAGGTATCAAAGTAATATCCCTATAACAAGTCTGCAGCCATCCAATGAATTGTGAGGGGAACCTTAAACATTCCCAAAGATAATTATATTCCACTCAATCAAAGGCTTTGGATTGATCAAGACACACCAAATGCCCAAACATATCCCCAGATGCTCCTTTAGAAATGAGCT
This sequence comes from Neoceratodus forsteri, assembly GCA_016271365.2. NCBI lineage: Eukaryota > Metazoa > Chordata > Ceratodontiformes > Ceratodontidae > Neoceratodus > Neoceratodus forsteri. Next base: position 58,169,951 of record JADMNL010000026.1, on the reverse strand, counting down.
CCTGAAGTAGGATCAGTGCATCCTGGACCCTTCTATGTGGTACACTACTAAACTGTGATGGATGTAATAAAGAGCCTAAAACTCCCCTTAACCGGGCACAGAGAATTTTCATTAAAATCTTGTAATCCGTGTTCAAAAGAGACAACGGCCTCCAATTAATCAAATCTCCTCTATCCCCCAGGTTTTTATATAGTAAGAGCAAAACCCCCTGCAACATACTGTTTGGCAACTCCTCCTTCTGCAACCCAGCATTCAAGACGTGACAGAAATCCGAACCTATGGCTGCCCATAAGGGTTTATAAATTTCATGTGATAACCCATCAAAAGCAGGAGTAACGCTAGGTTTTAAAGACCAAATTGCAGACTTCAGTTCTTCAACCGTAAAGTGATTTGTTCTACAGGAGTCAAAACCGGGACCTGTCTGCTAAGAAACCAATTACGGATGGGAACATCAGAGAGGAATTGACTTTGAAAGGAAGTAGAAACATGAGTATGAATCATATCTAACATACCAATATTTGTAGAAACCCGCCCACCTCCTTCAGTATTTAAATACTGCATAACTCTGGAGTGTTGTAGAAACCGCAGATGCTCAAAGGGTAAGGTGTCCCTTTTTTCCCCACAAATCCCATAGGAATGTTTTTTCTCCATCTCCTGTAATACTTGAGATTGTAAATTAACCACTTCACCCTTGACCTGTTTAATCTGCTCCACACAATCAGATCCCAAAAACTGACGGAAAGAAGACAAAAAGTGCAACCTTTCTCTAAGGGAACACAGTCTATCATGTTTTAATCGTCCATTCAATCTACCAATGCGTTTTAAAAAAATTTGAATCTCACATTTTGTGTCTTCCCACCAAATATTTAGATTGTCATATAAAAACAAAACAGACCGTCTGGCCAAAAGTAGGGAGTGCAACCCCTCCACAACACAAGGGATATCCAACAGGACATTATTCAATTTCCAATAACCCGGCCCTCTACGGGCTTCAGGCAGATCACATAACACCAACTTAAGCAATCTATGATCTGATGAAGCAACCTCCTGCAAAACTTGAGACTGTACGACCACCCCCAGTGAAATAAAAAAATAGTCTATTCTGGACGCCGGAGCCACAAAAATAAGTATTCCCAAATCCTGAGGTCGAAGGCCCAAAAGCATCAACCATTCCTGAGTTCTGAATCAGAGTAGACAAACTAGCTATATCACAATACACCTTTCTTTTCTTGTTCCCAGGAGCAGCAGATGAAGGCAGTGAACAATTAAAGTCCCCTCCAAGAACAATAAAAGAAGAGGTACATAGAAAGGGGTACAAAGATTTAAAAAGGGACACCCCGTCAAATTTAGATTGAGGTGCATAAATATTTATCAATCTCAAAGGCACAGAATCCCACCTAATATCTAATACCAAGGCTCTACCAGGCAGGATCTCTAACTGATGTATCACCGTAACATAAGAATGAAAAAAACAGATCCCAACCCCACTACATAATTCACTTCCAAAGGCCAAAAACTATCACCCCATAACCAGCCCGCAGTGGCAGCAGCCACCTCCTCAGAGGAGTGCAAACGAGTATCCTGGAAAAAAACACAATCCAGATTCTCAGATAAAAAATGAGAAGAAGTGTTTTTACGTTTTACAGGGGTCTTAATACTGTTAGCATTTAAAGTAGCCACTCGAAAAGAAAAGGAAATCATAAATAAAGTTTAGGGAGAAAGTCACTTAACTTTACTGGACGCCCTTATAATCCGACCAGTTTTACCATCTGGAGGCCTCGGGCCTACCTGTCCGGCCACAGAGTCCTGAGACTCAGGCCTAGGTGGAGAAGTAGTAGGCCTAGGCATCTCCGACAGAACCTCTGGATCCTCCGTCAAAACAGTAAAAACATTAGGATCAACAAATGAAACATCTGGAGTAGGCATTGTTGATTTTTTACCCAACTTCCCTTTTCCTTTAACCGACTTACCCTTCTTCCCACCAACCACTGCAAAGCCATCCAGCAAGGGATCCACCTCTCCCGCAGAGATACCCAGGTGAAGATCCCCTCCTGACCCTATTCCAGACCCTTCTGTAGCCTCAACTGTTGGGATCACTGTATTACCCGGATCCAAAAAAGAATCCGTAAGCATGCGAGACTCAGGCAAGGAAGGAACCACCACAGAGGTGCTGGGAACCGACCTGCCCCCAGCAGGAAGACCAATTTGTACTGCCTCCCTAATATAACGATCCTGTATCCCAAAATCAGCCGCAGCTGTATTTTTTGCAGCTAAGGGGCAGAGTTCAAAAGTATGACCCACCATTTCGCAAAGGTGACATTTAGAAGCTTGAAAGCAGTGAGCACTGGGATGGCCAGATTCCCCACAATAAGAACAGTTAAGTACCTCACAGGTCGTGCTTATGTGAGTCCAAGACCCACATTTAAAACAAACCCGAGGTTGACCAGGATAAAAAAGGAACCCTTTATCCCTCCCCCAAAAAAAACAATTGGGTAAATGAATCAAATCGAATCAGTAGAACGAAGTTTGACTCGAAATTTCCAACCCCCATTCCAAAATCCCTCAGCATCCATTATGGGAACAGGATTCCCCTGGACATCACATCTCTTAGACAACCAATGCACAATATCAACAATGTTCACCCCTTCATTGCGAAACATAATCGTGATGACTCTAGAAGCTTGTTTAGAAAGAGGCAAAACAATAAAGTCAGACCAAAATGGGTTTGTTTTCAGTGTCAAATATCGGCTCCAGAAAAGTTCCAAAAGGGCAGGGGTACGGAAACTAACATCAAAGGTAGACTCCCCTAGAACATGAATCAAGGCATAGACTTCGGAAGGAGAAAAACCCGTACTTTGTTTCAGTAACGTCTTTCCAACGTAAAACCTGTCAGGGGGGTTATCCCTAGGACCCACATATCGTAACCTAACAGCGTTTCATCTTTTGGCGAGCTCCAAAGGTTGCCGAAAATGACTAGCGTAAGAAGGTTTAGGCACAGGATCCAGAACTGGCCCCTGTAGGACTGAGGATGAAGCTGTAGCATCAGCAGACTCTGCCGAAAGTTCCCCCAAGGGTACAATAGCCTCAATACTAGCCTGAATGGGAAGAGAAGCCTGCGAAACAGAACCCTGAACAACATTAAGGGACCAGGGCAACCTCAGTACTTATCTGGATATCCTCCGAGGGAACCGAGGATCCATCGTCTGGTTTCCATTCCGACCCTGAAATATGAATCCAGCCTGCTCCTCGCAGCGCCTGTTCCGAGACCACGACTCTTCTGCCAACTCTCCTCATTCTCAAGGAACCAAGATCTTGCCAGGCAGAGACCTGGGCGTAGCAGTGTGCAGCTTGCTAGGCCCCACAGCCTCCGTCGCACTTGGCGAACCCTCCGATCGTTTCCGTTTCCGGTCTTCCTCCGTGATAATATTCTGATGTTCCTGAGCTAGGAGCTCGCTAACTCTCAACAGTTCCCCCTCTAGACAGCGTTGTTTTTCAGGCTTAGATCCACAGATTCAGACAATTCCAAAGGACCGCTAGAACTGGCAATGTGCTGGCCACCTCGCAGGTGCATTCCAGCTGCCACTTCAGTGGGTCCAGGCTGGGTAGCGTCAATGGGAACAATAAGGCTTTCAGCTATTGCAGCCCCAGGCAGAGCTCCTTCCTCCTCCATGGCAGTGAGCAAAATGACCACCTCCTACAGCAGCAGGGTTCCCCTACTGGCAAACAGTAGGGGAATTTCCCTGGTGTGCAGGCCAAATTTCCCTCATTCACTAAAAATACCACCAACAGCTTAATCTGGTTCAAGGTCAGTTGGCATTCATCTGTATCCCCCTCCCCAGGATTTGTCTAGTGCACTTACCTGGTCAACAAAAAAAAAATAAAAAAAAAATTAAAAATCACAATTTACCCAAATTCCAAGCAGTTATAAGAGGGTTAATCCTTTCATACAGTAATGGAGTCCAAGACATTGGTATCTGCAAAAGAGCTTTTTGCAGATTAGCTGTAAAAAATTACAGAAAAGTGAAAGAAAAAAGAATGATATGGGGTTAATCATTCCTATTCCCCATTAAATTGTTCTGGTTAAATTTCTCCATTCACTAGAAATACCATCAACAGCTTAACCTGATTCGATATGTCAGTTTGTATCTGTAGCCACACCACCACTCCCTGGGCAAGGCTGAAAAAAAGGTAAAATTGCCTAGTCCTTCTTTCCCAGTCAATAAAAACTAAATAAATAACTCCCTGTTGTGGGACTGGAACCCATGATCTGCAGGCTCCAAGGGAAGAGAGTTACAGTACTACTGAGCCACATGAGTGCATTCTTAAGCAAGTGAAGTATATAAGTGATGCAACATTTATGATGTTTTCATGTATTTGCATATCTGAAGAAAGTCTTTGAATTAAGCATGAAAGACTTGCTGGAATGCTCTAGTTTTTTTTTTTTGCATTTGATACAATGTTAACGCAACACAGAAGATTTCAGAAGTAACATAAATCCTCCCAAGTTATTATTTGGAAATCAAAGCATTTATTTTTGTGAGCAGGATACCTTGCATCCATCAGTCGTATGATAAAAATCAGAGAAATACCCCGAGGACTTGAACTGTGAAGCGTATAGCCATAGTACACAATTTAACACAGACTGGCAAAGTGTTAAAGAGGGCAACCTGCTGTTTTCCCACAACGGGAGTAAGTATGTTTTGAAATCATTGTTAAAGGAAGCAGCCTGTGTGGCATTTCAATTAGTAATCTGCATTTTTAAGATTTTTATAGATCAAGGGAGCACTTCTGACCAGTTGAAGCTCTCCTTCCTATTGTATGTGAGACACTGTTATTCTGTAAAGTCTTGTTTATATACTTGCCCTGCATGAAACACCCTGTAATGTATGTAGTCATTTTGATGTAATCAATAATATATCTTCTGCTGCAAGTCCCCCCGACCTTCCTATACTTCAGCCAAAACTATCCCGGTATGCAAAAATACTGAAGGAAATAAATAAAAGTACTTTGTGGTTATATTTTACAGGTCTGAACTTTTGAAATCTAAACCACCACTCAGAGTTAGTCTTTGTTGATTGGGAAAGGAGATCTAGGAAATACTCCCTTGGGGCAGAGAGAGATACAGATGCAGATGCAAGACAGATGATACTGAAGCAGGTTCAGCTGTTGCTGTTTTTTAGTGAATGGGCAAACTCTGGCAAGACACCAGGGAAATGTCCCTACTCTTTAAGATGTGCCATGGGATCTTAATGTCTGTCTGAATTGCCACTAGAACAGGCAGTTGGGATCCCAGTTTAATGTCTCAACTGAAAGACAGCACCTCCAATAACACAACATCCCCCAAACACCATGCTGGGGCATTGGTATGGTTACTTTTGATCAAAGAATGAATGCCCCTGCTAAGCTACAGTGCCAAATACCAACACAACTTCCTGCAATATCTGGTGTTCACTGAAGGTCTCCCATCCTACTACTGACCATGCCTGACTCTGCTTAGCTTCTGAGATCTGATACGATAAGGATCCAAGGTGGTAAGAATACAGGCCTAACAAGGCGCTCACACCAAGAAGGGGAGGGGATTGGACAGCTGGCTCCTTGGAGCTGTATTAGGAGCCTTTTCCCTTCTAAATGGCAGCAGAAAATAAAACTGGCTTTGGACTACTGAAGTACACTGATGGTAAGCCAGCTCCAGAGGCTTTTAAGGAGGGTCTCCAAAGTGAGCCAAGTTGATGCTCTTTAATTGCCCAAAGATAAAGTATGGGAAAAAGTAAGGAGAAGACTGAAGAGGTTGAAGCATGGAAACCATTTGAAACTCTTGCCCCCGAGGACTGGCATACACTTGCAGTTATTTTAGGAAGGCCTGTGCCTTAAGAACATAAGAAGGATGATCCTTGGGGCTGTAGGTGGTTTCTGGGGTTTGGTGTGTCCATATCCAAGTTGCACAATGCTCTACCTGATAGGATCTTTTTGATAGCGTGGTGCCATGGTGCAGCCCACCAGGAAATTAACAATAATGCCACCCGGCCCCACTCTGGACAGATAAACAGTAATTGTATACAACAATCCTTAAACCTTGCACTCTCTAACATAATTATGTAATAAAACACATTTATTTATTTATTTGAAAATTGGTAGGCAGGAGAGGCACACTTAGCCAAGGCTCATTTCCTGGTGTGACCGTGAGGAGATGGGAAAGGGGGTACAATAAAAAGCAACCACCATTATCAGTGAATGGTACAAAGTAAAATGTTAACAGTGTACAATTTAACACGGTGAAAATGCAAATAAAACAATCAATGGAGTGGGGCAAAGGTACAATGAGCTGCTTATGATGTGCAAAGAATGAGACTACAACAGGTATAATGCTGGTAGTGTATTTGGAGATTGGAGGGAGCCTAATACAGGCTGAGGCAGAACTCAGGAGATGGCCCAACATCAGGGATGATAGGCATTCCAACCAGAGACAGCAGACAGGAGCAAGTGGTAGCAGGGAGGAGTTTTAGCTGGTGCTTAAGGGAAATGGGGGAAGGGGAGAGATTGAGAGAAGGAGGATTAACAATACAAAATAAGAATGAGGTCTACTGGGGGGGAAGGGATGATCAGGGAAAAGGGTCTAAGGCAGGTAATCAAATAACATTTAGAAACATAGGTCCGAATCCCACTACCTACCAAGCAATAATTCTGAAACATAGTCCCCCTCCCTCTGGTGCACCACTATACCCTAAGTCCCCTCTGGGAGCTCAGTATCCATGGTGTGCACATTTGGAGTCACAAGTTGCAGACCGGATGTTTGACAATGGTGCAGTACTGATGGGAGATATTTGCTGGGCAATGTGGGTCCTAAAACAAGCAAGTTAAAAGTTCAATACAAAGTATCTTCAGTTGCAGAAGTATCCTGCCACTGGGACCTTCTAAGATCATGCAGGTTTTGCCCACTCTTTCTAGTCCCTAACTATGTCTGTTGCAGAGTCGGGCCTTGGTCTGAACTCACAAACTTTAGGATGCAGAAGCATGACAGTCACTGGTCGGTTGTCTTTCACATGGATTCGGTGGCAGGTTTTGCTAAAGATTCTGCGGAATCAACACGCCTCCAGTGGTGCAAGGTGCAAGCCATGATAAATCCTGAAGGCAGGCAGCCGCTCAGGGCCATGTTAAAAAGGCCTTCTATAGATACGAATTTCTGCAGAGGATGTGAACAATGCCGAGTGACTTCTCTCTCAGAGGATCACAGTTTTGTGCAAGACCAACCCTGTTCGAAAAGCAGAAGTGCAAGGCAGGCTCATTAGTCCTCAGGCTCAGAAACAAAAAGTGTTTTGGAGTCCCTGACTGCAACTTTGTTGGTTTTGTTCACTCCAGAGACTGAGCAAAATAAATCACTTCTCTCTCCCTCCCTTTCTAGACACTGCAAAAGTCTCAGACACCAGGCTAGAGTTGATTACATATGGTCTACAATAAGAAAAAAAAAAGATAATACGGGCAGACTGGATGGGCCAAGTGGCCCTTATCTGCTGTCACATTCTATGTTTCTAGGAGTTCTATTGGTTGAAACAGTACCAGGATAAATAAACTCTCCTTTTGGTTCTTTTTCAAGCACGTTTCCTGTGAAAACTACCAGTCTCAGGAGCCTGATGAGCTCCTTCTTTTCCATTTTACTCCACGGCATCCTCTAATTAACTGTACATATCCTGGGAGGCCTGGCTTGCCTCCAAATTAGCTCCAGCATTTTCCTGGGCCTGGCAAGGTGCCCCCAACTTCTATAGCAATCCTGTAGGGCTAGGAGCGAATATGATGGTGCTGGCCATGCCTAGAACACATTATGTCTTAAAAGGTCCACCAGCTCTAAACAACAAATGGGATGAGGTCATGGTGCCCTTCTCCTTTCTATATTCGTGGGAATGGGCAGGATGTTGAAGAAACCTCCGCAAGGGCTCTGGTGCACTCTGCTTAATATTTCAGCTCTGGATGGGCTCCCTGCTGTTAGCTCTTAGCACAGATCCAACTTTAGCTATTCAGTCCCCTGTTGGCGGCATAGCAACTGCAATCCAGGTGTTGTGCCAGTTGAGTGCAGAAAAGTGCCTGCTGCATCCCTTACTGATCTCAGGCCAGGAGGAAAATCAATTTGCAGCTGCGCAGCTGCAAAGAGGCACTTCGGATGGCAGTTTGGGTTTGACTGATCTCCTGGATGGTGAGCAAAGGTAAACCAGCTGGGAAGGAGGAGGGGGGTTATACATTTTTCAGGTATCACTGTAAAAAAATAAGCATTTGTCAATGCTGAATGTTGTCTTGCTGGCATTGGCATTGGTAGTGCAGGCGTTAGAGAGATGCATAATTGGAATGGCTGTGAAGTATTGAACTGACGCCAGCCCCACCCCCCCTGCAGAGACTGACAGGCATTGGGGTGTGCCTTTGGGTCATCGGCCATAATGCTCATGCCATTTCATCTCACCCCACCCTGCAGACACCAACAACTGTCACAGTATGCCTTGGGGTCTTCGGTTCTTACGCTTACCCCATTCCATAAGGAAATACACTGAGATGAGTGCAGTATAGGATAATGGGGTGAACTGTGGGGCCGAAAAGTCCAAGGCACACCTCGATGCCTGCCACTGACTGCAGTGGGGGGGGATGATGTGGGCATTACAGCCAATAATCCCAAGTCACACCCTGTCAGTCTCTACAGGGTGGGGCGTTATGGTTGGAAATCCTAACGCCCTGGGCGTTTGTTGGTATTTTCACTCCAAATTTTCAACATGGGCTTTTTGTGACCCCACCTCATGAACAGTGGCACTATCAGTTCATTAGCCGAAAAGGGATTTTGCACAGCGACTGCACCACTTGGCGCCACAGGTGCAAAAACACATTTCGGGCAGGATTTGAAACATTACAGCTGTACTGTTCATGAGAAGCTGTAAAAAAATCTATCTATCACTAGTATGGGATGAACTCCACTAAAAAATAACACATATGTAGCAAAAAAGCTCCTTTATTTCATATTTTTCCACACAGAAAAAGTCCAGGCAACAGTTTCGTGGCCAAACACCACTTCATCAGGCCCCAATCTGCAGTGTCGGTCTCTTTTTGTTTTAAATAACTCTTATTTCTATCTCAGTGCAAACATCTCGTTACATTTTCAGTATTCCATCCACAAAGTAATTCCTCTGAACACTTTAGTTAGTAACATCTGCAAGTATAAGACAGCAGTCACGTGATGGCTTGTAAAAATGCTTGATGGTCTGTGGTTTCACGAATAGTGGGGGGACATATATTCCATATAGGGGCAGCCCTTGAAATGAAAGTTATATCTCCAAATTTCTTTGTTCTTTTTTCTAAGCAAATTTTATTAGAATGAACTGATTGATCTTGCCAGTAACCTCTTATTTGGAACTTTTCCTGAAAAAAGAAGTTGAGGGATAGGATGCGCAGGAAAAAATGTTTTCAATTTATGTATCAATATTATTCAGTTTCTAGTATGGCCTATTTCTAAAGTCTGCCAGTCCAGTGTACTCAGTAATAGGCACTGATGTTCAGTTATAGCTCTAAGAGTGTCTCCTCTTGTGTTCTCAGGGTGCCAGAACTGCTCACAGTTCTCTTGCCCTTTGAACATGTTAGGAGACCCTTATAAGAGACACTCCAAGTGTTCCTTTAAATGTATAAAAAGGTAGAGTGGGCCAAAAGATAGTCAAATGCACAGAGCAGAGTTTGAACTTCATTCTGTAGTTAGCATCAGTTCTATCTCTAGGGCATTTTTATCTTGCAGGATGAATGCACATTTGTGAATATATACTGATGGATTCCTTGGGTTAGAAGTTGGTCAAAAGGTATAAAATGCAACAAATCAAGAGTTTTGAGGTTATATATATATATATATATATATATATATATATTTAGTTTAAATTATTATTTTTCCATTTTTTAAATAAAATAAGCAGTAAAAGAAATACAATAATGTCAAACATTAATTATTAGTAACACATCCATAAATCAGTAAGCCATGGTATTACATCTGAATGTATAGAATATGTCCAAAATAATACAGACTTATTCTACTAATATTATATAGTGTATCTAGTGCAGAATGAGTCCAATTAAGTGGGTCCAACAGAGGGATCTAAAACTGAGATAACAATGTGTTGCCTATGGACTCCAAAAAGCCCACCTCAACTTATTAGTTTTAAAGTTCATAAAGAGGGTGTACAAGTCTGAGTATCTCACTTATCAGGGCATGAAACAAAAAGTCAATTTTTCATAAGTATCTGCCATTTTTAGATTGACCTAAAATGTGGTTGAGTTTAACAATAATAACTAATTAGAACTGTTAGATCTGGAATGATTAAAAATTAACTATTACTGTTGCAGTCATAATAAGAAAGAAGCTAATAAAACTAGAAATGGATATGCTCAATACACATTTACTCTTCAAAGCTTCACCAAATAATATGCTCATTTCATTTATTTATTTAGCTTTTGTTGACCAGCTAAGTACACTAGACAAGACATTTGACTATTTTCAGGTACGACCCGGAAGAGTACAGGAAATATGACATAGTACAATATGATACACTTACGGCGGTAATACAGAGTCAGGGAAAACAGAAACATAACATAGTCAGCAGGTACATACAAATGGTCAGAACAAATACAACGGATCACCAAGGCTGCCAGCAGCGCATTATATGCAGGTCATATACAGATTAAGTCCATTATATACAAAATTTTGTATAGTAGGAGTTCCCAGAAAAGCGGAGACACTGCCAGAACAATACCCAACAGACAGAGTGTATAAAGTGTGTGCAGGACAGTATCCATGCAGGCAGGCAGGACAATAGGAGGGATGCTCAGTGCAGGGGACAAGAGAGATTATGGAGGCTTGGGACAACCACATACTGAGGATAGCGTCAAGTGTCTCCACAAGGAGGTTTGGAGGCAAGCCAGAAGGGGAGGAGTGAACCTGGGCGGTAAGGGAATTCCATTGTATGGGGGCACACTAGGCAAAATCTCTGTCCTCCATAAGAGTGCGAGTGGCAGGAATCCTTAGCACAGTAGTGCCCAGGGATCTGAGGGAGTATGAGGGGGAGGACGCAGGTACGAAGAGCTCCGCCAAACCAGGTGGGGTGCCGGTACCAAGGACCTTGCCCGTGAAACAGCCCAGGACAAAATTTAAGTAATTGGAAGGGGAGAGTCAGTTGAGCTTACTATATAGGTCACTGTGATGTATGGGTGATGGGCAGCAAGTGCAAAACAGCAAATGTTACTGTAGGCGACGGACCACCTGGCGAGGTGGGTTTTGGAGGTATGAGTGAATAGGAGAAGCCTATAGCTAAGGGAGGGGAGAAACACTCCTCTGGCCAGCGCAAGATGAGCAGTGGGAGTAAGATTGCTCTTAGCATGATAAGCCAGACCCAGTTTGCAGTTAACAGCTCTGCAGACTCTAAGGATATGGAGTCCAAGGTCAAGCTGAGGGTCAAGTGTAACCCCAAGGCATTTAATGGAATCGGTGGTGAGGATGGGGCACCATCAAGACCAGAGATACACAAGGAGGCAGGGGAGGCCTTTATCTTGGCCAGGGACCCAAAGAGCATGACCTGAGTTTTTTGGAGATTGAGGACCAGCCTGTGGGACGTTATCCAAGACTGGACACTCCTAAAGTCCTCTCTCAGCTGGTAATTTATGACCCCAATGTCCCAAGAGTGGGTGAGGAGGACCAGGTCATCTGCATAGGGAATGGACCTGGAGTGGGAAGAGGTAGCAGGAAGACTGTTCACAAAATGGAAAAGAGCAGGGGCCCCAGGACTGAACCTTGAGGAGCACCTGAGGACACAGCAGTGGTGTCCGAGAGCACCTTGCCTAATTTGATCAGCTGCTGTCTGCCCTGTAAGTAGTTGGTGAACCAGATGAGTACAGGGGGTGACAAGTCAAGTGACCCAAGCTGAAAGCAAAGCAGAGCATGGTCAACTAGATCGAAGGCTCTGGATAGATCGATGAAAATGGCACCAGAGAGTTTACCCTAGTCCACAGCAGTTCTGATCCCAGATGCGACAGTGACGAGGGCAGAGGATGTACTGTGCCCTTTACAAAAGCCATGCTGCTCATGAGATAGAAGCGCGTGAGACTGGATATATTCCATGAGTTTATTTATTTAGTTTTTGTTGACTGGGTACGTGCACTAGGCAAATCCTGCCTATTTTCAGGCACGACCCGGGGGGAGGGGGATACAGATGAATGCTAACTGACCTTGAACCAGATTAAGCTGTTGGTGGTATTTTTAGTGAATGAGAGAAATTTGGCCAGGACACCGGGGAAATTCCCCTTGCTCTTTTCGATAAGTGCCATGGGATCTTTAACATCCACCTGAACTACCACCAATCCAAGCAGATGGGACCTCAGTTTAACGTCTCATCCGAAAGATGTGCCCTGCCACAACTTTCTCAAGGAGTTTATTGATTGCGGACAGTATGGCTATTCATTGGTAGTTGTCCAGAATCTTAGGGTTGCTCTGTTTAAGTATGGGGACAACCCAAGCCACCTTCCAAATGTTAGGGATGACCCCAGAGGCTAGGGATAAGTTGAAGATATGGGCCACCAGGGAGGCAATGTGAGAGGCACCAAGATGGAGGCGCTTAGGTTCCATGCCATCATGGCCAGCACTGGAGAAGTGCAATCTCGCATCTCTTGTGCCATCCCAGCCTTGAAACAGAATAACAGTCGGGAAGTGGAAGCCTGTTGTGAAGCAGAGTCCTGGTCACAGCTAGCACCTCCACTGGAGGAGAAGAGGGAGGTGAAAGCAGACAGGTCCGAGAAGTGTGTGTTAAATGCGTTTGCGATGGCAAGTGGACTGTTACAACTGGTACCATCAATGAGCATATCAATGGCCTCACCTTTGGCGGAGCCACTTACTATGTTTTTTTATGTTTCTCCAGAAAGTCCTAGGGTCTTTTGCCGAATTCAGCAGTGCCACTGTGCAGAATTTACTTTTGGCAGCCCTGATCGCTTTCTTACACTCATTCTGGAGCCTCCTATACTGCTGAAATATGACCTGGTCACACGTGACCTTGAATTTGGCCCAACACTTATCCCTAGTCCTCATGAGGGTAAGGAGGCTCCCATACAACCACTTGGTAGTGGAGAAATGCGTGCTTATCCTGCAGCACCCCGAAGGCACTGAGAAAATGACTGACTGCAGAGGCTGGGTCCTGGGCATTCCAGACCTCAGACCAGTCAGTAAGCCGAAGAACATTATGGAAAGACCCTAGGTTGAACCGGGAGAAATCCCTAATTTGGATGACTTTATGTACAGTTTTCAGGGAGGGGACCTTCCATACACAGAACACAGGGGAGTGGTCAGAGATGGAGTCAGGAAGCGTTCCAAAAGAGCTAATCCTCTCTGGTCTATTGGACAGGACCCAGTCTAGGAGGGAGCCCGAGCCACCAGCGGAGGACCACCTAGTGGGTTCCTTGATAAGTTGGGACAGGGAGAGACCAGCCAGCAGGGGCTCAGACATCTTAGCATTACCATCAAGCCAGTTCAAGTTGAGATCACTTAGTATCATCAGCTCATTATTCCCAGCCAGTGACCCAACCATGTCAAGGAGGGAGGTCAGTCCTGATATGCCCCCCATGGGGGGGGGGGTTGTAAGTACAGACAATGTGGAGCTTCTTAGTGTTCCCGAGTAACAGAACTGTGTGCAGTAGTTCACACAGCAACAGCAAAGACTGTTGCCCGGACAAGACCGAAAGATTAAGGTGACTCCTGTAGTAGACCAGGATACCACCCCCCCATTTTTTCCCCAGAAGATCCTGCCTGACGAGGTCAAAGCCAGGAAGTGCACATGCTGACTCAGGGGTTGACGGCTTCAGCCAGGTTTCTGTTATACCAAGGATGTCAGGCTTGTGGTGAGTGACCCATGCAAGGAGGCCAGTCAAGTTGGGCAGAGGGCTTCAGATATCGAGGTGGGCTATTTTCAACCCTTTGCCTTTCGACCAGCACACCGATGGGGAGGAGACTTGGTGGGGAGGACCAGAATTGAGCTCAATATCCCCCAAGAGGGCTAGAGTCACCAGGAAGAGCCATCTGAGATGCCTCAGAGGAGGGAGGCCATGCCTACCATGTGGCTTATGGCCAGGACTCCTACCCCTTATGAAAGGATACAAAAAACACCTAAGATCAAGACAGTAGAAGGACCGGGGCTGTCTGTCACCAGCAATTAGATTAGAGAAGGTGAAGCCAGTCATATCAAGCTGATCAGGTGTAACCCAGGGGCTCCCCACAGGAGGAGCACTGTCCATAAAAAGCAGAGGGTCTAGCACAGACCAGAGGCGTAGCACAGTGAGCAGTCCGAGGGAAATAGGACTGGTGAGGGGAGCAGGCTTGGCCACCCTCACAAGAGACTTGGTATCCCCCATGAAAATTCTCCCCCACAGCAGCATGCCATGTAGTTTACAGTCCCAAGAGCCGTCCCACAGCAGTGCCAAGCAGCACTTTCATTGCCCTAGGGTTTCGCCTCCGGAATGCGGGAACCATACCAAACAGTCCTGAATCGCCAAGATTACAAAAATTTCTCCTGCCACTGAGTGCAGGGGCTCCGATGCTTTTAATGTGGCACAACAGGCAGGGGAGGTCTGTCTGACTCTGATCCGTGAGTCGGCGCCTCCACCCGACCCGAACGGTCAACTGAAGCAGTGTCGGGGGGGGGGGGACCCACCACGGCAGAGGTCTCCCGCACCACCCCTTCTCTCTCCAATGGCAGATACAGGAATGGCCTGCTGGACGCAGCTCAAGCCTTCAGGTGAAAGAGCAGCCACATCACTACAGGCGGACCAATCAGGCACCTTTTTCAGGTCTTTGAAAAAAGGCGCCAAGAACCACAAAGGGACTGGTCCGGGAGGCAACACTGGTGAGTCCAGCACAAATTCAGACAAGTTCTCCCCACAGCAGCCAACAGAAAAAAATTCTCCCCCTCAGCAGCAAGCCACGTAATTTACAATCCCGAGAGCCGTCCCACAGCAGCGCTGAACAGCACTTTCACTGCCCCAGGGTTTCGCCTCCAGAACACAGGAACCGCACCAAACAGTCCTGAGTCACCAAGATTACAAAAGTTTCTCCTGCCATTGAGTGTAGGGGCTCCGATGTTTTTAATGCGGCACAACAGGCAGGGGAGGTTAAATCCGACTTTGATCCATGAGTCGGCGCTCCACCCTGCCCGAACGGTCAATCAAGCAGTGTCGGGGACCACCGGCAGAGGTCCTCTGCACCACCCTTCTCTCTCCAATGACAAAAAATTTGCAAAGCTTGACCAAATAACATAAGGACAAGCTGGAAAACATTTTTATGTTTGGGTAATGTCACTTATCTTGAATTCCAAAGTCTGCAGATTCGGACACGGCTACAATAGGAGCAGCTTGTGTCATGTTCTTGGGCTGCGTGTTATTTGGAGTAATAGGTTAACTGACTTAGCAGACTCATTTATTTTTTCTGACGCTGCAGCTTGAGGATTGATGATTTTTTCACAGTTATTAGATCCAAATGATCTGAACTCGTAGTCTCCACATCAGGATCTTCCGATTCTGGAGTCTTTGGCAGTTCTGGAAGCTTTCAGTATGTAGTACCTTTTGATAAAGTCTGCAAGCTGGTCAGTATCAAAAGTATCTTACACTGATGATCAATGATAATCCTTACTTTGCAGGAGTATAGTACTGAGAACTGACCCCCTATTTCAAGCATCTCATTCAAAACTGAGGAAATCTTCTGTGACAGTGTTGGGTTTAAGGGGCCACATTGGGGTACACATACAACCAGCTTCATTGTAGTGGTAGGCACCTTTGATGCGGGCTGTAAACTCCCAGTCAAGTATAGATGCAAAGGATACCAAAATTGTCAGTGGTTTATTGGGTTTCATGGAGTTTGTAACTCAGTGGTTCTTTGTGGGATGCAATATGCAGAAAATCTTTGCTCAAGTCCCATGCATTTGACTTAATATTAAATTGTGGCATTTTCCTAGCTACCTAAAGGACTGCAAACAAAAAATTACTATCAACCACGAGTTCATTCTTGAGATGTATGGTATCTGGATGTGTATACCTCAAGGCAACCACACGTGTGCCCCTACTATTCTTGGTTTTGTAAATGACCTTCTAAATACCTGTAACTATGTATACATGTACAGTATCTTAACAACACTGTTCTGTAGATTAGCACCTTGGCCCTGTACCAGGTATCAAACGAGCCACAATTACTGTAGGCTTCAACAGACCTGAAGCATGAGTTTCCAAGAAGAAAAGGAAATTAATCTGAAATACAGATATAGATATATGTGTAGCTCTTTCAAATACACTGTATCCCAAAGTGCCTTATAATCCAAAAACAGCTGCAACAGCAGATAGGTTTGCACGAATAAATGAATTAAGGGAGGTTATGCAAACCTCAGGGAGAGCAAAGAATAAGGGGAATGAGAGGGAGATGTTGGCACAGGGAGGATAAGTGACTCGTTCATTGTCACATAGTGAATTAACAGTGGTAGTAAAATTCCTACAGTGGTCACTGATTTCACAGTTCTGTGTTCCAACCACATGACTACACTGCCTTTAAAAAACACATTGTCCTAGTGTTCTGTGCAACTAGGTTTGGGTCCCCCATAGGCTAAGTAATCGGTCATCCCTTGAAATAAAAATAAGTAATATGTTAAATAGGAATTAGGTTGAATTCTTCAAGGGTCAGTAAGCTTCACTTTGTCTATGTATAGTAATAGCTTTGATAAGTACAAGAATAATTGCACTGCACTACTGAAAATAGTGCTTCGGTTCATAACGTATGGTAAGAAGCAAGTTCTCCCATTTCTAACTATTCACCCAGGACTATGGATATATCTTCTACACGTTCTCCAAAACAGTATTACAAAAACTGGTTATTTTCTACACAAAAGTATAAAGTGTGTAAACAGTATATATACAGTCAGAAAAAAAAATCACCCATCACATGGACTAAACCAGACACCTTTTTTGGTGTCAATAAATATTTATTTTACACTGGCAAACTTCAACGGTGAAAACTAAAAGGCTGGTGGGCACAGGAAAAAAACTTATGTTTCACCCAGCTACTGCTGAAATCATCAATACAGCTAGGTAAAGTGTAAGTTTTTTCCTCAACCCCCACCTGCTAGTTTTACTAATTGAAAAGTTCTCCAAGTAAAAACAAATATTTAATGACACAAAAGTGTGTGATTTAGTCTGTGTGATGGTGCTTTTTTTCTGACTGTATGCTTTGCCACTAACATACCACCATCCATAGATGCCCGGTGCTCTCATTTTTTGCTCCGTTTGTGTAAATAGTATCTTGCAAAAGTGGAATACTGATGCATTGCAATCCCTTCTACAACCAGTCTGACTGACTGAACCCACTTGAACACAAAAAAGTATACTGGTTTTCTTACTCTATACCAGTGGAGTTGCACACGATTATCTTTATTCCTCTATTAACATTGAAAAGATTGCCTCAACATGTAAAGTAAACCTCTACTCTGGCAACTTCAAAAGCCTATTGCTGCGATACCTGACAGATCCCTACCATGGAGTTTTTAGGTATGCAGGGTGGGCAAGCAATGTGAGAAGGCAGTAAGGAGGACTGGGGGGATACTGGGATGCACAGGGACAGGCATCAACAGTAGAAAACAGAAAGTTGTTATCCCTCTGTACAGACAGTTGGTGAGACCCCAACTGGAGCACTGCGTGCAATTCTGGAGACCCCATCTCCGCAAAGACATAGACAGAGTGGAGGCAGTTCAGAGGAGGGCAAACAAAATGGTGCAGGGTCTGCACCAGAAGACATCTGAGGAGAGACTAAAGCAGCTTAATACATTATACCCTTGAGGAAAAAGGAGGGGGGGACATGATAGAAACTTTCCAGTATCTTAAGGAATTAACAAAGTACAAGAGGGTAGTATCTTTCAGAAGAGAGATGTGCAAGAACAAGGGGCACAATTTGAAGATAGAGGGGGACGGCTCAGAGGTAATGTTAGAAGGTATTTTTTCACAGAGAGGGTTGTGGATGCATGGAACAGCCTTTCTGATGAGGTTGTGGAGTCAGGAACAGTGGGAGAATTCAAGAATGCATGGGACAGGCATAAGGCAATTCTAGTGGGAGGAAGGAGGAAGTAAGCTGTTGATTAACTAGAATCTGCAGCTTGTCCATCAGGTAGGGAAATGGAGAGACTAGGTGGGCCAAGCAGTCTTTATCTGCCATCAAATTCTATTTCTCAAGGGCGCTCAGAGTTCGACAGCTATCTTCCATTGTAGTCTGTATTATTGTAACTTTCTTGTTTTCATAAATGGCTACCATAACTGTCTGTATACCATCCCCTGGGAAGGTCATGAAAAAAAGAGCAAGTATCAAGCACTGGTCTACCCAACAGTAGGTCCCAGAGCTGAAATTCAACTAAATTAAGGAAGCATAATCGGTCTTCTCTTCATTATGCCTGTCTCTCACTAATTGAAACCATATCTCCTTTTAGGTAGTGCACCGGTCTGCCAAGACCAGCTTCTTTGAGTTCTAATGCAAGCATCGGCAGTGTAAATTCTTTCTCTGGCTGCAGTTACTGTATTGTTATGCTGTGGATGAGCACTCCCAAACTGAGTCATCTCAGGTATGGGATCATTATTTTAGCATGAGATTAAACAAGGCCATAGCTCTTGAATACAACAGGGTAGGGGAGGGGAGGGAGGGAGGAGGGTGAGGGGAGAGAGAGAGAGAGAGAGAGAGAGAGAATGAGGGGTGCCTAGAACGTTAATGGAGTCATTCACATGCTCTGGGATCACTTTCTGGCAATGTCTGTGTGTGTTTGTGTGTGTGTGTGTGTGTGTGTGTTGGGAGGGGTGTTATGATCTGAACATTGAAAACATTTTTGACTCTAGCAAAGCACAGCAAATGTGAAATAAGCATCACTGGATATCTGAACCTGATCTTATCTTTTAGGTCACTAGCAGAATGTGTTTTGTTGCTTCAGTTCAGTTCCTAATGACTGTCAGGCCACATCACAGACGGCCATTTGCCTAGTATGTTAAGAAGGAATAAACTCCTCTTTTGAGGGGTTCTTCCAGGGTGGTGCTGTGTGA
This sequence comes from Neoceratodus forsteri, assembly GCA_016271365.2. Taxonomy (NCBI): domain Eukaryota; kingdom Metazoa; phylum Chordata; order Ceratodontiformes; family Ceratodontidae; genus Neoceratodus; species Neoceratodus forsteri. Next base: position 58,150,850 of record JADMNL010000026.1, on the reverse strand, counting down.
TATACTCGTACACTGGTGCAAAAGTGTGGGAAGGTTTGCACTATTGCAGAAAAGATGCACTCTATCTGGCCTCCAGGTAAAGACAGGACTTCACCTGCTGATGTCATAAACCTTAACAAATTCCTTATGAATCAGATCCCGAGACTGAGATTTGGCAAATTAGTCATTAGAATGTTTTACATGTTATGATCTTTTATATCCCACCTTTTCTCCAGAGGTGCATCCTACCTCTGATGGTCTGTGTCCTCCAGCGGCCACCCATCTCTTTCAGCCGCTCGCTTCCATCATGCTTGGTGGAGATCCATGAAGTGTGTCCTAAGGGTGCCATTGACTATCTTTATTTTTTTTCCATGCAACTTTTTATTCTCCCTGGAGCCCTGGTAGGTGGCTGTGGTCTCTTCTTTCGGAGAGACTCACTCTCCGGCTTACCTGTGTCCCTGTATCACCGACCTGGTCAGTCTCCCATGGATTGCCCCTCACAGCAGGGCCAGAAGGGAGGGCACCGGCACTCCCCACCCAGAGACCCAATCCAGATGCACCGTGCTGAGCCCCGTGGATGCAGGAGCTATCACGGAACCTGACAGGCTCTGATTTTCCACTTTTCTCCCATCCCTCCCTCCCTGCCAACATAGTGAGGTCGGCATGTCTCCCGATCCATACTGCCCTCCAGCCACCACCAGAGGGCAGTCAACGAGCAGGACAACAGGTCTCCCTTCCCCTGAGAGAGGAGAGCAGTCCTCCGGATGCTTGATCCTCTCTCACCCCTGCCAACCCCCGGTGGCCCGAGCTCATTCCCGAATCTGGGTTGCTGGCATGATGCGAGGTGTGGCATCCACACCTCAACTCTCAGCGCCACCGGGCCTGCTCAGTGAGTATCTTTCTGATGGGGCACTTGATTTTTCCATGTTCTCTCCCTCAGTTCCCATTCCCTCCTTCCACCCAGTGGTTGCGTGCAAGACCCTGACAGGTGAACCTGCATGGATACAACTTCCCTTTGATGGAAGAGCAGACTCCCTTAGCTCACTATCAGGGTCACTTAGTGGTGGAATGTGCCACAAGACCCTCCCATGTTGGGACACCTGCCAACGGCAGTGTCTCTCCCAGCTAGCCATCTGATGACTGGCCTCCCGAGTTAGTTCGGAGCGAGGTCATCAGCATGCTGCATTGCTGCTGGGCCATCAGGCAGAGCTGTTTCATGACTAGGAGTTCCAACTTTCATTTCAAACTGAAAATAACAATAAAACACCACCAGACACTTAAACATGTTTCAGAGCTAACCTACAAAGACGGGCACTGACACATACTGCCAGTTAAAAGTATCCATTTGAATGTGCCCCTGGAAAGCATTCTGCTTCTCTCGAACACTTCACACTTCCCCTAAGATGTAAATTGGTAAATTAATTTATGATCTTTGTATTCTGTTGGCTTCTGTGGTCTCTCACTCATACGGTGAAAGTTCTATAACATATCTAAAAATATTTAACAAATTCATTTTCTGTATATTGGTTCCTTTGCACTGTAGTTTGAGGATATTTTTATGGATTTACAGCAGTGATCCACACTGCTAAAATAAGTTAAAAGACCCAGCCAGCCTGCTGATGCAGTGATAGGGTTACCGCTTGCGAAGCTGATGACTGGGTTCGGAAGCAAGCCCAGAGAATCAGAGGGCTGGCCAGGGAGGAGGATTGAGCATCCACAGAACTGCTGTCCTCTGGGGAGGGAGGGTTGTGGCATCCAGCATTTGCCTGACCCTTAGCAACTTCTAGGGAAGAGGGAGCCTGGAACCACATACGTAGTGGGAGGGGTGTGGGAAACATCTATATGCCGTGCGCAGGAGCATACCTGATGGCATGCTGACACCTTTGCATGCCCACTCCCCTGGGGCATCCAGGTATAGCAGAAAAGCACTGGCCAGTGAGAGGGAGATGATGCTCTGCAACCCCCCCAGTCTGCTCCAGGACTGACCTGCCTATGCCTGGACCCCACAGAGCTTTGTCTCCACCAAAGCTCACCAGACCAAACTGGGTAGTCACTAAGGAGCTGAATGTGACCCTGTCCCAAGGAGCATGCAGGAAGACCTAGTTCTGGTTTGTCATGGGTGGCCTGGGAGCCTGGCATCAGATGGGAGGACTTCAGGACATGGCAGGAGGTGCAGCAAGGGATGAAGGACACCCTGCTCTTGGGCAGAGAAGAAACAGAAACATAACTGAAAGAAAATAAGATGCTAAAGGAGACTCAAGATGAGCAGCAGCCTCCCGTTTTTGATTTCAGTTTCTTAAAAAGCTGCTGATGCCTCAAAGAAAAATTTTGAAAAACACAATATTTAGGTACAATCCAGCTTGCATTCCATATACTGTATAGTCTATATATTTCTCCTGCACTTATTTATTACTGAGGAAATTTGCATAAATACATGATCTTTATACTTCAGAGGTCATCTGCCTGTATAGCTTACTCCCTACTTCCATGTCATAATCCTCTGTTGTGACATAACAATTTGTTGCCATGGGAGTAACTGCGAGTTCGCAATCAGTGCATTATGACTTCAGGTAAGGAGAAAGCAACAGGAATAGATGAACTCTTCAGGAGCAAAGATCCTGTTGTCATGTAAATTACATCGGTAATAAATAATGAGGAGGAAAAATACAGAACTAATGTGAAATGCAAGTTGAACTGTGTCTAAATACTATGTTTTGATAAAGTTCTCCAGAATGAGTCAGTTGCTCTTTAAATCCCTCCATTTTCACAAGCACTACAGTCGTCACAGAGCTGTGATCTGTTCCATGGAGAAAAGAGAGTGCAATTGTTTCTTATGTCATTCATCTCTCCCCCTACATATGAACTAATTGTTGAGTCTGGCACATTTTTGGGAGGGGGGGCGCTTTTATATTCTGGATTAGAAGGACCAGGGCCACTTTAGCTAAGGACTGTGCTGTCATCCTCTCTATTAGCTAGTGATACAAAAGAAGTAAATGGTACTTACTTGGTCTGATGTTTTGAACCCCGAAGATGAGCATAGTATTGCTCTATCGAATTTAGTGTGACGCTGCAGACACCACAGGTAAAGTTGCGCTTCAGAGCTGCAAAGGAATAACAAGCGGGTTAGTTTGGACTTGACAAAAGAAGGGTGACTAGTGTGGCCATGTGTTGCTGCATGAAGCTGGGATTGTGCACGTGGCTTAGTTACTTTCACCCAAGCATGGAGTAGGTGGACAATGATGGTGTAAAATTTGGAAACAACTTTAAATGATTTCAAAATTCATATAATGCATAAATGGCCCACAGTAATTGTGTGGAGTCTTAGTGGCAACAATTGCACAATTTAGCATATGAAACAGGAATTTTTTCATACAAAAAAATCCATTTGGAAATGAGGTCACTGAATTCCTGCAATTTGAAATATACTACAGGATTTGCATTGATAAGTAAATTTCACAAAATCTTTTGCAAATTGCACAAGAGTTCTGAATGACAAAGCAGGACTTTTCACACTGCAAAGAAACTGCACATTTGTAATAACCATGCCTGAGGGGTGAAGGAAATATTTTACTATTTTCCCCAAGCGGGTGGTGTGTGTCATGGCACAAATATGGGCTTCTGAAAAGCTGCCCCAGCACAGCTGCATAACATTTGCTATGTGCACACAGCCCAGTGAATATACACTCATCAAGACAGCCCAAAATCAGACCTAAACAAGCATTTGTCAATGCCGAATGTTTGCTTGCTGATATTAGCACTGGACGAGCAGGAGTCAGGAATGGCAGTGAAGTACTGAACTCCCGCCATCCCCACCTCCACCCTGCAGAGATGGACAGGCATTGGGATGTGCCTTTGGGTCGTCGCCCATAATGCTCATGGCATTTCACCTCACCCTATCCTGGAGACACCGACAAGTGTTGAGGTGTGCCTTGGGGTGATCGCTTGACAGTCACCCCATTTATAAGGACATACGGCTTAAATGGGTGCAGTACAGGAGAATGGGGCGAACTCTGGGGCTGAACAGTCCAAGGCACACCTCGATGCCTGTCACTGGCTTCAGGGTGGGGTGGGGTGGAATGGCATGAGCATTACAGCTGGCAATCCAAAAGCACACCCTGACGCCTGTCAGTCAGTACAGGTGGGACGTTATGGTTAGAAACCTTAATGCCCGGGCGTTTGTTGGTATTTGCACTACAAATTTTCAACATTGCCTTTTTGTGACCCCTCCCCCACCTCATGAAAGCATTTGGGACCTCTGCTCATGAACAGTGGCACTGTGATTTTGTTAATCTGTCCCAAACGTAGATTTCCCACAGCGACTGCACCATTCTGCGCCAGATGTACGAAAACACAGTTTGGGCAGGATGTGAAAAATGACAGCTGTACCATTCATGGGCAGGTGTGAAGAGGTGGCAATGTTAAAAATCTGTAGTGAAAATATTAAAAATGCTTGAAGTTACGACCGTACGTGGAAACTGTGCAATGCATGCTCGTAACAGTCATTTAGTGGAATTATTTCTCCAAATTATCAACATAGGCATTTTGTGACCTCTGCTCATGACCAGTGTCACAATGATTTTCTTAATATTACAAATTCTCGAAGTTACAAGTGTGCGTGGAAACTGCGCAACGCATGCTCATAACATAGTCATTTTATGGACTTTTATCACCAAATTTTCAACATAGGCATTTTGGGACCTCTGCTCATGACCAGTGTCACAATGATTTTCTTAATCTGTCCCGAACATTGATTTCTCACAGCGACTGTGCAATTGTACACCAGATGGCGAAACATATTTTGGGTAGGATGTGAAAATGACAGATGTACTGTTCATAAGGAGGTGTGAAAACTGACAATGCTGAAAAGCTTGGTGAAAATATTACAAATTCTCGAAGTTACAAGTGTGTGTGAAATCTGTACAACCTGCGCTATTAGCATCAATCATTTATGGACTTCTGTCACCAAATTTTCAACATGGGCATTTTGGGACCTCTACTCATGAACAGTGTCACTGTTATTTTCTTAATCTGTCCTGAACACTGATTTCCCACAGTGACCATGCTATTGTGCACTGGAAGTGCGAAAACACATTTCGACCAGGATGTGAAAAATGACAGCTGTGCTGTTCATAAGGAGGTGCAATAAAATGCCAATGTTGAAACTCTGGAGTGAAAATATTACAAATTCGTGAAATTATGAGTGTGCGTGGAAACTGCGCAATGCACACTCGTAACACAGTCATCTTTTGGAATTGGAATTTTCACCAAATTTGCAACATAGGCTTTTTGGGAGCCCACCTTATGAACAGTGACACTGTCATTTTGTTAATCGATCCTGAAAGGTGATTCCGCGCAATGACCGCAAAATCACCTTTCAGGACCGAATAACCAGATGACAGTCACTAAATTCATGAGATGGGGTCCCAAGAACCTCATGTTGAAAATCTGGAGCCAAAATTCGGAAAAATGGCCGAGATATTCACTTAAGTTGAAACCCCCTGCCATTTATGCCATTATACAGCTTACAGGCATTTCTTCAGTTCGCGGTTGGCCATATAGAGTGCAGACGTGTTCCCACTTCACCGAAGATCATCGTGCCAGCCTCTGGAGGTAAGTATGGGGTGAGGGGTGTGGGGAGGTGGGTGCACAGAGGGTGGGTGCAGGTTGGAGGATGGGGCACCGCAGACAGCGAGGGATAGTTTTCTTGTTTACAGGGTTTTAAAAAATTAAAAACAATGTAGGAAGGTTTTCTTTTCTTACAGGTGGTTTGGTATGTTGGGGAGGGTTACCAGCGTGCCACCAGGGTGTTTTTTGGGGGGAGCTGTAGCCGATGGGGATTGGGCACCCCGTTGGCACATACAGAGTGTTTGGGAGGTGCATGAGCCGAGGGCACTAGGCACCCCCAGAACACAACAAATGGGGGACATTATGCAGACAGGGATTGGGCTACCCCGTTGGCAAATGAACTGGGGAGGGGGCATGCCGACAGGGGGTTTGGGAACCTCTGTCGGCTTTCATGGGGCCTGAGAGGCGGTTGGCAACAGCTGCTGCTTGATGTCAATATGCAAACTGCCTGCAAATTACCACCACTGATTGCAGAGGCGGTTTTCTTTCAACTGCATGCCACTGCATCTGAACTGCTGTCATAGACAGCGTAGCCATTCACTGGTGCAGTGTGGTCGCGCCTGCAAAATGGATCATGGGCATTGGCAGAGCAGGCGGCGCACCTCCAAAAAGTCGTATGGTGGCACTATGTTTCTTGCGCAAAGACGCAAGCAAACATAAAAAGCAATAATCCACTGTACAATGAAGTCACCTTGCCCAGCTTCACTTTCCTGCAATTAAATTTATTTCTAGCACTTGACAGTTCCCCTATCTGCAGCTGCTCTATCAGAAAAACCCTGTGGATCAGTATCTTCAGTCATGTTGTACCGCACTCAAAAATGTACTGTATTTGGGTCATTCAGGTCGCAGCTGCTAACAACTTCCACTTAAAAATATTACTTTTCCTAAACCACATAAAACTTGCTCCTGCCATAACTGATTGAGATGGTAAATCTGCAAGAAAAAAAGAATCCAATGACCCATGCAAAAGGGCTGCTTCAAAGAAAATCTACACAGGATTTCAAAGGAGCACCAGTTCATTTGTTCTGATCCGAGATGTACTTTCTTGGTGTTACAAAAGGAAAAAAAAGTGCTTTATTACTAATAAGCAGCTTTCTATGATGCAGTGAGCTTCTGATATGGTGAAGGTATGAGTTAAATGAATAAACCACTAAGACAGGAGACAAAGAGCCTGTTCCCTGCAGAGCTGCACAATAGGTGAACTCAGTGGCTTTTCTCCTTCTCTGAATCATAGCTCGCCCAATTATTCTGAATTTAAAGGAGAACTGCATTCAACCTGCAAGCCTCTATTTTCTGTAGAAGATGTGTTTCAAATACTGGTTTGCTGTCTACCACTGTTAAATCTTTGCTGGCCTTTTCATAAATTCGGTGAAATTAATAAATGGGTGTTTTTAATTTACACACTAGTAATCAGAACCATTGCATTATTCATGATGTAATTTGTGTTCTTTTTCAGCTCAGATGTTGTTGCCACAATCTAAAATTTACTATAGAACTCTGTGGTGAGAAAGTGGCATACACCACATTACTGTATGTACTTCAAAGGTCCTTCTACCTGATCTGCTCTGCGCAACTAGAACATTACCTTGTCTGCCATGTAAAACAGCCGCACCGTATCCAAGGGTAGCATTCGCTGTCCTGGGCGCACCCTGCTTTCCTGGGTTCACCACTGTGGTTTTCCATTTTGCCTGCATCCTGCTGCTGTATAATCACAATGCAGCCTCGTATTCAATGCGGCCCCACAAGCAGGTCTCAGGCTATTGGCCAGTCAAGCTAGCAAAAACACCAGAAAGCCACAAGACCACTGTGCAGGGCTGCTGTGTGCAAAACAAAATGCAGCGGCGCAGATGGAGCAGAAGCGGCGGTTGGAAACTGCAGCGCTTTGAGTAAGGGCTGTGTAAAACAGCCTCAAAAGTGGTACTTATGGTACCATTAGTGCGTGAACCAGAAACATCAAAAATAGCCACTGAGTTTACAGATGGCTGCAAAAGACTAAATAGCAACAAAATTGTAACCGCATTTAAAGTAACAAAATTCTACAGGAAAAATGACTTAACAGGTTCAATGTGGTTCTCCTACAGACATCTTCCCTGGTGCTGCCAGCGTACTGTACATTATTAGCGTACATCCCGAAATTAATGTCCAGCCCCCAACCTCTTCCACTCCAGAATGCTGCACCAGTGCCACCACACAGCTATCAGGGCTGTGCAGGTAAGGAATATGAATTCCCGAATAGCCAGAATGAGGGATTATTCTGCACTCAGAATATCAAACAACTTACACTACTCTGATTATTAGGCCTCATGAAGAAAAAGACAAACATTAAACATTTTAAACAATTAAAAAAACTCTATCCCTTCCAGGGTTGCTAGGGTTAGTCCTGCAGTCAACCCCTCCACCACTCCAGTCAACTCCCACTCTCCACCACCCTCCCCCCCTTCTACCGAACACTGATTCTTTTTATCCCTGGTGTCCAGTGGATCCCACTCCGCCGCTCCTTTCCCTGCATGTTGGTCCCTTGCTGATCCTAGCCATATGTCAAGTCCTCTTTGTTCTAGGACGATGTTCATTTCAGCCAGCAATCCTGCACCACCACCCTGGTAGGACTGCTTCACACAGGGCAGAAGTACCGAGGTGTGTGGTTAGCTGTGCAGGGGCCTGGAAGCATCTGTACATAGCACAGTGCTTCGTTAGCATGTGACCCGCCCCTATTTCTGTGTCGACAGCGTGACCACTGTGATGGCGCAGGGAAAGGCCTGTATGGCACTAAAGGGGTACAAGAACAGCGGGGCAAAATGGTTCTTCAAACACTTTGCACCACTTAAACAGACACTGTTTATGGGGCCCTACTAAAGCTGTGTGAAATATTCGTATTCCATTTCTTGTAGGAGTTCAGCTGAATTTTGGAAATTCCACTGAGTTCCATGGAATCTGGTCAGAAGTGGAATTCAAAATTTTGAAAGCTGATTTTAAAACAGTGGATTAGTAATCCATGATTTACAACATCCACGGAAAAGTAAATACTAAATATGTAAACAGCAAATTAATTTTCTGTAAACTCTGAATAACTTTCACAGATTACATAATCACAATATATTATTCTGTGGATTACACAAATCTTCTGGAATTCCATGGAATTTAAAGGAAATTCTCAAAAGCATTTCAGAAATGGGCATTCACATGTAGAATGAAAATGAGTATTTTTTTTTTTTTGAGAAGGCCTGCCATTACCTTTTGATGAAGAACTATGTAGGTTCACAAACTTAAATTTTTTCTGGAAATCTTTGTTAGTCCAATAAAAGGTATCAGGTCACCTATTTTGTGCTTCTTATTGTACAAGGAGCAATACAGCAACAGACAACTTTTGACACAAATGAAACTGTCATTCTGCTTGAATTCAGAACTTCACATTCAGTACTACTGCTTTAGCCCTCATCAGCATGCAGCACTCCAAGTGCGGTCTGACAGGGCTTGGGAAAGTGGCCTGATTACTTCTCCTGCTCTGCTTGTTACCCCCAAAAGACAATGTTCAAAAGGTGCTCCCAAATCTTTCAGATTTTCAAAAATACAGGAACCTGTTTCCCAGCCAGGCTTTATTGTACAAATCTCTCATGTTGCCCAGTGAGCCAAGCTTTGCAAGCCTGTCCCCGAGAAACCTTGAAATGTGCTTGGATCTGCTCCCTGCCTGAACTGGAGCTCTGGCTTCAAGTTTCCTCAGCGTGTCACTCACCAAGTGTTAAAAAGAGCTGAATAGCTATCCTTTCGGATGCTACAGTATATGCAATACTGGCAGACATCCATACAGCATGTACCACTGGAAGAAGCGGATTAAGTCCAGAGAAGCTGACAGGCATCTTACTGATGACAGGAGGATGCGGAACGATTAATTTGTATGAGCGACATTCTTCACCTCAAACACAAATACGTGGGGTTGGGGAGAGGGGCAGATAACTCATAAGTCCAGCTGTGAGTGAGCTGTCATCATTCCTGTCTGAACTGCTGGAGAAATGGTGGCTGTTCAGAAATAACCAAGTACCACTGTAAGCTGTTGATAAATGTTTTGAATTCTGACATAGTCAAAATTGTTGATTTTAGGTTACCTTCCCCTCTACTGAACAGTAAAGCAACTGAGAACACACTGAGTAATGGGAATGCTCCCACCAACTGACAGAAAGATCCATCAGTATTACAAAGAATAATTCTAGTCTGAACAATGGGAAGGGTGGTATACGGAAGGAGGAACATACAATGGTGTGGGAATTATTCTAAGTCATAAAATGGGTAAGAGAAAACCTGCATTGTGATTGGAGGAATGCAGTCACATGACGGCGCGTGAAACAGAGGGTATGCAATAGGTGACTCAAAATAAGTGATTTATTTTTAAGAACGCTGGCAGGGCCATGAATAAATTATGAAAGTCCAGCTCCCTAACAAATGATGATAAACTGCAGAGTGTAAGTCAGGCCATTGTGTATTACATTTATACAGCATCAGTTTAATACTTGTAACCTTGAAATCGTACGTAACAGTTTCTGTTTCATTTCAGCTGCTGGGGTCTGTGCTGCACATGGTTACTGCGATGTCATCAGCATTAGGGCTGCTCTCTGATTGGTGTTCCATTGTGATGTACCCAACTTTGCTAGATACTGACTGTGACATAACCCAAATGCAACATATATCTTGCAAAGTGGGTCCAAAATCATCAGTTTTATTCTGTGGCATTTCCCTCTACTTTGTTGCATAACGCTTGTTAACTTATAAATGCCCTACAGATACAGTACACAAGGCAAGCATATGACTATAATGCAAGGAGGGACTGAAATATTGGTTTGGGGCCCTTGTTTGCAGTATACGTGACTGGATATGCAAGTAATGACATACTGTAATACAGTATGTGGTTATACTGTCATAACTGCATGCCTCTGGTAGATTGCGAGGCACCATGCAAAGTTGTGTGCCTTTAACCATAAAGAAAGTGTGGTAACTGCAGCTTACCCATAAAGCTGTGCAGAGAGCAGGTCTGGTGGCGTGGAGGGCTGAGGCGCTATGCACCTTAACTCCTGCCCCACCAGTGACCCGAGTTTGTGAATGATCCTGGGTTGCTGGGGGTCAGACGGGGTGGGAGAGGATTAAGTTTACAATGGACTGCACTCCTCTACTGGGGAGGTGTGGCTTGTCAGCCTGGCCTTAGCCTGCCACCAGGTGGAGACCTGGTGCAATGCAGCTGTGGGTGGCAGGAAGAGAGGGGCCATCATGACAAATGGTGTGTGTGCCTCCACACACAAGCAGGCAATTCCAGCGGCGGGGATATCGGGGAGGGAAATGGGAACAGGGCAGTCAGGCGGGCCTCATGAAGCCCTGCCTCCTGGCCTGTGGCGCTGGCCAGATCCCTCCCCTTGGGTGTATTTGAACTATGTCAGAAAGGGTGGTGGCAAGTGGAACCAACTGCCAGAAAAGGTGATTTCGCTGGCAACTGTTGGCACTTACAGAAAGTGGGGCAGGGTCAGAGGTAAGGTCACAACTAAGGGAAACAGGGGAGGGGAGGAGGTGGTCTTGGGGATAACACAGGTGTTTGGGGGGTGCAGCTGCAGTAGAGTAGACTGGGAGCTGTATATTCGAGCAGACTCGATAGACCGCTATGGCTGTATCTGCTGGAATTTTCATATGTTCACATGTACCAGGGAGAGGAAGGCCCTCCTGCCTCTAGCCCAGCCACGGGGCAGTTTGCGGTGGACACTCGCTTGTGGGGACTGGAGATGTGTGCAATAGCTGGGAAGAGGCTGAGAGCCTGCCTGCCTGGACCACAGTAGGTAAAAAGCTTTACAGAAAAAAATGCTGTGGAGAATGTGAATTTTTGATGGTGGAATTAGAATTCTACTTCTGTAAAGCTTTGCAAAATTTTGCAGTAAATTCTATGGAATTCTGCCAAGTGAATGGCAATTTTTTTTTTTTTATGAAATCACAGAATTATCATTAGAACCACTTTCGTTTTGTGGGGAAAACATGTAGCAACTGTGGAATCTTGCTATTTTCTGTGGAATGTCATCAATTTGCAGAATTTCACATTTTCTGTGATATCTTGCAGCAGAAATGTACTACTCCCCCTCTGGCAGAATTCTGAGGATTTTCCAGCACTGCTTGAAATTCTTGTGGAAGTGGAATGTGACAACTTCTGCAGAGCACTACGTAAGCAATAATTATTGAATAGTTGGTCATTTCCTGGGAATTAACGACTGGGAGAGGTGTACCGAGTCGCAGCCGAGGGCCAATCGCCAACAGCCAGTCATTAATCCCCAGGAAATGAATGGATGTGAGGTTATTATTTTGATTATAAGTCTAACTGCAGTAATGACATCTTTTTTTTTCATTTTTCTATTTCGTTTCCTTTTTTTTTTATTTGCATCATGCGCTCACACTGCCGTCTGCTGCCACCTGTCGTCTGTGGCAACATGGAGCTGACGGTGGGAGGTGACCTGCTTTTGGTAGTGAGGATGGTGTCATGTGGGGGACTAAACTTGATATTCTGAAACTATGTCTAAATAATAAGTCTTCAGGAATGCAGAAGTGTTCCATTTTTTTTTCATTTTATTTAGGAAATTTTACACAGTAAACTGCTTCAGCAACAAGACTATTGTCATGTAATGATCAGCTGTGTGGCTACAAAGGGGCCTTTTAAGAGATTTCAGGCTGGCACAGCAGCCAATGGGTGAGCTAGTTCAGCTCAGGAATAATTAATTAGACTTATAATTGTCTATACATCCTTGAGTGTGTTGGCATGCTTATAAGATGGATCAAAAAGCCAACAGCTGTCAGACACTGTTGGAAAATGCCTTTTTAAGTCAGATCCAACATTCTGGATAGTTGATTGTACTGTGTGGAATAATCAGATTCTGATGAAGCAGAATTCTGCAAAGTTTTGGAAAATTCCATAGAATTTAGTTAGAAGCAAAATTTTGACATTTCACAAGGAAATTTTTTTTTTTGTGAATTAATAATCTGCAGGATACATATGTAACCTCCTTGTTCCCAAGGGTTACTAGAATCCCGGTTAGAATCAGTGGTAGGCAGGGAAGGCAGCTAGTGAAATGCCAGTTAAATGGATTTCACTTTGTCTCACTCTGTTCTCAGTCTCTGCTGAGATCTGGAGGGATGATGTCATTTAGAACTGTCGCAGCAGCATAAGCCACATTTGCTAGCAGCTGCTAGAGCTAGCTTTGGAATATTCAGTGACTAGTCTGTAGTCTGTAGGAGTAGTCTGCAGGAGTCCAGTGGAGGAGGCTGCAGAGTGTAGCTGCAGCTCCTCAGTCAGCTCTGGTATACAGCTGCTACCAGTTTATTTTGAAGTTTAGTTTTCACCCTAGTGGATGACAACTGTTCCAGTCTGTGGAAGTGGTGGAGACCTGTGCCAGTGGGTTTCCCTCTGCTCCATTCCAGGTGGGATGGAGTTGAACTCCAGGATGCAGGGGCAATCCCCTGGTCCATCTGGACTTTTGAAGCTGCCTTGGTATAACTTATCTGTGAGTACTTTGTTGTTTTCTGTGTGTAAACCCAGGAATACCTGCATTCCTGTTAATAGTGGATTCTCTGACAAAGGGACCCTATCACCTGAGACTTTCTGTTAAAAGTTATCTGCCTACATTTGGAGTCCAGTATGTGACCATCCATGTACAGAACGTCTAATTTCTGACACCCCTGAGGTGTGTGTAGTATGTTATGTGTGATATACATTTGAGACCACATCCACAGTTTCTGCAGTTGTGTGGTGTTATTAAACAGATGAATGACCGAGTATAAGCTTGGAAACAAAAGGTGGGAGACCTCCCCATATGAAGTAACCAGTTTACCTCTACGGGTTCTGAAGGGCACCTATTTCTTTTCAGTCAATGCATGTGGCCAATGCCTGTGGAAAGTGTTTACCCCTGTATGTGGGTTTGTTTTTTCCAGTTTACCCCATTTTAGTGGGTTCTGAAAGTCATGAGCCAGTATGTACTCGTTGTGGTCATGTACTGTATGTCACATTAATTCCTGTGGAATATGGGAACAGTACCAGTACCTGGCCGGATGTGCCAGTCTCCAGAGGGAACCAGTGTGTTCACAAGTGTGTGTGTTTTCTTCATCCTATGTTAAATGGGAATTTAGGAATGTCTGCACCTCAGTAATCTGCATTACAAGTATGTGTAGCCCTATGGGGGTCCATCTTCACTTTGTGATTATTCCTACTCTGTTACGTGAATAAAAGCCACACTCTAGAATCCCAGCCTGGTTTGGACAGTCATGTTATTGCTTCCTATTGTCTGGAGTTACTTGAGTGCCCCTATCCAGAAGTGCAAACCTAGCATAGTCCTGAGCAAACGTTTTCTCCCAGGGACCTGGGCTGTTGGCCATGGTAATTGGTCCCTACCAGGTGTGTGCCAAGCAGTTGCCACACTTGGTTGTTTGTTTTCTATAACAGTCTTTTCCATCTGGCATATCCCACCTTGTATATGGTGGCTTGCTTTGTGTGTTCTTTTTACAATGTAAACCCCCACCCCTCTCTTTACCCCTAGACGCTTGGTGAGACGTGTGCCTTCTAGTTAAATAAGGGACCGGTGGTGGTGGTGGTGGTGGTGGTGGTGGTGGTGGGGAGGGTTTACATATAAAACTGTAGATTCTTTTTCTGCAATGAGTGGAAAATTATTCTGCAGTTTAAGAGGTCCACAGAAAATGATTCCACGGTTTACACAGAAGTGCTTTTCGTAATTTTGGGGAATTTAAGAAAAGTAATGTCAAAAAAGCATTTCGGAAGTGAAATCTTCATTTCACAAGAATTCCAGCTATGGAATTCTGCATTCTGCACTGCCCTAATAGTTGATGATCTGATCTGGTACTATCTGTTTGCCAGAGCAGATAGTCACACTCTGTTCAAAGTTATCATTCAGGAGTCTTTGAAACAGTTTTAAAATACAGATTTCCTTTCAGTTTTCACAGGCTTTATTGGGAACTGTGCTTGCGAAATATTGGGATGTCTTGTGAGGCAGGGGTATTACTGCATTCATATCTTCCACTTTTTCACACACCAAATTTCTTTTTTTAATCAGTAAATACAGCGGTTTCTTACCCAGCAAAAAGAAACAAGGAAAGAAATACACAAAGAACAGACACACAGAATGGGAACAAAGTTAAAACACAAGGCCCAATACTAGCCATCTAATAAGTTCACACAGAATATTAGCACTGGACATGCACGTTACTCAAGGCACAATACTATCTGAACTTCAGCCATCTAATAAGTTCCCATGGAATATTAGCACTGGGCACACAGGTTACACACAAGGCACAATACTATCTGAACATCAACCATCTAATGTTTCCACGGAATATTAGCACTGGACACACACACACATTGCACAAGGAACAACAGTATCTGAACACCAGCCATCCCCTTCCTACTTCTCCAGGTTGCCCCTGATCAGGCCCTCCAACGTCTGCCTCGCTACTGCTCCACACAAGGTATTTGTCCCTGGTCAGGTTACAGTCAAGACTTGGTGCCTTTTCAATTTCAAACAAAAGAAACACAGCCGAGCCCGCTCTGATTTGGGCTGCTGCTACCTCTGCTGCTCTACTTTTGGCCTGCCCACCCTTTCCACCTCTGACCTCTAATAAATAACTCAGAAGCTCCACCCTTCTTTCTGATCGCCACTATCATTGGCCAACTCACTGGGCTTGAAGGCACCAGCACTACCTAATATGCTCTCTCCTTTTTTTACTGCTGCTAACGAAATGGCAACAACTTTCCTTGTGACATCTCTGACTGCCCTTTTCATACTAATGACCCCCCCACAGGCACGTTTGGTGAATGGGTCTCCTACCCTTTTCCTACTTGCCTTAATTATAACCAACTGAATCTTCATAGGTCTGGGACTGCTGGTATCATTTTTAACAACACACTCTGCAATTACTACAGGTAACACAGCATGGTTACAACAGCGCCCTGCTAAGTTTACCCACTCTGTACTGCTCACCACAACTAAAAGCAAGTATTTGGTTGCCCCAGAGGAATGTCAGGCTAAAACAAACAGTAAGAAAGGAACGTTTGCTAAGAGGCAAGAGGTATTAATTCAAAGATTAGTGCTGCTTCTCCTTATTTCAGGCAACATACACCCTAACCCAGGCCCACCACAGCAAGCTTCTATTAATAAAGCTAGGACTGGGTCATTCTCGCTGGCTAGCAGGAATATCTGCAGTCTCTTGGCCCAGCATAACCTGGATGCCCTATCAGTACTGAATTCATGGCTACTGCCTAAATTCCCTGACTCTGCTACTGCAATACCTGGGTACTCAGTTTTTAGGCATGATAGACTGTCTAAAAAAGGTGGAGGCCGCGTTCTTTACATCAGAGACTCACTGATGGTGCATACCATGGCCCTGCCCTGCACTGGGTCTGATATACAGGTCCTTCCCACCAAGGTAATTCTTGGCATACACAAGGCACTTACTGTTGTATCGGTTTACATACCACCCAAGCTAGCTATACCCAGCCTAAACTCCCTCCTGGATAGTATTGGCAGTTTAGGGCATAGTTCAGAAATCATCGTGCTTGGTGATTTGAATGTAAATTGGCTCTCGCCCAATGCCAAGACTAAAAGGATGCATTGTCTGCTGTAAACTTCTCACAGCTGGTACAGTCACCAACCAGAACCAACTATAAAACAGAGACCAGTACACTTCTGGACTGGATACTTACTAACCGCCCTGATCATATCATTAATACAGATGTCCTTCCAGACTCTATTAGTGATCATTACCCTGTCTTGTGCCAGTGGACCAACATATTTATCAAACCCACAGTCAAAACAATTAATAGCAGAGTGCTAAAGCAGGGGCAACTTGAGCCACTAAAAGCATTTCTGAGGCAGCAAGACTGGTTGCAAATTGAGATAGCTACTGACATTGATACTGCCTTGGACTATTTTATATCCAAATTCAATGCGGCCTATGATGTCTATGCCACTTCAAAAAGAGGAAAGTTAGAGGAATAAACAATCCCTGGATTACCCACAGCCTCCTAGAACAAATGAAATCCTGGGACCATCTTTGGTCTCCTGCTAGGACCTCTGGCAAACTAGGTGATATTCGGGCTTATAAGACTACCAGAAATGCCTGTATAAAAGTTAACCACTCCGAAAAAGCCAGCTACTACACAAGTGCACTAACTGACTCATGGAGTGATAGTAGAAAATTCTGGGTGAACCTCATTGAACTAACTGTGAAAGACCCTAAACAAGACCCCTTCATGCTCAACATAGATGGTGCCATTACTTTAGAACCAAAACCATAGCTCATACCTTTAATGCCGCGTTTACTGACCTCAGTCATGTATTACCCTCAAACTTCTTTGAAGACACTGCTAACGTTGAACATTGAGATGAATCAGGAAAGAAGGAAGCACATCCACCTTTCTATTTTAAAGCCGTTTCTGAAAGAGATGCTAAAAAATATTTACTTAATTTCTTGGGAAAACCAGATCAAGTGGTGACTCGCTTTATCTCAAGCTCATTGCCCTCACCCTTGATGAAGTCCTGTTCCCCTAACCAAGATTTTCAATCGCTCCCATATGCTCTCCCAATTCCCATCTAAGTGGAAGTGGGCCCAGGTTAACCCTGTGCACAAAAGTGGTGACTGGGCACTTCATGGAAATTACAGACCCATCTCCATTCTTGCTCCTCTCTCCAAAGTACTCGAAGAATTACTGCTGACCAGTTGGCAGAATACATGGAGAAATACACCCTACAATGTCCCCAGCAGCATGGTTTTAGGAAAGGCCATAGTAGCACCACTGTCCTGTTAGAATTTACGAGTTACATTCATCATGCTCTGGATCATGAGCTAGTGGTAGGTGCTACCTTCACTGACCTGACCAAGACGTTCGATATGATCAGCCATTCCATGCTTGTTAAACAACTGACAGACCTTGGCCTATCAAATGACACTGTAAGATGGTTTCACAGCTACCTCAATAGCTCACAACAGGGAAGATCAGAGAAGTATAATCAGCAAAGCAACTATATCAGATCAGGTGTCCCCCAAGAGTCAATCCTGGGGCCCCTACTCTTCAGTATCTTCTTAAACAAACTCCCCGCAAAGTGTCCTGACCAGATTCTCCTTTATGCAGATGATACAGTCATTTTTTCCAGCAATCCTGATCCAACCGCTTTAGAGAATCAATTCTAGAACAGTTTTACGAGTGACGAGGCATGGTTCCAGTCCTAAAAAACTCATTCTTAACTACAAAAAACCTAAAACAATGTTGTTCCATGGCACTCACAGTAAACATAAGTCAAGACAACTTATCATCAAGAACAATGCGGGTGTCCCTCTGGAACAGACTCAACTGTTTAAGTATCTAGGGGGGTTACAACTGACAGCACCCTATCTTTCACTAATCACATCGATAATGTAGCTAAGGCTGTTAACACCCGTATTGGACTGCTCTATAAGAATAAGCACTGCTTGCCTACCAAAACCCTTAATCTTATGATGCAGAGCTTGATAGTCTCTATTGTTGACTATGGGCTTGTGGCCTATGATTTGCCACTACACTGCTCTATGGCAAGTTGCAGTGTCTCCCAGTCAGGCCTGCCGACTACTCACTGGGGCATCCCGCCTCACTCACACGTGTGACATCTATGAGCAGGCAAACTGCCTCCAGCTACAGGGCAGAGTCTTTTACCATACCTGCCTGCTAGCTAAGAAAGACTCCCTTGGCCTCTTGCCACCAGGGGTGCTGAGGCCCCTCTGCCCAACCTCTAATAACCGTCACATAAGAAGCTCTGGCAACAGTGTTTACCAAGTTCCACGCTGCCGCACTGCTCAGGGGCAGAGGTAATTTACTGCTAGGGCCCCAATGTGGTACAACTCACTCTGCTCTGATGTTTCCAGTACTCCCACCCTAGGCCCATATAAGTGTAACTGCAGCAGTTTCTTGTTGCTCGTGCCTCCTGTGACTGCTTCTCATATGTCAGTACTTGACCTGTCTACTGTACATACACCCTTGTACTTACACCCTTACCAACTTCTTCCCAACCCCACTTCACCACCTTGCCCCTTCTCACTATACTCCTCTCCTACTCATAACCCCTTCCACCCACAAAACATCTTCCTATTTCTCTCCCCTCTTTTTTCCCCATACCCCTTTCCTATCCTGTCAGAGACTCTGGGTTGCTTCACCCAATTCAGGTAATGCGTAAACTTGCACTGATCTCTTTCTAATACATTACCTGTACTTTTTGGTTCTAATTTACATATAACTTTGTATAATCAGGCATACATTGTACAATGCCTGAGGACAGTTTTATTGACAATGTTAATTTTCTTCTACTCTGACAAGGCCACCTTGGCTGCTCTTCCTTTTGCTGTGCACTATTGTTCTTGGTTGCTATATTCTCGTATGCTATGCATCTTTTGAACTGCTTTATTCTTATGTCTGTCTATACCTTGACATGGAACCTGTGTAAAAGAGCTCTTACTCACAGGTGTTAATCTGAAATCTAAATAAATAAATAAGTTCCCATAGAATATTAGCACTGAACACTGCCCATTTTATAGCCTGTCTGTGAAGTAAGGGTTGGAATGCTGAAGAAAGATAGAAGGACACTAGATATTATAAAAAAACAAAGAAAATGCCCTCCGCATTGATCACAAAATAAAATGGGACAGGAACCTTTACACAAAGTCTGTATAAAAGCAGTAGTTAGAAGAGTAAAATATTGCTGTCATTTATCTGAAAGAAATGTCAGGGGGCTGATGTGGCAAGTTCGATAGGAAGGAATGATTTGTACAGTAGTCCTTCAGAGCTGGTCTGTGTGGGTGTGCAGATCATTCTGGCATCTACTATATAAAAACAAAATTGTTTACCTCTAAATTAGTCTAACACCACCCTCGGCTCATTTTATAGATTGGTTTCTGTAGTTTTCCAACATTTTTCAGTGCTCTATCTACAATACATAACTGAAAGGTCAGTTACTGTAGTTTATGGTAATCCATTCTAATACAAAATGCTAAATGGGGCTCAATCTAACTCCCTTAGGCATCATCATTGATTCATTCCTATAGCGACAAAAATATACAGCCCCTTCTGAACACAACCTTTTTGCAAGCTGGAAAATTTTTAAAATATCAGGCCAAGGTAAGGTATTCTCCATGTGCAACTCTTTCCTTTCCAATAAAACTTGGTGCCTAACATAGTTGAAGGATAACATCACCCAGCAGCAGTCCTGATGTTTATCAGCAGAATAACAGCTGTGCATCAGTTTAATTATAGCATTTATTGAAGAACGATTAAGGAGACAACCTAACTGTTCTATAAATGTAAAAACAAAATCAAAAAGATAGTTTAGGTATAAAATGGCAACAAACAAAACAAATAATATGAAAGTATTCTATAGTTATATAAATTCACTGAAAAATAACTCTGAGAGTAAACTTGGGCATATAGTGCTAAATGACTCCATCATAGATGAACCTGTTGAAATGGCAGAAGTATTCCATAACTACTTTGTGTTTGTATTCTCTGATAACGTACCTTATACTGAAAATATACCAGTAAACTCCAATATTACCATGAATATAACTGAAGAGGAAATTAGTAGAAGAATCTGGAAATTAAAAAACAGTCATTCTGCTGGTCCAGTCAATATTTTCATCTAGAGTATTAAAACTGTTAGGGCCATATATATCCAAACCCTTGAAATATTTATTTGTATTGTCATTAGAAACAAATAAAGTTTGAAATGATTGAAAACAGCAAACGTGATCCCTGTACGAAAAAGGGGAGTAAAAAGATCATACAATTATTTGTTATTCTTTTGGCAACTGGGTAAGGCCCACTAGGTACAAGTGCCTGTTTTCAGGAGTGACCCGGGAGCACTGGGGTGGTTAAGTGACTTGCTCAGAGTCACACAGTATGCAAGTAGAGGTTGTGGGAATCAAATCATAGTCTACTAGATGTACCAAGTTCATTCACAGCTTGTTACTCTAACCTCTAGACTATACTGCCAGCCCCAATTTTAGACTAATAAGTTTGGTTTTTGTACCAGGGAAAATTCTGTAAGCTATAATAAAAGATAGGATCATAGAACATTTGGAAAAGAACAATTTAGTAGACAGAGAACAACATAGGTTTACAGCTAATAGGTCCTGCGTTACAAACTTGCTGCGTTTTTATGAAAAGATCTCTGTTGCACTTGATAATGGCTTGCCTGTGGATTGTGTCTATCCTGATTTATCAAAGGCATTTGATACAGTCCGGCATGGAACAATCCTTGAGAAACTGGTAAGCCTAGATCTTGATCACAGGATAGTGAGGTGGGTTCAAGCATGGTTGTGGGAGAGACAACAAACAGCATAAATGGTTTCCACTCAACATACAGGGCAGTGATTAGCGGGGTGCTGCAGGGGTCTGTGCTTGGACTGGTTCGCTTTAAGGTGTTTATCTCTGATAAGTGCAAATATGTCATAAATTGAACTAGCAAGCATGCAGATGACTCTAAACTTGTAGAAGCAGTAGGTACACCTGAAGCCAGTTCTTCACTACAGGCCATTCTGGATTCAATAAAAAAATCGAGCCGACAAATGGGGTGTGATATTTAATTATGATAAATGTTTTGTCGCGCATCTAAGATGTCAGGTTTAAAAAAAACATATATCTTGGGAAATAATATACTTAGGGAATCTACTGAGGAACAGGACTTAGGAATAAAAATCCACAGCACCTTCACTTCTACCTCACACTGTACCGTTCAAGTTATGAAGGCGAAAAGGATATTACGGAACACAAAGAAATACATCAGGAATCGAAGTGAAGAAGTAATTATGCCACTTTACAGGTCCTGTGTTAGGCCCATTTTGGACTATGGAAGCCTGGTATGGTGCCTTCTCAATAAGGGAGATATTGGGCAAATCGAGAGAGCACAAAGATAGGGCCACTAGAATAGTGTATAATATCAAGCACCTGGCTTACAATGAATGTTTAAAACATAAATCTAACGCCCCTTGAGAACAGAAGGTTGAGGGGTGACTTACTGTTACACCATGACATAATGAAGGATGACTACTTGATGAAGGAATTGGGCTTTGAATTCAAAAATGATGCTCTGGGTATTAGAGGCCATCCCTTCCACTTAAGGCCAGGGAAGTTTTAATCTAACAAAAGAAAAGCATTTTTCACACAACAAATTGCAAACCTCTGGAATAAGCTCCACATGGAGGTCATCATTATAAGGACAAATCCAAATTCAAAAGTAAAATAAGCTATCTCACTATGGATGATAGGTATTTTGGAGCACTTATGAGCTTACGGCCTTCTCTGCTCCTACCTGCCTTAGTATGCACCTTAGTAGTATAAGTGTGTGTGTGTGTGTGTGCATGCACGCATGTGTGCGTGAAATATACAATGGGTCAATGGCCTGACACAAAATACATAATTTACTTTCACAAGTTGCTGTAGCAACACTTGCTCACGTGTCCGTCTGCCCTTCTGAAGCTGCCGACTCACTCGTTATCTGCTCTCTACAGTCGGTGGCTCCTTTTACTGAACTGTGAAGAACATTAGGATAAAAGATGACTTTATACAGTTTTTGGATGTAAAATACCTTACTTTCAAGCACTGCCAGCACATTCTGAACTGCCATTAAAACCACTCAGTCACGCTACTCAGCTCCCATTACAGTCCACAGGTTCCTGACCAAAAGGCTACATAACTAAACATAAAAAAATGGAGTTTACATTCTTTTTGGAGATAAAGTTCCTTGTTTTTAAACCTCTGCCACCTGGTCTTTAACTACAATTTACACCACTTGATCACGCTACAGTACAGAACTAAATCTGAAAGTGAATACAGTGCAACAGACTCTGAAAATAACAGGATCAACCAGATACATTTTTTATCACTTTTTTTTAAACCATGGCAGAATCAACCAGATAAACACCACCTTTAACTTCAAACCTATCACAATTATGGCAGGATCAATCAGATAATTTACTGTAAATTAAACATTTATTTCTGTCAGAAAGGGACTACATTTTGTTCCTCCTCTCCCTTCCCCAAATATATTTGGCCATTTTATAAGATAGATAATCCACTCCAAGGTGTGTGGTCGCACTCTAATATACGCACACCTTGGGTGGTTGAGTTACAATGCACACCAAGGCAAGCGTATATCACAGCGTGACTATGTGCCCTAGAGTGGGTTATCTATTACACATATATATTTATATCTTTTATATACATATATATATATACACACACACACACACATGTGAGCATTGGATAACCCACTCTTAGGTGTGCGGTTACGCTAATATATGCACCTTTGGTGTGTGCTGTATCGACAAGGCATCAACCACCCAAGACGGTGTATATCAGAGCATGACTGCACACCATAGAGTGGGTTATCTATCTTATAAAATGGTAAAATTGTTTTGGAGGGGGGTAAAAGTGCAGGTGTGTGGTCCCGCTCTGATATATGCACGGTCACCTGATGGTGTTTGTCCAATGCCATGGAGCCCCTTGATTCCTTTTTTCTTATCCATTTTATAAATTATATATATGTGTGTGTGTGTGTGGGGGTGTGTGGGATGCAATGGTCTGACACACAATATGCCAATTATGTTAATGAGTGAGGGGTAAAAACTGCACCAAGGTTTCATGGACAAAGCCACGTCCTCAGGGTGAGCTGCCGTATCATTTGCATGACTGCATTAATCTGTTTGTTTCACTGCTTCTCAGCTCTCAGTACTCCATGCATAAAATTTATATAATAGCTGGGGAGCCCAGTTATAATTCACCATTATAGCCAGCTGGTTATAATGGCAAACATCCACTAAGTTTTCTTCATTTCACACATACAGACACTGCCTCCCTACTTCAGCCCGGCCACAGCTACCTGTATGGAGATTAATTTGTATTTATATAATTATAACTGTGTTTTCTCCCACAGGGAAATCCGGTTATAATTTGACATTATAACCAGTGGGTTATAATGACGAACATGAGCCTGGTTTCCCTCACTATACGCATGCGCCAGCCGCCACTCTTCTCTTTCTCTGTACCGGCCCCACTCCTCACGCTGGACAGTTCACCGCCACTCAGAGTTGATGGTAAGTTCTTTAAAAATATATTAACCAGGCAATAACAATTAAACGTTTATACTGCCTGCTTTAAAAAAGAAGTAACTGTTTCTTTCATGAGCCGCTACAGCCTGCATTGCAACCCAACTGGTCAGCGCGAGTGGCGGAGCTAGAGGGGGGCTGGGGGCGGTTTCCTCCTGGCTGCCCCAGTGTGAGTAATGGCACCTGCCACCATCTTTATTGACTGTTTAGTGCCTACTGTGGAGCCCGTGATTGACTTAATGGCCCCCGGCTCTAAACACTCAAACTGGCCGCCCACTGGGTCCATGACTCCGTAGGGATGTCTGTTCTTTTATATAACTGCTGTGGCAAAAATTATCCCCAGCAATTATGTAAAATAAAGGCTGGGTAGATGTGTAAACTTGAATTTTACACACACCCTTGGCGTAGAATGCCTTTACAAACCCCTCTATGTTTGCTTTCGGGGTTTACGTGGCATCCCACACCTCTGGTGTGCGTAAAATTATCATTATAACCACCTAACCAGCCACTATTCTATATGCTGTGATGAAAAAATGCTCCAGAGCAATTATATGAAACAAGACGTGGGATGGTGTGTAAAACTTACATTTTACACGCACCCTCTGTGATGGAAGCTTGTATAAACCCCTCTACCTTCGCTCTTGGGGGTTTATGTTGCATCTAACACCTCAGGTGTGAGTAAAAGTCTCATTACACACACTCCCCCATGTATTAGTCTATATAAGATAAACATTCTATTCTCTCTGCTAACTCATGACAGAGTTTTATTCAGTCTCCAGCTATTGGAAGTCAGTCCAGCACAGAAGCTGTCACACAGATTATATGTCAACCCACCCAAAGGAAGTGGCTTCTGTCCACGTAAAGTTGGCGTGAGTTTTTGCTATACAATTTTGTGTGGCACACTAGGGAGACTGATAATAAAATTCTATGCTCTTTCTTATAATTTAGGGTGTGTAAGCCACTAGTAAGCATATCTGATTTTTCACCTGTTCTTTTTTTTTTTTTTTTTACTTTCTTTTTATTCCCTTCTCTCTCCTCTGCGCCTGGTCCCTCTCTTGGTACCTCCAAGCACTTCACACCACCCGAGGACCAGGTCGTCTGTTCCTAAGGTGTGCTGCTCCACTCTTACCTCTACAGCCCCTGGATAACCCCCAGGCAGAGTGGGGGAGGACCTCTCAATCTCCCCCAGATCACAATGCTGGAGTGCGCACTGTGGAATCTACCCCAGATCCTCCTGTGGTCATGGTGCTGTGGGTTCATCGCCTGGGGCAGGTGTAGATAAGTTTTTCCTTGTTCTGTGGTCCACCCCCTCTGATGTCAGTGTGCAAGGAGGACAAGTGAGGCAGATGTGCACTGAGACATGCATCCGCTCTTGTCCTCAGCTGACATAGGGCCCTCCCTGCTTGCCTGCTTCCCCGTCCGCACCAGCACCACCCAAGGCCACCCAGGCAGTGGCAGTATAATGGCAGGGCAAGCTACCCACCCCACCCCGGAGAAGGAGAGCAAGCCGTCAGGCGCTCAATCCATCTCTCCCCCGGCCAACCCCCAGCGGCCTGAATCCGTTCCTGAACCCGGGTCACCGGCATGGCATGAGGTGTGGCATCCAGTGCCTTAACCCTCAGCACCACTGGGCTGGCTATTTTTCACCTGTTCTGAATGAGCGGACTTGTCTCCTGTTTTTTTTTTTTAATATCTTTCCAGAGTTACAGAAGGCCTTACTGGTGTTTCCAAAGGACAATATTTCTTCAGTAGTTTGACTTTTACTCGCAGCAATTTTTCTGAGCAAGTATTGTGTAGTAAATTATATTTTTACACTGCAGTGAAAATTAAACAAGCAACCCCCCAAAAAAACTTGTGTAACTCCTGTCCTGCAGTTAACTTTGCTCACATTTTATTACTATATGTTAAGTAGGGAAACACATCTTACAGAAGTGCAATAATTCTGTGGATTCAAATTCTAGAGTATTTTCAATTTTGTAGGCAGTAAAAATAATTTGAGCTCCAGGTCTTGCTTGCAATTTAAGGCAGACTTAGAACTGTAACCCGTTTACCAAGGCAATTGTAGATCTCTGTTTGGGGGATTTAAAGTGATTTTCCAATATCCAAGAAAACAGTTCAAAACTATAACATTTAACAAAACAGTTGATATATCATTAAAGGGGCACTGTCAGCGTTGCCCCACCGTTTGCTTCAAAATCCCATGAGTGTGCCTCTTGGCACACACACACACACAACAGAAGATTACTGTAGAATGCACCCCCATGTCTCAAAATTCCCAATCTGTTACGTGTTTTTATTATTTTTACCTTTTAAGTTATATATTCGACCTGAGTTTAAGTTACGCACCTACTGGAAGCTGGTACCAGTCAGGAATGCACGTCTGCTATGAGTGCGACCCCAAACTGCATATTTTCCATGAGCATGGTATTAAAATGCGCTCCACTGATCCACTGCAGTAATTCAAATGTTTAGTTGGGACTCCAAAAACAAACCGAGCACTCCGAGTTGTATAAACAAATGTTTTTGACTGAAGTCAAAATCTCACGCATGCTCAAGAACAGCACACTCCTGCCTATGCGCAGGATCTATGCTAAGTCCACTCCTGCGCATGCATGGGATTTTGACCTCGGTCAAAAACATTTACTTATACAACTCGGAGTGCTCGGTTTGTTTTTGGAGTCCCAACTAAACATTTTAATTACTGCAATGGATTGCTGGAGCGTATTTTAATACCATGCTCTTGGAAAAAATGCAGTTTGGGGTCGCGCTTGTAGCAGATGCACGTTCCCAACTGGTATCAGCTTCCAGTAGGTGCGTAACTTGAACTCTGACCGAATGAATAACTTAAAAGGTAAAAATAATAAAAACACGTACAGATTGGGAATTTTGAGACATGGGGGTGCATGCTACAGTAATCTTCTGTTGTGTGTGTGCCAAGAGGAACACTCATGGGATTTTGAAGCAAACGGTGGGGCAAAGTTGACAGTGCCCCTTTAATGTTATGTACTTATCTCTTTCTCATTCTTTATTACTAGGACATTAGCACGAAAACAAGATCTTTATCCTATCCCGTGATTTCATCTCATCCTCTTGCTTTTCCTTCATAATGCTCTGTTTATGACATTCCAATCTGTTGCTGTGGAAATGATTATAATATTAAAAACAGCACATTATAATGGAAAAAGCCAGAGGATGTGATGAAATCTAGGGAACCCAGATTCTGTTTTCACTGAAATGTCCCTAGGAATACAAAATGAGGGCCATGAATACTGAACAGTGATGAAATATACGCTGCAGTTTGTGTAAATATTATAGTTTGAAAAGTTTACTAGGATTCTGTAAAATCACTTTCAATGGCAAACCTGCCCACTAAAGCAACACTGAATACTGTGTGGCCTTGTGATTACAGCACAGAACTGTGAACCAGCGATTCCCAAGTTCTGATCCCATCAGAGCAACTGGCACAGTGTGGGACCTTGAGCCAATCCTTCATCCTCCTTATGATTCAGACACTCCCAGCTGTAAAAGTGAATTAGAAAGATGCCAGACCCCATGGGAAATAAGATGCTGAGATGAGTAACTGGTGTCTGCTAAGAAAAAAAAATCCTAACATGGGATTCAGTCTCCCATGGGAGAACAGTTTGCTAATTTTTTTCAAGGATCAAACCCGGGAAATCACAAATACCCAAAGTATTTATCAGTTAGCAATATAAGGTAGATTAAAATGGTACACAGTTGTTAAACAGGGCATATTATAAAACCAACCTCCTTTCACACTTCCAAACAGGATGCATGGGGAGGCAGTGTGCTGTAGGGGTTAGAACATAGAAACGTGACCCAGGAAATTGTAAGCCAAAATCCCACTGCAGAAATCCATTCACTGCTACCATGACCAGGTAACATAAACCCTTGTACATCAGTCCTCTAAGCTGTTTGACCGGGCAGATACAACAGCACAGAGGATACAGAATACAGCATATAAGGCAGGTAGAACAGGTTAGAATGTGGCAGGTTCGAAAACTAAGAACAAAAAGAATCTCACCTTAAAAAATAGTTCAAGTATCAAAAATGTAAATATTGATTGACTGATGGATTTAGTTTTTGTTGAATGTGAAAGAGGGCTGGACAATATTGCCTATTTTCAGTTTTGTCCTATGGGGAGGGGGGATACAGATGCAAACCCACTGAAATTGAACCAGATAACCCAATTCAGCTGTTGGTGATGTTTTCAGTAATGCGTGTAATTTAGCATGCAGTGTTTATGCAGATGGTTGTAAGCTACGTGGTTTCCTTCTTTCTTTATTTAAATGTGCGTATCCACGACAAGCCCAGCGAGGTTAGACATGTTTTGTAGGGGTACCCTTCAAAACAGGTTTGAAAATAAGAACTTTTTTTGGTTCTAATGAGTAGAGCTGCTCGGCCAGTTTCTTAACCAATCTGTGCATGCTCTGGCAGATATCGTGTTTATCTGGCGGTTAACATTATCATGTATACCGTACAATGCAAGGCAAGGCAATTTTAATTATATAGCACTCCCATCCACAGGCTCAGGGCACTTAACATACAATCAGAAAAACATTAAAGGAGAACTACGGGAGAGGTGAGGCCCTGACCGCTGCACAGATTGGGGCTTTACCTCTCCGATCCCCCCGCAAGCGCTGTAAGAAATTAAGATATTAAGTACCTCGGCACTCGTAAATTCCCTCAAAGCTCCAGTGCAGTGGGCATTTTCATAATGGTGCTCCTCAACCCCCCCAGGATCTCGCTGGTAATACCACAAGACAATGACATTGTACTGCCCCTACCACAATACTGCCCTTATGTATGGAAATATAATTTTATACATATATATATATATATCTATTTCTGATGCCCAGCGCCATTTTTACTGAATTTGCTTAAATCCCATGGGTATACCCATGGGATTTAGGCAAATTCAGTGAAAATGTGCTGGGTATTGGAATATATATATATAGTTTTATTTTTTATTTCTGTAAATAAGGGCAGTATTGTGGTAGGGGCAGTGCAGAGTCATTGTCTCGTGATATTACCAGCGAGATCCTGGGGGGTTGAGGAGTACCATTATGAAAATGCCGGTTGCATCGGAGCTTTGAGGGAATTTTATGAGTGCTGAGGTACTTAATCTCTTAATTTCTTATGGCGCTTTGATGGGAGTCAGAGGTGAAGCCCGATCTGTGCAGCGTTGGGGCTTCACCTCTCCCAAAAGAACTCCTTTAACATCATAAAACTCCAAAACAATAAAATATCAACTGAGGTACATCCGCTCCAGATTAACGTTTCAGGATAACATTTCCTTATTTAGGGTTCATTTTCCATATTGGAGTTCATTATCCATCACAGTGATACTCAGATACCCCGCATAATGTCAAGTTTAGGACTAGATCTGTCTTCCAGCATCTGGATTGTTTGTGGCTATTTAGCCCAAATTATCAATTTTTTTGTCCACTACATAAACAATAAGGCATGACAGGGTATGCTTTATTGTGCGATAATAGCACGCCTTGAGAAATGAGGTAAGAGGCAATGCCAAGTGCTCTATGCACCTGAGAACTGCCATTATCCCACAGTTACGGGTCAGCCCATCCTACACAATCTTAACATTTAAATAGGGGTAAACCAATAACTTGAGAACCATGGAATTTCTATGGAGTCTATCAATCATAGAAATAATACCACCTCACTAAAAGTAATTTAAACTATCATCTACTACATGTAATTAATCCTGTATATTGTCTGAGTATAGCTGTATAATTGGGGGGATATGCATGTCTTGCAAAAGTAACTGGTGTAGTATGTCATGTGATGTCTTGTACGTTAAAAAAATGAAAATCTTTAATAAAGTATACTTTTTTTTTTTAAATTAGTGCCGTTTTCTCTTTTCCCTTATTGGGATTAGAAAATGGTTCCTCTAATGAAGATTGTAGAGGCACAGATAATAGTGGGATTCAAGAGAAAGTGGGACACATATAAAGTAGTTAGCAGACAGGAAGCAGAGGGAGGGAGGGAGGGAGAGAGGGGTGATTAGGAGGGAGGACAGGGAATAAAGCATCTCCAAGTAGAGAATCTTGGGACAGACTAGATGGACTGTTCTGGTTTATTTCAGTCCATCACATGTCTATCTCTGTCATTGACAAGTGTACTTTAGACTTACAACACAAAGAAATAACACCCAACACTCACCTTTTGTAAAAGTCCCTTGAGAAAGCATCTGATTGATGTAAAACATTGGTGGGCCTTGTCTCTCAGTGAGGTCTCTGCTTGTTGGCGTACTGTGCACATTGGACACTGAATAAGCTGCTGTTTTGCACAAAGATAAGTGTTTGATTTCTTTTTCAGCAGGAGAGGGAGTGCTGAATTTTATTTTATTTTTTTTGTGGATCTAATCATTAGCCTGAATGCTGTTTCCCTGAATATGGATCCACGTTCTCATACTGAGTTAAGAGTCATACTATGTTCTTGTACAAATTTAGATTCATACCCTGACCTTTACTGATTTTGCCTTTCTGTTCCAGTGCTTCTGTGAATCAATTAGTGGCAACTACATGCACAGCTATCTACAAACAGAAGCCTAACTGTTGTGGACTCAGATGGTGAAAGAAAGAAACATCTGTAGAGTGAGTTAGCAGACGGAGACACACATTGCTGTTGTCGTCTTTAGTTAAGCAGGTTGATAAAACATGTTTGCTTCAGAACGGACACAATTTGAGGTCTAAGCCACAAACCCTTCAAGACTCTCTTGATCTTTACTGTAATACAAGGTAGAAGAAGGACACTATGTTATGTTACACTTGTATAATAAAAGGCAGTCCAAAATTCATTTCAGAAGGTGCTGGTTCCAAGGCTTCAAATGAACTAAATGGTTAGGCCTACCCCACCCCATTGAGACCACAGTAATGTTTCTGTTCCCAACAAATCTACATGGACAGTCCAATGGAGCCCTAATAAACATACAGTCTAAATCCCAGTCAAATGTATTCATTTATTAGGTTTATTATTTTATCGGCTATCCCTTTAAGAGGATTTCTGAAAACGACTGCATTGACAAAATCAGTACACTCCAAAATCCTTCAGTTAGTAGGGTCACACCTTTATCGGATCTTAACATCATCGTGCTCTAGCTTTGGACATAGCTCCTTTTTTTCCTTTTAACAAGTTTATGACTGTATCAGTTATTCATCTAAGAGGGATTCCCTGTACGTAAAAGACACAAACAAATCTGTTCATAGTAAAAGTATTCATTTAACAGGTTTATACTATTATCAAATCTCAACAGAAGTGGGCTTCACTGTAATCGGATGATATAATTTCAGACTGTTTGCATGCATCTAGTTCTAAAAAATTTAAGGTGTCATCTTTGAAAATGCCATGAAAGGTCTAAGTCCTGAACCCAGCCCCAATACTTGTTCAGATGACGAAATAATACATGCTAGATTCTGTAGCACATGTTATCAGCTAAGACTGTATTCAAACAGCTGTTGTACAACATCAGTGCCAGAACCTACCACTGACGTAAATACAGCCTTGGCAGAACCAGGTGCAACTACTTCCCGACAGGCAAATTTAAATCATCTTTACTTGACCAAAGTCCAAACAATCTTGATCACCAGCAGCTAATACCAAGGCAGTGGATGAAGAAAGCACCAACAAGAACGTTACAGCCCTGGTAGTGCCTGAACTAGATCTGCAAGGATTCTTTTATGTAGCAGACCCCCTGACAAAGCTCCACGTTGGGCAGACATCATGGACCACAGGTCTTTTCTGATGGCAATGTTTTGTGTTTCTATGTTATAGGTGTTTTCCTGCTGTGAAACCCTCCTAACATTGCAATAAACTCATCACCTTACCAGTATCTGGACTGAGTTTCTCATCTCTTCAACTGTGAGTGCGCCTTTGTGTGGCGATCTGATGTGGCGCTTTGCTCATTCTGGACAGCACTTGGTTTAGCTGAGCGCAGTCAGTTTTGTACTGTATTGGTTTAGTTGAGCAGTCTGCAGGGAAATTGTTCCCATAGGCTTCTGTTTGCCATATGGCAAAAAAAAAGCACAATTCATGTTCAATAGGAAATAATGAAATTGACAGGAAAATCACACTAGAGTCCCAGGGGAAAATGCCAAACTCATCTGGTAGCCATGCTGTGTTCTCAGTGACCCAAAATATGAATGTGATTGCCCATGCTGGGGCGAGGTAAGGCGGGCACTCACATTTACAGTTTGGGTTTTGGTAACCCCTTTTGCTGCCAGTGCATTATAATTAGTACTCTTAAGCATACAGTCTAACAGCCATGAGAAACCCAACGTAATTGTTTTTTATTACATTCGTTGCGAGCCTACAGTTATGCCAAGGTACTCATTTGGAAGCTGAAAAGTCAATCGGCCTAGTTGCTCACACAATCTGCATGAGGGGAACATTCGACTTCAAGCGTCAGTGCAACGTGCTGGGATGCACTCACCTGACAACAATAAATTAAAACAGCAGTCCTCAATAACAAATGTTTTTTGTTTGCTTTTTTAATGATGGCGGCCAGTACAATAAGCAGCACTGGTCAGTCATCTGTATTTATCACAGAACCCTCCCACGGGAGCCATTAGCATCTGTTTTCACATCCCTGCGGTAGGAGAGTACAAACTTAGATAGCATTCTGTCATCGTGACAGCAAGAAAATCAAGTGAATACTGTTTGCATGAATAGAAAGACCCTCCAGAGCTTCCTGTCAAGTCTGGGACTTTGAGATGAACTAATGTTTGGAGGCTGCGATGGTAGAAGCAATTATTTGAAGAGACAAAGACTATTCTTGTTCCAGGGTGAATCTTATTTTTTTTTTTTGTAGTTTAATCTTGAATGATTTATCAGAACAAAAATAGGGCCTGGTGAAAATACCCATCTTCACAACATGTGGTATTGCTGCTATTGTGTTTTTGTGAAAGAGATGGGAGAAATGGCTGTTCACATTTCATTTCGCCTTGTTAATTAGAGATGTATTTCCCCCAATGGCACATACCTCTAGGGAATACAACCAACTACTCAGTTTCTCTGAAGGCACTCCACACAGGAATGAGTACATGCTGTCAAGAAGAATTAAACCACACAATGGTTGTGAATGTAGCTTGTAGGGGGAGGGAAGGTCTTAGGAGCAGACCCCTATTATGAAGCACATACTCTACCCATCTTGGAAAACCCAAACCAATTGTCTTCTATCACATTTGTTGTGACACTTGAGAAAATGCTAGCAGTAGAGAACCTTTGCTTCTTTTGCATACAGTACAGTTAAGAGATATTAACTGTCTCACTCGGTTGATAAGCACAAGGTGGACATTAATGGAATGCAGATGAGGAAGTCAATATCTCTTTCTCTGAATTGATAGTAACCATAAAAGCAAGTAGCCGGTCTAACTTAAAACCCATATAATTATTGGTCAGGTCAATTACAACACAAAACCAGTACCTCCGATTCTCTGTTACACACACACACACACACACACACATTTATGCATGGGTGTGTGTAATAGTGAATAGACTCACTCTCAGATGTAGCACCACATGCTTTAATTCTGAAAAGTAGACACTATAGGTCTTTCATATCTGACCTGGCCTGCTAGTGTCCCATTTTTCTGTGAATTGGTAATTACAAAGAAATATAAAATAAAACTATGGTCAGCAAGCCGCCCAGTGGTGTGGAGGACTGAGGCACTGGATGTCTTACCTCCTCCCATGCCGGCGACCCGGGTTCAGGAGCGAGCCTGAGTCATCAGGGGTCGGCCAGGGTGGGGGGGGGGTAGTGAGAAGCAGGATTGAGGGGCCGCAAGACAGCTCTCCCCTCCTGGGGAGTGACATGGGTTTCCATGGCTCTTGGCTGCCACCTGGTGGAGGCTCAGTGGCAGTGCCAAGTCACAGGGAGACCAGGCATTAGGCCGGGTGGGAGAAAGGGGCCATCACCGAAGCCATGGAGTGCATACATGCCTCCATGCACATGTGCGACTGTGTTCTGGGGTCCTGAGATTTAAGGGGAGAAAACGGAAACTGGGGTGCTGTGGCGGGATTAATGAAGCCCTGAAAGGATGGATTGAGATCCTCCAAAGGAGGACAACGGCCAGGCCTGCTCAGAGTCCCACAGGAGAAAAAAAACCTGTATGAAAAAAACCAAAAACTATGGGCAGCAGCACAACTCAATTGTTATGCACCCTCAGTGTGTGATACAAGTAAGCTTAGCTCTCATGGTTTATGTGGAAGCACACACCTTGGGTGTGTAAACAAAAGTATTACACACTGCTACTTATACGTTGTTCTCTATACAACACTGACTACCACCCACCTCCCCTCCCTCATGCTCATATTTCTAGATCTGATTGATCCTTACCCCACCCATGCTAAATCATCATATCTGCTCAACCCGTCCCCTCTGTTATCGTTTCTCTGCAGGTATGCTGTGCAAACATACTAATTTATAGAAACTCCCTTCCCACTCTACTACCCAGTGTACCCTGTGATTTGCTGGGTAAACAGAGATTTGTCCAGGCTTATCTTGAATGCCTGTACTGTCTTCATATCAGATTGAGTCTGCCTTTAAATAATTACCACTTTCCCCTGCCCACGTAGCACCATACAAATCCCCCCCCCCAACAGACACACACACACACACACTGAAACTGCAGTCAGCAAAACCCCTCTACGTCCTTCCAAAGCTGGCCACTGTGTCACTCCCAGAGGACAATACTAGATCTATTAATTAGTACATGATTAAGGAACCAAATCCATCCTATAGTGCCTAAATGTAAGTAAATATCGCCTGCGGCATAATTCCAGCTAGCGTTTTCTGCCTGATTAGCACTCAAGGACCCTTGAGCTAACCAGGAAAAAAAACACACAGCTTGATAAGACATGCCAACAATACAGTGTCCTTAATCATGGACCTATATATTTGCCCAGGATATGCCAGCTCAGATGCAACATTTTGTTTTCAGTGAGGTGTTATTCTACCCTGTGATAGGCAGACAGACAGACAATCACTAGAATGATAGAACACAGATGCAGACAAACAAGCACAGTCACATACAGAAGACAGATGTGCCACAGAAGGGGGAGGGAGGAGAGAGCAGAGAGAAAGAGATGTTCTCCTCTGCACAAATTGCAGCATAGTAAGTTTAGAATGCAGAAAGAAACTGACCTAGCCAGCTGGCGTTATATGGCAACTCAGCTACTCAAGAATCTAGTTAGCAGCCTGACAAGCTGCTTGGAATGAACTTGTCACAGTAAGGGCAGATGTTTAATGCTTTTAAGGAAAACCCACACAGCAGCCACAAGAACTGTACAAAGACCATGGGCTCGATTCACAAAGGCTGGTACAAGCTGTGCCAACCATGGCTTGTGCCAATTGCTGGTGCACCAGGGACCCTGTGCCCGATTCACTGTCAGGTAGGGTCCCAGCGGCAAAGTCCCACAACTTGCAGCAACTGTGGCCATGCGCCAAACAGACGGCGCAACTTGATAAGTTGCTACAAGCTGCGGGGTGGCTGTGCACCACTATAGGATGTCCCTGGTGGTCTAATTAATGGACCTCCCACAGCCCTGATCCCCTTTTTATGTATAGTAATCATGTCCCTGGTGGTCTAGCTGACCCCCCCCCGAGCGATGATCCCCATATCGTTAAAATAATCAGGTCCCTGGTGGTCAAGCAGACCCCCCCCCAGCCCCAATCTACCTGAATAATAAAATATATTTCCCTGGTGGTCTAGCAGATCCCCACTGCCCGGCTCTACCCAAATAATAAAATATATTTCACTGGTGGTCTAGTGGACTCCCACCCCGGCAAGCAGTGCCCTACCACCCCACTCCCCGTGTCCCATCCCCGAGCCGGTGACTGGCACAGACCTCTGCTCTCTGCCAGGACCAGACACTGACTGAACTGTCAGGGAGTGCATACTATATATAGTATGCGCTCATTGACTGACAGCTCTGTCAATCATTGAGCGTGTACTGTATATAGTACGTGCTACCTGACAGCTCAGTTGGTGGCTGGCTGTAGACAGCAGAGGGCTGTGCCAGTCACCGACTTGGGGATGGGATGGGGGAGTTGGTGAGGGCACTGCCTGCCAGGGTGGGGTGAGCAGGGGTCCACTAGCCCACCAAGGAAATATATTTTCTTATTTGGACAGATCGGGCGTGGGGAGTCCACTAGACCACCAGGAAATATATTTTCTATTCTGACACCCTGGTTGGGGGGGTCTGCTAGACCACCAGGGACCTGATTATTTTAATAAAAGGGGGATCGGGGTTGGAGAGGGGGGGACCGTGGCACATTGACGTAAGTTGCTAAAGCCTCTCAGAGTGCACATTTCTAAGTACCCTTACACCAGCCCTGGCTGGTCTAATGGTACTTAGACATTTGCCCACTGGGAGAGTTTTGAGAATCCTGAATTAGGGGATGTGGCAGCCTGCGTCTGCCGCAAGCCCCCTAGTGCCATGCCGCAGCCCATTTTGTGCCGCAGGGATGCAAGGATGGCACAAGCCCCCTTTGGTGCATGCAGCCTGTGCTTGCCGCAGGCTGCATTTGTGAATTGCTCAGGGAGCATCTTTTGGCACAAGCTACACCTCGTACCATTTCTTGTGGCACAAGCCCCTTGCACCATAAAGGGGGACTTTGTGAATTGGGCTCCAGGAGTCCACACACACACACACTTGAAACATGCTGTTAAAATTCAGTAGACTATTACCCACATCATGTAGACTTTGCAAATCAGTAGGTAAAAAACAGGTTCTGAAGCCAGCCCAGTGGTGCTGAGGGCTGAGGTGCTGGATGCCACACCTCGCGCCATGCCATCGACCCGGGTTCAGAAATGGACTCGGGCCACCGGGGGTTGGCTGGGGAGGGGGAGGACTGAGCATCCGGAGGACTGCTCTCCTCTCCCGGGGTGGGTAGTGGGCATTGAGATGCTCAACAGTGGCCCCTGGTGGAGATTGGAGGCACTGCAGCCAGCGTTGCCATAGATAGGGGTGGATCAGTGGCAGATGTCTGCACGCAAGGTGCGTCGATGCCATTGCACAGCTGTGCTTCAGGGGACAAACAAGAACTCCACTGCTTCCCGGATAGGCGATGGCGACCTCCAGGGCCTCCACTGTCACAAGCTCAACGTCGGGCTCAATCTTCTGCCTAGGTCCAATGATGGTAGTGCCATGGGTCGCCAGATTGGGTAGGGAGGTGGAGTGTCTGTTCCCACCTCCGGAGGGAGAGTCTCAGACAGGTGGTAGAGGGTGGTAGGTGAGAGAGGGACGCTAGAGAGAGTTCTGGGATAGTGGGAGAAAAAAATAGTTGTAAAAAAAAACTGGCTCTGAAATAACAACACTTTTTAAATATGTGACCTAAAGGTGACATTGGGACAGAGGTAACCAAGTAGGAGGGAAGGTTCCCTCTGAATTAATAAACTGGCATTAATAACAGCTGTCCCAAAAGCTGCCAGTGTGATGTTGGAACAAAGAGTTTAAGCCACGGAAATGCTGGTTTAAAGAGTATGCTAGCTGTATCACTGAGTGACCTTGGGCAAGTCACATGCACTGCGGATGCTTCAGTCCTTCTTCCAGCCACAAAATTGGGTTGAGACAGGGCCCCCACTGGAAAAGACATTTCCATCTCAGTTGGGCTGCCCTGCATAAATAAATTCTAAATAAAGAGTATCTAGTGGGAACAGATGACAGCTGAAATCAGTTTTCAAAGGATTACACTGCCAGCAAGCCAGCCACCTAATCCCTGATGTTTCACATATATTATAGATGCCTCTTCTGGAGGAAACACAGAAGTCCATTTTTTGAGTCTGTGTATCATCTGTTCTCCAGGAAAGGGAAACTTCTCAGCTCTGAATTACAGCTTGCAAGGCCAGAGTCTTATGACATGCAGTTTACAATTTTGCATCAGTTTCTTTTTCTCAAAATGAACTTTTTTTGTCCTTGAAGAAAAAATAAGATACTTCTGGTAGAAACAGGATGTGTATGCATTTCTAATCCGTTTTGGCTTCCTCGGGTCTATGCAAAAGCTTGGATGATGATGACTGGCTGTGTGATCAGAAGGGGCAGGAGTGCTCAGCCAGTCTGAGACTGCCAATTTGGTTGATAGTCACGCATTAGCCATGTGACTGTCTAACCACTCCCTTTTACAAACAATTATAGATTGCGTGAGTGCCATGAGACGAATCATCACTTCTGGCACTGGAATTCCCCAAGCGCAGTCAGTCATGTGGACTTCTAACACAAGGAAATTAATAACTAGACGGACTGCTAAAAAATCCCTATCTACTTGCTGAATGCGGTAAATTAGGCAGATTCTGCACCTTGTGTCTGCTCCACCTTTTGGCCACCAGACACCCCTAGGGACCTTGGCTGCTCAATGAGAAGAACAGTGATCCCCTAGATTGTATCTGAACAGAAGCAAAGCTGCCACCTCTGTGTCCCATCCTGAAGCAATGTATCACTGGAAAGCCTAGCGGAACCAACACTGTTAAATTGGGCGCTGTGCCACCTAGCCAGCTTTCTATACTACACGCCAAGTCCGTGTCTCTTATAAGATCCTGCAAAAGTTCTACCTTATTAACAACAGATCTGACATTCAGAAGAATTGCCTGACTGGAGTACTGCCTCCAGATTTCCTACCCTTCAAGTGCACCTAACAGGTTACAGACTGGCTATCTGAACCAGGTAAAATATTCCACAGCCTCGCCATAGTCAGCTTACCGCCTTCTGAACCTAATTTCCATGGACCCATCAGAATGGTCAAACAAACAAGGGCTTCTGTCTCTTGTTTTCCCTCAGTATCCCATAATACATGCACATTTGTGGTGCCTCTTCAGCGCACTGAGGAACACGCTCCCAAAAAGGGCCAATGTAGTCTTGGCTGGCTGACTAGCAGATGCCCAGCCACACCACACTTGCCTTTAGTCCCACCCTAGAAGCAACATACCCTTTCACAAAGAAATCACACACCCAGCAAACACACACTAACAAAACTGATCCTCTAAAACCCAGCTAACTACACACCCTCTTACACACATTCATCCAGTACAGTAATTCTATTAAAATCAAGTCTGCTCATTCCTATATAAAGCCTATTGCATATCTTACCAGCAGTGCCATGTCATTTGCCTCTGATTTGTTATACTGTTTTGCTTAACACAGTAATTTAAGGTCAAAAGAACACTAGGTCCATCAAGTCCCACCCTGTCTTCAGTACCAGGTACCAACAAGTACTGTATGCTGTGCAAATGTAGTAATTGATAAGGATTCCACACACCCTAAAACCCCGTTACCCTGTGATTCCCGTGGTAAGCATATTACCGTATCATATTGTAAAGGACTGTGTTGTTTTGTACTTTATTGTGCTGTGCTGTATCATATGAAAATACTCATACTGTACAGTGATAGATTCCATTTTATAAAATGGGTCAAAAAAATGCTGCAAGCTGATTGGCTGAAAGGATCTTCCAGCGGTGTCCTTATCAGCTTATATCTATGCCAACCGGCACTTTTCTTCCCTGGGTGACCTCACAACAAGGAAATATCAATAACCTCCCTTATGTTTAAACTTTCACAGACAACCACACACCTGTGCCCGTTGCTCCCGCCATTCCGCAAAGCAATGTCCGATACTTGTGCCACCATTTACAGTGCACATCACAAGAAAATGATTTCTTGTAATTGGCTTGCTTTCCCTGCTAAAAAAAATAACAATGACTGACCCCAGCAGCAAGACAAGTTCATCTGGTAAGGATTGCGAGTGCCCCGTGGCACGGCTTTCAAATTGTCATACTTGCTCCTCCAGAACTCACCAGACCCGATGCTGTACTGCTCCTCTACCATGCCCCACAAAACCATTACTTATTTAACAATTTATTTCAATCTCCCAGTTCAGACCAAGCTGCTAAAACACGGAACCCAGAAGCGCCATCGCGGCAGTCTTAAGTACAGTGAGTAGTGAGGGACAGGCTCGCTCCCAGCCTCATTGTACAAAAATCTGTCTGCAATGCATTGTTTCTTTACAAACATGCACATAAATGAAAAAGAAAACCCCTAGTCTGTAGCATCTTGTGTAGCTCTGTTTTGGGGAGGGGGGGTGCCACAGACTATCACAGAACCGCTCATGCACCAGCTGCAGAGAAACATCACACACTCCCTCTAACCTGAAACTGACTGGACAATCGTTCACGCCATAAAAATCTAGAAAAAGAAAAAAATTTTAATAAAAAACTAAATTAACCCTGCTGTACAAGATCTTCAGTGCATGGCTATAGAGTATACTGACAGACAAGCACAAAAGCCCTGTACTGACTGTTAATGAAATAGCTATATTCCAACACAATAAGGACTACTTTTTCTCTTTCTGCTAATATGCTCACATGTTTTTTACTCTATTTATGCACACTTTTTCTGTGCATTTTAATTGGTTTCTTTACTAGGGGATCCATTTTATAAGCGCAATAACACACTCCGAGGTATGGGTTATCGCCTGATGAGAGCATGCCCAGTGGCATAAGGCACTCGGCACAAGCGCCTCATGCCTTACACCCCTGGGCATGCTTTTATTAGGCAATAACCCACACCCCGTCATGTGTTATTGCTTGCATATTATACAGTATGGTATTGCATTGTAGTGTATAATCAAGCCAACTTGAAATCACCTAGATGTTAATAAAAATACATATTCATCTTTTAATGTTTTGGCACCTTTCTGGATTTATTCAAATGCTTTGCATAAACCATTACTTTCTCCCAGTTCTTCTCATGCTTCTAGCCTCTGCTTTGGTACCTAGATCCCAGTATTCATGAATCACTGTGTGTTACCATGGAAAGGGCTATGATGATATCATAAAGAGAGGCACTGCCAGCTTATCAAGTACCCATCATAAATGGGGTGCTAATTCCAACTGGAAAAGAACCCAAACTGGTATGAAACAAAACTTACTTATGCTACACCTTTACTTACTACAGACCCTGTTCTAGTCCTATGTTTGTTGCAATAATATGCTTTAGTGGAGGAATTTTATTTACTATTATGGTTTAACAAGATTGTCGGGTGCCTTGAGCATTTGGAAAAAATACATGATGGATCACCCTAACATTCATTCCTAGTTTATTTTATGCCACTGTAAATTAGAACTCAGTTATATTACATTATAGAGCCATTATTTAACCCCCCACCACCACCACCACCACCACACTACTCCCTCCAGTTTGCTGGAAACATATCACTAGTGTTAGAATACAAAGGGCTTTATAAAATGTGCTCTGAAAACAGAAAACAAAGGGAAACATTTCAAATATGAGGTCTTGTTTCAGAATGACTTCTAGAAAAAACGTTTCTGTATATTTGGTTACCTATGGCAACGTTTCCTTTATTCCTTTCCAGTTCATTTTTTTTCTATACAGGCTTGTCTCCCATGGCATTGTGTAGGTGGCTAGCAGCCCTGCTCCTTCTTCCCCTGGGCTGGCAACAACCTCTCCCAGGACTTACCACCATGGATTACCCATCCTGTTATAGGGGGACAAAGAGGGGATGGGTCATTCTCCCCAAGAGAGTCCAGGTCCAGCATCCTGGCTGGTGGCATGGGCTGGGGGTAGGCAGGCAGGAATTCACAAAGCCTGCTCAGCCATTCTCCATTTTCTGCCAAGCTCCTGCTGTGGACAGATCTCAGTACGAGCTGTGGGGGGGGGGGCACACACATGCTGTCTCAAATGAGGTAGCCCCTTCCTTCTGAGGTGCTTGCGTCTGCACTACCTTCAGACCTCTACATGGTAGCAGGTACAGATGGAGCTCACAAGCCTCCCCAGGACAGGAGAGCAGTTCCTAGACTCTCAGTCCCTCTCCCACCCCGTCAATCCCCAATAACCCGAATCCACTGTGGAACAGCCACTGGCATTGCTAAACAACAGGGTCAAATGGCTGAATTAGTGTAGCACACTAAAGGTCCTGTTGTCGACATGCATGTCAAAGAAACTTTCTGTTTTATGTTCTGCCCTACCCTGATGCAGCACCTCATCTTACTGTCACTATTTGTTAAGGGCACTAGGTCAGGATCGCGAACGCCAGAACAATGCAGTCTACAGGTGCGAAACCAAAACACCTCAAACAATAAGAGTGGTCGGTAAAAGCAACAACTGCAACTACAGTGCCACAGAAAAGAATCGGCACTACTGTGTGTTCACTGGGGCTCTGCCCCTCACACCCCTCGAACCAAAAATAATCACCTCTGGGGGAGGCATTTCAGGGATGGGAAGGAAATGTGGAGGGGAGGATTGTGGGAGGGGGGGCTGAACTGCTGAGGGGGTGGAATAAGGACCCAGCAGATAATCCAGGGGTGTGGAGAAAAACGTTCAGGGGGGGTGGACACAGGCACTATACAAGTCGGGTGGGGACCAAAACAAAACCTCATGACCAGACCAAAATAAAATATCTTGTCCCCAGACCGGGAATCAAACCTTGGTCCTCAGACATCCCACTGACTTTTACTGACTGTGCCCTGCCCTCCAAGCCACAAAAGCTCTTTGGCAGCACACCCCACAGCACACTCTTTCCCCTTGTTCCTGTTCACTCATACAGTCAACAGCTACAGGGATAGCGTAACACTGACTTTGCTATTCTATCACTGCAGCTGTTTTCAGTTTTGTAATTCTAACCACGTGGTTTACAACCACGCTATTCTGGATTCGCTCTTCTAAACCAGTACGTTTGTGAAGAGGTATCTCTATTGCTATTTGCTTCCTACAGTGCCAATCCTAGCAATACCAAATCAGCATCAGAGTATTGAGTTTCCCTAACTGAATGGTAAATGATCCGCTCTTTGTTTATTTAGTTTTTGTTGACCGGGTAAGTGCACTAGACAAATCCTGCCTATTTTCAGGCACAACCCGGGAGGGGAAACAGATGAATGCCAACTGACCTTGAACCAGATTAAGCTGTTGGTGGTATTTTTAGTGAATGAGGGAAATTTGGCCAGGACACCAGGACATTCCCCTACTCTTTTCGATAAGTGCCATGGGATCTTTAACATCCACCTGAACTACCACCAATCCAGGCAGATGGGACCACGGTTTAACGTCTCATCCGAAAGATGGCACCTCAGAAGTGCAGCACCCCTCTCATGCTGCACTACAGTGTCAGTACTGGGATATTAACTCAAGTGCCAGATGTGGGAACTGAACCCACAGCCCTCTGATCTCCTGGCCTCAGAGGCGAGTGTGCTACCTACTGAGCCACTGACACTGATTAACCTATCTGTGGACACTGCTTGCTTTTGTTTTGTCAATCAATAGACTATGTGTGCCCCACAAGAATGGTGCATTGTTTACATTCTGTAATTGGCAGCATAGTTACAGGAGCAAATACCACAGCAGTAAAAGCTCCAATATCAAGAAAGTTAGCTTTAAGTCTAGTACAACAGCACATCATAGAAACATAGAATTTGATGGCAGATAAGGAGTGCTTGGCCCACCCACTCTACCCATTTTTCCCTACCTACTTTATTACCGCAGACCATACTTGATCTACAGCTCTTTCTCCCTCCCCCTTCCTTTCCACTATGATTCCCTTGTGCCTAACCCATGCATTCTTGAACCCCACCACAGTTTTCGCTGACATCAGCTCCGTTGGAAGTCTATTCCAGGACTCCACCACTCTTTCAGTGAAGAAGTACTTCCTCACATCTCTCTTGAATCTATCCCCCCCAGCTTCACAGCATGTCCCCTTGTTCTTGAGCACCTTTTTTCTGAAAAATACTTCCCTCCTGTACTTCATGTACGCCAACCTTGCCACCCTCCCTCCCTCTCCACCCCATGCTGACACACCAACAAACACACAAGGTGCCGTGGCTGGCACTGACACTAGATAAAGTATGACCGCTCACAGCTACTGAATCTACAACATAGCCATCGCGTCTAGTGGTTCAAGGGACTGCAACCATCTCAGTTGGAAGACACGATTTCTCATCTTTGGCTGACTGTCAAAGACTTTAGTTAACCTTAATGTAACAAGTCAGGAAAATATCAATTTTTGCTCCAGGGAGAGAAGAAGTGATCTTTAAAGGTCACGTCTTGGGACATTATTCTTCCTCTTTTTAAGTACATTTCATGGATTTCAGATCAGCAGTAAAGAAAGAAAGGGATATTTTTTTGCTGACTATATTTAAGATGGTCTAGAGAACTGCTGATAAAGAATGTAGCATTACGAATGGCTCTGCCCGGTGCCTGTAGTCCCTTGTAGATGAACGTG
The DNA here is from genome assembly GCA_016271365.2 of Neoceratodus forsteri. NCBI lineage: Eukaryota > Metazoa > Chordata > Ceratodontiformes > Ceratodontidae > Neoceratodus > Neoceratodus forsteri. Next base: position 58,106,836 of record JADMNL010000026.1, on the reverse strand, counting down.
AAATGTTCCATGGTGAAAACTGAGACGAAAACAATGTGGTTTTTATATAGCCTACAACATATGCAATGTTTCTCAAGGAGTTTTACAAACCATGAAGAGTTACGTCAGCTGATAGTGAATGCAGGAACTTAAGTAAGACAGAGAGGTTAAGAGAAAGATACAAAAATGGAAGTCACACTCAGTACTGTAGAATAGTCAACATTTTCTTTAGAGCTCTCATTCACCAAGGGAGCCAGCTGGAGGTCGGAGTGAGTTCTCTGCATGCACTGGGTTGTTACTGGCAGCAAACTGAAACATTATGCAGGGATGGTGTCCAGTATGAAAGGTTTTAAAGACAACAGGAGCGATTTAAACAGCCCAGGAGGCACTATTAATATTCTGGAGACAGATTTAACACAGTGCTGTTGTGGGCTTGACACAATGGTGTAAATACCATGAAATGCTGCCTTTTCTAATGTTTTGTGAATAATAAAGACTATGAATATTTTACAGTAGTGGCATGACCCCTCGTCTTAGCTATATGGTTCTGATCTGTCGGTTGGGGAGTACCCAATACTAAAAGGATTTTCCTGATTTAAAGGACGGGGCATCCTGGACATACCAGTATACTGAGGAAAGGTTGAGTGAAAGAGACACTGAGATGGAAGTTATGAGACTTGCTCATTTTCACACGCAGCTGTGGGGGACTGGAACTAGGGGTATGCGAGTAATGAATACTATTTCCCAATACAGGAATAATGCACTATTGGAACCAAATAATGAATTGCAGCACTATTCCTGACTATTCAGTTTGGGAAAGACCCAAAAAGTGGCATAAACAGCCCCTACCCACTTCCATGGCTCCAATCGCACTAAAAACAACCCCCACCCTCTTCAATGGGTCCACTACCCCCGCCCTTAGCACTCATGATTTCAAGATGAACAAGAAAAGACTCTCTAATGGGCAAGATCATGTGATCAGCTGTTTTATTATGGGGCAAGATCACGGATCGCTGTTTTATTATGGGCAAGATCACGTGATCGGGTTGTTTTATTATGGGGCAAGATCACGTGATCGGTTGTTTTATTATGGGCAAGATCACGATCGCTGTTTTATTATGGGGCAAGATCACGGATCGGCTGTTTTATTATGGGGCAAGATCACGTGATCGGCTGTTTTATTATGGGGCAAGATCACGTGATCGGCTGTTTTATTATGGGGCAAGATCACGTGATCAGCTGTTTTATTATGGAGCAAGATCATGTGATCACCTGTTTTATTATGTGAGCAAACATGGGAAGGCTGGACACAAGAAGGTGGCTCCTTCTTGTGCCTGAGGGCGAATTTGCTAATTCAATTTATGAAATGTGGGTGCTGGTTGGGAGGAGGGTGAGACTTGGATGCTGCTGTTTTGGTGAGGGGGTTGATTTATTTAACTAAAATAATAGCAAGAGGAGATGACAGCTGGCCATGGAGGTGTGCTGGTTGGCCATCATAGAATATTTTTCTTGTTAGTCTTAAAATTGTGCATGCTGGGGGGGAGAAGGATGGAAGTGGGCTTACTGCAGAGGATTGGGGACAGGGTTTGTTTTAATGCAATTGAGCTGGGGAGGAGGGTGGGGTTATATTTTTACACCACCCTGCACCCCATACACACACACAGGTACAGGAATACCAAACTTCCAAACATTTTGGGCCCTGGATACAAATATTTGGCTGAATATTTAACATAAGGTGTTTGCCCACCCCTAACTGAAACCTCAGTCTCTAGGTTCTAACCTCTGTGCTCTAGGCTGAGCTGCCTCTTAGAAATATAGAAACATAGAAACTGACCGTAAATAAGGACTGCTTGGCCTCCCTCAGTCTGCTCATTTTCCTACCTCCTGTAATACCACAGACCCTTCTTGATCTCAAGCTTTATTGACCCTTTCCTAACCACTAAAGTTCCTTATGCCTATCCCATGCATTTTGAATTCCTTACTCTTTTTGTCCCCACCACTGCTTGGCCATTTTTAGGTCATCAGATATGCTTACCCCTGGTCCCTTTCCTGTTGGTGGTTATCAGTACCACTCTACCCATCATGTACTCTGTCTCTGGGCTCCTGTGCCCCAGCTGTATGATTCTGCACTGCTCTGCAATGAATCTCATTTGTGACATCATTCTTTTCCACTCCTCAAGCTTTCCCAGATCACTCCTCATTCTTTCCAGCCCCCCCACCACCGGAGTGTCAACTCTGTTGCAGATCTTTGTGTCATCTGTAAACAGGCATACCTTCCCTTCTAACTCCTCTGCAATGTCGCTAATAAAGACATTACAGAGGACTGGCCCTAGTACTGATCCCTGTGGCATCCTGCTGATCACCCTCCCCTCCCCTCCGAGAGTGAACGCTGTTTACCACCACCCTCTGTTGCCTATCCCTCAACCAATTTCTTACCCATTTTACCACCTTAGAATCCACTCCAAGGCTGCCCAGCTTGTTTATGTGTCTCCTATGTGGAACAGTGTCAAAGGCCACACAGAAATCTAGGTAGGCCACATCCACCACTCCACCCATATCTACTTCCCTGGTCATCCAGTCAAAGAAATCTATCAGATTTGTTTGACATGACTTCTCACAGGGAATCCATGCTGTCTCGGATCCTGTAGGCTGCTGGATTCAAGATATTCCACAATATTTTCCTTCAGTAGTGATTTCATTAATTACCACGCCCATCTCCGGCAAGTGGTTGAACAGGACTGTCAGTGGTGTTGCCAGCACCTCTCTAAGCTCCTTCAATATCCTTGTATGTATACTGTCTGGCCCCATTGCTTGTCCACTTTCAGTTTTACGAGTTTCTTCATGATCTCTCCTTTGTAAATGGACTGGTGTCCACCTCCTTCTATTCATTCTCCTGTCACTTATCTGTGGTCCCTCATATTCCCCTTCTTCTGTGGATACTGAGCAAAAATATCCGTTCAGGTCTTCTGCCTTTTCCTGGTCCCCCGCCACACACTCCCCTGCTCAGTCTTACAATTCTTCTTTCTCCTTTTGCAAACGTACCTAAAAACTGTCTTGTCCCCTTTCTTAACTGCCTGGGCTATTTTCTCCTCCATTTGAATGTCTGCAGTCCTGACTGTTTTCCCTACCTCACTTTGCTTCTCCTGATACACTTCCTTGTCCTCTTCCCTCTGTGTGTCTCCTATACTTCCTGAATGCTAACTTTTTTGCCCTTACTTTCCCAGCAACCTCTTTTGAGAACCACAGCGTCTTTTTTTCTCACTTGCTTTTGCTTACTTGCCTAACACAAAAGTTTTGTTGCCTTCACTATGGCCCTTTTAGTTTCATCCACTGTTTCTACTCCACCCAAGTCCCTCCACCAGGGAATCCCTGAGGCATTCCCCCATCTTTTTAAAGACGGCCCTCCTGAAGTCCAGGACTCTCACCTTCATATGGTTCGACTCTGCCACTGTACTTGTATTGAGCCACGCCGTTCGGTGATCACTGGTCCCCAGGTGGCTACCCCTGTTACATCGGCAACACTGCCCCCGCAGGTGAACACTAGGTCCAGTACTGCTCCCTCATGAGTGGGATCTCTTAGTAGTTGCCTAAGGAACGCCCCCTGCATGGAGTCCAGGATGTCCCTGCTCCTAGCTGAGGCTGCAGCTGGGATGCTCCAATCTACATCTGGCAGACTGAAGTCCCCCACCATCAGCACCTCCCCTTTAGTCGCCATCTTATGGATGGCTTCCACTACAACTTATCTCCCCCCCCCCCATGCTGGAAGTCTGTAGATCACCCCAGTGTGAATAGCGGCTCCATTCTCCATCTCTAGGGTGACCCACAGTGCTTCCACCACCTCCCTGTATTTCAGTTGCCTTTTTGCTATCACTCACATAAACAGCCACACCTCCCCCTTCTTACCCACCGTATCCTTCCTAAAAAGCATATAGCCTGGCATCGCTATATCCCAGCCATGGTTCTCAATGCAACATGAGTTGATAACAGCGACAATGTCCAGGTCAGCCTCTGCCATTATGGCCACTTAGTCTGGGATTTCATTTCCCAGACTACGGGCAATTGCGCACATGGCCTTCCAAATTCTGCTACCACCCCTCCTATCAGACCCCCTTTTTACTTCTTGCCTACTCTCCTTATGCCCTCTGTCTTCATTCCTATCCTTCTTTTATTCTACCATTCTACTTTTCCCATTTTTAGGTACCTTTGGGGATTTCTGTCCCTTAGGGTTCTCCTGACTAACCACTACCACTTGTGTGTGTGTGGGGGCAGATTATGATTTTCCCTGCTTCCTATCACCACCACCCTCAACTAGCTTAAATGCTTGCCAATGAAGCATTTAAACTGTTCACTGAGGACTTTGGCCCCCCTCCCAGATACAGTAAATGCAGGCCATCTCCCCTGTATAGGCCTATATCCCTCCAGGTGAGACCCCAGTGCTCCAATGAAGCCAAACCACTCCTCTCTGCACCACTCCTTCAACCATGCACTGATGATCCTGGTGCAGAATACCCTGTCCTACCACCTGTCTTAGACAGGCAACACCTCAGAAAAGGCCACTGATCATGCTAACTGCCTAAGATCCCTCCCCAACTCCTCCTGCACTATCCTAACCACTTCCCTCACCTGGACATTTGTCCCCAGGTGAACAATGGCATCTAGCTTTCCCTCCCATCCTGCTGCCCTAGGAATCCCCAGGATCTGCTTTTTATCCATCTGAGCTGTGGCACCCAGTAGGTAGCTAACCTCCCTCTCTCTCTCCCTTCCTGACCCAAATCTACCCCGTAACAATGGAGCCCCCAACCAGGAGTTACTACCTCCTCCACCTCCTCCTCGGGGGTCCTCTGCCACCATCCTTGGGGTCTACACTACAAAGGACCCCCATATCCCCCTTGGTTACTACTGCAGGTGCCTCCCTGGGACAGTCCTGCCCAGACAGAGTTACGTTGGAGTTCTGTACTGGTACCACCTGAAGGAGGTACCTCTGATCCACCATCCTCATCCTTCCTGAGCCTATTGTAGTCCAGCTGCCCATCTTCCTTGGCAACCTATGAGGCAGCAGTGGCAGATCAGGTGATCCCTGGGTGGGACAGGAGGCCCCCCCGGATCATACCCAACTCGACCTGGAGTCGAGCAACCTCTGCCCTTAGCCCAGAGATGTGCATGCAGATGGGACAGCACCGCAGTCTCCAGATGGTCGCCCAGAAAACTGCTGCCCCACAGCCACTGCGCCACTCCTAGCATACCTAATTTCTACCTTGCTTGCTTTTGTTTACTTAATTTAAACCCTTTCTTATCTGTACCCTAGTTAGGGTGCCTATTCCCAGAACTCTGCTTACTTTAAATTCCTTCTGTACCCCTACCCCGGATAGGGTGTTTGGCCTAATCCTGCTTTTTGCTCTCTTGTAAACCCCCTTGTTTTTTTAACTCCTAACCTAGGTAGGGTGTTGGCCTAATCTCAATTTTTCTTTCCTTTTACTTTTGACTCTTTTATCCCTACCCCATACAGAGGTGTAACACCAAGTCCCAAACTTTGCAAGGTGGCCTTAACACTCCATACTCCTTGAGGTATGTGTTATGACAGATGACTAGCAGGAATCTTACCTCAGCTGTCAGGTACAACTTCCTGGCTTCTTGCTTCCACCTGCTGCTTACCTCAGTTCTTTAGTGCTCCTTTGCCTCTCTAGCTTCTCTTCTGAGCTGCAGAGTGCTGGCTGCCAGCTGCCTCAATGGGCTGACTCCGGTGGGCAGACTCCAACATCTTTAATGTGTTGGTCCTTCATGCGGGGGTCGCAGCGCAGGGGGCCGCTTACTGGCCTACACCTTATATAGGCCCTTGCTGCCACCTGGTCTGCTTGCCGCTGCCCAACTGGCTGCCTTGTGGGGCAGGGAGACATGGCCCTACAGTGACTGGCTCTCATTCAGGAGCTTCTCAAAGCCATCAAGCTCCACTCCCACCGCCGTCTTCCATTGCCTTCAGGTGCCGGGGGGGGGGGTGATCTGATCCCCCTGCCATGGATCAGCAACCCAGCTGTTCTGTTGGTGGTGTTCAGCTGGCAGAGCTATTTAAACCCCATCTGTCTCTTCTTCCTGGTCTGCTTGCCACCGCTCAATTGGCTGCCTTGTGGGGAGAGAGGGTGAGTTTCACAGCAGTTGACTCCCATTCAGGAGCTTCAGAGCCACCAAGTTCTGCTACTGCCGCTGTCTTCTGTTGCCTTCAGGTGCCGGGGTGGAAGCAATCTGATCCCCAGCTGCCAATCAGCAACCCAGCTCTTCTGTTGGTGGTGCGCAGCTGGCAGGGCTATTTAAACCCAATCTGTCTCTTCTTCCTGGTCTGCTTGCCACAGCCCGACTGCCTGCCTTGTGGGGGCGTATTTCACAGTGGTTTGCTCCCATTTGAAGCTTCTCAGAACCTACTCAAGCTCTGCTCCCACCACTGTCTTCCGTTGCCTCAGGTGCCGGGGTGATTCGTCCCCAGCCGTTCATCAGCAACCCAGCTCTTCTGTTCTCTTAAAAAAATTTTAACAGCCCTGAAATCACAAGATAAATGGCAAAACATTAGAAGGGACATTTCTGGAAATAAAACAACTTACAACCCCCTCCCATTTTTTTTTGTGTTAATTAAATGGTCTGATCCTGGTAAGAATTATTTTTAATGTAATTTAGTGAAAGGCCTTAGCAAGGTTAAAAATTAGGGTGCTGTATTCTAAAAGAAAATAAAGAGGATTTGGTTCTCTACAGCACCTTTTCCTACACATGACACTATATCCCAGATTACTTTGCAATCTGTGAACAGCTGAGAGAGTCATTAGACAACCTCCAGGAGGAACTGAGATTGAGAGAGGTCAGGAAAAGCTCAGGGTGGCAAGTGCTAGGAAAGAACCAGTAAAGAGAACGGGAAAGGGAAAGGGAGAAAGCAAGCAGAGGTGAAGCATGGGGAAGTTAATGAGCTAGTGGCACCAACGAACAGCAGGTAGAAATATTTAGTCATTTTTAAAAATAGTCCCGTATTACTTTTTATTTTGGCTCACGCTTGCACGCCACCCAACATATTGCAGTAGTAGCAGATTTGGAGGCGCGGTCACTGTTGGGTGAATGCAGGGCATGCATCAGTAGGTACGTCCCTCATTCCCCAATAAGCCAGCATGCAGGCGCCACACCAGGAATACATAATGTGGCCAGCACATCTAAGAAAAGGTCCACTGCAATGACAGCCAAGCTCATCATGCAGTGGCACTAAAGCACGCCCTCCCTACATGTCTTTCCTGGTGAAGCCCTTCACATAAACATGGTGGCGCTGACTGTCGCTGCATGGAGAACTGACTTCAGGGGTGCTCACTCCCTCTGTCAGCATGCCCCAACCCACTTCATTTGCCGATGGGGGAGCCCACTCCCCGTCGGCATAATGCATCTCCCCATTTAAAGTGTGTACCGAGGGGGTGCCCAATTCCCCTTGGCATCATGTCCCCCTTCCCAATTTAATTTGTCGGCTGGGGAGCCCACCCTGCTGGCACAATTCCTCCCCCATTTGTTGTGTGCTGACGGGGTGCCCAACCCTCCCCATCAGCTACAGAACTCACCCTCAAAAAAAAAAAAAAACTACTCAGGTAGACGCTGGGGCTCCACCTCAGTGTGCCAAATGCCCTGTAAAACAAAAACAGTCCCGTGAGGTTTTTTTTTTTTTTTTTTTCAACCTGTAAACTAGAAAACGGTCCTCGTTGAGTCCGTGGCCCTCCCCCAATCCGCGCCCACCCTCTATACACCCTGCCTCCCAACACCCTTTACCCCATACTTCCTCCGGACATGGCGATGATCTTCGGTGGACCGGCAACACGTCTGCGCTCTTCAAAGCTGACCGTGAACTGAAGAAATGCCAGTAAGCTGTATAATGGCATAAATAGGGTTTTTTAACTTTGGTGCATATCTCATGCATTTTGGGGAATTTTGGCACCAAATTTTCAACATGGGATTATTGGGACCACTCCTCAAGAGTTCAGCCACTGTCATGGCGTTATTCGGTCCCGAAAGGCGATTTTGCGGTTACTGCGCGGAATCACCTTTTGGGACCAATTAACGAAACAGACAGTGCCACTGTTCATGGGGAGAGGCTCTCAAAAAGCCTATGTTGCAAATCTGGTGAAAAAAAAAATGGCTGTTTTACGAGCGTGTGTTGTGCAGTTTCCACGCACACTCGTAACTTTGTGAATTTGTAATATTTTCACTTCAGATTTTCAAAATTGACACTTTTCCATGCCTCCTTATGAATAATACAGCTGTCATTTTACATATCCTGGCTGAAATGGGTTTTCGCATGTCCGGCGCAGAACAGTGCGGTCGTTGAGCAAAATCAGTTTTTGGGACAGTTTGAGAAAATGACAGTGACACTGTTCATGAGCAGAGGTCCTAAAATGCCTATGTTGAAAATTTGGAGACGAAAGTCCATAAAAATGACTGTGTTACAAGCGTGTGTGTGCAGTTCCACGCACCCTTGTAACTTCACAAATTTGCAATATTTTCATGCCAGATTTTCAACACTGCCATTTTTTCACACCTCCTTATGAACACTACAGCTGTCATTTTTTACAGCCTGCCCAAAATGTGTTTCCACACCTGTGGCGCACAATGGCGTGGGCGCTGTGGTAAATCAACTTTTGGGACAGATTAACAAAATCACAGCACCACTGCTCATGAGGGGAGGTCTCAAAATGTCTATGTTGAAAATGTGGCTAAAAAAATTCCAAAAATAACTGGGTTACGGACATGTGTTGCGCAGATTCTATGCATGCTCATGACTTCACCAATTTTTCATATTTTCACTCCAGATTTTCAATGTTGCCATTTTTTTACACCTCCTCATGAACAATATAGTTGTCATCTTTCACATCCTGCCCAAAATGTTTTTTCATCCCTATGTCGCCAAACTGCATAGCCACTGTGCAAAACCACCTTTCAGCTAACAAACTGATTGTGCCGCTCTTCATGTAGTGGGGTCACAAAAAGCCTATGCTGAAAATCTGTAGTGGAAATATCAACAAACGCCTACGACATTAGGGTTTCCAACTGTAACGCCCCACCCTGTAGACACTGACAGGCATCAGGGGTGTGACTCGGGATCGTTGGCTGTAATGCTCACGCCATTCCACCCCCACCCCCACCCTGCAGCTAGTGACAGGCATCAAGGTGTGCCTTGGAGTGTCCGGCCCTAAAGTTCACCCCATTCTCCTATACTGCACCCGTCTCAGCGTATTTTCTTATGGAATGGGGTAAGTATAAAGACAAAAACACAAAGCACACCGCGACACTTGTCAGTGTCTACAGGATAGGGTGAGGTAAAATGCTATGAGCCAAGTATAGCTGATTTACTCCAAAGGCACACCCCAACGCCTGTCAGTCTCTGCAGGGTGTGGTGGGTTGGCGTCAGTTCAATACTTCACTGCCATTCCTATTATGCATCTCTAACTCCTGCACTACCAATGGCAAAGCCAGCGAGACAACATTCAGCACTGACAAATGCTCGTTATTTGTGAAGTGTCTTTCTTTTTCTATGTGCTCATTAGATGGCTTTGTACCTAACATCACTGGGTGTGATGTGAAAAGCAGTGCTTTACCTGGAAACAGACATACCTAGTTCTGTTCCTCCCACTACATCATCAGCATGTGACCTCACTCACTGTCACATCACAAGCTGTCTGATTGGTAACATGTGTCACAAGTTGCTGGTCAGTCAGTAGGAGATTGGCTCTTCTTGGTTACTAGTGATATCATAGTTAGTGAGGTCACAAAGAAGTGATAGCTGATAACTTCTAACAGTTACTATTAATTCTAGGCAGTACAGTAGGTCTTTATTAAGTGACATGTTCAATCTCCCTGAAAAAGTAGTAAAGTCAGGATTCAAACCTGGGTCTCCATGTATTACAGATCAGCAGCACCACAATTAATAGGCTATACTGCCTCACAAAAGCGACACTCTCAAACAAGGAAAAGATATGGAACTGGAGTTTCAAAACAACTTGGACTTTGTCAGCTATAGTCAAAGTCAGCACCAACATTTGAAAAGTGCAGTTTATTGGAAGTTAATGCTTCCTCCCCGCCTGAAACAGTGTCAGTCCGCTACACGGACGTTATACCTATGGTTATACCAGTGGCTGAGGCCCTTTACACTGGAACAGACATCAGCTCAATTAGGTGCAGATGATGACATAAACCTGCAAATAGCAAACTTTTGAAAATCCATCCCACAGTATCCATTTTATGTTGATATTATTATTTTTTATTTTATGTTGATATTATTATGTACTGTACAAAGGGATATAGTCAGCCCATGGACTGCTATTCATATCACTGAATTACTTAAAAAGCACCAAAATTAGCCAGATGAATCTGGAGTTTGTGGTAACAGATTGTGAGAAAAATAAGAAAAGTGGATATATAAATGTAACCCCTAGGTGGCGCTATCCCAAGTGCTACTACCCCGCCTGCATGGCTAGTAGCAGGTTAAAGGCCTGAGTTCTGAAATGGGTGCCTCCACCCAGAGGTCAGGGTTGGTAGTAGTCAAGCTACCTGGGCACAGCCCTCCAAGACACTGTAACTCCCCTCTTTCCCTTCTAGTGGCCTGAGCAATACACGATAATCACTTTCACAGTACCCCTTGTACACCATACCAGTACCCACACTGTTTGCACGTGAAGGCTGGTTCCTCTGGCTCGACCCTGGGGACCCCCTGTAAAACAAGGTTATGCACAGTAAACAGCAACAGTACAGTACTCTTGGCACAAACTGGAACCACAGTCAAGTTAATTGCAGCAAAAAAAAGTCAGATCTGATTTATTCAGGGGACTTGAACAAGGAAGGGGCGTAATCAGGTTGATTGGCTTAAAGGCCATATTAATCAAACAGTTATGTATGCACTTTAAGTCCCCACACAGTCACACACTCTGGATACCCAGGTAAGAAAATGGTGGGCTAGCCAGGAATGTTGCAGCTGGTTGGGGCCCTGTGATGGAAGAAAGCATAATGCACAACACACACTACTTGTAATGCAGAGCCAGGGGGCTCAGTTCGTGAAAGAAAAAGCAATAAGACAATCAGATGACAACACTTTAGATTTAGCTGTTGTTGCAGGGAGCTACCCTGATGTTTACTCACGATACCCAATACTGGAAATAGGCAGGACGAAATCGAGACTGCAGGTTGTTGAACTGGAGTGCCTGGAGAAGCAGGGCCCACACGAATCACCGTGGCGTCATTCCTGTTCAAGTGTTGAGCAGGGGGCTGATCCCCAGGAAGGTCTCTCGTCGATGGCATTCTCTGTACAGTGGGTAGTTGGGCTGGGCCAGTGTGGCAAGGGCCAGGCCCCATGGAGATGATTTTGGATTCAGTCCATGGGGCTGAATGCAGCTTCCAGCAAGCAGAATACAATTCAAACCACAGTGGGAACCAAATCATGACCCACTATAAGAACACAACACATTCACATGCAAGGAAATTCCACTGTACCAGGTAAAGGCTCTCCGTCACATTACAGAGTCTCTGCACAACTGGGAGTTCAGAGGTGGCTGGAAGTCCAGACAGGCTGATCGCATTCAGCAAATCTTTGGTCTTCTTCAGGTAGGAGCCTGGTCACAATTCAGTGGCTTACTTCGCTCTCCAAGTTCGGATTCAGTCCGAAAAAGGCACAAGTTCCCTCTCATGGACAGCAGGCAGGCATGCAGGCCAAAACTCAGGCCTTTCCACAGTTCTCCCATGCGAATCCACTATGGATTGCTGCTTGAACTATGTCAAGCTGTTACTTCTTCACTTTCCAACTTAGATCTAATTGAAATTGCAAGCAGTTTGGGACTTCCCCAAGATCCAAAAGGTTCGGCTGACTGATTTATCTGTTAGTTACAACAAGGGCTCCCCCTCCAGGTTATTTTAGGCACACAAAGCCTGAAACTACAATTCCTACAAGTTTTGACCCCACCAAGCCCCTGTAGGCAGGCTCCATTTTAGAGTCCCAAATGTACTGATTGGCCCATTTCAGCACTCAAGGACCAAGATGATGGAAACAAACAGAACTGTCCATGCTGCAAAGAAGGCAGGTTAGAACAAACTGCAATATTATTACTACTCTAACAAATGACCAGCAAACAAGCACACCTTCTAACAGAGCTTCCTTTTAGATTAATTATGAGTGCAATCCAGGCAACTCTTAAAGAGACAGTACACAAAGGCTATATAGGCACTCTCCGGCAATCACATTTAAACTGCAAAAACGCAGGACACCAGCCTGGCAGTGAGCATTTAGACAAGCTCAAGAAAGACTTTTTGGGAGCCCCCATTTGTAAGGGGGGGGGGTTACATAAAACAGTTGCAAACAATTTTCGGTTACTCAGTTTATTATTTCAAAGGTGCCCTTAATGGTGTTCCATGTAGGACACCTTACCCTCCCCTGTTTCAGCTGCAATCTTCCTGCCTCTTACTTTCTGCTCTCCTGCCTTGCCCCTACTGCTCGCTCTGTGTGACTGTTCCTTTTCACGCTATGACATTGTATACCTTTTGACTTTTCATAAATAATACAGAAGACTGGTTTTATTTTGCCATTTTAAATATAATAGCTTTTTTTTTACTGTATTATGTTATTTCTGTTGTAGTCCCATACTGTAATCTCTCCTCCTTGCCTCGTGGAACTGAGCCACAACTCAGTGCCCCTTTCTAAATAAATAAAATACTTATTCACTGTTATCTTACTGAAAACCCAATGTCATTCTCAGCCATCAGACTGCCAATTCACCCTTCTGCAAGAAAAGACCTCTTAAATGACTTCTACGATGTGCCAAGAAAGACCGTCTTGGCAGTATTCTGATGTTTGAATTGCCTGTGCAAATAATGAAAGACTTTCCTTTCAAATGTGAACAAAATAGCTCTTTTCACCTGCCAAGCTCTGTCTCCAAGGTTCAGTGAAGAAAACTGCCATTTTCTGATATAACGTTTTTAATTCAACTCTGTGAATCTCTGGGTAGCGCAGCTAGGCCATCCCTCGGGTGCACTACCCACACCAGCCTACAGTGGTGAGTTGCAGTGCCTCCTGTCTCAGCACTCTGAATGTCCCAGCCTACTGTACCCACATGTACTCTATACTGGTGTAAACTGCAGCATGGGACAAACCACTGGCCTCTACTGTAACTCAAGGGGGTCACACTGCCCTTTTGAGCTTCATAAGTAACTTCAGGGGTCTTTGGAAAATTAAAGGGCGGAGTTGAGAATCTGGCCAGTGTTACAGTGTGTAGCGCAAAAGAGACATGTGGGAGAGGAAGTGCCTAGGGATTCTTGTGGCCTCATTTAAAATATTACAAACTGTTATTCCTAATTCAGCCAACCACTTGGTGGCACCTGGAAAAGATATGTTTGCAGCTCAGTAAAACCTCCTGGCTAAATGGAACCCCAGAGGGTACTCCTTGGTGCCCACTGGTACCTTAGGTACCTTTGTGGTTTCAAATCCAGACAAGCTGCTCTATCTCGCATGATGCTTCCAAGTTCCAAACCAAAGACTTCTTCCAAGCTAGGGTCCAGCACTCTGTTCCTAGGAAAATGACGACTACCAAGCCATTACTTAGTTTCACAAATTATTTATTTTGACAGCAAAGCATGCAAACAGACAAAAGGCACTATAAGCCCACTGACACCCCTATGTTTCACACTTCCTGCTCCTCACACTTTGTCTTTGGGAGTGCCAGTTTTAAATTGCTGCAAACAAATGGCAGATGCAGAGGCGATTAGCTTTTCTCTGTTCCTTCCTTAGAGTCTTCATGGGTGCTTGGCTGTACCTGCTTGTGTCTGTACTTCTTTGCCACAAAATCACTGGTTCCCAGAGTGGCCTTGTGGTTTCTCCTCACTGGGAGATCTTGAGCAAATAACCTGACCGCCCTGGGCTTCAGTCATCCCAGCAGTAAAACTGTGTTGAAGTAGGACCCAGCAGAAATCAGCTGTTTTATTTCGGTTGAGCTGTTCTTGGTAAATACACTTTATAAAATGGGAAAAGGATTTCAAGCAATCTGATTGGTTGTTAACCATGCATTAGATGTGTCTAATGCACAGCTAAAACTAGAACCCCCATTTAGAATACACAGGCCCATTTTATAAGCAATAAGCCACTCTGGGATGTGCATTAGACAGTTCTATTACGGCTAGGGAAGACTGGATGCACTCGGCCTGTGGCCTCGTTCTCACTACGTCCCCTAGCCGTGCATTAGAACTATCTATCTACTCACTCATGGTCTTATTGCTTACTAAAATACACATAACACAAACCACCTGGCACCATTCAAAAGTAGGCACAACACATGACATGGTGTGTGTTAATGCCAAATTACTGCATGCCTCAGATGGGCTGTGAGGCCAGAGGCACAGCTGTGAGACTTCAACCACCTGTGATGTGCTGTAATTTACAGTATTTCCACAACTTGGAATGTGCTGTTGCACTTATAAAATGGTTTTAAAAGTAAAAAATAAAAATAAAAAAATTTCAATCTGAATTGTGCGGTAATGTGAAATTAATGCAGTTATGTGACCAGTTTTAACCAGTCAGATAGCTTATTTGATCCAAACCATTTTATAAGTGTAATCCCTCTACAAATTGGGGTTTACTTAGATGTCTTCCTGGGCTGCCTAATGCCCTCTGTCAGGATGGTGTCCTGTGTCTCCAGTAGCTATATGTGTCTGAATGAGAGTGCTATAGAAAGCCTCGGTGCCCATCTCTTTAAGAGAGTCATTATGCTGCGTTAGAAATTAGTCTGGGCTGGGTCCAAGTAGTTTAGGGCTCATGAACGGCCAAGCGAGTGGTATTTCTGCTCCATTCTGCAGTCGCTATATGTGCAGAGGGAGCTCTGTCAGGAACTGTGTTCATTTACTGTTTATCTGACTTATTAATAATAGTATAGAAGTTTGTTTAACTTGCCTTTTGCATAAGAGTCACCATTTTGGTTCTGGACTGCCAGAGTTGGACCAATCTATCCTCAGGGGACCTAAAACGGAGACTGACCCCAGAGGTCTTGTGGGATTGAAAAGCTGTAGGAATTGTAGTTTTCAAGGTTTGGCGCCTAAATGGATCTGGAGGGGGAGCCCTTGCTGTGACAGACAGTTCCCTCAGCCAACCAAACCTTCTGGATCTCAGAGGAAATTCCCAGAACTGCCTGCAGAAGAGTCAATTGTGAGCTGGAGTTTGGAGAGTGAACAGCTTGAGCCATTGAGCAGCTGCTCCTGCATAGGAGCACAGCAGACTTGGCAGGAAGGCTGCACTGGCCTGCCTGTCACATCTTCCAGTGAGAAATCTTGTGAATGTGAAAGTTGGACTTAAATCTAATGCCTTTGTTTGAAATCTGAAGCCTGAAGAGAAAGAGAGTGATCACTGCCTGAATTTGGGACCGAAGACTTGCTCCAGAAGCGATCGACCTGCCAGGTACTGAAGTGAGTCACGGATTGAGAGGTTTGCGCAGAACTTCTGCTAAATTGCAACTGGACTTTACCCAAATTGTGACTAAGAGTTGTGTTGCTTATAAGTGTGCTGAATGTGCTGTGTGGGTCGCAATTTGGTTCCCCACCTTCAAATGTGTTATCCAAGCTGGAAGCTGCTCCAGCACTCGCATGGACTAAATCGGAACTGCCTGCTCTGGTCTGGACCCTGCCATCTCAGCCTAGACTGCCGCTCCCATCGCAGAGACATTTTCCACAAAAGACGGCTCGGGGATTTGGCTCCCTGCTCAACACCATCAACAGGTAGTGACCACCTCGGTGAGTCACGTGGGCCCTGCTTCCCCTGGCAAACCACAACACCATCCAGAGGTCTTCATCTTGTCAGTCCTGCCTCCTGGTCTGGGTAGTGTGAGTACCAAATAGGGTAGCTCCCTGCAACAAAACTGTGATCATTGTGTGTCATCTGATTTATTTGTTTAGGTTTATTACAATGAACTGAGCCATCTGGCTCCGGATTACAAATTCTGGGTTGATGTGCATGCTAATTGTTTTCTTTCCTAAGGCCTCCAAGAACAGCTGCAACACCAGCCTACCCTGGGCATCACTTCAAGCTAGCCTGCTTACAGCTGGGTAACCAGGATTGTGTGACTGTATACAAGGGGCTCTTTGTGCAAGCATTTTCAGCCTGAAATAATCAGATCTATAAATCATCTGCTAGATTCATGCCCCACCCCTGTTCACATTCCCTTGAATAAATCAGATTGTGTTGCTTTTACATTTAATCTGGCTAGTGTGTACCTTTTTTGTGGGGGTAGTGTACTGCCATTCAACTGCTGCATTACAGGTCTTATTTTACAGGGGGTCTTCAGGGCAGCTACAGACGATCCAGCCCTGGCGGTAAGTGCACGGGGTGTGAGCAAGTCATTACTGCCATATGGTATGTGTGAAAGTTTTGCTGCTATACTGTTTAGGCCACTAGAGAGGTTGGTGGGGGGTTATAGCATCCCGGCGAGCTATACCAAAAGCAGTTATGCTACCCCAAAACCATTTCTCTGGGTGGAGGCACCTGTTCAACGAGCTCAGGCCCCTCAAACTGCGCCTAGTCATGTAGGCAGGGGTAGTAGCCCTTAGAATAGCACCACCTAGGGGTTACATAAGTACAAAGATCATAATATAAAATACTCCAACAAGCAGCAAAGGGCTGCCTGATGGCCGAGAGGCAGCGTGTTGCATGCTGGGCTAAGTTTGAAAGCTAGACTCAGACATTGGCAAGTGGGCAGCTGAGAAGCTGAGACTGGAAAATACTACCTGCAGCAGTGCATCCCCAATCAGGTGGGAGGGGCTGCACTTCCCCAGCATCAGTGACCCCCTGCAGTTGGGCTCTGGATGCATCCTCAAGCCACTGGGAAAGATGTATGGTGGCGAGGCCCTGTATTGGCTACAAGTGTGGTGCCATGATGGTCGGTGGGGCTGGCAGGGACTGAGGGAGAAACTGTGCACTGAAGGCTTTACATCATGTCATTGAGAGCTAAACCAGTGCAGGCAAAGCCACAATCTCAAAACCGTGCATCCAGAATACCAGCATGGATTTCACGGATGGTAAGATTTACTGTTACAACACCACACCGCCATGGACCACCACTCCAGTGAAATTTAGTAACTTACCATTTTTTCCTTCCCTGGCCTTGTTCTGGATACACAGTTTTGACTGTTGCGGCATTGCCTGTGCTGTTTCCGACTATGCTGGTTTAGCGCTTGTTGACACGATGTGCTATGGCTTTGAAATCACCACCACTAATGTGATGACGGCTGCCAGTACTCTTGAGCCCCGCATCATGCTGAACTTGCCTGGATACACTTTGTAGAGTTAGTAGTGATGGGGGATGGGAGGGCACTGAAGAAATACAGACAGATGACTGGGAGGATGGTGGTGGTTAAAAGTTGAATAAAAAATAAAAAGTACTGCAAGTGATTTTGTCTTTGCAAAAACTTTGAAGATGAACAGAGACAGCAACATCCCCACTTATATAGGTAAGTCTGATAAAACATTGTCCTTGTAGCCAGAATCAGGTGGACCCATCAACATGGCCATTAGTAGCCCAGTCAGGTAGTGCCCATTGGAGGAGCAGTGTTCCATTGTGGGAGTCACAGGACTGATTCTCATTCCGTGAGTTAGGTTCCCATGGGGGCCTGGAGCACGATGGGGGCACTGTGCACAGATCTGGAGGTACTAAGTGTCCTGCTGTCTGTGTACTGCCTGCAGGTGGAAAGTGACACTGCCTTGGTGCTGTGGGTGGCCACCAAAAGTCGGCCGCTCCCCAGCTTCAGGCACTCATTGGCTGGATGCCAGGGAGGTGGAAGGACCTAAAACAAAAGAAATTCTTGGAGCCAGCAGCATTATAGCTAGCATGTCCAGTGCCTGCTCTCTGCTGCTAGGCATTCCAACCCTGCAGAGTGTTTCCCACTGTGGTAGCTGGAGTGACAGGAATAATGCCCAGCTGTGGGGGTGGGGTCATCTACCACAGTAGCTGGAGTGGCAGGGGATGATGCCCAGCTGGGGTCAGGCCCTCACCGTAGTGGGGTAAGCCATGGGGTCGTGGGTGGAGGCAAGGAGATGTTAGAGGGATCGGGCCTGCCCAAAGGAATGGGAGGCCCGCCAAGAGGGGGTAAATTGTAAATTAAAAAGAAAACAGTGCTGTTAGGCTACCAATCCTGTTAAGGGAAAGGAACACCCTTGACCTCATACTTACGAACGTGAAGTAGGTGAGGGATGTGAGGTGGAGGAACCACTGGGGGAATGACCACTGGACAGTATGGCTCCAGTTACAGATGGCTGGGGGCATCTGGCACAAGGGTGTTGGATTTCAGGAACGCTAACTTAAGATGATGAGGGAAGTAGTAAGGTGTCCTGTGCAAACTTCAACCAGGTATGAACACACAATAAAGGTGGGAACTGATACGACGGGATAGTGGAGGCAACATAAACTTGCTGTAGGGCCCAGACTAAGAAGGCTAAGGGAAAGAAACCCAGCTGGATAAGCAAAGGGTGTTAGACATGGTGAGGAGGAAAAGAGCAACTTACAGGAGATACAGAAAATTGGGGAGGAAGGAGGTTAGGGAGGAATATCTTCAAGAAGTAAAGGAAGTGACGGGGGGGGGGGGGGCGGTAACGGTAAGGGCAGCCAAGGCGGCAAGAGAACTCAAGCTGGTGCAGGGCATAAAAAAAGGGGGAAAAGACTTCTTTAGGTAAATCTGGAAGAAAAGAAGCTGTAAGGACCAAATTGTAAGAATTAAGAACCAGGGGGAATGGGTGGAAGGGGGTGTGTGTGGAAAAGGCAGAAGTGCTCAATGACTACGTCTGTTCAGTCTTTACGAAATAAAGGGAGGTGGTGGTACCCATAGTAGGAGGGAGGATAGAAACAGATGGGGGGGATGATGGACAGAGAAATCACAGTGGGGAGGGTGCTGGAGGGGTCAAGGACATTGATAGTGGACAAGGGACTGGATGCAGTACATCCAAGAGTGCTGAAGGAGCTGGCAGAGGTCCTGGCAGGACCCTTGGCAAAATTATTTAATTCATCTCTAGACACAGGATGCGTATCCCATGACTGAAAACTGGCTCACGTGGTTCTCCTCAACAAGAGTGGACCCAAGGACAAACTGGGGAACTATAGGCCAGTAAGTCAAACGTCCATAGTGGGGAAGCTAATGGAGACCATCCTAAAGGAAAGGCTAGTGGCACTACTAGAGGTGAACGGGATGCAGGATGGGAGGCAGCATGGCTTTGTCAAGGGCAGGTCATGCCAGACCAACCTGGTGGAATACTATGACAGGGTGGCTAGGCAAACTGACGGGGGCCATGCAGTGGATATCCTGTACCTAGACTTCAGTAAGGCTTTTGATTCAGTACTGCATGGGAGACTTGGAAGCAAGCTATGGGGCACAGGGGCAGGAGCAAAACTGGTGGGGTGGGTGGAGAACTGGCTAAAAGACAGGCAGCAGAGGGTGATAGTAGGTGGGGAATACTCATCCCCTAAGCCTGTGACAAGTGGTGTTCCACAGGGTTTAGTTTTGGGCCCAGTGCTGTTTGGCATATTTATTGCAGACATCTCGGAGGGCATCAGTATCAAAATCAGCCTATTTGCAGATGACACCAAGATGGGAGCAGTGGTGGACAACCAGGTTGGGTGGCGGGGGCTACAGAAAGATCTGCAACGCTGGAGGCATGGTCTGACAGATGGCAGCTGGGGTTCAATGCAAAAAAAAAAATGCAAGGTACTGCACTTCGGAACAAAAAATCTGAGGAAAAGCTACCATCGGGGGGGAAGGTGCAGCTGGAGATAACAGAAGAGGAGAAGGATTTGGGGGTGCTTAACAATTCCACACAATGCAGAAAGGCAGCAGCAATGGCCAACAAAATGCTGGGGTACATTGCAAAGGGCATTACCTAGAGAAGAAGGAAGGTTATTCTACCATTATACAGATTGTTGGTTAGACCCCACCTTGAATACTAGGTGCAATAGCTGGCAGCAACAAGGGCATGCTGGAGGGGGCGCAGCATGGGAGCGAAGATGATTCAGGGCCTGGTGGAGTTGCCATGAGGTCAGACTAAGAGAGTTAAACATGTACACACTGGAGGAGAGGAGGATGGGACATGATTGAGACCTCAGATACATGAAGGGATAATCAAAACAGACACACAGCATCTATTCAGGAGGAGGGTGAGGAGAGACACTAGGGCCCATGACATGAGACTGGAAGGGGGTAGATTCAGGATGGACGTGAGGAGGCATTTCTTTGCAGAGAGGGTGGTGGCAAAGTGAACACACTACCAGCTGAGGTGGTGGCATGTAACACAATGGAATGCTTCAAGAAGGGGTGGGACAGGGCAAAGGGAGGGAAGGGGAGGGGGTTGGGCAGCTCCTGAATAGGGAGCTAGCTGTAATCTCGAGCAGCCTAGATAGCCCAGGATGGCCCTTTCATGCTAGCAACGTTCATATTTTTGCATGAGCCTACAGCCTGATTAGCCAACTGAAAGAAAACAATTAGGTGTATGTTGCATGCTGTATGAGCCTAACAGTTTGCTGTGGAAAAAATGAAAGTTTGCCAATTAGCATCCAATTACACAGCAGTTGAGTTTCTAAAATGTTGGAGCTGACTATCTGATACTCCCACACAAGTATTGAGGGGCTGGTGCAGTTATTCTCTGGCTCAGTAGGCCATTAAAATGAAACACTTCTGTTCCTGCACATTTTACTAAGTAATGCTATTAAGAAAAAAAATAATTGCTCATGGTTGTGCAGGAATTTGCTGAGCTCTTCCAACCAATGTTAATATAATTAAAATACTTGTGCTCTTACAGCTCCCCCACTGACAGAGAAAGCTTTTTTTTTAATTATATTTTTTCCTTCCCTTACCTGGCCCCACTGAACTCTCTCCGGCAACCGCCCATCCCGGATTCTACCTCCTTGCGTGGCATCAACTGGTCTCCTCTCCCCTCGACACTGGGTATCCCCCGGGTCTACCCTCTCAGGAAGGGCCGCCTCGCCCAAGGCGCCTTCTAGGCTGAGACCGGTCTTGAGGAGTTGGCCTGGGATACAGTCGTGTCTCACTTCAGGAGTGTGATTCTGGGGTGGAGGCGCCTGCCTATCAGTGGGAGGAGGGAGGTATCTTGATTGTAAGTCCCTGTGGAGCCCAGCTGTCATGGCAACATGCTGCTGAGGCTCCACCCCAGGCGTACGCCACGATGCTGCTTTGGGCTCCCTCCGGCGCTGCCAGAGAGCACACTTGACGGTCATATCCCTGTCCCTCCCAGGGAAGAGACAGCAGTCCTGAGGACGCCAATCTTTCCTCCTCAGCCACCCTGGCTCCCCAGGCTCGCTCCTGAACCTGGGTCGCCGGTGTGGCGCGAGGTGTGGCATCCAGCGCCTCAACCCTCAGCACCACCAGGCCCGGAGAAGGCTTTTTATGGTACTAATAAACAAAAATATTCCTTTTGGTATTGCTCGTATCTGAAGTACACCCCCACCCCAGTCCCTATGCAATGTCTACAGCTTCTGTCAGCAGTCACACAGTAACCCTAATTGTTTTCTTTCAGGTGGCCAATCAGGAATGGATAGTGAAGCAGGTCAAAGGAGGTAAGAAGACATTCTTTAAATACATGAGGGATTGGAGGAAGACTGGACGGGGGATTGCAAGGCCCTGGGGGAGAGGAGGGAGTCAATAGAGGATGACTGCAAAAGGTGGAAGAACTAAACAAATATTTCTGCTCAAATTTTACTAAGGAGGGGAGGGTCGTAGACCAGATTTGAGGAAGGTGGGGCATAGGGGTGGAGATGAGTCCTTTTAGCATAGAGAAATTCAGGGAGGAGCTGGGTAGGGTGAGGGCGGACAAGGCTATGGGACCGGATAGACTGCACCCAAGAGTTATCTGGGAACTAAGAGAGGAGTTGGCTGCCCCACTGGCAAGGATATTCAACCTGTCCTTGAGCACTGGAAGGGTGCCGGAGGACTGGAGGAGGGCTACAGTGATGCCAATACACAAGGGGGGAGCAGGGAAGCAAGGGAAAACTATCGTCCTGTCAGCCTCACTGCAGTGGTGGGGAAGGTCATGGAGGCACTTGTCAGGGAAAGGGTAACACAACACCTGGAGGGGAATGGACTGCTAAACAACAACCAGCACAGGTTCACTAGGGGAAATCCTGACAGTCCAATCTAATAGAATTCTTCGACTGGGAGACCCGGGAAATAGACTGGGGGGGCAGTGGATGTGGCCTATCTGGACTTCAGCAAGGCCTTCGACACCATCTCCCACAAAAGACTGGTCAACAAACTGGGATGCACAGAGATAGGGGACAAGATAACGAGATGGGTGGAAAACTGGCTAGCAAACAGGACCAGCGTGTGATAATAAATGGGGTGCACTCTAGGACGGGGAGGGTGACAAGCAGGGTGCCCCAGGGTCAATGTTGGGACTGCTCCTCTTCAGTATCTACATATGCACATAACGGATGGACTGGAGGGATGGGTGGCACCTTTGTGGATGATATGAAAATCTGTAGAAGGCGGACACCGAAGGGGGTGGAAGACATGAGATGGGACCTGAGGGCACTGGAGGAGTGTGCGGACACCTGGCAGCTAAAATTTAACATTAAGAAGTCTGCTGTCATGCACCTGGGACATAAGAACCCGAGGGCAGGTCACAAAATGAAGGGGAGGAGATCAGGACATCGGAACAGGAGAAGAACTTAGGTATAGTATCACCAGTGACCTTAAGGTGGGGAAACAGTGTGCTGTGGTGGTGGGAAAGGCATATGGGATGATGCAAGTATAGGCAGGGAATTACCAGCAGGAGGAGGGGAAGTCCTGGTGCCCCTATACCAGGCTATGGTGAGACCTCACCTGGAATATGGAGTGCAGTTCTGGAGGCCTTACTTGCGCAAGGACATAGATCTGATTGAAAGGGTTCAGCAAAGAGTGATGAAGATGGTGTGAGGGATGGAGGGCATACCATATGAGCAGAGATGCAAGGAGCTGGGGCTGTATACACTGGAGACCGGAAGGGAGAGAGGGGCCATGATAGAGGCCTTCACATATGGTAAAGGGATAAATAAACTGGGCCCGGGGAGTCTATCCCAATGAAGAAGGGCACCATGACAAGGGGCATGGCCTGAGACTACAGGAGGACACTTCAGAGGGAACCTGAGAAGGCGGTTCTTCATGGAGAGGTGGTGGACACCTGAAATGGGCTTCGGATCAGGTGGTGGGGTGGAGACAGTGACAGGATTCAAGAGGGCTTGGGACAGGCAGAAAGGGTTATTAGGAGTAGGGCAGGTAACCAAGGAGGGAGGCGGGTAGTTTAGCATGGGGAAAAGGGCAGACTGGATGGGTCACAGGGTCTTTTTCTGCCATCAAGTTCTATGATTCTATGATAGTCCTGATTTTGAACTGATTTTTGGAGAGCCTGTGGTGCCTCATAAGATCAGAGATCTGGCTAGTTGATCGTAACTGCTTAGATGCTGAGAGTTTAAATTCTGGTCTTATGGGTTGGTTCAAAGTTTCAGTGAGTTATTGCATTGTAATAAGCTGTGTAGAATGGTTGACTCCACAAAGGGGTCAAGATGTAGGTAGAGTGTCCTATCTAGTAATATTATACAAATATTGACTGGACTTGAAGTCCATAGTGAAAAACCAGAACCCCAGACGAATGTTCTATTAACTACTGTTATACTGCCCGATGCCGATAGTTGATATTCTTCAGGGCGAGGTGGATGATGTTTTCAGGGACTGAAAACGACAGGAAAAGACTAAGAGCAGTTCCAGAATGATAAATGGGGCAGCAGAAAAACCTGATGCAAGAGAAGGTAAACCAGGACAGAGCATGGTTCTGGGGCACAGGACATTGATTCTAAGCCAGTGCTTAACAGGGCCGAATAGGAGGCAGAAGAGAAAGATGATCGTGGCCATTGCACCCCCCCCCCATTATTTTACTGCTAAGGTTCTTATGGCTTACAGCATTCCAGGGAATTTTATTCAATGGGTAACTGTATTGTATAACCATGCTCGAGCAATTCCTATGGTAAATGGACACCTAGGAACATATATCACTGTCTCTAGGGGGGTGCGTCAGGGAAGTACACTAAGCCTGCTGCTTTACGTGTTTTGTTTGGACCCATTATTATGTCTAATACAGCAAGATGCAAATATCAGCGGCATAAGGCCGCAAGGTGGGGGAGGAGGTGCGTGTCACTGCTTATGCGGATGTCTGTGTTATTGTAGCAGATGAGCAGTCGGGAGATAGAGTATTGAATTTGATCAGTAACATTTCCCAATCTACAGGGGCATGTTTGAATAAAAGGAAGAGTGTAATTTATCCTTTGGGAAGGTCAATACCAGTGAAAAAGTCTTGGCATGATATTATAGTTTCACATGACATATTTAAATACTTAGGGGTGTTGTTTTGGAATGGAGATAATAGTATATTAAACTGGAATAAACAGTTAGACTCAGTTTCTACCAAGGTAGCCATTTGGAAGTCATGGAACCAAACGAAAAAGAAGAAAGTGATGGTAGTCTAAACTTATTTTATACCACTCTTTTTATTTATTAGTACAGTCTACCCCTGCCTAGGATGTTAGAATCATGCCTTTTAGGACTAGTATTTCAGATTTATATGGGGTAGTCGGCTGAATCCCATTAGGAGGGATATTTTGTATCTGCCAATAGATAAAGGTGGATTAAATTTATTAAACCCTATAGTGTTTTTCTTCACTACATTTTTTGAAATAACTTACTGGATTTGTCCAAACCTCAAACAGCATTATGGATCCTGCTTGCTGAACATTGGTTACGGCCTTTATACCAAACATGGGGAGAACAGGGAGTACTGAATGTCCAAGTAAAAACTAAATGTGTTTTTTAGACCAGCTTTGGGAATTTGAAACAGCGGAGACTGGAATTAGGCATACTGGAATCGTCCACAATAAAATAATGTATCGACGATACAACACGGAACTGATGTTTCACAGGTAGAATTTAAGGAGTTGAGTCAAGTATGTTCCAAATTGTTTGAAACCTTGAAAGATCCAGGCATCCCGCCTAGATTGTGGGATGTTACTTATTTAGTGTACATGGTCGCTATGTTAAGGGAATGCAAAGCATAAAATGGGAAGAAAGAATGTATCCAAGACACAGCTGTCTGGAACTGGTAAAATCCAGGATACATTTTTGATCCTCTTTACATTTGTGCAAGAAATGTGGGGATTGTTGGCACAGGAATAGAATCATCCTCATTGGGGTCACCTTACTTATGCTGAAGTGGTGAGAGGTTTTAGTACAGTAGATTTAGGCTTACCAATTCCTATGGTTCGCTTAGTACTTTCCTTTATAAAGTTTGTTTTATGGCAAGTCAGATGTAAATCTGTATTACAACAGATATTCCTGGATCCAGGGATGGTTGTTAGAATTATTGAATCTGAAATTAGTAAACAATGTCAGTTTGAACAACAATGTATGCCAGAAACTGCATGGAAAATTAGATGGTTAGTAGTTCCTTTTTTGAAAGATAAAATTGGATGATTTGTCTGCTACATATTTGATATTATTGATTTTGTACCTGAATAGGTTGGTTCTGTTGTACTTGTACATGTATTTACTGTTGTTTTACTTTTTGTTATGACTTGTTCAGTTTTCTTCAATAACATTTTTCCCTACTCTTTTCGATAAGTGCATGGGATCTCTAACATTCACCTGAACTACCACCAATCCAGGCAGATGGGACCTCAGTTTAATGTCTCATCCGAAGACGGCACCTCAGAAGTGCAGCACCCTCTCATGCTGCACTATAGTGTCGGTACTGGGATATTAACCCAAGTGCCAGATGTGGGAACTGAACCCACAGCCCGCTGATCTCCCGGCCTCAGAGGCGAGTGTGCTACCTACTGAGCCACTTGACAGATGTATTACCATTTCCATTATCATACCATACCATTTATTTATTCATTTATTTATTTGGTAACCGGGTAAGCCCACTGAGATGGACTGTCCCTTTTTCAGAGGTGGCCCAGGGGAAGGAATGAAAATGAGAGGTACAACATAAGAATACAACAATATTAGAGGAATGTACAAAGGCAAGTAAACAGCGGTTGCAATTATTTACACAAATGTATACATAAATAGTATAATTTACAAATCCCATACCATACCATACCATGCCATTACAATACCATGCCATGCCATTATCATACCACTCCCTACCATACCATACCATACCATACTATGCCATACCATTTTGAGCCATTACTATACCATTCCCTGCCATAGATTCATAGATTGGGTACAAGTTCAGTGAACCAGGGTCCTTTAATGAACTCACCACCACTTAGTGGTGGAAGAAGTATTTTTGGTTCCCCATAAACCTATCTAATCATTTTTTTTAAAGTTTCCATGGTAATACTATTGACTATGTCCTTTGGTAAGGTATTCCATCTATTAATGATTCTCTGTGTAAAGAATTTACTTCTTCTTCTTGTAACCAAGCAATTACCTAACAATTTCAATCCATGTGATCTGGTCTGCTCTGTACCAGTATGTCTAGTTAGGCCAATATTACTTAATTCGTGTAAATTATTTATGTACTTGAAAATCAAGCACGTATTGTCCCTTATGCTGCTGTAATGATTTGGGTACAGGTTTAGCATTTCTAGTGTTGTACCATAATCAAAGTGTGAGTATTGCCTGATTTTTTTTGTAAGACTTCTCTGGACTATTTGTAGCAATTTCTTAGATTTAACATCCTGTGGAGCGCAGAACTGGGCACAATATTCCAGATGTGGGCGCACTCAGAGTGGTGTAGAGTGAGTATTATGGTTTTAGCACTACTCTTGATATTCCTTCATATACATCCTGTAAGCTTTTGAGATTTCTTAACAACCTCATTATTATGTCTAGTAAAGGACAGGTCATTGGTAATTAACACCCCAAGACCCTTCTCTTCAACCTCTGTTAGTTTAATATTATCGTAGATGTATACATAGGGTTTTCTTCCCAAAATACATAACCTTACACTTAGAGATGTTGAAATCCATTTTGTTTGTTTTTGCCCATATTGCTATCTTATCTATTTTTTTAAATACCTTAAGCGTCACTGAAGGATGATATGTAGCTTCCTACCTTATAATCGCCTTCATATTTGCAGATCCAGATGGTATATGTTGGTTGCAAGGTAGATATCATAATGTTGAAAAGGACTGGGACTAAAACTGAGCCCTGAGGGACTCTACTAGTAACTTGACCAAGTCTAGAGTACTGTCCCTTAACTGATACTCTCGGAGTTCTGTTTGTCAGCCAGGACTCCACCCTTTGAATTATTTGTATATCTACTTTCAATTTACACAATTTTTCCAATAGTATAGCATGTGAGACTTTGTCAAATGCTTTAGCGTAATCTAAGAACTCTACATCCACTGGTATGCTGGTATCCAATGCTGTGCTGAGAGGTTCAAAAAAGTGAAGGAGGTTGGTTAAACAAGACCTTCTAGAAACAAAGCCATGTTGTGTAATATCCCTGGTGCCTGTACTTTCTCTATGGGTTATTGATTGTTTAGCTAATAATCTCTCCATAATTTTACCCAGTGCCGATGTTAGGCTGATTGGTCTATAATTAACTACATGGGCCCTATTTCCCTTTTTAAAATTGGAGTCACAAAAGCTGTTCTCCATTCTTCTAATGTTTTACCTTCAGATAGAGATGTATTGTATAGTAAGGTAAGAGGCCCAGCAAGTTCATAAACTAACTTTTTTAAGAACAGATTTGTTATACCATCCAGTCCTGGGGCACTTGGCATCTTTAAATTATGGCTACAATCTATCATTTCTTTTATGTCAAAAAATACAGGAGGTGTTGGAGTGTCAGGGATCTGGACTGGCACACTATCCTTTGTGTTATACACACTAGTAAAATTATCATTTAAAGTGTTTGCCATATCTATTTCATTATTGATAATTCCGGTTGGTGACTGCACATACATCAATATCATAATGATTTAAGATTAATGTAAGTTCCTCTATTTTGTTTCTCAGACTTCTTGCAATGAGGAATAATATCCTTAATTTGTTAAATGAGGCAATAGCATTTTACTTGATAATTGCCTAGTCAACTTATTGGTTTCCTCATAATAGATTTTATGGGTTTTAGAAATATTTGGTTGAGTATTTTTAATGGAGTTATCTGATGTATTTAACACCCTGTTTATCTGCTTAAAGTTGTGTTAATGCAGTTTGTGATATGTTCTGCTAATATTTTATTACCCCATTTGTTTAGGTGCAGTCCATACCAACAACAGAGGCTGCTATTATCATCAAATGATCCCCAATGTGTTATACACTGTATGTTTTGTTTGATACACCAAACCCTGATCCAGTTATTTACTTCTTTTAATCTTTTATATTGCCAATATGAAGCTCTTGGTATGGGGAGAATTTCTGAGATTACTGGGATGCAACCAAGCTTAATTATTTTGTTGGTCAAGTTAACAGACTCCTGTTTTATGTTCTGTAGGGGTCCATGAAATATATTATTTGCTCCCACATGAGTTATCACTAAAGTATTTGTAGGTGCATTTTTAATTATACAGTGCAACATGCAGGTGATATTCTGTATCTTGGCTCCCCCAAAACTAGACAAGGTTCTAGTTGATTTATTAGGCTTGCATATAATGTGGTCTAGGTGTTTTATAACTGAATCTCCCAGTACATAGATTTCAGTTCCAGTTTCTTGCTCTGTAATCATATCTGTGGCATTAAATTCTGTTTCAAAATGTATTAGGTGTTTTCCATCTCCTGATTTATTTTGAGGGGTAGATCTAACATCAGTTGTTTCGAACTGTAACAGGGGTTGTTTGTCACCTAAATTGTGTTGGGTAGTAGTTCTGGCATCAGATGTTATAGTATTGCTGGACGCTACTGAATCTTCATTTACATTGGTTAGTGGATCAAAGTGATTCAGTAAAGGAATCTGGAATTGATTAGCCTTTTCCTTTTTTTTGGCATTTTAGACGCTTGTACTAAATACCAGTCATCTTCAGGATTTTCACCAGTGTCTGACTCCTTGCTTCTTTTTATTTCTTTTTTTCCCAGTTTTAAGTTTGTACCATGGTTAGTCTTTGTGTTAGCTTTTTTGACTGTACTGGGATTTCTGTAGCTGTAGGTCCTAACTCTCAGTGGTCTTATTTGCATCAAGTGGTTTATTAACTAGTTGCTCATTATACCTTTCAATCATTTCTTGCTGACATTGTTTTAGTACTTTAAGCCTGTCACCAAAAGTATTTAGTTCTTTCATCATGTCAGTGTTTTGTTTACACTTATCACAAGTAAATACACCTGAAATGTCATATTTCTCAATAAGCTTATACATTAAATATGACACACATTGTTTTAATTGAATTCTATCTTTGGTGAATATACAGGCATTCATCTTGGAATTCAATATAATGTACCAAAATATGTTTGAAATCCGATGTTAAGTGACACTTCACAAACTGGTGCTTCTATAACAGGTGCTGATATTTTAATCAGTCCAACTCACAGCTTGGCTTCTAAATGATGCTAACATGTAGGAATAAGCAACCTCAGGGTAATACTACTATTACTGAGTTTTGATTAAAGGCATTTAGCTGAGTAAACACTGAATAACTATCACAGAATCCTAAATGTACTTAATGTGTGTTTTACCTGTTAGTGTTTTACTTGCTTCACGTCCTGATGCTATGCTTCTCCTACACTTGCTAGACACCTGAGACACTCACTAGACCGCAGCGCTATGGCGTGTCTTTGCACTCTTCGCACATGATCGTTCTCCACAGCTGCCTCACCTGCTCGCAGCAGGGTGTGTTTTATATAGCCTGGGAATCCGGAAGTATGCTCGGGTGGTAGTTAACCCACAAATACACACAAAATGTCAGAAAGATAGTAAAACAACTAAGTATCGGTACTGTTCACTGTGAATAAAGGTAATACTGGACAGCACTCTTAATTAAGACCCAGTACAAGTAAAATACATAAGTACACGGGTTAAAATATCCTCTGACAGCAAGGATTAACCCCTCTTCCTGTTCACTGGATGGCAAAG
The DNA here is from genome assembly GCA_016271365.2 of Neoceratodus forsteri. Taxonomy (NCBI): domain Eukaryota; kingdom Metazoa; phylum Chordata; order Ceratodontiformes; family Ceratodontidae; genus Neoceratodus; species Neoceratodus forsteri. The sequence goes on along the minus strand of JADMNL010000026.1, from coordinate 58,076,784 downwards.
TGAAACAGGGCTCAAACTGCCACTCAGGATTACTCGAGCAAATAACAATATGTAGTTGAACACACTAGTTACATCAATCAATGGTTCATTTAAACAATGCAGGTACAATATAAAGTCCTACGGCACAATGTTCTGCAGCGTTCTACAGGACTGCTGTGGAAGATTTCTGTGCCGTACCATGCAATTACTGTCATTCCATGCCATACCAACCCATTAACACAGTATTGTCATACCATTACCACAGTATGCCATGTTATTACCATACTATTACCATGTCTTTACCATACCATTACCATACCATGCCATTACATACCATATCATTACCACACCATTACCGTATTATGCTACTACCAACATACCATGCCTTTCCTTTATCATGCAATTACCTTACCATGCCATTACCATACCACACAATTCCATTACCATATCATGCCATGCCTTTACTATAACATGCCATTACCACACCATTACTTTGCATGCCATTATTAAACCATGCCATTCCATACCATACCATAATCATACAATGCCATGTCATCCCATTACTATGACCATACCACATCACACCTGATTTGGCTCTCTCCTCCCTACCTTTCTACCCTACACCCCCCTCATTCCAGTCCTCATTCCAGAACACGGCTTCCTCTCTCTCTCTCTCTACTCTCCAGGAAAACTCGTATGGCCCAAGTTGCCTTATCGTATTATTTTCTTAAGTTCTTGTCCTCTTCCTCTCTCTATCTGCTCAGTTCCATCTTTCTCCTCCTTCAAGACCCTTCATCGTGACTTTACTACCCCTTCCTACAAAAGTCCCTGACCCCGTTCTCTCTTCCCGTGTTGTTGATGTCCTTCTTGCCCCTGGCTGTGAGCAATGACCTACCCCCAGGCTAACTGCACCTAAATCAGTTAATCAATAACTCCTAGCTTTCCTCCTGCACTGACTTTGCTAGCTTTTGTACCTTAGCAGTCTGGGTGGTGGTAATTGGTTACTGCCCAGAGCTGCTCCCAGTTCTGTTTTGTACTTGTACCCCAGCACTGTATTGCACTTGTACCTTAATTTTACACTGTGTTCATCTTTATTTTGTGTTACACTATCTGCCTGTAATTTTCTGACTGTGCACTGTTATGTATTATGATGTTAATTTTATTCAAAGTATTTTATTGTATTTTATTTTTATTTCTACTGCGCCATACATTATGTAGTTTCACACCCTATACTGCATACTCTCCCTCCCCAGGACACATCTGAAATGAGCTGTTACAAGTGCAGTATGTCTTTCCTGGTGAAACTTTTGAAATAAATAATTTATTTCATAAATAAGGTATGGCATTTTATTTATTGAAAACCTTTGAGGTTACCGTTGAGCACAAGTGCTCATTTATAAAGTTCCACATCAAAGATAAAGCCACAAAAATACTACAAGTACAATAAGCAGCTCTAGAGGAAATGGAGTCTGCCTGGCCCAAAGCACTTAGGATAGAGCAATCACATACAATTTGAAATAATCCATACATACATACATACTGTTGTATATATAAAACACCCTCACTTCCCGTCTAGGGTATTTAAAGATGGTAGAGTTCATGAGAAAGGGAGGGCACTGTACAGCCCAGAACACAGTCCAGAAATAAAACAGGAAAACTGTACCTGCTGATGCAGATGATGGATTGGCTCCATGGGGGGGGTGACATTGCTTATTCATTATTTATCATGGTGGAGGGTCAGAAGGTCCATGATCACACTGAAATTGCCAACTACTTCAACACAGCCTTAACTGACCTCAGTTCCATCATCCCCATTGAGCCTGCCCAGACCCCCTGGATGGAACCTGGTCCTGAAGCCTCCCAGATGGTGGTCTCAGAAGCGGGGTACACTAAATTCTACTTTAAGTGCGTTTCACCAGGGGAAAGACAATGAGAGACTGAACTGGTATCTCGATTCCCCAGGTACTGTGAGCTGTCTGATTATATTGGAGAAGCTAAGTGCGGCAGAAACCCTGTACTGGTGGACTGAATTGTGCTGAGAAGACTGGTCTGATTATTTGAGTGCCACAGTTGCTGCTGAGAACTTGTTTCACCTGTTTGGAACCTGCAAGTGTGATTTTGGAAGAAGCAAAGCATCTCTGGGCTCGGGCTGCTACCCAGGTGCTGTACTTTCCCTGAGTGAACTGGTTAAAGTGTCTGAGAGCTGTGTCCCAGCTGCAGCTAAAGAATGGATTGTGAACAGGTCTAACTGGAAAGTGTGGACTGGTGTGCAGGTTTTTTATTCTTTTTATTCTTGTTAACTGTAAGGCCCATGAGGCACAGCTGCTTGTTTTCAGGGTGGCGGGGCTTTTAAGCTTAAGTGACTTGCACAGAGTCACACAGTATGCAAGTGGAGGTTGGTGGAATCAAACCCAGGCCTACTAAACCAAGCTCATTCACAACTTGTTACTCTAACCTCTGGGCTATACTGTTTGTTGTGTTTGGATCCCCCTGTAGTTTACACCTGTGCTTCATTTGATCTAGGACTAGCATCCACTGCTAACTGGCACTTGACTTTGCTGGAGCTACTGCCTGTGATTTCTGGGTTTTTGAACTCAGTGCAGGAGGACCTCCACCATTTGGGAGTTCTCACCAGAGCCAGGAAGGGACTCAGCTAACCCCTTCCAAGTAGGGCTCACCATCTCAGGAGGTCACCAGCGCTTGCTGGGGTACTAAGACACCTGTGATTCATTGTGGGGAGCCGGGCTGTGAATCCACTCCTGGGTCTGGGCCTTCTGGGGCTGGTGAGGTCCTGCCACATAGCCCTGCAATGGTCCAGAAGTGGCTGAAGGTGACAAGCGGCCAGATCTGCAATCAAGGGACAAGCTGCAAGATCCTCAAGCAAGATTCCATCTGCCCATTGCTGCATGGAGCTCTGCAATGTAGGACAGCTGGAGGCATTCATCCCAGGAGTGTCTGAGTTCTGCAAAACTGTGAGTACCCAGGACCTAGTTTCTGGAAACTAAGCAAGGGAGTGTAAAAGGGATTTAACTGCTTCCTCAAATAATTTTCTTCTTTACCAGGGCCCAACAGCTGGCCAACCCATGGCAACGAACAGACCTGCACCTTGTGGGTACCCCTAAGGACTATCAGATTAGACCCTGGTACCAGTGGGAGTGGGCCTCCAGGGGTGGACTTGGCCTGTGGGCCCAAATGGTTACTGTTATTTGTTCTTTTTTTTGTGTCAGGTTTCTTTCTTACTCTGACGACTGGACTATCTCCGGCGAGGACTCTCAATGTGGCCTTACTCCCACCCGCCTGAAGCTACCAGCTCCTTGCTCCAGCCAGCCCACCTCCTTCTCCCTCTCCCGGCCATGTGAACCCCGCCCCAGTTATGAACCCCTGGGCAGGCCCGATACTCCTCCGCACTCTATCTGTAAATCCAAGTGGAGCGACGGGGAATTGGAGAGGAACCAGAAACAGGGTGTAGAAAGCCAGGCATTGGGTGTGGGGACCAATCCTGGTCCCGCCTTTGCTTACCAACAGCAGGGATTTTCTTGTTTCCACCCCTTGGTGCAGTTTCTGCAATGGCAACAGCATGTGGAGGGGTGCTCCTGCCTCCTTCCGCAGTTGCCTACTGCACCAGTGCCCAATGGCTGTCCCAAGTCTGGTGTGTAATGCCCCTAGCAAATGCTAGGATCTGCTACCAGATGGGGAATCCCCAGGTACCCACCCCAGGAGAGGAAAGCAGTCCTCAAGATGCTCAATCCTCTCCTCCCCTGCCAATCCCTGGTGACCCAAGTCCATTCCCGAACCTGGATCACCGGCATGGCATGAGGTGTAGCGTACAGCACCTCAACCCTCAGTGCCATCGGGATGCCCTTGCTATTTGTTCTTTTTTTACTCTTTATTTATTCACCTTCCAGCCTGGGCATCCTTCCGAGGTATGCACTCAACCCCAGCCTATACTCCCATGCCTGAACCCTCGCAAGTTGGAGGAACTCCTCCCCACCCGATCACACAAGTCAACCTAACCCCCTGGATCACCCTCCAGGGGCAGGCCTGTCCTCCCACGACGGCCTGTCTATAATTAGGGAGATTGTACCTGGTGTGAATCGGGTCAGACCCTGGATTTCTCCAACCGACGGGCCAGCAGTCAGGATGTGGGCCATGTCCCTGGCATCCCCTGCATCTCCACAGGCGAGAAGGGGTATTTCTTTATGTTCTGGACCCCCTCGGCAGTGCGGCGTGCAATGACATCTGTGCACGGCTTCCCTGCTGTCTGCTGCACTCCCACCCCTCTTCTTTTGCTGGCATACCTGTGTTCCCCGGCTCCACGGGGTCGCAAGGATGCTGAGCAGCCCTGGATCCCTCCCTGAGAGGACAGCAGTCCCTGGATGCTCAATTCTTTCTCTCCTTGATCAACCCTCGATGGCCCGGCTCGATCCCAAACCTGGTCGCCAGTGTAGCGCAAGGTGTGGTGTCCAGCCTCAACCTCAGTGCCACCGGCCGGTGATTGCTATTTGTTCTTACTAACCAATTTTCTAGCCACAGCAATCCTTTGTCCCAGTATCCCTTCCTAGTCCTTACCCCAATAAAGCTGTGGTTTACTGTTTGAATTTATGTGTACAGGAATTCTCTGAGTCTGTCAAATCCTTACTGTTCATGGTTGTTGGTGTTACTGAACTGTTGGGTATCCAGTGTGTGGGTGGTTGGTAGGAGGTGGTAGATGCAGCATCCCAGGGACTGTGCCAGTCAGTCACCTGATCCACTTCTAATTCTCTCTGTGTGGAGGCACCATGCTATTTTTATAATCTTTGGGATAGAACCCTGAACACCACCATAACAGGCCCCAGGCCCCTTGACCTGTTAGAGGGTCAACAGGCAGGGGTAGTGTACACTGTGATCCATTGTGGGCACAAGGCACCTGGGCTACATGTATTTTGACTTTGGCAGGATTTTGGTGACCACATCATTACAGTGACATACAACATCACAAAGGGATAATAGCAGGCAACAATGACATGCTGCAGATTTTAACACAGTACTGCAGAAGCAGAATAATACGCCTTTCATAACGTATGGGCTAAAAATGATGTATATGCAGGAACAGCAATATTTGATGGGGTTTGGGATAAAGTACTTATCAAGTTTGGTTTTATTATTCAGTGAACTGCCTTTAAACACACTAAAAGAACAAAACATGTCATGCAAACATACAGAGGAATCCTACTTAGGCAGTAAAAGAGACAGAGTTTTCCAAATCCATATTCAAGCAATGGGAAAATTCATGTCACACTTCTTAAAATTAACTGTCCATAAAACATAGTCCCTTGTCTTTAGCTCAGCAGTTCAACTTCATTTCAATACAGTTGGGAGCTATAAGCAGTAGACAAAGCACATCGTACAACAGCTGTCCGTAACGCTCAATCAATGTAGAGCTGATCAAATAATTGGCATATGAACGTTTCATGATTTCAAGACAGCAGCAATTTGAGAGTATTTGTGGGCGAAAGACCCTCATAATACCCTCTGTAGAGCTGAAAGAGCCAAGCATCACTACAATTACTGTACGCTCATGTGTCATGAATATGACGTACAGTATTTCCATTTAAATGCTAATTTTTTTTTTTACTTTCAGGCATCACTGGTAAGGGTCTGTAAGCCTTGCCACTGAAGTGTAACAGAAATGCACATAGCTGTGTATCAGACATCTCCACCAAAAGGTAAGAATCATGTTTGCACTTCTTTAAAGATGCTCAGATAAACCACGAGGTTCCCAGATTTTCAGCTGGAGCAGGTACTATGGATTATGGAGGCCTACACCAAGTTTGGCATGGATAGAGTTTCTATGGCTGTGTCTCACTACATGTATTTGGGAAATGTATCCGCACATCCAGTCACAGCGATCCAGACAATGGATAATGCTGACTGGATAGTTCCAGATTAGATCGTTTATCAGGCTAATGACCCAGATACCTTATTATTCTCCTCCCAAGACAAAAGTGGCAAGAATTGCCATCATCTGGGGTTTTTGAGTATCTCTATAATGAATATTGAATCCTAGAGTTAGATTACAAATCACAGGCTGGGGAAAATTATCCTGTACAAAGGCAAAGGTAGGGGCCTAAGGGAGTCCATTCCTGGAGCTCACTAAAGAAATGCACAGTAAGAGTCCGATGAAAAAGTGGCCTTGAGCGAGCCCATGGTCAGGTACGTGAAACATATGGCAGATGCTGGTGGGGGGAGTCGTCCTTATTTCTTATGGAATAAACATTTCTTTTTAAACTACAAACCAAGTTATAGGTTTGCTTATTTGGAGACACACTAGTGCCAGTTTGCCACTTTTTCATTGGACTCTTACTGGAAAAATTATCCTGAAAATTTGATCCAGAGCAGATGTAACCTGGATCAGTTTACACAAAGCAAGGCAAGGCAATTTATTTCTGTTTTACAACCCTGCTTATCTCCTCACTGCTGGGGGGCTCAAATCTGACTGCCCACCCCCCAGCAGCAACACCATTTCTCCAGTACTTACCCCAGCCTCCTGTATCCCCAATGACATGCCCCCCATGGGGGAGTCCCAAGGGAAAGTGATGGAATTGCTTCTGAAAGAAAGAACTGTTGAGCACCAAAAGGCCAGTGGGGCACAGGACCCAAGACAGCATGGGTTCACAGTGGGAAAGTCATGTCAGAAGAATCTAATTGATTTCTTTGACTTGGTGACCAAAGTAGTAGACCAGGGAGGGGCTGTGGACATGGCCTACCTAGACTTTAGCAAGGCATTTGACACAGTCCCACACAAAAAATTAATAAACAAATTAACCAACCTGGGAGTGGGTCCCTGGGTGGTAGCCTGGGTAAAACACTGGCTGGACAACAGGACACAGGAGGTCACTGTAAACAGAATCCACTCTGAAGAAAGGGGGATTACTAGTGGGTACCACAGGGTTCAGTACTGGGTCCAGTCCTTTTAACGTCTTTATAAGTGACATTGCAGATGGACTGGAAGGAAAAGTATGCCTCTTTGCAGGTGACACAAATTTCTGCAACAGGGCTGATACACAAGGAGGCGTGGAAAGGATGAGAAGGACTTGGCGAGGTTGGAGGAATGGTCAGAAGTATGGCAGCTTGGATTCAATGCAAAGAAGTGCAAAATAATGCACCTGGGAAACAAAACTCAGGGAAGATTATACAATTGGGGGTAGTAACAACAACAGAAATGGAAAGGACCTGGGGGTATCAGATGACCTTAAGGTTGGCAAGCAATGTGATATAATCCCTACAAATGTGGGTTCCCGAACAGTCCTCCTTGAGCTTGCCTAAATGCTCACTGCCAGGCTGGTGTTCTGCATTTTAGCAGTTTAAATGTATTGCCAGAGAGTGCCTGTATAGCCTCTGTGTACTGTCTCTTTAAGAGCTGCCTGGATTGCAGTCATAATTAATCTGAGAGGGAGATCTGTTAGAAGATGTACTTGTTTGCTGATCATTTTGTTAGAGTAGTAATAATACTGCAGTTTGTTCTAACCTGCCTTCTTTGCAGCATGGGCAGTTCTGTTTGTTTACATCATCTTGGTCCTGGACTGTCTGGATGGGCCAAACAGTACATTTGGGACTCTAAAATGGAGCCTGCCTACAGGGGCTTGGTGGGGCCAAAACTTGTAGGAATTGTAGTTTTGGGCTTTTAGCGCCTAAAATAACCTGGAGGGAGCCCTTGTTGTGACTGACAGACAGATCAGCCAACCGAACCTTTGGATCTTGAGGAATGTCCCACACTGCTTGCAGTTTCAGTTAGATCTGAGTTGGAAAGAAGAAGTAACAGCTTGAGATAGTTCGAGCAGCAATCCATAGTGGATTCGCGTGGAGAACTGTGGAAAGGACTGCGTTGGCCTGCATGCCTGCCTGCTGTCTCTGAGAGGAACTTGTGCTTTTTCGGACTGAATCCATATTTGGAGAGCGAATTGCTACTGAATTGTGACCAGGCTTTAACCAGAAGAAGACCAAAGATTTGCTGAATGTGATCAGCCTGTCAGGACTTCCAGCTACCTCTGAACTCCGGATTGTGCAGAGCCCTGTAATTAGACCAGAGAGCCATTTGCCTGGTACAGTGGAATTTCCTTGTGTGTCTGAACTGTGTTTTGCTTGCTGGAGGCTGTATCCAGCTACACGGACTGAATCCGTATCCATTTCCATTTGCCTGAGCCCTGCTACACTGGACCAGCCAGAATACTTGCTACGCAGAGAAAGTCATCGACAAGAGACCAGCCCGGGAATCAGTCCCCTGATCAACGCCTTGAATGGGAACGACGCCTCGGTGATTCGTGTGGGCCCTGCTTCTCCGGGCACTCCAGCTCAACAGCCTGCAGTCTCGATTCGCCCTGCTTGTGTCCAGTATTGGGGATAGTGAGTAAACATCAGGGTAGCTCCCTGCAACAACAACTAAACCTTAAAGTGTTGTCATCTGATTGTCTTGTTGCCTTTTCTTTCACGAACTGAGCCCTCCGGCTCCGGATTACAAATAGTGTGTGTTGTCCATGTTGCTTTCTTCCATTACAGGGCCCCAACCAGCTGCAATGTTCCTGGCTAGCCCACCATTTTCCTACCTGGGTACCCAGAGTGTGTGACTGTATAGGGACTCTGAACTGCATGCATAACTGTCTGATTAATATAGCTTTTAAGCAAATCAACCTGATTACGTCCCTCCCTTTTTCAGGTCCCCTGAATAAATCTGATTTAACTTTGTTTGCATTTAACCTGACTGTGGTTCCAGTTTGTGCCAAAAGTATTGTACTGTTGCTATTTGCTGTGCTTAACTTTGTTTTACAGGGGGTCCCCAGGGTCAAGCTAGAGGCACCAGTCCTGGTGGTAAGTGCAAACAGTGTGGGTAATTGTCTGGTGAAGAAGGGTCATTGTGAAAGTAATTATTGTATATTGTTCAGGCCACTAGATGGGAAAGAGGGGGGTTACAGTATCCCAGAAGGCTGTGCCCAGGTTAGCTTGACCACTAATAACCCTGACCTCTGGGTGGAGGCACCCGTTTCACTACCCAGGCCCCTTAACCTGCTACTAGCCAGCAGGCAGGGGTAGTAGCCTTTGGGATAGCGCCCCTAGGGGTTACAGTGAGAAGGCAGTAGGGAGGGCTGGGGATACTGGATGTATAGGGAGAGGCATAACCAGCAAAAACAGGAAGTTGTTATCCTCTGTACAGACAGTTAGTGAGACCCCATCTGGAGTACTGTATCCAGTGCTGAGACCCCATCTCTGCAAGGACATAGACAGGATGGAGGCAGTCCAGAGAAGAGTAACTAAAATGGTGCAGGGTCTGCAAGAGAAGCATATAGAGGAGAGACTAAAGAAGCTTAATATGTATACCCTTGAAAAAAGGAGGGAGAGGGGGGACATGATAGAAACTTTTAAGTACCTCAGTGGAATCAACAAAATCCAAGAGGATAGCCTCTTTCAGAAAAAGAGATGTGCAAGAACAAGGGGACACAATTTGAAGATAGAGGTGGGACGGTTCAGGGGCAATGCGAGAAAGTCTTTTTTCACAGAGAGGGTGGTGGACGCATGGAACAGCCTTCCTGAGGAGGTTGTGGGTCTAAAACATGGAGAAGTCAAGAATGCATGGGACAGACATAAGGCAATTCTTGTAGGGGGTAGGAAGAAATAGACTGTTGGTGAACTAGGATCTGCAGCTTATCCTGTAGGTAGGGACATGGGCAGACTAGGTGGGCCAAGTGGTCCTTATCTGCCGTCAAAATCTATGTTTCTCTGAACACAACTTCCCTGACTGGGTCAGGCTCTGGTCCAGGAAATGAGTGTCTGGTTGGTGTTAAGGGACCGACAGGGTGCTGTCACCATCCTGACGTCTGTTTTTTTTCCTACCATTTTTCTCCCTAGTGGCTTGCTGGTGTGCAACAACACACTTGGCATGCTGGCACATTCTGGCAGCTGGCAGTATCCCTGACCTCTTTGTCAGTCTCCATTGCACTATGACCCAGCATCCAGAGTGTGGTAGGCAAACAGTGGAGGACTGAATCCCCCTCCAAAAAGGAGAACTGTCTTACTCCTTACCCCGCTCGCCCCCAGCGGTCTGAGTCCATTTCCAGTCCTGAACCCAGGTCATTTGAGTTGCGAATGGAACTGCTACGCTTTACTATCTGGCTGGCCAGTGGCTACCACAGTGCTATCAGGCTGGTCAAGAACTACCACTTTGCTATAGGGCTGGCCAGAGCAGTTGTTTCAATAAAGCACTGGTTCCGAAGACTTAAAGGACTGTGCAGGTAGAATGAGAAAATGTATTCAAAAACAAAGCACACATGATAATAAGATGCACAAATATACAGCACTAATCACAAAGACAAGAGCAATAGTGTGTCAATGAGTCAAAGAGAAGGCCTGGGCAAACAGGAGCGTCTTTAAGTTATTTTTAACAATTCCACTCAAGTGCTATTTTGGGCCAAGGCAGACAGTAAATTCCACAACTGAGAAGCTACCCCTGCATAGGTGTTGCCCCGACATTTTCAGATAGAAGCAGGAGACCGAGAAGGTTTGTTTTGGTGGAACACAGGGACATGAAGGGGCACATGGCTTTAGGAAGTCCTTTCAATAGCAGTGCTCCAGTCCATGTTGGACTTTAAAGGTCAGCAGACAGATCTTAAAGGAGAAGGAGAGGTTAACTGTCGGATAACTAACGTACCTGCCAAAGCCCGCTCAGAACAGGTGTTATCCAAGAAACTCTATCAGTCCCTCACACAATGCACTACGAGACAACTGAGCTATCATGCATCTTTCTGAATGGAATTCTTTCTCCCTTTTTTTTTTTAGTTTCCTTACCTAAAGTGTCGGCTTAGATTGCACAGCATAAATGAGACCATCTAACATTTTCTCTAATTTTGTTACTCATAAGAACACAGCAGGCCCCCGCTGCATTGTGTGAATGGGAATGACAATCTTACTTTCCTTTCATTATCATCTTCAGTTACCATGGAAATGCAAAATTGTTTGTACAACAGAGAAGGCAATGGACTTAAAGACCAAAGAAAACATTTATTTACAATACTAGGAAAGAATCATGCATTTAAATGCTGTCAGTTGTTGCTACTTATTGCCAGATTCTTGCTGTCTCTCCTTTCCTCTTCGCTCTCACTTGTTACCAAGCTAACCCGAACCATATGTACATAAGTAGGGAGCTGCATCATAAATAATCTGCCTGTGCTTGACTACAATAAATGGAGTTTCAGTGTTTCTTTATTGATGTAAAAGATTGCTTTAACAAAGGTTTGTCTAAATCGTGCCATTATCCCAAACTTGCTTCCCTTAAAGAAATACCCCCACTTACATCCCATGCAGGCTAAAGTGACTGACTGACACAAAAGCGAATGCTACACAGTAATGGGAATGCAGCTGTGCAAATAGCAACCAGTCCCCAAAACACAGCTAGCACAGCACAGCTCTAAAGCTCCAAATAAACACTTCATTGGGTTCACAGAGAAAGGACTCACTGGACTGCTCCAGAGAAAATATATAAACCCTAGGTGGCGCTATCCCAAGGGCTACTACCCTGCCTGCTTGGCTTCTGACAGGTTGAGGGCCTAGGTTCTATGACGGTGCCTCCACCCAGAGGTCAGGGTTGATAGTGGTTAAACTAACTTGGCAATAGGGGCCCCTACAGTACACGGGAGTTATCTTCCCAATACCCCACATATGAACACGCTTTACACATAGATACTCATTTAACCTGAGACTGACTCTGCAGCACGCCTCTGAGGACCCCTGTAAACAAGGTTAAGCAACATACACAACACAATGCAATGCTGGTTCTATATGTACTGACAACACAGACAGTATATAGTTACAACAACAAATCTGATTTGTTTAGGAGACAGTAACACGGAGAGGGCAATCAGGTTGATTTGGTTTGGCAATGTTCAAATCACAGTACTGTGCATACATATAGGGTCAAAAAGTCACACTCTGGGTACCCAGGATGGGGGTCTAGCCAGGTCCGTTGCCTGGGGCTGGCTGGCTGGTGCAGCTGGACGGGGCCCTGTAGGAAGCAAATATATGCACAACACACACTTGTAATCCAGAGCCGGATGGCTCAGTTCATAGGAAGAAACACAATAAATCAGATGGCATGCTTTTGATTTACAAGCTATTGTTGGGGGTTGCCCTGAATTGTACTCACCATACCCCACACGGATTTCAAGCTCAAGGTGTTGTTTGCCAGCGCATTCAACACACAACTCACAGCAGAGCGGAAGTGGATTGTGGTCCCCACAAGCACTAGACACATTTATATGTAAAAGTAAAGTACTATATCAGGCAGACTGCTCCTTGATCCTGATCGCAATTACTGCAAAAATACCTGGGAGCACACACAGCATCAGCAGTCCCTGACAGGCCGATCGCGTTCAGCAAACTTTCGGTCTTCTTCAGGTTGAGCCTGGCTTCTATGCTTCTGGTTCTTCTTTCTCCTCACAAACTCGGATTCAGTCCGAACTAGCACTCACAATGACTGCAGGCCGACTTCAGGGCCCACACGCACTTTCCGCGCGAACTACACACCGCAGCAAGAGCAGAGCACCTTCTCTCTTCACTGTCACTATCGAACTGGCTTTCCAGCAACACTGCAGGGCATTTCCTTTGGGTTCCCTCTAGTTTGGTTGGCTGGTTCGGCTGTCAATCACAGTAGGGCTCCTCTGTTGATGCAAAAGGCGCCAAGGTCCAAACTACATTTCCCAGAGGCACTGGCCATATAGTCCCCTTTTGTAGCAGGCTCCAGGTGAGAGTCCGAGTTCTGGTTGGCTCAAGCAGTCTCCATTTTAGGGCTCCCCTAAACCCAATTGGCCCAGCTCAGCAGTTCAGGTCCAAAATGGAGGGGCAAACACACAGAGTCCCAGCTGCAAGAAAGGTGTGTTAGACAAACTGCAATTTTACTAACACTCTAAATAATTTCTGGCAAACAATTACATCTTTCAATTAGGCTCCCTCTGCGCTCTGAGCGACCGCAGACATGGAGCGATTAGACGGCAGCTCAGGCAGGATTCGAGCATTAAATACACAGTCCCCCCCATTCAAACTAATTTAGCCTGCGAGCAAGCAGCTCTTAAAGAGACAGTACCAGAGGCTCTAAAAGCACTCACAGTTAAGCGGCTTAAATGCCGAACACCATTCAGGCTGGGAGCACTTAGCCAGCTCCTAGAAGACTGTTGTGAACCCCCATTTGTGGGGGGGGGGGGTACACATAAAAACAAGTTTTATTATGACTTGCATATTTATGTGCATATATTGTAATCTGAGTGCTGTTTGGCTACATACAGGTCAGAAAACCTCGACTAGCAAAGTGTTTAGTGGTCACTAGTCAGGGTTCTGGTACCTGTACATAACAGCACTCAAATTATATGCACTTAATATGTAAGTCATAATAAACTCCTTTTTATATTTTCATTGAGCAGTCCGTGAGTCACTTTAGCCTGCATGGCATGTAAGTACAGAGTATTTTCTTGCTTTCCTTATCTTGACTTGTTTTATCCACGTAGCTACATTTACCTGGGGCAATTCTTCTTTTCTTTGGGCCCCTAAACAGCACCAGTTCTGTATTTTAGTCAAGCCCCCAGCAGCAGCTTACCTTGTGAGGATTTCAAAAGTCCACTTTCCTGAATTTATTAATGCCTCTGTTTGTAATGCATTAGCCTGAGGGTGTGAGTGCACCTCTATTGATAGCAATGGGTGCCGGTTTTGAAATCAAATTTTACATGTTAGAGGTCCATTGAGTCAATCAAAGTCACCACTCACTAAAAACAAGTGCCTTATTAGCTGAGTGGTGGCTTTGATTTGACTTATGTGGCCACTGACCCAAACAAAGCTGGCTGAACTTGAGGTGGGTAGGAATGAGTCACGCCCCTGTTGCAATTTATGCCAAAAGTGACAAGTGTTCATTGTGACCAGATGAAACACAAGGAGTGTAGAATGAAGACCCGGAGTGGCTGAAGTGCCCGAATCTTCCGAGTGCTGCAGTTTTTGTGTGCCTTTTGTTCACCAATAAAGCCTTGGTACTTTTTAACGATAACTGAAATTAGAGAGGCGTGAACCTCCTAAAGGTCAGCCTAACACTGACATTACAGCCAGGCAACATTTGCCATAATCTGAATTATTTCAGTAGTTCACAGTGCTGAAAACTAAACAAAAAATTTAAAACAAAACACTCCCAGCCCTCCACAGGAGGCCGGAGTTAGTCCATGGCCCCACCAACTCTCAGTCATTTCCTACCCTCCATCCCCCTTCCTGTTCTCCCCAACACAACTTAACAAGGAATACCCCTGTTCTAAACACCCATTGTATCATATGGGGCTGGGGCCAATTGGCACTTTATGTTCAGAAAAGTAAAATGTGTACTTAGGTTTTGTGACTAAAACTGATTTCTTTGGGTGATCCTGTTATTCTTCCCTGACCTGAGATTTCAAGTAGCCCTCAGTCCGAGGTTCATCCCAGAATTTCCTGTGGCTGGCATTAGCAACAGTGGTCAAACCGTGGAGATACGATTAGGCCCTAATCCTACATTACACTGGTCATGGCTAATAAAGTCAGCATAAACCAGTTACCATATCTAATTATGGTACATTATAAAGCAATGGCTACGAACTGAGATATGCAAAAAGGGGAGGGTTTAGCTCAATTTGCCCATGGGTCTATGTCAAGAAAAGCATGAGAAAAGACCTAAAGGAAAGATGTCCAAACCAATTTTAAATATTTTTAAGTCTTTCTTTTCTATTGCCACTGCATATATAGTACCAGGGGCATTTCTCACTAGAGACTGAGGAAGCTGGTTACAGTGTCTCATATACAGTAGGGAAGCTCGTGCAATGGTGCAAGAGACTGAGCTGAAATCTTCAAAACTAGGGAAAACATGACCTGCAGCTGAGCAAAGCCGTAGCCAGTGAAAGTGCAATGCATGAATCTAGATTCAAGGATTTACCTGAAGTGGTTTTATATAAGGTGAAAACTGCGGGGGCCTGGATGAACTGGGGCACATGCAACAAAACTTCACCTAGACTATATGTACAGCGCCAGTAGAAAATAGTCTTTCCTAGAAATGGTGACATCTAATTGGCTGACTTACATGAGGAGTCAAGCTAAAAGCTAGAAACCTGCAGGTATAGTAAAACATCTAGACTTTGTACTATAAAAGCATTCATTTTAGAAAATTGAAAACATTCTAGTTTATTATCTATCAATGCCAAGAAATGCAACGTAATGCACTTTGGAGAATCCTAGGACTCAGTACTACCTGGGTGGAGTCCAGGCATCTGCATCAGAGGAGGAGAAGGACCTGGGAGTGATGATCACTAGGACCTGACACACTCCATGCTGTGCAAGAAAGCAGCAGCAAGGGTAAACAAGATGCTGGGATGCATAGCTAGGAGGATCAGTAGTAGGAGAGAGGAGGTTATACTGTCCTTGTACAGGTCACTGGTGAGGCCACATCTAGAGTATGGAGTTCAGTACTGGTGCCCACACCTCAAAAAGGACATTAACCTGCTGGAGAAGGTCCAGAGGAGGGATACAAAGATGGCAGGTCAGCAGGGTAAGGCATATGAGGAGAGGTTGAGGGCACTGAACATGTACCCCCAGGAGGAAAGGAGATAGAGGGGACATAACTGGGACCTTCAAGTACTTGAAAGGGATAAATACTGTAAGGTGGATAAGGTGGGTCTCTTTAAGCTGAGTGGCAACCATAACACAAGGGGGCACAGTCTTAAGCAGGAGGGAGGTTTAGGAGGGAGGCCAGGAAGCACTTCTTCACAGAGAGGGTGGTGGACACTGGGAATGTGATGCCAGAAGAGGTGGTCTCATTGAAGACAACGGGCAGCTTCAAGAGATGCTGGGATAGGCATAGGGGGAAGGTAAGGATCACGGGTAGGGAGGATGGGAGGAGTGGGAGGGGAGCAGGGACAGCAGCTCAAGCTGTAGACCCTACAATACAAAGACTAGATAGACCAAATGGCCTTCTTCTGCTGGCCTTTTTCGTATGTGTGTATTATCAGTAAGGCACTCTAGGTGTGGGTTACCTTCATTACACTAACCTATGGGGCATAAGGTACTGGACTTCACCTCAAGCCTTATGACCCTCTAAATTTAGACTAATTTATGGTAATTCAAGACTTGCCCATGCCTTAATGCTTAAAGTGAATTTCTGATCAAAGCCCAATACCTTATGTCAGCGTGAGCTGATTTTTGATAAAAGTAAATATTTTTACTCATACTGTTAAGTTAGTGAAGGGATCATAGCTGGCTCCGTAGCCACTGCCAGCTAATCTCATCCAGCTTCCTATGTTGCCAGGTCTGCCACCACACTCGGTGTTTTAGTGACATGTGAGCAGGGAGAGCACAGGGTGAGCCCTATACAAGCCTAAGCGGCATTTTCTAAAAGCTGTTTCATGAAGCTGTAAGCAATCTGAGAGAGGAAATGAAAGCCATTTCCCTCTCAGATTGCTTAAGCCATAAAATGACTTTTAAAAATGCCCCATAGATCTCAGGCTCACCCCGGCTCTCCTGCTCACACGCTCACAAACACCAAGCAACGGGGTGGAGCTAATGACTTAGGAAGCTGAAGGATTGACGGGCGGTGGCTACGGAGCCAGCTATGATCCCTTCACTAACTTAACAGCATGACTGAAAAAAATGACTTTTTACCAAAAATCAGCTCACGCTGGCATAAGGTATTGGGCTGTGAAGCCCAATACCTTATGCCAGAAACTTCCTTTAAATGAAATCTACAGTAATTGACATTTGACAATACATGTAGATTCAGTTGCTTACTTTATTGGTCCTTGCTCACCCCAAAATATTCAGTATCTTACAGAAATAATAACTGTACAAAGGTGAAGAGAAAGTCTAAGAATGCATTCTCACATCAGGCTTGAGTGTGAAGCTGAAAGGAAAGCAGGAAAAATCTATACATCAGTGGTAAAGCAAACTGGGTGCTTTATGTATTTTTAAATCCTGCAGTAGAAGGTGCACTTGACTTTTCACCAAGCACGATGAAAAGTCTGTTACCATTAGCACAAAAGGAAGAGGTTTGTTAGAACTCGTTCATGCTTTTCCCTGCCGAGTGCCAGTTATGTTTTTTTCACTTGTGTTCCATACTGCTCTGTCCCAGTGGAAGTGCCGCTTTAATGAGATGCTAAATTTTTATTGCATTTAGATTAGTTCCAAAATCAAACTTTTTCTATTTTTAAGTCTTTATCATGCTACCAGGTCCCATAACCATTTTAAAGATATGGTCTGATTCAAAAAGGAATAAAGCCATCTTTTATTAACATGTTTCTCATACAGTATTCCTATACCAGGTAACCCTGGTGTACCATGGGGGCATATGATACTGTATTTTTAAACAGGTTTTACAGATCACAGCTCAACAAAAGGTGGCTATGGTTATGTCTGGCTCTTCTGATGAGCAGAATCGCCAAGATTCCCTCGCTGGGGAAACAAACCATGACATCAGTTCCCAAAGCACCAGCTCAAGCCATTCAACTACAGGGATTACCTAGGTATGTGACTGGCTTTTTTGAATTTGCCTTTTTTTTTCAACTTTCTCCCCCTCGGTTACTATTGCAGCCCCCTTCAACCATGGCAACCTCCCAGCACCACCTGATCATTTTCTGCCACTTACCCCCTGCTCTCAACCCAAACTTACCCCTTCTGGGTGGGATCCATGGGGAGCTATCGCAAACTCCCCACATTTCAGGGACGGTGGACTGTTGGATTAACGGGCCTGGAAATGCCGGGCATCAGCCCGCATGCCTGCAGAGATTTTTCCACTTGTCTTGCCTGCACACGCAGAGAACACAGATGTGGACTCACTGATGCATGTTCATGCAATGTCCGTCAGCGTGCATCCAGCCTGTCGGTGTCACCCTCCTTACACTCCAGCTCCTACATGCACTACTGCCAGTCATCACTCAAGTGGTAGTATCATAGCAGGATCTGGGAACCCTCTCTCCCAAGAAGGAGAGCGTCCACTGGATCAATCAAGCTTCCTCCCCAAACCAGACCCCTGACAGCTCACCTTGTTACTGAATATGCATTGCAGGTATTGTAAATGGCAATGCTACAGTTGCACTACTGGGACAGTTGGTTAAATGTGCTTTTAACATTCCTATCTCTTCAGCCTCTCACCTTTAGAGGGTGCTGCTGCTGCAGTTTCTCAGCACTTTAACATTCTTTCATTGCAGAATTGTTTGAATGAAGTACTGGAGCCTTGGTGCTTTTCTGCAGGCATTGCACTTGCACTGGTAGAAATGTTGTGAACCATCTATGCCTGTTATGGTCACTTGTAGATTGTTAGAGATTTGGGATAGGTAAACTTACAGAAGTTTGCACTTGCCCAAACTTGGAAAACAATGGTATTGTTTGATGAAAAATCTGAACTTTGCAATGTGGACCAAAGTGAACATCTAAACTGCAACTCCTCTAACATGAGATCAGTCCTCCCTCCACTACTATAGTATAATATGTCTTCATCATCACCCTGATATGTGCCTCCAGCCTCCTACAGTCCACAGGTAGTTTCTTCTATTCCTTAAACCACATTAAGCAACCCACACTACTAGTCCTGGCTTCCACATAATGTCCTCCCCATCAACATTACCCTCCCACCCTTGAAAGTTCTGACAGAGTCCATGTTGAGATTCTTAAATCCAAAATGCCCTGATTTTTTTGGTTAGGAGCACACTGCCTCCCTGTGTTTGGTAATCCGACAGATGAATAGATAATTATACATTTACAAGTGTACAGGAAGACAGGAAAGTGTACAATAAGCATCCCAGTAAAAGCTATCAATTCTCTAGATGATGCAAGAATCTGAGGTAGACCTAATACGGGGTAGTAGTGCCCCCAGAGGAACCAGCAGTTGGGGGATGGAAGGAGGAGGAGGATAAAAGGGGGGGAGGAGTATGCTGGACTCACACAAGCAATTAGCTCTGCTGATGCACCAACAGTAAGAAAACAAAGGGGGAGAAGAAGCAGAACATCAAGCACATACGCTGCTTGTTTTCCAGCACTGTCAACAGTTCCAGTACTGGACATAACAAATAGTGTATTCTTAGAGTCAATGTTGACATTTTTTAGTTGCAAATAGCATTTAAGTGCTGTATCTTGGCTACTACTCAAACAATTTGATTCTCTGCAACTTTGGTCAATATTCAATGTTATTTAGTTCATGTCAGATACTGGACTTAGCGCTGCAGTCTTCAATGTTCAGTGCCATTGGTCCCACACCTGTAATGAGCACTGACTCAAGTCAATGAAAAGAGAAATGTCTACCATCCATGTGCGATTTCTGGTTTAAACTGGAGAAGCACTGGGTTTCAAATTATCTTAACTAACTGTATGTGTGGAAGCACAGAAGCACTGCAGGTTGCTCTGACCTGCTGGCTAACTGCATCTTTCTAATAAAAAAAATGGCATCTGACAGAATAAGCTAAATAATCCCTCCCAATTCCATTCTAATGTCACTGGCTCAGAGAACCAAGAACCCGTCCCATTTATCCTTGGGAGATATCAGTTACTGGGCTAGTAGAAATTGTTCTGCAGGATAATACATTAAAACAGTGGGAAACACTAACACACTGTTCCATGTAGCAGGTAGGCATTCACTGCTTAGAGACAATCTATGACAACAAAAAGAATTTCAATTTCCTTATTCCGAAATGTGAAAGGTTATGGGCTGAACAGTATTTTAGATTGAAGACAAGACAGAGGTCCTTATCCTTTAACACCAGGTTACAAAGGGCACACAAGCAAATTTTGTGTTGGCTGGGCAGATAAAACCTCTCATTTCCTACTACTGAAACTCCCCATACCATACTAGGAAAACATATGCTCTCTGATAACCCCTATTACACTCTTCTCTAGGAGTGCATTGTTGTAGAAAGCTGTATTAGCAGCAATACCATTTATCTGCATGAAGAAAACATTTTATAGTCTCTCAAATTCCTTCCTTTCCTGTATCAGAAATTGCAAAGCACCACAGAAGCTGAGGTACAATACAGTTTATGCAGATCAAGGTCTGTTAGCAAATGAAAAGTATATTGGTTTGTAAGCAGAGCTTTTAACCTTGACAAAGGTCAAACAGAACAAACCCAGAAATAATGTTTTTATTCTTAAACAGAACCACAAATTTCTCATAACCATTTCCAGTGATCATCTTTTATTCTCTTATCATAGTTCATTTTGCTTGAAGGCCCAGATGGCTTCATGTCTAATTTTTATAAAACCTTTGGTCCGACAATTAGTACACACTTGGCTGCCACCTTCTCCCATAGTCATGAAAAAGGCCTTACTGAACAATTCTTCATTCGGGTGAAGATAATGTTGTTGCCCAAACCTGACAAAGATTCACAGCAGGGTGATAGCTATCGCCCCATTTCGCTTACTAATCTGGATGCCAAAATTCTGGTGAAAATAATGGCAATAAAATTGGGGAAAGTGTGGTACAGACTAGTCCATGATCAATAGTTTTCTTCAAGCTAGAGCTGACGCAACCTGTTTTTTGTTTGCTACATCTAGAACTGGCCATCTCCACCCTAAAGAATTAACAAGACTTTGTGATCCCTTAATTTATTGACACCTTTCCTGTCACATGACAAAGTGTCAGAACTTCCCAGCAGGTTATCAATCTCTACCACTAAATGGTAGTAGCATAACTCCTTCTCTCCTCCCTTCCATATCCTGAAATCAGCCAGGTACTCTAGCAAGACAGGAAGACTAATCCTCCTCAATACTGTTACCTCATGAAAGAGATTCGTGAAGCAGAGCATGATGAAGAGGGATGGGAGCCCTATGCCGGGGTTGCCCATACCTGCCAGACCCCTAAATGAAGTGACGAGACTACCCATACTTGGGATATATTTGGATCTGGTTGTTGTTCCCTACTGCGGTGGCCGGAGTGGATGAGCAGGTTGAGACACTAGCTCTGGTGTGTCCTCCTACCAGGTTATATGATGCTGTCCCACTGCTCATTGGAACCAATGCTCACATGTCCGAACGGCTAGAGGAACTGTGCCAGCAGAGACAAGGGAAACGGACTGGTTGGGCTCTGAGAATTCCAGCCTTGATCAAGAGAGCCTATGATCTGCAGAGGCAGACTGTCGAGGTGGACAGGGATGAGCCAGTGGGGATACTTATTTATTGAATTGTTTCGCCAGGAAAGATACACTGAGCAACATAATGCTTGTCTCACAGTACGTCCTGGGTGAAGGAGTAGTGGGATATACAGTAGTATCAATGACAAAATTGTACAGCAATACAGAGGTGTGATTAAATGCAGTAATAAAGAGGTACAATAAAATACAATACATACATTCAAGCATGATCAAGGAATATGTAACACAGTAAAAAGTACATCCATGTGGAAGGCATCCATATACAATACATGAGGAGCATAGATGATGCAGGTATACAAAGCATAATACATATGAATAATTAAGAGCAGTGCTGAGCCATGGGCCTAGGTGGATACTGCGGAAGAAGGATCCCGACTCTCTAGTGCTAGCAACGCTCAGTACACCATCCACAGAGAAGTTCATTTTAAGAAGGATGTGAAAAAATAAAATATTGTTGCTAGACGCCCCCCGGCGAAGGGAAGTTGCCAGAGGGGTTTTTGGTTAAACCCAGGATCCTACCTGCCCGAGCCCATGCCTATGCATGAGTGATGGTCCAGATTCGAAATGTGTTGGATCGAGAAGTCCATGTGAACAGGGGGTGTACCCTAGCTACAGTACACTGAGCAGACACTACAGTATTAGCCAGCAACAAGCATTCTGGTGGAAAGGAGGAGGTGGCCCCCGACCTATTTGACTTTGGTGATTCCCATTGTCTGCTGAATGGAAGACTCAGCTAGGAAACTTGCCCAGACAGACCAAGTGTTCTCGCTAAAAGAATGGGATGCGGATGCATCCATGATGTTGAGTATAACATTCGTGTGCATGATGACAGACCTTTCTGAGAGCGGTCCCAATCACTGCCCCAGCTGATATACGATGTTCGGAGGCACCTACAGGAGATGCTAGCTGCCGGTATTATTCAGGAATCAAGGAGTCTCTATGCATCCCCCATCATAGCTGTGCGCAAGAAGAATGGGTCCATGAGGATGTGTGTGGATTATCGGACCCTAAATTGGCGGACTATCCCAGATCAATACACCATGCCACGCATACAGGATGCCCTGGACGGCCCGAATGGGGGTCACTGGTTCTCATTACTGATCTCCGCAGCAGACAGAGATTGATGGAACATGCAGTGGAGACATGAACTTGCTGCAATGATTAGTGTATTTGTATGATGTCATAATTTTCAGATGCACGCTAGAGTAACATGAGACCAGACTGTTCCAACGTCCTCGATTGTTTGGAAAAATTCAGCCTCAAGTTACCCATAGACAAGTGCCAGTTTTTTCAAATGTCTCAGAAATATGTGGGACACATAGTGTCAGCTGAGGGGATACAGACGGACCCCAGTAAAGTGGAGTCTCTGACCACATGGCCCCAGCCTACCAACCTAAAAGAGCTGCAGCATTTTCTGGGGTTTTGCGGCTACTATCGCTGATTCATTAAGGACTATTCGAAGATAATCCAGCCGCTCCTTAATCTTACCCAAGGCTATCCTCCTACCAACCGCAGATACAAGAAGGGGTCCCTCAAAGAAGAAGATAAGGTATATTTTCGAACAGGGGAAACTTTTGGAACCCACTGGACTCCCAAGTGTGAGGCGGCATCCTTCGAAGTCATCTATCAGCTTACCCACGCCCCAGTCCTTGCATTTGTTGATCCCACCAAACCAAACATCCTGCACATGGATGACAGTCTGCAGGGGTTTGGAGCTGTACTATATCAAGAATATGAAGATGGCCTGAGATCTGTGGCCTTCGCCAGCCTCAGCTTGACACCTTCTGAGTGGAATTATCCTGTGCACAAGTTGGAGTTCCTCACTCTGAAGTGGGCCAGAGTCGATCAGTTTCATGAGTACCTCTATGGGGCCAAGATATTAGTAAAGACTGATAACAACCCTCTAACATATGTACAGACTTTAGCCAAGCTGGATGCCACTGGACACTGGTGGCTTTCTGCCCTGTCTACTTATGATTATGCAGTTGAATACTGCCTGGACTGAACCATATTGATGCTGACATCCTTTCACGGTGGCCAAGTTCAAAGACAATTGGGTGAGGCTGTCTGAACATTCTATTAAAGCACTGCGTCAAAAATTTGACAAAGATGAGCAACTATCTGCCGACACAGTGTGGACTGCCTGGTGGACTGTTTGGGCCCCCTCCCTCCGATACCTGCAGCTTATTGCCATTTATCTGCATTAGATATCAGTGCTTTGCCCCAGTTTGATAATAACAGTATTCAGTGGGCTCAATCCCAAGACCCCATGATTCGGCCTGCAGTTGATGCACTCCGGGTTGGGAAAGATATGTCCAAGTTACGTTCCACTGATCTACGAACTGCATTACTATTTAAGGAAGGCCCCCGACTGAAGCTACAAGACCAGTTACTCTATCGAGAGACAGTGCATCAGCCGGGTCAGTTAGACAAACAGCAATTGGTACTACCCACAGCCTTCAAGCAGTTGGTTCTGAGGTCCCTACACAACCACATGAGACGCCTTGGTATTGACCAGACCCTTGACTTAGTGTGGTCTACATTCTATTGGCCAAAAATGGGGGCAAATGTCGAGCATCATGTCAAAACTTGCAGTCGCTGCCTTCAACGGGAAGCTTTGCCCAATAAAGCTGCCCCACTTGTCAACATCGCTACCAGTGCCCCCATGGAGCTGGTCTGCATAGACTTCCTGTGTCTGGACCCTGATCAAAAGAACACTGGCAATGTACTGGTGGTAACTGATCACTTTACCCGATATGCACAAGCTTTCTTGACCAAGGATCAAAAGGTCCCTACGGTGGCCAATGTGCTAGTAGAAAAGTTCTTTGTCCACTATGGTGCACCCCAAGGTATCCATTCCAACCAAGAAAGAGACTTTGAAAGTAGACTAATCAAAGAAATGCTCTCTCCGTTGGGGTGCGAAAGTCCAGAATCACTCCCACTCCATATCACTCTCAGGGGATCCCCAGCCAGAATGCTTTAACAGAACCCTTCTGGACATGTTGGGCACTCTCCATCCTAAAGACAAGTCTAAGTGGAGTCAGCAGATTAGCACCTTGGTACACGCTTACTATTGCACCAAAAGTGATGCTCTCCCTATTGTCTTATGTTCAGGAGAGAAGCCCAGTTGCCTGTAGATGTTTGTTTTGGGGTATCCCTGGATGGGGTCTGAGCTGAGAACTATTTACAATATGTACAGAGACTGAAATATCAGTTGAACCATGCATACCAACTGGCTCAAACAATGGCTGCCAAAATGAAACCTTGCTAACAAGGAGAGTTATGATCAACGAGTAAAGGCCCAGGAGTTATTGCCCGGAGACAGAGTTCTATTGTGTAACTTGGGATTGCATGGCAAGCATTAAATTGCTGATAGGTGGCACCATCTTCCTAACGTAGTAGTTGGTAAATTGGATGATCTGTCGGTGTACAAAATTCGCCCTGAAACTGACTCTAAAGCTGTCAAGACCATGCACAGGAACCAGCTACTGCCCATCGGCCAAGTGATCATTGATGCTGAACTGACAAGTGATGCCTCACCTGGGCCAGTGACTCATGCTGCTGCTGCTAAGAAGAGACAGAGTTAACCTGCCCCAGTTGTTCCAGATGCAAGGCCTTCCCCCCGGCAGGCCCAGAATGATAGTGACTGTCAGTCTAACTCTGATGAAAGTGAGTGTGACAGTGCTTATTATCCTTCTTATGAACTGAGTCAGTTGTTCTGAGGAAACCCTATGCATAATTATGGGGACAAAGCTGGGCCTTCAGGACTGTGTAAACCCCCAGCTTCTTCCTTGGTACTAATGCCCCCCGAAAGTGAGGGCAGAGTATTACATCTGAAGTAGCAGATTCCTTGTGTCTAATGGAACTGTTTGAGTTACCTGAGGAAGAATCCATGTAGTAAATCTCCCTGGTGACATACAGACCCTGCAGAACAATACAACAGTATAGACAGCACTCCTCTTGTGCCGCAGTGTTCAATTATTCAAGAGTTCCCTCAGGATGAGCAACCTGGCCCTCCTCCGAAGAATGATGAGCAAAGTATTGTGATCACAGAATCTACAGAGCAAGGAGCTGACAATGTTCCCATTCTGGACATTTCAACCAGTGCAGAGGCACCCCTCATGACAGAAGAAGAGTCCAGTGCCAGTGTTGATTGCCAGAGCCTGTGTCTGTACCCCCCAGAAAGTCTGGACGAGCTGTCAAGCCAGTGCTATGCCTTCGTTATGACTCCCCTGGGAGGACAGTGGATTTGCCTCTCAATGTGGTTCACAAAGGTGTCTACGTTTCTCAGAGCTCACTACCCAAACTGAGCCTATCTGCCAACTCTAGGTTAATTGTTCTTCCCTCAGAACATGGTGAGCCTGCCCCATCTAGCCCCAAGTTAGCTGACAGGGGAGGGCCCCTATTACACTGTTCAATATGCAAGAAGTTATAACCTGAACCAATGTGTAATGTTGATAGTAGGTAAATCATAGTGGAATCAGTATTACATGTATAAAACATGCATCAGTATTGTCAATGTAGATATAGTATTGTGAAGTGTAGTAAAAATGTATAGTGATGTGATAAGTTTGCGTTTACTGATGCATCAGCTATTATTTGTGTAGTATACTAATGTCACATATATCTCGTATAGTATATTGCCTTTTCAATATTCTTGCGGTATAGACTTGACGCAGACGCCACGTTTTTCCAGGCAGGGAAGGGTGTAACCCCCCTACAAATGGGGGTTCCCCAAAATCTTCCTTTGGTGTGCCTAAATGCCCACTGCCAGGCTGGTGTCCTGTGTCTTAACCGTTTAAAAGCTACTGCATGTGAGTGCCTTTATAACTTCTGTGTCCTGTCTCTTTAAGAGCTGCCTATATTGCAGTGTATAATTAATCTGGGTGGGGGCTGAGTGTTTCTAAGCTCAAGTGCTGCCTGGGCTGCCAGATAACTGCTCCATTCTGCCATCGCTAATTGTGCAGAGTAAGCTCTATTAGAAGCTGTACTTATTTGCTGATTACCTGTTCTAACGACACAGAAGTTTGTCTAACCTGCCTTCTTTGCAGCATGGACATTTCTGTAAATCACCACCATCTTGGTTCTAGACTACCACTGTGGACCAGTCAGTACCTTTGGGGACCCTAAAATGGAGTCTGTCCCCAGGGGTCTTGTGGGAGTGAATTTCTGTAGGACTTGTAGTTTTTACATGTTGGCGCCTAAATGGACCTGGAGGGGGAGCCCTTGCTTTAACAGGCAGATGGATCAACCAACCGAACCCTTTTTGGAGGAGAAGGAAGTCCCAGTGCTGCCTGTGGCAGAAGTCAGTCTGAGAATGGAGTTGAGAGAGTGAACAGCTCGAGACATTCGAGCAGCTGCTCCTGCGTAGTCGTGCAGGAAACTGGTGGAAAAGCTGAGTATGGCCTGTCTGCCTGCTGTCCTTCAAAAGGGATCCTTAGAGTGCCTAAATAACCGGACTGTATCCAAACCAATTGTGACAAAAGCCACCGAATTATGACTGTACCGTTGCCTGAAGAAGACTGAAGATTTGCTGTACGTGATCGGCCTGTCAGGATGTCTGAATCACCACAGAGATCACGGTTTTGCTCAGGAAAGCTGAAACTGCAACTGGACTGTCATCCGACCTGTGGCATTGTGTTTTGTCTTACTATACATGTGCTGAATGCTGTCAGTGGGTCGCAATTTGGTTCCCCACTACCTCAGTGTGTCACGCTTGTTGGAAGCTACCTCCAGTACCAAATCGGACTGAATCTGAACTGTTCACCTGGCCTGGGCCCTGCCACCTTGGCCCAGCCAGCTACTCCAGATGCAGAGATCACCATCGACGAGAGATTCACCCGGGGATCAGCCCCATGCTCAACCATCTCGAACAGGAACCACACCTTGGTGATTCGTGGGGCCCTGCTTCTCCTGACATACCAGCTTGTCAACCAGCAGTCTCCATCTTGTCCCTCCTGTGTCTCATCGGGTAGCGTGAGTAAACCCTAGGAGCTGCCTGCAACAACAGCTAAATCAAAAGTGGTGTCATCTGATTCATTTGCTGTTTCCTTGTCACAAACTGAGTGTCCAGCCTCCGGATTACAAATTGTGTGTGGTTGTGCATGTTTCTTCTTTCCATCACAGGCCCCAACCAGCTGCAATGCCGGACTACCCCGGGCAATGAATTAGGCTAGCCCATCTTTGTTCCAACTGGGTACCCAGAGTGTGTGACTGTGAAGGGACTTTAAAGAGCATGCCTGATTGCCTGATTGAATCAATTACAGAACTAATCAGCCAAATTATGCCCCTCCCTTGTTCATTCCCCCTAAGTAAATCAGATCCAACTCATTTTGTATTTAACCTGACTGTGGTTCCATTTTTGTACCAGAAGCACTGTACTGTTGTTACCTGCTGTGTCTAACCTTATTTTACAAGGGTCTCAGGGTTGGACTGGTGGAACCAGCCCTGGTAGTAAGTGCAAACTGAGTGGGATTTGTGTGCTGATTAAGGGTTATTGTGACTGTCTTTTGTACATTGCTTAGGCCACTAGAGGGGAAATAGGGGGGTTACAGTGTCCCAGAGGACTGTACCCAGGTCAGCTACACTACCAATAACCCTGTCCTCTGGATGAAGGCACCCATTTTCCATACCAAGGCCTCTTAATCTGAACCTAGCCATGCAGACAGGGGTAGTAGCCCGTTGGGGCTCCTTTATGAATTCATGACTGTGTATAATGGCAAACAGGGCTAACTACTCAGAAATATCATACAGCCATGATAATGGGGTGGCAACAAAAATTGATTCTCGGCACTGGCTGGATGATCCCATCCCAGCTTATTCAGAATGGCCTGACAAAATATTGTCGGTCTTCAGAATGCAAAAAAATAATTGCAAGCACCAACAGTTGGTTTAGCAGAGATGGGAAAATCTACAAGTGCTTCTTTCCCTCAGCACACCTCCAGCAGCAGGAAATCAATAAGGTGATAAAGTACAGTAGTAACACCACAAACTTGTAAGGTATTAAGAGGATTTTTAAAGATGCACAGTTTGGGAGCACGTCAATTCGCTCCCATCAATTCATTCCCCGACAACTCGCTCCCGACCATTTGCCCCTGTCAAATTCGCTCCCGGTACAACTCGCTCCACGTCATTTAGCTCCTGACTAAACATTAACATTAGTGGAGCAACTGTCTTGTTTTATGCCCACATTTCTATGATTGTTACTATTATTTACCCAGTCTAAGTTATGAAGTATAAACCCTTAGAGGGAGCACGTCGGTTTCTGTTACAGTCTAAGTTATGAAGTTAAAAGTTATTCCTCATATTCCAGTGGGACTCAGGATAAAATCTTTAAAATTGAATGGCTTGAGGCAGCTATCGTTTGTTCCAAAAAGAGCAAGGGAAAGGACAGACCGCTGAGGTAAGGCAAGAAAACCTTTTACAGATCATAAATATCTCAGACTATACGCTTTCAGAAAATCAACAATCAGCCAGATGCCAAAAAATAGAGCAGGATGGAGAGCTTGGCTTCTGCAACACTTAGCCAAGGAAGATGCTGTTGCAGATTTGTCTGGAACAAATAAAGTACCCTCCCAAAATGTCCAGGTATCTTGCCCCTTTTCCTCAATGGCAGGATTTTGGGCAAATAAGACTGAGACCGTACAAACTGTAAAACAGCTGGAACAACAGCTGCCATGGTCCACGGAGCGAGTGCTTTTAGCAGTAGGGTGGAAAAAAGATGCTCAATGGAAAGGGCTGAGATGCAGGACCGGTTCCAACAGCTGCATAAATAATGTCCTCTGACCGGAGTATTTGGGCCTTCAGATCTTAATGCAGTAATAATACTCCACGGTCACACTACAGTTACAGGTGGCTAAATAAGAACTGTAAATAAGCGATGCCGGTAAAGGGAACAAAATGACCGGGAATGAGAGAGTGAGGAGTGAATTGACACGGAAGCCAATCATCGAGAGTGTATTTACACGGCGCGAATTGACGGGAGCGAATTGTCATAGCCCCCCCCCCCCACAGTTTGCACTATTTGTATTAGCATTATAATCTGTTTAGAACATGCTTGAATTAGACTGGTATCGGATTACTGACACAGGAGCGTACTGTACTTATATTTGTTCTTGTCTATGTAAATAATTTTATGCAGTGCTTTTCATTTTGTTCAAATGTGATGTCTTGTATGTTAAATCTGAAATACTCAATACAATTTACCAATTAAAAAAACATCATATTTCTTTCTCTCTATGCAGTTAGCCACTGCGAGCAATTTTGAAAATCAATTGTAGAAATGAAAGAGAAAATGTGATTCTTGCCGGGACTCAAACCCAGGGACCTGGCCAGTCCCTGGGTTTGAGTCCCAGTAGGAGTCACACTTTTCCTTTCATTTTTACAACTCGATTTTCCGATTAAAAAAAGAAATGATAGTTTGAAAGCTACATCTTTTAAACTGTTATTTTTTTAATGAATGCTTGGATTCCAATAAACATGAATAGATCATAACAATACAGCTCTCAAACATAGATATTTTATATAGGTCTATACATGTTCCTTTAAGATGTTAAAAATAACAGTATTTAAAACATTTTTTGAACCATTTTATGTTTTTATACACTGATATATAAAAGACTTAGTAACATCATATATCAATATATTAACTAAGTCTAAGCTTTCAAAAAAGATTACGATTTAGCCACAATGGTTCCAGAGTTATCGCTTTTAAATTAAGTGTCTTTTGAAACTTCTAACTTTAGAATCGTTAGGCATGAAGCCTATTTATTTTTAATAGAAAGCTTGGTGTCACGTTGCTCAGAATCAGTCCTGTTTATGCAGTTTTTATGTGTATTGATACTACTTAAAACTGTATTAATATAATTTTATTTTTGTATTGATACAAAAATTATATGATGGTTTAAAAACTTTTTATTAAATTTAATGTTTACTTATTCTGAATTCTGGTAATACCACATTATTTAAAGGAACTCTGTCAACCCCTATGCCTCAGAATTATGTGGTTCGGAAAATGCATGTTCTGATTGCACACGCTAGCAGAATATGCTGCTGCGGCTGATAGTTTGAGACTGATACCCTTTTTCAATAATTTCACATAAAGCTAAAAGCTGCAAGGTCTGCTCCAATGTAGTGCGCCAGCCATGGAAGCACAGTCACTTCTCCAAATGGTGCCGAAGCACTCGGAGGCTCATGCACACCTCCCAATACCTGAGTTCAGCCAGAAATATTATTTGAGAGGGTCAGGAAAGTGGAACTCGTGAAAGTGGCTCTTATTTGTAAACGAGGGCTCTAACTTACAAATAATCATGGTCAGAAAGCTTAGCTGTGTTACTGGGCATGCGGTTATACATATGCAGATCCCCAGGCATATGCATACGTATAAGCACATGCCCAGTATCGTGAGAGGCGTGCAATAGCCTCCGGGCACTTTGGTGACGTCTGGAGATGTGACTGCGCTTCTGCAGCCGCTGCACTACATTGGAGCAGACCACACCCCCAGAACAGCATATCTCTCACCCCAATATCCCTCCATTCTACTTCAGAACCATCTCCCCAAAGAAACACTCAAGCTCCTCCTGAGCCTCACCAACAAGGGTAGCACCAGTAGCGATGGTCTCTCACCACACTTCCTCAAAATCGTGGCTCATGCTGTTGCCAGACCCTTCACCATGGTCTTCAATCTCTCCCTTACCACCGCCTCAATCCCTCAGTATGGAAACAGGCTAGGGTCATCCCAGTCTTTAAATCCAAACACCCTAGTACCATGGACAGCTACCGCCCAATATCCATCCTCTCCTCTAAGCAAATTGCTGGAAAAGATTGTTCCCCACCAAGTCACAGACTATGTGACAAAATATAAACTCCTCTGCCCCTCAGCACAGTTTCAGAAAAGGCTACCAGCACCACTATGGCCCTGGCTGTTTCTCTGGCCATGTCCTCTGAAACATGGATGATGGAAAGCTTATTGGAGCTGTCTTTGTGGACCTCTCCAAAGCATTCAACCTGGTGAACCACAATACTCTCCTTGCCAAACTTGGTTTCCTTGGTTTGTCCCCTGCCACTGGACTGGTTCCACAACTACCTCTCTGGCCACACCCAAATGGCTTGTGTGGGAGGTAATATCATCCTCTGTATTGACTGTCTCCACTGGGTGTCCACCAAAGATCTATACTGGGGATCGTTCTTTTCTGCCTTCTGTAACTCTTTCCCCAAGACTGTCTCTCCTGCCACTCCTTACTATATGTAGCCAATCTTATCCTCTACCAGAGTGATACATCCCTGACCAACCTCTCCATTTCCCTCACCTCCAACTACAGTAAGGCCTACAATTGGTTCACTGCAAACCAATTGCTGGTTAACGCCAGAAAGACAAAGGCAATGCTCTTTGGCTCCAAGTCCACGCTTAGTCAAACTAACAGCACTCTCAGCATCTTATCTCCCTGATGGTTCACCCCTAGAATCCATTAATTCCTTCAAATACCAGGGCATCACCCTCAACCCCACCCTTACTTTCTTCAACCATATTGAGATCCTAATCCGCCGCATAAATCAGAAACTGGGGATCCGCTTCTGTCTTATCAATTACCTCACTCCAAAAGCCCAGCTCACCCTTGCCCAATGTAACCTAGAAAATAGACTTTGATGGCAGATGAGGACCGCTTGGCCCACCCAGTCTGCCCATTTCCCTACCTACTGGAAAACTGCAGATCCTAGTTAACCAACAACCTACTTCCTCCTACCCCCCAACTATAATTGCCTTATGGCTGCCCCATGCATTCTTGAATTTCCCCACTGTTTTGACCCCACAACCTCCTCCTTGAAGGCGGTTCCGTGTCCACCACCCTCTCCGTGAAAAATATTTCCTCATGTTGCCCTGAGCCATCCCCTCTATCTTTAAATTGTGCCCCTTGTTCTTGCACATCTTTTTCTAAAGATGCTGCCTTCTTGGACTTTGTTGATTCCCTTGAGGTACTTGAAAGTTTCTATCATGTCCCCACCTCCTCCTTTCCTCAAGGGTATACTTATTAAGCTCTCTTAGTTTCTCTTCGTATGCAGACCCTGCATTATTTTAGTTGCCCTCCTCTTGACTGCCTCTATCCTGCCTATGTCTTTGCAGAGATGGGGTCTCCGAAACTGCATGCAGTACTCTAGATGGGGTCTCACCAACTGTCTGTACAGAAGGATAACAACTTCCTGTTTTCTACTGGTGATGCCTCTCCCTATGCATCCCAGTATCCCTCCAACACTCCTTATTGCCTGCTCACATTGCTTAACTACCTTAGGGTCATCTGATATGACTACCCCCAGGTCCCTTTCCATTTTTGTTGTTGTTAATACCCCCCCCCATAATGCATACTCTTCCCCTGGGTTTTTGTTTCCCAGGTGCATTATTTTGCACTTCTTTGCATTGAATTTAAGCTGCCATACTTTTGACCATTTCTCCAATCTTGCAAAGTCCCTTCTCATCCTTTCCACCCCCTTGTGTATCAGCTCTGTTGCAGATCTTTGTGCCATCTGCAAAGAAGCATACTTTTCCTTCTAGACCCTACGCAATGTCTCCTATAAAGACATTAAAGAGGACTGGTCCTAGTACTGAACCCTGCGGTACCCCACTAGTAACCCCCCTTTCTTCAGAGTGAGTTCCATTTACCATTACTTTCTGTGTCCTGTTGTGCAGCCAATTTGTTACCCAGGCTACCACCCTGCGACCAGTTCCCAGGCTGGCTAACTTGCTTATTAATCTTTTGTGTGGGACTGTGTCAAAAGCATTGCTAAAGTCTATGTAGACCATATCCACAGCCCCTCCCTGGTCTACTACTTTGGTCACCCAGTTAAAGAAATCTATTAGATTCGTCTGACATGACCTTCCTGCTGTGAATCCATGCTGTCTTGGGTGCTGTGCCCTGCTGGCCTCTAGGTACTCAACAATTCTTTTTTTTACAAGTGATTCCATCATTTTCCCTACCACTGAGGTCAAACGAACAGGTCTGTAGTTTCCTGCCTCTGCCTTGCTCCCACTCTTGTGAAGGGGAATCACATCCGCCCTCCTCCAGTCCTCAGGAACCACCCCATCCTCCCATGATTTGTTAAAAAAGGTAGTCAGTGGTGTTACTAGGTCTCCCCTTAGTTCTTTTAGAATTCTGGGGTGAATCCCACCAGGCCCCATTGCTTTGTCCACTTTGAGTTTTGGGAGTTCTTTCAGGACCCTTTCTTCTGTGAATGGACTGGTGTCGACACCTTCCCAGAGTACTTCTATTGTTTGGTTTAGGTAACTCCTTTACTTCTTCTCCTCCTCCTACTGGATTGCTGCTCCCCATCTCCTCTCACACCTCCTCCACAAACCTGTTAAGATTAAACACCACTATAACAATATCTGACAATCTTCTCTCCTGGTCGCACTGCACCCACCACTGCACCGTTATCAGACCCTTGGCTGGCTCACCCCTCAAGCTAGACATAGCTACCTCATGGTTTGTACCAGTGACAAGGCCATATGAAATCATGTTACTTCTCTCCCCCTCCTTCGCCTAAGATGTTTAACCGTGACCTCCGCTATTCTCTGCAAGCCCCATGTTGGACAGCCTACTAGCCTCCACTTGCATGGGCCAGAGGGCATTCTCGTCTGCAGCCCCAACCCTTTGGAACAGCCTGCCCTCCCTGAGAGCCCTTGACTCCCATGGCATTTCTACTCTCTCTTCAGGTCGCACCTACTGTCCACTGCCACCTGCTCTTGTTCCCTTGGCTGATCTCATCATGTAACCATTACTCTCTCCTCCATCCCTCCTTGGGCATAACCCACTACAACCTTACTCTATTCTTGATAGTTTAAAGTTTACTGAAGGTAAAGTGGTACTCATACCTTCTTGCAGCTCGCTTTTGAAGACTAAGCAGACAAGCATACGGGGAGTTTAAATGTTGATTACACATCATGTTCTCACACGCTAATGCAGCTTTCAGGGACAATAAGATTTCAACAATCACCAAATGAAGCCTCCAAGGACAACTGCAGGGCCTAGTATGAAGTGTGAAAACAGACTAAGGCAGTTGCATGCATCTCTAACAGCTACATGAAAAGAGTTGTCTGTTGACATGGAAACAAAACTTAGAAGCTATGAGGGCGTAGTTTTCCTTTAGGTTGAGAACTGGGATAGAGGAGGAGAGATATATAAGGAGAGTGAGGTTGATCCAGAGGGTTAGGAAATGATCAGAGAAAGCAGACTATTCCAAAAGGTTTGGTATTTAGAGACAAAAGAAATCATTAGAAGAACAGAGCGAATAGGAGGAAGGAATGGAGTGGGAGGAGAGCTTACAGGTAGGAGGAATGGAAGAGACAGTATTTAGTAAGACAGAAGGAGCAGTGGAAGAGATCTTGAGACGTAAATGAAGGGTGAATGAGGTTAAATTAGAGGGAGCAGCTATGGGTAGCAGGTGGCTGTTTAGAGTAAAAAAGAAGGAGGAGTGGAAAAGGGGGTTCAGTCAGGCCAGGATGGATTTGGCATCAGTACTGTAAACTATATCAGCACAGTCAAACGCTAGAAAAAAATTCATGAGGTGTGATCCTTTTGTTTTTGACTCTAAAGGAAGGTGTGGGAAGGGGAGTGGTGATTGTGTAGCTTTAAATCCTTATAACTGTATGTGAGTAGGTTCATTGATTCTGTGGCTCCTGTAAGTGACTGTAATACAGTCAAGAACTCAATCTGTTGAAGAAGCTTGCATACAGTAGGTGTGCCTTGAGCAAGTCACTTGTCCCCACCGTGCTCCTGGGATGCACACTGAAATTAGTTTCAGCTCAGTATGCTTCCCTCAGCTAAAAAGTCTAAAATACTATAACCTAAAAAATAAATATCTATCTATATATATATATATATATATATATATATATAATAAATGGGAAAAATGTTTTAGCTAGAGAGGGTTGCTAGGCAACTATAGGAAACACTGAGGAGTCAGAGATGTCTCATTTTTCACTAAAGCCTAACAAGAGGTATACTAGACTAGGGAAGTAATTACAGAGATTTCAGGGAATAGCAAAGTCTGAGAATCTTAGTACCTAGAATAACACAGGATTCCTAGAATTTACCATTGAGCAGGAGGCCAGAGAAACTCACAGTATTCTTTAAAATGAATGACAGGTTTTACTTTTTGCATTCAAAACTGGTCAGTCCTGAGACAGGATAGGTCCTTTGGCCTATTACAAAATGGGAACTGAAATGAGATAATGACCTCGTAGAGAGGGTTCCAGGGTAGGTGACCTACATAGATACATAGACATTGATTGCAAATAAAGCCCTAGTGACCTGTCTTACCTAACTACCCACTCTGCCCTAATGACTGTCCTGCCTCTTGAATTCTGCCCCACCCTCACCAACTACAGCCATATGCCTGTCCTATCCCTCCCCCCTTAAAACTGCTCACTGATTTGGACCTGTAGCATGTTCCACTTGACCCTACTCTTTCAGTATAGAGGGGTTTACAGGTACGGACATCTTTTCTGATTCGCTCTTCTACCACTTTCAGGGATGTGTTCCTGTGCTAACTGTTATAAGAGGAAGAGGAAAGGGGAGGGGCTAAGAAACAAGGGATATAATTTTGCATTTTGCTAAGCCACTGGCACTCAGAAAGCTTGGAGATTTTGTTGAGAACTAAAGCTGCCAACCCAGTATGAGAAGGCAATCTGTAACACAGAGATACTGCATGAACCATGAGCGTGCTATACCTGACAGACCTTCTGTAAGTACCTCCAAATTAAGTTATTATTTTTGCTAATAACTACAAACTTAGATTAATCAGGTTTTACCAGAGTAAGCTGCATATTTGAGGAGAACACTGTGTCTTTATCAAGCGTTCTGCAGGTACTGGAGTTTGCAGTACAGAGGGACAGTATGTAGACAACTGAAGGTGTGCAGCCACAGTAGACAAGGGCACACAGAGGCATAAGAAAGGCCTCATGATTGGTGGCAAAAAGCAGGTAATGTGACAGAAAGGGAATGGCTACTGAAAAGCTCCATTATGTATCATAACGCTGCTGTCAGCCCTACCTTTAAGGGAGTGAAAGGCACTTAAAAAGATGTTCCACTGCTGCATTCTCATTTTGTACTCCTTATGGCTTATTGTTTTACATTTATTTAGAAAGTACATGGGAATGTGGACAATGTCCTTCAAAATGTGGGACACAGTTCAAGACTGAGCTACATTTTCAGAACACTCTAGAAATGAATGTTTTGTTTGTGCAGTGCTGAACTTTGATTTAGCTTAATGGATTGCAATAAAGTTCTGCTTCAAGGTCTCAGTTTATGGTGTGAAGTAGTACTTTGTGGATGGCACCTTTCCATGTGGGACTGGGCAAACCTGAGAGGTAAAATGAAGGACATCCCTCATAATGAGGGACAGTTGAGAAGTGTGAGTGGAATCCTGATTGTATCAAGTTTGGTGGCTGAAGCACCAGGACGTCAAATAATGGTTACCCAGCTCCAACCAGTAGACAACACTGCCTTACGTTTGTTAACATAAAAACATAGAATTTGATGGCAGATAAGGGGTGCTTGGCCCACCTAGTCCACCCATTTGTCCCTGCCTGTACTGTCACCGCAGACCCTACTTGATCTCCAGCTCCCACCCCCTCCTCTGCTTCTCAGCAAAGATTCCGTTGTGCCTGCCCCATGCATGTTTGAAGCCCACCACTGTTTTCACCCACTAACTCTGCTGGAAGACTGTTCCAGGCATCTACCATTCTCTCAGAGAAGTAGTACTTCCTCACATGTCTCCTAAGTCGTCTCTCTTTCCAGCGCCATTGCATGACCCCATGTTCTTCTACATCTTTTCCTCTGAAAAATACTCCTCCTGTACCTTGCTCAACCCAGTGAGGTATTTGTAGGTCTCATCATGTCCCCCCTCCCACCTCTCTTCAGGGAGTACATATGGAGGTCCCTCAGTCTCTCCTCATAGGGCTTTGATGCAGCCCCTGCACAATTTTAGTTGCTGCCTTCCTCTGACAGCCTCCATTCTGTTTATGTCCTATCTGAGATGCAGTCTCCAGAACCGAAACAGTACTCCATGTGGGGCCTCACCACTATCTATGCAGTGGCACCACCATCTCCTCCTTCTGCTTGCAGTACTCCTCCTTTGCACCCCAGCATCACACTGGCTCTACTCTACTGACTTGTCCCACAGACTTGCCAACTTGAGGTCATCAGATATGATTACTCAAAGGTCCTTTCCTGCTTGGTGACTGTGAATACCTTTCTCTCTTGTATACCCTGTCTCTGGGTTTCTGTGCCCCAGGTGCATGATTTGAACCTTTTGCATTAAAACCCAGCTGCCATACCCTGACCATTCCTCAAATTTTCTCAAGTTTCTGCACATTCTCTCAACCGCCGCTGCGGTGTCTACTTTACTGCATATTTTGGCATCTTCTGCAAAGAGGAATACCTTCCCTTCCAGCTCATTTGCAATGTCACTTATAACGATATTAAGGAGGACTGGTCCCAGTACTGAGCCCTGGAGTACCATTCTGGTCACCCTCCTTTCCCCTGAGTGAGTCCTGTTCATCACCACTTTCTGCCACCTATCTTTTAACCAATTTCTTACCCAGTTTACCACACTAG
This sequence comes from Neoceratodus forsteri, assembly GCA_016271365.2. Lineage (NCBI taxonomy): Eukaryota > Metazoa > Chordata > Ceratodontiformes > Ceratodontidae > Neoceratodus > Neoceratodus forsteri. The sequence continues at coordinate 58,039,049 of JADMNL010000026.1, read as the reverse complement.
GACCCACCCCTAAGCTGCTCAGTTTCCTTATAATCCTCCAATGTGGTAAGTGTGAAGGCCTTGCAAAAGTCTAAGTAGGGTATGTCCACCGTCCCACCTTGATTTATTTCCCTGGCTACCCAGTGAAAGAAACCTATCAGGTTTGTCAGACATGACCTCCCCCCACCACTGTGAATCTGAGCTGCCTTGGTTGTTGTAGTTGTAGGCCACTTGATTTAAAGTACTCCACAATCCTATCCTTTAAGAACTGATTCCATTAACTTCCCCATCACTGGTGTCAAACTGATTGGCCTATAGTTGCCAGCATGCTCTTTGCTACCGCTTTTGTGATGCAGGACTACATCTTCCCTCCTCCAGTCCTCTGGAACCACTCTCGTTTCCAGTGGGTTGCTGAATAGGGCTGTCAGAGGTGCAGCCATCACCTCCCTGAACTCTCTCTCAACACTCTTGGATGTACCGTGTCTGGCCCCATAGCTATGTCCACTTTCAGATTTGCAAGTCCTTTCAGGACTCTCTCTCCACTGTAAATGGACTTGTGTCTACCATTCTCCCTCCCGCCAGTGTTTCTGCTTTTTATGTGGTCCTTCCTCTGTGAAGACTGAACTCCTATGGGCTCCTATGTTGGCATGGGAGCTCAAAGCACTGAATTTTATCAGATGAGATGAAAATGGTATTTAAGGATTTTATTTACATATTTATTTATCAAATTAATTACTACTGATCGATTTCATTGTTTACAATTATTTAGGCAGGATAGGCCCACTGAGGTGGAATGTCTCATTTTCTGGGGCATCCTGTTGATGACAACAGATGCATAAAATAAAAAAATAGAATATTGACCCACTTACTCAACAAGATAATGTCAAACACCTTTTTCATTATTTTTTAAGAGCAGGTGATAGGCCATCACATAAATACCCAAAGTTTCACAAAACAAATTTGGTCTTGCGAGAGTTCTCCAGTGGATGCATCAAAGACACCACTGAAAATGCTCAAAAGTCACATGGGGGTCAGTGGCTCTGATGGGATTCAAATCTGGGTCTGTTGGTTCATACTTCAATATTCTAACCATTAGATCACACACTACCTTGACGTATCTCAGACCGTGTTGAATAAAACTGGGGATTACATACAACAATGTACTTCGTGCACTGCAAAATCTGCCAATGTCAGAGGTATACTGAAGGCTTAAGGGCTAAAGCAAATTTTTTATTAAAATACTCCCAACAAATTTTAAATTTGCACTGCAGTCAAGCTGAACAAAATGATATATGAGATGCCCGACCTTCAAACAGAATTGTGCCTATCGTGTTCAAGCAAAAAAATGTTAGTGTACGGATCAGTATCTTACAGGTCGCATAACAATTAATTCAGCAGAGTGCCTGCCTTTGATCAGCCCTGTCACACTGTTGTACGATTTTATGTTTGCATGAAAGTGCTCAAGAACCACGCTTTTGTGACCTACACAAAATCTCATATTCTCCAGTTTATTTAATGCTGCTCTGTACTAATTCCTATACCAAGCACGTCATCATGTGGCCATTAGCCATGTATTCTTTCATATCACCACAGCATGACTGCACTCTCCTGGATGAACCTATCAACGTATTCATCACCCCCATGTTTTTTTCTGTTCAACGTGAAATACAAGAGAACTAACTGAACGTCTCATCTGCAGTTGATCCAAGTACCCCCTCGCAAACAAGGTGAAAATTTCAAGAGGTCCTGTGACAACCACCAAACATTTGAAACTAAGTAAATACTGAGCTAGTATCTCCATCCCCTTTAAAGCAGCAGTGCATGTTACAGTATAAAGTCTGAGCCTCTACCTTTTTATTCCAGTTTAGATTGCCCTTTTCACCCATCTTGTATAGTGACCCCTTTTTCCTTGTTTTAAATCTCCGTTAGCATTTTTGTAGATTTCTAAAAAGTCTTTGTTTAACATTACTTTCTTCTGATTAAGATAAACTAGCATGCAACAGACATTACTCCCAAATTTTATGGGACTAGGGGCTCGATTTTGAAAGTGAGAAATTTGGTGCAAGGTGCCTAGGCCAAAAGGATTTCATGCAAGTGGCATCATGCACCAAAGTTTGCGGTAATCTCAATTTTTGAATGCAGGCTGCGTCAAAATCAGGATGCCTTGTACCAAAGCCACTCTGCACCATCCTTGTGGCAGAAGTACCATTGTCCCAGGTCACAAGGGGGCTTGCGCCATGGCGGGGCTGCGACATCCCCTTATTTGGGATTTTAGAAGCCTCACCATGGTCACAAGAAGGGGTTGAATTTAGACCAGCCAGGACCTGGTCTAAGGGGCCCTGCACAACTGCCTTGGAGGGTGGTGACTTGGGGGGCCTGGAAGTTGGAGGTCGGGGGCAGAGGGAGCAGAGGGGGTGCCATGGGGTGACAGGGCACAGCAGCAGTTTGATGGTTCTGAGGTGGCACCCAGCAAAGGTGCCATGCTGTGCAGGACAGAGCCGATCAGCCTGGGTAGAGGGGGTGGCCTGGATGCACCATGATCCAGATTCAGGTGGCAACTGCCCTAGATGAGCAACAGTCCCCTACATATGGCAGATGGCAGTGGCTGCAGGTTGGGGGTGCAGTTGGTGGATTGGTATGTTCCCTGGGCACCGTGACATTCTCCTGATTCACACACCCCCATGTGGTGGCAGGCTGATGCCTGACTATACTGCCAGGGACTGCTGAAACCTGGGGCAGGTGCCAGGGCTGTTGAAACCTGGGGTCCAAGTCATGGTGCATCCATGTCACCCCCTCTACCTGGGCTGATCAGCTGTGTCCTACAGAGCATGGCAACTCTACCGGTTGCCACTTAAGAACACTCACACTGCCACTGTGCCCTCATCACCCCCTGTGGCACCCCCACTGCTCCTACTGCCCCAGTTCCCAACTTCCAGGCATATTAACACCACTCCACCTTGCAGTTCCTCTAGGGTTGTGGCAGGTGGGCTGGACTTGATGGGACCCACCATTAAACCCCTCAGGTGCGCAACCCTGTGGCTGTGGCAACTCTTGGGACTTTGGCACAAGGACCCCCAGTTTTCTAGGATAGGGTGCAGGGTCCCTGATGCACCCAGAGTTTGTCGTAGCCGTAGATCAGTGCACCTTGCACCTATCTAAAGACTGATAGAAAATCAAGCCCTAGGTGTTTAACAACAGCTAAGAATACTAATGAAAACCTGGACATAACCATATTAAAAAGTGTGCTCCTTTTCTTTATTTGACATCTAGGGAAAAAAAACACACAAAGTAGACTTAAAACCCAGGTGCTGTCCAGGGCCAAGCACCATGGCTGGAGGAAGGACAGACCGTCATTGTGCATGTTGGCACAAATAACATACACAGCACAAGGCTTGATGACATGAGGTGGTCTTTCATAGAACTGATGAGGAAGCATAGAAGGCCAATTATTCTCACTTGCATGCAGACGGATATCAAAAGCGCATTGGGCAAAACGGGTGAACTCGAGGGGGCCTAATGTACTTTGATGGCCAGGACTTAGGGCCCAATCTACAAAAGGGCTCAGAAGGGCCTCTGCATCTGCATTGTGGTGCATAGGGAGACTGCAGGTGTGCAGAGGTTTTGCACTGCACATGCTGTGACCTGCACATATCCACAGCCCAAAACGTGCCCCCATGCAGGCTTGTTCCAACCTGATCCATGCCATTATGAGGCTGACTGGGTCAGAGGTAGGCACAGGGGGAGACACACAAATGCACAATCTACAAGGCAGTATCTATACCAGGGAAGTATCCATCCAGGGAGGAGGAGCAGAGGGCAGCAGCATTACATAAGGTGGTACTCTGCAATAAAGTCAGCCCTTTGCTCAAGTCTTCCCTGGCCTTCCCTGAACCCTCCTGGGGTCCTTTTAACCCCCAGTACCTTTTGCTCCTAGCCCTCCTAACTAGTGCAGTATGGAGGGCTTGGGGTCTTGAAAAAATACAAAAAATAAAAAAGGACCTTTAAGAGTAGCATAAGGACTACTATATCCCCCAATACCCTGCTCAGCATGAAGCAGAGAATCTACTGTCAAGCCAACATGGCACTGGATGTCCGATGTGTAGGCCCCCTCTGTCCCACCACCCTCCATTACACATGTAAAGCAGGCGGACTGGGGATTGTGGATGCTGCCACATGTGCGGCACTCCATGAGCACCGAGCTCCATGGGCCCGATATACAGTATATTTTTAATATGTATCAAGGTCATTTTTGGGGATCAGCCCATAAGTGGCACTCATGTAATTACACCTGCTGGGGAACAGAGAATGAATAAAGCACCGGATTAGAGGGATATGCACTATTCTGAAGGGATAGGTTTGACAAAAAGGGGTTGGATGGCTCTCTCCATAAGCAATGGAGTCACTTGTGAGGTATCCCGTGTGGTGGGCGCATGGGGAAGGGCGCCATCTGTAATGGCGACTCCTTCCCAGTACAATCCCTCACGGTGATGGAAGGGTAGGGTGACCAGATGAGGGGTGGGCAAACTGGGTGACAGGATGTCGCTATGTGTATGTGTGCATGGGGGTGAGCATAGGCTGGGAGGGGCAGAGGAGCTGTAGGGGGTGGCACTGTGGTGGACTGCCGAGCTGCGTTGTGGTAACAGGGGTTGGCTTGTGGTTGGGGTGGGGGAGGTACCGGGTTCGAGTCTGGTGGTTTATGGTTCTGAGCTACAAATCTGGTGACATCCAGCAGATCAGACCTGGGTTTGAATCCCACAGCTTCCACTTGCATACTGTGTGACCCTGAGCAAGTCACTTAACTTCCCTGTGCTCCCAGGTCGCTCCTGTAAAAAAGCTTTCAGCTTAGTGTGCTACTCCTGGTTAAACAACTAAATAATAATAATATTGCGCCCGGCCCGAACCTTTATTTTTTAATGCTTTCACCCCACGCGACATACACCCCCCTGAAGTTGGGAATCCTTTAGTAGAGGGTTGTGTGTGGCAAAGCCCCTTGTGAGGTGGGGTGGGGGCACAGCCTCCCCACAGAAAGCATTAAAAGACACATCCCGCCACTGTTGTCCTGTGCGCCGAGGGTGTCAGAGTGCCAAAAATGTTTTCGGCACTCTGGGCGATAACGGTGATCACCTTTAGGCTTTCACAATTATCACATAGAATCTCACTATGGAGGATGAGGAGGACATCGGGGAAGGGTCAAACAGTGTCACAGAGTCTATGTGTGTTGAGTTAAAGCAGCAGTGCAATGAAACTGGGCAAAAAATGTGTACCTTGTTTTTATTTCCACTATAAAAGATTCTTGCCATCTTCCAGTTTTATTTGGTGGTAGAATGTCCTAGTTGCACCAAAATCTAAGCATTTTATAAATGTTTTAAATTACTTTTTTTCCCTCAAGAAATAAAAAGATGGTCGCTACATATGGCCTAGACAGAACACTGAAAACCTGATCAGGTTTAGGGTCGAGAAAATAAGAACTTATGTGCATAGAGTAGGCAGTACCTACAAAAGTTAATCTGACATGTATGTCAATATTTTTATTAACTGTAGCTGACACTAGGTTTTTTACATGGGGGGGAACAACATTTTTTGTTGCACTGTTGCTTCAAGAAAAAGGAAAGGTTGGGACTTCTGGTTGGGACACCATTTACATGGCAGCTTGAGGCTTGAGCTCCGACCCGGCTAAAATATAATTGGGAGACATCGCATGCTTAATCGTACCATCCAGACTCAGAAACGGCACATTACAGACTTCTTAATGCTGCCTAAACAGAAGTGGAAAGATAATATGCTAAACGATACAGGGAAGCAACAGAAGTTAATAACAGACCTGAACCACCAGGCCCTGGCGTGCTCACGCATGGAGCAAACACTGACAAATACGTCAGAGAAGGAATCGCAGGAGTTAGAGTGCACAATAACTTCAAAACAACTATGTCAAACACTGCAGCAAATTAACAAGACACTTCAGAGATTGGAAACGAAAGTCTCAGATCAATGTAGAGCTTAGTTCCCTAACACAGAGAACGGGGACTTGGAAATGGTGGTCACAGACTATACAGCCACAACCGACGTCCACAACTGAGCCTTATTAGAGCTACATTATTGTACCAACGTCTTAGAACAGAGATTGGAGGATTTGGAAAATCACACTCGAAGGAATAATCTCAGAGTGCACAGTCTTCCTGAGGGGATGGAGACGGGAGACATGGTTAAGTATATGGACTCTTTCCTACATGAGATATTAAACCTCCCTCCAGATAAAAACTTAAAACTCATAAGGGCGCATCGCTCTTTAATCCCCAGACCAAGAGACCCTAAAGCCAAGCCACAGTTCATAGTCATGGCATTCCTAGATTTCTGGACAAAGGAGGAGATCCTTTCCTTGGCGGGGGCACAAAAAATTATTTATTTTGGTGACGTCCATCTGTTTTTTGAGCAAGACTATACCCCTCAGTTGCTGGCAAGGCGAAGACAAGTTTTGATGGTGGTGAAAATGTTACAGCAGAAAGAACAAAGGGCGTTCATTGAATACCCAGCCTGCCTCAAAATACTCACCGACAAGGGCCCACTAAGGTATCAGGAACTTAAGGATGCAGAGGCCTACCTGAAACAGTTCGGTATTGCACTGCCAGATTTAGGCACGATGCAAAGGCTACAACAGTTGACAAGCAGGAGTTGGAAGGTGAGCGATCCAAAGAGACAGGGAGCAGAAGATGCATTGGCTACTTCCAGGCTGTGGGACAATGTGAAAATGAGAAAGTGCTCTAGAAAGTGTGGATCGGAGACTGGAGACTGTACCAAACCAGATGCATCCCAGGCAATGACAAGGCAGCAAAACCAGAGTGAATTCTGAAACCAAGCAAGTAAAGAGACTTTCTTATCCTTGCCATTTGCATCACTGCGTAGAGAGCGATAAACACATGTGAACTGATCCACAATGACTCGCACGACTAGAGCAAACGCCCAGGCGTAATAGAAAGAGCTGCAGTACTTTAAGCTTGTCTTAATTAGGTTTTACCCCAGAGGGCTCTAGCTGGATGTTTCTTGGGACAGAAACCACCAGATGGCAATAGTTGTTGTTTTACCAGTAAAGAAAACATGATGTCTGGGGGGGAAAGGGGGAGATCTGATTTGGAGAGGGAGCCTCTGGCTGCATTGGGAAGGGGGAGCTCCTTTCTTCTGTACCTGGAGGAACTGGCCCGGGGATCAGAGGTCACTTCAATCTGGGCAACTGATCTTCGCTAGTTAGATAAATGCTGCATCTAGCCTGTAAAGCAAGAAGCTAAATCCTAAACATGCTGGAGGAGACAACATGAAGGACATTATCGACTTAAAAAACTTCTTGAATGACTGACAACACAGGAAGGGTGCGGTTTCCTGCCGTGGAGGGTCTGTGAAGACCTTTTCGGGGAGATCCCTATTGTACCTGTGAAACATAACTTAAGGAGGTCAGCCCTAAGCAAATGGAGACAAGGCTGACTGCGTGCAGGTGCAGATGCAGGTTTAAAAGTAATTATACCCTCACCCTCTGGGGCAACGGTGTGTGCCTCATGGGGGGGATTAAATTTACTCAGTTGTGGTTGACTACTCGACCCTGATAATGGCCAGGGATCCGGGGGCCGGGGGAAGGGGTGTTTGCCACCTGTCCGGACAGCCGGCTACTCCGATTTTGTCCTCCCACTGACCTCTCTACTCCCAGACTCAGAGTGGCTGTTAAAGTTTAAGTATAGCAATAGTTGTGCTGGGTGGCTATGGAGTTTCAGTAAAAGACTGACAGCACTTACTGAACAAAGTTACGAACATTGTTAGTTCAGAGGGTGCCCAACCACATTCACTCTAGTGACTTTCTCCTAACCTACCTTTCTAGTTTAGGTCGGGAGGGGGGAGCCACAGGAAGCAGCATAGAGCTGATCTTTTCTACCATCACAGCGATGCTCTTGGAGGGGTTCTCCTACAAGGGGGTAATAGAAACCTCTCTTTGTTTTGCCACCACCCCATAAAGGTGAAAGGCGATCGCAGAGATCCGGGAGACAGGATCTCCTACATTGGAAGTCATGGCACAGTTGTATGTTCTAAGTCAGTTATATATGATTGTTCTTATTCAATGTTTGCTTACGGAAAGGTTTGACCGAATGAAATGGGTACAAAAGATGATGGGAATGGATCATGTCGGGGCAGATGGTTATGGGGAAGTAGGGCGGACAGGGTTTTAATAGTGGTTGTGTTAAGTAAAATAATTCAAAATGGTTAATCACGGCGCTATTTGTTCATATAATGTCAATGGACTTACCAACCCTATTAAAAGGGCTAAGATTCTGGGTTATCTGAGGAAAGCATCAGCAGATTACATCTTATTGCAGGAGACCCATCTGTCTGAATGGGAGCACTAAAAGCTTTTAAAATTTGGGTTTAAGGAGATGGTAGCAGCCTCATACAGGAATGGTAGACGCAGAGGGTGGTGATACTGATACCCACCAAAACTCACTTTGAGAAAATGGCCTCGAAGGTGGATAAAGAGGGCTGCTTTGTGCTATTAAAGGGCAAGATGTGGGGACCAGATCATCACCACAGCAACTGTATACTTCCCCCCAGGGTCCCCATACCAGGATTATAGATCATTCCTTGTTATTGCAGGAGTGGGAGGAGGGGGTGATGATCTGTGGAGGGGACCTTAACTTAACGTTTAATCCCCAACTGGATTCTACCTCGCAGATCCCAAGGAGGGTCCGTCGAGTAGCAAGATGGGTAAACAAATTAATAGGTGAACTGAGTTTATTGGATGTCTGGAGACATCTGCATGGTTAAAGGAGAGATTACACATACTTCTCTGCTGTGCATCAAATGTACTCCAGATTGGACTACTTTCTTCTGCCCAAAGTGGAGATGTACAGAGTCCATGATTCATGGATGGGAGACTTCCAACTTTCAGATCATGCCCCATTATTAATGAAATTAGACACAGGGGAAACCCGCAGGACCACGTTCTGGTGCTTAAACATTTCTCTGCTAAAAAAACAGGAAATACAGGAGGAGATCTCGGAGACTCTCACCACTTATCTAGCAGGCAACCGGGGGCAGCAAGTTGCTGAGTCCACGCTGTGGGACACAGCTAAAGCTGTGCTGAGGGGCAAATTTATACAGTTGGCTTCTAGGAAAAAGCGGGAGAGGAGAGAGAGAGAGAGGCCAGGTGGGAGGCTCTGGCTAAACAAATAGGCACTCTGGAGGAAACATAGAAACTAAAAATAGACAGGGAAAGAGCAAAACAGCTGAGAAGGCTCAAGAAGGAGCTGGGAAATTTTAGACTACCAAGTCGAACAGAAACTCTTATTTCTGCGACAGAGCTACTACGAAGGGGGACCTAGGTCAGCGAGACTGCTTGCTAGCAGATTGTGGGCCCAGAGAGCTAGGGCTAAAATAACATCTGTGTGGCACCAGCAAGACAAGAAAATGGTTTATGGGGTAAAGGAAATTGCGGAGGCCTTTAGGCAATATTATGCTGACCTTTATCGACTGGAAAATGCTCCAGGTGAGAGGGAGGTCCAGGATTATTTAAAAGATCTGAGGTTGCCAGGTACATGTATATCGACGGGACAAGGGGAAACCGCGATGGCCCCAATTAAAACAGACATGATCAAGGAGAAGATTGGTAGGCTGAAGACAGGGAAATGCCCTGGCTCAGATGGCCTTCTGGCTGAATTTTGTAAGTGTTTTAGGGAAATACTCCAGCCTGTAATCCACAAGCTATATCAGGGGATACTGAAGGGTGAGGATCGGGTGCCAAAGTCCTGGACAAGGGCGGTAATTTCAGTGATAACCAAGCTGGGAAAAGACCCCACAAGATGTCCTCTTACTGCCCAATTGCATTATTAAATACTGATTACAAAATGTTTACATCCATAATAGTTAAGCGCATACAACAACTAATGCCAGCATTGGTGTATATGGATCAAACGGGCTTTGTTCCTGGCTGACAAGCTCAGGATAATCTCCGTAGAACAAGTCACATTATAGACCATATTAACCACATGGAAACACCAGCCTTGATCATGAGTTTGGATGCAGAGAAGGCATTCGACAGAGTGGCATGGTCTTTTCTGGGGGTGTCCTTTCCTGGTTTGGGTTCCTGAGAGAATTTGTAAAAGTCTTATTTAAATTGTATGAATCCCCGACATTGTATGTTCGGGCCAATGGCCATGTTTCAGCTGCAACGGGATTGGGCCGGTGGATGAGGCAAGGCTCTCACCGCTTTTATTTGCTCTTTATATTGAGCCCCTCGCTCAGAGTATAAGACAAAATGCACAGATTAAGGGGATAGAGGTGGAAACCATCAAGCATAAGCTAGCACTTTATGTGGACGATGTCCTACTGTACATTTCTGACCCAGAAACCTCGTTGCTGGCCCTATTTCAGCAAATAGAGGGTTTTGCCACACTAGTGGGGTATAAATGAAACCAAAGTAAAACTGAGGTTTTGTGCTTTTATCAGGCCCCAAGTGCAGAGATAATGCAACAATATCCTATGAAATGGGACCTCCGTAACATGAAGTATTTTGGGATTAAGATAGGTCTATGGCCCACTCAGTTAAAGGAACTGAACTACCCTTCTCTGATTAAGCAATTAAAAGAGGATTTATACAGGTGGCCCCTGCTTTCCCTGTCCCTATATGCTAAAATCCAGTTATATAGTATAGCGCAGTGGTTTAAGGCTTTGAGCTACAAATCTAGTGACATCTAGTAGACCAAGACCTGGGTTTGAATCCCACAGCTTCCACTTGCATACTGTGTGACCCTGAGCAAGTCACTTAACTTCCCTGTGCTCCCAGGTTGCTCCTGTAAAAAAGCTTTCAGCTTAGTGTGCTACTCCTGGTTAAACAACTAAATAAAAAAACAAACAAAAAAAAAAACCCAAGCACTAAAAATGAATGCTCTGCTGCACCTCCTATATCTGTTCCAGTGTGTCCCATGTATAATAACCCAGAATGAACTAGACACCTGGCAGAGGATGCTACTGACATTTCTCTGGGGGGTGTGGAGACCCAGATTGAGGAGAGAAATCCTATATGCCCCTAAAGAGGAAGGGCGATTGACCTTTCCACATTTGCAGGGCTATTAGGTGGTGGCACAGATGAGGATTGCCCTGCTATGGAAACAAGCAATATGACTCTTACTGGAAGAGGATGGATTTGGCAAAGCCGGCTGACCCTCCACTCCAGGGTCATATTCAGGGAAGGGGTCCACAGGGCTCGGGTCTTCGGTACTCAGGCAGTCTTGGAGGCTAGTGGGGAACCAATAGGGGGCTACTAAAAACAGCTCTGGAAATACACTTGGTGGGCATATGACCCTCAATTTGCCCCTGCAGTACATGATCCTTGGTTCAAGAAGCAGGCCCTGAAGGGATTTCATTCACTGCATCAGATAATAAAAGTGGCCAGACTGTTCTATCGTTTGAAGCTGCCCAACAGAAATTTGGACTTAAAACAACAGATAGACTCTGATATTACCAGTTAAGGGACAATCTAAATAAACAAATGTACATAGGGGGTCTAGCTCAGCAGCCAAGGAAGGGAGAGGTACCATTTCAGATAATATGGCATTCCAACAGAGCAGAACATGCCATAACTATACTCTACAGAAACTATATCTCAGATTGGGAGGCAGTATAGCACAGTGGTTCAAGGCTCTGCTCTGCAAATCTGGAGACCTGGGTTTGAATCCCACAGCCCCCCACTTGCATACTGTGTGACCCTGAGCAAGTCACTTAACTTCCCTGTACTCCCAGGTTGCACCTTTCAGCTTAGTGTGCCACTCCTGGTTAAACAATTGAAAAAAATAAAAAAAAAAAAGAGGCGGGATTTTCTTCTGGCTTCCTAAAAACTAGAAGGGAGCGGAACCTAACCATTGTGCCCACTGATAAGCAACGGGCTGTCATGTGGAGGAATACACGGACCACCACAGCCTCTCTGGTTTGGAGAGAACTGGTTGGAAGCTTAGGACCAGATTATTTTTGGTCCCAGCTCAAGTAGCCCATTATAACACAGAGGTTCGACCTACCTACTGGAGAGGCTGTGGAGAGGGCCGAGCTACTCAGGCACACATATTTTGGGCTTGCCCAATCATAGAGCGATTCTGGGTCACGGTACAAAATCTTCTTCAGATATTCACAATACATACTCACCTAGGCCCTGCACACTTGGTACTAGGAGTGCCTCCAACGGAAATAAAGGGAAAGGAGACAGGATGTCTACGGGCTGTTGCAGCAATAGCTGCGCTGAAGGCTGTTACGAAATGGTGCAGACAGGAGGAACTACCTTCAGTTACAGATTGACAGATGGTGATAGGAAAAATTCATCAAACTGAAAGACTAACTTTTAACTTAAGGCAGCAAACCCAGTTATATCAGAATAGATGGACGAGGTGGCTTCTATAGGAAGACTCCCTAGATACAGGACATAGAGTTGCCATAGATAAGAGTGGATGAGGTCCACCTGTTTCAATTTGGGGAACAGCATAGTTAAATATGATAGAACCTGTAGATACAAGATCGAGTGGATGTAATTTATGTGTCCCTACCCTTGACCTGTTTCTCACCTAAACTATTGCAAGTTTAAACTGTAACAGATGTCTGTATTCATGTACCCAAAGTTTCTTTGACATATTGTCTGTTTATGTATTTGATAAGTAGATAGCTTCACAAGTTGCACAAGGCTACAAAACAGTTATATGTGCTACATCTCTGTAACTTTGGAAAAATTCAGTTTGACTAACCTCCTTTAAAAAGGAGTGGATTGGTTGTATGTTATCAGAATGAAACTGTATCTTTAATGTCTTACAAGGATAAATTGTTGCTAATATGTCAATAAAGCAAGTATTAAAAAAAGAAAAAAAGGTTAAAAATCACCCTTGTTGTGTGCTCCAGATCCTCCAAACAGCTCAACGAAGTATGATGCCCAGCTGGCAGGGAAACTATGAAAGTTGCCAAAGTGGATGCAGTACGGATCCTGGGGGACTCCAATCTGCCGCAAATAGACTGGAGTCTCGGGTCTGCTAACAGCAGGATTAAGAATGAGTTCCTGTCCACCTTCAAGGACGGCTTCCTAGAGCAGTATGTTGACAGGGGACTAAGTATAAAGTTAACCTTGACCTTGTTCTCCACGGCATGAATGGGATCAGTGAGAAGCAGCGAACACAACCTGGTAACCTTCTCCCTGGTAACAGACAAGACTAGCCAGATGTCAGTTACCAGTACCTGGAACTTTGGAAAGGTAAACTTTGCCAAGATGAAGGACCTGATGTCCAAGGGTCTGGAGCAACAGCATGCAGATGGTAATACTGTGCATGTGTGGAATTTGTTCAAGAGGGGGCTTGTATTAGTTGCAGAGGTCTGCATTCTTGTAAACATGAAGAGGTTAAAGGGCATAAAAGGGGTTCCCTGGCTCAAGGGTGACCTAAGGCATCAGACCCTGAACAAAAAGAAAGTTTATGTCCACTGGAAAGTGACATCATGTTGTTAATTACAGCTTGGCCTTTAGTGACATCATCTTCTGTTTTAAGATTCCCTGAAGGCGCAATTGTCTTGATTCACTTAACAAATGATTTAGAGATTTATATCTTAGGACTTCTGACACCTGCATGTAAACCTAATTCCTCGTCTGAAGGATCTTTTCATTGGCTTTCACGGTTAGAATGACCCCTGCAATGTTTTCTTCTCCATTAATTCAAGGATGGGTTTAAAAAAATGTTCTACATCACAGGAAAAATACAATACTTGCAAATGGGGTCACATTATTCACGTGCACTCATCTCTCTCTCTCTCTCTCACACACACACACACACACACACACACACACACACACACTGAGTCAGTCTCTCTCTCTCTCTCTGATATCTAGTACTGCTCGTTCTTGCTGCCAAGTGGCTTCACCTGTGTTGTGTTCAAACAATGGCTGTACTGCTCTGACAAGTCTGACACAGAATGAAACCATACTTCTCAACTGTCCCTGATTACAAGGGATGTCCCTCATTTTACCCCTCAAAATTGCTCTGTCCCTCATCCATCCCTCATGGAAAAGGTACTGTTCACACAGAGAATATGATATAAATTCAAACTTTAAAGCAGAAATTCATAATATTCTGAGATGCTAAATTAAAAATAAACTGTACACAAGTAAAGGCAATAGTTTCCACAATGGTCTGAACTTGTATCTCCACATTGGAGGACATGTCCCTCATTATGAGGGTCAGTGTCCTTCACTGTCTATCATTTTAAAAGTCTTCATCCCTCATTTCAGTGGCAAATGTTTGAGAGGTATGAATGAAACATATGTAGGTGGTTTGCTGTTTAAGCCTTAGCAGACTGTTTGTAAACCCTTCCAGAACACCTTGCAGTCCTGCTTGAAGCCCAGCCAGTCTCGATTCTTTCACAGCAATTTGCTGGCTGGCTGCTGACATACTTCCAAGCAGTGCTACCACTCAATATAGAAACTGCGCCGAGGCCTCACCCAGTGACCTTTTGCTTACAGGTCTTGATGTTACAGATAAGAAGTGGACAACAGTATAAGGGTTGCCTGTTAGCATGTGCATATTCTGTTTATTGATTGTGGAGTTACAGACACAACTTCAGACGATGTATAGCTCACTAAGAAAGGATCTTGGATCAGCTGTGTAAGTGGCATGCTATAATCAATGCTGGATTGGAGTCCTCAGTAGCAGCACCTTTGCGAACTGCTTGGACCTGGACTCATTTTACAGCTGCATAAGCGAAGCTATGCATGACATCTTGTTATTACAGAGGAAGAGAAGGGAGCTCTGAAGCACCTTCACTGGATTCAAATGAAGCACATACTTTTGGAGTTGAAGCACAATCACTCCACTATTACAGTGCTTTTCCTTTGTGTCTCCCCTTCCTCTCCACCATCGCATTATTTTGTTGCTGTGCATCACTTCTGGTTCACTACGGTTCCCTGTTCCGGCGAAAATAAAGTAAAATAAACAAAAAGATCCGTGTATTGCCCCGATGTCCAATCACCAGCCCTCTGCTTATATAATGTTTCCCTGGTGTCTAGTGGCTCCCCCACCCTCTGATCCCCTTTCCCCTTCCAGTTCTCCATTTTGGCTGAAAATATATACAAATCAAAAAGAGAGAGCCGTATCTGCTCCACTGTCCAATTGCTGGCCCCCCTTGCTTATGTAATATTTCCCTAGTGTCTATTGGCACCCCCACCCTACAGTTGTTGTAATGTTTGCCTTGGTGTCTACTGGCACCTCTCACCCTCTGATGCCCATCCCCTATAATGTTTTCCCTGGTGTCTAGTGGCTCCACCACCCTTTGATCCTCATCAGCTATAATGTTTCCCTGGTGTCTACTGGCAACCCCCCACCCTCTGATCCCATTCCCTATAATATTTTCCCTGGTGTCTAGTGGCACCCTCCATCCTCTGATCCCCATCCAATATAATGTTTTCCCTGGTGTTTAGTGGCACCCCCACCCTCAGAGCCCCTTTTTCTATAATGTTTCCCTGGTGTCAAGTGGCACCCCCCATCCTCTGATCCCCATCCAGTATAATGTTTTCCCTGGTGTTTAGTGGCACCCCCACCCTTCAATCCCTATCTCCATATGGGACCTGCAATAAAGAAGACCATCCCTCAATGTTTTTTTTTCACATAAACATGTATAAAAGAAAACTGCCTCTCGCCAGTCTAACTCCTCCCACCCTGACCTCTGACTCAGCAGTCACCACCCCACAGCTCCAGTGCAACCCTCACTTGGCTGAACAGGTCCACGGCGAAATCCACTCTGTGATCAAGACACATCTTGCTGGAGAACGCAACTGCAATCCGAGAAACTAAGGTAAGTATGATTCAATGTATTTTAATGGGGTTTTGAACTCTGATGGCATAACTTTGGTAGTTTTGCATATTTTCACCCCAAAATTTCAACATGTCCTTTGTGGGACCCCAACTCATGACCAATGGTGATGGAATTATGCAAATCAGGCTGGAAAGGCATTTCATGTCCATGTGGTGAAATCACCTTTTAGGCAGAATTTTAAAATTTCCACTGACCATTTCATCAGGTGGGGTCATAACTATAGAAACTTAGAAATGGTTGGCAGATGAGGACTGCTAGGCCCATCTAGTCTGTCAAAAGTCATCTTTGTTTGTGGCCTTCTGACTGTACTTGGTCAGCGGCTTTCTTCTTTCCTTCCCACCCAAGGGTTCCTTTATGCCTGTCCCTTGCATGTTTGAATCCTCCCACTGTGTTTGCTCCCACCACCTCCTGTGGCAGACCGTTCCATGAGTCTATCACCTTTTTCATGAAGAAAAACTTCCTCACATTCCCTGCCCTGCCCCATTCCAATCTCATATCATGCCCCCTCATTCTTGTACTTCTTCTATATTGAAGATGTTTGCCCTCTCTGCACTGTGTTTATGGCTTAAGGTGCTTGAAGGTCTCTATCATGTCTCCCACTTCCTCCAGTAGTAAGGATCTCAGCATGGATTTAAACTAAAACATAACACTGAGACAGCCTTGGTGGAGTTCACAAGCTGCATTCATAATGCCCTTGATAAAGGGCGCTCTGTTGCAGCTATATTAGTGGACCTCACCAAGGTCTTTGACCTTGTTGAACACTCATTGCTACCCTTAGTTTTGTCTTAATTTCACTTCTCCCAAGAGGATAATACATGGTTCTCTAGCTACCTTAGTAATAGGATCACTGTACTAAGATTGATGGGATTTCCTCTCCCCCTAGACTAATTTGCTGTGGAGTTCCGCAGGGATCCATCCCGGGTCCCCTGATATTTTCACTCTTTATGAGCTCGCCCCTCAAATCTGCACCCAAACATCTCTGATACTCTATGCAAATGATGCAGTCCTTTATCAGATCTCTGATGACCCCATCTCTGATACTCTATGCAGATGATGCAGTCCTTTATCGGATCTCTGATGACCCCATCTCTGATACTCTATGCAGACGATGCAGTCCTTTATCGGATCTCTGATGACCCCATCTCTGATACTCTATGCAGACGATGCAGTCCTTTATCGGATCTCTGATGACCCCATCTCTGATACTCTGTGCAGGCGATGCAGTCCTCCGGATCTCTGATGACCCCATCTCCGATACTCTATGCAGATGATGCAGTCCTTTATCGGATCTCTGGTAACCCCATATCCAATACTCTATGCAGACGATGCAGTCCTTTATCGGATCTCTGGTAACCCCATATCTGATACTCTATGCAGACGATGCATTCCTTTATCGGATCTCTGATGACCATGCAGGGGATAGAGCCCCAAATCCAGTCTAGGTGGGGAGGACTGTGACGCTGGCCATCTGATTATGATTTGTATGACATTGGTATTATAAATACATGGTCTGTGTATGTAATTATCTCCACAAGTCAGTCGTTGCTTCAGAGTACCCCCACACACACACACAGGTTTCAGTGACTAGGATATGACAAAGACCAGAGGGAAAAAACTAATTTAACTGCCTTCCTTCCTTCCAGAAGGATAGTTTATGGTCTTCATCACCTGCTGCTGCCTTTGATGTTGGAAACTAAATATGAGTTCTACGACATCAGGAAAAGGACGTCATTTGGTTGATTCATGTTGGCTTTCTCACACCTTTAGTGACAAACTGTAGGGCTGTAAACCTCAAAGGAAATGGTTGATCAAAGGCTGTCATGTTTAGGAAATGTTTTTCTGATGTTACCATTAATTAAAAATATGTCCTTGTAGAAATTATGTTAGAATTAATTCTAAAGGAGGTGCTAGCGACTCACCAAAGAAGGGGCGGAGAGGGATCTTGAAAATGAAACACTGTATCTGGGAAAACACATGATTTTTGGGCTCTGAGACAGAAAGTTCTCTAACCTAAACAGCACTTACAAGGTATTACTTAGAAAAAATTAAGTGTTGTGGTAGGAGTGTTCTGTTCTGTAACTTCTTGTTTTACATGATTGTAAGATGTACGATATATTGTTCTGTGTTTAATTTTACCTGTTTTTACCATATTTTAGTAAACAACCTTTTCTTTGAAAATACTACCTGGGTGGTTTCTTTTTGCATATGAGGTACCTGTGTTTAAGTAAGACAGCTGCTGAAAAGCTTGACTGTGTCACTGAGCTTGCTTAATAAGGTAAGAAAATACTGAGGTCTCTTACAGAGTTAAAAAGGGTTTATTTTGGATACCTGGTTAGGTGCCCTTAGGCGAAAGATATACTGCATCCCCCCGAAGAGATTATCAATCAATCAGTCAATCAAAATCTTTATTTTGCCAGGCAGAACATCATTGAGACAAGCTTATTTACAAGATGGACCTGGGGCAAAACAACTGCTAACAGGGTTCAGACATCATAGGTTATCTGAGACTGTACATTTGGGTATGCTAGCATAAGGTTCACAGTTTGAATCTCCAGAACTCGAGGCAAAGGTGATTCGGACCAAAGCAGACAGGAGGGTTACCCTGTCTGTTACCTGTTCACACTATTGCACTCTGAGGTTGGCACTGTGGGAGCAGAGGGCCTGACCTCTGGAGTGCATTTGTGATAGTCACCTCCTTTAGTAACCCAGTCAAAAAATCTACTAGATTTGTTTGACACAATTTTCCACTATGAATCCATGATGGTTTTGGGTTTGGGCACCTCTGAATTCCAAGTGCCCCATAATTCTTTCTTTAAGCAGTGCCTCCAAGATTTTACCCACTACTGACGTGAGGCTGACCGGCCTATAGTTTTCTGCCTCCTCCTGCTACCGCTTTTGAAAAGAGGGACTATGTGCCTCCACCAGTCCCTCTGGTACTACCCCTGTGTTGAGTGACTCTGTGAACAGGGTTGCCAGTGGTGCTGCTGGCTCTCTTAAGGCTCCTTTAATATTCTCAGGTGTTTGCCATCCAGCCCCACTGCTTTGTCCACCTTCAGTTTTGTGAGTTCCTCCAGGACTTTCTCTACTGTAAATGGACTGGTGTTGACCTCCAACCCCTCCCTTCGTATCTGGTGTCCAGCTGTGGTTCTGACCCTTCCCTTCTTCAGTGAATACTGGGCAAAAGTATTTATTCAGTATTTCCGCCTTTTCCAGGTCTCCCTCCTTATACTCCCCCTCCTCCTCCCCTCTGAGCGTTACAAACCTTCACCTGACTTTTCTTCTTTCACTGATGTACCTAAATAATGTCTTGTCTCCTTTCTTTACCATCTGTGCTAATTTTTCCTCCGTCCTCACCTTCGTGCTCCTAAAAGCCTTCCCTGCTTCTTTTAGACATGTCTTCTTTCTTTCGAGTCTCCTTATATTTCCTGAATCCCACCCTTTTGACCCTTACCTTCTCTGCCACATCTTTAGAGAATCATAGTGGTTTCCTCCATTTCTTACCTTTGGTTATCACCCTCATGCACTGGTTTGTTACCTCCCCTATGGCTCCTTTTACGTGTTCCCACTGGGTCTCAACCCCCTTCCCTCCTTGCCAGTGCTTCTTTGACACACCTCCCCATCTTATCAAAGTTTGACATCCTGAAATCCAAGACCCTTGCCTTTGTGTGACTGGACTGCGCCCCAGTCCCCAAGCTAATCCACACTATGTGGTGGTTGCTGGACCCCAGTTAACCTTATACCCTGACTTCTGTGATTCTGTCACTACTTGTCAGTAGTAGGTCCAGAACTGCCCTGTTCCTGGTAAGATCATGCACTAGCTGCCTGAGGCTTGCCTCCTATAGGAAATCCTGTCTCTCTCCTAGTTGAAGCAGCAGCCAGAACGGTCCAATCAGATTCCATAGTCACTCCAGCAGCAGTACCTCCCTTTGCTGCCATCTCATGTGTGTCTTCCACTAGCTTCCTATCCATCATCCCCTTGTGCTGGAGGTCTGCAGATCACCCTGCAGAATTGCTGTGCACTTGCCTGACTCAAGGGTGACCCACAGTGCCTCAGCCTCTCCATGCTTACCTTGTACCTCCATTGCCTTTATACCCTCCCTGACATACATGGTTACCCCCTTCCTTTTTACTCCCCCTATCTCTCCTGAATAGAGCATACCCTGGTTCATTTATGTCTCAGTCATGATTTGAGGTGTACCAGGTCTTCGTGACTGCTGCTATGTCCAGGTCTGTCTGTGCTAACAACGCCTCCAGGTCTGGGATTTTATTTCCCAGGCTGTGTGCATTTGTAACCATGGTCTTCCATGTTTTGCTTCCTACCTTCCCTCTGTTCATGCCTTTGCTCTCCTATTTCTTCCCCAACCCCGATCTCCTTTTTTTCCTGTCTTCCTTCATCTGCATTTCCTTTTTACGCCTGTTACAGGTATTACTGTCTGCATCTTGCCTTCCTGTGTGTCAATTCTAGCTTCTCTAACTGTGGGGTGGGCTGCTAAAGCCTTCCTGCTCCTGTTGGCCCCCCTGGCTAGTTTAAATACTCAACAAGGAAGCCCTTACACCATTCATTTGGGACTGCTTTCCCCTTCCTGGACAGATACAGCCTGTCCCCAGAGTACAGGGCCACATCGTTCCAGATGGGTCCCCAGTCCCCAATGAAGCCATAACCTTTCTCCCTGTACCAGCCCTCCAACCACTCATTGAAGCTTCTGATATGGCAATCCCTATCCTCCTCACTACCATGAATTGAGAGCACCTCCAACAAAGTTATGGAGTCTGCTACCTTTCCAAGGCACCCTCCCAACTGCCTGAAATCCACCTGTACCTCATTAATGTTTACCCTCTCACTGGATAGGTCATTTGTTCCCAGAGGGACAACAACCTCCAGCCCATCCCTCCTAGCCACTGCATTAGTGATCTCCCAGGATCTGTTCCCCCTCCTGCCTAGCAGTGCCTCCTTGAAGGCACTAGTCCTCTCTCTCTCCTCCCCTGATCTTGTGCCAATTCCATGCCCTAGACAACTGAGTCCCCCACCAGGAGCAGTTTCCTCCTCCTCTTGGGTTCTCGTCTACCTGCCCCCTGGTCGCCCTCCTGGGTGACCTGCACATCCTCCTTGGTCTCAACTCTGCGTTCCCTTTCTGGACTCACCCTCTCCTGTGGGACATGATACGACTTCCTGAGTTGGACTGGATTGGGAATATGTGCCGGATCCCCCCCCCAGCCTCTCTGAGCCCACCGTAGTCCATTCAGCACTCTGACGAGGAATCCAGCAAGATGCTGGTTGGAGACATGGTGGCCTCTGGGTGGGGTGAAGGTCCTCGGTATTCCTGCCAGCTCAGCCCAGAGACTGGCCACCTCCGCCCTCAGACCAGAAAGGTGCCTGCATATGGGGCAGTATCGCAGTTCCCAGAACATTCTCTTGAATACTGCTACCATACACCCACTGCACTGCACTGCATCACTCCTTGCATCATGCCTGAGTACTCTACTTCACCTCCTTTTCCCTGCTTGTATCTAGGCTTTTCTCCCCTTCTCCTTTGTGTGTTAAAGTGGACTTATTATTTGTATAGGGATCACCCTTTCGATACTTTTGCAGATAAACCTAAATGTGTAGGGTGTCAATTGTATCCCTTATGTATGCTTCCATGCACACCAGGAAGTATCACTGTAGCGGCAGCCAATAAAATTGGATGAGCCCAGGGGTGGGTGGATTGGGGAGGGAGGCGTGGTACCTCCCTTGTGGCATTTCGCATTAGAAATCAAACAGCCCAGTATTATAAATCAGCAAGCCTGTTTTAAACCCAGGAATTCTACAAACACCACTGCCTCACTGAATTTATTTAAATGGCTCCTGAAAATCAAAATTAAAAGAATTTAACTGTCCAGCAAATGACAGTGGTAAAGTAACCTTTGAAGCAATACATTAGTGGTGCTCACAAAGCCCAGACTCACTATATACTACCCCCAATTTTTCAAATTGGCACCCTTTGTTTTCCTGCCTGGTTATTGGCTGGCCAGCAGCTCCATCAGTTTCTGTTAGCCCCGTTGTCCTACTCCGGCTTCTGCTCCTGTGGGCTTGTTAATCCACTAAAAGAAAACCTGAAACCAGCCAGAATAAACCTGAACTGAACCAAACACAGAAACCAGCACAAAGAAACCCAAAGAAATGAAACACAGCAATCAGCAAAATATGCCTAAAGGAAATAAAACAACCCTGAATCATCAAGGAAGCAAGTTGCACCACATGTAATAACCCTGAAATGTTATAGTACCTCATCCTATCCTATAGTGCTGCCCTGTTAAAAGCAATCCATCAGCAATGATTTCTCTAAATCTGTCCTACTCCCTCCTTGCCACTCCATTTGGTAACAGTTACTTTGGTGATGGTTAGATGATCAGTGGAGCTGAGTCTCTTTCTCTCGCTCCCCCTCCCTCCTTCCATGCCATCTAATAAGATAACAGTTACTGTGGTGATGGCTAGGTGATCAGTTTACTGTAGTTTAATCTCTCCCCCCGAGCTAGCCCCCTCGTTTACTGTGGCGATGGTTAGGTGTTCAGTGGAGATTGCTCCCTTCCTCTATCCTTGCCATCTAATAAGATAACAGTTACTGTGGTGATGGCTGGGTGATCAGTTTACTGTAGTTTAATCTCTCCCCGCGCTAGCCCCTCGTTTACTGTGGCGATGGTTGGGTGTTCAGTGGAGTTGCTCCCTTCCTCTATCCTTGCCATCTAATAAGATAACAGTTACTGTGGTGATGGCTGGGTGATCAGTTTACTGTAGTTTAATCTCTCCCCGCGCTAGCCCCTCGTTTACTGTGGCGATGGTTGGGTGTTCAGTGGAGATTGCTCCACTTCCTCTATCCTTGCCATCTAATAAGATAACAGTTACTGTGGTGATGGCTGGGTGATCAGTTTACTGTAGTTTAATCTCTCCCCGCGCTAGCCCCTCGTTTACTGTGGCGATGGTTAGGTGTTCAGTGGAGTTTGCTCCCACTTCCTCTATCCTTGCCATCTAATAAGATAACAGTTACTGTGGTGATGGCTAGGTGATCAGTTTACTGTAGTTTAATCTCTCCCCCCGCGCTAGCCCCCTCGTTTACTGTGGCGATGGTTGGGTGTTCAGTGGAGTTGCTCCCTTCCTCTATCCTTGCCATCTAATAAGATAACAGTTACTGTGGTGATGGCTGGGTGATCAGTTTACTGTGGTTTAATCTCTCCCCGCGCTAGCCCCTCGTTTACTGTGGCGATGGTTGGGTGTTCAGTGGAGTTGCTCCCTTCCTCTATCCTTGCCATCTAATAAGATAACAGTTACTGTGGTGATGGCTGGGTGATCAGTTTACTGTAGTTTAATCTCTCCCCGCGCTAGCCCCTCGTTTACTGTGGCGATGGTTAGGTGTTCAGTGGGATTGCTCCACTTCCTCTATCCTTGCCATCTAATAAGATAACAGTTACTGTGGTGATGGCTGGGTGATCAGTTTACTGTGGTTTAATCTCTCCCCGCGCTAGCCCCTCGTTTACTGTGGCGATGGTTAGGTGTTCAGTGGAATTGCTCCCTTCCTCTATCCTTGCCATCTAATAAGATAACAGTTACTGTGGTGATGGCTGGGTGATCAGTTTACTGTAGTTTAATCTCTCCCCGCGCTAGCCCCTCGTTTACTGTGGCGATGGTTGGGTGTTCAGTGGAGATTGCTCCACTTCCTCTATCCTTGCCATCTAATAAGATAACAGTTACTGTGGTGATGGCTGGGTGATCAGTTTACTGTAGTTTAATCTCTCCCCGCGCTAGCCCCTCGTTTACTGTGGCGATGGTTGGGTGTTCAGTGGAGATTGCTCCACTTCCTCTATCCTTGCCATCTAATAAGATAACAGTTACTGTGGTGATGGCTGGGTGATCAGTTTACTGTAGTTTAATCTCTCCCCGCGCTAGCCCCTCGTTTACTGTGGCGATGGTTGGGTGTTCAGTGGAGATTGCTCCCTTCCTCTATCCTTGCCATCTAATAAGATAACAGTTACTGTGGTGATGGCTAGGTGATCAGTTACTGTGGTTTAATCTCTCCCCGCTAGCCCCTCGTTTACTGTGGCGATGGTTGGGTGTTCAGTGGAGATTGCTCACTTCCTCTATCCTTGCCATCTAATAAGATAACAGTTACTGTGGTGATGGCTGGGTGATCAGTTTACTGTAGTTTAATCTCTCCCCGCGCTAGCCCCTCGTTTACTGTGGCGATGGTTGGGTGTTCAGTGGAGTTGCTCACTTCCTCTATCCTTGCCATCTAATAAGATAACAGTTACTGTGGTGATGGCTAGGTGATCAGTTTACTGTAGTTTAATCTCTCCCCCCGCGCTAGCCCCCTCGTTTACTGTGGCGATGGTTAGGTGTTCAGTGGAGATTGCTCGCTTCCTCTATCCTTGCCATCTAATAAGATAACAGTTACTGTGGTGATGGCTGGTGATCAGTTTACTGTAGTTTAATCTCTCCCCGCGCTAGCCCCTCGTTTACTGTGGCGATGGTTAGGTGTTCAGTGGAGATTGCTCACTTCCTCTATCCTTGCCATCTAATAAGATAACAGTTACTGTGGTGATGGCTAGGTGATCAGTTTACTGTAGTTTAATCTCTCCCCCCGCGCTAGCCCCCTCGTTTACTGTGGCGATGGTTAGGTGTTCAGTGGAGTTGCTCACTTCCTCTATCCTTGCCATCTAATAAGATAACAGTTACTGTGGTGATGGCTGGGTGATCAGTTTACTGTAGTTTAATCTCTCCCCCGCTAGCCCCTCGTTTACTGTGGCGATGGTTGGGTGTTCAGTGGAGATTGCTCACTTCCTCTATCCTTGCCATCTAATAAGATAACAGTTACTGTGGTGATGGCTGGGTGATCAGTTTACTGTAGTTTAATCTCCCCGCTAGCCCCTCGTTTACTGTGGCGATGGTTGGGTGTTCAGTGGAGATTGCTCACCTTCCTCTATCCTTGCCATCTAATAAGATAACAGTTACTGTGGTGATGGCTAGGTGATCAGTTTACTGTAGTTTAATCTCTCCCCCGCTCCCCTCGTTTACTGTGGCGATGGTTGGGTGTTCAGTGGAGATTGCTCCCTTCCTCTATCCTTGCCATCTAATAAGATAACAGTTACTGTGGTGATGGCTAGGTGATCAGTTTACTGTGGTTTAATCTCTCCCCTGTTTACTGTGGCGATGGTTGGGTGTTCAGTGGAGATTGCTCCACTTCCTCTATCCTTGCCATCTAATAAGATAACAGTTACTGTGGTGATGGCTAGGTGATCAGTTTACTGTAGTTTAATCTCTCCCAGCTAGCCCCTCGTTTACTGTGGCGATGGTTAGGTGTTCAGTGGAGATTGCTCCCACTTCCTCTATCCTTGCCATCTAATAAGATAACAGTTACTGTGGTGATGGCTAGGTGATCAGTTTACTGTAGTTTAATCTCTCCCCAGCTAGCCCCTCGTTTACTGTGGCGATGGTTGGGTGTTCAGTGGAGTTGCTCCCTTCCTCTATCCTTGCCATCTAATAAGATAACAGTTACTGTGGCGATGGCTGGGTGATCAGTTTACTGTAGTTTAATCTCTCCCCGCGCTAGCCCCTCGTTTACTGTGGCGATGGTTAGGTGTTCAGTGGAGATTGCTCCCACTTCCTCTATCCTTGCCATCTAATAAGATAACAGTTACTGTGGTGATGGCTAGGTGATCAGTTTACTGTAGTTTAATCTCTCCCGCTAGCCCCTCGTTTACTGTGGCGATGGTTGGGTGTTCAGTGGAGTTGCTCACTTCCTCTATCCTTGCCATCTAATAAGATAACAGTTACTGTGGTGATGGCTGGGTAGATCAGTTTACTGTAGTTTAATCTCTCCCCACGCTAGCCCCTCGTTTACTGTGGCGATGGTTGGGTGTTCAGTGGAGATTGCTCCACTTCCTCTATCCTTGCCATCTAATAAGATAACAGTTACTGTGGCGATGGCTGGGTGATCAGTTTACTGTAGTTTAATCTCTCCCCGCTAGCCCCTCGTTTACTGTGGCGATGGTTAGGTGTTCAGTGGAGATTGCTCCACTTCCTCTATCCTTGCCATCTAATAAGATAACAGTTACTGTGGTGATGGCTGGGTGATCAGTTTACTGTAGTTTAATCTCTCCCCCCTAGCCCCTCGTTTACTGTGGCGATGGTTGGGTGTTCAGTGGAGTTGCTCCTTCCTCTATCCTTGCCATCTAATAAGATAACAGTTACTGTGGTGATGGCTGGGTGATCAGTTTACTGTAGTTTAATCTCTCCCGCGCTAGCCCCTCGTTTACTGTGGCGATGGTTGGGTGTTCAGTGGATTGCTCCACTTCCTCTATCCTTGCCATCTAATAAGATAACAGTTACTGTGGCGATGGCTGGGTGATCAGTTTACTGGGTTTAATCTCTCCCGCGCTAGCCCCTCGTTTACTGTGGCGATGGTTGGGTGTTCAGTGGAGTTGCTCACTTCCTCTATCCTTGCCATCTAATAAGATAACAGTTACTGTGGCGATGGCTGGGTGATCAGTTTACTGTGGTTTAATCTCTCCGCTAGCCCCTCGTTTACTGTGGCGATGGTTGGGTGTTCAGTGGAATTGCTCCACTTCCTCTATCCTTGCCATCTAATAAGATAACAGTTACTGTGGCGATGGCTGGGTGATCAGT
The DNA here is from genome assembly GCA_016271365.2 of Neoceratodus forsteri. NCBI lineage: Eukaryota > Metazoa > Chordata > Ceratodontiformes > Ceratodontidae > Neoceratodus > Neoceratodus forsteri. The sequence goes on along the minus strand of JADMNL010000026.1, from coordinate 58,012,552 downwards.
TTACTGTAGTTTAATCTCTCCCCGCTAGCCCCTCGTTTACTGTGGCGATGGTTGGGTGTTCAGTGGATTGCTCCACTTCCTCTATCCTTGCCATCTAATAAGATAACAGTTACTGTGGCGATGGCTGGGTGATCAGTTTACTGTAGTTTAATCTCTCCCCGCTAGCCCCTCGTTTACTGTGGCGATGGTTGGGTGTTCAGTGGAATTGCTCCACTTCCTCTATCCTTGCCATCTAATAAGATAACAGTTACTGTGGTGATGGCTGGGTGATCAGTTTACTGTAGTTTAATCTCTCCCCCCGCGCTAGCCCCCTCGTTTACTGTGGCGATGGTTAGGTGTTCAGTGGAATTGCTCCCACTTCCTCTATCCTTGCCATCTAATAAGATAACAGTTACTGTGGTGATGGCTAGGTGATCAGTTTACTGTGGTTTAATCTCTCCCCGCTGCCCCTCGTTTACTGTGGCGATGGTTGGTGTTCAGTGGAATTGCTCCACTTCCTCTATCCTTGCCATCTAATAAGATAACAGTTACTGTGGTGATGGCTAGGTGATCAGTTTACTGTAGTTTAATCTCTCCCCCCGCGCTAGCCCCCTCGTTTACTGTGGCGATGGTTAGGTGTTCAGTGGAGATTGCTCCCACTTCCTCTACCCTTGCCATCTAATAAGATAACAGTTACTGTGGTGATGGCTAGGTGATCAGTTTACTGTGGTTTAATCTCTCCCAGCTAGCCCCTCGTTTACTGTGGCGATGGTTAGGTGTTCAGTGGAATTGCTCCCACTTCCTCTACCCTTGCCATCTAATAAGATAACAGTTACTGTGGTGATGGCTAGGTGATCAGTTTACTGTGGTTTAATCTCTCCCCGCCGCCCTCGTTTACTGTGGCGATGGTTGGTGTTCAGTGGAATTGCTCCACTTCCTCTACCCTTGCCATCTAATAAGATAACAGTTACTGTGGTGATGGCTAGGTGATCAGTTTACTGTAGTTTAATCTCTCCCCCCGCGCTAGCCCCCTCGTTTACTGTGGCGATGGTTAGGTGTTCAGTGGAGATTGCTCCCACTTCCTCTACCCTTGCCATCTAATAAGATAACAGTTACTGTGGTGATGGCTAGGTGATCAGTTTACTGTAGTTTAATCTCTCCCCGCTAGCCCCCTCGTTTACTGTGGCGATGGTTAGGTGTTCAGTGGAGATTGCTCCCACTTCCTCTACCCTTGCCATCTAATAAGATAACAGTTACTGTGGTGATGGCTAGGTGATCAGTTTACTGTAGTTTAATCTCTCCCCCCGCGCTAGCCCCCTCGTTTACTGTGGCGATGGTTAGGTGTTCAGTGGAGATTGCTCCCACTTCCTCTATCCTTGCCATCTAATAAGATAACAGTTACTGTGGTGATGGCTAGGTGATCAGTTTACTGTAGTTTAATCTCTCCCCCCGCGCTAGCCCCCTCGTTTACTGTGGCGATGGTTAGGTGTTCAGTGGAGATTGCTCCACTTCCTCTATCCTTGCCATCTAATAAGATAACAGTTACTGTGGCGATGGCTAGGTGATCAGTTTACTGTAGTTTAATCTCTCCCCCCGCGCTAGCCCCCTCGTTTACTGTGGCGATGGTTAGGTGTTCAGTGGAGATTGCTCCCACTTCCTCTATCCTTGCCATCTAATAAGATAACAGTTACTGTGGCGATGGCTGGGTGATCAGTTTACTGAGTTTAATCTCTCCCGCGCTAGCCCCTCGTTTACTGTGGCGATGGTTGGGTGTTCAGTGGAGATTGCTCCCTTCCTCTATCCTTGCCATCTAATAAGATAACAGTTACTGTGGTGATGGCTGGGTGATCAGTTTACTGTAGTTTAATCTCTCCCCCGCGCTAGCCCCCTCGTTTACTGTGGCGATGGTTAGGTGTTCAGTGGAGATTGCTCCCACTTCCTCTATCCTTGCCATCTAATAAGATAACAGTTACTGTGGCGATGGCTAGGTGATCAGTTTACTGTGTTTAATCTCTCCCCGCTAGCCCCTCGTTTACTGTGGCGATGGTTGGGTGTTCAGTGGAGATTGCTCCCTTCCTCTATCCTTGCCATCTAATAAGATAACAGTTACTGTGGCGATGGCTAGGTGATCAGTTTACTGTAGTTTAATCTCTCCCCCCGCGCTAGCCCCCTCGTTTACTGTGGCGATGGTTAGGTGTTCAGTGGAGATTGCTCCCACTTCCTCTATCCTTGCCATCTAATAAGATAACAGTTACTGTGGCGATGGCTAGGTGATCAGTTTACTGTAGTTTAATCTCTCCCCCGCTGCCCCTCGTTTACTGTGGCGATGGTTGGGTGTTCAGTGGAGTTGCTCCCTTCCTCTATCCTTGCCATCTAATAAGATAACAGTTACTGTGGTGATGGCTGGGTGATCAGTTTACTGTGTTTAATCTCTCCCCAGCGCTAGCCCCTCGTTTACTGTGGCGATGGTTGGGTGTTCAGTGGAGTTGCTCACTTCCTCTATCCTTGCCATCTAATAAGATAACAGTTACTGTGGCGATGGCTGGGTGATCAGTTACTGTGGTTTAATCTCTCCCCGCGCTAGCCCTCGTTTACTGTGGCGATGGTTGGGTGTTCAGTGGAATTGCTCCACTTCCTCTATCCTTGCCATCTAATAAGATAACAGTTACTGTGGCGATGGCTGGGTGATCAGTTACTGTGGTTTAATCTCTCCCCGCGCTAGCCCTCGTTTACTGTGGCGATGGTTAGGTGTTCAGTGGAGATTGCTCCCACTTGCTCTATCCTTGCCATCTAATAAGATAACAGTTACTGTGGCGATGGTAAAGTGATGACATGAGTTTAGTACCCCCCCCTCTCCTTGCCATTATTCCTTTGGAGATGGTTAGGTGGTCCAGAGAGTTAACTGTCTCTCCCCCCCTCCCTTCTCCCTCTTGCCATTCCATTTAATAACAATTACTGTGATGATCATTCTTTCTTTCTGTCTCTTTGTCAGTTGATTTGATGACAGTTACGGTGATGACTGGTTAGGTGATCAGTTTAGTTCAGTCTATGTCTACACAAGTTAGCCAGCCTCGGAGTGGGTCCCAAGGTGGTAGCCTGGATAAAAAATTGGCTGGACAACAGGACACAAAGGGTAGTAGTAAATGGAGTCCACAGTGAAGAAAGGAGGGTTACTAGCGGGGTACTGCAGGGTTCAGCACTGGGACCGGTCCTTTTTAATGTCTCTATGAGTGACATTGCAGAAGGACTGGAAGGAAAAGTATGTCTCTTTGCAGATGACACAAAGATCTGCAACAGGGTTGATACACCAGATGGAGTGGGAAGGATGAGAAGGGACTTGGCAAGGTTGGTGGAATGGTCAAATGTCAGCAGCTCAGATTCAGTGCAAAGTGCAAGGTAATGCACCCGGGAAACAAAACCCAGGGCAAGAGTACACAATGGGGGTGAGATACTGCAACAGTAAAATGGATAGGGACCTGGGGGTAATTATATCAGATGACCTAAATGTGGGCAAAGCAATGTGAAAGGCAGTAAGGAAGGCTGGGGGATACTGGGTTGTATAGGGAGAGGACATCAATAGTAAAAAACAGGAAGTTGTTATCACTCTGTACAGACAGTTGGTGAGACCCCATTTGGAGTACTATGTGCAGTTCTGGAGACCCCATCTCTGCAAGAACATAGACAGAGTGGAGGCTGTCAGAGGAGGGCAACAAATGGTGCAGGGTCTGCACCAGAAGACATCTGAAGAAAGACTAAAGGAGCTTAATATGTATACCCTTGAGGAAAGGAGGAGAGGACATGATAGAAACGTTCAAGTACCTCAAGGGATCAAGAAAGTCCAAGAGGGTGGCATCTTTCAGAAAAAGAGATGTGCAAGGACAAGGGGGCACTATTTGAAGATAGAGGGGGGACGGCTCAGAGGTAATGTGAGGAAGTATTTTTTCACAGAGAGGGTTGTGGATGCATGGAACAGCCTCCCTGAGGAGGTTGTGGAGTCAAGAACAGTGGGGTAGTTCAAGAATGCATGGGACAGACATAAGGCAGTCCTAGTGGGGGGTAGGAGGAAGTAAGCTGTTGGTTAATTAGGATCTGCAGCTTATCTGTTAGGTAGGAAAATGGGCAGACTAGGTGGGCCAAGCGGTCCTTATCTGCCGTCAAATTCTGTGTTTCTATGTCTCTCTCTCTCTCTTTGCTTTCCATTTGATAACAATTACTGTGTTGATGGTGAGGTGATCAAAGGAGATCGGTCTCTTTTTTTCCTCTCCCTCTCTCTCCTTGCCATTTGCATGTAATAACAATTAGAAGCATAGAAACATAGACTGAAGGCAGATAAGGACCGCTTGGCCCATCTAGTCTGCCCATTTCCCTACCTACAGGATAGGCCGCAGATCCTAGTTAACCAACAGCCTATTTCTTCCTACCCCCCACAAGAATTGCCTAATGTCTGTCTCATGCATTCTTGAATTCTTCCACAGTTTAGATCCATAACCTTCTCAGGAGAGGCTGTTCCAGCCATCCACTACCCTCTCTGTGAAAAAATGCTTCCTCACATTTGCCCCTAGACCGCCCCCTCTATCTTTAAATTGTATCCGCTTGTTCTTGCATGTCTCTTTTCTGAAAGATGCCACTCTTGGACTTTGTTGATTCCACTGAGGTACTTAAAAGTTTCCATCAAGTCCCCCCTCTCCCTTCTTTCCTCAAGGGTATACATATTAAGCTCCTTTAGTCTCTCCTCGTACGGCTTCTTTTGCAGACCCTGCACCATTTTAGTTGCCCTCCTCTGGACTGCCTCTATCCTATGTCCTTGCGGAGATGGGGTCTCCAGAACTGGATGCAGTACTCCAGATGGGGTCTCACCAACTGTCTGTACAGAGAAATAACAACTTCCTGTTTTCCGCTGCTGATGCCTCCCTATGCATCCCAGTATCCCCCCCAGCCCTCCCTACTGCCTTCTCACATTGTTTGCTAACCTTAAGGTCATCTGATATGATTACCCCAAGTCCCTTTCCTTCTTTGTTGTTATCTTCCACCCCCCCATTGTGTATTCTTCCCCTGGGTTCTTGTTTCCCCAGGTGCATTATTTTGCCTCTTTGCATTGAATCCTAGCTGCTATACTTCTGACCATTCCTCCAACTTGCCAAGTCCTTCTCATTCTTTCCGCCTCCTGTGTATCAACCCTGTTGCAGATCTTTGTGTCATCTGCAAAGGCATACTTTTCCTTCCAGTTCGTCTGCAATGTCACTTATAAAGACATTAAAAAGGACTGGACCCAGTACTGAACCCTGCGGTACCCCACTAGTAACCCCTCTTTCTTCAGAGTGGACTCCATTTACAATTACCTTCTGTGTCCTGTTGTCCAGCCAATGTTTTACCCAGGCTACCACCCTGGGACCCACTCCCAGGCTGGTTAATTTGACTATTAATCTTTTGTGTGGGACTGTGTCAGATGCCTTGCTAAAGTCTAGGTAGGCCATGTCCACAGCCCCTCCCTGGTCTACTACTTTGGTCACCCAGTCAAAGAAATCTATTAGATTCGTCTGACAGTTACTGTAGAGACAGTGCATGACTGAATTAGTTTAGTCTCTCCTCTTCCCCCTCCCTTTGTTTGCCACTCTGTTTGATCAGATTTACTGATGTGGTGGTTAGATGTTCAGTGGATTTCAGTCCCTCTCTGGTTAAGTGTTCAGTGGCGTTCAGACTCTCTCTCTGCCTTCTCCCCCTGTGATATTCATTTATAACAATTACTGAGGTGATGGTTTAGTGTTCAGGTCAGTGGAGTTCCATCTCCCCCACCCCCGCCCTGTTTTATTCCATTTATTAAAATTACTGAGATCATGGTTCGGTGTTCTGCGGAGTTCAGTCACTCTCTCTCTCACGCTCACTCTTTCTTTCTCTGTCTGTTCTTGACATTCAGTTTCTTAACAACAGCTGTAGTGATGGTTAGGTGATCATCACGTGAGATTACGTGATCAACTGAGTTCAGTCTCTCTTTCTCGCTCTCTCTCTCTCTCTCCATATCTTTTTCTCTCTCAAGGCTCAAATAGGATGGGGGGTTATGATGGGGAATGGTATATGTAGTACAGTATGTAGGCACTTTTAAAAAGATGCTTCCATCAGACGCCATGTACCCACATCAGCTTTTGAAGTCTGGTTGGAGCTTACCCCCACTTTTTCCCTCCAACTTCAACCCATGCTCGCTCTCTCTCACTCCTTGCCATTCCATTTGCCAATAATTACTTTGGTGAGATTGAGGTATTTCATGGAGCTCAGTCTCTCTGCCCTGCTGCTCCTTGCTGCAGTATTCCTTTTGATAACAATGACTGTAGTAATGGTTAGTTGTTCAGTTCCTTTTTATTTTCACTTGGTAGAGCTTGTGCATTTGGACTCATAAGCATTTACTTCCAGTTCCAGCAACTCTTCTTCCTTCGGCCAACTTTTAAATCCACTCCTACTGTTGAAAGCAGTCTTTGTTGGTGCGACAGGATATTTCTCCCACTGGCAGCCTGCAATGTATACAAGAACTGCACTCTGCTATGTGACGTGCTTGTGATGAATATTACCGTAACTGTCACTGAGGTACTATATCAGAAGCATTACAGAGAAGAATGCAGTGACTGAGTTAGTGGAACTGCTCCTTTATGGTCTTCTGTTTCTGGGGTCCCAAGATTATTTTTTGGGGGGATGTGGCAAGCTTTACAGCATGGCGGATGTGTTCTAGCTGAGCTCCTCAGGGCACGTTCTTGAAATTGTCTTATAAGCAGATCAGCGGAAGACAAGACACAATATTTTGCCACATATTAATAGCAAAAGGTCGATGGCCACTGGAAAGCAAAAAAATAAGCAGTTAAAACTCACATTCAAACTGGTAGAGCTGCCGAAAGAGGCTGCCGGGCCTGGAAGCCCATACTAGATCAGAGGCCCATAGAGCCGGGATCGGAGCACACCATGTCGAATCTAGACCGTTCACTTGCCGGGGTTCCTGCCACCTTGGCAAATATGCAATCAGAGATGAAGGCCGAATTTACTAACATCACTGCCCAAATCTATCACCTTCAAAGCATGGTGACAGGATTATCTGAGACCTCTGCCTCTCACACCACCCGAATCTTGGAGCTTGAATAGCGGGTTAGCAATTTGGAGGACTCCCTGAGCTCTGTCTCTTCCGAATGTAACTGCATGAAAGAACGACTTGTAGAACTGGTTCAGAGGATGGATAATCAGGAAAACTGCTCTCGTCGCACCAATATTAGGATTGCTGCATTGCCTGAAGGGGCCAAGGGCCTAAACCCAGAGATGGAACTGCACAAGTGGCTCATGGAGCACCTCAATCTACCCTCAGAGGCCCTGCAATTTGAAATTTAGCAGGCCCACAGGGTGGGCCTAACACCAAAACCCAACAACTGCCTGAACTATTGCTTAGTAAAATATCTTAGATACGTGGATAAAGAGACAGTGTTGAAAGGCACGTGGGCCTGTATTGTTCAGCAATGGTAAAGTGAACATTTTTTAAGATTACAGCCGGGAGCTGCAGCTTAGGAAGCAGAAGTTCAATTCCGTCAAGTCAAAACTGCACTCCCTAGACGGGCCCTTCATAAATATGATATTTATATATCCAGCAAAGCTTCAGGTTGACCTGATTGGCAAGCCTCATAGATACACCTCTTGTCATAAGGAAGCAGAGAAATGGGTCGAGGAGGAATCTAAATCATTCGAGGGGTGCCCATTCACCAACTCCACGGCTTCTACAAGTAGATAAGTTCTCTCTCCGGTTCACTTTGTACTATCCTTTGTGTGCTTCAGAGCTCCACTGTTACTTTGGCTGGCCAGCACCTGCACCAGTCGTAGGCCCACTGGATGCCACTTAGGCTGTGTACCACTCTTAACAGCCTAGCATGGGCTGAATTCAGCGGTGCGGGGTGAACATCGGCCTCTGGCCCTGGTCCTTAGTAAACCCATGGCATTGCTGGCTGGCAGTGGTGCTCTCTTGAGCACACCACTGGGGATTGCCTGGAGCTTGCAACAGCGATCTTCATGATCCCCTGGACATGGAGATGGCCCTTGTGTTTTCTTTCTGAGGGCATCCCCAATTGAAACTACTTGCGGCTCTTCACTGGGTGAGTTTGTCTTGTCCAATGGGCCACCCCGACCATGTCTGGGGACATGGGTACCAGCAGGGTTGGCAGGAATAATAATTGCAGTACTCTGATTAAACACAGGGTCCCTCGCTGATTGCTGTTTCATGCTCCCTGTCTGCTGTGGACATCTGAAGGGGCTAACTGTGTGGTCTGCTAACCTCATTCAGTTCTTGCTGTGTTGGGAGTCTTCTCTCTCCAGTGTGGCCATTAATGGAGCTCAGTGTAGAGGTTTTACATTTCTCTCCCACCCATATGTTGGAAATGGGACTGCACAGCAGAAAGTGCAGAGCTCGTAGTTTGGGACTGGATGGTTGCATTGTCCCAGCTTGAATCTGTGAGACAGCCTACACCTAGATCTGCCAAACTTTATATCTGAAGTGGACACACTGCAAAGATACTGGCAATATACTTTAGCTAGTATGCTGTATAATTGTTCTGTTGCTTCAAATGGTTAACCTTACTTGTTCAAGTGAGGAGAGGGGGAACATTCAGTTTCCCCTTCTTGCTGCTTTATGATGCATCTATTTATAAGGCACTATTGCGTTTTGAAGTTACTATAATGTGCCCATAGTTACTCTTTTTTTCTGGAAAAAAAATTAGTTTCTCATTAGTTACTATGTAGCCCCTAGGTGGTGCTATCCCAAGGGCTACTACCCCTGCCTGCTTGGCTAGTAGCAGGTTAAGGGGCCAGGGTACTGACACGGGTGCCTCTACCCGGAGGTCAGGGTTGTTATTGGTCAAGCTAACCTGGGCACAGCCCTCCGGGACACTGCAACCCCCCCTCTTTCCCTTCTAGTGGCCTGAACAATATACAATAATCACTTTCACAATGACCCTTATTTACCATGCAATTACCCACACTGTTTGCACTTACCACCAGGGCTGGTTCCTCTAACTCGACCCTGGGGACCCCCTGTAAAACAAGGTTATGCACAGAAAATAGCAACAGTACAGTACTCTTGGCACAAACTGGAACCACAGTCAGGTTAAATGCAAAAAGAGTTAGATCTGATTTATTCAGGGGACTTGAACAAGGGAGGGGCATAATCAGGTTGATTTGCTTGAAGGCTAAATCAATCAGACAGTCATGCATGCACATCAGAGTCCCTACACAGTCACACACTCTGGGTACCCAGGTAGGAAGACAGTGGGCTAGCCAGGAATGTTGCTCGGAGTAGGCCGGCTCGCAGCTGGTTGGGGCCCTGTGATGGAAGAAAGCAACATGCACAACACACACTATTTGCAATCTGGAGCCAGAGGGCTCAGTTCGTGACAAAGCAATCAGATGACAACACTTTAGATTTAGTTGTTGTTGCAGGGAGCTACCCTGATGTTTACTCATGATACTCAATACAGGACACAGGCAGGACGAAATCGAGACAGCTGGTTGTTGAAGTGGAGTGCCAGGAGAAGCAGGGCCCAAATGAATCACTGAGGCATCGTTCCTGTTCAAAGTGTGAGCAGGGGGCTGATCCCCAGGCAGGTCTCTCATCAATGGCTTTCTCTGTGCAGTGGGTAGTCTGGCTGGGCCAGTGTGGCAAGGCCCAGGCGCAATGGAGATGAATACAGATTCAGTCCGTGGGAGCTGGATGCAGCCTCCAGCAAGCAGAACACAGTTCAGCACACAGTGGGGAACCAAATCACGACTCACTAACACCACACAGCACATTTACACATAAGAAATTCTACTGTACCAGGCAGATTGTTATCCAGTTGCAATTACAGAGTCTCTGCCCAAACCAGGAGTTCAAAGGTGGCTGGAAATCCTGACAGGCCAATCGCATTCAGCAAATCTTTGGTCTTCTTCAGGTTAAAGCCTGGTCACAGTTCTATGGCTTAAATCATCCTCACAATTTAGATTCAGTCTGAATAAACTTCATTCTCCCTCTCAGGGAGAGCAGGCAGACAGGCAGGCCAAAACTCAGCCCTTTCACAGTTCTCCCACGCGAATCTATGCAAGAGTACTGCTCGACTATCTCAAGCTGTTACTCCTTCACTTCCCAACTCGGATCTGAACTGAAACTGCAAGCAGTCTGGGACTTTCCCCAGGATCCAAAAGGTTCGGTTGACTGATTTCTCTGTCAGTCACAACAAGGGCGCCCCCTTCAGTTTCATTTAGGTGCCAAAAGCCCAAAACTATAATTCCTACAGGTTTTGGCCCCACCAAGCCCCTGTAGGCAGGCTCCATTTTAGAGTCCCAAATGTACTGATTGGCACATTTCAGCAGTCCAGGACCAAGATGATGGAAACAAACAGAACTGTCCATGCTGCAAAGAAGGCAGGTTAGAACAATCTGCGTTATTATTACTACTCTAACAAATGATCAGCAAACAAGTACATCTTCTAACAGAGCTCCCTCTCAGATTATGACTGCAATCCAGGCAGCTCTTAAAGAGACAGTACACAGCGGCTATACAGGCACTCTCTGGCAATACATTTAAACTGCTAAAATGCAGGACAACAGCCTGGCAGCGAGCACTTAGGCAAGCTCAAGGAAGACTTTTCAGGAACCCCCATTTGTAGGGGGGTTCCAACTATACTGCTTACCGTCATATGTTTGCAGGAAACTTTACCAGGACATGATTTTCCTGGTGGGGAGAGGTGGGGGGATATCAAGGTTCTGGGTATTTCACCAAGTTACTGTTGATTATAGGGGTTATACTTATTAATGAGTTGCTACGTGTTCGTTGACTGTTACTTGTGGATGTGGGAGAGATTGTTTGGGGTGGGGGCAGGGTTTCAGGAAGTACATCTGGCTGAGTGTTTTCTGCAGACCTATGGGACTGTTTGGGGATTATTACTTGTTCTTTGGGGGTGGGGGGAAGGAGGCGGAGGGACACAACAGGGTAAAACTAGTTTCTTAGGCTGTAGCATACTTTTGTAATTTAACGGTTCAACTTTATTGGAGTGTGTATGAGGAAAAATGTAGTAGTCTACCTTATGTACTTAACTGCCTCACATTGCAGTTTGAAAATGGCTAAGACAATTTGGGTTGCTACTTGGAATATTAACGACTTAAAGTCTGTGGTCAAAAGAAAACGCATACACGCAGAGGTCAAGAGGTCCAAGTTACACACATTTCTATTGTAAGAGACACATATGTCCCCAGTGGAGGCCCAGAAAACTAGTGACTCCTTGGAGGGAACATGGGTGTCCTCATGCTTTTCGACAAAGGCCAGGGGGGGCTTCTATATGGTTCCCGCATGGGGTACAGGTTAAAATCCATGACCAGGTGGTAGACAGTGCAGGTCAGTATGGCCTGGTGAGGGGTGAACTGGCTGGGGTAGGGACATTCTCATTGGGGTGGGTGTACACACCGAATGTGGAGGGTCCCAGATTTTTCAGGGGCTATCGGTAGATATGGCAGCCCCACCTGGTCCCTGAACGATTGGTGGTGACTATAATTGTGTGCTGGAGACTGTCCTGGACCACTCCAGTCCTGCCCCTGTTTCTCCTTCTAAAAATACCAAAGCCCTAGGGGAGGTTGAATCTGAATTTAATCTAATTGACATTTGGCGTCATCTCAACCCCACTGGAAAGGACTATAGCTTTTATTCCCATGCCCATCCGTCATACACATGCTTAGATAGGGTGTTAATTAGTACCTCCTTGCTGCCTACAATTCACTCAGTGGTCTAGTCGCCCATTTTGTTATCTGATCATGCCTCCCTCACAGTAGTTGTGTCTGCTTTTGGCTCTCCTGCTGCAATTTAACAGTGGCAGCTAGACCCCCTTCTCCTCCGAGATGGACAGTTTACTAAGTTTATGACTGGTAATATTGGGGAATTTTTGGTCCACAACAAAAGAGAGGACACATCACACAAATCCAGGTGTTAGGCTCTAAAGGCCTTCATTCAGACAGCGGACTGACGCTTGAGTTTCAGGTGTCATCTGTTGTCCATACCAGTTTCTATCATCTGAGGAATATCGTCAAGATAAAGCCCCTAGTTCCGTCTCTGGACCTCCCCACCTTGGTTCATGCCTTTGTGACGTCCAGGCTTGACTATTGTAATGTGCTCTATCTCTGCAGTTGGTGCAGAATGCAGTGGCTAGGCTCTTGACAGGACAGCCTAAGTACTGTCATATCACTCCGGTGCTGCGTGAATTGCACTGGCTGCCAGTCAGGTGGAGGGTCCTCTTCAAGGTGGGCTTGCTCACCTTTAAGGCCTTACATGATCTGGGCCCTGGTTACCTGAAGGACCTTCTTACACCTGCTGTCTCAGTCCATTCCCCCTGCCTCTCCTCTAGTGGCCTCCTTGCGATTCCCAGGACGAGGCTAAAAACAGCAGGTGCCAGAGCATTTAATGTTGCCGCCCCTGTCCTGTGGAATTCGCTTTCTCCAACTGTTAGAGAGAACCCTTCTGTTGAGGTACTCAAAGCCTGCCTCAAGGCCTTCTTGTATGATCAGGCCTTCCCGGACTTTGCTGTATCGCCTCATTTTGACTCCTAACCTTTATGCCTTAACTGGTCCATGGCTATTTCTGAGTTAGCAGCTATCGTTGAGGGAAGTATTTATACATTTTATAATAATTGTTGTAGTATTGTATACTTATGTCTCACATTGTGTTATTTGTGTATATATAATTTATTAATTGAGTTTTGTATGAAAATTTAATATGTTCGGTGTCCAGAGCCTCTGGGATGGGTGTCTTTTTAAATAAAATTTGCCTTGCCTTGCCTTCATTAGAGGCCAGACGATCGCCTGTTCAGCCTTTACCAAAAGAGTATCTGAACAGGTGGTAAACCAGCTCTGCATTAAAATTGCAGCATGTGAGGAGGCTCACATGCTGCGACCTACCCTGACCCTGTACAGGGTAATCCAGAAATTGAAATGGCGCTTCAACATGCTCAGCAGTGCCAGAACAGAACATGCCATCCTGTTAACACAGCTGGGGGCTTATTTTGAAGGGGATGGGGATGCACGTACCTAGTCTAGCAGCTCTGTTGGCATGGGAGGAACACTCTATAGGCCAGATTCGGGACCCCACAGGGAATTTAGTCTGTGACACTGCAGCGATTGGGGCATCTTTTGGTGCCTTCTCTAGTTCTCTTTACACCTCTGAAGTATCTCCTGCCCAACAGATGAATGACTTCTTTAAGAAGGCACCTTTACCTGTTCTGGGAGTAGAAGAGGTGAGAGGGTTAGACGCCTTCATAGCTAAAGATGAAATCCATTGTGCCATCAAATCCTTGAAGGGGGAAGGCCCCCGGTCCAGACGGCCTTCCCATAGACTTTTTTAAGAAATTTGACACCCTATTACTGGACTCCTTATACGGTAAGTTTTTGGAGAGTCTGGAGGAGGGTCAGCTGCCCCCCTCCACGTGGTCTGCCACCATCACGGTGCTGCCTAAGTCGGGCAAAGATCCCACCTTATGTGCATCTTACTGATCCATATCCCTGTTCATGGCCGACTATAAAATCTCAGCTAAAACTGTTGCCACTAGATTGGATGCTCTACTTCCTGGTTTGGTACACCAGCACAAATCTGGATTTTTGCAGAGCCGGCAGGGGAAGCACAATATTTGCAGAACCCTAAATGTGGTCCATTCGTGGGGGAGGACTGCAGCAAAACATGGTGCAGCTGTCCTTGCCCTTGATGCTGAGTGGAGTGGGGGTATCTATTTGAGACTCTGAAGTGCATGAGTCTGGGGCCTCAATTTAGAAGCTGGGTGGAAGTCATATATGCATCCCCTGAGGCTCATAAATCAGTCAATGGAGCACTGACACCCCCCCCCCCTTTAGGCTGGGCCATGGCACCAGGCAGGGATGCCCACTGTCACCCTTACTATATGTCCTTTTGTTGGAGCCACAAGCAGCAGCCATTACAGAAAATAAGGAGATCTGCGGATACAAGGGGGCAGCATGGAGCATAAAATAACTATGTATGCTGACAACCTCCTTCTTTACTTGTAGCACCCGACAAATGACCTTCCAGTAGTTCACTTGATGATGAGGGAGTATGGTCAGCTGTCAGGGCGTAAAGTGAATTGGACCAAAACTGATAGGGCCCAACTTATTTCCAACTTGGGGGGGGGGGTTACAGCTAGTGACTAAACTGAAATATTTGGGAATGTTTATCTCGGCTAAATTAAGCTCTTTATATGCACTCAGTTACAAGCACCTCATAGCCAAACTGTCAGATGACTGTGACAGGTGACAGTCTCTCCCACTATTGCTTCTGGGCTGTATTAATGCAGTTAAGATGACAATTCTACCGCAGTGCCTATATTTATACCAGTCACTACCTATCCATGTCCCTAAGGCCCTCTTCAAGTACTTAAATGCCATCATCCACAGATTCCTGTGGAGGGGCAAGTCAGTCCAAATAAGGCGAGACATCCTCCAACTGTAAGCCACGCTGGGTGGAGCTGGTCTCCCCAATTTCCAGTTGTATTACTGGGCATCCCAATTAGCATTCGTCCCTGTGGGTGGAGTGACCTCGGGCAGTACTTGGCTGAAGTTGGAGAAGGAGACCCAAAGGGCACTCTGAAGGGGAAACCTTCTCTCTGGGACCCTTTGGTCCGCCCCACCCCCGGTGGTGACCAATCCCTTTACTGCAACCACTCTAAAAGCTTGGCTGACCATGCATAAACACATTGAACATACACCTCTACCCTCGCCTTATACTGGCCTCATTACTGCTGTACGCCACCGGGGCTCTTGTTCTGTTCAGTTGCTACAGCAGCTTTTAAGTTGGCACCGCTCGGGGCTGCAGGCAGTAAACCAAATATATGTGTTGGGGGATACGTTGCTTGACTTTTCCTCTCTGTGCAAAATGTGGGGCTGAAAACCAGGAGATTTTTTTTGTGTACTTAATTATTAGGAACCGCTTGGGGGTTTCACTGGACATTGAAAACAACTGGGCATGTTCTTCTCCTCTTGAGGAACTTTACAGACCCCAACTGGGAAGGAAACCCTTGACAACCTATGGCCAGACCATATTGGGGAAGGACTGTCGGGCAGTGGCAGGGATCCGGGCTGCATGGAAGGGGACTTAGCCACTCCAATTAACCCAGAGATATGGAACTTGGTGGGTAGGCACCTTCTTACATGTTCTAGGAGTAACAAACTTCAGCAAGTCCAATTACATTTTATGTATAGGGCGTACCTTACTCCTAAGTGGCTACATGTGTATGACCCAAAGAAATCCAGTGAATGCCCCAAGTGTACCATAGGGGAGGGTGACTTTACACATGGCTCTAACCTGTCCTAGAGTTGCCCCTTTTTGGCATGAGGTGCATAAAGTGATGCGTGGGGTTTTAGTGTATTCCCCTTCCAAATCCTCACCTCAGGTTACTTCTGGGAGCAGACCCTAACCATCCAGACCGCAGTGCGAGTAATCCACTTTGGTCACTAGCTTTGGTCAATGCTTGGAAAATAATAGCACAATCCTGGATGTCCTCCACACCTCCCTCTATTCAGCAATGGGCTAACAACCTTAGACAGTGCATGACTCTAGAAAGGGTCTAGCTCTCCGCTGATGGGGAGAAAGAAGCCTTCATGGGCATGTGTTTACCCTTGTTGAATGCTATTGAAAAGGGAGAATTTCCTGTTTAAATTGTGGACCGACATGGGTCATGCTTGTCTACCTTACTTGACTCCCACTGAATTCATCCTAGCTCCTCTTCCCTACCTCCCCCCTCTCCAAGGGGCGTCTCGATCCACCCTCCCCCATTAATTCTGGCCGGGAGTGGGTGGTCTAGAGCGCCCGGAGAGGGGCCTGCTCAGGGGACTAGAGAGTGGACCGGGGAGGCTACGCCTGGCCTCCCTTCCTGGTGCTCCTCCTGTCCACACTGGCTTCTTAATATGTGTTTGTCCTGTGTACATATAAGTGAAAGAGTTACAGATGTGGGTAGACTACAACTGTTATGTCTGTTATCCTTTTAAATCATTTATCACACTCCACATTTCTTCATAGATTTATTGAATTGATTTGATGACTATTATCAATTACAGTGGTTATATCTAATACCCATTCACGTGATTACTCATTTCTGATTATTGCCTGCCTGTTTCCATGTAAGACTGTACTTACTTTTTTCAATAAAAAGAGTTGACAAAATAAAGAGTAGATTTTAGGGTCTGAAGGCAAGCCCACTCTTAACTTCAGCCTCTGGATTGGGCTATACCATTCTGAGAAATGTCACAGTGTCAAGCTATCGACATAGAAGTAATTTCACAGTTCAGTAATACCTGTTTGTGTTTTTTCAACGTAGTGCAATGGGAGTGCAATGAATGCTACAGTAGCTCCATCGGCAGTCCCCAGGAGTAGGAAGCCCCTAGTGGCCATAGGGATTTCTCTAGTCTAATATTGGCACGGATCCCTTTGCTTGCTTGGTAGACATCTGACCTTTGGTTCTGCGAGTCCCTACTCTACAGCTGCAACTCCACTTCCTTATTTACCAGTCTGAAACTCTTACACTATCAAATAGAGTTTTCTTGACCTAAGCAGTTCCTGTTTCTCTCACTATTCATATTTCTTTCTTTCCTTTTTCTGATTAAGTCCTACAGCCGCTACAGCATTGTACATCCCCTTGTCCTTGCCCATCGTTGCGTTATCATTTTGATTAAATATGCTTATTTGTTTAACTGTTTTGAGGTGGTTCCCTTGTTTACCAGTTCTACAGGACAGCAGTCTCCAACTTTAGTAAAAGGAAACTGTACAAAATGTATTTACCTGACAACGGCTGTGCAGAGAAGCGTTACCTTTCGTAGGTGGGTCCTGCTTCCACGCAGTTTTACAACTGGGTGGATGGAAGCACAATGATATCATATTACTTCCCAATGTCAGTCACACCATAAGCCTTGTACAGAATGGGATTATTTAAAAAGAACAGAAAACTGAACGCATGGACCTAGGCACTACTGTTAGGCATGTAGGGAAGGTTTGCGGTGGTCAGATATGGTTACACGATTCCCAAGTCCATAAATCCAACCACTGCACTGTCTTAAGGCAAAGAGGAGGCAGTATAGCATAGTGGTTCAGGGCACTGAGCTGTAAACTGGGAGACTGGGGCTTGAATCCCATTAGCCACAACTTATATACTGTGTGACCCTAAGCAAGTAATTTAACTTCCTTGTGCTCCCAGGTCGCACCTAGAAACAAACTCCAGCTTAGTGTGCCTTTCCTGGTTAAACAATTTCCTCCCTCCCTTTCCCTTTCCCTTAACTCCCAGCTCTGAATGTGCAAAAATTATGGAAGACTAGTGTTTTTGCAGAAGGGCAAAGAGCTGTACCACTGTGTTAGCTGCAGAATGGAACTGAAGGTCATGGTCTAATAAAGCCTGACCATGTGGTGATGGCGGAATGCTTGGAAAAGTTAATATAAACTTGTCTTCAGCTTTGGGGCCTGCTTTAGTGTAGGTTGGAGGAGCACGTGATCAACTTTAGCAAATATAACAGAAATATCTGGTATTGGAAACGGCTACTGATGCCTCTAGAAAAGCTGTGAAACAATGTAAAAAAGAGGTTAAATTCGGTGTGCATTTTATATCTTATTTGCTTGCAATTTTTGACCAAGGAGACACAGTGAGGTATGATAGCTTGTTTCCAGGTGTGTCCTGGGAAGTTGACCTGTTTTATTGATAGGAAATATTGGCCATGATGCCAGAGAAGCTCCCTTACTCTTACCATAAGTGTCACGGGATCTTTAACTTCTGTCTGGGCAGCCACCAGAGTTTGGCAAAAGGGACCTTAATTTTAACATCTCATCCAAAGTATGGCACCTCAGTAGTACAGCCCCCCCCATGCTGCACAGAACACTACCCTAACCCCCTCCCCCCACACTACAGTGTCAGTATTCAGTAATAGCCCATGTTCCTAGTGTGAGACTAGAACCAATGACCTTCCAAACATTTGGCCCCGGAGCCATGCATACAACCTACTGAGCCACTGCCACTAACTGTAATATTCTTTATTGCTAGGGTTAACTGCATGAATGTGAATCTTTTTACCTTGGCACTCTGTTTACATGCAAATGGACTTATTTATAAAGAATGAGGAGAATGGAAATTTAGTATATAGGGTATAGATTGGCGTGGGGCTAAATATGATGTTTTTCTATATTTATACATCAGTATCAGTAGCACTGTAAAGAAAAGAGGGCAGGCCACATGGTGGGTTAGAGATACTGAAGACCCATGTTCAGAAACAAGATCTAGGGTGGCTGGCTACGGAGCAGCCCAGCTGAGCTTGTGGCAGTGTGTCTCGGCTGGCTTGGGTTAACACTGAGCTCCAGTACACCACTGATCTCCTGCATTGGACTGGGGCATTTGCTTCTTCACAGCGGGGTAAGATGCTTGAATGCACATGCCATCAGGTCTCCATTCTTGACCTCGGGCAGGTAGGAGGCAGGAGAGAAGTGGGAAGAAAACATGCCAGACTCCATGGATTAAGGTAACCACACTCTCAGGCAACTAGACCTGTCTGACTCTGAAAACCGTAGTGTGCTCCTCTTGGGGTGTTGGAGTGTGGCACCCACAGAAAGCCGCATCTGTGGGGAGTAATCCATGGAGGAACTACAGGGAGTTGGCTCGATGTCAAGGGAGCTAGGAGGTTGCAGGTGTAGTAAGTGCCTGATACAAATGCAGTTTGCCTTACGGAGTCAAACCTCGATGAAAAAAAGAAGACAGGAAAAATCATGTAACATAAACAACTTTACCTCTACCCAGAAACTTCTCTTTCAATGCTGCTCTATCATATCTTCTTTAATATGCTACTTATTTCTACTGTGTTCTTGTTAACTCTGTTCAGTTTATCAAAAAACATCTCACGAAGGATGCACAAAAGCTGCCAGTCCGCTATATTGGTGGTTTCACTCTAGGCAAACCATGCAACTACATTGAGCTGCTCTCTGCTTGACAGGATCCAAAAACGACTTTGTGCATGTAATTAAATAACATGTAGTTTAAATGCCAGGACTTAGTCACAGTTTTCTTCCTAGCTGCACCGACTTTGTAGCTTTACATTTTTTAGAGTGCTTTGCCTCCTGTTCTGTAAGACACCCTATACCTGATTCTGAATCCACTTTGGCATTTTTTTTAAGATTTGAAGTAATTAAAGGAAAGCTTTATTAACCATTGGGGAGGCAGTATAGCACAGTGGTTTAAGGCTGTGAGCTGGAGACCTGGGTTTGAATCCCAGAACCTCCCCTTGCATACTGTGTGACCCTGAGTAAGTCACAGGTTGCACATGTAAACAAGCTTTCAGCTTAGTGTCTCTCTCCTGGTAAAAAAACAAAAAAAAAACTATGGCTGCATACCAGAGCCTGTTTCTGAAAATGGGTCTTCAGTATCTCTAAACCACCATGTGGCCTGCCCTCTTTTCTTTAAAGTGCTACTGATACTGCTGATACAATTTTGTCTAATATAAATTTTTTATACCAATGGTTTGTTTTATTGTACGGTGCCCAGAGCCTCTGAAATTGGGCGCCTGGAAAAATAAAATTTGCCTTGCCTTGCCACTCAGGATTCCATCAGTATCCTCAGCTGAATTTAAAGACTCACTGGTTAGCATCACTTTTCTTAGTTCTTATTAAAATTAACTAACATGTTACAGACACTGCTCACTGGCCGTACGAGTAGCTGGTGACATCACTACTAATGCTGTGTATGGAAATGTATATACTTTTGTGTTGTACCACAGTAGTGATGTCAGAATGCTGTTGTACCATAATAGTGATGTCAGAGTCCTGGTGTACCACAGTAGTGATGTCAGAATGCTGCTGTCCTTCAGTAGTGTTGTCAGAATGCAGTTGTACTGCAGTAATGATATCAGAATGCTACTGTACTACAGTAGTGATGTTAGAATGCTGTTGTACCATAGTAGTGATGTCAAAGTCCTGGTGTACCACAGTAGTGATGTCGGAATGCTGCTGTACTTCAGTAGTGATGTCAGAATGCTATTGTATTTCAGTAGTGATGTCAGAATGCAGTTGTACTGCAGTAGTGATGTCAGAATGCTACGGTACCACAGTAGCGATGTCAGAATGCTGATGTTTCACAGTAGTGCTGTCAGAATGCTGCTGTACCACAGTAGTGATGTCAGAATGCTGCTGTACCACAGTAGCGATGTCAGAATGCTGCGGTACCACAGTAGCGATGTCAGAATGCTGCTGTATCACAGTAGTGCTGTCGGAATGCTGCTGTACCACAGAAGTGATGACAGAATGCTGTTGTACCACAGTACTGATGTCAGAATGCTGCTGTACCAAAGCAGTGATGTCAGAATGCTGATGTACCACAGCAGTGATGTCAGAATGATACTGTACCACATTAGTGCTGTCAGAATGCTGCTGTACCACAATAGCGATGTCAGAATGCTGCTATACCACAGTAGCGATGTCAGAATGCCGTTGTACTACAGCAGTGGTGTGGAGAATGCT
The DNA here is from genome assembly GCA_016271365.2 of Neoceratodus forsteri. NCBI lineage: Eukaryota > Metazoa > Chordata > Ceratodontiformes > Ceratodontidae > Neoceratodus > Neoceratodus forsteri. The sequence continues at coordinate 57,992,055 of JADMNL010000026.1, read as the reverse complement.
GTTGTATGACAGTGGTGCTGTCAGAATGCTGTTATACCACAGCAGTGCTGTCCGAATGCTGTTGTACCACAGCACTGATGTTAGAATGCTGTTGTACCACAGAAGTGATGTCACAATGCTGTTGTACCACAGCAGTGGTGTCAGAATGCTGTTGTACCACAGTAGTGCTCTCAAAATGTTGTACCACAGCAGAGGTGTCAGAATGCTGTTGTACCACAGTAGTGATGTCAGAATGCTGCTGTACCACTGCAGTGGTGTCAGAATGCTGTTGTACCACAGCAGTGATGTCAGAATGCTGTTGCACCGCAGCAGTGGTGTCAGAATGCTATTGTACCACAGTAGTGATGTCAGAATACTGTTGTGTCACAGCAGTGGTGTCAGACTGTTGTTGTACCACAGTACTACTGTCAGAATGCTATTGTACCGCAGCAGTGATGTCAGAATGCTGTTGCACCACAGCAGTGGGGTCAGAATGCTATTGTACCACAGTAGTGATGTCAGAATACTGTTGTATCATAGCAGTGGTGTCAGACTGTTGTTGTACCACAGTAGTGCTGTCAGAATGCTGTTGTACCACAGTAGTGATGTCAGAATGCTGCTGTACCACTGTAGCGATGTCGGAATGCTGCTGTACCATGGTAGCAATGTCAGAATGCTGCTGTACAACAGTTGCATTGTCAGAATGCTGTTGTACCACAGCAGTGGTGTGGAGAATGCTGTTGTATCACAGCAGTGTTGTCCAAATGCTGTTGTACTACAGTGGTGCTGTCAGAATGCTGTTGTACCACAGTAGTGATGTTAGAATGTTGTTGTACCACAGCAGTGATGTCTCAATATTGCTGTGCCACAGCAGTGGTGACAGAATGCTGCTGTACCACAGTAGTGCTGTCAGAATGTTGTTGTACCACAGCAGTGGTGTCAGAATTCTGTTGTACCACAGTAGTGATGTCAGAATGCAGTTGTACCACATCAGTGGTGTCAGAATGCTGTTGTAACACAGTAGTGCTCTCAAAATGTTGTTGTACAGGACTTCCGGTGAGCGCACCGACTGAATGGCTGCTTAGTTAAGTCACCCCAGTCTACCACAAGATAAATCCACCTCTATCGCCAACTAATCGGACCCATCCAGCTGTCAGATCTGCAGAAATAATGGGTATGATGTACTCCAGACATAAGACAAAGGGGAAAACAAATGTACAGCAAGTAAAACAGCATAAAACACTATTAGACTTCGCTCAGCAGGCCGTGGCCCACGTACCACCAGCCTCGCCAAAACAGGGAACTAACGTGGAAGAGATGGAGGAACAAGAATGCACAATAACCTCCAAACAGCTCTGCTATACCCTCCAGAAGATGAACGCCACATTAGAGAGACTCGAGGCAAAAGCTACTGAGGACCGAAAGAAAATTGAACTTACCGCCCAGAAGGTAGAACTCTTGGAAAAGGCACTGACTGACTACTCAACTACCACAGACGTTCACAATGCTGCCCTGCTAGACCTACATCACAGAGGGCAACAATTGGAAGCAAAACTTGAAGAATTGGAGAACCGAAACAGGCGGAATAATGTCCGTATCCACGGTCTCCCAGAAGGGACAGAAACGGGTCCAGTGCCGCAATTTCTGGAGTTGTTCCTGCCGGTGATCCTGCGCTGGCCGGCGGATAAGCCTCTCAATATTATCTGTGTCCACCGTTCCCTGATACGAAAGCCCGGCCCCATTCCCTGGTAATAGCGTTTTTGGATTTCCGCACCAAGGAAGAGATTTTAAGGAAAGCGTGGTCCAAAAAGGAGATTCTGTTTGGTGATACCCGTCTCTACTTTGAGCAGGATTGCTCTCCTCAGCTGCTAGCACAACGTAGGAAAATGCTACCGGTGGTGCGCCTATTGCAGCAAAAGGGAATGAAGGCAATCATAGAATACCCAGCAAGACTCAAGGTGGTTACAGAGAACAGCACCAAACAGTTCTCAGATCTACAAGCAGCCCAAATATTTTTGACCTCAGTAGGGATAGAGATTCCCCACAACACAATGCAGCAGAAGGAGTGCCTAGGAGCTGCACGATCGCCCGGGTGCTTCCGGTATGTGGGATTCACTCATCGCACGGAGAGATGCAAGCATTGCCGTGCCTACACGCAGAGTCGAACAGAACGGTGAAATGGGGGAATCTTCAGACCAGAACGACCAGCCAACGGAATCAGTGACTTGAAAAAGAAGGTGGACTTTGTGTTGATGCTTAAATATGAGTGACTTTAAGGTGGGGGGGAGGATTGCTGCAGAACCAAGATATTGTACCCACTGAAGTGGGTAGGGGAAAAATGGACTGACTTAAAGCATTTTGCCAAAGGGGCGGGTTTCTCCCTTCTGTTACTTTTTCTAGGGTGGATATGGGGTTAAGGTGAACGGCATGTTGAACCGTCTGCCCCTCATGAGGCGCACTAGGGAGGGATGCCCCCTGTCGCCATTGATATTCGCCCTCTCTCTTGAACCGTTGGCAGTCTGAATATGTGACAACCCATGTATCAAGGGTATTTGGGCAGGGGGGAGTAGAGCATAAAACGGCACTTTATGCGGACGATTCCCTTTTTTTCCTGCAGGACCCTCAGAGCTCCCTGCCACGTCTTCTGGAAGAATTAGAAAAATTTGGCTCCCTAGCAGGATATAAAATTAATCTATCTAAATCGGAAGGGGTGGTGCTGAGTGGCACCCTCACTAGGCAGTTAAGAGAAACCTTTCCATTTACATGGGCTACGAAAAATACGTTCAAATACTTGGGAATTCAGGTCTCGGTGGACACGTCCAAGCTCTACCGTAACAATCTCCTTAAACTGCTCGAAGTTTTAAGATCAGAATTTGCCCGATGGAAGCTCCTACCCCACTTTCTTTATGGCAAAATCCAAATCATTAAAATGAATGTTTTGCCCAGACTATTATTCCTATTTCAGACACTTTCCATTCCCATACCGTCTCAGTTTTGGAACCAACTTACAAAAGTAATTTCTAAATTCATATGGGCTGGGGCATGCCCAAGGATAGCCCTTGGTACCCTGATGAAATCAAGGGAGATGGGAGGTCTGGGTTTACCACATATGCATCATTATTATTTGGCCGCACAGGGAGCACAACTAATTACATGGGCCAAGCAACGTACTGATTCTGGCTGGTACCCCATCGAGAACGAATCAATCCCTAATGGCAAAATATGGACGTACCCTACTTGCTATGTTGATCCCCATAACTGGCGGACAGTTTCTAACCCCTGGGTAAAGCAATCCCTGCATATCCTTCTTAAACTAAGGAAAAAAACGAATACCCCGAACACCTTGGGTCCTTTGTCTCTAATCAGACATACAACAAGTTTTGTTCCCCCAAAGTTGGATCAGGGATATGCTTTCTGGGAGTGCAAGGGCCTAACCACCTTTAAACAACTGATAGACAGAGGGTCTTGCCTTGCATATGCCACACTTCAGGAACGCTTCGCATTACATAGGGAAGACTTTTATAGATACCTTCAAACCTGACACTTTATCAATATGGGAGAAAACCTCCAAAAAATTACTAGGGCTTTAACCCCTCCTTGAGGAATTCTGGTGGGGCTCTAGAAGAATCAAAAATAAATTACCTTACCTTTCCATTCTGTACAGGATACTCACAGAGCAGAAGGGGAACCCGGTGCTAGAAGAGGTTAGGAAGAAGTGGGAGACAGAATCTATGGGGACAATTCCTAGGAGAGATTGGGAATGCCACCTGCAGTGGGGATGGCAGGTGACTTCAGCCATGATGTGGTGTGAATTCAACTGGAAAATCCTGACGCAATACTTCTGCTCACCAATGATTACCAAATATTTAATCCTCAGGCGTCATTGGCCTGTTGACGCTTATGTGAGGAAGCCCAAAGTATACATTACCATATATTCTGGGGATGTGCAAAGCTACAACGGTTCTGGTCTCAGATCCAGGGGGTCATGGCTCGACTGGGGAGGGACCTGTACCATATACGTTTCAGGACTTAGTCCTGGGGTTACCTACTCTTCCCTCCCAAAAAAGGAGAAGCCTAGAGTTGTACCAGATACTGTGGATCGCAGCATTAAAATGCATCACTATCAAATGGTTAAAACAAGACCCACCAACCTTTCAACAATGGATTTCCAAAGTTGAGGAAATTGAGAGACTGAAAAATATTACCTACACCATTCAGCTAAGAAAGGATAAATTTCTAGAAATCTGGGGACCCTGGTATCATTGGAAGGAGATGCAAGGTGGGGAAACAGTGGTAAGTGACAGAAACGCAAGAGGGGAGGAAGAGGGATAGATAATTCATGGGGAAAGAGCCGGGTGATATAGAAGGCCAGAGGGGGAAGTTGATAATTTGAGGGTTAAAGGGTATTGGAAGGAGAAGATTTTCTTAAAAACAGGGATAGGGACACACACGCATATATATTTTTAACATAGATTTATAAAGTATTAGTTTTGGTGCATTCGTTATGCTATATATAAATTTATACTGTTATAAATTGTTTGGTTAAAAGGTTAGATTAGTGTTAAGAAATACTTGGTAATAAAAGATGTCAGCTGTATGAAGTAGAATTCCCAGGAAGAAAAGAGGACATTAAGACGGAAGAAGAGAAGAACAACTAAAATCAAAACTGGGACAATAACATGGGCCACACTATGATGAACTGTACCCACCAACTAAGAGCTTAGGGCTTGATAGTGTGTGCCCATATCATTCTACTATTTTATGAGACAGGATGTTAGAACATGACAAATATTATAATGGTTAATTGATAGAAGCATGGAAAACAGAAAGGAGTTAAAAGGAAAATAATGTGATTAATGTAAAGATACTATCAACAAAATGTTATATTGGAACAGATGTATTATCTATATATGATTTTAATAAAACTGAGGAAGTTAAAAAAAAGAAAAGGAATGCCTTGCGGCCAAGTGGGGAAAAAAAATGTTGTACCACAGTAGAGGTGTCAGAATGCTGCTGTACCACAGTAGTGATGTCAGAATGCTGCTGTACCACAGCAGTGGTGTCAGAACGCTGTTGTACCACAGTACTACTGTCAGAACGCTATTGCACCACAGCAGTGATGTCAGAATGCTGTTGCACCACAGCAGTGGTGTCAGAATGCTGTTGTACCACAATAATGGTGTCAGAATGCTGTTGCACCACAGCAGTGATGTCAGAATGCTGTTGCACCACAGCAGTGGTGTCAGAATGCTGTTGTACCACAGTAGTGATTTCAGAATGCTGCTGTACCACCGTAGCGATGTCAGAATGCTGCTGTATCATGGTAGCAATGTCAGAATGATGCTGTACAACAGTAGCGAAGTTAGAATGCTGATGTACCACAGCACTGGTGTGGAGAATGCTGTTGTATCACAGTAGTGCTGTCAGAATGCTGTTATACCACAGCAGTGCTGTCCAAATGTGGTTGTACTACAGTGGTGCTGTCAGAATGCTGTTGTACCACAGTAGTGATGTTAGAATGCTGTTGTACCACAGCACTGATGTCACAATGTTGCTGTACCACAGCAGTGCTGTCAGAATGTTGCCGTACCACAGTAGTGCTGTCAGAATGTTGTTCTACCAGAGCAGTGGTGTCAGAATTCTGTTGCACCACAGTAGTGATGTCAGAATGCTGTTGTACCACAGCATTGGTGTCAGAATGCTGTTGTACCACAGTAGTGCTCTCAAAATGTTGTTGTACCACGGCAGTGGTGTCAGAATGCTGCTGTACCACAGTAGTGATGTCAGAATGCTGCTGTACCACTGCAGTGGTGTCAGAATGCTGTTGTACCACAGTACTACTGTCAGAATGCTGTTCTACCACAGCAGTGATGTCAGAATGATGTACCACAGCAGTGGTGTCAGAATGCTGCTGTACCACAGTAGTGATGTCAGAATGCTGCTGTACTACAGTAGTGCTGTCAGAATGCTGTTGTACCACAGCAGTGGTGTCAGAATGCTGCTGTACCACAGTAGTGATGTCAGACTACTGTTGTATCACAGCAGTGGTGTCAAACTGCTGTTGTACCACAGTAGTGATGTCAGAATACTGTTGTATCACAGCAGTGGTGTCAAAATGCTGTTGTACCACAGTAGTGCTGTCAGAATGCTGTTGTACCACAGCAGTGGTGTCAGAATGCTGTTGTACCACAGAAGTGGTGTGAGAATGCTGCTGTACCACAGTAGTGATGTCAGAATACTGTTGTATCACAGCAGTGGTATCAGACTGCTGTTGTACCACTGTAGTGCTGTCAGAATGCTGTTGTACCACAGCCGTGATGTCAGAATGCTGTTGTACCACAGTAGTGCTGTCAGAATGCTGTTGTTCCACAGCAGTGATGTCAGAATGCTGTTGTTCCACAGCAGTGATGTCAGAATACTGTTGTACCACAGTAATGATATCAGAATGCTGTGGCACCATACTAGCAATGTCAGAATGTACCACAGTAACTGCAGTATGTCGCTACTGTGATACAACAGCATAGACTGTCATGTCCATTAAAATTCCTTATGTTTGCCTACACTGCAGATTTCTCATGATCAAGATATCAGCAAGACTGAAAACACCTCAAGTGAACTGTTGTTAACTAATGAGCTACTAGGAATGTTGCAAGCTCACGTAACTATTACTAAAGCAGCAGTGCCACAAATTGTTTTTTTTCTTTCTAAAAAAAGCTAGTTTTAGCAACAGTGAATAAAAATATCAGGATACCTGCCAAATCTGCCTTTCTAGGTGCCTCCTATGCTGTGTACCATATGTTTTTATCATTTTCATGAGACTAACCCTTGCCGGGTTTACAATAGAATTTCTAAGCCAAATGTGGCATCTTTTTTGTTGTTGTTGAGAAAAAAAATAAATTAAAACATTTATAAAATACTCAAAATTTGGTGGAATTAGTATTTTTTTACAACCAAATAAAACTAGAAGATGCCTGGAATCTTTTATAGAGAAAAGAGGTAGCATTATATTTGTTCACCTAATTTTGTTGTACTGCTGCTTTAAAGCATATTAAATGTTTTAATCGTATCCTGTCATCTGCTCTGTTTTCTGTTTATTCGACCACAAGGCAGGGTTAGAATGCAGGTAAATGAATTAAAACAAACGTATGCTATACAAAATGAAGTAGTACAACCATACACAACAAAGCTGTTGTTTCCATCTCATGGTTAGATGACACTGTAGAGACCTCCTGAGCTTCACTCTCGAGGTTAATGAAGTCATCTCACCCCTCAATAAAAACAGCCTTGTTATATCTGGTTGCCCATACATTATTCTATATATAGTGTATTATGGAGCACCAGGATTCTGTGACAGCACAGTGCAGTTGTACATTATAGTGTATAGTAGAGCATTGTTCTGTATAGCATTCCATCCCTTTCAAAATGCTGTTATACTACAGTTCAAAGGTCATGGAATGTGATTGTACCCGTCTGTGGTACAACAGCATTCTGAAACCTCTAGAGGCTGCACAAGTCAGTTTCATTCTGCAAGTGAACGAACCACCACACGCACATTTCACATAATACTATACACTATAAAAATTACAGGATGGGCAATTTTATGCACAACCAACGTGTTCTGCCACCTGTGGCTTCTGATCAGAGGGAATTAAAACCCTTCTGTGGCAGAACACACTGGTTGTGCATTGTTGCCCATCCAGTATTCTCTATGTTTATAGCTGCATGCCATGTATTGGGTATGGGAGTGGTCTGCTGTTGTGTGTTGGAATCTGAGCCATTCAGAATCATACAGCAGTCAGCTGACAGAAGTTCCGAATTTCATAGCATTCCACAGACTAACAAAACCTCAGCATTCCACAAATTCTGAACGTTTACATCTAAGCACCGTGTTTTTGCCTGTATGTTTTATTGCAGGCAGTTTGTCTGTTTTATGAGTTGATAACCTGAAAACATTTATTTTTCCCCCGCTGTCCAGTCAACAAAGTAAACACCAGTTGAATTGTTTAGCATACTATTTGGTTAAGAAAAATGTTCCATCATACGCTATAAAAACTATTGGTGGGGAAAAAACACAACAAAACAATGATTCATCTTGGATTTCTGATGACATCAGACCACTCAAACTTTGTTCTTGTGGTTTTTGATGTCATCAAAATCCCTTGACGGGATCACAGCTCTTTTGTGTATGTTTCCCCAGCCAGTATACTATACTGGGTGTTGAAAAGACATGTAATATAAAGTAGAACATGTTTTAACTTGAGCTGCTACCAGTGTCAACATTTGTACGTTGCCGTGTAGTTTTTATGAACAAGAATGTATTTTGGGCAAAAATTTCAATATACCAATTTTTCTTTTCCTTTCCTTTCATTTCTGAATGAAGATACAGGCTGTTGAAGTTTTTACAAGTTCCTGCTTCCATGCCATGCTGAAAAAAAACTAACTATCTTGGTAGAGTGCTGTGCTGTTTACCGTCAGAAACACGGTATTATAGTAATGCCACCCGAATACCGCCACAGTATGAATCTAACATATAAATTCAATAGGAAATCTCACAGGAAGACACACATCTTTCATGGCGGGTCATTAATTTGAAAGTTAGCTATAAAAGATGTTTTAAAAACATCTGAATCTCTCACTAAGCTGTGTGCTGTCCTGATTCCAATGCAGCCACCTAGAGCAGAACTCAGAATGAAAACACAGAGGGGACGGCACAAATAGACAAGCAGCAGCACTGTGAGAACAGAAGTGGTTTTACTACTCTTTTACTCTGTAAATCAAGCTTCAAGCAGGCACGAACATACTGTAGATGAAAGCTTAGCCCTGATGCTTTGAGAATGCTCTGCCTCTTCTTCACCCCCCTGACTTCGTGTGACATCCCCCCAAGATGAAGAGGCTGTGTGTCCTCAAAGCGATGGGGCTAAGCATTCCTCTATGTCGGTGTCTGTTTGAACTTGATTTATGAGTAATAAACCACTTTTTCACTTGCAGTTATGCTGCTTGTCTGTTTGTGCCATCTCTGCTGTGCTTTTGGTTTAAAAATACCTGGGATAATTAAAAATACATTGGTGATGAGTTTAAGAATGTCAGAAATGCACGTGTGCTGAAAGACTGTATGATAACATTTTTTGCCAACTAACAAATATTGCTGCTTTAAGATCGCTCTTCTTGTGACTAAGACGAACTACTGTGCAACACTTCCTGATCCCTGATTTTATGGGACACAAGGAACATCAAGGCTGCTAACTGCAGGTCACAAAACCCAGGCCCTAAAATGGTGAATATAAACGAAATGTGGCGCCATATTAGTGATTTTGGAAACAAAAATGAAAGCAAGGATGAACACTGCAGGGTTCAAAGGCGTACATGATGATGTACTGTATTTATAGGGAATGCATAATCGGTAGTAGTGGAATGATACCTTTATCTCTGTTAGTGAGTGGTGAGAGCCATAACTTATGAGCGGTGTAGCCATGAGTTAGTTACGAAGATCTTAACAATCATGTGTGGTGATAAACGTGTTATCCCACTGTGACATATTGTGTGATAAATATTACACTATTTGTAATGCTTTTCTTTTCCGATTACTATATAAATGGAAATAATGGGTTCTAAATGTAAGAATGTATTCAAAGTGAAAATAAATATTTGTTCCTAAAACAACATAATTTATTCAAATGTATTCACCACTGGTATGCTATGTATTCATTTTTTTAACAAGAAATGCTTCTTATACATTCTTTTTGTTATCTTTCCTACAGTGGAGTGCAAAATCTACAGAAACAGCACAGGGACACTGACCATGAAGCAGTCTTCCATTAACCACAAAAATGCTGTGAATTGTTAGTGAGCAGAGGACCTGTCCTAAGCCAGTGAGTGAGTGAGAGAGAGAGAGACAGAGAGAGAGAGACAGCTAAATTTTTTTTATCTTTTATTTATTTATTTATTTAATTTTTGTTTACAATATTCGGAACCTTCTTTGTGTTGATTCACCAGGGATTACCAACACCTTCCAAAACAATGTAATACTCAGTAATACAAGGCAGAAGGAGGCTCAGAGCCCATCGGGTCTACCTTCCCACACCAAGTGGGATGTAATCCTGCTGTCCCAGGAGATATACTATCTAGGTTAATTTTGAACGGATAGTCCATATCAGAGTCTACCATTTTTTGTGGTAGTTTGTTCCATGATTTCACAGTTCTAATAGTGAAGTAATATTTACTTTTATTTGTTAATAATATTTCCTTTTATTTCTTAATATCCTTTGTACCAAACGTTGTTTAGAGTGGAGTCTCAGTTCATTGGTTTTATAGCATAGTTAAGTTTACATTCCATCCTGAGATGCTCATCTTTTAGTATTTTGAACAGTAATAGACATAAGGAAGTGTATCAGGAGTGAGATGAGTCTCTTTGCGGATGACTCAAAACTGGGGACGGTGGTGGATGGGGAGGAGGGGGGTGGCCCTACAGGGGGACCTGGAGGCTCTGGAAAGATGGTCTAGAAAGTGGAAGCTGAGGTTCAATGCAGGGAAATGCAAGGTACTGCACCTGGGGGCCACAAACCCAGGCAAGTGTACACCCCGGGGGAGGGGAAATGCTACAAGTCTCGATGGCTGAGAGGGACCTGGGGGTGGTGGTGGATGTCAAGATGAACAACTCAGAGACTTGTAGGAGGGCAGCAGCCAAGGCCAACGGGATGCTGGGATGCATCGCTAGGGGGATCACCTCCAGAAGGAGGGAAGTGATATTCCCTCTGTATAACTGCTTGGTGAGGCCGCAGCTAGAGTACTGTGTGCAGTTTTGGAGGCCACACTTAAAGAGGGACATTAAACTCCTGGAGAGGGTCCAAAGGAGGGCAACCAAAATGATTTGGGGCTTGGGGGACAGGACCTATGAGGAGAGGCTTGAAAAGCTAAATATGTACACATTGGAAGAGAGAAGGGACCGGGGTGACATGATAGAGGTCTTCAGGTACATGATAGGGGTAAATAGGGGAGGAACAGTCAGGGTGCTTCGAAGGAAGGAGGGGGCCACTAGAGGGCATGGGTGGAAGCTGGAGGAGGGAAGATTCAGGGGAGAAAGGAGGAGGTGCTACTTCACTGAGAGGGTGGTGGAGCCATGGAATGCGCTGCCTAGGGGGCTGGTGGAGGCAGAGATGGTGGAGAGGTTCAAGAGGGGGTGGGACAGGTACAGGGGAAGGGTTCTGGAAGCAAAATCCAATGCAGCGAGAATATCCAGAACTGGGAAGGGAGAAGCCAGAGAAGGTGAGGGGGGCAGCAAGGTCAGCTCCCAGGGTGGGGGCTGACCAAACGAGCAGACGCAAAAGATCGTTATGCCTATTCTGCTGGCATTTTAGTATGTTAGTATGTTAGAAGGTCGCCCCTCAGTCACCTTGTTTTCAGGTCATAAAGCTTTAGTTCACCAAGTCTTTCCTATTATGAAAGGTGACTTATTCTTGGTAATGATTTTGGTAGTTCTAGGCTGGACACTGTCGATAATCCTGTAGAGGAAGCACCCTGGTGCTAAAGTTAAGCACAGGTCACTAGTGGTCATAAAAGCCATTATCACCTGAGGGCTGTTTAGTGGCCTGTGTAAAATGAGTTTTGGTGGTCTCAGTCCAGTTCCCAGGGGGCAGGTGTCCACATCACAAAACAACCAACATGGTTGCCAGTAACTGACACTGTTGATGGCAGTTTGACATGAGAGGCCAAAGACTGAATCAGCATGGAGTCTAAACTACACTCTCACCTATGTGGTGGTCCCTCCATGGCAAGACTGAGGCACATTGGTGGGGCAGTGTGGGGAAGCTTGCACTATGATCAGCCGTGCTGTAGCTCCCATGTGGATGATCAGAGGACTTCAGGTTCTAATGCTGTCAATCTAGCACCTTTCAAGAGCACTAAATTCACACACAGAAAAACAAAATAAAAACATGTTAAGGCTGGAGTATGCCTTTTTCCAGGATAGAATTATAGAAGTGATACTTGGAAATGTGCAGTATTAATCACATCACCTGGCAAAATGGAGTGAGCGACACCTCTTGTCATTTCCTGCAGTTTCCCAAACACAGTTCATTTAATCTTTCGCTCATATACAGTAGCTCAAACATGTGTTAGCTGCACTACAAGACATGGTGTGAATTAGTAGTTCTGCTATTTTACTTGCAAAGGGATTGGAGTCCAAGGTCATGCTTCCATTTTATTTCTGAAGCGGCATGGAAATTGATTTGTATGCAACATGGGAGACAGACAACATGCATATTAGATTAACTTAGCACACAAAATACAGACAGTTTACCAGAAGCAATGTTAAACATTTCCAAAATACCACTAAACTTGCGTATCATTTTTCTGATCGCCTTCAGATTTATACTTATCAAGATGTAAAATTGAGCCCCTCACTGAGTTGAGTTACATGGTGTTGCATGTAATCGCTAGGCTTGTTCCAGTGCCTGCTTAAAGGAAAACTACACCCTCATATCTTGTACATTATATTTGTTTGTATGTCAGGCAACTCTTTTCATGTAGCTGTTAGGGATATATGTGATTTCTGTAGTTTATTTTCACTTTTCATGCTAGTCTCTGTAACTATCCTGGGGGGTCTCCATTTTCTGGTTGTTGAAATCTCATTGTCCTTGACAGCTGCATTAGCATATGAAAACATGTGTCAGCACCCATTAATCTCCATAGTATGCCTGTCTGCTTAATTAGAAGTCAACAAAACAAGTTGTAGTTAGGTATGAAATACCACATTTACCTTCACTTAGCTTTGCAAACTGAGTTGTAGTGCAGGGTTTTTCTCTTAAAACTGCATTCAATTTGTGTCTTTCCAGAATGTTTGTACTTTCAGTATAGAACTACATGATATAAATGGGTGATGTGGTGTCATGCTCTCATATGCTAATGTAGCTCTCATGGTCAATGAGAGTTCAACAACCATAAAATGGAGACCCCCCAGGATAGTTACAGGAGACTAGCATAAACAGTGAACGCCAACCAAAGCAAACACGTATATTCCTAACAGCTACAGGAAAAGACTTGTCTGTTGACATGGAAACAAATGAAATTTATAAGATATGAGGGTGTAGTTTTCCTTTAATGAAAGCAAGTCATCTGGCAGCACTAGCTGGATCGTTGCACATGTTACACTAGGGCTGCCAGACAACCCACTTGTGTGGATGATTACATGTGCATGGCAGTCACGTGCCTCTGCATGTAATCGCCATGTGTACTTCACTGTCCGCATCATTCAGCTGGGTTATCTGGTAGTGCAGTAGTCTGGGTATTCCAGTTCCATGCATTACACTAGCTCTGCCAGATGACTCGCTTGTGTAAAGCGTACATTAGAGCACACACAGCAGATACATGCAGTAGCATATAACACACCTTATTGTCATGAGGGCAAGTAACAATAAGCATTGACCAGTGCCAATCATGTATGATTGGTTGAATTTGCTGTGTAGATGTTGGGCCTAGATAGTGTAGATAGTGCTGTGGTGGGCGCAGAGAGAGAAAACAGGAAGTGCTGCTGACTGGCAACATGAGACAGCTGTGCAGTACAAAAAGCACAACAGATGTTCCTTAGGAACCTTCAAGGCAGTACACGCTGTCAAAGCAGCTAGTGCGATTGGGAGGGGGAAAGCAGAGGGAAAACAAGAAGTGCTGCCAAGTGGCTACAGGCCACAGCTCTATGGTAACAAAACAAAAAAAACACACAAATGTTCCTAATATAAACCGTCAAGGCAGTACACGCTGTCACAGCTGCTGCTTCTGCTTTGCACTTTCCAGCTCTATGATTGGCTAAGTAGATCAAAGTGACCACAGCGAGTAGGCAGAGAGGGGGCACTATGAGGGAGGATATCATTAAGATGAAGCCTGTGATTGGTGGAGAGGAACAAGCCACCAGAAGCCCTATCACACAATTATAGTCATTGACAAGCAAACAAAAAAAAATGGCAGTGTCTCTTGACCTTCTTTCTTTCTGTGTGGAAGTTGAAAGACAGCAGTAACGGGGGGAAAAAAGACTGCTGTTACTTTATATGTAGGCTAATCTTACTTACCTGAAAGGATCAGGTGATAAGCAGTAGTGAAAGTTGATGTCATATGCTGTATTATAAAGATGGCACCACTTCAGTATTAGAGTATGAGCTAGCGGAATGCTTGGCGGTTGAAATCCGCTACCACAACTAGTTATCAAGCTGTTGCTGAGGACAGAGTTACAATAGGTTAATACACTCCGATTCATCTGCCATGCCTATATGTTGTAAGTAATAAGAGAAATAAGCTAAATGCAATGCAAAAATAAAACAAACAACATACCTTTAATTTGTGCTGCATCTCCGTGCTTGTCTTAATGGCATCTCCAATCATGTTACAGGAGTGTGCAAAAAAACACGAGATCAATAGTAGTTAAAACTGTAGTGTAAATTCAGCACTAGAAATAAAATATTGCGCTGCATTATAATACTGTATATGCAAGGACTTGAAGGTAAGTAAGAGGATTGATGGGCATAAACACCTAAAAGAAGGCTATAAGCAGGGCCACTGGAAAACTGTACTCGCAATTATTTTGCAGAATCCGCAGTTTTCACCATTCTCCACAAAAACTGACATGTTCCGCAATTTTTTTGCAATTTTTGAGTTTTTACATTGAACTGTGTAAAAAGTATTAACATTTTTAATAAAACACTCTAAACATGTTGACCATTTTACATGCAGACTTGGGTTTGGCCAAAACAATGCAGTGCAAGGTAGGGCAAGGGTTTTATGTGACACAGCTTTCTTTTGAATACTTGTCTTGTTTGGTTTCAAAATCCACTGGCCAAGCATAAGTACAGTTAAACACTTAACATTTTTTTTTGTGTTGAAGCAGTCTAACAGAAAACTTTTTGTTGCCACAGAGACTGAAACAAAAGATGGGAGAAAAGGTGCAAATTATCCCATTCACTTCAATGGGGTGCTAACTATGAAGCCTTTTTGTAAGTGGTAGGGCAAGTTTTTCCTTGTGAGCATACTTTCATTCAGACTAGTTTTGATTCAAACAGCTGAGGATTTTGTATGGCCCTGCTGATTATAAACTTGAATAAGCTAGTTGCTAACAATGATCTCACGCTTAGCAATCTACCACCTAGATGCTCACATGCAACGACTACAATAAAAACCTGACCAAAGTCTAAAAACAAGCTTAAAAAACACACAAAATGTATCTGAATATTTATCTTTAACTAAACAAAAATCATTGCAGCCAGAGTAAAACAAAAGTAAATTACAGGGTACCCTGACTACTGTATGATGCAGTAAAATATTTTGGTATTTTTTTTATATTTTTTGGTAACTGGGTAAGGCCCACTAGGCACAAGTGCCTGTTTTCAGGAGCAACCCAGGAGCACTGAGGAGGTTAAGTGACTTGCTCAGAATCACACAGTATGCAAGTGGAGGTTGTGGGAATCAAACCCTGGTCTGCTAGATGTCCTCAGCTCAATCACAGTTTGTTACTCTAACCTCTAGGCTATACTGCCAGTCCCAATAACCCCCAGATTTAATGTTTAAATATGTGATTTCAAAAATAGTGTATAGTATCTACAGTGCAAATTATGAACAATTAACACTGTAACAATATTTTACTAAAACTCAATTATTCATTACTCTGTTTGCTTATTTTTTCTTGTACCAAAGTGGGTGAATAGCTGGCAGAGCACTGTAAACAGCTGTTGATTAGGCTTTCTTATTCTACATCCAGAAACAAAAAAAATGTATTTCTTCTTGATTTATTTAATATTGATTTGCTGTGGTGCACATTATAGAATCTATTTGGCACCGTATGAGGCTGCTGCTTTTAAATTTTGGAAGATAGGCAACACTTACGATAGCTTATCAGTTTAGTATTCATTTCAGGAACATAAACTTTTCTTTATGTTGTAAACATATTCAAGAGGCAGTGTATTCATTTAGCAGTTTATACTGACTAATACATGCTGCAGAAAACATTAAAAGATTTTTTGTGAAGCTCTCGGGGTCTACAGTAGAACTCCCGCAATTTCCCGCAATTTCTGCGAAAAGCTCTTCAATTTGGGGTAACTTTTTCTGCAAATTTTCAGTGGCCCTGGCCATAAGGTTACCATGTGGGTCTTACCAGTACGTGACTACACTACTCTGCCAAATTCTCTAGGCTTGGAATATTTACTACATTTCTCTCTGCACTTGCTTTTAAAATTGAGACTGTCCCCTTTTATTATGCCTGTTGATTTATCGTCCAAGAGTTCTCACATGCAGTGATGTCATTTCACAAGACTCATGGGAGTTGCAAAGCCTCATTTCAGCGGGATCATCAGGCTCGCAAAATCTCCCACTGTCAAATTTTGTGCAAGCAAACTCTAAGGAAACCTTTGCTCAGATGTTTTTAGGGTTAGCAATGGATATCATAGGGGTTATAAAGAAATTGTAGGTGTCTCAACTGCAATCTGTAGCTACCACCAAATGGCACTCCTGCTCTGACACACCTGGAAGAGTCCTGGCTGTGCAGTAAAAATGAGTACATTGCCCAGCTAGTCTTATTTTGAAGAACTCCAAGCCGTTTGTTAACAGTTGCAGTTTGCAGACTAGGTATTTGAATTGACTTGGTATTTATCTTCATTTGAATGTTCTTCGGTTTTATTTGAGTCTGCTGGGCCGACACTCTGAAATTAAAGTGGATTTTTAGCATAATGGCTGCAGTATGTTTAGGATAAAGACAAGAAGAAGTAAGCAATAACCCACAACTGAGCACACATTTGTAGACAATTAATGCATGTCCCAGGTGAATTGGAAGGCACAAGGCCAATGGCACAGTGACTTTCAACACACCCAGGAAGTGCATTAATTCTGAAGAAATCCATGCCTTGGAGGGGGTTCATGCATTTACGAACTGGGAAAAATCTTTTTGTCTTTTTTTTTTTTTGTCATTTCTTTTCTCCCCTTCTTGCCTCACGACCCACCACCCCTTCGGGCTGCCTTGGTACCATCCGCTCCACCGGTCCCTTCCTGAGCCATCCTATCTCAAATTGCAGCCGTCCCTGTGGTAACCAGGATGCAACCCTTCACCGGGCAGTTCCCCCTACTCCGAGAGGGAAGGCACCGGGGGGGGGTCACCCAGAACACGTACTTGGTCCCTCCCAGTGTGCTGCTGAGGTGAATGGTCTCCTTCAGGGCATCGGCGGCAGTGGTGGACCGGCAGCTGTCAACCGGTCGGTCGCAAAGCGGATTGTCCGCTTTTCTGCTCCCTCCTACGTGCGTCTGCAGAGCTCCTGGTCTCCACCAGAGGCCACTGCAGCGTGACGTCGACCCACAACCCACCCCAGGAGAGGGGAGCAGTCCTACGGATGTTCAATCCTCTCCTTCCCCTGCCAGCCCCTGGCATCCCAAGTTGATTCCCAAACCCAGGTCGCCGACATGGTTTGAGGTAAGGCACCAATGCTTCAACCCTCTATGCCACCGTGCCGGCCCTTTTTGTCTTTTTTAATGTAGAAAAAGGTTTTATTTTCCTTTAGTTAGGTTGTTGCTAGGTATAATATGTCAGTTTGGTAATAAAGGCAGAATGCCTTTGAATGAGCCCTGGAAGCACATTAATTTTAAAGAAACCTATGCCCTGTTGTGGGTTTCTGTGTTCCTAAAGTGTAACTGTTTTTATTTTTAATGGAAAAAAAAGTTTTGTTTTCATTTAGTCAGGCTGCTGCTAGGTAGGTTAGGACAGGTTAGTTACGAACTGTTCGTAGTCAGGCAATGTGCGTAGACTAGTGAAATGGCTAGGATTCTGAATGTTTCAGAGGTCCATTTTATAAATGTAAGTTGCAAAGTTCTTCTGGTGCTTGAAACAGTCTAGTAGGAAATAATCTGAGATGGTAGGAGTATCTCAGCTTACATGATCTTAGCATTACTCATCAGCCAGATTCAGTATCAAACCTGCCTCCTAGCCAAATAAATCCTCCTCGGGGGCATGCCCCCAGGCATTGAAAAGATACTCATAGACCACCACAGCACACAGCGAACTAGAGGCGAGCAACAATTAACCTTCCTTGTCCTCAGATGCCGGACCACCACGGGCCAGAGGGCCTTTGCCCACAGAGCACCTCAGTGGTACCATACTCTCAACAAAGAAACTCTTACTGCTTCTGCCCTTGGCCCTTTTAAGAAACAACTCCGACTTCATCTCATCTCAACTAGTCGTTGTGACTACCTCGACTAATCAGTGGCCCAATGTCCACTGCCCTCCACTTCAGCCTTGATAGCTACAATTCCCTGCCTTGTCCACCTTCTATCTACCTTACCTTCCCACCCCTCGCCCCCTCTGCCTCCCCCCCCCCGGGCATTCCCTGACTTTTATCCCTTCCCTCCCTTCCTCCTAGAGCTCTTTCCCACCCTTTGCCCACTGAATATGGCCTTCCTGCCTACACTCACCCCCTCCCTCTCACCCACAGCACTTATTCCTAAGTTTGCCCCTGGCTGGTATGTCATAACACATAACATTTGGCACATTTTTGAATTACTGTGATTTTCTAACTCTCAGTCTTTTGTTTCCTTTTATTGTGTAACTCTGTATTATTATGTTTGCCTTTTGTATGTATACCTCCATTCCTTTGATGTGGAACCTTTGTAAATGAGCAGTCCCTGCTCAAAGGTAATTGTAATCCTAGATTTCAATAAAATAAAAAATAAAAGCAAAATAAAATTACTGGCACCATTGCCGAGTGGTGAAGTGGGAAGGGCAGTGTGCTCATGCAACTGTGTACACACAACAGGGGCCCATGCTAAAACTCTGTACAGTGTTAATAGGTTTCCACTCTGCCAGATGTGAGCACTGCATAAATCACTAAGTGAGTGTAAACCACAGTGGTGATCACTTGTGCTATTTATTTATTTATTTAGATTTTGGTAACTGGGTAAACCCACTGAGACCAGAGGTCCCTTTTTCAGGGGCGACCCGGAATTAGTTACAGAAAAAAACACATATTAGCATTATTTACAGTAGTTGTAATAGGTACACAGATATACATCAGCATCAGTTTACAGGGGTAACAACAGGTTCACATTCAGGCTCTTGTAAGCACCTCTGCAGTGAGCTAGCTGGGCAGTTTGCAAGGCACAACCCCTTAGCACTGAAGAACTGAACTGCTATATTTGTACTTAATATGCTAAAGCAAAGCACAGCAAACTTTATTTGTTAAACGCTATTCCAAAGTCAGATCATAGCATTGTACATATAAATAAAACAATAAAAACATATATTAAGCAATAAAAACAGTGCACAACAATAAAGGAATAATGCACTCCAGGGTGTGTGTCGTGCTGGCATAACGACACGCCTCGGGGGGGTTGGGCACGAGGCTGCAGGCCGAGTGTGTCCAATGCCCCAGGCATGGCGTTATCCCAAACGACACACACCCTGGAGTGCATTATTCTTTTTATACAATGGCTTGTTGTCATATATAAAATTAAAAAATTATTTTAAAGAATGTTTTTATTAGTGTGAAAAAATACTTTTGTTTCTTAAGAGGAGATGCAAAAAAAGAGCAACAAACAAACATCCAATGAATTCTCAGTTGGTTCACAGTGAGGCTGAGACTAGACCTGTGGCGTCATGCTGGGATAACACCATGGGTCCAGCCCCAAACTGATCAATCACAGTCCAGGATTCTTTCTTGCCATTGTATAATCAACAATAGGCAGCAGGAATTTCAAACAACAGGAAATGCCAGGTTAAATATATAAGTCTTTAGGGCAGATTTGAAAGCCTCAGCGGTCAGGCACTCTCTGATCCGATGAGGTAGAGAATTCCACAAGGTCGGAGCAGCAAAAGCGAAGGATCTAGCTCCAGAAGTTTTCAAATGGACCCTGGGAATCTCTGGCATCCCTCATCAGCGGAACAGAGAGGGAGGAGGGGGCAGTAGGGACAAAGGGGATCTTGCAAATACCACGGTCCATGTCCGTGTATGGCCTTATAGGTCAGTAATCCCACATTAAAAGTGATCCTCCACTGTACTGGCAGCCAGTGCAGGCCATGGGGCATAGGTGTGACATGGCAAGATCTCAGTAAACCAGTCAACAACCTAGCAGCCACATTCTGCACCAGCTGCAGGCGGCGGAGGTCCATCCCCGGTAGCCTTAGGTATAGGGCTAATGCTAATGACCCTACTTAACATGCAAGGCCCGAATACCTCCGCACTGTATAATTACCTGCCAATTTTACACGTCATTAGCAAAGCACATTGATCCAAACAGTGGATGGAGCTTGCGGGCTGCGGAGGACAACCAAGCACTTAAGTGCCACATGTGAGTAGTGAGATGTGAGGATGTAGCCCTTACCCTTTGCCCCATTGAAATACTTGTATTGATGAGTACAGCTTGCACTATTTAATGTACTTGTTCAACATCCTCTACATTACTATGACATTATATTGGGGTTCACACAGGGTTCACAGCAAAGTAATCCACCCTCCATCAACAATACCACAGAGAGAACCACTAGGAGTGCTCATCTGTCCTCTTGGTTCACCACTGCATCAAAACTGGCTTGTACAGGGTGCTGGTGCCATGGTTTCTGTGGTCCACCCTATTTGCACACTAAGACACACTTCTCTTGAGCATTACCTATTACCAGAACCAAGTGGCATGGCCACTGGGCTTCCACTCTACCGCTGTGACTTGTATGCATGACTTTACCTTTCATTTGCGTGCTCTCAAGCCTTGCCTTTACACTGATGTGCAAACTGCTTTGTGCTGTGCAAACTGAGGCTACAAATATGGCAACTGGAATGCTAAGTATATCTCCAGCATGCTGCGCAATATTTGTGTGACACAAAGACACTTTGCGCATCGTGTTCAAACATGGGACCCCATGAGTTTTATTTACAGAGCCCAGAAATATATTTAGAAGGATTAGAAAATGAAAAGACAAGTCACTTGACTTGAAGGCTGATTGGCAGAAGATCCCTGTAACCCATTGTGTCTGTGCCTGTGAGATTTGTGTGTTAAGTATTTTGTGCTGGTTCTGTCAGATAAGCTGCTCTGTGATAGACAGACCCTCTCTTGAGATAAGCAGGCCCTCTCGACTGTCCACACTTTAACTCTAAGACCATCAGCCCCTTCCGTTGTCTGTACAAAATGGACTTTGACCACCAGAAGAAAAAAACAATCACAACTGGAATCAACTGAATGCAACAACATAGAGAATAATGTATACCCAGCTATTGGTAACAAGCTGGTTAGTTCATCGAGAGGTTGCCATGGCGACCATCTGAACCTTGAGGCGTAGCTCTCGAGGTTCAGTCCACAATGGCGACCTCGAGATGAACAACAACACATTACAGATAACTGGGCATACATATTCTCTATGTGCATTCTGTTGATTCAGTAATGATTTTTCTGAAGATCAAAGAACATAATTTACAGACATGGAAGAAACTGATGTCTTAGATAAAGTGTGGATGATCAAAGAACCTGCCTATCAAGGAGGGTCTGTCTATCCTGAACACGTATTATTTCTTTAAAGACATTCCAGAATTGATGATATGTATTAATGAGACCAAAGTCTTGTTTACAAGACTGTCCTGAGAAGATGCACATCCCTGGTACAGTGGCAATTAGGTAAAAATATAATAGCATACATGGTCAACCTAGCAGCACAATGGTAGGGTTATTGCACATGGTGCCAGCAGTGCAGATTCAGAATGAACCTAGGTTGTTGGCAGCTAGCTAGGGGAGGAAGGAATGAGCATCCCAGAGGACACGCCCCCTCCTCCAGGTGGATACTAGTCTGTTTCCTGCTGCATATAGAGCCAGTGGGGGGTACACAGTAGATGCAGGCCAGTCAGGGAGGGCAGTAAGAAGGGAGATTTAGGACCTTGCAGTGCGCACAGCTTTTACGTGCTGTGCTGAATAGTTATGGTCCTGCTTCTCAGGGGAGGGAGCAACAACATGGAGAAAACTCATCCCAGTGTACTGCAAGATGACAGCGGCATTCTTAGCCCATGCTGTGCCAACCTGCCCTGAGTAAGGGGCCCACTGCCACTGGATTCAGAGTGCAGCAGACAGGGGTTCTGGCTGCCCCCATAAAAGCCCAGCTGTGAACTGTGAAGTATCTAAGAGATGATACCTTGGTACCTACCTAATAGGTCATATCTTGATATCTTAAAGAACTCCAATTACCTGAAACTCTCCCAGCCCCTGAAGCCTCACCACTCGGGTAGGCCTTTTGCAACAGAAGAAAATAATGAAGTGCCTGCATTTAGTTGCTGTTATGTTCATAAACTCTGCCATCAGGCAACATGGTGGGTACTGCGCAGTGCCACCTCATGTTCGAGTGCGGTGCCATCTTGTGTTAGAGAAGCATACAAGTGAGCGGTGTGGTGCCACACTCTTAACACAAGATGGCACTGCGCAGCAACTGCCATGTTACTTGAGAGCAGAGTTTATGAACATAACATCAAGTAAGTGTAGGCACATCATTTTTTCTTCCTGTTGCGAAAAGCCTAACTGGGTGGTGAGGCTTCGGAGTGGGGAGTTTCAAGTGACTTAAAGTTCTCCTTTAAATCTCAGCTCAAAGATATCATGGGTTATCTTTGTAAATTCATATGTACAACTGTTGTATACATATGAAATACAAGTTGAATCACATGTGAATATTTTTTCTAAGTTTTCCCTGTGTTGTTACCAGCTTGTGACATTGCGGCTCGACTACTGCAACCCTCTGTACCTCAGGGTCAATGGAGGGGTTCTCCGGTGCCTGCAGCTGGTGTAGACTGCAGTGGCCAGGTTGATGATGGGCCTTCTGAGATCCTGTCATGTGACCCCAGTTCTGCGTGAACTGCACTGGCTGCCGGTTAGGTGGAGAATCACCTTCCAGGTGGGTTTTCTCACCTACAAGGACCTACATGGATCAGGCCCTGGCTACCTGAATGCCCTCCTGTCCATCCTGTGTGCTCACTTCGTTCCTCCACCGAGGGCCTCCTGGTGTTTCCCAGGGCCCACTGGAAGTCCTCTGGTGATTGTTTATTCAAGGTGGTGGGCCTGGTGTTGTGGAACTCTCTACTAAGATTCCTGAGGGAGGCCCCATCAGCGGAGGTTTTTAAGCATGGTCTGAAGGACTGTCTTTTTAAAAAAGCATTCAAAAACTGTTTATAGTTTAGAACTAGTTAACTGCTGCATTATTTTATCTTAATTTAGAATTATTTGTTGTTTTTACTGTTGTTTTTTTTAAGCGTATGTACTGATGTATGTAGTTTTTCCTACCTACCTGTACAGTGCCCATAAATTTTACTTACTTACTAACTCTTTAAGAGTCAAGCTATTTAGAGTTTACCAGAGATTTGAGGACCCATGCCACCCCAGTAACTAAGTAATGGCAGCACAGCGGGCAACACTGGTGTTCAAGATTTGTGATCCTAGCTTGTGATGCCAATATTGTCCAGCAGTGCTAGCAGGAAGGTGGGACTGCATGTGTGATGTGTCCAGTTCTCCATAGCACATTAGCACTGTTGCCTTCCAGTAGGCAGAGCTTGGGAGAAAAAGGCAAAATGGGACAGGACATCCAATGTTTGTTTGTTTGTAAAATTTTATTTTTATACAGGAAATACATTTGTTGGGACATCAGTCCCGTTTTCAACAAAGTCCTGTTTTATAAATAACAAACAGTACAAAAATACAAGACATTACATCACAATCACACAACAAATTATTACTTAAAACAGGTACATGTTAATTGCAGATGTTCTCTTAATTTGCTTTTAAAAGTGAATCCAATGGATGATGCACCTATGTGCCAGCACCTTTGCTGGGTGGCTTGCAACCTAAAGCCCCCCCCTCAACTATGTATGGCAAGTATCAGTTACCCATGGTACTGAAAGGGGTGGTCCTACAGTTATGAATGAAACTACTGCCCCAAAAGGCTAAGCTCCAGGTCGTATAGGTTATAAGGAGATGAGCATTTGGGGGCGATGTCTAGACCAGAGGTTGACCATCCAGTAAGAGAAGTCAGCAGCATGTGGATGGCCTGTGGACAGCCATTCCACCAGTACAGAAGGAACATACATTCCAAGACAAAACAAGCATTTGTCAATGCTGCATGTTGTCTTGCTGGCACTGGCATTGGTAGTGCAGGAGTTAGAGATGCATAATAGGAATGGCACTGAAGTATGGAACTGACGCCAACCCCACTCCACCCTACAGAGACTGACGGGCATTGAGGTGTGCCTCTGGGTCGTCGGCTATAACGGACATGCCATTTCACCTCACCCTACCCTGCAGACTCCGACAAGTGTTGCGTTGTGCCTTGAGGTCGTCGGGCCTTATGCTCACCCGATTCCATAAGGAAATACATTGAGATGGGTGCAGTATAGGAGAATGGGGTAAACTTTGGGGCTGAAGAGTCCAAGGCACACCCTCATGCCTGTCACTGACTGCAAGGTGGAGTTGGGGGTGAAATGGCATAAGCATTACAGCTGACAATCCAAAGTCACACCCCTGATGCCTGTCACTACAGGATGGGACATCATGGTTAGAAACTCTAATGTCCCAAACATTTGTTGGTATTTGCACTCCAAATTTTCAACATGGGCTTTTTGTGACCCCACCTCATGAAAGCATTTGGGACCTCTGCTCATGAAAAGTGGCACTGTGATTTTGTTAATCTGTCCCAAACGTTGATTTCCCATAGCGACCGTGCCATTCTGCGCCAGATGTGCGTAAACACATTTCAGGCAGGATGTGAAAAATGACAGCTGTACTGTTCATAAGGAGGTGTAAAAAAATGGCAATGTTGAAAATCTGGAGTGAAAATATAAAGAATTCTTGAAGTTACGAGCATGCGTGGAAACTATGCAATGCACACTCATAACACACTCATTTTTTGGAATTGTTTCACCAAATTTGCAACATAGGCTTTTTTGGGAACCTACCTCATGAAAAGTGGCACTATCATTTCATTACTCAGTCCCGAAAGGTGATTCCATACAGTGATCACGAAATCACCTTTCGAGACGGAATAACGAAATGACAGTGACTAAGTTCATGAGGTGGGGTCCCAAGAACCCCATGTTGAAAATCTGGAGCCAAAAGTCACAAAAATGACCGAGATACCTACCTAAGTTGGAAACCCCCCATTGATGCCATTATACAGAGCTTACCGTGATCTTCTTCAGTTCATGGTCTGCTTTTGAAGAGTTCAGACATCTCCTGCTCCACCGAAGATCATCGCGCTAGGCTCCAGAGGTAAGTATGGGGTAAAGGGTGTGTGTGGGGAAGTGGGTGCGCAGAGGGTGGGTGTGGGTTGGGGAGGGCGCTCTGGACTCAACATAACGGACCTGTTTTCTTTGTTTCAGAACAGACATCGTGAAACATAGAAGCATAGACTTTGATGGCAGATAATGACCGCTTGGCCCACCTAGTCTACCCATTTCCCTACCTACAGGATAAGCTGTTGATCCTAGTTAACCAACAGCCTATTTCTTCCTACCCTCCCCACAAGACTTGCCTTATGTCTGTCCTACGCATTCTTGAATTCTCCCACAGCTTTAGACTCCACAACCTCCTCAGGAAGGCTGTTCCATGCGTCCACCACCCTCTCTGTGAAAAAATATTTCCTCACATTGCCCCTGAGCTGTCCCCCCTCTATCTTCAGATTGTGTCCCCTTGTTCTTGCACATATCTTTTTCTGAAAGATGCTACCCTCTTGGACTTTGTTGATCCCACTGAGGTACTTAAAAGTTTCTATCATGTCCCCCCCCCCCTTTCCTCAAGGGTATACATATTAAGCTCCTTTAGTCTCTCCTTATATGGCTTCTCTTGCTGACCCTGCACCATTTTAGTTGCCACCCTCTGGACTGCCTCCATCCTGTCTATATCCTTGTGGAGATGGAGTCTCCAGAACTGGATGCAGTACTCCAGATGGGGTCTCACTAACTCTCTGTACAGAGGGATAACAACGTCCTGTTTTCTGCTGGTGATGCCTCTCCTTATACATCCCAGTATCCCCCAGCCCTCCCTACTGCCTTCTCACATTGTTTGTTAACCTTAAGGCCATCTGATATGATTACCCCCAGGTCTCTTTCTATTTTTGTTGTTGTTACTACCTCCCCCCCCATTGTGTAATCTTCCCCTTGGATTTTGTTTCCCAGGTGCATTATTTTGTACTTCTTTGCACTGAATCCAAGCTGCCATACTTCTGACCATTCCTCCAACCTTGCCAAGTCCCTTCTCATCCTTTCCACGCCTCCTTGGGTATCAACCCTGTTGCAGATCTTTGTATCATCTGCAAAGAGGCATACATTTCCTTCAGTCCATCTGCAATGTCACTTATAAAGACATTAAAAAGGACTGGACCCAGTTCTGAACCCTGCGGTACTCCACTAGTAACCCCTCTTTCTTCAGAGTGGACTCCATTTACAGTTACCTTCTGTGTCCTGTTGTCCAGCCAATGTTTTACCCAGGCTAGCATCATGGGACCCACTCCCAGGCTGGGTAATTTGATTATTAATCTTTTGTGTGGGACTGTGTGAAATGCCATGCTAAGTCTAGGTAGGCCATGTCCACAGCCCCTCCCTGGTCTACTACTTTGGTCACCCAGTCAAAGAAATCCATTAGATTCATCTGACATGACCTTCCCACTGTGAAAGCATGCTGCCTTGGGTCCTGTGCCCCACTTTCCTCTAGGAGGTACTCAACAGTTCTTTCCTTCAGAAGGGATTCCATCACTTTCCCTACCACAGAGGTCAAACTGACAGGTCTGTAGTTTCCTGCCTCTCTCTTGCTCCCACTTTTGTGAAGGGGACTCACATCCGCCTTCCTCCAGTCTTCAGGTACCACACCATCCTCCCATGATTTGTTAAATAGGGTAGTCAGTTGTGTCACTGGTTCTCCCCTTAATTCTTTTAGAATTCTGGGGTGAATTCCATCAGGCCCCATTGCTTCGTCCACCGTCAGTTTTAGGAGTTCTTTCAGCGCCCTTTCTTCTGCGAAAGGACTGGGATCGACCCTCCTATCCAGAGTGCTTCTGTTAATTGTATTAGGCACCTCCCCCTCCTCCTCTTTTGTGAATACTGAGCAGAAGTATTAGTTCAGTATCACTGCTTTTTCACTGTCCCTCTCTGCCCACCCACCGTCCTTTCTGTTCAGCCTCACTATCCCTCCCTTTGTCTTTCTATGCTCCCTGATGTACCTATAGAAGGTTTTATCCCCCTTCTTAACCGAGTTGGCTATCTTTTTCTCAGTTTGGGCCTTTGCTATTCTGACTTCCCTCTCTGCTTCCCTCTGCCTTAACTGGTACAGTTTTCTGTCCTGCTCCTTCTGTGTTTCCTTATACTTCCTAAATGCTATCTTTTTCCCCCTAACCTTCCCTGCCACCTCTTTTGAGAACCATAGTGGCTTTTTCTTTCATTTTGATTTATTTGCTTCACACAAAGGCATGTTGCCTTTGTGATGGCAGTTTTGATGTTTCCTCATTGTTGCTTCACCCCTCCTCCTAGCCTGTTTGCTAGTGCTTTTCTAAGGCACTCTCCCATCTTGCCAAAGTCAGCTCTCCAGTACCCTCACTTTTGTATGGCTTGACTCTATAGCTGAGTTTATCGTGAACCACACTTTTTGGTGGTCACTTGTTCCCAGATGGCTACCCACTTCTAGATCTGAGATCCTCTTGCTGTCCCCATTTGAGAGTATGAGGTCTAAGATTGCTCCCTCACGAGTGGGTTCTAAAACTAGCTGTCTGAGGCATGCCACCTATAGGGCATCGAGAATGGACCTACTCTTGGATGTGGCTGCAGCAAAGGTGCTCCAGTTAACATCTGGCATATTCAGGTCCTCCATCAACAGTATCTCCCCTTTCTCTGCCATCCTAAGGATGCCTTCTGTCATATCCTTGTCCATTCCCTCTCCATGACATGGGGGTCTGTATACAACCCCTGCGTGGATTGTGGTGCCATTTCCAGTCTTTAAAGTGGCCCACAGTGCCTCCTCTCCTCCCTGTTTACTTTTTTGTTCCATTGCTTTTATCCCTTCCCTTCCCTTACATAGATAGCTACTTCTCCCCCTCTTCTACCCTCCCGGTCTCTCCTGTAGGTTGTGTACCCTGGTATGTTAATGTCCCAGTCATGGTTCTCTGTGTACCATGTTTCTGTGACTGCTACAGTATCCAGACATCCCTCTTCCATCAAGGCCACAAGTTCAGGGAGCTTGTTGCTCCAGACTATGGGCATTGATACTCATTACCTCCATTTCCTGATGGTCTTACCCCTTTTGTCCCATCCCTGTCCTTATTGCCTTTGTCATTTTCTCTATTTATCCCTGCCCTTCTCCCTATCGACATCTCTATCTTGGTGTTTACCTCACTTACTACCCTGATTATTTTTTGGGGGGCTAGGATTTCCCTGCTTCTTTCCAGTGCCTCCCCCATTGGCTAGTTTAAATGTTTGCCAATGAAGCATTTAAATCTATCACCTAGGATCGTGGTTCCCCTCCTAGACAGATGCAGACCATTACACCAGTATAGGCATGCATCACTCCAGGTGGACCTCCAGTCCCCAGTGAAGCCAAATCCCTGAGTTCTGCACAAGTTTTTCAACCACTGATTGAATCCCATGGTGTGGAGCACCCTAGCCTTATCCATGCCATAGACAGGAAGGTTTTCTTTATTTACAGGTGAAATAAACCAACTGTTGGGCACACTGGGGTGGGCTCCCAGTGTGCCCCATGAGTTTGGGGGGGTTCTGTTGGCCCTACTGGAGTGGGCTTCCAGTGTGGCACACAATGGGGGTGGTGTGGGGGGGGCAGGAACATGCTGATGCAGTCAGCTTTGGAAAACACAAGGCACTTTGGGGTGGGATCCCAGTGTGCCACACAGTCTTGAGGGGGGAGTATACACATGCCGACAGGGAGATTGGGCACCCCCGTAGTTGGCTTTCTAAGGACTGTGAGAGGCAGATGGTGACAGCCGCCGCCATGTTTATTAAAATGTTTCAGCAGGCAAGGCACGTCCTGCAATGATGGGGCGTGCCCTCATTGTGGCAGTGAAATTCTTTCAAGTTGGTGACACGCTTCTCAACTGCTGTCATAGACAGCATGCTATTTCATTGGTGCTACAGAGACCAGCCCAAAAAAGCAGTGGCACCATTGGCTTCAACATTGCCGCACCTCCACAACCTGCTACTCCAGCAAGCTGCCACAAAATGTTGCTTGCGCTGCACGAGCAAGACAACATAAAAAGAAATCTTGTGATATCTTTTCATGCAGCCAGGTAGAAGTTTTCAAGTTATTTTCCCAGTAGTTTCATGCCAGTGGCACTTAAGCCATGCACATAAATCATCTGGCAGAATGTAAGAGTTCCTTCATATGAAGAAGCATTCATTGTTAAGGCATACACCTTTGATAAAGGACATCATGTCCAAAACGTGTCAGGTATTAGACCTGTCTCTGTGCCTTGTGTTTTTTTTTAATAAATTATTTTATCTCAGTGGTGCAAGTTATGAGTCCTTTATGAGGGGGTGAGTTCCCAATTTGGCTTTGGTTTTATTATTAACAAAGGGATTCACTCTATTACAAGTAGGAGAGGGGTTCAGAAAAGATTATGGATAAGGCTAGCTAGCTCCTATCCAACTGGGAGCGGGCTGCAACCTTGGGCTACAAAATACACCTATCTTGCTGTATGCATGTGCACAATTTTTTTTGAAAATTATTCCAGAAGGGATTAGGTCTGGTAAGGCAAAAATTACAGACAAGGCATGTACCTAGAATATGTATCTCAGTATGAGATAGCCATTTTTTTTTTTTAGTTCTTTAGTAACCAGGTAAGGCCCACTTGATACAAGGCCTCTTTTCTGGGGTGACCCAGGAGCACTGAGGAGGTTAATTGTCTTGCTCAGGATCACACAGTACGTAAGTGGAGGTTGTGGGACTCAAACCCTGTTCTGCTGGATGTACCAAGCTCATTACTCTAACCTGTAGGCTATACTGCCAGCCATCTTTGAGAAAGTTAAAAACTGTACCACCATTCCCTGAAGAAGTGGCATAGTCACGAAACGGAGTTGTCTAACAGTGGAATAGTAAATATTTATGAAGTGTCTGCATTCACTACTCAGGAGTCAAGCTATTCCTTCTTTTTGAGTAGTTTCTGCAAGTGTAAACTCCCCCCAAATGGGAGTGTAAAACTGGCCCCAGAAAAGGCATGGGCATCCTGGCATTTTGCCTTGATAAGGCTAACTAGGGAACAAAATATTAACATTGTCAGGCAGTTTAGCCACCGTAAATCTTACCTGTCCTGAGCTAGAAGAATGTCCAGCTGATAATTTATTATGTGGACAAGAATAGGGTGCCGTCCCACTTATTTCAGTATGGGAGGGCAAGTGTGTCAGCATTTCCTACACACTACTGTTTCAGCAGTTCTATATTCCTAATACAATCTGAAACAGATACAGAGAACAGAAGGAGAGCAGATGTGTTAATGCAGGCAGGTTGCATTGTTACGTCTTGTTAATTAGGCAACTTGTGCCTTAAGGTATATGTGTTGAGGACTTGACCTTCCTGGTGCTGCTCCCGTAACAGATCAGATTGCTGTTCTGCTGCAGATTAGTTCACAAGCTGCAAGTGTTACCATTTGTGCACCTTAGAAATCCTTCCACAGTTGTTCGCACGTGGACGTCATGTGCTGTATCCCAAGTGAAGGAAAACTTTTGACCTAGTCTATGGTTTCACCCTTGTGAAAGTAGGGATTAGTGACATGCTATGTGACACCACTGAAGTTCATTTTTCTCTAAGCTACCGTTGTTGCTGAAGCTGTTGGCAGCATCTTGGTCATATGGTACCATGCATTTAAAATGCATGATCCTTTGACAGAACAACACATTGCTATTAAGGATCTGGTACTCACATGAAAAGAGGTCTTTAATAAGGCAAGCAGCTGTTTTGTTTGGCTCAATCACTCAGACTGACAGCAAGAGGCCAATATATTAATGAGAAGCCTGTTTAAGACAAGAACTGACATGACATAATAAATAAACATGAAATTTATTAGCAACGCCAGGAAAAGCATGGTTGGGAAGGAGGAATCACATGCCTGCATGGGGATATGATTGCTGCACAAAATAGCCCGGGTGCATTTTTACATTTTAACTCCGGTGACAAAGATTAACACACTGTGAATTAATTGCTCAGCTGTGCAGAGTTCCCAAAGGAATTCTGTGGGGAATTGCAATAATATCCTGGGATGTTGTATAGTGCCCAGCTTTATTACTGAGGTCAGGTGTTGGAAATGACCAGTGCATGGCAAATATTCTCTTGCTACATTACTTTATAAACGTTTCCTTTTTTTCAGATTCAATAATGAGAGTCAGCAATTAGTGCTCATAAGTGGGTTGGTGTATTGGTCATGCTCATGTAATCAGACAGTTTGTAAATTCACTGCCCTGGTCTAGCCCTTTCATTGGGACGGAGTCACGTGTTGTTTTTCCTTTTTATTGCCACATAATATAATGCTGTCATGCAAGACTTGCAGGCCTGATGACTAAGAACATGACGCGATTGCAGAATTTTGTCAAGGCCTCAATAAATAATGACCAGGACATTTGTTCCTGGTGTTCTACCATCTAATTTTGACTTCAAATTTAAAAAAAAAACAAAGTCTCACAGTAACTGAAACACATGGGAACCATGTTCTTTTATGAAACTGTTTTGGGAGATTTCTCTTCACCGCAATGTCTGTTTGATTTCAAAATGTATTTAAAAGACTTGTCAGATAGCTATTTATCTGCACATCTGTACAATGTTATGTATGAAAGTACATGTCATTTTTACTGAGCATGACAAAGTCTTAACGTCAAACATCGGAGTAAAAGATTTTGAAACTGATTGAAATTCCTATTGTGGTAAGGTTTCATTTGTTATAAAGCACTCTTCTTGAGTTCAGAGAGCTGTACAACAAATAGAGTGAAACAAAACCAATCTAAATAAGTAAAACAAAGACGCCAATTCTATAACTATTAGTATGATATCAAAAGAGACATAAATGTAAATACTACAACGAATAAATATCACAACACGCAAAAGATCAATATAATTACATTATTTTGGACTGGTGAAGACTTGATCAAAAGGCCCAAAAGTTTGCTTTTAATGACAGACAGGGAAGATTCAAGCATACCTCAACCTTTCTTCACCCAAATGTGACAAGATGTGTGACACATTTTTTTTTATACAATTGCTATTTACTGCATGTAACTTTATCCCGTAAACCACTGTTATATTGTGTTCTTTTTGTTAGCTGTATTGCACCTGTATGTTACCACTGTTGTATCTCACACTGTAACCATGTATTCCCTCCCTGAGACAAGGTACCTTTGTAAATGAGTCCCTGACTCAAAGGTTGTAAATCCGACTTTCAAAATAAATAAATAAACAACTGGGTGAAATGTGTGACCTATAAGGCTATAATCCAACTTGGCATTGCAAGCACAGAGCACAGTGGATATCTGTGTATTTATATTTATAATGATTGATGATAACTGAGTATCATCGATTATTATGAATTTCTCCTTTAAAGTCTCACTGGAAAATCTGAAATGTCACCATATCCATGTGGTATAGAGTGTTTCTGAGAGATAAAATGAGTGACATACCTCGTAACAGTGACAGTTGAGAGGTTTGGATGCAATTTGGATGTCAAGCTGCTACAGTGAATGCTAGATTTCCAGTGGATTTTAAGTGTGAGATGAGGATATGATGTGGCCCCTGGTTAACCGCTCTGGTGGCACTTCTTGGATATAGGAGGTCAGAAGTGAGCCAAGGTAGTGAAGGCCCAGGCTGTTTAGGGCTTTCAAGTTCAGCAAATGTCCCTTTATAGTGTATTGGTAGGTGTGATTATGTATGGAATTCCATTGTTAGTTGTACTACAGTAGTGATATACTATAATTATGATGGCACAATGACTTTGTTGTGCCACAGTAGATACATAACACTATAAACAAAGAATCAGTGGCTTTCACCACTTGTGCTTCTCGTGCATACTGCAGCATTCACGTAACCACAGCAATTCAAACATAACTGTCCTGATTTTCAAAGGGCCTGACATGGCCCAGAGACTGACATCTGGTTTCTTAAAAGACTTTGAAGGTGAAAAAACTGTGCAAGTCACCAAAAATGGCGCAGGAGCAGAAAAAAAAGGACAAGTTGCTCCACGGGATATTCTCAAAATGTCTACAGCTGTTGGAAAAATATTCTGAGGATTGTGAAAAAAATGCAGCTGTGGAATTATTTGCAGAGAAAAAAACCACTGAAAAGTATGTGTCATCCCCTTAA
The DNA here is from genome assembly GCA_016271365.2 of Neoceratodus forsteri. NCBI lineage: Eukaryota > Metazoa > Chordata > Ceratodontiformes > Ceratodontidae > Neoceratodus > Neoceratodus forsteri. Next base: position 57,958,773 of record JADMNL010000026.1, on the reverse strand, counting down.
CAGCTCTTCTGAGCCACAGCTGCTCCTTAGCTACAGAAAAAATGTTGCATGCATGCTTCACCAAAGGGAGTGATGCATAACTCACATCCTGAGCAGGAGGCAGTGTATTATCAGTTGAGAACCAATTATAGTGGGGGTTGACACACCATGCAACAGCAACTAGGGGCCTTGCAGTAGTGCCAGATGTCAGACCACTAATATCACACAGTACTACTGAAATGCAACAGACCACACCCACATGACCCACTGCAACCCATATAGGAGCTCCACAGGCTATAGAGACAGAAGCAGTAACAGACACAAGTGGGGGCAACAGAAGCATGCAAATGAAAAACATCAGAGACACAACCCACATCTACAAAATGCCACGATGCATGGGCCTACTATATGCGGAGTGCAAGACACAGCCATCAGAGTGTGACTGGGGTACACTGGTGGATGGTGTGCCTGTACCTGCCTGTACTGTTGATGCAACATATGTACTGGTCTTGCCTGGTTGTAGTTGCCCACCATAGCATATTGTTGCATCCACTGCTGTTGTGCAAGGTCAGGCAGGGCATGCTGCTGCTGTGGTACAAGCCCCTGCTCATACAAGTGGTGCTGCTGTGGTCCCAGTGGGGGACTGACTGCTGGCCATCCTGAGTGTCCTGGTTCTGCTGCATGTTTTGCCAGACTTTCACAGTGGCTCCTGCTCCAGTTAATTTGGCTCATCTGTTGCCCTTTCTGCTGAGCCTTTATATTATTTCTGCAGCTGCGGATCTGCACTTGCGCAAAATCTGCACATGCGGCATTGCATGACTCACCTTTTTTTTTTTGTTAATTAGTACTTTGTAGATTTTTTTCCCCCTTTTTCTCCCCAACCCGGGACCCCAGCAGACATGTATGTGCGCGTGCATGGAGGCGCACGCTGGGTACCAGCTTGGCCCCATCCACCCCACCCTGGCTATTGCTGCCACACCCTCGTGCCTACGCTTCTCACCGGACCTCCCTCCAGTGGGAGCGGAACTACAGAGGGTGTGGGCATCCACCCTGCAGGGGAGAGCCACCTTGTGGCAGCTCAATCCTGCTCCCTCCATCACCCCCGCTCCGTGACGACCTGAGGTCATTCCTGAACTCAGGTCGCCAGCATAGCGCAAGGTAAGGCGCCTAGTACCTCAGCCCTCAACGCCACTGGGCCGGCATATGACTCGCCTTTTGTGATTTTTCCGCACGTGTGGAGTTTTCAACAGAAAATATACGTCCCATGGAGTGGATTCTCAAAGATCTTGAAAATCCCACAGCTGCAGGAAAAACTCTGCACAAGTGGGTTGCCACATGCGGAACCACAGTTTCTCCCGCAGCTATGGTATTCTCAAAAGTGGAGTCAGTTTATGACCGACTTCCCGATTTACAGCAGCTTGTGGGTGGTGTTGAGGTGGAAATCCCTACAGCTGTGGAAAAATGTTACAGCCGGTAGGGCCAGTCGTAATATCCTCTGCAGCTGCTGTGGATGAGAATAGCACTCTCCGTAGCTGCGGAGAATTCCATCTGCAACTGGAGTTGCAGTGTAGGACTTAGTTTCAAAAACATTTAAGAATCCGGCCCCATGCATTTCTGCAGTCGGCTGGCCTTTTTTTTTTTTGCATGTGCGCAAATTTCCCCTCTCTTTGAGAATCCAGCCCTAAGTCCCTGTGCACAACTTCCTGGTGCAAGGAGAAATTCCTGCACCTGGAAAAATGCTATTTTCAGCATGTTATGTGCTCGGACAGCCTTTTTCTTTTTTCTGTAGCTGCGCAAAAACGTATCAGGCATGGCATTTTTCTGTAGCTGGTCAAAAACCTATGTGCAAGCTGCTATAAACTGGAAAACGGAGTGCATACAGCAAAAACTGCAGTTATGCAAGAAAACCCTCCCTTGTGCACCTTTTTTCCTGCACATGCGCAATTATTCCACTTTTGAAAGTCTGGCCCAACATGCTTTCAGGTACACAGTAAGTGAAAGTACTTATCAGTGATGTCAGCTGTCACTTCTGGCATTCACAGAGCCCACCTCCCTGGAGATGCAGTGCGCCCCTCCATCACTGTTGACTATGGGCCAGCAGTCCAAATTGGGCTGTTACCCTAAAAAATAAAAAGCTAGTTTTCATGTGTCCTGTGGGGGGAGAGAGGACTATACCCACTAAAAGATTTCTCAGTTTTATGATGATATGATAACCCAGATGTGAGGGGGTGGGTGGAAGGTTTCACACACAAATGGTGCCATATGATTTTTAAAAACAGCTCAAGTTGAGAGTAGATCGCCGACTGAATCCATTGTAAAATTTGGCTTTTCATTTTTTTGTTTGTTTCAGAAAGCAGACATACATGCAAAAATGGGTATCACTAATGTTTGAACCCATATACTATAGAAAATAAGGTATGGACAACAGAATATTCCCAGGCTGAGTTTCCATCTTCGGGTTGTCATGACGACACAGGACCTCTTCAGCTTCACTGCTGAGGTCACTTTGTGGTCATAAAAAACCCTCAATAGAAACACGGCCTTGTTGTGTATGACTTCCCGTACATTATTCTATATGTTGTCAATTCTGTGCTTTACAGGCAACCAGTGCTGATCATACAAAGCCAGTGCAGTATGATCCTCGGAGCAGAGATCAGCAGCCTTGCTGCTTCACTGTGCACCAGCTGCAGATCTGGTCACAAACCAAGCCTCGTTGGAGTATGTTACAGAACTTGAGGCATGATGAAGCCTGGAGATGTTAAATTGTGCTCATTTAAAAAAAAAAACGAATCCCCCCCACTGGTGCCTTACCCGCTTGGGCCTACACAGTCCATATCCTGCAGTGTTTTGAGCTTTAGAAGATGAAGGGGATGGGATCGTAATTCTTGGCTTGGAGGAGCCAATCACCAGGTCCCTTCCCCTTCCTGGTACCACTAGCCAAAAGCGCCACACACACCCTAGCATTTTGTGATGTAGTTGTTTGTGGAACATGAGAACATATTACATTGAAATGAATGGGGGCGAGTTTTAAAATGCATGTTGCCATATTTTGGAAGTCAACTGTGATCAACACAAAGCCACAGATTAACTAACAAGAGCCTTGTTAATTGGGGGGTGACTTTGAACTGACCCCAGTGGACTTCTAAAATATGGCAAAAAGCTTTGTAAAACTCACCCCATTATTTCAATGTAGTGCGACCCCACGCAATACAGACAACTGCCTCACAAAACGTTGGAGTGCAGGGCCGACACGAAGCAGAGCTTTTAGTTAGCGGTCCCAGAAAGGAGAAGGGGTCTGGCAGCTGGCTCATCCAAGCCAAGAATTATGATCCCTTCCTCTTCATCATCTAAAAATGGCAAAATATGGATTGTGTAAGTCCCGGTGGGGTAAGGCACGAGTGGGGGGCTTGATGGAAGCGCGGGAAAAAGGTGCTCTTTAAGATGGCTGAAGCAGGTCTACTGTGGTTGGCACCTGAGACTGAAGTGACAGCTTCTCTTCAAGAACTACTTCCAGACTTTGGACGACCTTTACCTGTTCAGGTTGAACACTGTCAAGGAAAAGGTAACTTGGGCAACACTGTCATGCAGAAACCCGTAGATGTGATATGGCACATATCAGCTGTGGCCTGTTAGAATTCAGTGCCATTCAGCTGGTGGCCATCCAGTACCTGATCTATGACAGAGATGTTTAGCAGCCACACCAGGAGCTTTGGCTCAGCGCAAAGGACAGGTACCGCTGAGAATCATCTGCAGAGCAGTAAGACCCAGCACTATACCTTAATTATCTCTCCATGTTTTGTTTTTTTGTTAAATCCATGTCGTGTTTTTGTTACATTGTTGTATTTGGCTAATAGTTATGATTTTATTTGGACGTGGAACCTTTGTAAATGAGTCTCTGACTCAAAGGTATGTCAGATTTGGAGACTGTAATAAATAAATAAATGCAAATGGCAAGCAGCACCACTGACAGGACAGACTCTTAGGTAAGGGTAAGAGAAGCTGGCTACTGGAGATTCAGTTCGGCTTTGATTCAGGTCACATGAATTTGGTTTGGCTTTAATAAATGTGATGATTAACCCTAATAGGTAGGGTCAGGACAGACTGGCTGGGCCTTGGACCTTTCTGTGCCCTTAGTATTGCATGTTTCTGTGAACCACTTTGGGTCCAGTGCAGTAATTAGCATGGGGTAAAGCAGACTACAGTTAGAGGAGTAATAAAACCTTGAGGTCAACAATGAATATGGAATAACTGAGGAATGTTCCTCTCATAGAGAAACCCGGTTATAACCCATCATTATAGCCAGTTGGTTATAACAGCAAACATGCACCAGACTTCCCTTGCTCCACGCATATCTACACTGTCTCCCGCATGCACACACAATGTTTCAGCCTGACTGCGCTACTGAATTAGCACTACCGTAACCACTGGTCATACTGTTTTCTATACTTGCTGGGTAGTATTTGCAAGGTGAGAAAACACTACACAGCAATTATATAAAACAATACATGAGGAGATGTCTGAAACTTTGAATTTTACACACACTCAGCATGGGATACTTTTATAAACCCCTTGAGCTTCCCTCTAGTAGCATCCCACACCTTGGGTGTGTGTAAGATTCTCGTCATATACACCATCCCATGTATTATGTAAGCAATAACACATGACAGGATGTGCAGTAATGCTAAGTGGGTTGTGAGGCATGAAATACAGCCAAAGGCATTCAACCACCTGGAAGTGTGGTAATTTATTGCAGTACTGCACACCCTGGAGTGTGTTATTGCACTTATAAAATGTTTTTTAAAGTTAAAAAAGCAGGAATAAAGAAAGTACAATATGAGCTGTGCAGTAACTGAAATTAATGTACGGTCATGCAACCAGTTTTAACCAGTCAGGTTGCTTGTTTAAATCAAGCCATTTTGTAACATAGAATAATACATAATACAGTTCCATAAATTACTGCACATCCTGTCGTGTGTTATTGCTCACTTAATTACTCTAGCTTCCTTATGGCAGTTGGTGTTGGCATGCCACTGCTGGGTATTACTGTGTTTGTGGTGGTGAGCTAAGGACAGGTGAAGTCACCAAAATTCACTTCATGAAGAACTATGAAAAGTTCTGGTAGCTCGCGAGGCACAAAGTGGCACTACGCATAGTACTAGATTGAGCTAAGAGTGCAAAAAGGGCTTAACGCCCATGAAGTGACACTTTGCAAAGTGTAGTTTTAAATTAACAACAAAAAGATTGACCTTCCCCCTACACTCACAGCACCCATTCCCAGCCTCCTCCTCCTAACAAGCAAGTAATTCAGGCATTCCCACTCAAAATAACAATGTTCTCCCTCCACCTTTGCAGTATGTACCATACATACCACCCTCTCCCCACTTATTCTCCAGCGAAAGAAAATTATTACACATTTATCTACTTCCGTATCCCAGTCAATCAGCAACCCATCTTCCCTCTTTCCCAAGTTCATCCAGTCTCTGAAAGTCCGTAAAATGTAATCACAAACTAGCACACCACCTTCACTTGCTGCCTTGGCCAGCTAATGATGACATCACACAACTACTTGTATCAGTAATGTGTCCTTGTACTTGGAGCTGGTATTGTGGAAACTTGATTAGCACCTCCCCTTCCCTCACCCCACCCCTCTTTCTTTTGTTTTCTTCTTCATGTTTTCCACATGGTACGACAGATGACACTGTGATGCAGCAGGACACAATGCACACTATGATGACTCACTACAATAATTCCCAAACCCAGGTCCCCAGAGTCTTGAGTGGCAGTGCTTCCACTGGACTAACGGACTGGCCCAAACGAGGGTCTTGGTACTTATCCATCTTGTCATTCAGCAGTCAGGATCCATTGTTTTCCCGGATCTGTATCAGGCATCTTTACCATCTTACTGTCGTAACATTTACTTTAGGTTTCTGTCCGTCTTTTCAATGAGAGATGGCAGTCAATCCATTCACTTAATGGGCCCCAACTCCTGCAGGGACACTTTGAAAAAAATATAATATTTGGGCACATGGCAGCTTAAAGTTAATTTATTGTTTCTGTAATTATTAATAATCTCTAAATTGAAACCAGAATCACTGGCCCTTAGATTTCATTGGCCCTGGTTGTTTGCCTACCAGGGGAGTCACAAGGGCCATAGCCTGAAGGCCTTGGCCTTCCTTTTTAAAGTTTGATTACTGTGCCGTAACTCATCAAGCCTTCGTGAACACACAGGAAAGTCACACTCACATGGACAGTATAAGTCCAAAAACTCTAAAATGAGAAATCAAATGCCATCTAGACATGTTTTGCACTGGGAGATGAAAGTGCAGCAAAACCCCTGGTGCTTTATGTCATAGGCAAGATGTTTCATCTAGATGGCATTTGATTTATTGTTTTTTTGTTGTTGTTTCTGCTGTATCCCTCTACCGGAGGTTCTGGTCTCCGCTCCCGCTCACCCCCCCATCCCCAGGCTTACCCCCCTGGGTAGAACCACTGGGCGGGCCATCCCAGGAAACAGGGTCACAAGCCCTGGCTTGTCCCTGAGGGTGGGGTCATGGGAGTGGGACCCCCCGGTGGACCTTTTGTCAGTAGTGGGAGTGGCAGGAGAGGCAGGGGCCATCATTAACGTCTGGCATTCATTCGTTGCTGATTTTTGTCCCTGGGGGCGGGGACATGCAATAATGCTAGTGTCTGGCCCACCCCTAACATGTTGCGCCGGCCGTGGCTGTACCCCTGGCCTCTGCCATTGGTCCCCATAACACCAGACACTCTTCCCCCCCCTCCCCCCAGAAGAAGGAGAGCAGTCCCTAGGACACTTAATCCTTCTCCCCCTGGCTGACCCTCCAATTCCCGAGTCCATCCCCGAACCCGGGATGTTGGTGCCGCAGACGGACGCCTTGCTGCTGTGCTGGCGGGCCAGTTTGATTTATTGTTTTAGAGTTTTTTTAACTTATATCTTCCATGTGAGTGTGACTTTCTTGTGTGTTTACTAAGGCTAGTTTCATTTTTCAGTTGGCACCCATTCCCAGCTGCGAGCGTGTTCGTTGCGCAGCTGTAACTTATCTGCAGGCCATGAACCCAACCCACCTCCATCAGTAAAGCTTTGGCCTTCGCATGCCAAAATCCCGCCAACTCTCCACACCTAACAGCATACTCTGTGCCTGCAACATCACAGTATGTTGCTGTGAAAATGACTGCAGTGTCATAAGCAGTGAATTATGATGTCAAGTATCGAGACAAGCAGCCAGAGCAGGTGAGTTACTGTATATTGAACAGAGAGCTGTTTTTTATGTTAATCTGCATAATTAAGATGCTGAAGTCCATGAGTGGTCAGACCTTTGCAGTGGCTGCCCCCAGTCTTTGGAACTTGCTTCTGGTGGCGGATCATTCCACATGTGCCTTCCTGGTCTGCTTTAAATGCTAAGTAAAAATACATTTAATGAAGCAGGCTTTTTGTGATACAGGTTAATTGGTTATTACTGCTTGTACTGTAGAGAAAGGTTACTGGTAATTGTATTAGGGAACTTTCCCTTTACTTATTACTACATCTTGTCAGACTGTATCTTGCATTTTTTCTTATTTAAGGTGGCTCTGAGCTCTGGAGGAGTGCTATATATAAATAAATTACAACTGCTGCTACTCATTCTAATGTAAAAGTGGAAGCTGAATACAGAAAATAGATATGAAATGTAAGTCAAACTGTATATAAAAAAGTTAGGTCCCCTGAAGATATCAGAGGTTCTTTAAATTGCATAATAAAGACAATGGTCTCGATTCCAAAAGGCATTACGCCTGGCACAAGGCGATTTACGCCGAACCCGATGGCACAAATCGCACCTTATGCCAGGCATAATGCCAGTTGCAACTGCAAAAGGTGCCTTGAGCCATGCCGTATACGGGTTGTGCCACATGTGGGTTACGCCACCCACTATGCCCACAACCCTCAGCGGCATGGCACAAGGGTGAGTTACGGCAGCAACTGCACCCTATTCCAGAAGGGCGGCTGCCATAACCCACTTACACCATTCCAGAGCAGGGAATGGCGTAGCAGGGTTAGACCAACTGGGAAGCAGTCTAAGGGGCATCCATCCTGGCACAGCAAAGGATGGCCCCCTGCAGCACCGCAGAAAGTACACTGCTGTGCTCCCCATGCCCCCAACCTGTCATGCCCCCTACCCCCCAATGTCAGGGACCCCTGGGGTCCATTTCCATTGCTGCCCCCCCCGGTGCATGTGCCACTCGGCCAGCTCCCCCAATGCCCCCAGGTGCATGCCATTGCATTCCAGGGTGAGGGGGGCGGTAGAATGTGTGCCGCGACATGTGGCACCCAGGTCTGGTGTGCCATGCCTTTATAAGTCGGAGGATATGAGTCCCCGGGGTCCAGTACATGTTTGTGATGGTGCAGTAGTGCCACCTAGTATTCAGTAGATAAACCTGAAACGTGGGTTTGGTTCCCTTTAGTGTTGGGATTAAGTTGCATTACTGGGTAGTCCTCATATGTAGGTGGCAGCAGCCTTGAGCCATACCAACAGGTCACCAGGGGTACCAATAGTAAGGCACTGGTACCCTAAGCAAAACATGGTTGAGGCCAACCAAAGAATTCTTACTTTGCAGAAGAGAAGGTCTATGAGAATAGCAAGAACCACAGCTTTGAACTGTCAGTTCTTTATAAAAATGACCTCCCTGACACGTCTAGATATCAATGTGTCTTTTTGATGGTCGGAAAATCCCAAGCGCAAAAGGAGTTCTGTGACATAATGAGGATTGTGAGGCTGTGCTTCTGAGACACATTAATATTGATCTGAGATGAGTTCTTGTCAAATGTAATGAGAATGGTAATCAAAGAGTAACATAAACCTCAGTCAGTTACATTGTGCACTGCAATGGCTTCTTTTCTGCACAACTGAATTGTCCATGTCCTTAAAACTCTTCTCTTTAAGAACTGCGATTATTATGCTATGCACTAGCAACATCACAGATATCTGTAACAAAATTATAATAGTGTGCTATATTTTGAGAATTTTTAACTTGAGTGCTACAAAGACATTCATGGGACTGACCCCTTAAAGACTTATGAAAATGTAAAGTACACCTTGTATTATTTTCACAGCTCAGTTGTACTTTTAACAAAATAATGTTGAAGTGTGACATTAAATAGTGGCGTTGTCACTGCTGTCTTTACCCTTGGCTGTCAGAGCCACAACATTCTATAAGAAACAGTATGATGTCCATTTAGTCTCCGCACAGTTCTTCTCTTGCTAAAAATGGGCCAATGGAATGTCTTGGTACATAAAAGTGAATCTTGTTGCTTTAAATGTATAGTTTGCTGACTCAGAATATGCCATGTATCTCCACATATGATGGGGAAGGACCATGACTCACATGTGGCAGAGCCACAAGTGAGTTATAAAAGTCTTGCCCCCTCGCATGTGATGACAGATGACTTACATTGAGTCAGGTCATTGTATGTGCAATTTATACTTTGCATTATAAACAGTAAAGCTTTTACATTAGTGTGTTTTATTAACATTTAACTTTTCCATTTGATTTCTTTGCTCTGTTGTGAGTGCAGCGGAGTCTATTGTGATGTCTTCTGGCATTGTTCAAGCTGCTGACCACTCCCATTGGTTCCCTTTGTGACCTGTCTAAAGTTAGCATAAATGGCCAAAGTGAGGATAATGATTTATCGTCATTTAGAATGCTTCAGTGGCTAAAATAAATCATTGATCTACAAGGTTTAACTCTCACATACTGTGTATAGATTTAGTTTACATGGCTAGTACATGCTACAAGTAAAAATAACACACCCTACATTTTACATTTCCTTCAGACAATTTCACTTGGAGAAGCTAGAGAAAGCAGCCTTCTGTGAGGCTATCCCTAGCTCACCAACATTGGTAGCTGTGGCTAAACTGAACTGCTTGAAAGCAGTGTATTAGCTCAGTGTGTTGGGAAAGTGGGGCTACATTATATTCTGATCAAGAATGCTGCAGATTGCGGAACAGTGGCAGCAGATTTTGCTTTAAAACCAAGCTGTCTGCAGTTTACTTAGTTAAAAGCCATGGTGTTTGGCCTGTCAAGACATTGAATTACTTGTAGCTGTATTGGTCCTTGTACAAAAAGGTGAACAAAGTGGGTGGTCTGATGCCTTTTAATTGGACCAATAAGAGATTTACAAAAGACAAGCTTCTGAGGCAACTCCGAGTCCTTCATCTTGCGTAGCAGCCAGGTTCTGCAGAAAACAAGCTTCTTAGGATAGAGAAATCTACTGGTAAATAAAGTTTTACACATGGGTATAACAGTTCTTTTGATAATGGAGTGTGCAGAGACAAGTCTTTAAGATGCACAAAATAGGTGATGTGATATCCTTTATTGGACCATCAGAGATTGCTTAAAGGGTTAAGCTTAACATTTTTTCTGTAAATCTTTGTTGGTCCAATAAAAGGTATCAGATTACCTATTTTGTGCATCTTATTGTACAAGGACCAGTATGGCAACAGACAATGTTTTGACAAAAAAGTCTGAAATTCTAGGTGCCCGTAAATTAGGTTAGTGATGCAGACTTCTTTCCCGAAATGGAATGTGAAAGCAGGAGACCTATAAATTATAAGATATTTATAGTCAAAGAGCCTTCCTCAATACAGACTGTGTGTGTTTGAGAAAGAGAGAGACATAGACAGAGAGACAGAGACAGAGAGAGAGAGAGACAGAGGGAGAGACAGAGCGAGACTACAGTATGAAAGATAATGTATATATAAACATATGCATAGGAAATTTATATGGACCTGAACCAAGAAGACAGTCCTCACTTAAAATTTGTAATGGCTCATGAAACCAAGGTCTATATTTGTTCCATTAGTTTTAGTATCAACAAGGCAAATTATTTTAAGCTCATAAGCTTGCCTTTATTGTGTATTTCTGAAGGGTCCTTTGAGAACCAGGACAGAGAGGTCAGAGGTGGAGTGATCAGATTGAGAGGAATGTTGCCCCATTGGTTTTTCAGTCTTTTTCTCTCCTTTATGTTGCACCTGCTTGAGTTCATTTGGGTTCAAAGGGGGTGGCCTGGCTCCCCCACTTCTAGCACTGGATGTAATAGACAACATTCTGGGATACACATGAATAACTCCCCTATATCTTGATTTTCTTGTTTTGGAGTGTGTTTATAAAGTGTGAAGTGGAAATGTGCTCACATGTTTTACAGTTAGGAATATTGCAGGGTTTAGTGCCTCTTAGTGTTTTGTTGTTTTGGTGAAGTATAAGTTTGCTCCTGACAACTAGATTGGATATGATAGGTGGCTGTTTGAAAGACAGAAAAAGTGGTTCCTGGAAAATACATTTCAAGGTGTCATCCTCACTAAATATTGGTTGTAGGTCCTTAATAATTGTTCATAAGGCTCCAGATCTGGGTTGTATGTAAGAACCAAGGGCGTCTGGTTAGTGGTGGTCTTTTCTTTATATTGTAGTAGTTGTTCTCTTGGCATAAATGTGGCACATTCCACAGCTCTGTCAGTTCCTCTAGAGGAGTGTCCCTGTTAAGTAAAACATTTTTTAGTGTGACAGGGTATTTATCTCTGTCCTCCTTATGTGAACAGATTTGGTGGTATTGAAGCACATGGCTGTGCATTACAGATTTTTTAGTGTGCCTAAGGTGATTACTGTTTTTGTGTAGGTATCTCTCTCTATCTGTTGGTTTTCTGTAGATATGGATCTGTAAGGTGCCATCTTTGTTGGTAACTGTGGTGTCAAGGAAATTGATGCTGATGTCAGAGTACTCTAGGGAAAGTTTTTTTTTGAATAATCTTTTTATCAATTTCAAAAAGTATTTAAAAAAATACACAACAACGTTTAACAGACATACAACAGACAGATGCATTCCATATAATATTACAGACAGAGTTATTAATAAACTAACAATACATTAATTATATTTACCCCATTCCATTTCTACCATGTGCCATTTCTTTTACATTTCCGTTCCATTCTTCCCCAAATTTATCTGCGGCCATTAATTTATAGGTCTCCAATCATCTTGTATTTTCCTATCCCAATCCCATCCATAATGTAATGTCCTCTTCTAGACTAAGTGATGCCAGGAAGGGAGCCCATTCCCTATAAAAGGATTCTCCTCTGTCCTTAAGAATGAGGGTCAATCTTTCAAGGGCTAGTGTCTGTAGGATAAATCTACGCCACTGCACAATAGACGGTGTTACGCATGTAACCCAAGTATTTTGTATACAGTGCCTCGCCAACATTAGTACTACCCTCATCCACCGTGGTAGTGGCTCCCATTCTCCCTCCTTTCCTGGAATCATTCCAAATAGACCTACAATAGGCTGTACTCATAGATGGCAGCCTGCCATTTGACTTACTTCCCCAATGACTTCCCCCCAAAAGGTCTGTAGAACTCTGCACGCCCAGAAAAGGTGCATATACGTCCCTCTCTCTCTCTGCCACACCTACCACATAGAGGAGATATATTTGGGTGTGCCCTATGTACTCACACCGGGGGATAATAAAGCCTATGCACAAATTTATAGAAGGCTTCTTTGAATCTATTACACACTAGGAGCCCTGTATGTCCTTCTAACAGCTTTTGCCAATTACCCTCTGTGATGTCACCCCCTATGTCTCTTTCTCACAATATTCTTGTTTTCTGGGTATGGTCTGGGTAGTCCTGTTTCCCTATTTTCACAGCCTTTCTAACAAAACCCTTGGGGTCTTTCTGCGCAAGATATACAAATTACTCCATCGCCCACCATTTCTGTACCTGCTCTCCTCCCCTATCCATTTTTGACAGAAATGCCCTAAGATGAAGGTATCGAAATACTGTTGCCTCTGTAATCCAAGCCTTTGGACAATATCTTCCAATGGGCACAGGGTTCCCTGCTTAAACAAATCCCCTATACTCTGGACTCCCTTATTCTCCCACTCTTTGAAACCTCCATCCTCCAGTCCCGGTATGAAAAAAGGGTTATCCACCATAGGCAGAAGCAGGGTCTCCCCTCTACCAATCACTGTTTTTTTCCTGAGATAATTCCAGGCCTCTAACACTGACTTTGCCAATGGATTACCCCCACCTTGAGCAGAGAATGCCCTGAGGCCCCTAATATGCAAATATGCTGAGAGACGCCCCGGGCACCCCAATTGCTCTAAATCCACCCAACTAGCCACAGCAGGTCTATGTACCCAATCTGCCACATAATGTTGCTGTATTAATAGATAGTAATTCCCCAAATCTGGAAAATTTAGCCCCCCCCCCGCACTTGTTGAAGCTTTCAGTCTCTGTAGGCAAGCCCTCGGATGCTTTTCTCTCCATAAAAATTTAGTAAATGCTTTGTCCATCCGCTGAATATCCCTTCTTAGCAGACCCTCTGGTATCATCTGCATGGGATATAAAATTCTTGGCAGGACGTTCATTTTTATCAGATTGATACAACCCAACCATGAGATGGGAAGCTGCATCCAACGCTTCAGATCTGCCTCCACTTTTTTAAGTAAGGGCATATAATTTAACCCATACAATGTCCCAATTGTCCTGCCCACCGTTATACCCAGATAAGTGATAGTCTTAGACTTCACCTGTAACCCCCCACTGTTCATCCTCCTTCTTTTTAGGAAAGCACAATAATTCTGATTTACTAAGGTTTATTTTATAACCAGAGAACTCTGCAAAGGTATCTATTATCTCCAACAAAGGTGGCATAGAAACCTGCGGGTACTTGACAAATAAAAGCATGTCATCCGCATAAAGACCCACTTTATGCATAGTACCCCCTAGCCCCCTCCACCCCATGAAACTCCAAGCTCTGACGAAGTGCTATAGCCAGTGGTTCTAATGCCAATGCAAACGGCAGAGGAGAGAGGGGGCAACCCTGCCTTGTCCCTCTTTCCAAATCCAAAGCATTCATGGGCACTCCATTAACCAAAACCCGAGCCCTGGGGGCCCAATACATACCTCGTACCCACTGTACATATGACTCACCCAGACCAAACTGGCCCAACACCTCAAAGAGGTATCTAGGGAAAGTATAATGGATGGGTGGAGGATTTTAAGTTCCTGATGAAGTTCTTTAAGTGTGTACGTACCTTCTAGCTGGCCTGGTGGCACTGAGGGTTGAGGCGCTGGACGCCACACTTCGTGCCACGCCGGTGACCAAGGTTTAGGAACGGACTCGGGCCATCGAGGGTCGGCAGGGACATGTAGGATTGAGCATCCCGCGACAGCTCTCCTCCCTCTGGGGTGGGCAAGGGGTTTACGTCGCTCTGCAGTGGCAGCTGGCGTAGGTCAGGAACACTGCATGCAGTGGCGTACAGCAGAGGGTTGGAACGCAGCAGGCGTTAGTACGGCAGTGCGCTGATGCCATTGCACATCTGGCTCCAAGGGAGAAGATTCAGGCAGAACATTGCGGGGCGGTTGTGGCGACTGATGGCCGTGCGCTGTGCCCCTAGACATGAGAGGTGCGCCCTCCAGGTATCAGGATTCAGGTCCCCATGGGGATGCTACGTGCTGGCCTGTGTGGAGGAGAGCATGTCACTGGCCAGACTGGGTCCGGGGGCGCAGGTGCCAGCAGCCGGATGACCATCAGCCCGCTCCGCAGGTAGGAGAGAAAAGAATGTAGTGATAAAAAAGTGTGTAAGTACCTTCTGTCCAAATTATAACTATAGCATCAATATATTGGAAGTACTGTATGTGGTGGTTTCATTTTATATGATCCAGGAAATCCTCTTCCAAATTGGCCACGAAAAGCTGGCATATAGTGTAGACATCTTGGCGCCCACTGCTGTTCCTATAATTTAAACATGCAGTTAGCATTTCAAAGTGTGTTTTTTGTCGCTGCATACTCTTTTATCAAAAGAACTGTTATACCCATGTGTAAGAGTTTATTTACCAGTAGATGTCTGTATCATAAGCTTGTTCTTTGCAGAGCCTGGCTGTTATGTCTAATGAAGATTGTGTAGCATAAAAGCTTGTGTTTTATAACTCTCTTTTTGGTGCAGTAAAAGCTATCAGATCACCCAGTTTGTTCACCAAAGGGATTAGGAAATGTATATCTAGCCAGTCCAGAAGTATAAGACTAATTACTGGTTTCTGCACTTGCAGATACTAGTATTAACATATAAATTGGGCCATTACATGCCTGCTGTTTACAAGAGTGATACATTTTCCTCTGAAATGCAGTCAGTTGTATCTGATGCAATGCCACTCATGACATCTTCTGTGTTATCTTTTTTAACGTATGAATGCACAGGGGGAAAATGTATCACTATTCCCCCAAAATCCCACTTCTAAAAGATTCATTAATGAGCCTTGTAAGCATATTGAGTGCTTAAACCTGTTAAGTATTTGCAGAAACCTAGTACTGGAGCATGATGAAACAGTAGAACAGATGTGGAATTCATAATTACATTAGTACGGAGATGTTTAAATTGTTTTTACCATGACTGTTTTATTTTTGTGACTTTCCACCTATTGTACCACTTGTGACAGTACATGTTAATTTCAAAGGCATTTATCCCGGACATTGCTATAAGGGGTGTGCACCACTGCAGATATAGTGTGCACCACTGCAGATATAGTGTTGGGTGTGCACCACTGCAGATACAGTGTTGGGGCTGGGTTTTCAAATGGCCTGCTGCATGCACAGGACCCAGTTTTGGTGTTTGCCTGCAGCAGGAAAAATGTGGCAAAATGTCTGAATGCTATTTACAAATGTTTTGCTGCATTTGTGACAGTCTACACTGCTTTATGGTAAAACAGTGATACTTATCAGATAGTGACATGTGTCTGTATAAGGCACTCATTGTTCCACAACTCATGAGAAGTGTGCGTAACATGTAGACCTGTGGTCCCATGCATCAGGGATGCAGCAAGATCGTGCCATGAGTCCCTGATGCACAGCTGAAACTCAGCCCTTTGTCTCTTAACTCAGGTGCATACATGGGAAAAATATCAGTGTCTAAAGTGTCCCAATTGTTCTGTTGTAGTTTGGCATAGTGCAGTTGTGGGTGCTTCTGAAAGTCATGGGAACTTAGGAAATGTTAAAAAGGTCCCTCATATTCACCTCCTGCTATCCGGACAACTGCTGCAGGTTTGCCACAGTAATTGCAACATTTGCTGTTAGTTTTTGTCTTGTTAGAAAGAAACATAGTACAATGGAATAGAATGGAATATGATTTTGTTTCCCTCCTTTCAAACTGTATCTCAAAGCACTTTGAAGACTACTTAGTTAGATACTAGTACTACACTGAGTACTTTGGAGTCGGCAGTATGGCTCAACAGGTATCCACCTCAGTGCTGGGTCAGAAGTTCACAGGTTCTAGTCCCATGACAAGACTTGGACTCATTTCCCAATTGCTGGCACTACATTTTGAAGACTGACATCATTATTCCAAATCTAAGGGGTCTCTCACAAAAGTTTACCACTAATCTCTCCTAGCTGAAGAACTGTTTATTGACAAGAATACACACCTAGGTAAAGTGTCATAGGTGTATATATACAGTAGAATAATGTATATTATGTTTTACATTATATATTTTTTTCACATCTGGGATGTAATACCACGTAAACCATGAGTGTGAAGCACAAGTAGGTTACATAGGCATCACACACCGAGAGTTTGAAAAAAAAAATAAGAACTGTACAACGCCCCATACTTTATTTGTTATTATTGCTGGTATATTACGCTTATTTGTACAACCTGCAAAGTTTTTGTGAGTGTGTAATCTGAGGAAAAAGTATTCTTCCAGTTTAATTTTGAAAAGCGGATAAGGAGAGAATCGGGCTGACAGTTTATCAGGATGAGCTGGCATGCTTACAGTGGAACAGTGGTTCGCTATAATATACACTGATGTATTACAGTATTTGAATGCACTGCTAAACCTGTTATTATTAAGACTTGCCAATAATTATGAATTGAGTAATATGAGCTGATGTGATTGTCCTTTGTCAGTAGAATAAGGACTGGCTGGGATTGGTTGTCAGTGGCACACATGCCTGCTTGTCCCTACCCTGCTGATAAAGGCCCAGTATGGAGGTCCGCATTGCTATTTTTCTACTTTCATTTATCCATTTTATTTTATTTTGTTACTGAACAGCATTGTAGTTCATAATTTTACACAAGTGAAATGTACATCCAAGCAACAGAAAAAAATCACAGAAGGAATTAATTGCATATACAATATAAAGTCCACAAGTTAATGGTGGGATCCACCTATTTATAGACATAGCACCCAGTAAAGTCCTTCCTTAAAAAGAAACGGCTATAATGTCTAATAAAGAGTATGGCAAGTGTTGAAAGTATCCGGTAATTTTACACGCATTTTAGTTATTTTTTAAAATTAGAAATTTAGATGAATCAAAAACTTAAAGTCCATCTTGTTAGCACAGCATTATACATTACATTAGTAGTAAGACTTAATCATGTGTATTTATCAAACTGAAATCCTAATGGTGACATTTCCAAATCCATGGGCCTGATCCAGAATGAATAGCGCAACTTGCATGTGGTTGCGGAGGATTCGCTGACCCTCGCCAAGGGACCCTCGCCACATTCAAAGAGCAGCAGGGTCCCGCACTTGCGAGCATGCGGATATGCCAAGGCATAGGCTACTGCCACATGCATGGCATATAGAAACCATACCGCAAATTGAGACTGGTGACAGGTAGGCCCCTGAGCCCCAGACCACCTCGGCACACACCAGGGGGGCATGGGTGGGCAGGACCAGTGGCACAGGCATCCAGGGGGCACACCAGAAACATGCCCCGGCGGTCCTTGACATTTGGGGGGTGAGGGGCTGGGGTATGCTGGTGGGGGCAAGGAGGACCCAGTTGCGCCGGTGTTGCGGCACCACAGGGCAGGCAGCCACCGGATAGCTCCGTCGGCTGTCACTTAGAGTAGCTCCGGTCTGTCCTAGTTTAGCCCCACCAGTGCCCCTTCTGAAATAGCACTTGCGGGTTACAACAGCTGCCAACCTAGAATTGGGCGATGTTGCTGTCATAACCTGTACTTGCGCCGTGGCATTGCAGGCTGCAATGTAGTGGGTGGCATAACCCATGACTGTCGTAGCCCACAGCTGCCATAGTGCAAGTTGCAACTTGGAACAGGGGCTGGCATAATGCATTGATTAAGTCGTGAGATATGCCATGGGGTTTGGTGTATCTCACCTTATGCCGGCATAGCCCCCTCTTGGAATTGGGCCCAATATCAGTACTGTATACTGTATACTGTATATTCAACATTCTAGTTACTCTGGGAAAACCAGCATTACTCTCGTTGCTTTCACTGCTGGCTTTCTCGCTATGCTTTTCTGTAAGTTTCTCCACCTTTTACGCAGTCACAAAAGTCTTTACTTGTTTAAGGTCAAAGAAGAGAAATGTTTTCCTGTTCAACAGAGCTGTGTGGAATGTGGAATTCTGCCAGAGGAATTTGTGCAGAATGTCAGTTTCACTTCCACAATGCATTTCAGAATTTCTTTTCAAATTTTGCAAAATTCTGAAAAGCATTTCTACATAAACCACAGAGTAATATTCCACAGATTATAGAATCGATGGAATATTATTCTGCAGTTCATGGAAAATGAAGGCACAGTTTACATAAACTGCTGAATACTAGTCTGTGGTTTACAGAAACTGCAGCTTACTAATACGCAGGTTATAAAACAATCTTCTTTTGGAATTTCAGAATTCCACTTCCAACAGAATTCCACAGAATTAGATGGAATTTCTGGAAATCTGTTAAAAGCAGCTTTTGCAAAGCTTACACGGCTTTTCTGCCTAACGGCACTATGTGCACATTTGGCTGGAAATGTTATTGAAAGAGATGAGCCAAATTCCAACAGACCTTCATGGTACAGTAACAAATGTTTCTTCTCTTTGGTGATGTATGGTATATGTCCAAATAAATGTGAAAATCAGAATTTTGGAAAAAGCAAGCTCTTTTTTTAAGTGCAAGTTTGATAATGATTCCGCAGTCTGTTTTAGATGTTGGAGTGAATACACGTTGCTCCTTATTTCCTTGTAAACGTTCATCAGCAGAGGTGATCACACCATCTTATGTTTGTATAAAGCACCACACTGATTTTTAACATTTTTTCCCTCCTTTCAGACACTGTGAAAAATTCCTCTCATAAATGGGAGCTTTTGGGGCAACAAATTTAGGGACTCTATAAACAAGGCTTTTAGGAGTTCTCAGAGATTCATAAAGTCGTTGTCCAATCGATTAGGTAGTCTTAGTGACGTTAGATTTCAATATTTGTTCTAAGTGGTTTCAAGTGCCTCTATTTTTCATAGTAACAAGATAAGATTTTGTGTATTAGTTATTTCTAGGGCATTGGTAGTTACCTCAGTCTTTGTAAGCTCCATCAGTTTAGCATCTAGTCAGGAACATTGTCCCGTAACAGCAATCCCTTTTGCCTGTGTGCTTTTAAGTTTGAGTTGATTTTGCTGCCAAAAGAATCTATTCTTATATGTAGGCAGTGCATGAAAGGAAAGTGCTGGTGTTGAGAGTGCTGGAGTCCACCTTAGGTTGAAACTCTGGGGCTTACTTAGTTTCACTCTGTCCAGTTTTGAGCTTAACAGCTGATAGTTTGGTCGACTCCTCTGCCACTGAGGTTACTGCTAGCAGGTCTCTGCCTGATGCCATTGTATTAGTCTTCGTGATAGTGTCTTCCTGGCCTGAGTTCAGTGTGTAAACAAAAGACTCAACTGGGCCTTTCTTAGGGCCTCTGATGAAAATGATGGTTTCTTTTTTAACTTTGTTTTCTGTTAAGAGACAGGACTTTTTCCATTGCCTTGAAGAAGTTTAACCCTCCCAGACATACCACTGGTGCCAAAGCAATGTAGTCAGGCAGGATGGGCCCCCTGCTGAAGACCCAAATTGGGCTGAAGCACCAAGGCTGAGGGTTCTAGTCAGGCTGTTCTTCCACATGGTGCCTAATAAATTGACTCGTTAATGTCTTGGTGCCTGTTGAATGTTTCCTGGGCTCCTCGAGTGTGGTGTTTTCCTTTTCTTGTGTCTAGCAGGCTGGTTGCTTTGCCCTGCACCACCTCTAGGTTCCAGAGCATGACTTTTACCTGGGTTTCTAGGAAGGATGGGCAGATTGAATGGGCTAGTAGGCCTTTATCTGCTGTCACTGTCTATATATCTGTGTATCCCAACTGGCACATTTGATGAGGTAAATCGCTCATTTTAACCCTCAGAATCCCTCTGTCTCACATGGAGAAGATGATATACCATAAATTTATGATAATCTAGCACGCTCGGTTATCAGATAAAATTAGAAACATGAGTGCACTGAAATGCACATTATTCTGAGCTTGCAGTGTAATGTTTGACAATATATCATGCATTTCGTCCATTTTGTCACACATCTTGTCACAGATTTGGGTGACGAAAATTTGAGAGGTTTGCTCCAAGATACGGAGCTCAGATCAAATGCAGCTCTTTTCCTGCCAGCATCGTGGATCTCCCATTGCTATGTTTGCCTCCTAACAGGGTTTTCTAATTTAGCTGTGCTAAACAAACATGAATCATTTTACTTGAAAAACAGTTGCTGAGCTGCACGTGTGTAATGCTTCTTCATCTAATGAGAAATACAGACAGGGTTCTGGTTATTGCATTTATTTGTTAACCAGGTGGGTTTGCTAGTCCCAGGGACTGTTTTCAGGCATGACCTGGGCCATCAAGATGGCATATAACGGGTCTAGGTAAGAGTACATACAGGCAAGGCAAGTAACATTTATACTGTACAATATGCAATTGTAAAAATACAGTACAAGCAAAGACAGGGAATAAAACTAGCGTTTCACTTCCAGTGGGATGTTTGTATTTTTATTTATTAGGAAACGCCTTTGAAATAGAAGCCCATTTTCAAAGGTTACACATTATTTGAGGATAAGAACCACTAATGGACTAAACAGAATGGGGGATTTTCAGTGTAACATTCTGTGAAATGTATAATAGATAGTGCAGCTTTTCTTTATGTGCATTTGAATACAGTGAGCCTAGAGTGGGTTTCAGGAAAGATTCACTGCCCCTTTAAATCATGCTTAGTGGCTGTAGCCAGTCTGTTCTGTCTTGTTAAACTCGTTTCAGTGTGCCCATTAAGCTGATTCTCCTGAGAGTTAACCAGTAAATATATGGTAATGGCAGAGGGTATTGATTGCTACTTCCAGTTTCAGCCTATGTGTGGGGGGGATAACCCATTCATCACCTGCACCTGTGGAGATTAAAAGCTGGCCAGGGGTTGGGGGCAGGGCAGCAGGTGTCCGTTTCCATTTCCATTTTCTTTCAAGGGCTGGAGGAATCTGAAATTGTTTAGTTTGTTTGGGGCTTTGAAATCAATATTACATCCAATATATGCATTGAACTGGGACTGGAAGAAATGCAGAGGCAGTATGGGCTAGTGGTTAAGACACAAAGCTATGAACCAGAACATCCCAGGATCTGTGTTCAGATTTCACCAGAGTTACTTTCTCAGCAGGTGACCATGAGCAAGCCGGTTGACCTCTTGATTATTTAGCCAGAAGATGGCCTCCGCTGAAATGAGATGTTGCATTTCATCTGAATGATTCTGAGTACATAACTTGTAAAACAAACAAAAAAAACAAACAAACAGAAGAAGTTGCAGTGATACAAGATTTTTCCTGAGCCACTGTGTCCTGATACTCTGCTTTGTACAGTAAGCATTGCCTGGGCAAATCACAAGTGCCAGGAGTATCGCATTTCCTAGAGTCAGCCATAGTATGCATAGAGGATGATGTATGGGCAACAGTGTGTAACGATTTTTCTTTACACACCAAGCTGTGTGATACCACATAAACCTGGAGACCAAAAAAGATCAAGTGGTTTATTCAGGTATCACACAGTGAGGATGTTAAAAAAAAATGTATTATTGTCCGTACTTTAGTTTATATAATTATTAGTTGAGAGAACTACAGTTGGCAGGTAGAAGAGCAGACCAAAAACAAAATTACAGTTTGCTTACAGCTGTTGTATCGTATGCTCTGTGCTGTGTGCAAGAGCAAGGCAATTCTCCATTATACACATTTGTGTATAACATAGAGAATAAAGTATGGGTTGGGGTGTGTAACGAGAAGTTTACACATAGCCAAGGGGTTTATGACTAGCATCTAACCCCGAGGGTGTGTGTAAACTTAGTTTACACATCCCGACCCATGTTTTATTTTATATAATTGCTGGGTTTCCCTTTTTCGCCTCAGCAGTTATATAAAATAAAGAGCTTCCAGTGCAACCGCGTGTGGCTTCGTTTTTGTCCAGTGCCCAGATTTGAATATCAGCATATTTGATTCGGCATATTTCAAAACTGCTTTCTTTTTTTTGTGTGTCCAGGTTTCTGAAGTTTCCACTGTGTATCGGGGAATAAAAGCACTTACTGCGAGTTTTCTGGCTGTGCTGTTTCGGGAGAGATGGAAGCGGAGAGCAGTCATGACTGGTGGCGCTGCTGCGTGAGCATGCACACAGCAAGGGGAACCGTGCGTGTGTTTGCCGTTATAAATACTCCTTTATAACGGCAAATTATGCCATGGTTTCCCTATGCGAAAATGGGAAAGCCAAGTTATTATAAAGAATTTCAGGTACTGGTTTTGGGTTGCTATTAACCCTAACCAGTAATTATATACAAGTAATCCTTTTGGTTTTAGAGGAGCTAGGCTTGTGGAGTACTCCTCCATCTGCAGCAAAAAGCCTTGAAGCTGAGTTAGAGAGTATAGAGACACTTCAGTGTTAGTTCATTTTGACATTTCAGCATTTGACCGCATTCCCTACTCCATTTAGCTTTATTATTGTTCTGTTGTGAAATGCAGTTTGTAAACAGTGCCATCTAGATGTGAGATGCTGCAATAACAGAGTCCTCTAGTGCTGAAGAATTAAAGCAGTGGCGCCCTCTAATTGTGAGAAAAGGATAGTAATGAGAAACTAAAAGCACAGTCTTGACTCCCCATCTAATGGCAAGTTTCCCTTTAGCTGAATGGTTAGAGCTGCTGCTTTTGGGATTCAGGGTAACTGGTTCGATTCCCAGTACGGACTCATGGTGAGTCTATCCAACAGTAGGTACAGATGCAAAAATATGCCACCCCCCAAAAAAAAAACACAACTAAAAATAGCACAAAAATGTGACTTCTTATGCAGGTTGTGTTGTAAAACAAACATAGAGTTACACTGCGATACAGTTTGGCTTAACTCCTCACCATTTTTTGGGGGGGGGGGTTGAGGAATATTCTGAATGGCTGTCATAGCCCTACCTTGACTTTAAGTCTTCCCTCTTAAAGAAGAACTGTCATCAATTGAATTTCTTAACGTCCGAAAGCCCATAAAAAACTAATTTGATTGAGCCATTGTGCTTATCTGTTAGTCTTTGCAGTCCAGAGTTATTCATATGTAAATCACCCTGTAATTAACGGCTGGTGGCAGCCATATGTTTTGGGCTCCTGACAGGAAATGATGTCACCGAGGGTCTAGGTCCTCTTGACTGTATTTAATGTAACAGATTAAATAGGAAATAGACTATTTTATTAAGTGTGTTTTAAGGTGTTATTACAACACTTCCTACATCTATAATAATTGTTTTGCATGTGCATTGAAACTAGTGAGTTATCACCTTTAAATTTCAAACTATTAGTAAAAATAATCCATCTTCAGAATTGCTTTAATCTCTAGGCTATACTGCCAATGTCAACTGATCATCAAAAACGACACATCTCAAGGCTGGCTCTGTGGTGCCAACAGGTGTTGAGGCCCCATATCAGGATTTCTAAACCCTGGCTGTGTTCATGTCAGTACAGATTTCTGGGACTGCCACAGCACCAACGTCTGTCTTTTTCCATTCCCTCTCTTGCAGCCTTTTCTCTTACAATTTCAAGTGTGAACTCCAGTCTACAAAATGCAAATGTGGTTACATACCTACTGGCCTGGCATCATGGGGCCAGCCTTGAAATGTGTAGCTTTTGATTATCAGCTGGTAGTACAGCTGTGAACAAGCTTCGTTCATCTAGCAGGATAGGTTTTGAGCATGTGTTAAAATTCTGAAAATATTATACTCTTTCTATCCAGATTTGACTTGAAAAGAAAAAAAAATAGGACGATTACTTACTTATTAATTGCAAAAACAAATAGATGGACAGCATTGTTAAAACATGCATAACCTGAAATGCATTATTAAAATATAGAATAATATATGGATGGGTGTGTGTAACCAGAACTTTACACACACCCAAGGTGTGGGATGCAACATAAACCTGAAGGGGTTTATAAAAGCATTGCACACTGAGTGTGTGTGTAAAATTCTGTTTTTTACACACATACACACACACACCCATATATTATTTAATTAATGGTGACATTTTTCCCCCTTTCAGCACAGTTCAGTTAGTGCAGCACTTCTGTCAGAGATAGACACACACACACACACACACACCCTGTCTCTCCCTTTTTATGTTGCTTGCACGCATGTGCAAGAAACATAGTGCCATCATCCGAGTTTTCGGAGGTGTAGCACCCTGTCTTCCAATTCAGTCAGTGTGTTTGCAGGCGCAGCAGCAGTTCTCCAATGACTGCTGCAGCTGTCTATGACCGCAGTCGAAAATGCAGTGGCATACGGTTGGAAGGGAGAGCTCCGCTTCAGTGAGCAGAGCTATCCCCCCCACACACAAACACGCAAGCACGCATATTGCGTGCTGATGCGCTCCCTCCCCCCCCACGCACTCACTGTATGGCCGAAGGGGTGCCTAATCCTCCGCCGGCTCCACGCTCACCCCCACAAAAGTTGTCCAGGTGTCACGCTGGGAGCCCACCCCACGTGGTAAAATGTTACAGCCGACGGGGTGCCCAATCCCCCGTTGGCTCCATGGCTGCAGGCCCCCCCAAAGCTTTCCAGGTGCCACGCTGGGAGCTCACCCCAGCGTGACAAATCTTGTTATAGCCGACGGGGGTGCCCAATCCCCCATCAGCTCCAACCCCCCAAACAGCCTTTCCAGCTGCAATGCTGGGAGCCCACCCCAGCGTGGCAAACGTTCCGCGTCGTCTTCATTAAAAACCAAAAACCCTGTAAATAAAAAAAGGTCCCTCGCAATCTCCCTGCCCCCACCCGCACCCATTCACTGTACACCCTGCCTCCCCACACCCCCTTCACCCCATACTTACCTCCGGAGCACGGCGCGACGTTCATCGGTGGACCGGGAACATGTCTGCACTCTTCAAAGCCGACCGCGAACTGAGGAAATGCCTGTAAGCTGTATAATGGAATAAATAGGGTTTTTTCAACTTTGTTGTATATCTCAGGCATTTTTGGGAATTTTGGGCCCAAATTTTCAACATGGGGTTTTTGGGACCCCTCCTCATGAATTCTTGCACTGTCATGGCGTTAATCGGGCACGAAGGGTGATTTCACAGTCACTGCACGAAATCACCTTTTGGGACCAAGTAATGAAACGACACTGCCAGTGTTCATAAGGTGGGCTATCAAAAAGCCTATGTTGAAAATTTGGTGAAAGAATTCCTAAAAATGACTGTTTTACGAGCGCGTGGTGCGCAGTTCCTACACGCATTTCGTAGTGTTCGCGAATTTTCAATATTTTCACTCCAGATTCTCAACATTGCCATTTTACCACACCTCCTTATGAGCAGTACAGCTGTCGGTTTTCACATCCTGCCCAAAACATGTTTCCGCCCATGTAGCGCACAATGGCGCGGTCGGTGTCTTGAAATCAATGTATGGGACACATTAGGAAAATCACAGTGACACTGTTCATGAGCAGAGGTCTTAAAATGCTATGTTGAGGTAAGTGAAAAAATTCCTAAAAATGACTGTTTTATGGCGTGCGTTCACGTAGTTCCTCATGCCTTTCGTAAGTCTTAATTTCAATATTTTCACTCAGATTTCCAACATTGCCATTTTAACACACCTCCTTATGAGCAGTATAGCTGTCATTTTTCACATCTTGCCCAAAACGTGTTTCCGCCCATGTAAGCTATAATGACCAAGTCGGTCTAAAGTAAATCCATGTATGGGACACATTAAGAAAATCACAGTGACACTGTTCATAAGCAGAGATCTTAAAATGGCTATGTTGAAAATATGGTGAAAAAATTTGTAAAAATGACTATTTTACGAGCGTGCGTTGCGCAGTTCCTACGCAGGCTCGTAAGTTTGCTAATTTTCAATATTTGCACTCCAATGACTTCCAAATACCTAAACAGCACATACAAGCAAGCAACAGTCGGCATTGACAAATGCTTGTTGTTTACATTACAGTGGTAACGACATTCTGGAAAGTTGTGGTCTGTCAGCATTGCTGCATAGTGTGAGATGTGCTCAAAGGGTATGAATGGCAGAAACAACCAGACTGATTTTTCTATTTTCAAGGCAGGATCAATTAGATAGATATTTAAATATATTTAAAATCTTACTTGTCTTAACAGTATGTGGCAAAGCTTGAGTGCTGGTACCAGTGCTCGGTAATGGAGCTGCCATGTTGGGCAAGATGCTCAGCCCGCCCACAGTGAAACTATGCACCAGTTAGCTTTCTGTGGTGACGCTTGATTGACAGGTGTTGATTACGACCTCCTGGTTGTAACCACAAATATCAACCGGGAGGTTGTAACTGGAGATAAAAGTGCCCTTATCTGTATGTAAAAAATGATCACCATTAATTAAAGAGTATTTTACTTTTTTTGATGAAGTTAAAAGTGTAACCATTTCTTACTGGCATTAAGAAATCCTGTTGATGACAGTTCCCCTTTAAGTAATCAAATATTTGATTTTAAGGAATTATTTCACAGCAACTGAAGAGCAAGACAAACAGATTTGGACAGGAGCAGCAACAGGCTTCTACACGGCCATGAGGAGTCAGCAGCATGTAACTAGTTTTGAAAGGTGCCCAGATTGCCACACTGCTACAAGTGTATGACCCTCCCCCATCGGAATGTGTATGCTAAACACACACACTAAAATGTGACTTATTTTATTTTGGGGTTGCAGACTGCAGGACAGCAAAGAATGCTCATCAATTTGTTTTCTTCAGTCACCCCAATAACTCATCAGTCCTTCTGCAGGTATCCAGTCATGGCCTTTACACTGCAAGTATGGAGACCCCTTTGATAAACTCACCGACCTCCAATTAACATGCTGAAGCATAGAACGTTTTAATAGCCGGCTTGGGCCTTGGAAAACCAGAGTCCCTGGATAACTGGATATTGGCATCTACGTATATATGTACGTGTGTGTGTGTGTGTGTGTGTGTGTGTATGTGTTCATGTATATACTGTATATATATACATACACATATTATGAAGAAGTTACAGTAACCAAAGCATTTACAGGTCACACAGGTTTCTTCACCAGGTGCTTTTTATGAAAGGACCTGTGTGGTTCTGAAAGCTTACATACTGTAACACCTGGGTATTGTACTCTGAACAGCCTACCAGCAGACAGCGGCCCTGAAGACACAGGACTCAATTCTCAAAGGTTGACATGGGGCTTTCAGAAGCCCTGTGTCAAACCCCTGCGCTGCCCCAAACCCATTGCCACGGCATGTGCCTGATTCTCATAGGTTGCGCAGTTTTGCAGCACTTTACCCCCCTTTACATCAGCTTGCACCACATATATGACCCAAACCCTGTCAAAAAGTCCCTGAAGTTAGACCATCAAGAGCTGGTCTAACTTAGAGCTTGGGGCGCGTGGAATTGAGAATCCCGATTGTTGACCGGGGAATGCCGCAGGCCCCATGCGCCACGTGTTCGTCACACCCGGGGCTTGCGACATTCAAAAGCCTTTGAGAATTGAGCCCACAGTCTTTAAGATACAGTCAGCCTGGACACATGTCTGCTTATCCAGGGAATCGTAACTACCCTGGATAGCACCTTGGGCAGGAAATTGCTATAGATTGTCACATGTTAGCACAGCATTCTTATTTCATCTCTACTTGTAAAGCCGGGGTGGGGGGGGAACACATGATGGACCTAGAGTCCCTTCTGACCTTTTACTACTATGTTACTATCCTAGATATCTATCTGTCATATGAAAGGTATCACACTACCTAATGACTCCATTAAAATGCTGAGAGACATCTTTCAAGATGGAGTGTAATATGAGTTTTTCTTTGTATCTATGTTTTCTTTTTTAACTAGATGAAATCCTCCGAAAGCGAGCAGGAGTTGTTCACGGAGCTGTACTGTAAAGTCTGTAGTGCCCAGCTGATTTCAGAATCCCAAAGAGTGGCACATTATGAGGTAAGGACCAGTTTGTAACTACTGTCATCACCGAGGCAGTTGTAAAGCAATTATTCATATTTCCTTTACATCTGGGTGGGGGGCTGAAGAAGTGTTTTCATAGCACCGATGATTCCAAGTGGACTCTACTGCCTTAGCTGGCAGAATGTGCACCTGTGCTCTTTTGGCTCAGAGTTCCACGTTTGCGGTCTGAAGAACATAAGCTCTAGTGCATTTGTGTGAAAACTATGAGGCCATTTGCACTTAATGCTCATTCATTCGTTCAGCTTGCAACATAGAAATTGATAGCAGAAAAAAAGAACATAGTTGAGGGTTCTCCACTAGTGCTGCTCAGAGAAGGGAGTGCCCGAAAGTGAGGAGCGCTTTTTGAAATAAAGCAGTGCCTGTGAGTGGCTTGCACTTAGAGCCGCTGATCAGACTTTGGGAATAACTTGTGTGGTAGTTTTGAGAGGGGGCAGCTGATTGGGCCAGTCAGACCATTAGATTTAAGAACTGTTGCATGTGTTTCTTGCTGACCTGGTGTGTCCCTATCCCTAGCTATTCCTAGACTTACTTCTCCCCTCTGGTGCTGACTGGTTACAGCTTGTGAGGGTACTCTAATTGGGAGCACAACTAAGAGGGGGAGTGCCTGACAGCTCTGGACTGAACTTTCTTAATATATCACTGTAATAAGTACTTGGCTTGACTTTACAATGTGCTGCCCTATTCCTCCAATGTGGGGTCAGGACTTGTGTGTGTGTGTGTGTGTGTGTGTGTGTGTGTGGCAGAACGGGGTATTTAGATAATTTTGTTCCAAGTGGTTCTCCGCTGTAGTCCACAGCAAAAGGATGGGATGGCAGTTAACAGACATTCCGCACCCTGAGTGTGACATTGTAGGCTCTTTATTAACATCTGTTTGTAAAATGTTGTTTAACTGTATTATAGAACAGAGTTAATTGAAAATGTAATAACATACGTTGTGACAACTTGTATTTTTTTTCCTTTTGTGTGTTTTTGTTTTTATTATTTTTATCTTGCCTCTGTAAAGTGTTTCAGCTGAGGGGGGAGGTCTGGCGGAAGCTGAAAACTGCATACCACTGTAGCCCATTAGCCCATGTCTGAGGGCATTCAGCTAAGAGGAACCTTTGTTGGGCAGTCCAGTTCCTGCCCCTTAAAAGGTGTTTGTTTTGGGGTTAAACTTCAAAGGCCTGCTTCCCTTTCAAAACAAAAAGACATTTTTTGAAGGTAAATAGGGCTATGGCAGAACAAGACGTAACCCCACTGATTGACTCAGATGAGAAACAAAAGGACCCAGGCTGCAGTCCGTAAAACCAAGATCAAAATAACAAATCCAGTTTGGACCTGTACTCAAAAAGGGTGGTGCCCAGAGTTCAAAGGACTGGTCTAAGATGTGATGTCAGAGAGGCATGTATGATGATGCGGGTGTAGTGGGCTGGCTAGCCAAAGGCATTTCTCTGTGTGTGTTGGCTCCTAGATTCAGTTATGTTTTGGGATTTCAAACTAAAAACATCATGGGTTTGGATCTACAGTAACTCACCAAGTTCCCTATTTGGGGGTAAGCTTCTTCTACTCTGCTTAGAATCTAGATAGCTGCAAGTTATTTTGTTCTGATATTGTCACCTATCTTTTTCAAAAGTCTTTTTCTCTCTGTAGAAATGATGTTTTCCCCATAGTCTTTAGTGTGTATTATCCTGTGGAGTATTAACTGTTATTTTTATATACTTCATGCTTTCCGTGACAGAGTCTATTCAAGTATAACCAGTGGTAAATTGGAAAGTTTGTGAACCATCTCCAAAGAGACACATCTAAGGGAAAGGTTCTCAGCTGTAACAGGAGGGGTGGGTCATTTGCCCTTTGGTAAGGAGCTCTGTACTGTGTAGAGGCAGTGGCTCTGGTGAGATTCAGACCTAGAGATACCCTGAGTGAGGTCGCAGTCAGTTGTGGCAGCACACCAAGGTAACTCTTTCAGGCATCTGAGGGGTTGTGATGCTAGTAACAACACATCAACACTGAGTTCCGGGAGAGCACCTGTCTGACAGCTGTGTTAAAGGTAAGAGGGATACACCTCACTTAAATATGCTATTGGGGTTTGGTAATAAGAATGTGGGTTTTAAATAGGCATCTGTTTTGTCTAGTGTGTTTTCCTGGTTTACCCATACCTTTAAGCTGTCTATCACACACATTCTGGAGGTCATATGTACCTGCCACAGGTGATTTTCCTACGCCTCCCTGCCCTGCTCTCCATTTACTGGCACTTACCTACAACTCCAGCACTTCTTTGCATTTCTCCCTCTGTATATTCTTCTCACCCCTGGTATTACAAAGTTCGTGTCATCTCTCCCTCTTGTGATGACATCCCCCTCCTAAATGCCCCCTTCCCCATCCTTCTCCTCTAAGGGTCGACCCTCCTGGTCGGTCCATTCATGCCTTCTTGTTCTGTTTGTATATTTATCTTTTCACACCCTCTTCTATTGCCTTGTTTAGTATCCCCCCTCAGACGTTGGTGTTACCCTTAATTTAATTTAACAGTTTGCACACTTTGTATTTCCGATGTTGTTGTTGCTATTTTTTTTCTGTATGTATCAGCCTGCACTAAGTGTTCAATTGTATTATTCCTTGCTCTGTTCCCTTCTGCCAGGATCATCTTGAAAAAGAGCTTGCTCAGTGATGACTCTGCCTGGTTAAATAAAGTTTTGATGGATTGATTGATTGGTTAACAAAAGCTAAATAAAAAAAATACATGAATAGGAAGTAGTAAGGTGCTACACAGAGAGGGCAGCAGCAATCTGTCTGGGGCATGTCTTTAATATACCTAAAAGTCTAGTTGGATGTTTAACTTTTATGTTCTTTGGTTAGCAACTAGTGCTCATACACTGTTAAGATAAGTCTACTTAATTATTTATTTATTTTTTGTTTACCGGGTAAGTACACTAGACAAGTTTTATGCCTATTTTCAGGAACGACCCGGGAGAGTACAAAAGGGTACAACAGGTACATTGATACAGTAATTGGTTCAGACGAATACATTCAGGTACAAAAACAGGAGAAAAGACAATTTTTACAGTTTTTACATTTACGTGGAAGGTACACCCAGATACAGTGCTGGGGCAAGGTATAAGTTAGAGATAAATTCAATGACCAACAGGGCTGGTGAGGATTATGAGCATAGTAACATCATATTATAGCTGTATATTTCTGCCTTCTGGTGCACTCTGCTCAAACGGGAGCTTCTGTCCTTCTGACTCTTCCTTACCGCAGCCCTTCTTTCAGCCCCTCCATTTTATTGTACTTGCTTTTTCAGTCTCTCCTCACCACAGCCTTTTGTTCTCCTCCTCCATTTGATTTGCACTTGCTCAACACACTCTCCTGTTCTGCTCCCCCCTATTTTACTTACCCTGGCTTCTTTTTCTGATAAATGAGAAGCACACCTCTAGCAGTACTTTCTGACTGTATTAGTGACAACTCTCTGTTCATGGAGCAACAAATGCCTGAACCCTCAACCCCAGATTACAGAATCTAGAAATATGTCACTCTTTGACCTATCAGGCTTTCTGTCCTCTCTCTCTACTGCCAACTGGTGCCCTATTAAAGCTTTGCCAGACACTGACCAGGCCTTAGACTGTTTTATTAAAACACTGCAAACTATAATAAATCGGCGTGCTCCTCTAACTAAAAGGAGCGCCAACGGTCTGAAAGCTCCTTGGCTAAGCAAGGATCTGAGGCATCTCATGTTCCCTCGAGACTCAGCCTGGAAACACTTTAAGAAATGCGATAACCTCTCTGACTGGCAGACCTTCAGGCAATTCCGTAATTTATGTAGGAGCAAGCTGTGCAGCAAAATGCAAGTATTACAGTTCTCTGCAGACTGATCATCTCAGTAACCCTAAATCAGGGGTTCTCAAACGGTGAGGCGGAGGCGCGAGCTGTTTCCAGGGGAGACGCGGAGGCTTGGCTGAAATACATGCTGAAAGCATGCAGCCAAAATGAAAATGGAGCCTCCGTGATGCTGGAGTGGACTTAATGCACATCCCCCATCCCATCTTTAACATCATCCCCCCTCCCCCCTACCTTTGTCTTGAATCCCAGGCAATATGACTTGATGAGAAGCTAATAACACCTTGATGAGAGGTGCCAACTTCCTTGTTCCTGTGCCGGGAGAAGTCACAAGCCCACCAGTAGAGAAGCAGGAGTTTGTCTGTACCAGGCCAATGAGGAGCATGCAAATAGCAGCCAATGAGAAGGGAGGTGAATGCAGCCAATCGTATGCCACCAATTTCCAGCCAATGACTGGCAGACTGTTTCGGCCAATCAGCTGCCGCTCACCCTGTGCTGCCGAACAGTTCCGGCAATAAAGCAGCGTGCCCAGTTTGTTCTCCATCTCACGAAAATCTGCTGAATCGGAAGATCTGTGCTTGAAATTCGGACCGGGGACCCGCCACCTCAAGCCACTGTCTGAGCCGCCGACTCCGATCGTCATGCATCATCTGATTTAAAACTCCGTTCACTTTGATCTCCAACTGTTAAGCTGCCTCCTGGAGCGTAGAACTGCACACTCTACAAAGTCATCTGTTACTGAAGGGGCTGGTAAGGATGTTTTTTGGTTTGTTTTTGCTGAAGGGGTTGGTAAACTCAGGGTTTTTGCTGCAGGGCCTGGGGGCTGCAAGACTGGTGTTTTAATATGCTGCTTAAAAAAATATTAATTTCACCCCCCCCCATCATGGAGGGGCTGTAAGGTTGGGTCTTTAATGTGCCACAAAAAAAGTTCATTTGACCCCCACCCCATGGAGGGACTGCAAGGATGGAGTTCTAAGGAAGGGGCTGTAAGGTTGGGGGTTTTACCTGCTGCTAAAAAAATGTTCTTGCCCTCCCCCCATCTTGGAGGGATTCTAAGGAAGGAGCTGTACGTTAGGAGTTTGTATCTGCTGCTAAAAAAAATGTTCTTGCCCCCATCTTGGAGGGGTTCTAGCTGCTGCAGTGAAAATGGGACTCCAAATACAGGCTCTGACCCTCTCAGCCATTAATTTCCATGAATATTGTTACTGGAAACAGGGGAGTGTACACAGACAGAGCTGACTATTTCACAGGAAGGATTGCTTCTAAATTCTAAAACAGCTGGTTCATTACTTTTCTATGTCTCATTTATTTGTATTTATGGGAGGGGGTATGGTTGAAATGCCTCAAAAGGAAGTCTTGTGGTGATTGGAGGGGGGTGCTACAATGATGGACCTGCATCTTGGGGGAAGGGGCTGTGGGGACTTTTGGATGCTTCTGTTTTGTGGGAAGATGCACAGTTGTTTCTGCTACTGTTTTTGAAGTGATGGTCCTAGTGGTTTTGCTTGGATGGGGTGTTATATAATCGTGGTTTTGACTGTTTTGTGAGGGGAAGGTTCTACGGGTGTAGCTCAGGGGCATATATACGATAGTTCTCTGGTACTAAAATGGTGCCCTTTTTTGGTGGTGGGCTGCTGGTGTACCTTGGACATGAGGGCTTTTTCAGGTCTTAAGGAATGCCCCCTCCAACCCAAACGATACCCTTCACTACAAAAGCATAATTTTCCTTTCTTGTGTGCTGTGGGTATCAAATGGTGCTGTTTTTTTTTTCTTTGTTCGTTTTTGGGAGTGAAGGGTCTGCTGGTGTAGCTTGGGGGGTGAGAGGCTTCTTCAGGTTTTCAGGAGAGACCCCCCCCAACCCATCCAAGACCCTTCACTGCAAAAGCATTATTTGCCTTTCCTATGTGTGCTGTGGGGTTCAAATAGTGTTTTGGAATCTTGTGCCTGCATATTTGGGTGGGTTGGGAGGCTTTGGAGCGAAGATCTCGCATGAATACCCTACTGACATGCTGGAACTAACCGATAAGAAAATCATGGTAAGTATGAAGGAATTTCTACTATGCTTCCCCCCTGCCCCCCAACCCCCAGTGTCTTGCCTGTGTGGTGGACAGCGTGGAGTGAAGGCTGTGCTCATGGCTTACCTTTACATGGGGTGTATCAGCCCAAAATAGGCTCAGTGAAGGAGTGGGGGTCTTTTGGTATTCACAGCAGGGCCCTGCTGTGAAGCCACCCAGCTACCACCACGTTGAGGTAGACCGCCCATCAGCTGGGTCCCTACTCTAAAGTTTAAC
Source organism: Neoceratodus forsteri (assembly GCA_016271365.2). Lineage (NCBI taxonomy): Eukaryota > Metazoa > Chordata > Ceratodontiformes > Ceratodontidae > Neoceratodus > Neoceratodus forsteri. Next base: position 57,924,430 of record JADMNL010000026.1, on the reverse strand, counting down.
TGCATCTGCCTCAGGGCACTCAGGAGCACTGAAGAGCACGAAAGCCACATCAGCATACCCTCGAACCCAAGCCACCCATTTCCCAAGGCCCTTCACATAAGATGTGCTAGTACTGGCTGAGGTACACCGCAACCATTTTGTCACTGCACGAGTGTTATGTGCGCTTAAAATGAGACATTGAGCTAACTGCACAGTACGCTATCTCTCTGGGTGGCACCTTTTGCTTAAGACCAGGGCGCAAGCTGACGAGGGTTGCCATGTTGAGGTCAGTGAAGGTGCATGGAATCTGTGGGGTGGTGTGCTGGTCTGGTTTGAGCTGGAGGAAGGCTGCAGTGAAGCACAGGACTACCTAGCTTGGGAACTGTGAGTGGCGCAGTGATGGCTTGGCATGCGAAAGTGACAAATGGGAATGTTTGAAACATAGAAACATAGAATTTGATGGCAGATAAGGACCGCTTGGCCCACCTAGTCTGCCCATTTCCCTACCTAATGGATAAGCTGCAGATCCTAGTTAACCAACAGCCTACTTCCTCCTACCCCCCCATTACAATTGCCTTGTGTCTGTCCCATGCATTCTTGAATTCCTCCACTGTTTTGGACTCCACGACCTCCTCAGGAAGGCCGTTCCTTGCATCCACAACCCTCTCTGTGAAAAATACTTCCTCCCATTACCTCTGAGCTGTTCCCCGTCTACCTTCAAATTGTGTCCCCTTGTTCTTGCACATCTCTTTTTCTGAAAGATGCTACCCCCTTGGACTTTGTTGACTCCCATGAGGCACTTGAAAGTTTCTATCATGTCCCCCCCTCTCCCTCCTTTCCTCGAGGCTATACATATTATGCTCCTTTAGTCTCTCTTCATATGTCTTCTGGTGCAGACCCTGCTCCATTTTGGTTGCCCTCCTCTGGACAGCCTCCACCGTTCTGATCTGGTCCTGCCAGAGCTTTGTTAGGCTGGCTGATTACAGGTTACAAAGTGCTGTTGCGGAGCTGTAGTCATGCACTCCTGATCTGGTCCAACTGGGGCTCTGTTGGGAGGGACATTTACAAGGTGACGCAAGCAACATTCTTGTTTTGGTCCTGCCAGAGCTGCTACTGGCAATTGCTTGATTTAAAATGGATGTGACTGTCCAGTCTTGATATGCAGATATTGCTTTCTTCTGTCTTCTTCATTCTTCAAAATGTGCTTCAATTAATAAATGGTGTTCTTCTTGTCAGTGTGCCTCAGTTGGTGGTACATCTGCCTATGGACCAGAGGGTCATGGGTTCTCGTCCCACACCAGGACTGGACTCGTGCCAAAAACACTGGAATCCAAATGCTGTATTGGGGAGGGGTGCAGTACTGCTGGGGGTGCTGCCCTTTGGATGAGATGCTAAACTGAGCTCTTATTCTACCCATCCTGGTGGGTGTCTAGGTGAAAGTAAAAGAAACCAAGGCACTCTTCGCAAAGAGTAGGGAATAGTTCAGTATTCTCCTTGTTTACCATAAAATAGGTTCATGCAATTGTCCAGACTGTGTGTGGTTGTTGTGCAGTATGGTCGCCACTTCAAATTCAGTCACTTTACTACCACTCTACCATTGCTTCTTAAGTGCTTTGGGATGCACTGTGTATGAAAAGTGTTAAATTCCAGTTCTTCTTGGCGGATAGTGTGTCTGTATCAGTTGTACTGTAACTATAGCAGCGCTGGCGGAACATTTGGGCATGCCCAGGATGGTCTGGCCACAGACTGGCTTAGTTGATGTCAACTTCTCATCAATATGAATTTCCCATTGCATTGTAGACCAAGAATGGATCGCTTTCTGGTGACTGGAAGGAAGTGCGTGCACGAGGAAGTGGAACCTGCTGGGCGGAGAGAACCTCAAGCAAAACGCAAGCCCAGAAGATATGTTGAGGACTATCTAAAGCTAGGATTCACCTGGATCTGGACTAGTGACGCACCATGACCCCAGTGCGTTGTGTGTGCTGAGGTTCTGGCACAAAAACAGTATGTGGCCCTGCAAGCTACGGCGCCATCTGGAAATGAAACACCCCAGCTTACTTTCAAAACCAGTGGAGTTCTTCAAGAGAAAACTGAGTGATCTGCGAGGGCAAAAAAAAGTTGTGGAGCAGCATGGGACTGTACGTGCAAAAGCTGTTGAAGCATCATATCTTCTCTGTCTCTGAGAATTGCCAAAACTGGGAAGCCACACAACATTGGAGAAGAGCTGCAAAGTCCTGCTGCAAAGGAAATATGTGCAGTGATGCTTGGAGAGAAAGCAGCTGCACAGCTGGATGCAATCCCTCTTTCAAATGACACAGTTTGCCATCGTATTGAGGACATGTCTGCAGATGTGAAGCGTCAGATCATAGATTCCATTCATCAGAGCCCATTCTTCTCTCTGCAGATAGATGAGTCCACTGATATTGCAGATGCTGCACAGCTTCTGGTGTACGCCTCGGTATGCCACAGACACAGATCTTCAGGAGGAGTTTCTATTCTGCCATGCACTTCCTGCAAGAGCAAATGGGGAAGGGCTGTTTCGTCTGCTGAATGCTTTCATTGAAAATGAAGGCCTTGATTGGGGTCGTTGTGTTGGTATTTGCAGTGATGGAGCTCGTGCAGTGACTGGAAGACACAGTGGGATGGTGACCAGGGTACAAGCAGTGGCTCCCAGCGCTGTGCGGAACTACTGCATGATTCACAGGGAAGCTCTGGCAGCCAAGAGGATGCCAGCTGAACTCAACAAAGTTTTGGTTGATGCAGTGAAATCCATGAATTTCATCAAGGCACGTCCAGTGAATTCCAGACTGTTCTCGGTACTGTGTGAGGAGATGGGAGTGAAACACACAGTTTCTCTTGCACACAGAGGTCCGCTGGTTGTCCCGGGGGGAAGTGCTGACCCGCCTCTATGAACTGCATGATGAAGTCCGCATATTCTTGCTGACTGTAACTCTCCACTTGTGGAACATTTCCACAGTGCACAGTGGCTTGCTTTGTTCGCACACTTGGCAGATATCTTTGACAAATTTAACTCGCTGAATCTGTCACTTCAAGGACAGGATGTTTCACCGTCCGGAACAAGATCAAGGCATTTGGTTCCAAGCTTGAACTGTGGTCCACAAGAGTGCAGCAAGGGTCAGTTGCCACATTTTCAACAATGGAAGATTTCCTTCATGAAAATGAACTTTCTGACAGCGTCAAAGAAGTTATCATAGAACATTTAAATGGGTTGCAAGGCAAGCTTCAAGAATTCTTTCCTGAACATAGCAGAGAGGACAGTGATCAGTGGGTCAGGAATCCCTTCATTTTCAGGCCAGCTCTGCAGACTCCTTATCACCAGAAGACGAGGATAGCCTCATTGGCCTGGCCACAGACCCAACTCTGAAGGTCTCTTTTGCCCATCAGCCCTTTGCAAACATTTGTCTGTTAGTGGGGCATGAGTTTCCAGCACTAAAAAAATCGAGCTCTTTCTGTACTTATGCCTTTTGCCTCAACATATCTGTGCGAATCTGGATTTTCAGCGCTGACCACAATAAAAACAAAGTATTGGGCCTCTCCCTTTCAAATGTTAAACCAAGAATACACCAGCTAACTGCAAGAAAACAGGCGCACAGGTTGCCCGCTTAACAGACTGGCATTATTTGACTAACGGACAGCAGAATTTACAATACATTTTTACTACACTGTAACAATAAATACACATTTTTTTTTATTTAACTGTGGCTGTGTCTGCTTTTGTGAGTTATTCATCATTACTGGTATCTGGCACGGTACAGTGGTAATCATGCAAAAGGTGACCGGAAGCGCAGTTTAGTGTGGTGCATGTGCAGTGCGCTAATGGCCATTTTTTTATGAGATTACTGCCATATGCAAATGTGGTCACGACTCATGGGGAGGCCTGAAATTTTTCAAGTCCAGTAGGGGAGGCTCACCATGGCAAGGTCTGAGAACCCTTGCCTTAAAGCATTCTGGAAACAAGTCAACACTTTAATTTTAGGTACCGCCCCAGTCTCCCCTAGCACCATAACAGCTGTTGGCACCACACTGTCTGACCCCACTTCTATTGCGAATGGTTTTAATCATTTCTTCACTGATCTCAATAGCTACACTTTGCACCCACTCCCAACTTTGACCCCTCTTCAGTCCCACACAGGCAGCTTTTTTTCGCCCTGAATTTCACCTCAAATTAGCTATATGCAGAGAAGTACTGCAGTTATTATTAAAGTTAAAGGAAGATAGTTCCCCAGGATTCGACTCTTTGAACCCTCGTTTTCTTAAACTAGGTGCCTTAGCCCTAGCTGTTCCCATCCACGATTTGATAAATAAGTCTCCTTCTACTGGAAGGGTGCCAGCTAACTAGAAAGTTGCAATAGTCATTCCGCTGCACAAGGGTGGAACACACACACAGTTGAAAATGTCATGCCCATATCAATCCTTTGCCCCATAGCGAAGATTCAAGAATGAATTATATTCAGCCAACTTCAGTCTTACTTTGAATGTCATAGCCTACAATCCAACTGTCAGCATGGCTTCAGAAAGAATTACAGCACCTTCACTGCTCTTACCAAAGTAACCTTAGACATCTTCGGCTCACTCTACAAAGGGCTTTACCCCGGGGCCATTTTCATAGATCTTACTTAAGCCTTTGATTTGGTAAACCATAACCTTCAGCTGCACAAGCCACAGTCTGTGGGTCTGGACAACTATCACGCTCCTGGTTGCAGAATTACCTATCCGACTGCTCCCAAGGAGTAAAATGGTCAGGGGCTCTCTCCATTTAATACTGTAACCCATGGTGTACCACAAGGCTCAATTCTGGGGGTCCCTTCTGTTCTGTCTGTTTATAAACAGTTTATCCCTGAATTGTGGCGGGTCCCTGGTGCAACTTATTGCAGACAAAGCTGTTTTGTACCGGTCTTCTCGCAATACCCCAGTGGCTTAATCACAACCTGGAATCAGATTTCCACACACATGAGAAATGGTTCTTTAAGAATCACTTGGTCCTTAACACCAAAAAAAAACAAAACAATGCTATTCTGTCACCTCTCCGGAAAAGTGACACCCCATGGCTCACTTCATATTCAGTCTTCTTCAGAGGAAACCCTTGAATCTGTGCAGTTTTTCAAATACTTGGGTATCCTGCTAGACCTCTCACGCTCTTTCGAGCACCATGTAGCAAAACTACTACAAAACTCTATCACAAACTAGGTTTGCTCTACCGACTTCATCCTCTCCTCTCTCATGCCTCTTGTCAAAAGATTGCCACTGCCTCCCTCCTCCCCATACTCTTCTATGGCACCCCTATATTGCTATCCGCCAAGGCAACCACACTCTCCAGGCTGCAAATGCTATACTACAGAGTGAGACAATTTGCTCTCAGAATCAACTTGCATCGCCACCACTGTTAGGTCCTAGCATCACTAGGTTGGCCCGACTATGAACAAAGATTGTAGTTCTTCTCCATCTGCTTCATCTATAAACTTACCTTCCTCTTCTCTCCCCCCCACATGAGTGACATACTGACACGTAAATCCTCTCCACGTTTACTCAGGTCATCCTCTGCCCTTTGCTTAACATTCTATATCCCCGGCTAGCTATAGGCAAGCATTCATTTGCCTGCTCTGCATCCTCCATTTGGAATGCACTCCCTCTGTCTTCACTCTCCCTCTCCCCCTCCTCTCTTACTATGTTTTAACGCTCCCTCTCTGTGCATCTACTGCAGCCAAAGTGCTGCACCTGCTTTGGCTAATCCTCATAGTACCCAGCTGCACCATTGTGTTTCTACTGTGTATATTTTGCTTTCTTGCTTTGTATCATCTGTGTTTCATTTGCTGTATATTTTTACTGTTCCAATCTAATTTTTGCTATGTTTTGACTTATGTTTGTATGCATTGTACCTTGCCCCGGGTCGCCCCTGAAAAGGGGACTGTACGTCTCAGTGGGCCTACCTGGTTGCCAAGATTTAATAAATAACTGACTAACAGGGAGGGTTGTACCACTGAATGTAGGGTAGAACTTTAGTTTAAAATAAGTGTATAATTCTATATTTAACCGGGAGGGCTGCAACATTCTATCTGGGGGTGGTCTTTAGTATAAACTAAGTAAACAGTTCTGTGTTTAACAGTGAGGCCTGCCCCCCCATCCCCTATAAAGTAATGCCCTTGTTCCTGATACCACTTCTTCATCCACCTGCAAAACTCCTCAGTGTCTGCCTACTTACTATATCCTTCCCATTCTCCCTACCCCACACAGGAAGGACCTCAGAAAAGGTTAAGGAAGCTGAGTGCTTCTTCAATCTTCCCCCAGCCTCTGGAAGTCTCTTTACACTGTCTCCACAGGCCGATTCACCAGATCGTTGGTACCAAGGTGTACTAGCAGCCCCTGCTGTTCCTTCCTTAGCTGTCCTCCCCATCTTCCTATCCCAGTCTTGGATGACCGATGCTCCAGGTAGGCATTTGACCACGTTCTTCCCCTTACCCCTCCCACCAACTACCCTCTCTATTATTCTAAATTTAGAGTCTTCTATCACTAGAATCCTCCTTGCTAGCTTTTGCCCACCCCCTTACCCCTGGCTGTCACCACAACCCCCTTCCCATCATGATCAACTGACCCGTGGTCACCCCTGCCAAAATCAGGCACCTGTGCCTCTTCCAGGGGCGCAAAGCAGTTTGCCATTTGTACCTCATGGGAAGAGCCAAGGACAGACCCAGGATTTTAAGGAGGATCCTGTGGCAGTAATAATAGGGCGGAGCCAAATATAAGGGCAGAGTCAAAGGGGTGTGGCTATAAAACAACATAATCTTTATGGATTCATTATTGTGCACTCAGTACAATGACTGTGGTGGATCACACGGAATTTACTTTTAGTTATTTTATACATATTAAATTTAAAAACATTACTGCTGCTTCGTGTAACATCAAATGCATAATTCTTTTGTAATACACACCTTTTTAGTACTTAAAGGGAGCAGGGTAATGCTTAAACGAAAGCAGAAACATAACTGCTAGATTAGAGGCTCACCTGTAGTATGATATAAGTTGTTTGCTTCCAAAATCGGATTTTAACCAGTTTTAACATTCTGGACAGGTTCCAACCATGTAAACAATCCCCAGCACCGAATTAAAAACTAGCACTCCGTATGTTCCTAAAATGTCCGCGACATGCTCGACGTGCTGATGTCACTTTAGCGAGAGCTCTTCCTGAGCGATTATACAGGCTGGAAAGGGATGTTTATAATACAGTGTTTCCATTACTCTGACAAAGTGCTTCTCTGGAAACATAAGTCTGACAATGCGCTCCTGGGTGATATTATAAGGTGCATAAGGAAGTTATAAATAAGCAGTGCAAATAACTCTGACAAAATGCTTCTCTGTGAAAACAACTCACAATCTTTGTCAGAGTTATTTTCGCAGAGAAGCATTTACCTTTTTCTTGTCTGTCATTTCCTTGCACAACCACAACACAATCAACTAAAAGTCACAAAATCATTTAATTCTGTGTGTGGGTGTAAGGCATAGCGAGCAATCAGTGAATCAATAATTTCCTCAATATTTTCTGTGAATTTTTGCTGAATATAAAGCAAAGCCAGGCCTGCCAATCTGTTTTCTGTCATAGCTGATCGAAGGTACAGTAGCTCTTCAGAAACCTCATGGTGGTATAGGATCTTTCTCCACCAGTAGCAGACACTAGGATCATTGCAAAGATGTGCATTACCCTCCAGATGGTAGGGTAAAGTTGCTGGGAACAAGAAACTAAAACTTCACTGACATTTGTTGGTAATTCAGAATTTGGTTTTCCCTTCCATAAGTTTAACCATATGTTGTACTCATTTCTTTCAGACATCACTTGCTCATGTAGTTTGATTGCTGGTAGTAAATCTTTGAATGATGTAGACTCAAAATACCTTGGTATCAGGGCAGAAAGTGAATAGACAGTTTTCATGTATTTACCAAACTGCTCTTGAAAATCTGACAAAAGGTGATCTAGGAGAGGAGTATACAGAGACAATCTGAAGTAGTCCTCTGCGGTTTCAGTCTGTGTGTTTCTTCAGTGTTGCTGCCTGGAGGCCAGCCTTGGCGTTGTCATCGTCAGTGCCAAGGGACTGACAAGTATTCTAGCTTCAGTCCATAAATCCTTAAAAAGTATTCTGTGCATCTGTCCACCACCCCTTCAATTTCTTAATAGTTGTCTCAGTTATGTCCACTTGGCCAAGTAAGTCGATTTTCAACTTCTGAAGCACTTCTGACAGCTTTGTTATGCTCAATATTCTGTTGCGTACTACACGAGCTACAACAAATTCTCTGTCAATGGCTTTCTGCAAATTCTATGCACAAGAGGATGATGCCCAAGTTGAAATCTCATCGGGGTATCTGTCGGAGGGCAGGAGTTCTTTACAAATCAGCATTCCATCATGATGTTCCACCCATCTCATCTCACAGAGACGTTTGTCTGTCAGTTGTATTTCTTTCAGAAGAACTCGTTCTCAGAGATTCTTCCAAGCATCTGATTCTTGAAGCGGACTCATTAATAAAGTTTGTTATGTTTCTAATAGTAGACCAACAGTCATGAACAAGAGCAACTTACTTCCCACGCTTATCAAGTTTAGGCAGTGAGCTGCACAGTGGACATAATGTGGGCATTGGATACTTCTGCTTAGTTTCTGCTTGAGCACCCCCCCAAAACTGTCCACTCATATTACTGGCACCATCATATCCTTGCTCAACTAAATTATTTACCTCAAGGTTTAGACCCTGAAGTTCTGCTAACATTGTATTGGCTAGCCCCATCCTGTGGTATCAGTCACTTTCACAAACTTTAAGAAGTCTTCTCTGAGTGCCCCACTACTTTCCAGGTACCTGACACATAAGCTTAGCTGTTGCTTCTTGGACATGTCTGTAGTTTCATCTAAATAACTGCAAATGGTCCAGCAGCTCCTATTCTCTCCACAATTTTATCTTGACTATACTGACTGAAGGCTTAAATCAGTTCATTTTGAACACTCTCGCTCAGATATGTTGCATTATCAAGAGCATTCTGAATATGCTCCTTCAATTCCTGATCACCCCTTTACATCCTGTATTGTAGTGGTCCATGAAAGTTGATATCATTCTCAGCTGTTTGCACTGTGCTGAAGTCTGCCATCATTACGATGCCCACATAAAGAAGTTCCTTGTCTGTCACACATCAGAATGGTGTCAGTTATAGGGTGTAGCCTTTCATGGTTCTTTTGTGCTTCTTTTTGACAACTTTCATTCACCAAATTCACTATGTCCTTAACCTTGTTGTTCATTTATACTTACATTGTGTAGAGTCATATAGCCATGTTGCCCATACGACTTGTCATACTGTCGGAGAGGTTTTGTGACAAGGTATCCCACATTTGTCCACATTCCATGGTGATATAAGTTAGCGAACAAGACACAAGAGCAACAGAGAAGTCCTTGGAGATGGCACGAATAAGAAAGAAACTTGGTGTCTTTTACATGTTCCATTTTCAAATATCGTTTCTCCAAACAGTATTTGAAAATGTCAGGAATGTCGGGTGACAAAGGCAGTGGATGGGTAGATATTGCCTACCTCGATTCCAGCAAAGCCTCTGATATGGTCCTGAATAGGAGACTGGTCAACAAGCTAGGCAGCCTGGGTTTGGGACTCAAGGTGGTGAACTGGATTGGAAACTGGTTAAGGAACAGAAGACAGGGGGTAGTGGTGAATGGAACCCAATTAGACGAAAGGGAAGTGACCAGTGGGGTACCTTAGGGGTCAGTTCTGGGGCCAGTCCTCTTCAATAAGTGAAGGAGGGAAAGGTTTGCTTGTTTGCGGATGATGCCAAGATCTGCAACAGGGTGGATACTTCAGAGGGGGGTGGAAAGGATGAGAAAAGACCTGGAACTGCTGGATAGATGGTCAGGGACATGGCAGCTAAGGTTTAATGCAAAGAAGTTCAAAATCATGCATGTGGGGAGCAGGAACCCTGGGGTGAGTTACAGGTGGGGGGGCTGCTGGCAGTAACTAAGGAGGAGAGGGACGGGGGGTCATAATCACAGATGACTTGAAGGCTGCTAGGCAGATGGCAAAGGCGATGGGAAAGGCCAGTGGGATGTTGACGTGTATTGGAAGGGGAATCACAAGCCAAAGGAGGGAGATAATAGTTCCACTGTACAAGACCCTGGTGAGATCTCACCTTGAATACTGTGTACAGTTCTGGAGACCACACCTTCGAAAGGACACTGACAAAATAGAGATGGTGCAGACAAGGATAACCAAAATGGTGAAGGGATTACATCACAAGCCTTATGAGGAGAGTGTGAGGGACCTCAGTTTGCACATGCTGGAACAAAGGAGGGAGAGAAATGCAACAGTGTGAAAACCAGCAGGGATACAAATACCCAAACCTGAAATTGCACCAGCTAAACTTACTCCACCCTTTCAAGCCCCAGGGCGTTGTTCTTCCCAAACTTCATCAGAGGGCCACATGCATCCCAAGACTGGGATAGGATTGGGGGGGACAGCCAAGGAGGGGGAGCAGGGAGTGCTAGTATTTGTATCCCTGCTGGTTTTTGCATTATTGCATCTTTGTACTTTATAGATATTTGGGCTTATGTGATGGATATATATACATGGCATAATGAAGAGGGGTGATACTCCACATGCATGAAAGATTATTGTGACTTGAATATGATGTAGTGGCTCAGCCACAGCATTTTGAGCTTCTGTACTGCAATAAATATGATATGAGAACTCGCTGGATTTACATTGGTAATAAAGTCCTTTTTTCAGCTTGAGTCATGCTACCCATTGTTTTAAATTCAGTGTGCCTAATATCCCAGCTAAGTGTGGAGACTTTTGATGGAACATGATACATGAAAGGGGGGTTAGCCATCCCTGGTTTCCTGCCCTGTCATTCAATTGACTGAATCCGAACTTGGAGAGCGAAGTAAGCCACTGAATTGTGACCAGGCTCCTACCTGAAGAAGACCGAAGATTTGCTGAATGCGATTGGCCTGTCTGGACTTCCAGCCACCTCTGTACTCCCGGATTGTGCAGAGACTTTGTAATTGCGACCGGAGAGCCTTTTGTCTGGTACAGTGGAATTTCCTTACATGTGAATGTGTTGTGTACTTATAGTGGGTCGTGATTTGGTTCCCCACTGTGGTTTTAATTGTATTCTGCTTGCTGGAAGCTGCATTAGAATTTCCTTACGTGTAAATGTGCTGTGTGCTGCTAGTGGGTCGCGATTTCTTTCCCCACTGTGATTTGAACTGTATTCTGCTTGCTGGAGCTGCATCCAGCCCCATGGACTGAATCTAAAATCATCTCCATTGGACCTGGGCCTTGCCACACAGGCCCAGCATGACTACCCGCTGCACAGAGAATGCCATCGACAAGAGATCTGCCTGAGGGTCAGCCCCCTGCTCAATACTTGAACAGGAATGATGCCTCGGGGATTCGTGTGGGCCTCGCTTCTCCGGGCACTCCAGCTCAACAACCTGCAGTCTCAATTTCATCCTGTCTGTGTGCAGTATTGGGTATTGTGAGTAAACATCATGGTAGCTCCCTGCAACAACAGCTAAATCTGAAGTGTTGTCATCTGATTGTCTTGTTGCTTTTTCTTTCACGAACTGAGCCCTCTGGTTCCAGATTACAAGTAGTGTGTGTTGTGCATGTTGCTTTCTTCCATCACAGGGCCTCAACCAGCTGCAACGTTCCTGACTAGCCCACCATTTTCCTACCTGGGTACCCAGAGTGTGTGACTGTGTGGGGACTTAAAGTGTATGCATAACTGTTTGATTAATATAGCCTTTAAGCCAATCAACCTGATTATGCCCCTTCCTTGTTCAATTCCCCTGAATAAATCAGATCTGACTTTTTTCCTGCATTTAACCTGACTGTGGTTCCAGTTTGTGCCAAGAGTACTGTACTGTTGCTATTTATTGTGCATAACCTTGTTTTACAGGGGGTCCCTAGGGTTGAGCCAGAGGAACCAGCCCTGGTGGTAAGTGCAAACAGTGTGGGTACTGGTATGGTGTACAAGGGGTACTGCAAAAGTGATTATTGTATATTGCTCAGGCCACTAGAAGGGAAAGAGGGGGGTTACAGTGTCCCGGAGGGCTGTGCCCAGGTTAGTTTGACCACTACCAACCCTGACCTCCGGGTGGAGGCACCCGTTTCAGAACTCAGGCCCCTTAACCTGCTACTGGCCACGCAGGCAGGGGTAGTAGCCCTTGGGATAGCTCCACCTAGGGGTTACATTAGTAAATAAACAATTTTTTTTAACACTGCACATTAAAAAGTACCTTTCCTGCTCTATCAGTAATTGCCCCACAAATACACAGGAGGACCTTTACCTACCCAAAGTTAAATGACGCAGTAACTTTAATTTTCTGTTGCCTGTAATTCAGGAGGGAAGGGATCATATTTTGGCTCCTCGGAGCTGAGCCTGATCCCTTCCGCATCTTGGTCCTGAACTCCACCCCATGCTCTCACATTTTGTGATGTAAGAAAATGGAGCATGTAGGGGCACATCCGTAGGCTTGTATAGGGCTGGTTTTAAAATGCCTTTTTGTAATACTTTAGGGTTCCAATTCTAAAAACTCAAGGCCATTGCTCAACTAACAAGGGCCTTGTTAGTTGAGCAGTGGCCTTGATTTTCCTGAATTGGCACCCTAAATTATTACAAAACGACATTTGAAAAACAGCCCTATATGAGCCTATAGAGTGCAGCCCTGTGCATGCCATATTCTTACCCACAAAACTTGAACGCGGGGAGGAGCTCAGGATCAGGAAGTGGAAGGATAAGGCTCTCGCTCAATGTAGTCAAAATACAGTCCCCCGGAACTACAGGCAACAGAAAATTAAAGCTACTGCAACATTTAACTTCGAGTCGAGGCGTTAAGGGTCATCAGAATGGCCCTAAACAAAGCTTGTAGGTTAATCACAAATGCTCCACGACTGACCCATATGTGCGACCTATACACCCAGGCTAACTGGCTACCTCTCAGTGGAAAACTAAAATACCAAACTTGCCTACTGACCAAGAAAATCCAGTTAGGTCTGCTGCCCCCTGGGGTGCAGCAACTGTTTGTTCCGATCATCAACTCCCGCCCCACTCAGAATTCTGCAAACCAGTTCTTCACTATCTGCCATTGCTGTACCTCGCTTGGCCAAAGATCTTTCACGTACCGGGTCCCCCTGTGGTTCAACACCCTACAGGATAATATAACTAACCTGCCCACACTTGGGGCATTAAAACTGTCCCTAAAGCAGCAAATAGTGTCTGGTTCCTCATGTGGCTGCTTTTGCTAATGCTCTTGTCGCTCTTTAGGGGCATTTAAGCTATCCCTAAGCCAGCAAATAGTGTCTGATTCCTCATATGACTCCCCCCTTCCCCATACCCACCCCTTGTACTCATTGACAGCTCTCATTTTCTATATCTGCTACTCTGGGTGTGCCCCTTAGTAACAGACCCCCGATTAGTTGTGTCTGAGAAGGCCACTGCGCTGCCCCCTCCTCCTATTTTCTGGACTTTTCCTCCCCCTGCCATTACTTTACCTGAGAAAGCTAGGCTGTGCCCTCGGCTGCTTACATGCCACCCCATCTCCTCCTAATTCACCTCCCCATCCTTACCTCAGTGTTGCAACTTTGTATGCTCTCTTACTGTATTCACAGTTATGCTGTTATCTTGATGTCGCAACTGTTGTAATTGCAAACTGTTTGTTCCTATATATGTTGTTTCTACCTGCCATGGAACCTATGTAACGAGCTTTTAGCTCAAAGGTGTAATCCGAGACAATAAATAAATAAATGAGTTCATTAAAAAATCCTGCCTTTACAGCGTGAGCACCAGAAAAGGTGCTCTTTCACAATATATTGTTACACAAAATGAGCCGTACTATGTGATGCTCACAGCCATGGCACCACGCACTGAGTAGAAATGGTAGTGGTAATTATCGCTATCAGTTGTGTATAGTGCAGACAGTTTCAGGAGTTGCTCACTGGCAGAGATCAGAAGGGTGGCTGCAATCTAGCAAAATAATAAAACTAGGCTCATAGCACCAAGTAGTGCAAGTATTTGCTCATATAATCATATATTTCTAGAAATGCTGGTGAATGTTCTGATTTCTGTTCTGTTTTCCCCTTCTTTGCACATGTCTCTAAAAGAAAGGCATTAAGGGAAGCTTGCAAAGCAGCACTGAATAATAGTAATGAGAGCAAAGGCAGAGGGACAAGAGGATTCATGCGATGGCAAAACCACAAAAACTGAAAATGTATAGAAGAAACACCACATTTTGGCTGGGTCAAAGTGCCAGAAAAAAAATAGTACAAAGGAGTTTGAATTATGAAAGGCACGTTACAAACATGACTCTTTGCTCACATCCTTGTATATTTCTGGAATGCTGGAATGACTGTGATTTTTCAGATTTCTGTTCTGTGCTGAGTTTGTTTGCAATTCACATTAAAAAGGAACAGAAAGGCACTGTGAGGGAAACTGGCAAATGCTGCATTGAATGTGAATCACAGACATTCCTGAAATATAATAATGCGAGCAAAGGCCTTGAGGGTTGAACAGATGCACAAGGGATTTTTGCGATGGTACAAACACAAAAACAAGAAATGAACAATTGATCAAAAAGAGCAACATTCAGAATGGGCCAAAGTGCCAGTAAAACGACAAACACGCATGAATTGTGAAAAGGCACATTTACAAACATGACTGTTTGTTGTCCCCCCTCCAGCCCCAAGTGTTTGTGTAACCCCTGGGTGGCACTACCCCTGCCTGCGTGGCTAGTAGCAGGTTAAGGGGCCTGAGTTCTGAAACAGATGCCTCCACCCGGAGGTCAGGCTTGGTAGTGGTCAAGTTAACCTGAGTACAGCCCTCCGGGACACTGTAACTCCCCTCTTTCCCCTCTAGTGGCCTAGACAATATGCAACAAACACTTTCACAGTAGCCCCTAGTCAGCATACAATCCCCCACACTGTTTGCATTTACCACCAGGGCTGGTTCTTCTGGCTCGACCCTGGAGACCCCCTGTAAAACAAAGTTATACACAGCAAATGGCAATAGGACGGTACTTCTGATATAAACTGGAACCACAGTCAGGTTAAATGCAAAAAGAGTTAGATCTGATTTATTTAGGGGACTTGAACAGGGAAGGGGCGTTAATCAGGTTGATTGGCTTAAAGGCTAAATCAATCAGACAGTCATGCATGCACTTCAGAGTCCCTACACAGTCACACACTCTGGGTACCCAGGTAGGAATAAGCTGGGCTAGCCAGAAATGTTGCCCGGGGTAGGCCGGCGTCGCAGCTGGTTGAAGCCCTGTTATGGAAGAAAGAAACAACACACACTATTTGTAATCCGGAGCCAGAGGGCTCTGTTCATGAAGGAAAAGACAACAGGCAATCAGATGACAACATTTTAGATTTAGCTGTTGTTGCAGGGAGCTACCCTGAGGTTTATTCACGATACTCAATACAGGACACAGGCAGGATGAAATTGAGACTGCAGGTTGATTGGCTGGAATGCCAGGAGAAGCAGGGCCCACATGAATCACTGAGGCATCGTTCCTGTTCAAAGCATTGAGCAGGGGGCTGATCCCCAGGCAGGTCTCTCATCTATGGCTTTCTCGGTGACGTGAGTAATCTGGCTTGGCCAGTGTGGCAAGGCCTAGACCAAGTGGAGATAAATGTGGATTCAGTCAGTTGGGGGCTGGATGCAGCCTCCAGCAAGCAGGACACAGTTCAGTACATAGTGGGGAACCAAATCGAGACCCACTAACAACACACAGCACATTTATAGTAAAGTAATCACCACCGTACCAGGCAGATGGCAGTCCGGTCACAATTACAGAGTCTCTGCGCCACACTGGGAGGTCAGTGGTAACTGGAGATCCTGACAGGCCGATCGTGTTCAGCAAATCTTCGGTCTCCTTTGGGTTTCAAGCCTGGTCACAGTTCAGTGGCTTCAATCTCTCCCACACTTTGGATGTAGTCCGATTCTGTAACGAGCTCCCTCACAAGGGACATCAGGCAGGCAGGCCAAAACTCAGCCCTTCCGCAGTTCTCCCGCGCGAATACTACATAGAACCGCTGCTCGATTATCTCAAGCAGTTCACACTTTCACTTCCCAACTCACACTGACTCTAGCTGCTAGCAGTCTGGGAGTTTCCCCGGGATCCAAAATGTTCGGTTGGGTGATCCATCTGTCTGTCAAAACAAGGGCTCCCCCTTCAGGTCCATTTTGGCACCAAAGCCTCAAAACTACAATTCCAACAAAGTTTCGCTCCCACAAAACCCCTTGGGACAGGCTCCATTCTAGAGTCCCCAGAGGTACTGATTGGCCCATTTTGGCAGTCCAGGACCAAGATGGTGGTGATAAACAGAACTGTCCATGCTGCAAAGAAGGCAGGTTAGACAAACTACAATAGCATTACTATTCTAATAGACAATCAGTAAATAAGTACAGCTTCTAACAAAACTCCCTCTGCGCAAATAGCGATGGCAGAACAGAGCGAGAATCTGGCGGCCTGGTGGGACTTGGGCATTCCGATTGGCTAGGAAACTAACATTAGCGGTCGGGTATTTTTCCATAGAGCCCTCTGAATAACATGTACCAGCAGCATGGCACAAAGGCAAACATGTATCCTTGAGCCAAACTAGCCACCATTTTTTTTATACTTCCTAAGTAGATCTGTGACTGAGGAGGACCCCACTGAGCAACAGAAGTCAGCTCCCCAACATCCCAAACCATCCCCCCCCAAAAAAAAACTTCTCCTTAAAATAAAATAAATACTTTTAAATCACACCACAGTTTCACCACAGTTTCACCACAGTTTCACCACAGTTTAAACCACAGTTTAACCACAGTTTAAACCACAGTTTCACCACAGTTTAACCACAGTTTAAACCACAGTTTCACCACAGTTTAAACCACAGTTTCACCACAGTTTCACCACAGTTTAAACCACAGTTTCACCACAGTTTAACCACAGTTTAATAAACACAGACAGTTACTTGATGCTCCCAGTCCTCAAAAGCTGTCCGCAGTAGCACTCGGAGCAAGCCGGTAACAAATCTCCATGTCCGGGCAGGCAGACTTACCAAACTGCCGGCTCCATTCCATGGTCCTGATCAACTCATTTTTAAAATACATCCCATGGTATTACCCACCCTCTTCGCAACAATTAATTAATAACTTCTTACATGGTGCATCCTCTGCTCAGTTGCCGACTCACCATTCCTTTACAGTTCTTTATTTTTCCAAACCGGGCCTGACTCCGCCGTTATCACCACTCCCAACAATACACTCCCTCTCTCAAAAATACGGTCCACTTCCAGCATGGCATAAAACTACAGCTCCCATGGATCCATGGGGAAGCCATACAGGTCTGGCAAACAGGATCTTTTAAATAGGAGTGCCCTTTCCTGGCAACTACAGCACACTACAGGGACTACTTTACCAAAAAAATGAATATGAATTCCTTTCTAAACATCAATCAAGCAATCAAAATCTTTATTTATCCAGGCGAACATCATTGAGCAGAGCTCTTTTTACAAGATGGACCTGGTAATTAAACCTGTTTCAAATATTTTACTTTATTTTATTAAAATGTTATCGAGCGAGCCATTTTCTAAGTGCAGTAATACCCTCCAGCGTGGGCAGTATTGGGGAATACTGGACCTTTCAAGGGCTATAGGGCCCTGGGCGATCTGGTATTTCTCAATACCGCCCACCCTGTTGAGTATTATTGCTTACTTGTTTGTCTTGGGGATAGGGTCTTGGTTAGGGAGGTGGGTGATGTTGTCTGACATGCATGGGTGGGGAGGGCTGTCCTGTTGGTATAACAAAGTGAAACTTCACAGGGACCGTGGGGGGAGAGGGGTGCTAGATAGTGGGGGGCGGAGTGCATTATATTAAAGGATTTGGGTGGTGGAAGTGTGTGGGCACAGTATACCATAGTGAGTGGGGGTGGGTTCTTCATCATAAAAGGCTTTTTTGAGAAAAAAGAACTTCGCCACACCAAGTCGGGGTCAAGTCTGGAAATGTCGCCCCACTACATGTAGCACAACGCTCACGCCTTAATTCGGGGCATCTTTACCTCATCTATATGAACAAAGAGAACTGAGAAAAGAAGCCAGTTTTTAAGACATTTCTAAAATACCTGGCTAAATTTGTAATGCTTACCAGTTGCATCTGAACTCTGTAATTTAGCGTAGTGAGATGTCAACCACATATACTCCATTAATGTCACAGTGAGATGGTAGCAGTGTCAGTGCTGGAATTATACCTTATGAGATTTGGGGACAGTTGCTTGTTTGTTTCTGTTTTTTCACTAGGAAATGCACACTGAGCTGGGACAGTTCGTTTCTAGGCGGCTCCTGAGGGGTGGGTTACATGGACCTGTTTTACTGACAGGAGAAATGTTGACCAGGACACCAGGGAAAATCCACATCTCTTACCATAAGTGCTGTGGAGCCTTTAACTTCCATGTGGAGAGACACTAGAGATGGGCAGAAGGGAACTCAGTTTAACGTCTTATCTGAAGGACAGCACCTAAACATTGCAGCGCCCCCTAGTGCTGCAGTACAACCTTTGAACTGGGTATTAGCACAAGTTCTTGGTTTGGAACTAGAACCCTTGATCGCTGATCTTCTGGTCCCCGAGACAAACTTGCAACCAAGTGAGTTATTAACACTGCAGGATAGCAGACAATCAGACAACATAGAAACATAGAAGTTGACGGCAGACAAGGACAGCAAGGCCCATCCAGTCTGCCCATTTCTTTTTCTACCTTATGAATGTGCCATCGGCCTTTGCTCTGTCAGTGGCCTATCTATTCATACTTATCTGTATTGCTCCCTTATGCCTACCCCATGCCTGTTTGAAGCATCCACGGGGGCCACATGGTAAGCCTATCTTTAAATGGAGCCACCTTTCAACACATAACACTTTCCAGTTTACATTTAGTAAATGATAGTGATGTGTGAACTCCAGGGCCTCACTTCAGAGCAGTGGGAGTTGAGCCCTGGTGTGCAGCCCTATAATTCCTTCCAGCACAAGCTGTAGTGAGATTTAAAGGCAGTTTCGCTGTTGACTGCCCCCGCTGACACATATCCAGAACTGACCTGGCCAGAAGTCGTTTTTCTAAATGATTCTTTTGTAGGTTACCGTTAAAGTGCTTATTTCACCGTAACTTCATTCCCTGACCCGCGGCAAAAAACTGAACCTAGTTCCACATCCTACGGCCATGCCCCCAAGCCAGCACATGCAGCCCCGTTTTGTGATGTCAGTAAACGAAGGCTGCATGTGTGTGCTCAATTGACTGGAATGGGGTGATTTTCCCAAAGGCTTTATATATTTTAATGTTGGATTTTAAGAACAGTGACCGCCCGATTAAGAGGGTCCTCTTACTCCGGCGTCACTTTGCTTTCAAACTCAACATTAAAGATACAAAGCCTTTGGGAAAATCACCCTTTCAATGTCAATGGAGCGCACGAGCCTCTCTATTACTGACATCACAAAACGGGCTGCGGTGCCGTGTGGGGCGTACTGTAGGATTCCGTCTCAGCAGAATAAAGTTACGAGTGAAATAAAATTTTTAAACAGTAGCCCACAAAGGAATCATTGATGGAAAACGACTCCTGGCCAGGTCAGTTGCAGGATATATGTCAGCGGGGGGCTAGTCGAGAGCTGCTCTTTAAGCCAGGGATTTTTTGTTTTACAGTTGAGTGCCTGAGTCACTAGATCTCTCTCTCTCTCTTGCCTTTACAATTGTTCACTACCATTGTGCAGTAATTAGTTGTAGAAATGACTAGGGCATGTTTAATTCACTATCAAAAAAACAAAAACAGCTTAACCTGGATCAGTTGGTTTATATCTGTATCCCCCCTCCGGACGAGGTGGAAAACAGGAAATGTTTCATAGCTGTCCTTTCCGTGTCAACGGCAAATGTAAAATTAATGTGCTTAGGTCTGTGCATGCTTTTATGCCTTGTTCAGAGTAATGACCATCTTTCTTTCAAGAGGGGGTTATTTAACAACCCCCAGAAATGCACTTCAGACAACTAAAATGTGGTGACCCAAAGGGAGATTCGTCATTGCTGTGTGTTCTCAGAAGACCCCTTTCCCAAGCTGCCTCATGCTCTAGTGATGTGTTAGCCATAATTAGCAGCAAATATTCAGATTAGCACAACCTTAATGCACACACAGTGCACTGTGGCTGTAGTGGGACAGCTGCTCAGCTGAAGTTTACATTTTCAGGGTTTTTGTTTTACTGTTTATTCGCCTGGAGAGCCCAGCTGATATGTATTATCCTGTTTTTCCTGGGGTCCTATGGCTGTACATCTTGGAGGGATTCACAGGTATGTCAAGGAACTTGATGAAGTGCATCTAATCCACCAGTGGCTGTGGTGAGACTCGAACCTTCAAACCTGGTATCTCTGGTTGTACAGGTCAGTGCTTCAGCCCCCCAACCACACAGCCTGCCCAGAGTTTCTTAATGTCAGCCAGAGCTGATTCTGTCTAAGGTTTCTGGAGGAACTACCCTGTGTTATACAGCATGTATTTGCTTTATTAGATAAATGTCATAGTCATTAGAAGCGTGGATGAACACACTGTTTTTTTTTTCTTCATGTGAAAGCAGCAGTGTACCGAAAGGGTTCCAATTATTTTTTGATGTGTTTGGTCCCTTTCCCTTTTAAATACTTTCTAACATTCAGAGGCAGTATAGCATAGTGCTTAAGAGCAGGGATCTGCAAACCTGGAGAGTTGGGTTTGAATCCAGCAGCCACCACATGCATACTATGTGACCAAGTCACTTAACGTCCCTGTACTCCCAGGATGCACCTCGAATCAAGCCTTAGCTTAGTGCGTCTTTCCTGGTCAAAACTTGTTAAAATAAAAAATGTCATGTTATAAATATGCTGTAGCAAAACACAATTAGAATGTTAAGTGCAAAAAGATTCAGATCTGATTTATTCAGGGGGAATGAACAAGGAAGGGGCATAATAGCAAAAGCCCAAACCGAGGAAAAAATAGCCAATTCAGTTAAGAAGGGGGATAAAACCTTTTATAGGTACATTAGGGAGCATAGAAAGGTTATAGGAGGAATAGTGAAGATTAATAAGGGGAGGGGAGGTGGGCAGAGGGAGACAGTGAAAAGGCAGAGATACTGAATGAATACTTTTGTTCAGTATTCACAAAAGAAGATGAGGAGGAGTTACCTAAGCCAGACAATAGAAGCACTCTGGGTAGGGGTTGACACCAGTCCATTTATAGAAGAAAGAGTCCTGAAAGAACTCCTAAAACTCAAGGTGGACAAAGCATGGGACCTGACAGGATTCACCCAGAATCCTAAAAGAACTAAGGAGGACCTAGTGACACCACTGACCACACTTTTAACAAATCATGGGAGGATGGGGTGGTACCTGAGGACTGGAGGAGGGCAGATGTGATTCCCTTCACAAAAGTGGGAGCAAGGCAGAAGCAGGAAACTACAGACCTGCAAGTTTGACCTCAATGGTAGGGAAAATGACGGAATCACTTCTGAAAGAAAGAATTGTTGAGTACCTAGAGGCCAGCGGGGCACAGGACCCAGAGCAGCACGGATTTACAGCAGGAAGGTCATGTCAGACGAATCTAATAGATTTCTTTGACTGGGTGACCAAAGTAATAGATCAGGGAGGAACTGTGGATATGGCCTACCTAGACTTTAGCAAGGCATTTGACACAGTCCCACACAAAAGATTAATAATCAAGTTAGCCAGCCTGGGAGTGGGTCCCAGGGTGGTAGCCTGTGTAGCAAACTGGCTGCAAAACGGGACACAGAAGGTAATAGTGAATGGAACACATTCTGAAGAAAGGGGGTCACTAGTGGAGTGCCTCAGGGCTCAGTACTGGGTCCAGTCCTCTTTAACATCTTTATAGGTGACATTGCAGAGGGTCTGGAGGGAAAGTTGTGCCTCTTTGCAGATGACACAAAGATCTGTAACAGAGTTGATACACAAGGGGGGGTAGAAACGATGAGAAGGGACTTGGCAAGGTTGGAGGAATGGTCAGACATATGGCGACTTAGATTCAGTGCAAAGAAGTGCAAAGTAATGTACCTGGGAAACAAAAACCCAGGAGAAGAGTACACAATAGCAGGGGAGGTACTGACAACAACAAAAATGGAAAGGGACCTGGGGGTAGTCATATCAGTGATCTACAGGTTAGCAAGCAATGTGAGAAGTCAGTAAGGAGAGCCAGGGGGATACTGGGATGCATAGGAAGGGGCATCACAAGTAGAAAAAGGGAAGTGGTTATCCCTCTGTACAGACAGTTGGTAAGACCCCATCTGGAGTACTGTGTGCAGTTTTGGAGACCTCATCTACGTAAGGACATAGACAAGGAAGCAGTCCAGAGGAGGGCAACTAAAATGGTGCATGGTCTGCATCAGAAACCATATGAAGAGAGACTGAGAGAGCTTAATACGTATACCCTTGATGAAAGGAGGGATGGGGGGACATGATAGAAACGTTCAAGTACCTGAAGGGAATCAACAAAGTCCAGGAGGGTAGCATCTTTCAGAAAAAGAGATGTTAAGAACAAGGGGCACAATTTAAAGATAATGGGGATGGCTCAGGGTAATGTGAGGAAATTGTTTTTTCACGGAGAGAGTGGTGGATGCATGGAACCGCCTTCCTGGGGAGGTTGTTGGGTCTAAAACAGTGGGGGAATTCAAACATGCATGGGACAGGCATAAGGCAATTGTAGTGGGGGGTGGCAGGAAGTAGGCTGTTGGTTAACTAGAATCTGTTGCTTATCCAGTAGGTAGGGAAATGGGCAGACTGGGTGGGCCAAGTGGTCCTTATCTGCCATCAAAGTCTATGTTTCTATGTTTCTATCAGGCTGATTGGTTTAGATACTGATTCAGTCAGGCTACAAGGCATGCACTTTAGAGTCCCTCAACACAGTCACACACACTCTGGGTACCCAGTGGATGGTGCAGGCTATCCTGAAGCGTTGCCCAGGGTAGGCTGGCATTGTAGCTGGTCGGGGCCCTAATGATGGAAAGAAATAGTCATGCACAGTAACCCACAATTTGTAATCTGGAGCCAAGTGGCTCAGTTCATGATGATTAGATAAAACAATTAAATCAGCTGATACTCTTTGATTGAGCTGTTTTTCCAGGGAGCTACCCTGGTGTTTACTCACACTACCCAGTACAGGACACAGGATTGATGGAATGGAGACTTCAGGATGACAAGCTGGTATGCCAGGAGAAGCAGGGCCCACTTGATTCACCGTGGTGTCATTCCTGTTTGTGATGTTGAGCATGGGGCTGATCCCCGGGCAGGTCTCTCATCGTTGGTCTTCTCTGTGGTGCGAGCAGCTGGCTGGGCCAAGGTGGCAGGGCCCAGACCGGGTGAGCAATTCGGATGACAGTCCAGTAGTGCTAGATATATCTTGCAGCAAACGTGACACAATCAGGCAGTGGGGAACCAAATTGCGACCCGCTAACAGCATCCCGCACACTTATAGTAAAAGAAAAGCAGTACCACAGTACGGAAGGCAGTACGGTCGCAATCGCAGTGTCTCTTCTCCAACCGTACGCTCTGTGGTGGCTTCAGACTTCCTGACAGGCCAATCGCGAGGAACAAATCTTCGGTCTTCTTCAGGCAACAAAACAGTCAGAATTCAGTAATTTAGGTCACAAACGTCTTCGGATATAGTCTGATTTCTTTAGATATGGAATTCCCTCATGGGGGAAGATGAGGCAGGCAGGTCAAGCACAGCCTTTCCACCAGTTTCTTGTGCTACTAAACAGGAGCAGCTGCTCGAATCTCTCAAGCTGTTCACTCTTTCAACTCCAAACTCAGACTGACTCTCTGCTGTAGGCAGCTTGGGACTTTCCCCAGAGATCCAAAAGATTCGGTTGGTTGATCCATCTGTCTGTCACAGCAAGGGCTCCCCCTCCAGGTTCATTTAGGCACCAAAATGTAAAAACTACAATTCCTACAGAAATTCACTCCCACAAGACCCTGGGGACAGACTCCATTTTAGGGTCCCAAAAGGTACTGAATGGTTCACAATGGCAGTCCAGATCCAAGATGGTTGTGAATTACAGAAATGTCCATGCTGCAAAGAAGGCAAGTTAGACAAACTACGATATCATTATTATTAGACTAGATAATCAGCAAATAAGTACAGCTTTCTAACAGAGCTCCCTCTTCACAATTAGTGATGGCAGAATGGAGCAATATTACTGCAGCTCGGACGGGACTTGAGCCTGAAAACACCCGGCCCCTACCCAGATTAATTATACACTACAAAAATAATGTCTCTTAAAAAGACAGGCACGGAGGCTAGCAGGGCACTTGCTTGCAAGCATTTTTACACCTGTAAAGACACAGAACACCAGCCTGGCAGTGGGCATTTAAGTACAGCCAAGGAAGACTTTTGGGAATCCCCATTTATAGGGGGGTTACACATGATTTATATTATAATTTAATTTTATTTAGGAAATATTTGACACATTCTTTTTCTGTTTGCTTGCGCGCATGCGCAAGAAACGTGGCAGCTTGCTGGAGTTACGGCTTGTGGAGGTGTGGCAGTGTTGTGACCAATGCCGGCAGTGCTTTTTGGGGCTGGTTTCTGTGGCGCCAATGGAGCAGCATGCTGTAGATGACAGCAGTTTTGCAGTGTGCCACCAACTTGAAAGAAATTCGCCGTTGCAATCCTAATCTTTGGCTTAGTTTCTTCTGTAGTTCTTCGAGATAGTCGGCGAAGGAAATTTTATGATCGTGCCAAACTCCTAAATATTTGAATTTAGCTACATACTCTAGTGTTTCTCCAAGAACAATGGTAATTTGTGGGATAGCCCCCCCCCCCAGCTGGAATTGCCACATGCAAGGAGGGGGAGAAGAGCATGGCTTTTGTCTTTTTCGCATTGAGCAAAAGCTTTTTGTTTATGAGCTGGTATTGTAGAAGGTTAAATTCAGCTTGGAGGTCTTCACAGGCTGCTTCCGGCATGGGACAACTCAAGTACAGTACAGTGTCATCCGCGAATAAGTGGATGTTGGCCATTTGATGGGGTCATTGATGTTGTTAATGTAGACTGCAAAGAGGAGGGGACCAAGGATAGAGCCCTTGGGCACGCCCCTCAGCATAGGTTTTAATGGAGAAAGATCACCTTCAGCTTTAACCTGCTGTTTCCATTCTCCGAGGTAGTCTGCAAACCAGCACATAGATTTATGGTCCAGACCTAAGGTGCTTAGGAGGAAAGAAGTAGGCTGTGATCGACTGTGTCGAGCCTTACTAAGATCCAAGAGAAAATGGCACAGACATGCTTCTTGTTGTCAAGGTCTAGGAGCCAATCATTGGTCACCTTAGCTAGGGCTGTTATGGAGCTGTGCTTTGCTCTGAATCCAGACTGAACCGGGTTTAATAGGCTTCTGGATTCTAAGTATACCCCTGGCTGGCCACACACTATTTTTCCTAGCAATTTAGACAGGATGGGGAGGAGGGAGATCGGTCTGTAATTATTTAGATCGCAGGGGTCACCTGCTTTTAATAGAGGGATGACATGGGCTATTTTCTGTTGAGGGGGGAGGCTACCCTGGGAGAGTGACATGTTGAATAGGTGGGTGATTGGCACCGCAAGCACATGGTAGGCACATTTCAGATAGTATGGCTGTATGAAGTCAGAGCCTGCTCCCTTCCTGGTGTCCAGTTGCAGCAGTAGGTCTTCCACCTCTTTTAGATAGACAGGCAGGAGGGAGAAGGCCTCCTCAGTAGAGGGGGAGTCGTGGGTTGGTGGGCCCTGAGCTGTGCGGAGGTCATTGGCAGGGGAAGTATCAAATGCTAGCCCTGCCGTTGCAAAATGATTAGTGAGGGCTTCCAATATCTCCGATCGGTTAGAGATAACGCTGCCATCGGACTTAATTTTTGCTGGAATGGAATTACCAGGTGCATGTCCCGACATGTCTTTTAATGTTTTCCAGACCTTTGAAGGGATTACTGCTGCAAATCGCAGCTTGCCTTGTTTGGTGTCACATTTGAATAAACATGGTGGCAGCTGTCACCATCCGCCTCTCACAGTCCCCATGAAAGCCAACGGGAGTGCCTAATCCCTGTCGGCATGCCCCCGGCCCTGTTCATTTGCTAATGGGGGAGCTCAATCCCCGTCAGCATAATGTCCTCCATGTAATAGTTTTGTATGCCGAGGGGGTGCCCAATCCCCCTTGGCATCATGTGCCCCTCCAAACACAGACCTGTTTTCTGTGCTGACAGGGAGCCCAGCCCCTGTCGGCTTCAGTCCCCCTTCCCAAAAACTACAGGTGGTACACTGGGACCCACTCCAGTGTGCCAAAAACAAACCTGAAAAACCTTCCCACTATGGTTTTTTTTTTTTTAACCTGTAAAAGAAAAAAACGGTCCTCATGGTCTCCGGTGACCCCCAACCCACACCCACCCTTCTGCGCACTGACCTCCCCACACCTCCCTCACCCCATACTTATGTCCGTAGGCCCAGCGCTGATGATCTTCAGTGGAACGGGAACATGTCTGCACTCTTCAAAGCCAACCGCGAACTGAAGAAATGCCGCTAAGCTGTATAATGGCATAAATGGGTTTTTTTCAACTTAGGTGGATATCTCGGCCATTTTTGCGAATTTTGGCACCAAATTTTCAACATGAGGTTCTTGGGACCCACCTCATGAATTCATTCACTGTCATCTGGTTATTCTATCCTGAAAGATGATTTTGTGGTCACTGCGTGGAATCACCTTTCGGGACCAGTTAACAAAACAGCAGTATCACAGTTCATGAGGTGGGCTCCCAAAAAGCCTATGTGGCAAATTTGGTGAAAAAATTCCAAATAATGACTGTTACGAGTGTGCATTGCGCAGTTTCCACACACACATGTAACTTCGCAAATTTGTAATATTTTCATTCTAGATTTTCAGGATTGACATTTTTCACACCTCCTTATGAAGAGTACAGCTGTCATTTTTCATATCCTAGCCGAAATGTGTTTTTGCACATCCGGTGCACAACAGCACAGTTGCTGTGGGAAATCAGTGTTCGGGACAGATTAAGAAAATCACAGTGACACTTTTCATAAGTGGAGGTCCCAAAATGCCTATGTTGAAAATTTGGTGACAAAAGTCCATAAAATGACTATGTTATGAGCGTGCATTGCGCAGTTTCCATGCACCCTCGTAACTTAGAGAATCTGTAATATTTTCACTCAATATTTTCAAAATTGTCATTTTTGCACACCTCCTTATGAACAGTACAGCTGTCATTTTTCACATCCTTTCTAAAATGTGTTTCCGCTCATCTGACGCACAATTGCGCGGTCACTGTGGCAAATTAATGTTTGGGACAGATTAAGAAAATCATAGTGACACTGTTCAAGAGCAGAGGTCACAAAATGCTAATGTTGAAAATCTTGTAAAATAATTCCACTAAATGACTGTGTTACGAGCATGCATTTCGCAGTTTCCACATACGCTCGTAAGTTTGAGCACTTTTAATATTTTCACTCCAGATTTTCAACATTGCCATCTCTTCACACTTCCCTATGTTATTTTTCACATCCTGTCTGAGCTGTGTTTTCACACATCTGGCACAGAATGGCACTGTCACTGTTGGAAATCAACGTTTGGGACAGAGTCACAAAATCACAGTGCCACTGTTCATGAGCAGAGGTCCCAAATGCTTTCATGAGGTGGGGGTCACAAAAAGGCCATGTTGAAAATTTGTAGTGCAAATATCAACAAACACCCGGGACGTTAGGGTTTCTAACCATAATGTCACACCCTGTACAGACTGACAGGAGTCAGGGGTGTGCCTTTGGATTGCCAGCTGTAATGCTCATGCCATTCCACCCCCACCCTGAAGCCAGTGGCAGGCATCGAGGTGTGCCGTGGAACATTTGGCCCCAGAGTCCACCCCATTCTCCTATACTGCACCCATTTCGGCATATGTCCTTAAGGAATGGGGTGACTGTAAAGCCGAACACCCCAAGGCACACCTCAACACTTGTCGGCATCTGTAGGATAGGGTGAGGTGACATGGCATGAGCGTTATGGGCGACAACCCAAAGGCACACCCCAATGCCTGTCCATCTCTGCAGGGTGGAGGTGGGGTTGGCGTGAGTTCAGTACTTCACTGCCATTCCTATTCTGCATCTGTTCAACTCCTGCACTTCCAATGCTAATACCAGCAAACAAACATTCGGCATTGACAAATGCTTGTTTGATATTAGTAACAAATAAACGTTGCTTAATATTAGTCATGTGACTTTAAAATTGTAAATCATTTAACTGCTATAATCATCAATGACCTTATCATGTGATCATTTTGAGATTATTAAAATCCATCATGCTGATTTAAGCTCATTTATTTATGTATTTGTTTACTGGGTGAGTACAATGGTCCCAGGGACCATTTTGAGGCATAACCTGGACTATCTAGATGGCACATACAGTACAAGACAGTGTATGAGAGGGACGGTACAAATTAGAATTGGAAGCCAGTAGTATACACCAGTCACACAATTTGTTGAATCTGCTTTCAGAGGCTTAGTAAAAGGGATAGGAATACCTGACAACTTGTTAGGGAAGCACATGTGGTGCTCGATATGGATTAGTAGCAGCAAGACATTTTGGATAGCAGGGTATTGTATAAGTGCTTTTTGAAAACTGCGGGTGACCCCAGGGCATGGAGCTCCTCCGGTAGGATATTCCACAACCGTTGCCAAAACAAAATCCATAACCATCACTTAGTGATTTGAAAGTTACATGTTTCATGATTAAATCATTAACTGTTTGATTAGATTAGACCAGTTTGAAGCTCCACATGGGGACAGCTGCCAGCACAAAAACAAGAGTGCTAAGTACTAGCGTAGAAATCCCAAGAATTTTCCATATAGTATAGTTACACCCTATCTGGGTGGCCCTGTATTTTGACCTCCCAACTAATCTTTGCAATATAGCCATATCCTATCTGGGTAGCCTCTATTCTGACCTTGGTGACTATGGTATAGTCATTGCCTTCACTTTCACTTGCTAGTGTAGAAATCACAACTTCCCCTACAATATAGCTACACCCTATCTGGGTGGTCTTGTATTTTGACCTCCTAACTACTTTTTTGCTGGTATCATGGTGGCCACAAATTGTTACACACCTCAGTAATACCCACTAAAACGGTCTAGCATATAATATGACCACTTTAACACTGTAGCCCTGCACTGCAAGTACTATAGGCACTGTTGCTTTTTGGCCAGTAGTTACCAACACACTCGTAACAAACGCTAACCCTCGCCATGACCACATCTTCGGTTGGTCTGACCTAGTAATTCCTGCTCCTTGAAACAGTATTAAGGTACATGTCTTTAGAAAGCCTGTCATGCTACTTGGTCCTGCAACACTGAATCCTATGACCCCAATTATTGAGGCCCAGCTGGAGATAACTTACTGCAATTTGACAGGGTTGCTGTGTGACACAAAAAGTCAAACTCAGAAGTAGAGTTTCTTCTACCTCATTTTATTTATTTTTAGAAAATGGCCAGACTGTATTCTCTATCCTGATTGGCTAAAACTACCTGCAACCTAAGCATCTGTTTTTCAATAGATGCCCAGTAAAAACAAGAGCCAGTCCAAATGGCACCTTACTGCGCAGCATTCCACAGCGGTGCCCAGCCTACTTGTTAATTAGCTGGATGCACCGAAGAAAATTTAAAATGCCCGCCATCTTTCTCTCTTGCTTAGCGAGAGGTACTGGTCTCCCCCAGCCCAAAGCAAACAGTATTCACCTGCAGCTGCTCCCTCTTAAAAAAAAAAAAAACTTCAGTTATCTTGCGATTCAAAGAGTGACACAAAGGCACCACTCTCCCGACCACAGTGTCACAGTTCTGTTCTAAAAGTCTCCTGACCATGGTCTCGTACTACAGTGCTGACTGCAAACAGAAACATAGCAATCACTCGTCACAAGTCGCCCACAATCACTGACCCTCCTGTAGGAAAACAAACAGAAAACACTCACGAGAAAGCAAAAATATATCGTTTTCTTCTCTCTCTTTGTCTGTCGCTGTTTGCCTTCCTTGCACATCGCGGTCAAAGGTCACGGGGGGGGGCAGTGGCAGCAATCCACCGGAATGCTGCAGGGAGGAACAACAGCATCAGGCACAGCCTATGGACTACTTTTTTCAATAAATTTATTTCTAACACCTGTATTCATATTTTACAGTCATTTACTGTATTTTTTACAATTTCATAAAAAGTTACTTAGATGGGCATTTTCTAAGCTCAATACCCTCCAGGGAGATTATTGGGAATACAGATCTTCCAGGGTTATATGCCTTTCGCCACGGCGTCAACATTCCCCATTACGCCCCTCGCTGTCCAGTATTTCCCAATAATGCCTACCCTGTTGGATATTATTGCTTACGTAACTTTTGACCAGGAAAGGCACACTAAGCTATGATAGCTTGTTTCCAAGTGCATCCTGGGGGGTGGGGTGGTGCGTTGCATGGACTTGTTTTACTGACGGGGGCATGTTGGCTATGATACTGGGGAAACTTCCCTGCTCTTCGTCAGATAATTACAAAATAAAAGAATCCCACCTAACATATGGGACACATTATGGTTAAGCTGTCATGGCAAATAGAATGTTAAAGCGAATAACAAACATGAACGGCTAAATAAGCTTTTCTGTTCAAGGCCTGATTGTTGTTTTTTTTTCAGTTCTGTTTTTCTCCGTGCTTCCAGTGGGGATATTCCCTGACTGGCTTGGTTGTTTAAACAAGTTAGAAAAAATGGGCTCGATTTTCAATGATCAGAAAATGATGCTAGGTGCTTGCTGCAGAAAAGAATGACGCAAGGTGCAAGCCGTGTCAAAACTTGCATCAATTCCTATTTTCTAATGCTGTTTACGTTAAAAGTAGAACTGCCTGTGCCAAAGTGGCTTGTATCAGGTTAGCATAAAAAACATGGGTGCGCCATGTTGCAATGGGGTTTACGTTAAAAAAAGATGTGCCATCCCCTTTTATTTGGATTTTCAAAGGTGAAAGCCATTGACACTGTGCCGGAAATAGCATGCACCTGTTATACCAGGCAGAGCAGGCCTAACTGACACTGGCACATGCAGTATAAAGGAGAGGGTAAATGCTGTAAAGGTTTGGTTATAGAGCCCATATTCCCCTGCAGCACTAGTCTGCAGTATTTTGGGGGCTTAACATGCCACTGTCTTGGCCATTTCATGCACCATATTTCTTGACTCTATTTGAGTCATTTTCACCCCATGCATTGTCTTTTCGACACAGATTGCATCATTTTTGCTCCATACACCAATCGTCTTTTTGACTCAGCTCGAGTCATTCTCACTGCCTGCATTATCTTTTTGGCTCAGCTTAAGTCATTTTCGCCCCATGCATTTTTGACTCAGCTTGCATTCTTCTCTCTCCTCATGCATATTTTTGACTCGGAGGATCTCTTACATCATTTTTGGGCACCTTGCCCCAGGGAATGCTTTTTTTGCAAAATACGGTGCACAATATTTGGTGCACCTGGATTTGACGCAAGGTGGTTGACCCTTTGAGAATCTGACCCAATGTCTCACTTATTTTTTGAATGTTCATATATTTGAGGGGTTTGGGAGCTAGTTGCTAATACTTGGTCTGTACAACCCTTGTGGAATCTGGATTATCATGCTTTAGTCCTTGAAAGTTATGTCTCAGAATGGCTAAGTGGGAAACTGATAACTCTTGATGTTATTTTTTGCTTGTCTCAAGTGGCATGTCTGGCCAAATCATTCCCAGTTTTCTATACAACAGATAACTTAAACTCAGAATGAACTACTATTTACAATTACTTTTGAGATTAAAACTGTGTATTATAAACAATTTAAAACCTGGCCACGGCCTCTGTTCTCTAGAAGACGGTGTCACATTGATTGGCTCATTAACTAAGCAGGGGAGTGAGTTAATCACACATGTAATTTAATTTTGTTTTCTCTTGTTCTGTTTCTTTTGGTTTCTCCTTATGATGAAAACATGATAACTTTTCTTTGATTATTGCTCCTTTTTTATGGCTTCTTTCTGATTTTATTTTTTCAGTTATGTACAAGAGAATGTATTAGTGTTTATTTTCTTACAGTAAAAAATTGCTCTTCCTCGATAAGTGCCATGAAATCTTTTATTTCCACCTGGGCAGTGACCAGAGATGGGCAGAAGGGATCTTGACTTCATGTCTCCTCTGAAGCACAGCACCTCACCAGTGCAGCACCCCCCTTCTACAGCACCACAGTGTAGTCACGCATGTTATCCAAGTGCTTGGTGTGGGGCTAGAACCCACAACCATCTGACTTTCCAACCTCAGAGGTGAGTGTGTTACCTACTGAGACACTGACACTGATGAACTGTAAACTACGCAGACAAATGTTACTGCTGCTACTAATTTTTGTTGGCACTGTGCATCCAAACCCAGGCTCAACAATATTGTCTACATCCTTTAAAGGCTAGCTTGCTATAGCTCATGTCAACATGGGGGCCTTATGCCCAAAGTTGATGACTTTAGCCTTTGGATAACAGACTCTTAGTGTGATGCTGTGGCTGTTACAGAGTCAAGGCTCACTAATAGGATTCCATACAAGGACATTGAAATTGACACTTACACCTTAGCTAGACAAGGCAGGGCCTCTAGAAAGGTTGGTGGATCTAGTGTACATTGAGTCCTTCCTTAAATCCAGCAGACTGCCGTATAGTCTGGAACCTTCTGGCTGTGAGCTCCTTGCTAATAATTTAAGGCTGTGTCTGAAGGGTTAGAAAAATGTCAACCTACGCGTGGCGTATATTCTGCCAAAGAAAGTCTCAGATGACTTCATTAATGCTGTTTCTGGTCTAAATCTGCAACATGAGAAAATGTGGTTGGAGACTTTCACTGCAGCTGACTTGCAGGTAAAAATAAGGCATGTGTCCTTGTTGGCTAATGTTTGCCTGACACAAGTTATTACCACTCCTACCAGGGTAAACAATAAGACAGGTACTGGCTCTCTACTAGATTGGTTCCTAGTCAGTCATATTGACAAGATCATCTTAAAAGCTGTCTTGCCTGACTTCCTTAGCAACCACTACCCTGTCACCCATAGATGGTTCACTAAGGTGAGCAAAAATGAGCCCTGCACCTCAAATGCCCGAGTGTTCAGCACCCACAAGCTAACGTAATTTCTATCCCTCCTGCAACAAATTGACTGGTCTTTCCTAACCAGTACATGTGATGTCAGTGCAGCCATTCAGTACCGTATTCTCCAGTTTAACTCATTTTCACCTGGGTGGCCATTTTGTATCAGGTTAACCAATGGTTGGCTTGGAGTTCACGCAGAGTTATTGGAAGTAATTTATTAGGTCTGTGATATTGTTGACCCATTTAAGCCCATAGTTAGGAAAGGAAACTCAGAAGCCTGGCACAGCCCTGCTATTACGTATTTAACCTGGAAGCAAGACAGAGCATGGAATCTATATAACGAATTGGGCCACAGTGAAGAACTCCAAAAACACAAGGAATTATGTAACTCTGTGAAACTGCATATCAGGGAAACAAGGCTGATTATTTAAAAAAAAACAGCAAAATAAACTTCTTTAACATCCCAAAGAGCTCTAGTGTAGCATCAACGAAATCCTGGGGAACTCCAAAACAAATCCTTGCCACACTCCATTGACATTGGTGATGCCACAATTAATGGAGACAAGTATACTACTGATATTTTTAATGTATTTTTAGCGACCCATCGGCATATATACCTGTCCCCAGCTGCAGATCTGCCTGGTGATCACAACAAACCTACGTTCTTCTTCAGACGACTTACTTGGGCTGATGCACACAGCTACCTAACCAGGACAAAAATTAAAACTAGACATGGCTCAGACAACATTGACATGAAGCTGCTCAAATTTGGGATCAGGGAGGTCACCTACCCCCTGCAGTAAATCTTCAGGCTGTCTCTGGCCACTGGCAAAAGCCTAATCTCTGGAAAAAGGCTGATGTGGTCTCTGTGTTTGGGGGAAGGGGGCTGCATACTGCTGACCTCCAATTACCGTCTGATCTCTAGTCAGCCTCCCTTATCCAGAACTTTAGAGAGGGTGCTGAACAACCTGCTTATAGATTTCTTGAGCTAGCATGAGCTCCAGGCCAAAAAGCAGCATGGGTTCAGGAAGAACTTCAGCACAATGACTGTACTGCTGGAGTTCACTGACACAGTTCATGGTGCACTGGGCAGGGAAGAACTGTCTGGATCCGTATACATTGCATGGCGTTTTTTTGTATGGTCCACAACTAAAAGACCCCTTACCTTCTCTGTGGTCTGCCAGCCCCTTCGGTTGTTGCAGGTGCTGCTGGTGAGGACCCCATCTGGACCGTGCGAATAACTAGTTGGACGCATAAAAGAAAGAATAAGGCAGGTTTATTTGCTGTACTGCAGTTGTTCTCTTTGTGAGGTCTAGCCCCAGACTGACAATTTCTGACTGACAGACCAACATGGCACTGCCAGGCAGTGCAACAATTAGATACATGCAGGTTCTAAGTGATCTTAAAGGGGCGACAGCTCAACATTAAGCCCCATGCTTAATGTGTGCTTCACAATAGATCTTACCAAGACTTTCAATCTTATTAACCATGCCTTCCTCTGCCAGATGCTACTTTGGGCTTTTCCAAAGGTTCAGTCTGCTGGTTTCAGGACTACTTGTCATGGAGATCCCAATCTGTAAACAAATGCACTATCAGATGACAGATCAGTCAGCGCTGGGGACCCTAGTGGTCCATTCTTAGGCCTCTGCTTTTCAGTCTATTTATAAATAATCTACCAGTGGTCTGCAAAGTGACCAAAATAATCCTATGTGCAGATGACACTGTCATTTTCTTCAGTGACAAGAACTTGGAGAAGCTGAGGCTTCAGGATAGCAATACCTCCATCCAGGCATGGTTCATCTCAAGCCTGTTTGTAAAGAATGAGAGAAAGACTAAATGTACGCTGTTCAGCACTCAAAACAAGGTTGACACCTTCCCTGTTTTAAGCATTACCTCCTCATCTGAGATCACCCTTGAACAAGTACAGACCTTTAAGTACCTCGGCATTATCCTCGACAGTGCCCTGTCATTCTGTGAACATGTGGACTACCTGGATTCCTCTGTAGGCACAGGAGCAACTTCCTACCAGAGATAAAGAAACTCCTGATCCAGTGCTTCATCATAAGCACTGTTGACTATGGTGGTGTTGTCAATGGTTCAGTGAGTGACAGTACATTGTCCGAGGTCAGGGGATTGCTTAATAGGGCCTGCTGCTTTGCACTAGACCTCAAAACTGTCACCCATACTTGTGTACCATATAGCAGTCTGAACTGGTTAAATCTCAGTTTGAGGGTGCTCTACCATACCCTCGTCCTAGGCAGTAAAGCACTACATGGTTTGCTCTCCCCTAGCCTACAGTCTATGTCCAATTATGTTGATAATAAATACGGTACCAGAGGAGTGGTGCACCGCACTCTACTGTTTCCTTGCAGGAGGACCACTTTAGGACATAACTGTTGTCGTCTCATTTGGCAAAACATTGGAATGACCTGACACTTTAAGAGCCTGCAACTCTGTTGAATTGTTTAATATCCAGATGCTGTCCTCGCTTCTGCATCTGGAATATGTAACTGCTACTGCTGACCATCTGTTGTAATATTGTAATACATGCTATGTATACTGCACTTTGTACACAGTATCTTGTAATCCTAAATCCCTAACTCCAGCTGTACAGCGTCGTTACCTGTGTCCACTTCTGTATATTTCATTGTATGTACCTGCTTCTAAACTCTCTGAAACAGACTCTTCTGAAAAGCACAACTATTATCCTTAAAATGAACCTTTTCAAGATTGTAAAACTGTAGTGATTTGTTATCTACCTAAGGGAGGAGAATCAATAAACTGAACTCTCATTGGCCCCGTTAAGATTTATCATACGTTAGCTTTGGATATATGTTCTTTATTTATTTATTTATTCTTTATGCCCTCTTCTCACTGGCGTGGCCTCCTTCCCCTGTTTGGGCCCAGTCCCATCCCCCTGCATCCCAACACTTACCCTCCTCCTTGCCCTATCAAGACAGGGCCTGGCCACAGCCAATCAGTAGTATCTGCCCCCTCCTGAGTTTATGGGCAGGAGAAGCCTTGGAAGATAGGCTGGTGGTGGGAAGTTGGCCCTGATTGCGCTGCAGGCCATCTTGCATACACCAGGGTTTTTCCTGTTTTCTGGGTCCCTGGCACACATGAGACTCCAAATGCATGCACATCACTGCGGAATTTGGCAGCTGTCCCACCTCCCGTGCAGCACATCCACTGCACTACTTCTTATAGTCACCCAGTTGGCAGTGTTGCAGTACTGGCAGCAACCCCCCCTCCCCAGATAAAGAGGAGGAGGAAAGTGTCCTATAGGATCCTCAATCATCCTCCACCCCGGCTGTCCCCCGCCCCCGCCCACCAACAACCCTAACTCATTCCTAAACCCGAGTCACGCACCACAAGCTTAGCTGTATCGCTGCACTGTTGAGCCAGCTTTGGACCCCTGTTTTTAGACATACTCTGTACTTTTATCTAGCTTTATTTTCCTAAACAATTCCCTCTGTAGGAGGCATTATTGCACTATGGTTTAGGGCTCTGAGCTGCTAACCTGGAGATCTGGGTTTGAATCCCACTGCCCCCACTTGCATACTGTGTGACCATGAGCAAGTCACTAAACTTCCTTGTCCTCCCAGGTCACACTTGGAAACAAGCTTTGGGTTTGTGTGCCTTTCCTGGTTATAAGATTTCTCCTCTCTCCCCTCTAATCAGATAAACATATATGCTGCATAGAAAAATTACAGGCTCTTGCCCTTAATACTTCTGGAAAATGGGTCTGCTTCTCCAAATCTCACATTTAAAGCTCAGTTTACAAATCCAAAATTCACTTTATACCATGCTGCTATAGTGTGTGTGTGTATATATATAT
Organism: Neoceratodus forsteri; assembly: GCA_016271365.2. Taxonomy (NCBI): domain Eukaryota; kingdom Metazoa; phylum Chordata; order Ceratodontiformes; family Ceratodontidae; genus Neoceratodus; species Neoceratodus forsteri. The sequence continues at coordinate 57,887,444 of JADMNL010000026.1, read as the reverse complement.
ATATATATATATATATATATATATAAAATCTCCATATGTGTTTCTGCTCCTGTCTTCAGTTTGGGGGGGGGGGGCTGTTTGTGATGGGCAAGCTTTTATTGCAGAGCTTTTCTCACTTATTGGACACTCCCTAGCAAGCTGTAACCATAACGCTTTCATTCTAGGTGGCCTAAATATTAACTGATTACAGGGCATCTTTCTTAAATACAAGACACTAGCAAAAGAAAACTCAGCTTAACCCAAATAGTTACCATTCCTTCAAGGCCAAACATGAAATCAGATAAGTATCACTTTCTGGATTGGATCCTATTAAATCGGCCAGACAGAATCACTGTCTAAGATGTGACACCCAGTTGCTTCAGTGACTACTCTCTAACTTAGTGTCTGTATATATATATATATATATATATATATATATATATAAGAGGATACATAATGGGCAGGAGTGTGATATGGATAATATTGTCACTCCTGCAGAGTGAGCTCTGGGTACTCACAAGCATTCAGAGCTCATGAGGCAGGAGTGACAATATTATCCCTAGCACACAATCTGCCCATTACGTGTGTTACTTATATAATGGGGTGAGAGCTTCCTAAGTATAGTTATGTTTTCCTGTTTACTGCGTGTTCTTTTATTGTTTGGTAATTGGGTAAGTTTTCAGAAGTGACTTGTTCAGAGTCATACAGTGCGGATGTGGAGATTGTGAGAATTAAACCCAGGTTTGGTGTGCTGAATGTACTAATCTTGTTCAAAGCTCATTACTCTAATCTCTAGGCTATACTGAGAGCATTGTTTGATTGTGTTCTGAGTGTGTTTAAGTGTTTCTGAATGGGCTGGGATTGTTACACATAGTATGAGAAACAGGTGAAGGTGTTTGGCAATGCTAATTAAGTTAGTTTCAGCAAGCAGTGAGGAACAGCAGCTGTGAGGCACTGTGATTTAGGCCCTGTTCACACTACAGCCCCAAAACCCCTCTGTAACCCGTTACGAAGCGTGTAAACGGTACCATAGCGGTGCACGCGTTTACCTGTAACGTTACAGGAGGATTATTGCAACCGCTTGCAGAAACCTGTTGGGAGGTGGTTTCGCAACGGCACCCATAACGGGTTAAGCGGGTGGTAATGCTACAGGTGCCTGTATAAATGCACCACCGCAGCTTCAGGACATCCAGCAGATCAGCATGCAGTGCTGAATGGGCTTAAAGGGGCAGAGGAACCAGGAAGCCAATGGAGGACAGAGAGCACACCCACAAAAAGGCAGCAGACGGTGCAGAGCAGAGGCAACAAACAGCCATGGAACCCGAGCCCCCGATCCACCGGAGGCACACCAGAGGGAGGAGCAGTGAAGAAGCCCCTGAAGCACCCCTTGGGAGCATCCAGCAGCTGCACAGCGGCACAAGCAGGCGATAGAGGCAGAGGGACCCCAGGGCAAACAGTAGGGCGCTGCTGTGCGTAAAACGGACAGCAGGGGATAAGCAGCAGGTGACGGGATGCAGAGACCAGTGTGCCAGGGGTGGAAAGTACCCAACCACCGGCCGCCTACAGCACATGCCCAGCCCCAGATAGCAGTGTTGCCAGAGTGCACCACACCGTGATTGCTGCAATGACCCCTGTCCCCAAAGCACCATGTCTGTGGTGCAACAAATTGCCCTGTAACCCACCTGCCTTTGACAACAGTGGTATGACACCTCCCAACCCGTGATGTGCACTAGTAGGACCCATAACAGACCGTGGTGCCACCTGGTCGGACGAGGCCACAAAACTGCTGGTGGAGTACTGGGCACAGGAGCTGGTGCAGGCAGAGCTGGTCAGTGCCAGGCACAACACAAAGGTTTACCAGAAGATAGCTGCCTACCTCTCTGAGAATAGTGTGGAGAGGATGGCAAAGCAATGCCGTGATAAGATAAAGCAGCTGAAGGTATGGTACCACAAGACCAAGGACTGCAACAGATGCTCAGGGGGTGCACGTGTGGTAAGCCCCTTCTATGAAAAGCTGGACACCATACTAGGTATCCGGCCAGATTTTCTACAGTGGCATTTTTCCACACCTCCTTATGAACAGTACAGCTGTCATTTTCACACCCTGGCCGAAATGTGTTTTCACACTTCCAGCGCAGAAATGCGTGGTCGCTGTGGGAAATCAGTGTTCAGGACAGATTACAAAAATCACAGTGACACTGTTCATGAGCGGAGGTCCCAAAATGCCTGTGTTGACAATCTGCTCTAAACATTCCCCAAACTAATTTCAGTTTCTACGCACGCTCATGACTTCACCAGTTTTGTTTATATTTTCATTCCAGATTTTCAACATTGCCATTTTTACTCCTCCTCATGAACAGTACAACTATCATTTTTCACATCCTGTTCAAAATGTGTTTTTGCACCTGTGGTGCCAAATGGCATAGTCGCTGTGCAAAATCAGCTTTCAGCTAATGAACTGATATTGCCACTGTTCATGAGGTGGGGGTCACAAAAAACACATGTTGAAAAACTGGAGTGAAAATACTAATGAACGCCTGGGGCGTTAGGGTTTCCGGCCATAACGTCCCACCCTGTAGAGACTGACAGGCATCAGGGGTGTGACTTGGGATTGTTGCCTGTAATGCTCATACCATTCCAACTCCACCCACACCCTGCAGCCAGTGACAGGCATCGAGGTGTGCCTTGGACTCTTCAGTCCCAAAGTTCACCCCATTCTCCTATACTGCACCCATCTCACCGCATTTGCTTATGGAATGGTGTGAGCATAAGGCCCAAAGACCCCAAAGCACACCGTGACACTTGTCAGTGTCTGCAAGGTAGGGTGTAGTGAAATGGCGTGGTCGCTGTGCCCAAAATGTGTTGTTGCACCTGTGGCATAGAATGGCATGGTCACTGTGCAAAATCAACTTTTGAGATGGATTTATGAAATCACAGTGCCTGTGTTCATGAGGTGGGATCCCCAAAAGGCCATGTTGAAAATTTGGTGATAAAATTCCCGAAAATGCCCGAGTTACGTGTATCTGTTAAATTTATTCTATGCATGCGCATAACTTTGGTACATTCAATATTTTGCCGCCAAATTTTCAACATAGCCGTTTTATCACATTACCTCATGAACAGTACAGCTGTTCTTTTTCACAACTTGCCCAAAATGCGTTTTTGCACTTGTGATGCAGAATGGCGTTGCAGTTGTGCATAATTTTGTTTTGTCTTGCATTTCACAGTTTCTCTGGACCAGGATACAGGAGGTGGGGTAATAAGATGGCTGTGCAGACAACTGGGTTAGTGCTGTTGGACGCATGGGCCCTGCGCTTCCACACCTACATACATATGCGCATCTATGGAGGAATTGGAGCGCAGGGTCCTTTGGACCCTGCGCTTCCACAGTAAAATAAGGATACTGTTATACTATCTCAAAAAGAAGGGAAATTTGTTGCAAAAAAAATCCATTAATGCATCAGTTAGGGTTTCTATTACAGCAACAAAAGACTGGAAATTCAGTGTTAGGGTTACTAACCCCACCAACCAACCCCCACCCTCCACACACCAACAGGCATTGTGGTGTGCTTTGGGGTCATCGGCCTAACTTTCACCCCATTCTCCAGTACTGTAAAATCTCAGCTTGTTTACACATGGAATGAGGTGAGAGTTAGGCCCAACGACCCCAAGGCACACCCCAATGCTGGTTGATGTGTGGAGGGTGGAGGTGGGGTGGTCGGGTTGTTAACCCTACCACTAAATTTCCAGTTTTTTGTTGCTGTAATAGAAACCCTAACTGATGCATTAACAGAGTTTTTTGCAATGGATATATATATATATAAAATCATCACACCCTCTCATCACAACCTCATCTTGCAACCACTTTGACCTAGATATATTTATTGCTGAGTAAAACAAAGTCAAGTGGGAGAAGCTGGACCTCATTCCTGACATTAAATCTGTTCGGTCATTCTTCTCAAGTGAATTTTTGAAAATCTACAAAATATGTTTATTTTTATTCATTTCATTTAACTGGGTAAAAGCACTAGACTGAGGGTCCATTGCGAGGCTCAACCTGGGCATAAAAATGCAATGCAGAATATACAAAAAAGAAGTCAAATTATAAATATAGTATGATTAGAATATACTCAAGTACAGCTACTAATACACTGATTATACAAGTATTTGTAAAAAATATTTTTAAAAAACGATAATGAACAGGATAATGAGTCAGGTAAACCATTCCAGTACGGAGAAGCAGCTACAGGAAAAAGTGTGTCCTTACTAGGTCCTTCAAGGTAAAAGGGTAGCACTGCATGGTCAAAGGATAACACTACCCTTAGCTCACCAAAGGGCGTTTTCACTGTCTGGGACACAGCTTGGGCTGAAAACAAAGAAATCCATTTCTCACAGTAACAGGCAGCTTTGCAGTCAACTCTGTAACCACAGTACTGTAGAGCTGAATAAAGCTGCTATCAGTTTCTTCATTTTATTGAAGTTTTTGTTAACTGGATACGTGGACTAGACCTATTTTCAGGCATGTCCTGTACAGATAAAACAGTTATAGTAGGGATAACATTATATAGTTGCAGGAAAACAAAGTCACTGATACAATAGGAGATACAGTAACAGATACAACAGCTTTACGTCGTACAGGTAAATACATAGGCATTGGAAAGGCACTTTTTCAGTTTCATTTTAAACTGAGCATGTGTTTTCGATTGTTCATACAGGCAAAGCACTCCAGGGTTTAAGTGCATAGGAGGAAGTCTTCCATCCCAATGGTGCTGAATTTTCACAGTATTTTAAACCAGCAGTGCAGTGAAATTGGGCAAAAAATCTGACCCTAACTTTTTTTCCACTCTAAAAGATGCCAGGCACCTTCCAATTTTATTTGGTGGTACAGTTTTGTAATTCCTCCAAAATTTGAGTATTTTATACATTTTTTGATTTAGGCAAAGCAAGGCTTAGGACGAAGAAAATAAAAAAAGACTCCTGGTACCTGGAGGTACCTAGACATGTATATTTAATGAGTATGTTAGTATTTTTATTAATTGTGTTGAAACTAGCTTTTTTAGGAAAATATTTGTCGTTGCACTGCTGCTTTAAGTAAGGATATCCCATTAAACCTTGTGCCACAGGTATTGGGATTTTAGTGCACAGCTTCAGGTATTCATCTAGGCGAGTTAGTCTTGAATAACTTGTTAATTAAGAAACCCAGAGTGTAAAACACACTACAGTACTTAAAAAGACACAGAACCTCAGCGCAAAAGCACTTAGGCAAGGGTTACCCAAAAAGGACATTGGCAACAAAGACAGGTTCCAAAGAATTATGGGGGTATGCATGTCTGTGTCTTCTGTTCTCATCCTTTGCAGATTGTGTGAGTGGCCCTTGGACACCATGCATTCCTGCATAAAGCAGAATCAGCCTAAATTTCCATGATGATTTGCATATACCTCCCATCCCACACTAACAGAGGGAAAAACATTAACTTATTCCACCAGAACATATAGAGTCTCCCAGCTGAAGTAGATGCTTTCCAGGCATGGGTAGTTGTTAATGACTTTCATCTTACTGCGCTCTCAGAAACCTGGCTTTCTCACAAAATCGACAGCGGGGAGATTGAACTCAGCAGATTCACCTCTTTCAGGATAGACAGACAGAGAAAAAAGGGGTGTGGCTGCATGTTCTTTGTTTCTCGCTAGTTTTCTTTCACCCAACACGATCTCAGCGCTGAGTTCATCCTGCTTGAGACCCTTTCCATTAACCGATTTCTAAACGGCACAGGGTCATAATGTCGCAAGATACAATGCTGCATCAATATACTGTGCTGTCAGTACAGCGTGATATATTGCCAGTGGCATTTTTCTATGTTTTGAAGGGGTCTCCGTGCACTGCACCCCCCCGAACCCCCAACTAAAATAATCAACTCTGGGGGTTGTACTCCCATTACATGAAAGTGTGAAATAAAGAAAATTCCATGCATCTGGGACTGGGATTCGATACCCGGTCCACAGACACACCACCTCCATTTCTGCCTGTGGCTCATCCTGTCGAGCCATGGCAGCTGCTCGGTGGACCCTCCTCCCAGCAGAGGACTTATCTTCTGCCAGAGAACAGTGACAGGGTGCACAGCTGTGTATAGACCATTTAGCGGTTTTGCACCCTGTCGTTATTCCCACCCACGCTGTCTGTGTTGCGCGGTTTTGACTTGCACCATCTAACATACGGCAGATTGACCCAGTAGGCCCTCAAACACTCCCTCCCTCTTAACAGGGAGTGGGTTCTTCTCAGGGACTTCAACATAAATTGGTTCTCCAGCCAAACCGACACCACCAAATCCTGCATCACTGACCTCGGCCTTCACTAGCTTATCTCCACACCCACAAGGTCAAATTATAAGACAGGGACTCAGTTGCTAATCAGCTGGATCATTGTCTCCAACCCTTACCATTTCACCGACTCCGGAGTACTGCCAGACTGCATCAGTGATCACTGCGCCACTTACTGTGTATTGTCAGCCCAGTGCCCCAAACCCTCCCCAACAAGTTCATCTTCTCTAGATGCTGGACAAATAACTCCATCAAAAATATAACACATGATCTCAGCCTAGTCGACCGGTCATTCACCGTTACACCAGCTAACCTCGACTCTATCGTTGACAGATTCTCTACCATCCTCAACAGTGTATGCAACAAATATGTCCCTCTCAAAAAAATCAGGGTTAGGGGATGTGTTAATGAATGGGTATCATTCGACATCATTAAATTGATGAGGACCAGAGACACGGCCTGGGCCCTTTTCACTAAACACAGAGACCCTGCCCAGCTCTCCCTCTACAAAGCTTAGAAACATAGAAATTATCGGCAGATAAGGACCGCTAGGCCCATCCAGTCTGCCTGTAAGTCCTGTATTTGATTACAGCTTTTGACCCTCCCCCCACTTAACCTCTATGGTTCCCCTACGCCTGTCCCATGCATGTTTAAATCTGACCACAGTGCTCACTCCCACCACCTCCTGTGGCAGACCAGGGTACTGCCCAGCATGACTTAAGATCTGGACACAGCACCGAAGCCGCCCTGGTCAGCTTCACCAGTGATATCCTCAAGGCAAGCGATAAGGGCTCTGTCTTCTTGGAAATAAGTGCAAATCAGTTATCAGAAAAGCCAAAATTGACTTTTTCCATAATAAACAACTCAGGGAAACATCCAGCCCCTGTCAACTTTGGGTTACACTCAACTCACTGCTTGGTAAACACAAGAATACCGAACCTATCACTTTGATCCATGATGGCAAGCAGTCCAATAACCCCTCAGAAGTAGCAAACATTTTTAATTCCTACTTTGATGACCTCAATAAATATAAACCCTTCGCCTCCACTCCCCCTTCCCCATCATCCACCTCCTACCCCCCCACCACATCATCCACCTCCTACCCCGCCGCCCCAATATTATGTCCGAGCCCAGCCCCAGATTCTATTTTAGGGTACTAAAACCCTCGGACATCATAAAGCTCATCCAAAATAACAACCCTAAACCCAGCAAAGGGGCGGACGGAATCAGCTTTAAAATCCTTAAACTGGCCATTAATTCATTAGCGGTCCCCATCACCAACATACTAAACCGTTCCCTCTGCTCTGGCTATTTTCCTAGCACCTGGAAAACCACCACCGTCAAATTATTGTTCAAGTCAGGGTCAAGGAATGAAGTAGAGAGCCGTCCCAGTGGTGCTGAGGCGCTGGACGCCACACCTCGTGCAGCGCCGGCAACCCGGGTTCGGGAATGGACTCAGGCCACCGGGGGCTGGCAGGGGGAAAGGAAGGATGAAGCGTCCCACGACTGCTCTCCTTCCTCTGTGGTGGGCGAGGGCACTGTGCCACACTACAATGGCACCTGGCGGAAGCGGGGTGCACTGTAAGCTGTGGGCAGGACAAGGGGGGTGGGAGTGCGCAGGCGTCCCCACTGCAGTGCGCTTGACACCATTGCAGATCTGGTTCCTGGGATCTACTGGAGGAAAATGGTGGACAACCGGCTGGTTGATGGCTGTGCCCTGCTCCTTTGACGATGTAGCCACTCGGGTGTCCATGCCGCAGGTCCCTTTGGGGGGGGGTCCTGTCATTGGCCGGCCGGGATAGTGGGCGTATAAATTCGCATGACAGACCTAGTCCGTGTGGAGGGGGGGGCGCCGGAGGCCAAGGTCATGAGGGAAGGGGCTGTTCGGCCAAGCAGGATAAAATATTCAAATGAAAAAAAAGTTGTTCATACCCAGCTCACCACCTTTCTGGATCGCCATAACTCACTCTTTGTTGTCCAGCATGGTTTCAGACAGTGGCGTCATGCCCATAGGGCGCGAAGGGGCATGTGCCCCCCCAGTTGGCTCACTCTAGAAAAATAATCATGCATTTTGTATTTTTTTTTTAATATGTTTAAGGGCCAAAAACAATCCATGTTTGTTTTAAAGTCTTTGTTGTGGAGGGTGGGGATTCCAGTTGGTCTGGGGCGAGTCAGTGACTGACTTTTAAAAAATGCACACTTGCGTTGCTGACGCCTGGCTGTACACTGTAAGAAGAAAAGACACAGACAGTGCGTGATTGCTAGTCCATGCTGTCAAACAGCAGAAACCTACCAATCACTTCTCCTTTTTCCCTGCAAGTTTCTGTTGTTTTTTTTGCATGCTGAGGCTGCAGCCAATCACCTTAGCACGAAGAACTATCACCTCCAATTGGAAAGTGACAGTTAGGTAGATGACAACTCATGTCCATACCGCGCGGCAAACTGGTGCATTTTCCAGCACCATCTCAGTTGGGACTCTCTGGTGACCCAGGAAAGAAAGAAACTGGAAGTACAACTCATCTCTCGAGTCATGAAATGCGTGATTGATGGGACCGTCTGCTGACTCGACTTGCTAGCCTACTGCCTAACCCTCTGGACTGCCTCGTGGTCATGGTTTTTAGTTGCAGGTGTGCTTGCTTGGCTGGCTCTGGGGGGCTGTTTGCCTGGGATTGGGTGGAGGGTCAGGAGTCAGGACATTAAAGCACAGCCCCGCACCTCACAAACAGGGAAAAACCACTGCGGTGGCAGGTGTCCGCTATAGATGGACATCTCTAATTGTTTTAGCGCCACCAGTAATCAAAAGGAGCAGATGGATGATGGAGCCACTAGTCAGAGCCACAGATCATCATTGGGCCTAGCGACTGAGGGCCAGGGCTCGGAAGCAGCAGCCTGCAGCAGAGACTAATCAGGCCTGGTAAGAATCTGGACTGGAGTCTGGAGGACTCATAAGAATGAAAGTTTAAACTTCAAGTTGACATAGTCATATAGTGATTGGGATTTCAGACTTACTAGGGCAAAGAATAGAACAGATAGCTTTAGATTGATTCATTATTTCTACTAGTGTATGTACGACTACGTTGAAACAGAATAATGATACGTCCACGCCACATGCAGCACCACAGTGAGTGAGCAGCAGCTGCTGTGCCCTGTTGAGGGCTGTGGCAGTGCCGGCTGCTCACTTATAAAGTTTTTATGTGAGTGAGTTTCTGATCCTCCACCCATCATTTATTTTCGGGATACCATATCCCAAGCTTTCTGTCCCACGTTGTTCTGCCACCAACCTTCTTTAGTGCTAGCTCAATTTCCTGTAACTCATGTTTGTTTTTACTGCATAAGTTTAACCTTCATTGTTTGTATATCTTGAGCTTTATGCAAAACTACTTGCAATGTGGCTGTGCATCCTGTAGAGCTTGGTATAGTCCCGGACGGTACTGAAATGGTGTATAAATTACTGTAATATCGAATTAATACCTCGTCTCTGTTCCCATCTTGTAATGCCTGGATCAGTCAGGAACTCTGGATGTATTGAGCGTGGGTGACCACAGAGAGTCTATGGGGTCAAGGTGTGAGGCTGGTATGGAGGGAGCTCCAGCCCCTAACCTGTGAACCCTATGTCAGAGTTTCAAGGAGCAAATTTATAAGGAATGGGTTTCTTCCATGCTACCCCACGGTTGTGTTCTGTGGGTGCATAAAACAGAACTTCAACTGTGAGTCTCTGCTTCCCTCTGACTGCTTTCTCCATAAAGTATACCTTTCTATTTGTATTTCAACATTACACCAATCCATCAAGGCCACCAGCTGCGCCACCCATTAGTACTTTTTAAAGTGGGGGACACCAAAGCACTCCCCTAACATGGCCTTGCAGTCTGGGTCACATGCACCTGATGAGGCATGATCTCAGGGCAGTCCTTCATCTGCAGAACGGTGACAAAGATCAGGCCAGTGATCCTATGTGAACATTACTGGGTGTCCCCTCTACTGGGCATTACCAAGATCCCTTTGCTGGGACTTAAACCAAAACCAGGGACTGTGAGTCAGCACTCAGCAGACGCTCTAACCATTCCATGAAAGTGTATTCCTAGCAGCTGGAAACTTACATGGCTCCTATGACTTTCTGTAACTAGAAATGAGCAAAAAGGACTCGTCAGTGGCAGTCGGTGTGAAAAAACAGCTTGTGGACGCTTCAGGTCATTTTTCCAAGTTGTGGAACTTTATTGTGAAAAGGAACAAAAGCAGTATCTTTGTCCATGTAGTAGCCCAGTGAGGCTACACATTAATATCAATGTTTCACGCGACTCATTACATGTGGCGTGCTTTGTCAAAGCACCTATAATGAGTGTGAAACTGGTATTAGTGTGTAGCCTCCCCTGGGCTACCCCGGACGTACTGTTTTTGTTGTTCTTTTTCACAATAAATTTCATTTCACACAACTTGGAAAAACAACCTGACGTGTCTACAGGCAGCTTTTTGATACAGAGTGCTGAGTCTTTTTTGCTCATTTCTACATATTGTGGGACTTAACGAGTAACTATCCCCATGGGAGTGACCCTTCTTTGTCTGCTGTTTGTTTTTTAACCAGGTGTAACCCCCCTGCAAATGGGGGTTCCCAAAAGACTTCCAGGAGCTTGCTTGAATGCTCCAAGCCTGAATGGTGTTTGGCGTTTAAGCCATTTATCAGTGAGTGTTTTTAGAGCCTCTGGTACTGTCTCTTTAAGAGCTGTCTGCTTGCAGACATAATTAGTTTGTATGGGGGACTGTGTGCTTTCTGTTTGAGTACCACTCGAGCTGCTGCCAATTCACCCATTTTTGCAGTCACTAGGAGTACAAAGGGACCTATCTGAAAGATGTAACTGTTTGCCAGAAATAATTTAGAGTAATAATGAAAATACAGTTTGTCTAACCTGCTTTTTTGCAGTCAGAACTGTGTTTGCCTAGTTCCCATTCTAGTTTTGAACTGCTGAATAGGACCAATCAGTGTGGGTTAACTTGGACGAATCAGAACTTGGACTCGTAATCTGAGCCAGCCACAAGAGGATTGTAAGGGCAGTGACTCTGGGAGATGTAGTTTAGACTTCGGCGCCTTTTTGGACCAACAGCAGCAGTCTATTGTGAGTGACAGCCAATCCAGTCAAGAACTGGGAGGAACTCAAAGGAAGTGCCTGTTTTGTCTGTTGGAGTTTCAGTTTAGCTCTGGCAGTGAAGGGGAAAGAAACCCTGTGCTCCTTCAGTGCACAGTTTCAGTCAAAAATGTGTAAGGCCCAGAGTTCCGGTCTGCAGCTTGTGTAACTGCTTGTTGAGACTGAATCCGGCCTGTGAAGAGAGAATCAAAGGATCTCTGAAGAGTAGAAACCAGGCTCACCCTGTAGAAGACTGGAGAAATTGCTGAATTGCACTCTGTCTGTCAGGAACTGAATCTGCTGTGTGTTCTCCCGGGTATTGTGCAGTAATTGCGATCGGGATAGAGAAGCAGCCTGTCTGGTATAGTACTCTCTTTTTTACCATATAAATGTGTGAGGAGTCTCGTGGAGCTCAAGAGTAGCCCTGCTGACATTGAAGGACCCTATCTTGTTTGGAGGTCGTGAGTACTAATTCAGGGTCGCTCCCTGTTGAATTGCCACATTAAATCCAAATGGAATCACTGTACTGCTGACTGTTTAAACTAATTTTCTTTTCTCTGTGTGAAAGGGCCCTACCAGCTGCCACGGTTTGGACTAGCCACTAGGGCTTGGGTACCCAGGGACAGTAACTGATAGGGATAGGCCTGTGCACAGAGCCATAGGTAGATGAGTAGAGTGATAAGCTAATTAACCTGATTTCCCTGTCCTTGTTATACCCCTAAATAAATCAGAGCTGCTTGTTTCAGCAAAGTTATACTGCCTGAGGTATTTGTCTATGTTAAAGTATTGTACTGTGATTGTTGCACTGTATCTTATTTTACAGGAGGTCCCAGTGCCTGAACCAGCCCTGGGGTAAGTGTATACTGTGAAGGTAATTCTGATATATTGTGTGGGCCACTAGTGGGAAGAAAGGGGGGTTGCAGTGTCCCAGAGGGCTGTGACCAAGTAAGTTTAACTATTGCAAACCCTGACCTCTGGGTGGAGGCACCCGCCATTGGATCCAGGCCCCTCAACCTGTTAGTGGCAAATCAGGCAGGGGTAGTAGCCCCTGGGATAGCGCCATCTAGGGGTTACACAGGAATGACACACTAAGCTGAAAGCTTGTTTACAGGTGTGATCTGGGAGCACAAGGAAGTTAAGTGACTTGCTCAGGATCACACAGTATGCAAGTGAGGGCTGTGGGACTGAAACCCAGGTCTCCATGTTTGCAGCTCAGAGCCTTAAACCACTGTGCTATACTGCTGAGGTGAAGGTCTCATCGGCACTTCGGTAGCCCCCTAAAGTGAAATGAACAACAAACAAAGTCAAAAACACATGGATGGCATACCTGCTTGCCAATGACAGTGCTGCACTGGCAAGGGTAAGGGTTTACCACAAAATATCTAATGCATTGATTGTGTAACTCTCAGTCTGCTGCCTCTAGATGCAGTGGAAATATTATTGTCCCTCGCTCCCTCACCACAAAAGGCTTTGCGTTTTTACTATATGTAATACATGCATTAGATATTATGTGGTAAACCCTTAGCCTTGCCAGCATGGCACTGTCCTCGGCAGGCAGGCATGCCATCCATGTGGTTTGACTTTGTTGTTCAGTTTACTTTGGGGGGGGGGGCTACCAAAGTGCCGATGAGACCTCCACCTCAGCCATTAGTTTCAGATACCTGCCTCATGTCTGCAGATCCGATATGTGTGTGTGTGGGGGAGTGTCTGTCGAAGTGACCTCAGCTCAGCTCAGCCATTAGTTTTTCAGATCCCTACCTCTGCTCTGCCGATCGGGTATTGCACCAGTTTTTCTCTGTAATCAGCCCATGATGATCTCCGGATCTCTCCCCCTCCTAATGTGCCACTTTACCTAAATTGATACATTTTGACACTTGCTGCTGCCATCCTACCTTGCAATGATCTGAATACGTGCCTGTGGCACTGCTCAAACAGACCTTGTTTGTCATCGTTAGCATGCTACACAAAGTGAAATGGAGGCTGTGTCCTATATTTACCCTTGGATTGGGGGTTACCACCACAGCCATTTGTCACTGGTGAGTGTTGTTAGTAAAGGTACTCATTTAGTTTTACTAGGCTTGTTCTATAGTGACAGACAGCATGATGTTGTGTACTCTTCAATGCAGTGTAATTTTTGGGACTTGGAGTGGGTTATGTACCCCAAGGCAGCAGTAGTTGTACTGCAAATCTTTATTAGTATGTTTTTATTATGCTTGCTCTGTTTGGAGAGCCTGCAATGGTGTGCTCATGATTTTTTTTACTTTGATTGGGTCCCCTCCTCCCCGTCGTTGGAGTACTACTAGTAATAATAAGTAGCATGGAGTGGACTAGTACTGAGCTTTATCTTTTGGAGAGCCTGCGGGAGGTGAGGTGTCACTAAATGGGTAAAACAGCAAGAACAGATGACGTGCCATTGTTTTTCAGGTATGACATTCATAGTAGATGACTAATTTTATGAAAATTCAAATAGTGCATTTCTGTCATTTAGCAGTTAGTGGATCAACTAGGAGTGAACTAAGTAGTTAGCTGATTCTAGATATGAAAAAAGACTCACAAAATGCACAAGTTCTGACTAATTCTTTAAAAATTTCTTTAAACTACAAAAGGTCACACTGTACATAGACTGAACAAGGAACAAGAACAATTTATCAATGCGCTAGCCTCGGTCAGTATTATGGCATCTAGCTTATTGGGGAACAGCTTTCTGGCCTGCTAAAAGTCACCAAAATGCACCATTTGACTTCAGTTTTTTTAAATTTGCCCAGGGGCATGCCCTCAGACCCCCCCTACAGAAGTTGTGATTTTGTGCCCCTTCAGAATTTCTGACTGCATGACGCCCCTGGTTTCAGATCTGGACATAGCACCGAAACCACCCTGGTCAGATTCACCAGTGATATCCTCAAGGCAAGCGATAAGGGCCAGTACACAGGCTCTGTCTTCATGGACCTGACCAAGGAGTTTGACCTGGTTGGCCATGGCCTTCTCCTGGACACCCTCAAGGGCTTCCACATATCTGAAAATGTTGTCAAATGAGTCGGAAGCTACCTCTCCGGCAGATTGCAGAAAACTAATATCAATGGTCATTTTTCCGCTCAATGTCCGGATTAAATATGGGGTACCCCAGGGCTCCATCCTGGGCCCGCTCCTGTTCTCACTATTCATCAGTAACCTCCCTTCCATCTGCCAAACCACCCAACTAGTCCTTTACGCTGACAACGTGGCCCTCTACTGCAACGACACTAACCTGGACACAGTGCTCAGTAATTTGCAGGCTGATTTCAGTAAGCTACACAATTGGTTCTCTGCCAAAGGCATGGTTCTCAACTCCAAGAGTTTATGAGCTTGTCTGGCCCAAGACCCTGTCACAGGCCAATCCCTCTCAGACAATCTTGATAACATCATAGAACAAGTCTACGAATTCAGACTGTACTTAGACCCTCACCTGACCTACAGTATCCATATTACTAACCTCATCAAGAAAATCCATATGAGGCCAGGTCTCTTATACTGAATCAGAAAGTTCCTTATCCCCGTCTCCAGACTGTGCCTCTCCAGCTCTCTTCTCCTGCCCCTCCTTGATTATGGCTCTATTGTCTACTCCTCCGTAGCACATCCCCCCTTTTCTCCAAACTCAGGACTACATACAATAATATTGCATGCTTAGTGACCAGCCTCCCCTGTAAGACCCATCACTGTACCCTCTATGCCTCCCTCAATTGGCTCACCCGTGACGGCAGGTTCCAACTTAAAATGCTCTCTTTCCTACACAAAGTTCACCGTAACCTGCTGCTGATCAGCGTTAATTCCCTTTTTCCCTTATTGGTTCCAAAGCACAGTACCAGAGGGGCTGTCTGTCATATCCTCAGCACCCCTTTTTACCACGCCAAGCTTGCGCAGAACTCCATCACGTACAAAGGCCCTAAGTCTTACAGTAATCTGCCCCCTGAACTTCAGGCCTGTAGTTCAATTGGCTCATTCACCTCCTCCCTCAAGGACCACTTCCTCCAATCTACCACCTGTGCGTGCCCCGGTAGGCAACCCCCCTGAATGTAAAAAACAAAAACAAGGCACTGCGTCAGCATGTGGTCTAAAAGCAAAACAAAATGGTTATATTAAATACACGCTGAAAATAGAAAATAGAGTTAAAAATCTATGTTTCGACCTTAGGTCTTCTTCAGGAAATATCTAAAAGAGGAAAAAAACAAAGTTAGTCCTCCTGAATGTCCCCCAACCCTTGAGTTACCTTAGAATTTATATGTATCTGTATTTTGGCTCTATTGTTATGTGCTCTGTATTGTTTTTTTGTTACTCTAGATGATCCTGTCATGTACACTGTTCCTATTGCAAATACTGTAACATTGTACAAATATTGTTTGTACCTTTTTCTCTGTATCATCACATTTCTGTAGCACTGGACGTTTGTGAAAATGGGCATTTTTTGCTTACATACTTTCCAGTATAAAAAATAAAATTGAATTATGCTTTGCATCATAGGTGTAGGTGTGATTTCTGCATCTCTCTACAGTAGTTGTTACTTTACTTATTTGGAAGACAAGAAGCACCTAATAGATCTTGGTTGGGTATCAGAAATCTGTTCGACTTCGACCACAGTGAGCCCAATAACAAAATCCTTTCCACATCCAGAGAGCTTCTCCATAGTCTTGAACTCCATTACTAATGAATAAAGTTGTGTATGTGTACAACTGTTATTTGTAAAATGGTGTTGGGTAATTTCTGACTTCTCATTGGTCAAGACCCCGTCACACGGTACTTCGCTAACCTAGCATGTACTCCTGATCAGAATACAAGATAAGGGTGCATTAATAGAAAGCACAACCATTCGGGGTCAAAAAGGTCAGTATGCTAATTACATATTCTCAGGATCAAAAAGGACACAATGCGAATCAAAGAACACAGCAACATGAAAAGCAAATCGTGGAAATTAAAGAAAAACAAACAACCCCACTCTCAACAGCAGCTTTGCTCAAGAATCACAAACTGTAAAGGAAATCCATCCAACAACTTTGAAAATTACAGTGTTTCCTACTCACAAATTCAAACCCAGAAAGTCTCAGTGCTGCTCATACAAGAAAAACATTTTAATCATTTAAATAAAAACACAAAACACATTTCAAAACTGTAATTCTACACAACATAGGAAATGTGCATGCTCCCATAACCGTCAGAAAAGCTGCTGCAAACACTGCTGTAAAAGCTAATAAAATACTAAATACTGTACCTAGAAACAACAGACAGGTCAGACTCCGCTCACTGGAATTTCAAGTGCACTGCAGTACACCTGAATGAGGTCACATGTCAGTGGCCATTTAAACATACAGTACCAAATTACAATACTAGTACGCTGCTAAAAATCTAACATCACTAACCATTTTATAAGTGGATAGGTAGTTCCAAGGGGGGGGGTGAGTATGCTGTGTACCTTATCTTGGTTGAAGTCCCCTGCCCTTTGAGTTCTGGGGCTCAGTTCACAAACTGGTCACCAGCTGGGGGTCGTGGGGGGGGGAAGCGAGGTAGTGGGTCCCTGCCTTACAGGGTGGAGGGTCCACTAGACCAGAGCATGGGTTCAATCACTGATACAGGGAATTGGGCCAAGTGGGGGGGGCACTGGACCACCAGGGTGCTGTTACAAAGGACTTTGCAGGGGACTGTGATGGAGGGAGACAGGATGCCAGGGGCACTTCTGTCATATATTGGGCAAGGGATCAGGTGGGGAAGGGACCACTAGCCACCAGGGAAATAGCCTTTTGTTCTCGGGCTGGCAATTGGAGAATGGCGGGGGGGGGATGGAGCAGACCACCATGTAAATATGTTTTTCTCAAGGGGACGGCAATCGGAGCACAAGGGGAGAGACCACTAGACTGCCAGGGTATTCCTGTCATTATATAGGGATGGCGATCAGAACACAGGGAGGAGAGGGACAACTGAACTACCAGGGATTATATGTTTTTCATACGGGGATGGCGATCAGGGAGGGGGGAGGGACCACTAGACTATCAGGGATTATATGTTTTTTATACGGGGAAGGCGATCAGGGAGGGATCACTAGACTACCAGGGATTATATGTTTTTTATATGGGATGGCGATCAGGGAGGGGGAAGGGACCACTAGACTACCAGGGATTATATGTTTTTTATACGGGGAAGGCAATCAGGGAGGGATCACTAGACTATCAGGGATTATATGTTTTTTATACGGGGAAGGCGATCAGGGAGGGACCACTAGACTACCAGGGATTATATGTTTTTTATACGGGGATGGTGATTGGGGGGGAGGGACTACTAGACTACCAGGGATTATATGTTTTATACGAGGATGGCATTATGGGAGGAGGGACCACTAGACTACCAGGGATAATATGTTTTTATACGAGGATGGCGATCAGGGACGGGAGGGACCACTAGACTACCAGGGATTATATGTTTTATACAGGGAGGGAGGACCACTAGACTACCAGGGATTATATGTTTTTAATATGGGGATGACTATCAGGCAGGGAGGGACCACTAGACTACCAGGGATTATATGTTTTTATATAGGGATGGCGATCAGGCAGGGAGCGAGAACCACTAGACCACCAGGGATTATATGTTTTTATGCGGGATGGTGATCAGGCAGGGAGGGACCACTAGACTACCAGGGATTATATGTTTTATCACGGGATGGTGATCAGGGATGGGGAGGGACCACTAGACTACCAGGGATTATATGTTTTTAATACAGGGATGGTGATCAGGCAGGGGGAGGGACCACTAGACTACCAGGGATTATATGTTTTTTAATACGGGGATGGTGATTGGGGGAGGGACTACTAGACTACCAGGGATTATATGTTTTTATACGAGGATGGCATTATGGGAGGGGGGAGGGACCACTAGACTACCAGGGATTATATGTTTTTATACGAGGATGGCGATCAGGGACGGGGAGGGACCACTAGACTACCAGGGATTATATGTTTTTATACAGGGAGGGGGAGGGACCACTAGACTACCAGGGATTATATGTTTTTTAATATGGGGATGACTATCAGGCAGGGGGAGGGACCACTAGACTACCAGGGATTATATGTTTTTTATATGGGGATGGCGATCAGGCAGGGAGCGAGGAACCACTAGACCACCAGGGATTATATGTTTTTTATGCGGGGATGGTGATCAGGCAGGGGGAGGGACCACTAGACTACCAGGGATTATATGTTTTTATACGGGGATGGTGATCAGGGATGGGGAGGGACCACTAGACTACCAGGGATTATATGTTTTTTAATACAGGGATGGTGATCAGGCAGGGGGAGGGACCACTAGACTACCAGGGATTATATGTTTTTATACGGGGATGGTGATCAGGGATGGGGAGGGACCACTAGACTACCAGGGATTATATGTTTTTTAGTATGGGGATGGCGATCAGGCAGGGGGAGGGACCACTAGACTACCAGGGATTATATGTTTTTTATACGGGGATGGTGATCAGGCAGGGGGAGGGACCGCTAGACTACCAGGGATTATATGTTTTTTAATACGGGGATGGTGATCAGGCAGGGGGAGGGACCACTAGACTACCAGGGATTATATGTTTTTTAACAAGGGGATAGTGATCAGGCAGGGAGGGACCACTAGACTACCAGGGATTATATGTTTTTTAATACGGGGATGGTGATCAGGCAGGGGGAGGGACCACTAGACTACCAGGGATTATATGTTTTTTAATACAGGGATGGTGATCAGGCAGGGGGAGGGACCACTAGACTACCAGGGATTATATGTTTTTTAATACGGGGATGGTGATCAGGCAGGGGGAGGGACCACTAGACTACCAGGGATTATATGTTTTTATACAGGGATGGCGATCAGGGAAGGGGCGAGAAACCACTAGACTACCAGGGATTATATGTTTTTTATACGGGGATGACGATCAGGCAGGGGGAAGGACCACTAGACTACCAGGGATTATATGTTTTTTATATGGGGATGGCGATCAGGCAGGGAGAGGAACCACTAGACCACCAGGGATTATATGTTTTTTATGCGGGGATGGTGATCAGGCAGGGGGAGGGACCACTAGACTACCAGAGATTATACGTTTTTATATGGGGAAGGCGATCAGGGAGGGGGCGAGAAACCACTAGACCACCAGGGATTATATGTTTTTATACAGGGATGGCGATCAGGGATGGGGAGGGACCACTAGACTACCAGGGATTATATGTTTTTATACGGGGATGGTGATCAGGCAGGGGGAGGGGACCACTAGACTACCAGGGATTATATGTTTTTTATACGGGGATGGCGATCAGGCAGGGGGAAGGACCACTAGACTACCAGGAATTATATGTTTTTTAATACGGGGATGGTGATCAGGCAGGGGGAGGGACCACTAGACTACCAGGGATTATATGTTTTTTAATACGGGGATGGTGATCAGGCAGGGGGAGGGACCACTAGACTACCAGGGATTATATGTTTTTTAATACGGGGATGGTGATCAGGCAGGGGGGACCACTAGACTACCAGGGATTATATGTTTTTTAATACGGGGATGGTGATCAGGCAGGGGGAGGGACCACTAGACTACCAGGGATTATATGTTTTTTAATACGGGGATGGTGATCAGGCAGGGGGAGGGACCACTAGACTACCAGGGATTATATGTTTTTTAATACGGGGATGGTGATCAGGCAGGGCGAGGAACCACTAGACTACCAGAGATTATATGTTTTTTAATACAGGGATGGTGATCAGGCAGGGGGAGGGACCACTAGACTACCAGAGATTATATGTTTTTTAATACAGGGATGGTGATCAGGCAGGGGGAGGGACCACTAGACTACCAGAGATTATATGTTTTTTAATACAGGGATGGTGATCAGGCAGGGGGAGGGACCACTAGACTACCAGGGATTATATGTCTGCATATGGGACAGTAATTGGTGCATGGGGGAAGGGGCACCAGACCACCAGGGGCTGTGGCTGTATCGGGCAAGGACTGTGTGGGGGGGGGCCGTACTAACCAACCCACAGTCTATGTAAATGCAATTAATGGTCATGCAGAAGGCCACCTATCACCTTGGATGCCCAATGGGCTCATTTACATGGGAGCATTGGTGAATAGGAAATAGCACAGCTGCACTATTCCTTGCAGGGCCATTCACCTGCCTGGATGTCAGGACAGCACTAGTGGGGTTAGCAGTGGCTTTCCTGGGTTAGCACTGCCCCGTCCTGGCCCTGTTCATAGTCGGATAGCACGGTGCACTATCCGACTGCGAATAGCAACTTTTGGAACTGCGCAATCGCAAGGGTCAGCACAGACTTTTGTGCTGCACTTTGCGATTGTTTTTTAATCTGGCCCCTGGACTCCAACTCACCACTTGGTACATTAACATTGCATAGTCTCCCCCGTCGTGCCTTATTCCTTACTTAATCACCTTTGATGCAATTGTAACTAAGCCTTTCTGACTGCTGCAGTTCTGCATTTGGAACATAGCGTTATTCTCTCACCTCCTTTGCTCACTCACCTGGTACACAAGCAATGAGACATGACTGGGTGAACTTTATGCTAGTGAGATCCAGGCAGAGGGTCTTACAGACCCAGAAAGTGTGGTTATTTCAGCACAAAACCCACAATGGAGTGTCTTTTTGCACCTATAAAATGGGCTTGTTCAGAATTTTGAAAACATAAAAAAAAAATCAAAATGTACTTGATTTTTATATGGCTGGGTACTGGCCCAGAACATTTTTTGAGCTCCGTGAAGGGTTGTAAAGGGTAAAACACTGGTACCAGTGGGCAGAGGGAGGTACCACCACTACAGGAGGGCGAGATCCTTTTATTGTATTGCACACTGTGGTGCAGGGGCGGGCTGCATGGGAGAGCTGTGCTCAGGAAGGTCTTTTTAGTTATAGCCCAGGAAAGCAGTCATTTGGCTGTGCCTGCGCGGAGCAAGTGAACAGCGGCCGGAAGTGTGATACAGACTGGGCTTGCATAGGGCACTGGGTGACCAGCTTTGTATAGCTTATACGGTACCTTATACGGCCATGAACCCTTTTACAACATCCTGCCCCAATAAAGCACCTATTGTCCTGTTTGAATGTATCGTCTGCTGCCCTTCCTTTTAGAGCTTAAGTGTGTAACCCCTAGGCGGCGCTATCCCAAGGGCTTCTACCCCTGCCTGCGTGGCTAGTTGCAGGTTAAGGGGCCTGGGTACTGAAATGGGTGCCTCCACCCGGAGGTAAGGATTGTTAGTGGTCAAGCTAACCTGGGCACAGCCCTCCAGGACACTGTAATCCCCCCCTCTTTCCCTTCTAGTGGCCTGACCAATACACAGTAATCACTTTCACAATGACCCTTGTTCACCAGGCAATTACCCACACTGTTTGCACTTACCACCAGGGCTGGTTCTTCTGACTCGACCCTGAAGGCCCCCTGTAAAACAAGGTTATGCACAGCAAATAGCAACAGTACAGGACTTTTGGCACAAACTGGAACTACAGTCAGGTTAAATGCAAAAAGAGTTAGAAATGATTTATTCAGGGGACTTGAACAAGGGAGGGGCGTAATCAGGTTGATTTGCTTAAAGGCTATATCAATCAGACAGTTATGCATGCACTTCAGAGTCCCTACACAGTTACACACACACTGGGTACCCAGGTAGGAAGACGGTGGGCTAGCCAGGAACGTTGCCCAGGGTAGGCTGGCATCACAGCTAGTTGGAGCCCTGTGATAGAAGAAAGCAACATGCACAACACATACTATTTGTAATCTGGAGCCGGAGGGCTCAGTTTGTAACAGAAAAAACAACAAAGCAATCAGATGACAACACTTTAGATTTAGCTGTTGTTGCAGGGAGCTACCCTGATGTTTACTCACAATACCCAATACAGGACACAGGCAGGACAAAATCGAGACAGCAGGTGGTTGAACTGGAGTGCCAGGAGAAGCAGGGCCCACACGAATCACCGAGATGTTGTTCCTGTTCAAAGCATGAGCAGGGGGCTGATCCCCAGGCAAGTCTCTCATCGGTGGCTTTCTCTGTGCAGCGGGTAGTCTGGCTGGGCCAGTGTGGCAAGGCCCCGGCCCAATGGAGATGAATACGGATTCAGTCCGTGGGAGCTGGATGCAGCCTCCGGCAAGCAGAACACAGTTCAGCACACAGTGGGGAACCAAATCATGACCCACTAACAGCACACAACACATTTACACATAAGAAATTCTACTGTACCAGGCAGATTGCTATCTGGTCGCAATTACACAGTCTCTACACAAACTGGGAGTTCAGAGGTGGCTGGAAATCCTGACAGGCCGATTGCATTCAGCAAATCTTGGGTCTTCTTCGGGTTAAAGCCTGGTCACATTCCAGTGGCTTAAATCATTCTCACAACTTGGATTTAGTCCGAATCAACTCTGTTTTCCCTCTCAGGGACAGCAGGCAGACAGGCAGGCCAAAACTCAGCCCTTTCACAGTTCTCCCGCGCAAATCCACGCAGGAATTGCTGCTTGACTATCTCGAGCTGTTACTCCTTCACTTCCCAACTCACATCTGAACTGAAACTGCAAGCAGTCTGGGACTTTCCCCAGGATCCAAAAGGTTTGGTTGGCTGATTCCTCCGTCAGTCACAACAAGGGCTCCCCCTCCACGTTCATTTAGGCGCCAAAAGCCCAAAACTACAATTCCTACTGAATTTTGCTCCCACAAAGCCCCTGGGGACAGGCACCATTTTAGAGTTCCCAGAGGTACTGATTGGCCCATTTCAGCAGTCCAGGACCAAGATGGTGGAGATAAGCAGAAATGTCCATGCTGCAAAGAAGGTAGGTTAGACAAACTGCAATATTATTACTATTCTAATAAATGATCTGCAAACAAGTGCATCTTCTAACAGAGCTCCCTCTGCGCTAGTAGCGATGGCAGAACAGAGCGATTATTTGGCAGCCCGAGTGGGACTCGAGCATAGAAACATTCAGCCCCCTCCCAGATTAATTATGGCTGCAATCCAGGCAGCCCTTAAAGAGACAGTACACAGAGGCTATATAGGCACTCTCTGGCAATACATTTAAACTGCTAAAATGCAGGACACCAGCCTGGCAGTGAGCATTTAGGCAAGCTCAAGGAAGACTTTTCAGGAACCCCCACTTCTAGGGGGGTTACAAGTGCTTGTTTATTAGGGATGGATTGAACTGTAACTGTGTGTGAATCCATGAGAGAGGTCACGTAACAGTATTGTAGCAAACCAAGACTTTTGAGGGGAACCCTCAGGGAGAAAAAATAACTCCAGAGTAAGTTCAATGAAACAAAAAGATGTTTTACTTTTGCAGAGTAAATACAAACAAAATACTTTCTTGCTTGATTAAGCTCTCTTGTCCACAGCAGCCCTTCTCTCTCTCTCTCTCCCCCCCCCAGCCCCAAATTCTCCTTCTTGCTTTTTCTGGTTTCCTCTTTATGCCTCCCAGGTGAGGCAAATTTGTGCCTCTTCCCTGCAGGGATTTCCAAGCTTCCATACAGCTAGTACATATGGCCTTTAAAGGGCCAGGCCAGAAATCAGCAGGGCTGGATCTCAATTCACCATGTTCTCCTGCTAGTATCTTAGTGGAACGGGGGGTGCTGGCTGAAGATTGTATTGACTCCTTCATAGGTGACCACAGTGGGGAGTAGTCAGGTACAGGTACAGCACCTCTGGGGGTTGTATCATAATGTCACCCGGTGCACTGTGTTTGTTCTCTGGGCGGAGGCACCATGCTATTTCTTTCTGTCGATGAATATGACCCCCCCACACACACACACGCACACATCAGATTGGAGACTAAGGGATACGTGATGGCAAAGAAGCTTGATACATGATGTACAGTGTCTGAATGAGTGTAGAGTGAGCTTAGGGGAATATCACCAGTGGCGGGGTAAGCGGAGCCACGAGTGATGATATAGCTCACTTGCCATGAGTTCAGATATATCACGTATCAAGCTCCTTGGCATCATGCATGCGTTTTATACTGTAGGGGTTGTACTTTTGTGCGAGTTTACTGGCTTTGTTTTTTAATTTATTGCTTCATTTTACCTGTAGGGTTGCATTGTCTTGTGGTGTTCATCTGAGGTCTTGTGAATGGGTGTTTTGCTGCTGTGTGATTGGATGAGGTATGTGATAAGTCAGTGTGATAGTGTGTTTGACTGGTTCATTAGTGTGATATTTTGGTTGGTAGGTTGGTTTGTGTGCTGCTTTGTGATTGGATGTTATTCGTTGTGGCGTGTTGTGATTGTAGTTCCATCATGTGTGGTTCGGGTCTCGGCGTGGAGTCTTTCTGTATTTCGCTGATTTTTGGGTCGAAAATATTATTTATTGTGACTCTTTTTGTTTAATTTACTGCACTCACCAAATTCACAGATCATGTGCTCAGCGAACCAGATGAAGGGAATCTCAGAGGGGCTATATTTGTTGACCTATCAAAAGCCTTTGAAATGGTTGACCATGCAATGCTACTAAACACCCTATCTTCGCTGGGCTTCCCCAACAACATCACAAACTGGGTACGTAGCTACCTAGCCAGCAGGACCCAGCTGGTGAAATTAGGCTCTATTCTATCAACCCCACTCCAAGTGCGGACTGGGATTCCACAGGGTTCTGTACTAGGTCCCTTACTGTTCTCTCTTTTTGTTAACCCCTTACTCACTGAACCCTTAAACTGTAACAGAATAATGTACGCGAATGACCTCATTCTCTTCAAAAGTGGAAACAGCCTCCCTGGGTTAAACCTCAACCTAAATGCAGCCTTTTTGGCAACAGTACTCTGGTTCACACAGCATAGGCTTCTCGTAAATACCAAGAAAACAAAGTGTATGCTGTTTGGCTCTAAGCCTAGGCTTGTAAAGTGCACTCCTGACAACACCAAAGCCCTCAACATACTAAACCCTGATGGCTCAACCCTCAAGCAGGTAAGAGACTTCAGATACCTGGGGGTCTTGCTTGACCCGGCCCTTACGTTTGAGTACCACATCAGCTCAGCAATAAAGAGGGTAAACCAGCGTATAGGAGTGTGTTACAAAATTAGGCACCTCCTGTCCCCTGAGGCTAGACTAGCGATTGGGAAGGGTCACCTCCTCCCCATACTCGAATACTGCTTTCCAGTAATAGTCTTTGCACCCCTTTCTCTGTGCAATCACTTGGATTCAACCTACAACAACATATGCAGTTTCATCACCCAAGCTCCATACCGTACTCACCACTGTCACCTCTGTCAATCTCTGGAATGGCTCCCTCTCTCCGAGCTCAGAGTGTTCATATCTAAAATCTTGCAAGAAGGGTAGGATCACCTTTGGTGGGGCTGCTAATACTAAAAAGTAACAGATGTGAACCGAGGTCCACTGGTTGCTGGCTTCTGGAATACCCAAGGTGAAACACTGAGCTGGGAAGGACAGCCTTCTCCTATGCAGCACCCAAGCTATGGAACTCCCTCCCAAAGGAACTGCCGTCTCCGGTTGCACCTCACACAATCAAACGAAACCTCCAGGTACTTATGTTAGGCAGATCCATATGCACATGCCACACTAAGTGATGGTCAGACCTGTTGACTCCCAGTTATAGTATAAGGCTAGCCCAGTAAGCACAGATGCACTTATTACTATAAGCTAGATTCTTATTAAATCATATTGTCCTGGAAACAGTTGATCAACTGATTGTTGTATGTCTGTTATATGCTACTGTATTGTCATCACCTGTACTGCAGTGTTTCTTTCTTCTCTACACTGTACCTGTAAAGTCTCTGTGAATTGTACTAATTGTGCCATCTAAGTGGCCCAGGTCATGCCTGAAAACAGTCCCTGGGATCAGCGCACCTACCCGGTTAACAAATAAATAAATTCATTCCTGTTTTGTGGAGCTGTACTGATATTTTCTATATATATATTTCGTTATGTTTTAATGTGTATGCCATGGTGTCCAGCAGTGTGTTCTTTGAAGCTCTCTGTCCCTGTTTTTAAGCTGAATATTTCCTTTTTACTGTTTTACACATCTTGTGCTCCTTTTCAGGTGTTTGTTTTGGCTCCGTTTGCTTTCGTTGTTAGTTGTGCTACGTACGAGGAATGCTCCTGGAGTTTCACATTCATTTTATTCACCTGGGCAACTTTTGTTTTTAAAGGAGTAGAAATGTAGTTTGGCATGTTACCTTTTGGATGTGTACACAGTGGCGATATTGCTTAGTGACATGTGCACCATATGGATACCAAGCAGTTGTTTCCACCGTGTACATGTCACGTTTGTATTATCAGTCTGGGGTTCTGATACTGCAGTTTAAGTGATCACTTCACCCCTACTGTAGAAATAGGAAAGACATAATGGACTGTAGTGGAATAACACATTTATCTCCACTAGTGTGGGATAAGACCCATAACTCACAAGTGGCGAAGCCACGAGTTAGTTATAAAGGTCTTGCCACTCATGTGTGGAGATAAATGTGTTTTTCTACTGCAGTCCATTATGTGTTTGATATATACCACACCATGTGTAGTGTTTTTACAGCGTTTTACCTTGTTTTAGCTTAAATCTGCCTTGCTTTCCATTGTAAGTTCCCTATCTGGCCCATTGTTCTCTGTGTTCCATTTCCAGATTCTAAGTGGAAATAGCATGTTCGAAGTTACATAAATTGTGTTCTAGGTTATATAAATGGTGTTCTAAGTGAAAATAAATGTTTATCCCAACATAACATGATTTATTTACCCACTTCATTCACCACTGCTGTGGTATATATCCAGAAGCCATGCACCTCTAATATACGGTGACTTGCTGGCATAGTAAGGTAGTACTGCCCAGTACCTCTGAGGCATCAGGTGGGGCACTCACCAAGTGGAGACACCCCACCTCAGAGGGCACCTTACACAATTTTGTAACTTCCCATGAATTTGTTAGCCAAGCAGAAATTGGCTGTTTTGCGAAAATTGTCAGGATATGGAGGAATTATGATCGAAACACTGCTAGCCCTAACCACAAAAGATCGCTGGTTATAAACATAACATGACAGAAGCTCCTTTTGTTTAAAATTTTGAGTACAGCTGCTTTTCCACTGTGCCATTTTAGGAAACATAAGTCAGTGAGGAGGCTGAGCTAGGAGCTGCACTGCACCTTTAAATAGGGATTTACTTTTATGATGATGGAAGAGTACCTTCCCAGCTTTCTGCCTCAGCATCATTTCACAGCGGGACATAATCAGAGGAATTGCCCATAAAGAAAGGTGACCTCACAGCTTGCCACTGATAATACTGAATTCTGACTGTCCTTCAAGTGCAACTTTGAACTGACAGTTGATTTGTATGCTGCGTAAGGATGAGACCGTGGACATCTCTGGCCTACTCAGGTCAGGTCAGATATTTTATTATGATGCGATCTGTCTTGGCAGAAGCCACAGTGAGAGCGATGGATGTGCAGTAAAGCGTAGGACTGCAGTACTTATAGCATGGGCAGGACGAACAAAATGCTTCAGAAATTTAGATCTGTGTTTTTTTTCCCGTAACATGGTTGATTGTGCATGTTTTAAGTTTGTTTTGCTTAGAATACATGCCATTCTGAGTGCAAGAATGGCATGTTTCACTTGGAGATATTTGCATGGTCTTGTGACCTTGTTCAGTATTATAATTCCCCTGTACCTTTGCTCAGTTTTTTTATTTAATATACAGTGTTTGATATGTGGCACTACTACGTTCCGCCGAACTGAAAGCCTGTGACATACCCTTATTTTATATGTAGTCATATTCTCATATTAAACATGTCTGGATTGCCACTGATACTGAAATATTGATTTCATGTTAATGATGTCACTAAGAATTGGTTTTATAAAATAATATGAATGACTATGTGCTATTCAGTACAGTTTTGCTTGGTTGTAGTTACTTATAATGTTAGAACTTCCAGCTAGAATCGGTTTCAGTAAGGTTCAGGCGCCGGATTTTCCAGTGACCAAGGGGCTAAGTCCATGCCACAGTCCACCAGTGCAGAAAAAATCTGTGCACCAGTGGACAGTTGTATTTTCAACCTATGCTCTGCATGGCTGGCAGGCACAGCTGCAGAGGATGTTATGTCTGTTCTAAGAAGGCATAACATTTTGGCACAGCTGCACCAAAAAAGTCTGCAGGCTGCCCTAAATCATAGAGCTGGCTGTAAAACAGCTCCATCTTTGAAAGTCTGGTGCATGCAGCAAAAACTGCAGCTCCACAAGTGAAGGCCCACTTGCACAAGTTTTTCCTGCACCTGCGCCAGTTCCTGGGGGGGGGGTTCAAAAAAATCCAGCCCCAGATTCAGAAGATGCTGTGTGCCTTAAGCAGCTATAATAAATGATTGGTATGCCGTCAGTACAACAATATTTCAATAGCGAAGACCACCACAGCGACAAATTTCGCCAGGTCGCTGTGATGGTCTCACTTCACACCACCGCTCTCTTTCCAGGTGTTGCACCCCCACCCCGAACCAGCTCTGACTCGGAGTTGGTTATCTATAGATGGGGGTGTGTGGGGAGCAAAGCCCCGCCCCCGCAAAAAAACACTTAGTTCCATTGGGAACAATGCCGACTGTCAGCATTGTTCCCATCAGTGTCAGGGATGTCGACAGCATTGCTGTCGCTGTAACGTGATAGAACCTAAATGATTAGCCCATTTTTCAGGAGGTTGCTGAAAGCCGCACTACACATAAAACCATGTAGAATGACTGTTTTTAGAACTCAGAACCATGCCGAAGGATTTGGAATGTGAAGAATGAGTTTCCATGGAGATCAGGAAAACACCTATGAGCCATAATGTATTTCCCCTCATCAACTTGAAAACTTAAAAAGCCCTGCTTGGGTACTTCTTGGCATTGGCAGCCCCTCCCCCGACGCACACATGCACTTTTCAGCATCTACAGAAGGTATTTTTTATACATAAATTGTTTTTGTTTGCATAGTCGGCAACCCACATGTTATATAAAATAAAGAAACTCTGATTGTAGAATAGTGTTACTAGGACACTTCATTGTTCTAGTCAGGGGTTCAGTTAATTTATTGTTAATGGAAGTCTGAAACTTCCAGGTGTTCAAATCTCGATGTCATTCCATTTTTTGGAAGTCAGAATACTTCTAGGATCCCACTTTTGGAAGTAAGTATTCTAGGATGGGCAAATTTATGAATGTTAACATAATAAATCAGTACTTAAATACAATTTCTTTCAGAAAAATCCATCATTTCTGACTTCCATGCTTGCAATTTTGGAAGTCATCTAATTTTTGGTTTTACATCTGGAAGTCAGTTACTTCCTTTTTATTTTGGAAGTTTTTGCCTTATTTCTGGAAGTCGAATACTCCAAAAATGACGTTAACTGAAGCCCTGGTCCAAGTTTCTCTTGAGTGGCACTCTCACAGCTCTTTAATGTCACAGAAAACATCAGTGTCGTAACAACCTGGTCTCCATAGTCAGAGGTTAATTATTTTGTATATGATATTACAATGCTTTTCCCAGCAAATTAATTCTGGGTGATTTACATCAGAACAACTTACAAAAGCTCCAGGATGGTATGGGGTAGGAATGGCGAAACGGGTTATTGTGCTGTAATTCAGTCTATTTTGTCCTGCATCTAAATTTTGAATACAGCTTGATGTGGTTGGGGGCACTCCTATCAGAGAACCTATACAGTGTTTCTTGTTGTTACTTTTGTTATTAATGTCTCTAATAATTCTTGGACCTCACTATAAGTGGACAGGATTTGGTGGAGATATGGTATGTGAGAAGTACGTATTTATAAAATGGGTCGAGAATGCCAGTGCAAATATTGCTTTTTGATTGGATGGGCCAGGTCACCTGCCATGCCAATATTGCTTGCAAATGCTTAGTGTTATATTTTTTTTTAAGCTAAAACCTTTAATACTGGGTCCTCCTATAAGTACTGCATTTATAGGTATCCCCCTGGTGTGTGCTGAGGAGCAGTCAGCCTGCAGCCTCGTGCCTTAGCACACGCATTGGAGTTTTGCCTTATATCCCAATGAACATACGTCCTGTCTGGTGTCACTGCTTACATACTATGTATACTTATTCATTTTTGCCATTGCTTATGATGGAAGCATGCTATAGTTTTCTGAAAATATTATATGGACTATTTGTATAAAGCCAAATAAAAAATCAAAGTACCAGCAGTACTGAGCGGTGCCAAGGTATGGAACTGTCATTTTTGTATAGGAAAAGGCACGTCTACTGTACATGCTAAATAATGAGCAAGCAAATGCTGCACATTACAGACACATACTTGCACGCAAGAACACACGTACACCTCAAAAAGTAAACAAGCATAACCCACACAATACACAAACTCAGAATGTTTAACCTTATCAGTTCCTGCATTAGGGTTTCTGGAGCTGGCATGATCTTTTCTCAGTTTGAGGTAATATTTCTAAGTTGCATTCAAACCTCAAAGTCTCATCTGGAGCTTTTCAAGCTAGCAACAGTAAAGAACTTAAAACCTTGCTGAAACTGTATCTCTAACATCAGTAATGACATCCAACAATTTTTATCATACTACAGAAATTGTAGTGAGAATGAAAAAATAGAAGTCCCACAATGGGGATCAAACCCAAGTACGGTACCCACTACTACTTGGTAGCCTGCAGCTTTACCATTGTACAAAGGCTCCTTGCCAGGTAACGCATCCTGTGGCAAAGGACATTCAGCACTGAGTAGAGAGACACACACATGCACAGCTGCAGTGGATTTTGTAATAAACCTGTCAGACAATTTGAAGTAATGTTCCCAAGTTGCATTCAGATCTCAAAGTAATAGCTGAAAATTTTCACGTTATCAACAAATATAGAACTTTACATCTTGTTGAAACTCTGTCATTAACATCAGTAATGACATCAAACATTGTCTCTGAAGTGACAGAAACTGAGTAAGAAAGAAAAAGAAAAAGCCCCACATTGGGGATCAAACCCAGACCATCTCCCCACTACAGCTTGATTGCCTGCAGTTCTACTGCTGCACTAAAGCTCATTGACAGAAAATGCATGCTGTGCCAAAGGACATTTAGTACTGAGTGCTGCCCCCCCCCCAACCAACCGCTGCAGTGGATTTAGTAATGTACCAGTCTGTCAATCTGAAGTAATGTTTCCCAAGTTGCATTCAAACCTAAAAGTCTCAGCTGGAAGTTTTCAAGTTATCAGCAACATAGAACTTCAGACTTTGCTGAACCTCTGTCACTAATATCAGCAAGGGCGTCTAACAGTTTCTCTCATACCACAGAAATTGTAGTGAGAACAAAAAATAAATTCCCACTCTGAGGATCAAAGCCAAGCCCCCATCCATTACTACTTGGTAGCATATAGCTCTACCACTGTACACATGTTCTGTTAAAGGAAATGCATGCCATGGTAAGGGACATTCAGCAATGAGTGCAGACCCCCCCTCCCACATACTCACAGCTGCAGTGGATTGAGTATTGAACCTGTCAGTTTGAACTAATGTTCTCAAGTTCCATTCAGACCTTCTAGTCTTGGCTGGAAGTTATCAGCAGTATAGAACTTCACATCTTGCTGGATCTCTATCACAGGCATCAGCAATGACAGCAGACAATTTCTTTCATATTACAGAAACTGAGTAAGAAGGGAAAAAAAGTCCCACATTGGTAATTGAACCCAGGCCCCTGCATACTACTGCTTGCTAGTCTGTAACTTTAATGCTATACTAAAGTTCATTGACAAGAAACGCAGGCTGTGACAAAGGACATGCAACACTCAGTGCAGACCCCCCATCCCCCACAACCGCTGCAGTGGATTTAGTAATGTGCCAGTCTGTCAATCTGAAGTAATATTTCCCAAGTTGTGTTGAAACCTGAATGTCTTAGCTTCAAATTATCAGCAACATAGAACTTCAGACTTGGCTGAAACTCTATCACTACCATCAGCAAGGGCAGTAGTGAGAAAGAAAAAATGTTCTGCGTTGTGGATTGAACCCAAGCTTGCGTAGGTGTGGAACCCTATGCTAGGACCTAAAAGCCCCATCACTGACATCATCAGTGATATCATGCAGCCACATCACTTATGCTAAAGGTATCTTTGAACTTGACTAAATGCAGAAAAAGAGCATGCATGACTACAATAGGTGCTTACAGGTATGCTGTTGGTGCCTAAGGAGCAAAATAATTTGGAAATTTTGGATAAGTATGCAGTCTGTTTACAGAGGGAATCCAGCCACCAGAAAACAAACAAAACACCAAAACTGAGTTGTACCAGCCGGCTTAGTGGCACTGAGGGTTGAGGCGCTGGATGCCATACCTCACGCTGCACCTGCGACCCAGGTTTGAGAATGTGTCCGGGTCGCTGGGGATCAGTGGGGGGGAGGGGGGCTGGACTGAGCTGCTGTTAGGCAGGTCTCCGCTCTGGGAGAGGGTTGGGCACTGATCCAACCAGCGGATGGTGTCTGAGGGTGCTGTTAGGTGCTTGGAGGAAGCCGTGTCTCCACACCTGGACCTTGGTCCTTCACGCCAGCACTCTCTGGAAGGGAGTCTCTGAAGGGGGGGGGGTTTAGGGAGTCTCATAGCTACTTCCGGAACCATACAAAAACACACACACACCCTGCCATGCCCTGTGATTCCCGCAAAGGGGAAATGGAGCAGATAGTCAGTACGCCACCACTAAGCCTCCCTGGCAGTGGGGGAAAAATGTCCTAATAAAAAAAAAAACTGAGTGGTATCATTCCCCCCTCAAAAACTAGAATTTCCAGTCATTCCAGCCTTCATTACTGAAGGTGTATTCTGTTCTATACACGTGTGTTTATTACCTCTGCTGCCGTCTGTCCCTCTCCCCAGGTCACAACTGGAAATTTTATTGATTTATTTAAGTCTGATTACCAGCTAAGCACACTGATCTGAGGGACCGTTTTCAGGCATGCCCTGGGCCACACATATGGCACTACCGAGTTACATACAGATCATCAGAAATACAGTAACAGAATAAATACAACACGGTTTACAATATGCTGAAGGAAATCAACAAGGAAAAACACAGTACAGTTTACAGGAAATACAAAATCACACATACCCCTGTAATGCACAGTTCGCAGTTTAGTTCACAGCTAAATGAAGCAAAACAAGTTCTAAGAGTAGAGTTAGCAGATGGGCAGGAAAGGTACAGTGTTGTTGGAGATTACTCTGGAGAGCATAGACATTTAGCCACATTCAGTAACCAGGCTTTGAGTCTGTGTTTGAAAGAGCTGTGGGTATCAGCGGACCAGAGCTCTCTTTTTGATTACCTAGTAAAATGTTTTGATAAATAAATATGTAAAAGTGGAGCTTTGTTCCCTTACTGTTTTTGTTCAGGAATTGAAGTCATAATGCTCTTCTTGTGCTATCATAGTCATTTCCCGCAGCAACAGACTGGTATGTCAGAAGCAAGGCAGTATGACTTTTGCTGCAGAATAAACCATGGGTGTATGTGAATTTTTCTTTTTTTGCCTTTATTTTACACTGTGCATATACTCTTAGGAGGTGGGGTTTAAACCATTTTTTTTAAAATGGTTTAACTCCTAATGTGTTAGTGCGGCCACATTGTACCCTTTCCCCGGTTTCGGAAGCATTTTCAATCCCGCATCCTGTACACTCTGGAATCACACAGAGTGATGCCTGCAGCCATGCCGTGCATCGGAGGGCTGTGCATAGTGGAGGACCAGCAAAGAACGCAGAACGGGATGATCGTGGCAGTGTGTACGCACTGGTAAGTGCAACCATGTTTAGCTTAACCCTTTTTCGAAACTGGGCTAAAGACTAGGGTCCCCAGCAGGGTTTTAGCACGCTTTTTAAAAACAGTTTAAATCATACTGTAGTGTGTCCACATTTTAACTTGCTTCAGACGGTTTAGGAAGCCTAGTGTGTACAGGGCTTTAGGGACCCTTGCTGATCCTACCTTTTTCCCCGCCTGAAAGTAATCTTTTAATTATCAGTCAGTTCCAGGAGTGTCAGAATGCTGCAGAAAGTGGTGGTGGGGAAGGGGCTGAAGTTTGAAAGGGCATCTAGAATGCATAGTGTTGGGCTACATTTTGAAAGGGCAAGTAAATGCTTGAAAAGATTAAAGGGCACAAGTGTAAAATAAAGTGGGGGGGGGTACTTGCACCCAATCCTAGCCAAATGGTTCTAACACCCATGGTTAGGTCTAGTACCCAGTGCCATCAGTTAAGTGGAAGCTTGCAGTGAAACGTTTACTCTAGGCTTCCACTCAGTTGATATCACTGGGTTCTGGAACAACCAATAATTCATTTATTAATATCGGTCGTGGAAACTGGCAACATTAACTAGGGAGCCTAGAAAAGGACAAACAACCTGAATTCAATGCATTCACAATAGGTAGTTCATGAGGGAGATTAACAGACTACAGATATGCCCAAATTTACAATTATACCCAGAGAGTCAGGGCTAGTTATGCCTTGAGGATTTACGTTTTGATTCCCATGTATAATGTATGTAATATTCACCAGTGTAATGCTGTGTAGCACCTGTTAACTCCTTCCCTTCCACACTGGCAAATAAAATCCAGTCTTACTGAAAAGAATGGTTGCCACTGTCCCTTTCTTGTTTCTCCTGGGAGGCAACTCCAACCTCTGCGTCCTTTCACAAATGAGTCGAACTTTCAGCCAGCACGCACCTAATAAGTGTCTGAAGAACAGATAGCACCTATTTATCTTTGTCATCCAAGACTGCAGAGCACTTACTGATTGTACATTATCGCTGATAACACTCCTGATTGGCTAATTTAGAACAGATGTTCTAAGCAGTTAGTGTAGCCTAGCGGTTAGAGCACAGTGCTCAGTATTTGGAGACCCAGTAAACCAGAGCTTGAATTCCACAGCCCCCACTTGCATACTGTATGACCCTGAGCAAGTCACTTAACCTCCCTGTGCTTAATTCTGTCTCCTGGGTTGTACCTGGAAACAAATTCAGCTCTGTGTGGCTTTCCTGGCCCACCCCCCCAAACAAATTCTGAAATAAAGAAGACTGGGCGAGGCTGCTGATTCATGTATTCCTTGCATACATGGAGTCGCTCAATGCTAGTCAGTGAGCGACAGTATATACGTATAGTGGTGCCGTGATTGTAGATAGGCAAGTTTGGTGGCTAGTTGTAATTACAAAGGAAAAGACACATGGGATGCTTGATGGCCCACTGGGTAGCACTACATGCTTCCATGAACTCAGGAATTTTTTTGTTTTTTTTTTTTGAAAAGTTTCACCAGGAAAGACATACTGACATACTGAGCCACAATAGCTCGTTTCCAGATGCGTCGTGGAGAAAGGGTGAAGGGGATACAATATGACTACAGAAACAGATAACAGTATACATAGAGCAAGTCTGTGTAAAAAACACGAAAGCATAACAAACATTTTAGTACTCAAAAACATAATCATAAACATATCCACCAAGCATTAAAGCACAGACATCATTTCTGTGTAACACATTGGGGGAAGAGTGTGAGGACTATGCCAAGGTTGGATAGAAGAATTGGCCCGTTCCCCTCCAGGATGTGAACCCCGCAAGGGGAATGGCAGAGGGGAGAAAAGGATGGAATGGGCCAGAGGTGATACAGAAGTGGGAAGGGGTGGGAATGAAGAGAAGTGAAGAGATAGGGAGGCGGGGAAAGAAGGGATGGGGAAAGACAGCCTTACCCACAAGAGCAGGCCCCAAAGAATCTGAGTACCACTTGATGTAAACCCAGCTAGTGCTAAATAGGCTAGAAGCATGCCAAGAGAGGGGAAGAACGAGGAGGGGGTGGTAAGAACACTACTCGATGTAAACGCAGCTAGTGCTATAGGTTAACAGCAAGCTGAGGGAAGGGTGAAGGGGTAGCTGGCCGGGTGGCCCAGGAACTGAGGAGGCACTGCTGTGCAGCAGTGCTCCCAGCTTAGTGAGGATGGCACCGGATCCTGCCACACATGCAACCCCTGTGGTGGGCCAGGGTATTTGCCTTTTCTGCAAGGGCACACTAGCGTATGTGAGGTCTGACCAGGCAAGGACCAATGTCAGGGAGGTGGGTGGTGACAGTGAAGGGAGAAGCAAGGAAACGGCCTCACTGGCAGGATGACGCCAGCTATCTCGCCGCAGGCCTCACAGCACTGACCAAGCCCTGGTTGCAGTCTCAATTAAGACAGTAGAGGTTGGGAGGATGGCCTTCCTCCCTGGCCCTGCCATGGGGCAATCCATGGGGGATTGTTGGAGCCAGTTAAGTCCTGGTGATAGTGAGTGATGGGGCTGGATGGGTTGCAGGGCCGAAGGTGGCAGCAGTGAAAAATTGAACATAAAAGAATGATGAAAAAAAGGAAAAAACTGGATAATTTCTGACACTTGATTTATTCCTTTTATAAAGTAAATGAAGTATACTCGATGACATTTTAAAGTGGAAAGAAAAAAATTTGCAAACTTTCCAAATGTTTCAAAACTGCATGGAGCATGTCAGATATTTTTTCCTGTACAAGCTGTGTTTCAGATACTGCCTTCCATTCCATTACTGTTCTCTCTTTACTGGCTGTTTAGTAGACCCTGGGGCATTTCTGAGTCACACACTGGAGGTAAGGAGCTTTTAAGAACTGCATGATGTAGTTTGTGTCTTTGTTAAGCTCTTGCATTGTTGTTACAATGCATCTGTGTTCTACTCTTGCGGTTGAGAGGGACCTGCACTGTGTCTTACAGTTCTAAAGTGGAACAGTACTCGTCAGTGTGTAAATCAGAAACACCCACTGAGTTTCCTAATAGACAGTAAAGATGGCATACCAGCATAACTGCAACTGGCATTTCAAAAGCAGCGCCTACAGTAAGATATAACTTACAGATTTGGCCCAGTTCCCCTTTAAAGTTGATGGGTGAATGCTAGTTTTAATGTAACTTGTCAGGATTATTCCACTGAAGGTGACTCCACCCCTCTATTAGACACTATCCTACTTAAATGTCCATTTCTACTACCTGCATTGTTGGTTTATGCCTCTTTGTGAATGTTAATGGCTGTGTAACTATATGTGTAATGACATACAGTATATGGTTATGGGGCTAGCAATATAGCCTAGAAGTTAGAGTAACGAGCTGTGAATGAGCTTGATACATCCAGCAGACCTGGGTTTGAGTCCCACAGCCTCCATGTGCATATTGTGAAAATCTTAGCAAGTCATTTCATCTCCCCAGTGCTCCCATGTCACCCCTGAAAACAGGCACTTGTGTCTAGTGGGCCGTACCCAGTTACCAAAGAATAGCATAAAAAAAATAAAAAAAAGTGGTCACAGCCTTAACAAGACTACATGGGAAACCTAACCAGCCGTAAAGGGGAACTTTGTTATAGACCGTGCTCATCATAGTTTGAAAGTCCGCAAACTCTTGTAATGAGGTGTTGGGCCTTCCTTTAGCTGGAAGCAGCCCAGATATACTGATGATTACAATAAGTCTGCCCTATATTGATACTACATTATCATTAGTTTTGGAACCCTGTGATGTCATGCTGGGTGAAGCTGTGTCTGGCTACAGTGGAGTCAGGCACATCTATACCCTATGCGACCTCACTAGGGTCTAAAACTGGTGACAGTGTAGCGGGGCAGACTTAAGTCATCAATACGTTATCTGTGGACGTCTTCCAGCTACAGGTAAGTCCAATACCTCATTTCCAACAGTGCTCCATGGGCAAAGTTCATAAGTGTTCTTCTTTAACTAGGTAGCCTGTATAAAGTACTGATACATTTCTTGCATTTTGGCATATTCTTGTATTCTTTGTATCATTCCTTGTCAACCTTGTCTTTCTCATCTACCACAGACCTAATCAATCTGCAGCTTGCCCCTTTTGTAGTTACTAAACCTCCAGATCTCCCTGAGGCAGGGCTGCTACATTTTTAAATCTCAACCGGCCTTATTTATTTTCTAAACGGACTTTTCCATTCCCTGGTATCTCCTACGGCTCTTTTTAGAGTGGGGCCTACAACATAATCTTGACTGCACTGCTATTATGGATTATCTGTCATTGCTGATTTGCACTAAACTATGTCATTTAAATGACGTATGCCTAATATGTAATTATTGAGTTTTTTCCAAAATTGTCTTCATTGTTATGTATTCTCTATGTTTCCGTCCAGGCCTACCTTGTAAATGAGTTTTGCTCAATGGTGCTTCACCTGATAAAATAAAGACTGATTGATTGATGCTATGCACTATGATACTGTGCACTATTAAATAAGGGAAGGATACAGGTGGTTGGTTAAACAGCAACTGAAGGAAAAGCATTCAGAAAGCCTCTCTTTATGAAAAAAAGAACAGACCAGTCAGTGTCTCTGTTTAAATGCCATTAATCTTTGACAGTGTATAACAGCCCTTTGACTCACCTTGGCTGCTCCAGGGCCCTCAGGGTAGTTTGGAACACACCTCCGAGGGGGCTGGCCTGGGTCCGCAGTAACAGGTCGTGTGGTGCAGTGCCTCCACCTGGGGTAATGGCAAGGGAATCCTGTTGTAACCCCTAGGCGGCGCTATCCCAAGGGCTACTACCCCTGCCTGCTTGGCTAGTAGCAGGTTAAGGGGCCTGAGTTCTGAAATGGGTGCCTCCACCCGGAGGTCAGGATTGGTTGTGGTCAAGCTAACCTGGGTACAGCCCTCCGGGACACTGTAACCCCCCTCTTCCTTACTAGTGGCCAGAACAATATACTATAATCACTTTCACAATACCCCTGATACACCACACAAGTACCCACACTGTTTGCACTTACCACCAGGGCTTTCCTCTGGCTCGACCCTGGGGACCCCCTGTAAAACAAGGTTATACACAGCAAATAACAGCAGTACAGTACTCTTGCACAAACTGGAACCATAGTCAGGGTAAATGCAAAAAAGAGTTAGATCTGATTTATTTAAGGAACTTGAACAAGGGAAGGGCGTAATCAGGTTAATTTGCTTAAAGGCTGTATCAATCAAACAGTTATGCATGCACTTCATGGTCCATAAACAGTCACACACTCTGGGTACCCAGATGGAGAATGGTGGGCTGGCCAAGAACGTTGCAGCTGGTTGGGGCCCTGTGATGGAAGAAAACAACATGCACCACACACAATAATTGTAATCCGGAGCCAGAGGGCTCAGTTCGTGAAAAGAAAATAGATGAGACACTTTTAGATTAGGCTGTTGTTGCAGGGAGCTACCGTGATATTTACTCACGATACCCAAGACTGGACACAGGCGGGATGAAAATCGAGACAGCAGATGGTTGATCTAGAGTGCCAGGAGAAGCAGGGCCCACACGATTCGCCGAGGCGTCGTTCCTGTTCAAGCATGGAGCAGGGGGCTGATCCCCAGGCAGGTCTCTCGTCGGTGGCTTTCTCTGTGCAGTGGGGTAGTCTGGTAGAGCCAGCGTGGCATGGCCCAGGCCGAATGGAGATGAACACAGATTCAGTCCGATTAGGCTGGATAAAGCTTCCAGCAAGCTGAACACAGTTCACACAGTGGGGAACCAAATCACGACCCACTTTCAATACACAGCACATTTACATGTAAGGAGATTCTACTGTACTAGGCAAACCACTCTCCGGTCATGATTGCAAAGTCTCTGTACAAACCGGGGATTCAAAAGCAGCTGGAAATCCTGACAGGCTGATCATATTCAGCAAAATCTTCGGTCTTCTTCAGGTA
Organism: Neoceratodus forsteri; assembly: GCA_016271365.2. Lineage (NCBI taxonomy): Eukaryota > Metazoa > Chordata > Ceratodontiformes > Ceratodontidae > Neoceratodus > Neoceratodus forsteri. Next base: position 57,847,395 of record JADMNL010000026.1, on the reverse strand, counting down.
TGAGCCTGGTATAAAATCAGTGGCTTACTTTGTTCTCACAAACTTGGATTTAGTCTGAAATAATTCTCTTCTCTCCCTCTCAGGAGCAGCAGGCAGACACGCAGGCCACAACTCAGGCCTTTCCACAGTTCTCCCGTGTGAAACTACTCAGATGGCTGCTTGACTGTCTCAAGCTGTTGTTGCTTCTTCAGCTCCCAACCTAGATCTGACTGAACTGCCAGCAAGCCTGGGACTTTCCCCAGAATCCAAAAGGTTCGGTTGGCTGATCTGTCTGACAGTCACAACATAGGCTCCCCCTTCATGTGCAAAAAAGGCAGCAAAAACCCAAAACTACAATTCCTACAGATTTTGACTCTAGACAGCTCCTCTCCTGTCCTGTCCAGCTCCATTTTAGGTCCCACCAGTACTGATTGGTCCAATTCAGCAGTCCAGGACCAAGATAGTGGAGATAAACAAAACAGTCCTTGCTGCAAAGAAGGCAGGTTAGACAAACTACATTATCACTCTAAATGATTTTCAGCAAATAGTTACATCTTTCAACAGAGTTCCCCTCTCAGATTACTTATGACTGCAATCCAGGCAGCTCTTAAAGAGACAGTACACAGAGGCTATACAGGCACTCTCTGGCAGTCACATTTAAGCTGCTAAAAGGCAAGACACCAGCCTGGCAGTGAACATTTAGGTAAGCTCGAGGAAGACTTTTCGGGAACCCCCATTTTTAGGGGGGTTACACTGTGGATAAAGAACAGGTTACCTCCCCCCAGGAAACAGTACCCTGCCCCAACAATACATTCCTCACACAAATTAGTTTCCACACTATTGCCTCACACCCCCCAGCAGCACTCTTTCAATAGCACAGGGACAGTGAATAAAATGCAAATAGTAACCTTATGTATTGGGGAGGGCGAACAAAGAGGAGAATATCAAACACAATTCACTCTGGGCACAATACCTTCCCCAGTATCAACCCTTCTTACCACCCCCTGGGTGCACCCAGATTGTCCCTGTGCAGTGGTGCAGGCCTGGGGTCTTTTGTCGGGGCCCAGTTGAACACAACACACGTTGAGCTGATTATCCTATACTTGCATACTAGAGTGTCTCAAAATAGAGGTGGAAGGATTTCCCCAGACTCCTAACTGACTAGCTAACTAAAAGACTCCCCAAAAGCCACAGCACGAGGTACTTACGGTTTGCAGTCCACTCTGGGGGGTTCACAGCCAGTTGCATTGCACGGTACCATGGAGGTTCTGATGTAGGTGGTGCACCACCGGTGGGGAACACAAAACTAGATGGCTCCAGGGATGATGCTCTTCACCTGTCTGGCCTTGCCAACTTCACCTGCGGGCTTTTATATACAGACTTCACACAGGCAGGCCTGTTTTGTCCTTCAACCCGGCGCGTCTATGTCTTCAGTCGAGGTAACCAAGATTGCTTATGTTCCCCAAACCCTTTCCAAAGCACTCAGGACCACCCTCAGGACCAACGCAGGGCAGCATGCGTCCGCAGTCTCAAAATCTGCAGCCCCTCACATTGAGGATACTTTCACCAGCAGGCTGGGTTCTGTCACAGCCGCTTATATCAACAGTCCCCTGGCTGAAATGTCCACTTCACTTAACGATTTCTGCGCCGTGGGGAGCAGGGGTTATTATTTTTCAAAGTCCACAGCCCATCTCCTTATTTTCTCAATTCAAACTGAAATCCAGACTAGCTGGGCTGCTATCAAACTCGGCTTTTCTCTACCCTGTATCAGTCTCATAAGCAGCTACTTTTCCTCCTGCACTTAGCTTGGCAGATGGAGGTTGGCAGGGTTTTCACAGCCAGTTAGACTGTATTCATTTGAGCAGTCTGTCCTCTCACATCCACCCTGCAGTCCCTCATGACCTCCAACCCCTTTTCGGTGCCAAAAAACAGCATTATATTTCCCCTGAGCAGCCTTCCTATTATTAGCTGCAACTCCCCAGGTGATCTCTAGGCTGTCCCTGGGTATTTTCCCAGCAGCCCCAGTTTGTAGTTCTTTAGGGAGCTGCCATTTTGTCTTCCTGGCAGGCTCCCTGAAATCGGGCCCCAGATTATTTAATTTAGCCCATTAACAGGGCTATCTGTCAAAGGATATATGACCGGAGTCCTTCCGGTCTCCAATTTTGTCTACCCCTGGCTCCTCTGCTCATCCGGGGGCCAGGGATATATCTCTTTCCCAACAGCCGCATGGCTGAGCGGACAACAGGAGCACAGCTCCTTTAAATCTCCCCCCCCAAGCTTGCGCATGTGCAGTGGCGCATAGCTGATATGTTTGTAGTTCTTCGAGCAGCCCATGTTTACAAATCACCTGGGGCCACTCGAATCTCCCCATTGCGCCCGGAGGCACGAGAACACTACTCAGACCTCGGCCCTACCCAGAACTTGGGTAGAGGTCCTGAATTTAGTTTGGCGGCAGCCCCGGGACACGGAGGGGCAAGCAGGCTCGTGCCCCACTACAGCCACTTGGAGGATGCCTGGCAGAGGGTCAAAGGACCATGGCCCTACCAGGTAAGCCCGAATTGGGGGGCTTACAAGTAGAACTGGGAAGTTACATTAAAAGCTCCTTTCAAAGATAATCTGTAGTGCATGTGTATTAAGGAGAATACTAAGGACTGTGCAGTAATACTGGCAATTCTGAGAGCGTGACGTTCCAGCTATACAATACACATCGATTTAAAAACAGCCTTTTAATATTCAGTCTGACTTTTAACATGCATCATACTAGTTTCTTGCAGTCCCTGACGCTTTGCCAATTTACATAATATTGAATTATTAATCTATATGCTGATGAAATATTTAAAAGAGGAAATGTCCCTGTTCAGTTGGATGTTTCTTTATGTAAAATCTGGAGTTTTTCATTTCCAAACCCCATTTTTTGAGTGCAGTAGGCATATGAAATAGGAAGTTTTGATTTGTGATACAGCTTGAGTCACACAGCAGTGCAATTAAAGATTATGCTAGTGCCCTAACCTTATCTAGATCATGTGACTGCGAGTTCAGTTTCCAGCAAGGGTTGCATCTGAACTAGCAGAATGGATGTGGCAAATGAACCCATTTCAGGCATACCAGATTGGTTATTTCCCAGGTGGTGCCACAGGTGATTTACCTTGGGGGAGGGTGGCGTTTTCATTACCCATGTCAGATTTGTATATCAGGCTGCTAGTGAATCCCAGGGGCTGGATTTTCAAACAGTCTTTGGAGTGATGTAATGTGCACCAATCTGGGGCTGCAGCAAACTCTGGGTGTGTCAGGGACCCTGCACCCTATTTTATAAAACAGGGGTTCCTACACAAAAGTCCTGAGAGTTACCACAGTCACAGGGTTGCACAAAACATTTGGCTCACCAGAGGGGTTTGACAGAGGGTCCTGTGAAGCCACCCCCCCCAACTGGCACAAGCCTACATGAGCCAAGGAGGTGGGAGGGTTAATCTGGCTGGAAGTTGGGGACTGTGGGCCTGGTGGAGCGTGGGAGTGCCTTAGGGGATGACTGGGGCACAGCAGCAGTGAGAAGCAGCCGAGGAGGCACCTGGAAGAGGTGCCATCCGCAGCACAACACAGCTGATCAGGCTAGGTAGGGGGGATTGGCATGGTCACACCATCATGACCTTGACCCCAGGTGGAAGCAGCCCTGGCACCTGCCCCACAGGACCCGCAGTCCCCGGCAGTGTAGTCGGGCATCTGGTGGCTGGCAAATGGGGCCATGTAACAGGGGAATATCATGATGCCCGGGCCACATACCCATCCACCTCATGCACCCCTCAACCTGCACCCACTGCCACCTGCCCCATGTAGGGGACTGTGGATCCTGTGGGGCAGGTGCCAGGGCTGTTGCCACCTGGAGTCCGGGTCATGATGGTGTGTCTGTGCCAACCCCCCTACCCTATCTGATTGACTGTGTGCTACTGCATATGGCACCTCTGCCAGGTGCCTCCTCAGCTCCCTCTGACTGCTGCTGTGCCCCCATCATCCCCTGTGACACCCCCACTGCTCCATTGGCCCACTGGTCCCCACCTTCCAGGTCCTGCCCCGACTCACCGCCCTGCCAGGCAGTGACAAAGGGCCCTTAGATCAGCTCCTGGCAGGTCTAACCTGAGCCCATACTTGCAACCATGACTGGGCTTCTGGAATTCCAAATAAGGGGATGGTGCAGCCCCACTGTGGTGCAAGCCCCCTTGCGACATGGTGCAAGGGCGCATTTGCCAGAAGGTTGGCACAGGGTGGCTTTGGTGCATGGCATCCCTATTTTGACACAGGCTGCGTTTGAAAATCTGGTTGGCCACAAACTTTGATGCAAGGTGCCACTTGCATCACAGCCATTTGACGCAGGCACTGTGCGCCAACGTTTTACTTTTGAAAATCGATCCCCAGGGTGTAAATCATACCTGTAAATGGCCTGCATGAGCTCTGTACCTGGCAGTCAAAGCTTGTTTGGCCCTTTTAAAGGTGTACTCTCCACCTGTGATTCATAAGAAAGTCAAGCCAGCAATGGATCACAGATAGGCTGGGAGAACCAGTTCAGATAAATGCAGAACCTTTGCTATTTTTAGAAAAAGAACCATTTTAAAGCTTAAGTTTTGAGAAGTTCTGATAAGAAACAAGCTATTTTAGAGCCTGAAATAAGGTAGGGAAGGGGTGGAGAAAGGATCCAGTGAGCCAGCACTGTATTAAAGAGCAGCAGTTGGCCCAGTGTTTACATCAGTCCCAAAGGCACCCCCCCCCCCACTCCGTAAGATAACTAACCTACAAAGGTCTTAAACTGTCCTTGTTTCGTAACATTTACCTCAATAGTTTTTTTACGGGAAGGGATCGAGAAGTGGCAGCCAGATCCTGGTACACCAAAATGAAAGCTCTGCCCCGTGCCACCCCCACATTCATATGGTTTGTGACATACGAGTCTGTAGAGTGGGGGTGCATGCTGTATTGAATTCAGTGGGGGTGGATTCTGAATGGCAGATTTATATATTTTAGAGAGCCACTGGGTTTAAACAAACGCCACCACTTAACTAACAAGAGTCTGTGAAAATTTTGACCTGTGTTTTTTATTCTGTTTTGGATTGCCCCTTATCTCCTGACTTGTACGATACTCTTCTTTCCTCATTTTGAGTCTGCTTTACTACTTTTTTTCACATTTGAAATGATAAAAGGAGAACTCCTTTTAATATGGGTTGGACCAGGTTTTCATCAGTATTCTCAGCTATTTGTGTACACCTGCTGTCCCATAAGGTGAGTCAGTTGTTTAAAATCCCTTCTGTTGCAACAAACATGAACTGGCGTGCAGCAGGCAGTGCTCCCTGACCTCATGGGACAATAAGTGTTGGAGAAACAGCTGAGAATAGTGATGGAAACCTGGTCCAAGCCATATTAACAGGAGCGCTCCTTTTATTATTTCAAATGTAAACCAGCATTTGTCAATGCCGAATGTTGGCTTGCTGGCATTAGTGCAGGAGTTAGAGAGATGCATAATAGGAATGGCAGTGAAGTATTGAACAAACGCCACCCCCCTGCAGAGACTGAAAGGTGTTGGGGCGTGCCTTTGGATCCTCAGCCATAATGCTTAAGCCATTCTACCTCACCCCACCCTGCAGACAGCAACAGGTGTCGCGGTGTGCCTTGGGGACTTCGGCCCTTACGCTTACCCCTTTCCATAAGGAAATATGCTGAGATCGGTGCAGTATGGGAGATTGGAGTGAACTTTAGGGCTGAAGACCCCAAGGCACACCTTGATGCCTGTCAATGGCTGTAGGGTGAGGGTAGAATGCCGTGAGCATTACAGCCGATGATCCTAAGTCACACCCTCGATGCCTGTCGGTCTCTACAGGGTGGGCATTACGGTTGGAAACCTTAACACCCTGGGTGTTTGTTGGTATTTTTGCTCCAGATTTTCAAAATGGGCTTTTGGGGACCCCACCTCATGAACAGTGGCACTGTCATTTTGTTACTCAATCCTGAAACGTGATTTCACGCAGCAACTGTGCCATACGGCGCCACAGGTACGGAAGCACATTTTGGGCAGGGTGTGAAAAATGACAGCTGTACTGTTCATGAGGAGGTGTGAAAAAATGGCAATGTTGAAAATCTGGAGTCAAAATATGAAATATTTGTGACGTTACGAGCATGTGTAGAAACTGCACAACGCACAACCGTAATGTGGTCGTTTTTTGGAATTTTTTCACCAAATTTTTAACATGGGCTTTTTGGGACCTCCCCTCATGAAGAGTGGCACTGTGATTTTGTTAATCCATCCCGAAAGTTTATTTTGCACAGCAACCATGCCATTCTGCGACATAGGTGCAAAAACACATTTTGGGCAGGATGTGAAAAATGACAGCTGTATTGTTTATAAGGAGGTGTTAAAAATGGTAATGTTGAAAATGTGGACTGAAAATATTAAAAATTGGCGAAGTTACGAGCGTGCTTAGAAAATGCACATCGCACACCAGTTACAAGGTCATTTTTTTAAATTCTTTCACCAAAGTTTCAGAATGAGCTTTCTGGGACCTCACCTCATGAACAGTGGTACTGTTGTTTTGGTAATCAGTCCCAAAAGGTCATTCCGTGCAGTGACCGCAAAATCACCTTTGAGCCAAGGTTCTTTTACAAAGGTTCCACGTCAAGAGAATACAAACATTTTATGCTAAGCTACATTCGTCTATACATAGGCAAACAATTTTTTAAAACAGAGATTAAACAACAACACTCATTGGTTCAGAAGTTGCATCATAGAAGTAAAGTAATGAAACACTTAGGTTTGGATAAGTTCAGAGATCTATAAGTAGCAGGGAGGGGGGGGGCAGCAGCTGAAGAGAAGCTAGAGCAGATTCACAGCATTGTCAAAGAGCAGAGGAGAGGGGAGGTGGGCCACGGGGGAAGAAGGAAGTTAGGAGAGGCAGTCACAGCAACTGGAGGTAGTCAGATAAAGATGTAGTCTTGATTTGAAAATGTCCAGTGAAGAGGAGGAAGTGATATGAGTGCTGAGGGCATTCATCCAGATGGGGGCACGGTGTGCAAAGGATCTTTGACCCAGTGATGTGCGGCATCGAGGAACTTGGAGGAGTTGTTGTTCATATCATACAAGTCAGGAGATAAGGGGCAATTCAAAACAGAATAAAAAATATAGGTCAAAATGTTCACTGCTATCTTGCTCTGCTACTTTAAGTAGTTATGTTCACAGTGCCGATGTAAAATGTGTGTGTGGTTATAGTGCTAATTAGCTGGATGATGCAAAGTAAATTTACTGCTGCTCTAAATTGTTATTTGCATAATTTACCTTCACTGTCATTATTTTTGATACAGTGTTTCAAAAATGGCAAATGCTAGGAATGATTGAGGAGACGGTAAGGCTTGTGTAACCCCCCTGCAAATGGGGGTTCCCAAAAGACTTCCAGGAGCTTGCTTGAATGCTCCAAGCCTGAATGGTGTTTGGCATTTAAGCCATTTATCAGTGAGTGTTTTTAGAGCCTCTGGTACTGTCTCTTTAAGAGCTGTCTGCTTGCAGACATAATTAGTTTGTATGGGGGGACTGTGTGCTTCTCTGAGTACCACTCGAGCTGCTGCCAATTCACTTCATTTTGCAGTCACTAGGAGTGCAAAGGAACCTATCTGAAAGATGTAACTGTTTGCCAGAAATTATTTAGAGTAATAATGAAATTACAGTTTGTCTAACCTGCTTTCTTTGCAGTCAGAACTGTGTCTGCTAGTTCCCCATTCTAGTTTTGAACTGCTGAACTGGACCAATCAGTGTGGGTAAGCTAGCTCTAAAATGGTGCCTTAGACGAATCAGAACTTGGACTCATAATCTGAGCCAGCCACAAGAGGATTGTATGGGCAGTGACTCTGGGAGATGTAGTTTAGACTTCAGTGCCTTTTTGGACCAACAGCAGCAGTCTATTGTGAGTGACAGCCAATCCAGTCAAGAACTGGGAGGAACTCAAAGGAGTACCAGTTTTGTCGGTTGGAGTTTCAGTTGAGCTTTGGCAGTGAAGAAGGAAGGAGCCTAGGCTTTTCAGTGTGCAGTTTAGTCAAAAAGCGTGTTAAGGCCCAGAGTTCCGGTCTGCAGCTTGTGTAACAGCTTGTTAGGACTGAATCCATCCTGTGAAAAGAATCAAAGGATCTCTGAAGAGTAGAAACCAGGCTCACCCTGTAGAAGACTGGAGGAATTGCTGAAAATTGCACTCGGTCTGTCAGGAACTGAATCTGCTGTGTGTTCTCCGGGTATTGTGCAGTAATTGCGATTGGGATACAGATGCAGCCTGCCTGGTATAGTGCTTTCTTTTATATGGATGTGTGAAGAGGTTTGTGTACCTCAAGTGAGCCCTGCTGACATTGAAGGACCCTATCTTATTTGGAGGTCGTGAGTACTAATTCAAGGTCGCTCCTGTTGGATTGCCACATTAAATCAAATGGAATTACTGTACTGCTGACTGTTTAATTCTCCTTTTCTCTGTGTGAAAGGGCCCTACCAGCTGCCCACGGTTTGGACTAGCCACTAGGGTTTGGGTACCCAGGGACAGTAACTGATAGGATAGGCCTGTGCACAGAGCCATAATGAGATTATTAGAGTGATAAGCTAATTAACCTGATTTCCCTGTCCTTGTTATATCCCCTAAATAAATCAGAGCTGCTTGTTTCAGCAAAGTTATACTGCCTGAGGTATTTGTCTATGTTAAAGTACTGTACTGTGATTGTTGCACTGTATCTCATTTCTAGGAGGTCCCAGTGCCAGAACCAGACCTGGGGGTAAGTGTATACTGTGAAGGTAATTCTGATATATTGTGTGGGCCACTAGTGGGAAGAAAGGGGGGTTGCAGTGTCCCAGAGGGCTGCGACCAAGTTAGTTTAACTATTGCAAACCCTGACCTCTGGGTGGAGGCACCCGCCATTGGATCCAGGCCCCTCAACCTGTTAGTGGCAAATCAGGCAGGGGTAGTAGCCCCTGGGATAGCGCCATCTAGGGGTTACACTTGGGACAATTTATTTATTTTCTCCTCTAAGCCCCCTAGTGCTACACTCTTTTAAGCCCCATAACTGCCCCTGCTGTCTGCCAGATTCACCTCTTGCTGCAAGCTATTCTTCTTCAGGCTCCCAAGGCATTCCACCCCTCCTTCTGTTCTAGGCTATCCCTGCCATGGGGCCTCTCCTACTAAAACTGGGGAGGGAGGGCAGATTTCTGACACCTGGGAAGATGACCAGGAGGTGGGGGGAGTGCACCAAGGTGTCAGATGGTGCGGGAGGAGCACAGTGGACCATAATCTGGTTTGCTCAGGGATGTTGTTATTTCCATTTTTTTACCACCCACCTCGCAGATGGGCATGCGCATTGTGGAGTGCTGGGGGGGGGGGAGGCAGCAGCAGCAGCAGCATATGGTCGCCTACTCTCCCAAGCACATCTCCACCGGGCCACCTCCAACAGCAACTTTAGGAGCGGTGTGCACTAAATGTGCCCCAGGCAGGAGAGCATTCACAAAGATGCCGTGTCTCCCTCCCTGCGGGTCTCCACTCCAGTCATCCCAAGCTTAGTGTATGAACCGTGGTCCCTCACTATTCAGCAACAAGGAGGTCACATTTTGTTTTTAAACAGGTTTTAAGTGAGTATGCTTTTGCAACAACCAGTAGATGACATTAAGGCCTAGCCCACAATTAGGTGAATACTGCCTGCAGATGCAAACCACACACTGCTGTCAGAAGTAGACCTTTGGGACCTGTTATTTTTCCATTGTGTATCCCGAGCCAAATCCTTTAACACCTACAAGGTATGTCTGGCAGTACAGCCTAGAGGTTAGAGTAATGAGCTGTGAATGAGCTTGATATATCCAGCAGACTTGGGTTTGATTCCCGCAGCCTCCACTTGCATACTGTGTGACTCTGAGCAAGTCACTTAACCTCCACAGTGCTCCTGGGTCGCCCCTGAAAATGAGCACCTGTGCCTAGTGGGCCTTACCTGGTTACCAAAGAATAAAATAAATAAATGTCCAATATACTCACAAGCCTGTAAATCCAGCTAGCTAGTGACAAAGTCTGGTGCACTTCGCTTCCAGAAATTGTGCTGACGGATTAATTCACAACCAGAGTCCTGTTGTAGTAACCCTAGCTGCATGTCTCTTTTTTTGTCTAGTTTCCACTTTCCTTATTTCCCTGGTACTTCCAAAGTAAAACTGTCCTGCAACTTTTGTCATTCACACGAGTCCCTGAAAAGTAATAAAATATGAATTAAGGCATATGGATTATTTTCTAGCCATGTTTCCTATCTATGTGCCCTTTGGGTGAGCTTGACTTTAAACATGTATGGGCACAGTTTGAAATAATAATTTTCTAGAGGCGATGATGCATCTTTAATAACATATTTACCTTGGGCATTAAAGCAAAGTCATTTTACTGCAAAAGAGATAGGCATGCACCTTTCAATTAATAAATGCTGCACTTAATATTTATTAAGTGCAAGATGATGACTTTGAGGTAAGAAATTATACAGCACAGTGGAAGTGTGCTGTGGGAGACCACATTATGCAGTGATAGCCAGCCAGGAGCCCCTTTCTTGGTCACTATTGGGGTGGCACAAAACAGCTGGGAACTGGTTGCACCATTGAATTACTGTCTGATAGTGCTTTACCTAAAGGTGGGTGCATGCTGCCGGGTGGGGTGTCCCCACCACACCGTACCCCGCAATAGAGTAGTAGTGCAAATGTCTAATCCAGCTGTTAGAAGATGCAAATAGGGTTTGTGTCTGCTAACTGTTGAGATTACCCCTGTGAGCAGGTGGCGGCATTGCACTGCAGTGTGGATGTATGACACAGAGCCATGCTTTGACCCATTTGGGAGGCTGCAACCACTGCAGCCACTGACTGGTAAGAATGCCCCTGTGGGCAGGTCACAGCATTGCAGTGGATACATGGCATATTGTCATGCTGTGACCCCATCGGGAGGTTGCAACCACAGCAGCTGCTGAGAGGTGAGATTCCCCCAAGACCAGATCACAGCATTACATTGCAGTAGGTCAGGTACAGTACCATGTTGGGAGCCAGTCAGTCGAGAGGTTGCCACCAGGGGCAATCTGTGCACCATCCTTGATGTCTAGTGGAACTCCCTCCTTAGCTCTGTTGTTCTGCCATGTCTGCTACTCCTTTACTTTCTGCAGAGTGGAGAACGTTCATCAGTTGCAGGGAGCCTGTGCACCGACTGTGGTGGCCAGCAACCTCAGTTTACATATGGATCCAAGCATAGTGTTGGAACATTTGTGGATGGACACAGCTGTTTGCACACTACTTCAATTGTGAGTTTTTATATCTGGAATTTCTTTTTTTTTTTTTTTTAATTGTTTAACCAGGTGAAACACACTAAGCTGAAAGCTTGTTTACAGGTGCAACCTGGGATCACAGGGAAGTTAAGTGACTTGCTCAGGGTCACACAGTATGCAATTGGGGACTGTGGGATTCAAACCCAGGTCTCCAGATTTGCAGCTCAGAGCCTTAAACCACTGCGCTATACTGCCTCTTGAAAGAATTTTGCACTTCAATAAAGAATGCTTCATTGCACAATGAAAAACAGTAGTCTAAATTTCTAGTGAGTGAAGGGAACTATGCGTTTTAGCACTTCTAAGCTTTAAGCAGGTGCCAGTCTCCTTTTATTACAGACCTTGTTTACATATTGTCCACGGCACTGCAGTTTCCGTGGTGCGGTCATACCCTAACTCCCTGCTTAACTGCATTTTTGGATTACAGAAGTCATCCCAAACATTCAGTTAAGGTGCATAAATATTTTTATTTTGTCAGACTGCACATAAGCAAAGATAAATATCATATGTAAATCACCAGGATATATTTAATAAACTTATTGAAATTTGTTTATTGGGTAGGCCCGCTGAGACAAAATGTCCCTTTTTTCAGGGGCGACTCAGAATTAATTACAAACAGTAACAGAAAAAAATGCATACAGGATCAAAATGTACAGAAAACAAATAAGAAATCACAGTATTGCACTAATGTATACCGCATTATTGCATGAATCATAATACAGGAACAAGTCCAGGGTTAATTACATTGCACAACATGAGAACAGGTACAAGGATCAAGGTTGCAGCATATGTGTCTGCATGGCTGGCCACTCTAGCGCACAGCAACCCAAATCACTTTTTTACCAGGTAGAGTTACACCGACAGGTATTATGAGGCATCGACAGAGTCAATAATTACAATTATAATGACAGTGTCAACAATTACAGTTACATCTCCCCACAAGCAAGTGAGCCTTGAGGGTAGTTTTGAAAGTGGCTGCAGAAGAACAATTTAACACTTGCAGTGATAGGCTATTCCAGAGGAATGATGCAGAAATAGCAAAAGATGTGTCACCTGCACATGTCCTGGCCCTTGGGACCTCTAGAGGTGGTCAGGTTGAGGACCTTAGTGCCCTCTTCTGGGTTTTGACCTGGAGGATCCATGGAGACTGGGAGGGGCAGCAATTTTGGATAGCTTAAAAGCTAGGCAGAGGACAGGATAGGCTAATCCTGCCTCAAGGGAGGGCCAGTTTAGAGCTGAGAGTACATTGCAGTGATGGTCGCTGGGCTGTGCACCTGCCACTTTGTGATACAACACCTTTTTTTTTTTTTTGAAATCGCACTTTATCCTCCTCACAGCCTGCCTCCTCCGACCCTTCAGCGATGACCCACGGACATCCCACTACCCGGAACCCTGCGCACACCGACCACAAGTCCCCATGGGCCGCGGTTTACCCCGGGTGGGGCGAGGTGAGGATCTAACCCCGTAACTTACATTTCGTCGGCCTCGTGGACTGCTGGGCAGGTACGGGCACGTCCTGGGTCCTCACATCTTCCCGGACGAGGCAGGCTCTTTTCTCGTTTTCTCCCTCCCTGAGCAGTCAACGACCTCCCCTGACATCATGATGCGTGCATCGACGTCCGTACTGCTCAACGGCCAACCAGCCAATCCCTAGAGGGGCTTGCACTTCCTCGAGCCTCCACTCAGGGTCATGCAAGTGCCGGGCTGGCCGAATCCTCCCGGGCAGGCGAGCTGTCGTCGGGACGCTCAAGCCTGTCTCCCCGGCCGACCACCGACTACCGAGTCCGCTCCGAACCCGGGTCGCGGGCGTGAGGTGTGGCGTCCAGCGCCTCAACCCTCGGCGCCACCGGGCCGGCGCTATATACAACACCTTTAATCTCCATGGCTCAGTCAGCACCATAGAGACTGGTAATGTATATGCATTTGACAAAGGGGGGCACCTTCATGAAGCTCTGGATAGGGTGAAGCACCAGAGCATTTGGGCTATAGAACTCTACAACGTTTTATTTTTGTTTTTTTAATTCTGACTTCTGTATCACTCCTGAGTTGCCTGTTTTGCTCTATACATTTTTTTCCTCTTTGCCAACAGAATTTGTGGGGAGTGGCAGTTCCACTCCCAGAACGCTTTTCGGAATTTCTTTTTTGAATTCTGTGGAATATCGAAAAACATTTCTGTGGAAGCCATGAAACACCCGTCCGTGGATTATGCAAACCGAAGAATAATTTTCTGTAGATTGTGGAAAAGAAATCTGTGCTTTATGTAAACAGCTCTGTGAAGACATCCTGCTTTCAAAATGCCAGGATTCGTTACTAATGGAATTCTGTAAAATGAGGTGCAGTTTTCCAAACTTCCAAGGAATTCCAGTCAGGCGTGAAACTTGATGGGGTCACATTGTCACCTCAACCACCTAACAAGGGACAGGAAACAGGGACTCCAGTGGATGCCCAAAACTATAAAGTGGCCCAAAACAAGTGCACCTGAGCAATCCAGCAGGCCAGGGCCATGTATCACAAGAAACGGCAGTCACAATGCTGGTGGAATGAGAAGAAATTCTGGGCCTCATTTAAGAAACTCATTGGAACCAGTGATAGGCCCCCTCCATCCATGCTTCACCACAACGACAAGGTCATCATTGATGAAGCCACAATGGCCAATGTCTTTAATAAGGCCTTTACGGACTACAGCACAGTCCTACCCCCCAGATCGGCTTCCTATCATGGTGGTACACAGACCACTGACCACTCGACCACCCCTTCCTGCACTAAGACCTGTCCAACCTTTTACTTTTGCCAGGTAACCATCAAAGAAACAAAACAATACCTCACTAGAGTTTTGAGAAAAACAAGGTTAGGAAGCAATGGGATAGATATGAAATTGATATCTAGTACCCTACCTGAGGTCATCGTTCCCATCACTAAGCTGTTCAGCTTGTTCCTACATTTCCCCTCTATCTAGAAAACCTCTCTGGTCACTCCCCGTGCATAAAGGAGGTGATTGGTCTTTAGTATCCAATTACAGACCCATTTCTAGCTTATCGCAGCTCTCTAAAGCACTGGAAAGAATCATTGCTGATCAAATTACGGACCATCTGCATTAATATAACCTTCTCTCTGTCATCGAGGCACAGGTCAGGAAGCATAGGAAAACCAGGAGCAGTTTCAAAATCTGCAACAAATGATTTATTATTAGTAACAATAAATACAAAAAATCTTTCAGTATAACTATTTACAAAGGCAGTACAAACAGAGATGGTCCATCTGGGTTTCTTCTCAATTTTCAATCTCAGTCTCTCCCAGTCTCTGTGTCTCTCTTTTGCAAAACATTGCAGCTCTTTTTTATAAGTCTGTGCATGAGCTCATTAAGAAAATAGCATGCTTCTCACACAGTGTTCTTGTAAGTTTCCAGTGTCCTTGTCAGTTTCAGCAGATGCAGCAAAAAGAACACTGTGACCTAGAAGTGATCTCTTGTATACATCTTCTGCATAAGGCTTAAAATTGCATCTCAGGTTAACCCCTTGAGTTCCAAATAGCTTTGCAATCATTTCAACAGTATAACTAATAACAGTTTTAAACAAAGGGATCCCATTATCAATTACAGTTCCACAAAATGATTCACATTTATATTTAGACCTGTAGATATGCAAGGGAGGTGAGCGAGAACAGCAAGTGAGGGTAGAGAGATAGCGAGAGGCAGAGAATTGCAAGAACATTGGGGTGATCAAGTCCTAGGTCTCATAGGAAAATGTGGCTGTGCAACCAGACAGAGAAGAGACAGAAAAGGAGAGGATAGAACAGACCCTTGCATTTAAACTCTTTCTCCATAACAACTGGGACAGGGCCGTATTCAACCCTGTCACACTCTCCCCTCAACAACACAGATTCTGCAAGCTGCACAGCACCAGTGCCACACTAGTTGACTTCACTGGCTATGTACTGTACATGAGGCACTTGATCAGGGCCACTTGGTTGGGGCAGTCTTTATGGACCTGACCAAGGCCTTTAGCCTTGTGGATCACCAGCTAATGCTCCACAGGTTAAGTTGCCATGGGCTGCCCCTCGCCATGGTTGGTTGGTTTTCAAGCTACCTGACCGGGTGGTCTCAGAAAGTAAAAATCAGGAGTGCAATCACCGACTCTTGTGATGTCACAGTAGGGGTCCCCCAAGGTTCTATATTGGGCCCACTTCTCTTCAGCCTCTTTGTGAACAACCTCCCTGACACCTGCCCCACTTCTAAGATCCTACTATACACGGATGACATGGTCATTTTCTCCCGAAACACCAACCAAGAAGCTCTCACTAGGGAGTTACAGCACAACTTCGACCTCCTACAGGACTGGTTCAGAGATAGCATGCTAGTGCTTAACAGCAGAAAAAACAAGGTAGTGCTCTTTGCCAGGCATCAAAAGAAGAGATCTACTGCACCACTCTCAATTACCTGTAGCCCTAACGCCACCTAGGAACAGGTGCCTTCATTTCGTTACCTTGGAATCACAATAGACAAGTCCCGCTCATTCGATGAACACATCTGCAGTATCACCACTGCAGTCAACAGGAAACTAGGGGCCATTTATAGGCTCCAATTCTGCCTCACACCAGAGGCCAGACTCCTGGTGGTTACTGGAACAGTACTACCCATCCTGGATTACGGAAACATGATTTATGGTGTGGCCTTTGATACGAGCCTACTCAGAGTCCATGCAACCTTTATAAAGCCTGCAGATTTGTCTTAGGTGCAGATTGCCTAACACATACATGTGACCGATACAGTAAGGCTAAATGGCTTTGTCTCTCTGATCGCATCAAGTTTCACTCATGCCTTCCAGGGAAGAAGGCCCTCCTTGGACTTGCCCCCCTCCATACAAGCTTTATTCTGCCCTGCACCTTCCAAACATGCTACATGAAGCATCACTAAACATGCCCCAGCAGTCCCTTTCAGAAGAATCGCCCTGAGGAAATGAGCTTCTGTGGTCAGGGCTTCTGCCTGGTTAAATGAGCTCCCCCACAAGCCTCCCTCACATTGGTCCCTTTAAGTCCACGCTTTAGAATACTATCACCAGATGCTGCTACTGTCGCACCAGACCCTGCTGTTGCTAGCCTCCGGCACTCCTGTGCAGTGTCCCTGATCACCCTCTAATGCTCTACTGAATTACAAGATTTCCCCACCTGCCCCATCTGCCTGTTTACCTGCCAGCACACCTTCTGCTCCCATTCTCCTCCCCCGAGGCGCACTCTACTGCCTCCACTATACCATCCTGCCACACTGTTCTTCTGCTAGTCCTGTCTCCTTCTGGACTCTTCATATTTTTTTTTTTTTATTTACCGGGTAGGTGCGTTAGCCATAGCAATGACTATTTTCAGGCAAGATCTGAGAGGGTACAGAACAAGAGTACAGAATAGACATTGGATACAGTTAGCCTTAGCAGACAAATGAAATACAAAGCAGGTAGGAAAAAAATAGACAACGGGTCAGGTAGATACATAACAGTGTCAAAATATATACAGTTAACAGTTCAGTAACCTAGGCTAGAGCACATTGTTATAATTGTGGAGAAAAACAAATGACTGAGCAATAACATTATAGCACGCTTGTGGGATAGATAATAGGAGAGTTTAGGGAGGGCTAGGAGTAAAGAAGAATAGAAGTAAGAGGGTAGAATAGAGTTGAGAAAGAGAACAAGGTGAGAGGTATGAAGCATTAGGATTAGAAAGGTGGAACAAACAGAAAGGGGAAAAGTGTTGTGCATTTGGAAGACAAGTCAGAAATGGCTAGAGGAGAAGAGGTTAGGAAAATGAGTGGGCTAGGGTGGTTTGAAACAGGAGCATTTGCAGGAAGAGACGAGATGGTTACATAACTCTTTCTTAAAAGAGGTGTGGTATAGGGATTGGTGTATGGTTAGTGGGGGGAGTTCCAGTATTAGGGGCGTGAAAGCACTTGTACCTTTGGAGGTATTATGTTTGGGGATGTAGACAGGGGCTTTGCCTGCAGACTGTAAACCATAGTCGGGCATCAGATTTTGGAAGTGACCTGCCAGAAGCTCAGGTATTTGTAACCTGACAGTATTTTCAATGACAGAGCCATAAGCATAAAACCTTAACTTATGAGGGGAAGCCATCCCAGGTCCAGATAAAGGAGGCAGTGGTGTATCAGTTGATGAGAGGAGTATGCATAGCGACAAATGTTATTATAGGTGACATCCCATTTCCGAAGACTTGATTTACACGAAGAGGTATAAGTGGCAACTCCATAGGTAAGAGAGGGTAGGAGTATGCCATGTCCAATGGCAAGCCTAGCTGAGGGGGTAAGCACATAGTTGGTACAGTAGGCTATACCAAGTTTAGTGTTGACAGCCTTGCAAGTCTGTTGGATATGGAGATCGAAGCATAGAAATGGATCAAGTGTGACACCCAGATGTTTAAATGAGTGCACCACCACAAGAGATGAACCATTGGAGGAGGAGACATTAAACTTAGGTTGAGAGTGTTTGAGTTTGGTAGTTGATCCAAATAGCATGGCTTGGGTCTTAGTCTCATTTAGGACAAGGTTGTGACTGGTCAGCCATTGCTGAATTAGCTGAAAGTCATGGGAGAGTTGTTGATTGATGTCATCAGTGCTTTTAGCACTAGAGTACAGAACAATGTCATCCGCGTATAGCAAGGAGGTTGTTCTAAGGAGGTGGGAGGTGATATTGTTTATGAAGACTCAGAAAAGCTGAGGTCCAAGGATGGAACCTTGCTGCACCTCAATGTTTGTGGTAGTCTTGTCCGAGAGGATTGAGTTATATTTTACAATTTGGGTCCGGTCAGATAGGTGACTACCAAACCACCTGAGGACGTTTGTCGAGAAGTCTAGATATCTGAGGGTGTCTAAGAGGATAGAGTGATCCACTAGGTCAAATGCCTTTGTCATGTCAATGAAAATGGCCCCAGTGAGAAGACCAGAGTCCATGGCCACTAAGGCGTTCAACGTAAATTTGAGTAAGGCAGTAGTAGTACTGAGGCCCTTATGAAAACCATGCTGGGCAGAAGTAAGAAGGTCATGTTTCTGGAGAAACTCTACTGTTTGGGTAGTTACTAGTTTCTTAAGAATTTTACTGAGAACTGATAGGATTGCTATAGGCCTATAGTTTGAGGGTTCTTTATGGTCGCTCTTTTTGAACACTGGGGTATTTCTGTCAATCTTCTATATTTAAGGAACATAACTCTGGCACAGGGAGAGGGTGAAAATCTTGGCCAAGGGAGCAGCGATGTAAGGGGCAGCCAGTTTTAGGAGCTTGAGTCCAAGATTGTCAGATCCTGCTGCAGTGTGCTCAGAGATATTCTTAAGCAATCTAAGCACCTCTCGCCTAGAGACAGACTTGAAGAAGAATTGAGGTCCAGTGGCAACGGACGGGGTGATTAGATTAGATTGGACAGGGAAGGAGGAGGTGTAATTAATTAAGTTAGAGAATTTCTCATTGAAAAAGTTGGCAGTGAAACCCGGTATAGGGTGCCTGATTGAGATAGGAGTCAGGCTGAAACAATAACAGGGGACCGAGCAGACAACTAGTGACAGAAAATAAGTGGGTAATCGAGGAGTAGAACAAATGTGATGGCAGGCAAGCTTATCCATTGATGGATTGTAGGCAAACTGTCAGGGGAGCAGTAAGTAATTTGCAGAGCTGGGTAGAACATATAGGGCAAGTAATCAAGCAATTTCAGAAGTTAATAAGTTCCGAAATTAGCGGGGGTTGGCAGTGAGCATGCACAGAAAGAGCCAATGGGAAAGGAGATCACAGAGGAGGGAGGTGCTAGAGTGTATTTAATGGGGGCCTGGGTGGGAGAAAATTCTAAATTCTGAGTCTAAGGTAGCAAGTCCAGAAGGAAAAGCGCTTGAAAAGTGCTTAGAAACTCCATTGTCTGGAGTAGAAGAAAGGCACACCAATCAGAAAGGATTTAGGTGGCAGATGGACCAATCATGGTCAGCTTGCAGAGGCGCTGCACCAGTCGGCAGCTGCCAAGGATATATGGCTCAAAATTCAAATGGCGGCAGTACCTGCTTGAGAGATCCGAGGTTGGGGATCGCGAGGGCTGCCGGAGATAGCGGTTCCAGGCGGGCAGCAGCCAGAGAGACGACCGTCGAGCTACGCCTCGCAGAGTGGGGCACCGCTTGGGTGGTAGTGCTTGGGGGGCAAAGGAGGAGAGCAGATTAATATAAGGTTAGGCAGTTGTTCTAGAGGGCGGGAGGCTGGCGGCAGACAGTCAGCAGGGGGTGCGGGTGATTAAGAGAGACAAAAGGCCAAGGCTAAATAGACAGGGGAAGGGTTGCAGGATACAAAAGATTGAGAGTGTGCAGTAACCAGGGAGGGGGAGGAGAGCTGAGAGAGGGTGTGGATTACAGGCTGAGATTCAGATAGCTAGGGAAGCAGAGATTAGGTAGACAAAATGGCTGAGAGTGGGAATGGCAGAAGAGCTGGCAGGGAGCGGAGGTATAGAGGAGTCAAAAGCAGGAGGGAGTGGACAGAGAATTAATAGGAAAATAAACAGTAATTTAGCAGCTAACACTGGGATTCAAGCACATAGAAACATAGAATTTGACGGCAGATAAGGACCGCTTGGCCCACCCAGTCTGCCCATTTCCCTACCTGATGGATAAGCTGCAGGTCCTAGTTAACCAGCAGCCTACTTCTTCCTACCCCCACCCCCTAGAATTGCCTTATGACTGTCCCATGCATGCTTGAATTCCACCACTGTTTTTGACTCCACAACCTCCTCTGGAAGGCCGTTCCATACATCCACAACCCTCTCTGTGAAAAAATACTTCCTTAAATTACCTCTGAGCCGCCCCCCTTCTGTCTTCAAATTGTGCCCCCTTGTTCTTGCACACCTCTTTTTTTGAAAGATGCTACCCTCTTGGACTTTGTTGATTCCCTTGAGGTACTTGAAAGTTTCTATCATGTCCCCCCTCTCCCTCCTTTCCTCGAGGCTATACATATTAAGCTCCTTAAGTCTCTCTTCATATGGCTTCCGGTGCAGACCCTGCACCATTTTAGCTGCCCTCCTCTGGACAGCTTCCATCCTGTCTATGTCTTTGCGGAGATTGGGTCTCAGTACTTGTGGCACAAACTAGAAGCACAGTCAGCACTTAGCATTTATAACAGGCAGGCTACGCTAGCAGGTTTAGGACTATTACAAACAGTACAGTATTAAAACTGAGGATTAGGCTACAGCTAAAAGGAAACAATCAAACATAACGTCATAGCAAAACTACAACAATTCTAAATTCTGAGTCTAAGTTAGCAAGTCCAGAAGGAAATGCGCTTGAAAAGCACTTAGAAACTCCAGTGTCTGGAGTAGTAAAAAGGCGCACCAATCAGAAAGGGTTTAGGCGGCAGACGGACCAGTCACAGTCAGCTTGCAGGGGCGCTGCACCAATCGACAGCTGCTGAGGACAGATGGCTCAAAATTCAACTGTTCAGGATATTGACACAGATGTTTTGCTACCGTCTCAATCACTCATGTTATACTTTTGCTGACTGGGGCACTTTATTACCAGTGCTGGTATGGGAATTGTATCCCCTTGTTTTCTGCACTCATGCAATGACTATGTAATACTTGCCTATGACTATCTTAAGAAAATACAAAATCACACATGCCCACACAATAAAGGTTGTAATTCCAATTACTTAATAAATAAATAAAACAAAATATAACAAATTGGTATGCCACTGTAAAACCAGTGTAACCCCTAGGTGGAACTATCCCATGGGCTACTACCACTGTCTGCTTAGCTAGTAGTAAGTTAAGGGGCCTAGGTAATGAAACGGGTGCCTCCACTCGGAGGTCAGGGTTGTTAGTGGTCAAGCTAACCTGGGCACAGCCCTCTGAAGCACTAATCCCCCCTCTTTCCCTTCTAGTGGCCTGAACAATGAATAGTAATTACTTTCACAATGACCCTTATTCACCAGGCAATTACCCACACTGTTTGCACTTACCACTAGGATTGATTCCTCTAGCTTGACCCTGGGGACCCCCTGTAAAACAAGGTTAAGCATAGCAAATAGCAACAGTACAATACTTGTGGCACAAACTAGAACCACAGTCAGGTTAAATGCAAACAAAGTTAAATCTGATTTATTCAGAGGACTTGATCAAGGGATGGGCGTAATCAGGTTGATTGATTTGTTTAAATGCTATATTAATCAGACAGTTATGCATGCAGTTCAGAGTCCCTACACAGTCACACACTCTGGGTACCCAAGTAAGAAAACGGTGGGCTAGCCAGGAACATTGCAGCTGGTTGGGGCTCTGTGATGGAAGAAAGCAACATGCACAACACACACTATTTGTAATTCGGAGCTGGAGGGCTCAGTTCGTGAAAGAAAAAGCAACAAGACAATCAGATGACAACACTTTTAGATTTAGCTTTTGTTGCAGGGAGCTACCCTGATGTTTACTCATGATACCCAATACTGGACACAGGCAGGACGAAATCGAGACTGCAGGCTGTTGAGCTGGAGTGCCTGGAGAAGCAGGGCCCACACGAATCACCGAGGAGTCGTTCCTGTTCAAGGCGTTGAGCAGGGGGCTGATCCCCAGGCCGGTCTCTCGTCGATGACTTTCTATGCGTAGCAGGTATTCTGGCTGAGCCAATGTAACAGGGCCCAGGCAAATGGAAATGGATACGGATTCAGTCTGTGGAGCTGGATACAGCCTCCAGCAAGCAAAACACTGTTCAGACTCAGTGGGGAACCAAATCATGACCCACTACAAGCACACAGCACATTCACATGTAAGGAAGTTCCACTGTACTAGGCAAATGGCTCTCCGGTTGCAATTAGAGTCTCTGCACAGTCCGGGAGTTCAGAGGTAGCTGGGAGTCCTGACAGGACGGATTCAGTCCATGGAGCTGGATACAGCCTCCAGCAAGCAAAACACAGTTCAGACTCACAGTGGGGAACCAAATCATGACCCACTACAAGCACACAGCACATTTACATGTAAGGAAATTCCACCGTACCAACAAATGGCTCTCCGGTCGCAATTACAGAGTCTCTGCACAATCCGGGAGTTCAGAGGTGGCTGGAAGTCCTGACAGGCTGATTGATTGCATTCAGCAAATCTTTGGTCTTCTTCATGTTAAAGCCTGGTCACAATTCAGTCACTTAATTCGCTCTCCAAATTCGGATTCAGTCCGAAAAAAGCGCAAGTTCCCTCTCAGGGACAGCAGGCAGGCATGCAGGTCAAACTCAGGCCTTTCCGCATTTCTCCTGCGCGAATCCACCATGGATTGCTGCTCAAACTATCTCGAGCTGTTACTTCTTCACTTCCCAACTCAGATCTAACTGAAACTGCAAGCAGTGTGGGACTTTTCCCCAAGATCTAAAGGGTTTAGTTGGCTGATCTGTCTTGTCAGTCACAACAAGGGCTCCCCCTCCAGGTTATTTTAGGCGCCAAAAGCCAAAAACTACAATTCCTACAAGTTTTGGCCCCACCAAGCCCCTGTAGGCAGGCTCTATTTTAGAGTCCCAAATGTACTGATTGGCCCATTTCAGCAGTCCAGGACCAAGATGATGGAAACAAACAGAAATGTCCATGCTGCAAAGAAGGCAGATTAGAACAAACTGCAATATTATTACTACTCTAACAAATGATCAGCAAACAAGTACATCTTCTAACAGAGCTCCCTCTCAGATTAATTTTGACTGCAATCCAGGCAGCTCTTAAAGAGACAGTACATAGAGGCTATACAGGCACTCTCTGGCAATACATTTAAACTGCTAAAACGCAGGACACCAGCCTGGCAGCGAGCATTTAAGCAAGCTCAAGGAAGACTTTTCGGGAACCTCCATTTATAGGGGGGTTACGCCAAGATACATTTTTTATTATTTCATTAATTTATGCCACCGATAGTACTATGTTCTTCTCATAAAGTCATCCCTAAGTTTAAAAAGACAGTGGTTACAGAAGACTACACTTGGATTAGCAGAACACACGAAACAGCAAGATGCCACTACGTACTTTATGAAAACTGCAACGTGTTTTAATGGGAAGTCCAAACTGCCATATACAAGGATAAGAGGGGAGGACTGAACATACTGTATGCATTCATGCATTACAGCATAATCCCACTTGCCTCCGTATGTAGTGCAGAAAGGTGTGGTACTGGCGTGCATAACTCTCAGCTGCTACGAAGTTTGCATAGTGCTATGATTTTTACACTCAGATTTACCCTTGCTCCACAAAGATTTACTGATTTACAAACTAATGTTAAAGCTATTTCTGGACACACACAAACTAACTAACATAATAGAAACATTGCTTAACACTAAATACAGTATATGCGGCCCACTATTTGTAGAAATGTTATTCTTTAAAATAAGAAAGTGCTACCCATTCTGGTTATTTGCTCTGAATTTTGAAGGCCAGTGAGCGGTTGACAGGTATGCTGGTGTGTATGAGAAAGGCAGTCTGTGCTAAGCACTGTCCTCTAGTTGTGAAAGCTGTGAATAACAGTCAGAGCTGTGCCGAGCAGTTGTAACCAACAGTGCCTTCTAGTGGTGGTCCAGGAGCTAGATCACAAGAGATGTAAACAGTGCACTCTAATCTCCCAGCTAATGGGTTAGAGTTGCTGTCTTCCAGGGGTGTGCGGGTTGATGTTTCCAGTTCTGCTGGGCGGCGCCGGGTCACATCGGGCAAATCAGAACCAGAACCAAAAATGTATTAAACAGGGAAAGAACTGATATATGCGCCATGTGAAGAGTAGAGTTACATAGCAGCTCTGTGGCTACTTTACTCAAAGGACCAGTCTGAGCTGGTGGCTTAATTTTCTGTCCCTTCTGTGCTACCATGATCCCACCCATCCTATATGAAGTCACCTAGGAGGTTATAAAAAGGGAATTTTAAACACCGAGGTAGGTG
Organism: Neoceratodus forsteri; assembly: GCA_016271365.2. NCBI lineage: Eukaryota > Metazoa > Chordata > Ceratodontiformes > Ceratodontidae > Neoceratodus > Neoceratodus forsteri. The sequence goes on along the minus strand of JADMNL010000026.1, from coordinate 57,823,194 downwards.
TCAGCTCCAGTGGCTCTATGAATGCTCACAAACAAGGTGTTGCGCTCTGCAAATATCCATAAACGATAGGTCTGTGTGCTGCTTATTAGCCTTCAGCTGTTCTATACCTTTTCCTTTAACAATTTATTTCATCTGGAAATGCCAGTTAAGATGCAGCATCTCCTTTACAGTGGCGTTCTGCTCCTGCACAGTTTTACAGGCACACTGACAGAACAATCCTTTTAATGGCTGCACAGTTTCAATTCAGTCTTACCTTACTGTGCTGCTGGTGACCTACTAATAGTGCTGCTGCTCCCTGCCATCCATCATTACAGTGCAGACTCAAGTCAGACAACTTGGCCTCTTCGATAAGGACTCACCACGTTGTGTCTTGCCCGCCTCCCTGTGCTCACACTTTAGACATGCACTACTCACACTACCACTCTCTTGCTGGCTAAAAAAAAGTTCAGGCACAGACGTTCTCTAACAAGACACCCCAGGATAATCCCAGTGCAAGTATGCAACACGACGAGTCCAGCTATAAAACTGCACAGGTGCTGGGCTGGTGGCCGATGCGGATGCTACTAACTGATAAAATGGCAGATGGTGCTAATACAACAGCAGCAGCCTGATCATGTGCTGTAGAGATGGGGGAAGGACGAAGAGGGAAGCCCAAGGTGCACATGCCAGCCCAGCCCAGGACCACTCAGCGTACACCACAGGTCAGAGGGAGTGAAATAAACAAAGCAAGCAGCTCAGCTAGCAACTGGGACCACTACTAGCTACTAAGCCAATCAAAAAAGGACTTTTTGCCTTTTCTTTTTAAATTGTGCCACAAATGAAGGCATACTAGCGCTGACCCAAGTTTGACCTGAAAGATTGGGCAAACCAATACCCTAACTGCCCAAATCTGTGACCGACCCACTGCACACCCTACTGTTTTCCAGGACTTGGGGGAGCAGGATTTGATTCCAACTGAGGTTGGTTTGTCTGCCCACATAAGGGACAGACATAACAGTTATACAGCAACTTATTAAAGGGTACAAAGAAGCCTGCATCCAGAAATGTGTTCCTACCTACAGGACTGAGACAGCACAACCAATGGGGGCTATGCACGATGCAGGCGCAGGTACACGAAAAAAGCACGTAACCCACCCACATAGCTGCGCACCCATTGACAGGTGCACCCATTCTGGCATTCATTAACGTTGGCCACCTGTCTGCGGCTCCTCCCCCTGGCACACAGGACTCCATAGGGAGGCCGGGGGAGGAGTCAAGGTCCCGGGTGGGCATCCAGTGGGATGACCCTCTTGAGTCCTAAAGTGGATCCCTCGCATAGTGAGGCATGGGTCCAGGGTAGTGCATGCCTACTGCAGGCATCCAGACCCACATCCCCAGTGGTGGGCTGTGTTCCCCTCTTCCCCCTGGCACCGCCACTGCCTCCCCCTCATCACCTGACCGATGATCCCAGCCCCCCTTACTGCCCAGTTGGCCTTGGCAGCATGGGGGGCATTTCTATGTCCCGCCATACCCATCAGGAGGGGTCTGTGGGGGCGTGCAATGGGTTACGGCAGAGTCTACCCTGGCATACCCTGCATCCCCCTCCACACCCCTGTGGCTAGCACTATGCGGTTTAGTGAATACCGCGTAGTGCTGGCACGTTCCTGGCATATTGCAGTCCATGTGGCTGGGGGAGCAGCCGTGTTCCTGCCTTGCACCTCATTCATGAATGCTGCATGGGGTCTGCAGGACTCCACTCTGTGGCATTCAAGCGTATCAATGCCAATGCGCCCAGTTTACATGGTGCGTTGGCATTGTGCATAGGGCCCAATATGCATGAAAAAAGTCCCTGTACCAGTGTTGCCCAGTTACTTTATGATCCTTTCCACTTCTAAAATAAAAGGAGAAATATTGTAAGATATACCCAGAAGCCATTTCACAACAGTAAGGCTCCGTAATATGTGGTGCATTCCTGCGGCTTGGTGCATCTCTTTAATTTTATCATGTTCTTAACACAATTTTATAAGCACAACAAAACACTCTGGGATGTTGGCTGTGCTGCCACACCCACACTTCCAGGGACTGAAGATACTCGGCCTTTGGCCTTGTGCCTTCCTACACCCCTGGGTGTGTGGCTGTGGCAGCATAGCCAACACTCCATCTTGTCAGATTCCTTACTTATTCATTCAGTCTTTCCTTCCTGTGTATGGGCGCAGACGTCTGCATTGCACTTTGCTGCCCTTAAAACAGGTAAAGGTTTTCAGCATTGGGGAAGGCAGCGCCTTGCTGTTTGGTGTGTGCTGCTCACTGCTGTCTTGGGAAATGGCTCTCCCTTTTGTGGTTTGGTTCAGGCTCTGTGCATCCAAACAGTTGTACAGATGCTTAATGTGTGAGCATCGTTTCCAATGTTTGCTAGATTTGATTCCGGAATGTCTTTGACTTTAACAACAGATGTCCTGACAAGTGTCCCTATCTGTCACCTTCTGTTCAGAACTGTCAAATCCATCACTGGGGCTCATCATCCTCATTATATTTTTCTAACACAAACACAGGGAGAGGACGTACACTCTTTGATCTAATGAAAGTGAACAAAAACAGCGCTCAGATATCAGGGATGTTAATACGAACTCCAGATTTAAATTCTAGCTTTTTGCAGGGTGGGGCTCTTAATTAAAAAAAATCTTATTGACTAACACCATTTAGAAAGGAAGGATGTGGGTACCACTAGAATATTTTGCAAGAGACTGGGTGAGGAAGGGGTGACACCAGATACTATGGAATATTTGGCACTAGACTGGGTGAGGGAAGGGGTGGCACAAGATACCAGAGAATATTTGGCAAGGGACTGGGTGAAGGAAAGTTGCCACTAGATACCAGAAAGTGTTTTGTATTCTGAATGAGGAAGGGGTGCCACTAGATACCAGGCAATATTTGGCCTGGGACTAAGTGAAGAAGGGGAGTTGCACCAGACATCAGGGAAGGGGTGCCATGAGACAGTGTAGAATATTTGGCAAGGTACTGGGTGAAGGGGAATGCCACTAAGCAACAGGGACATACTTTTCAAAGGACTGGAAGGGGTTAATGTGTGTGCAACTCAGTATAGAAGAAAAGAAGAAAAAGCTTTGTAGGAGCAACCTCCAGATGAACAGATTTCTCTGTAATGTCAACATACTGCACCAAGTCATAGAGGCATGGCACGTGTGCAAATGGAAGCCAAAGCAAATGTTCATTTGTTAATTTGAGGTGATTTCAGCTCCAGGGTTCAAACATTTTATGTGTATTTGCTAACTGTTTCATCCTGTGATTAATGCGGTGTCTCCTCCATTCAGATTTCTTGCTCCTAAACACAAGTTATTTATTTGAATGGCTATTAACTCATGATCCCTTAGACTTGCGCCATCTTGAGCAGAAAACACAGTTTTTGACTTATTTTAAGAATGAATAAAGGCCAGTCTCAAAAACAGAAGAACACAGTCAGGTACTTGTCCATGTGCTTGGTCCTAATTTAATCACTATCACTTTTGCGTATGTAGCTAAATATAATTTGAATTCACCAGTACTCCATTTACAAGTCTGCCCATGTATTCAGCCCTTTTGTTGTCCTTGGCGACATGCATTTATTTAAGAAATCGGATGAACACCTTTGAGCATGCATGCTCATTTACAAAGGTTGGTCATCAGAACAGAGAACGAAACAATGATGTAAAGTCATCCACAGCGGTTTTTCCAATTAATATTGAACAATAAAGTGGCAGCCTTATGGAGCATTGTCAAGCAGAACACAAGTAGGAAGTCAACCGAAAGAATGGTAGAAACCAAGAGGCATTGTGAAGCAACACTTGTGCAGGAAGTCAGAAGTACGGAAAGGGCAGAAACAGGAGGCACTTATAAGTACTTTGTTGACTAGGTAATGCAGTAGAAGTGATCAGTAGTGTAGGTGAAGAGTGGGAGGAAGTGGTTATTGCTTGCTGCAGTCACAAACAGTGCCAGATAAGAGGACCTTCCGTAGTTCCCTTTTGAAATGGGCAATTTTGTCTATAGCCCCGCCAGAAACACTGGCAACTCATTCAGTCATTTTGGGGCTCTGAACACAGTGAGCATTTAGCCAGACTTGTTCTGCAGAAAGGCACAGAGAGGGTACCACAGTTCTTGCTCCTGGTGGAGTATGGGCTTCGAGCAGGGTTTAGGAGGTTTTGCAGTCCTGGGAGGGTGAGGCCTAATAGGGCTTTCATACCCAGCAAACAAGTCTGGTACTTGATTCTGCCATGTTGGGAGAGCCATTTCATTTGGGCATAGACTGTGCAGCTGTGGGTGGTTCTGTCTGCCCCAAGGATGGAGTAACAGGCTTTGTTTAAAACCAGCTTGACCCTGTTTAGTACCATATGCATGCTCTAGACAAGGGAACAGGTTTACAAGAGCGTTTTCATACATACGAAGGATTTAAGTGCACTGTATATTTCAGGGAGGCAAGGATGTTACTGCCATCAGGCACACAGAGATATTCAAACAGCACAGAGCAAGCTGGTGATCATAGAGGCTGAGCAAAGTGAGGTTAGGGGACTTGCTTGGGATCGCATAATGAGTAGATGGTGGATGTGGGATTCAGCTCCGGGTCTCACAATTCACAACTCTGTGCTGTGCCTCCTCAAACTGTTTTTGGTCAAACTGTCTCCCTGATCCTGTTAAAAAATGTTTGTCTAATCTTTGATGGCACATCAGTGTTTGCTCTCTACCTTTACTGTCCTGGACAGTGCCTTCTCCATTCCCCCAAATTCCCCTGACTTGTTTGCCCCAGCTGGTGGTGGGAGGGCAGGAAGGCTGTGGGTGACGGCATGCGGTTCAGATACAGGGAAGAAGTGGGAGGTAGAGAATGGGGAATGTGTGGGGTTTCCCTAAGGGCACCTTTAGCAGTTGGACACTATCCTGCCCCAAATCCAGACCTGACTCTAGCTTTACTTCCTGTTAGCTTCAGAGTATGTGCCCAACCTGCCTCCTCTCTGTATCTGAGCAGTATTCCAGCTTATTTGCCACCCCAGCTCCTCTGTCCTGGTACAAACAGCAGGGATTATTTGTGTGTACTATCCATCTGGGATAGACAGTAAGGTGCGAGAGAGCACACTGTGACATTGGGGGAATATTTTTAAAGGAGGCAGCTAGGAGTTCTGGGGTGGTGCTTGGCCCTCCTTCAATTTCCTCAGGGTTGAGTAGGATGGGCTTTAGCTTCCCTCCCTTGTAGTTGGCACCTAATGATATGATAGCTGTTTAATCTTCCCTTAGGAAACCTTTAGGTTAAAACCAACATTAAAGGAGAACAGTACTTAGGTAAATCTCCCCACCTCTGAAATTTGACTGCCCAATTTAGCTTTTGGCAAGAAAAATAAAAAAAATTAAGTGTCTTCACGTACTTGTTACAGCACTCGTAAACTCTGCTGGCAGGCAACATGGCAGGCGCTGCATGATGCCATCTCGTGTTAGTGTGCGGCGCCGCACTGCTCACTTGTATGCTGTGAGCAGTGCGGTGCAGCACACTAACACGAGTTGGCACCGTGCAGCATCCACCATGTTGCCTGCTGGCAAAAGCTAAATTGGGCAGTCAGGTTTCTGGGGGGTGGGGAGCTTTACCTAACTACTGTTCTCCTTTAAGAAGCAGCTTATAAAGAGATAAGCAATACTTCACTGACCGAACTTTGGATATGGCCAGCAACATTTTGATTAGTATGAGACTGTTCATATTACATGAGCTTTAGAATTCCTTAATCAAGTTAGGCTACCAACTATTGCAGTTGGCTACTAAGCCAGCTTAATTGATAACCCAGATGACTGAGAATAAATATGTTTCCACACTTGTTTATGATCAATAAATGTATGTTAGCAGGGGAGTTTCAACTCTGAAATTCTTTACAAACAAAATTAGATTCTTTACACAGTATGCACTGCATCGCTCACTATTTTCCTGGATATTGACGGTCCTGTGATTATAGCATTCAATCATTGTATTATGGAAAACGGGATTTCTTCACGTAACATTGGAAACCAAGTTAATAAGTATCATGTTTAGATACTTGGACCATAAATGATTACACAGTAATTTATGATGATGAATGAGTTAAGGAATGATACTTGTAAGACGGTTTAGTGCTACTGTGTGAAAGCTTTACTGCTGAAAGTCACATTTATAAGAGTTTGCAAACCAGGAGAGAAGCAGCCGCTGGAACATAACTGGCTCCATGATGTCAAAAGAGAGACTGCAACAAACAAGCAAGAAGGGCTGTACAGATTAAAGGCATCCAGAAACCATGGATAGGTAAAAAAACTTATTTTAGGGTTGGCTCGGTGACACTGATGGTTTAGGCATCCACCTTACCTCACGCCACGCCAGTGACCCGGGTTTGAGAGTGAGCCCGGCGAGCTGGAGGGTGGATGGAGAGGAGAGGATTGAGCATCTGCCAGACTGCTGTCCTCTCCTGGGGGAGGCAGGGGCTGTGTTCTGCAACGCTAGTGGCACCTATTGGAGACTGGGTGTACTGCAGTTGGGAACTCTCGTGGTGGGGCTGGCGTTGGCGGCCATCCTGTCGGCAGGAGCATGCACGCTGTGCGCTGGACAGCATTCACATCCGTGTCGGGGGGGGTACCTGAAAAACACAGAAAAAGCCTTGGCACCTGGGAAAGCAATATTGGGTCCAGGGGACAGCTCCCATGCACATCGCTGGGTCTGCCTCAGTCAGGCCTCCGGATCTCCTCCCACACTGCGGCAGCCTATCTAAATTATAGATAGAGTACCAGAAGGAGTACAGCGGTCCCGCTCCGGGGAGCTGGGATGTCATGGATGTGAAGGGGAGACTTCCCGGGATGGAGGCGTGGTTCAAGGAGACCTCATTCAATGTGGGAAGAAAGCCGATCAGAGTCAACCACACTGGAAAGAGTCCTAAGATGCAGATAGGAGCAGGTAAAAAGAGTTAAAAAAAAAAACTTATTTTAGTAAGTTATAAGGTTAAACATGATAGCAGCATTCACCCAACTACCCACTGCTATCACGTTTTAACCTTATAACTTAAAAAAATAAATTTTTAACCCATCCAGCGTGTTTGGATGCTTTTTATCTGTGAAGTTGGCTGTAATTGTTTAACAGAGTTTACCCCCGGTGTTGCCCATGCGTGTTACAAACTGTATCATGCACCATATGCTGTCTGGTTTCTGAAGTTTCTTGAGTACTCCTGTCAGAATATTACTGCATGTAACAGCATGTGTCTGGCAACCACGGGTGTAGGAGCGCATTCACGAAGTGTGCCATGGCGTTCAGGTTTGCTGGTGAGGAGGGAAGCATTCGGGGCCCTGCCACTTGATTTTGGTTGCTACTGTACTGCTATCAGATATCCACCATTTTAGGTGCAAGAGTCGCAATTAAGTTCTTCTGGCACGAACCCTCAGGACTAATGACTGAGAAAATCCATTGGCCCCACAGACATTCCACTAACCCAAGTGGTATGCACATTGAAAGGCTACTGCCTCTATTACTAGCCAGCAGGGCTAATTTTTTCCATGAAAGTTTTTATTCATTTTAATTTTTCAGGAACACAGTTTGTAAGAGTTAGCACGCAGTACAGCAGATTATTATCTACTACAAATGTGCCAGTAAATAATAATGTAGTACTCTTGGTAAATCCCCCACAGCTGAGGCATGGCCATCAAAAGATTAGTGCACCATATAATTCTATAGCAGCGACCATAACAATAAGTTGTGACTGGGTCATTTAAGAGGTGCTTTGAGAATACCCAGCTGCAAAAGGCCTGAGTCGTAATTGTCTGGTAGGAGCGAGGATGTCCACTATCAGTCGATCCAGGGTGCAAGGTCAGGTTGTCAAAGTCAGAATGGTAAGTGATTAGTTTGTATTGTGAGGAAATGTTCAGAGGTCAAGATCCTACGTTACCTTAACGAGGGTGAAAATACATAGTTAAAGTTACAGTTAAGTAACTGAGGATGGGGCAGGAGGACTGGTCCTCCTTTTACCATCGACAGCCCAATAAAAATTCCACCAGCATTTGGTTGGTGGGCCAGTGCCAATTTTGTATCCTGTGGTGTTGCAATATGATTGTTGTAGTGCCGGCCCAGTGGCGCTGAGGGTTAAGATGCTGGAACGACACATCTCACACCACACCGGTGACCCAGGTTCAGGAACGAGCCAGGGCTGTTGGGGGCTGGCAGGGACAAGAGAGGAGGGAGTATCTGGAGGACTACTCTCCTCTCTCGGGGAGGGAGGGCATGTCATCCCGCTTGTTGCTCGCCTTCTAGTGGGGGTTGAGGGGGCGATGCAAGCTAGGGAGGCAAGAAGCTGGCCAGCATGGCATGCGCTGCGTCTCCCCATGACACGCAGCAATGACGCCTGTGAGCCAGAAGGGAGCAAATAACCCCTAACCCGGGCCTGCTGACACGCTGCCACCGGCCTCCCAGATTTGGATTGTGTCTGGGGAGTGTCTCCTTCCTGGTCTTGCCATGGGAGTAATCTATGGAAGGTCTTGGGGATGGCCAGGAAAGTTGGGCAGGTGGTGGCAGTCTTGAGCGGGGACAAAGTCTGCCCCATCGCGCCCAGGGCAGAAAAACTACAAGGGGAAACAAAACCCACAGTATGATTGTTGTGTTCTGTTTAAATTAAACATAATACTAAATGCATAAAACTAAGAAGTAAGGGTGTACAAGGGATCTGGGTAACCAACATAAATATGTCTTCAATAAGGGAAGGGGGGTGGTGGCAAAGAGGCACCAAAGGGTTCTGCCTTATTAATTTTATTTTCCTAGCTACACCACTGCTTGCAGCAAGCAAGGACTCTGTTGTGAATGACTAAAGAGCTGTTGGACCATTCTGACAAACAGGATGACTTTATTCAGTATAGCGCAGTGGTCCAGGGCTCTGAGCTGCAAACTTGGTGACATCCAGCAGACCAGACCTGGGTTTGAATCCCACAGCTTCCACTTGCATACTGTGTGGCCCTGAGCAAGTCACTTAACTTCCTTGCGCTCCCAGGTCGCTCCTGTGAAAAAGCTTCCAGCTTAGTGTGCTATACCTGGTTAAACAACTAAATAAAAAAAATAAATAAAAAAATGTCTTTTCATAGGTTAAAACAAAAAGACACACTGAGACGTACATCTTTGAATCAATGAGCTACGTCTCAGTAACTTAAATAAAGGCCCTCATTTATAAGCTAGCTAGAGACACAGAACACCCTTAATTAAAGGGAAATGTAGTAGTCATGCATAGTCTCAAAGCCCATAAAAAGCTTTTTCAAATGCAGTATTAAGCTTACCTGTATATAAGTCAGTAGGCAGCTATCTAACTTCTGTGCGCAGACCAGCTTCCTAACACCTTACCAATCTGGCTTCCACTCCAACCACTCAACCTCCACCTCCCTACATACCGTCACTGACCACATGCACACCAGTTTAGACAAAGGTCTGGGCATGGGGGCCATGTTTATAGACCTAACAAAGGCGTTCAACACCCTGGACCACCATCGGCTTCTACACAAATTAGCAGACTCTGGTGTCTCCCCAACAGCCCTTGCATGATTCCAGTTCTGCTGGACCAAGCACTCCCAATCTGTCAAGTTTGGCCCACACTCCTCCCCTACCTTATCAGTCTCCCTCTGGTCCTTCAAGGTTCGGTCTTGGAGCCCTGCTTTTCACAACCTTCATCAATGACCTTCTCTTATCCCTCTCTGACAGTAGAATACACCGATATGTTGATACCATAGAAGCATAGAAAAACAGAATTTGACAGCTGATAAAGACCACTTGGCCCACCTAGTCAGCCAATTTTTCCCTACCTACAGTATCACTGCAGATACTAAATGATCTCCTGCTCTTTCTCCCTTCCCTATACCTTTTCACTAAGATTCCCTTATGCCTATCCCATGCATAATTTGTTCATCAGGTACTGGGGAGGGTCTGGGTCTGGGAGGATACTGGGATGTATAGGGAGAGGCATCACCAGCAGAAAACAGGAAGTTGTTATCCCTCTGTACAGACAGTTGGTGAGACCCCATCTGGAGTACTGCGTCCAGTTCTGGAGACCCCATCCCCGTAAGGACATAGACAGGATGGAGGCAGTTCAGAGGAGGGCAACTAAAATGGTGCAGGGTCTGCAAGAGAAGCCATACGAGGAGAGGCTAAAGGAGCTTAATATGTATACCCTTGAGGAAAGGAGGGAGAGGGGGACATGATAGAAATGTTTAAGTACCTCAGTGGAATCAACAAAGTCCAAGAGGGTAGCATCTTTCAGAAAAAGAGATGTGCAAGAACAAGGGGACACAATTTGAAGATAGAGGGGGGACGGCTCAGGGGCAATGTGAGGAAGTTTTTTTTCACAGGGAGGGTGGTGGATGCATGGAACAGCCTTCCTGAGGAGGTTGTGGAGTCAAAAACAGCGTTGGAATTCAAGAATGCATGGGACAGGCATATGGCAATTCTAGGGGGTGGAGGTAGGCAGAAGTAGGCTGTTGGTTAGCTAGGATCTGCAGCTTATCCATTAGGTAGGGAAATGGGCAGACTGGGTGGGCCAAGCGGTCCTTATCTGTCGTCAAATTCTATGTTTCTATGTAAGCGATTCCATTTAGCTTACAGTACCTGCGTTGTCATTCAACTGAATGGCTTTTGGGCTGGTTCAGAGGCATTATAATCTGATGTCAGATCATGAGTTGCATTATCAAAGCATTGTGGCATGATTTTGCCACAGTTGGACTACTTGGGACATAACTGTTAGGCCATAGAAAAAGTGGTCTAACTTCACGTCACAAGTGTAACACATTTCGCATCAAAAACGGTGTGTGCATCAAAATAATGATACATGCATTATTTCTCAATCATAAAGTGAGCAAAGAGTCACAAATGCATTGAAATGTTCGAAGCTCACACACAAGGAGTTGGGTACTTTTGCAGTGAAGTAGCTGCAGTAGAACTACCATAAAATCATGTGTCCAAAGCTGTAAATATCCAGGCCCACGTCTGGATATTTAATCAAAAACCTACCTCTCAGTTTTCTGACTTTACAAGAGATGCCCCATGTTTTACCCTCTTGGAAAACCTTGGTCATTATGAAGAAGGTGTTGTTCTTGTTCAGGGAGCGATGCTGTGAAAAAATTATCATCCTGCTGTGTTTTAGTTTGGATACCCTGTAAACAGAAATTCATATAAATCCACGCTATCACATTAACTGGAAACTTTATAAACAACAAAGTTGTCACAGCCAGGGAGTTCAGCTGTGCCTTCATTTTGTCCCACATTTTGAGAATCGGTGTCCCACCGTTTGGTGATAAAAAGTACGAAAGCAAGGTTTGATAGAAAAGTATGTGAGAACTTCATTTTTCAGTTGAAAAGTCAGGCCTGGCAGTTGGGAACTCCAGTGCAGACTTCTCTCTGGTTCATCTTCATTCACATGGTTTCCAGGTGAACGTGCTACAGCTGTTCAGCTCTCCGTCAGATACCTTTACGTTGCAGAGATTTTATGCTTCCCTCTGTGTTGTGAACCAGGCTTGGCTCAGTGATACGGTGAAAAGAACAAAAAAAATAGCTCACGCAATGTTTGGTTTCTGGAGTACCATTCATACTTGCAACAGAAACAAATGCTCTCCGAGGGAATATTAAGCTGTCATGTAGGATACATTTTCCAATGACTGCAAGTTTTCCACCCATTGTCTGCCAGGAGGTGTTAACATGTTGCCTTCTCCTCTGAAGGTGACTGTTAGAATAACAGTGTTGATTTTAATTAAAGTTGTCAGGCTTTGAGTGGCCCCCTGATACTCGTGTAATTCCATGCTGCTGAGTGCAGTGTGTAAGAAACAGTGCTTTTTATTATTGCTAGCTTCTCAGCAAGATGCCAAGTAGAGCCTTTGTGTTTCAACCATGTGTGTGGTTACCTGTGAGGTCAGCTGCTTGCCCTGTCCATTTATATTAATTATAGAGTCCTCTTGAGTGAGTTGGAGTGATATAGAATAATGTTCTCCTAGTCAGTAATTTGCATTCACTGTGGCCTTTGACTACATAACAGAATTTGGGCTCTCCTCCTTATAATAATAAAACTAATGCAGTGAGTTTGCTTCTACCAAAGAATCGATCAGGTCAACCGGACCCGTTTGATTACTGAGGACTAATTTACTGGACTGTGCTAGGATTACAACTACATTCTGGGACAAGTCTCTACCTCCCTACCTCGCCTCTGTCCTGATCCCCTCCCTGGGTTCTCACTTAGGAGCAGCGGCTCCTATTCCTTGATCATTCCACATGTGACCACGGCAGCTGGACAGGCTGCCTTTAGTTACCATATGCCGAAACTGTGGAACTCCCCTCCTGTGCACATTCGGCGTGCCCACCCCTCACACCACCTCAACACACTCCTCCAAGCTCATTTCGCTGCCACCTGCTCGTGTGCCTAAAGTTGGACCTGTCACTAGGCCTTAGCCTTCCCTTAAGCAACTAGATCAAAGGTACGGGTTATTATTTGATCATGTATGACTGAACCTCTGTGCAACTACCCACTTGGCTTTAACAGCTGTTTTTATCTTGTAATGTTGTATTGTTCTCTGTACTTTGTATTATTATCCCTTGTTGTATTGTGCACTTGTAACCCTAGGTGGCGCTATCCCAAGGGCTACTACCCCTGTCTGCTTGGCTAGTAGCAAGTTAAGGGGCCTGAGTTCTGAAATGGGTGCCTCCTCCTGGAAGTCAGGGTTGGTAGTGGTCAAGCTAACCTGGGCACAGCCTTCTGGGACACTGTAACCCCCCTCTTTCCTTACTAGTGGCTGGAACAATACCCAGTAATCACTTTCACAATACCTCTGATACACCACACAAATACCCACACTGTTTGCACTTATCACCAGGGCTTTCCTCTGGCCCGGCCCTGAGGACCCCCTGTAAAACAAGGTTATACACAGCAAATAACAGCAGTACAGTACTCTTGCACAAACTGGAACCACAGTTAGGGTAAATGCAAAAAAGAGTTAGATCTGATTTACTTAAGGTGCTTAGAACAAGGGAGGGGCGTAATCAGGTTAATTTGCTTAAAGGTTCTATCAGTCAAACAGTTATGCATGCACTTCAGGGTCCATAAACAGTCACACAGCCTGGGTACCCAGATGGAGAATGGTGGGCTAGCCAGGAATGTTGCAGCTGGTTGGGGCCTTGTGATGGAAGAAAACAACATGCACAACACACACTATTTGTAATCCGGAGCCAGAGGGCTCAGTTCGTGAAAAGAAAACAACAAGACAGTTAGATGACACACGTTTAGATTAGGCTGTTGTTGCAGGGAGCTACCCTGATGATTACTCAACGATACCCAAGACTGGACACAGGCTGGACGAAAATCAAGACAGCAGGTGGTCAATCTGGAGTGCTAGGAGAAGCAGGGCCCATACGATTTGCTGATGTGTCGTTCCTGTTCAAGCGTGGAGTAGGGGGCTGATCCTCAGGCCTCTCGTCGGTGACTTTCTCTGTGCAGTGGGGTAGTCTGTCAGGGCCAGCATGGCATGGCCCAGGCCGAATGGAGAAGAATGCGGATTAAGTCCGATTAGGCTGGATAAAGCTTCCAGCAAGCAGAACACAGTTCACACAGTGGGGAACCAAATCACGACCCACTTTCAATACACAGCAGATTTACATGAAAATTATTCTACGGTAGCAGCAAGCAGAACACAGTTCACACAGTGGGGAACCAAATCACGACCCACTTTCAATACACAGCAGATTTACACGAAAAGGATTCTACGGTAGCAGCAAGCAGAACACAGTTCACACAGTGGGGAACCAAATCACGACCCACTTTCAATACACAGCACATTTACATGTAGGGAAATTCTACTATACCAGGCAAACCGTTCTCCAGTCACGATCGCAAAGTCTGTGCTCAAACCGGGGATTCAAAAGCAGCTGGAAATCCTGACAGGCCAATCGCATTCAGCAAATCTTCGGTCTTCTTCAGGATAAAGCCTGGTCACAGTCCAGTAGCTTAAATAGTCCTCACAACTCGAACTCAGTTCGAATAAACTCAGCCCTGTCACAGTTCTCCCATACAAAACTACACAGAACTGTTGCTGAAAATCACTTGAGCTGTTACTTCTTCACTTCTCAGCTCAAAACTTAAACTAGCTGCAGCAGCCTGGGAAATTCTCCAAGATCCAAAAGGTTTGGTTGGCTGATCCTCCTGTCAGTCACAACAAAGGCTCCCCCTTCAGGTGGAAAAAGGCGCAAGAAGCCCAGAACTACAATTGCTACAGATTTTGACTCCAGACAGCTCCTGTAGTCCGGCTCCATTTTTAGGTTCCACCAGTACTGATTGGCCCAATTCGCAGTCCAGGACCAAGATAGTGGAGATAAACAAAACAGTCCTTGCTGCAAAGAAGGCAGGTTACACAAACTACATTATTACTCTGAATGATTTTCAGCAAATAGTTACATCTTTCAACAGAGCTCCATCTCAGATTACTTATGGCTGCAATCCAGGCAGCTCTTAAAGAGACAGTACACAGAAGCTATACAGGTACTCTCTGGCAATCACATTTAAACTGCTAAAACGCAGGACACCAGCCTGGCATTGAGCATTTAGGCAAGCTCGAGAAAGACTTTTTGGGAACCCCTATTTGTAGGGGGGTTACACACTGTACTCTGTATTATTATCCCCTTCCCTCTTCCCCCAGAATGCATCTGGAATCGAGCAGTAGACTGCTCAGTATGCCTTCCTGGTAAAACTTTTAAATAAATAAATAAATCTTACTTTGGCCTGGAATCACAAACTCTAGTTTGCATTGGTTCACAGTAAGCAAGTTGACAAACCTTATGAAATCATGCCATGGGCAGGGAATCAAACTATGATTTGGTTTGCAAAACACCATACACGATGCACTGTTGTCAAACAAGGTCCCTTCTACTTGATAATCCTAAGGACTAGTCAGGGCTATTATTAAGCATCTAACTGGATAAGAGGAAAACAAATTAACATTAACTCTTTGTGACGGAAACATTTATGATTTAATAGAGAGAGGGGTTCACTGCTGGAGTGCTCAGCAGGACAGCCATCTTTTAAGGTATGTGGGGCTGAGCCCAGTCAGTGTGGGGAGAAAGGCCTAAGCAAGAGGTAGCCCTTAGAGGCCTGTGAGTCTGTTTCGGAGTCAACTCATTCTTAAGTTCATTGGTGGTGATAACTGGTAGGGGTGTGCACAGAATCCTAATCTAATTGACTGCTGAATACTAAATGTATTTGGCTGAAAACCAGTTGTACGCTGGTGTATTTGGCAGCCGTGTTTGATACAAAAATACTCCATTAAAACAAGCATTTGTCAATGCCAAATGTTGGCTTGCTGGCATTAGCATTGGTAGTGCAGGAGATAGAGAGATGCATAATAGGAATGGCAGTGAAGTATTGAACTGACACCAATACCACCCCACCCTGCAGAGACCGACAGGCGTTGGGGGTGTGCCTTTGGGTCATCTGGCATAATGTTCACGCCATTTCACCTTACCCTACCCTGCAAACACTGATAGGTGTTGCTGTGTGCCTTGGGGTCTTCGGGCCCTATACTTATCCCATTCCATAAGGAAATATGCTGAGATGGGTGCAGTGTAAGAGAATGGGGTGAATGTTGGGGCCGAAGACTCCAAGGCACACCTCGATTCCTGTCACTAACTGCAGTGTGGGGGTGGAATGGCGTGAGCATTACAGGCGACGATCTCAGGTCACACCCCCAACGCCTGTCAGTCTCTACAGGTATTTTGACTCCAACTTTCAAACTGGAATTTTTATGACTCCACCTCATGAACAGTGGCACTATCATATTGTTACTCAATCCCGAAAGATGGTTTTGCACAGCAACTGCACCATTTGGCACCAAAGGTTTGAAAACACATTTCTGGCAGGATGTGAAAAATGACAGCTGTACTGTTCATGAGGTGGTGTGAAAAAATGGCAATGTTGAAAATCTGGAATGAAAATATAAAAAATTGGTGAAGTTATGAATGTGCGTAGAAACTGCGCAATGCATGCCTGTAACGCAACCATTTCTGGAATCTTTTCACCAAATTTTTAACATGGGCATTTTTGAACCTCTCCTCATGAACAGTGGCACTGTGATTTTTGTTAATCTGTCCCGAAAGTTGATTTCCCATAGCGGCCATGTCATTCTGTGCCACAGGTGTGAAAACACGTTTCAGGAAGGATGTGAAAAATGACAGCTATACTGTTCATAAGGAGATGTGAAAAAATGGTAATGTTGAAAATCTGGAGAGAAAATATAAAAAATTGGTGAAGTTACGAGCGTGCATAGAAACCGTGCAACACACACTTATAATGCAGTCATTTTTTGGAATTTTTTCACCACAGTTGCAACCTGGGCTTTTTGGGACCTCCCCTCATGAACAGTGGCACTGTCATTTTGCTAATCGGTCCTGAAAGGTGATTCTGCGCAGCAACCGCAAACTCAACTTTCGGGACTGAGAAACTAAACGACAGTGACATGTTCACAAGGTGGGATCCCAAGAACCCTGTGTTGAAAATTTGGGGCCAAAATTCCAAAAAATGGCTAAGATAGCAACCTAAGTTGAACCCTCCAGTTGCCTCCCATTATAAAGCTTACCATCATTTCTTCAGTTCGCAGTTCGGCTTTGAAGGGTGCAGATGTGTCCCGGTTCAGAGAAGATCATGGCTCCTGATCTGTGGAGGATAAATATGGGTGGGTGGGGGGTTACGAGGAGATGGGTGCACAGTGGAAGGGTGGGGATGGGGAGGGGTGAGGGAGACAATGGTGGACCGTTTCTTGTTTGCAGGAAAAAAGACCCGAGGGAAGGTTTCTTCATTTACAGGTTAAAAAAATAGGCACACTGGGTGGCCCCAGAATGTACAATTCTGGAAGGGGGTGCGACACGGGGATTGGGCATCCCGATGTTGACAAGGTGTATAGATGAGGTGAGGGCACGCATCTGGGAGTGGGCATCCCGGTGTTGGAAAGAAAGGGGAAACTCTTTACCCAGGAAAGACACACTAAGAGGAAAGACACATTAAGAGGGGGGATGTCGACACGGGGATTGGGCACCCCGATGTTGGCTTTTTGGGAGTGTGTGGCAGGCGGCAGGAGCCGCCATGTTATGGTGTGCCACATAATGTGGGGGTTGAGGGGGGCATGCTGACACGAGGATTGGGCACCCCAATGTCAGTTTTCTGGGTATTGTGTGGCGGATGGCAGGAGCCGCCATATTTATTGAAATGTTTCACCAGGAAAAGCATGTAATGGAGGCATGTCATCTGCTGCTGCTGCAATGACAAGCCTGTCTCTGATTGCAGCAGCAGATTTGTTTCAACTCCATGGCTGTCTTTGAAACTGCTGCCATTGGCAGCATGCGCACTGGTTGGCGGCTAAGGGACGCACCCACTAAAGCATCTCCTGCATTCGCTACAACACTGACACACCTCTGAAATGCTGCTACTGCAAGCCAACATAAAAAAAAGACTTTTAAAAGTCTTTAATCACCCCCCAACCCATGTGGCAATGTTGTCTTCCTCCGTTCCACCCATCACCCAGGAAATACACCCCGGTCGCACCTCGAATCAAGCTTTGGCTCAGTGTGCCTTTCCCAGTTATCAAATGTTTAAATAAATAAATCAAAAGGCTAGTAGCACCAATATCACCCTCCCTTCCATCCCAACAAATACAGTATGTATGGTGATGGTTCCATCCTGAAAGACCCAAACGTGATCAAGCAAATTAAAAAATGCAGTTCTCCCAGCTGGGCTGCCTGCCAGTAGTGTCCAACCACCCCTGCTCTTCTTCTGTGGCCCAACCTCATTAAACAGGTACAACACCCACACCACCCTCTGACACCCACCATCCTCCTCCCTCCAACCCCCAGCACTAACCAGTGTCTGACATCCAATAGTAAAAGACACAGGGTCCCATAGTGGGTGACTGGCATAGCCCCCCCTCCACCTCAGGCAGCCACCACAAAACAAATACCCCCCACACTACCCTCTGACACCCACTGTCCCCCTCCCTCTCACCCATGACGTGCATCAATGTCTGACATCTGATCCCATAGTAAAAGAAATGGGCCCCATGCCAGGTGACCATCATAGCCTTCCCTCCACCTCAGGCAGTCGCCATAAAACAGATACCCCCACACTATCCTCTGACACCCACCATCATCCTCCTCCTCCTCCCTCCCACCCCCAGTACTAACCAATGTCTGACATCCAATAGCAAAAGAAATGGAGTCCAATGACAGGCAACCACCACAGCTTTCTCTCCTCCCTGAATGGCCGCCATAAAACAGTTACCCCCCCCCACACACCACCCACTGACACCTACCACTCTTCTCCCACCCAGGCAGGCACTGACTCACCAACTCTTACACAAGAAAACAGAAATGGGGTCCCACGGCAGGTGAACAGCACAACTCTCCCTCCACCTTGGTCAGCCATCGTAAAAGCAGATACCTCCATACCACCTTTGACACTCACTACTCTCCCCATCCCCCCCAGGCACTGACTTACAGCTCCTACACAAGAAGACATAAATGGGGCCCCACAGCAGGCAACCGGCACGGCCCTCAATCCACCCCCCCACACCGCCCTCTGACACCCAACACCTTCCTCCCACCTCCAACAAGCACTGACTCCCAAATCCTACACAGAAAAAAAGAAATGGGTCCAACAGTAGGCAACCAGCACCTCAACCAGATGCCATAAAATGGATACCTCCCCACACCACCCACCACCCTCCTCCCTCCCTCCCATCCCCAGCACTCACCAACTCCTAAAACAAAAGAAAATGGGGTCCTACAATGGGTGACCAGTACAGCTCTCCCTCCACCTCAACCAGCCGCCATAAAAAGATATGACCAACACCACCCTCTAACACCCACCACCCTCTTCTGTTCCACCAGCATGGGATCATAATGTTGCGGATGAATCATGAGAAACAAAGTGCCGCCGGCCAAATGGTGTGCGTGGAAATACTGTTGGGAAAAAACACCGACTACAACAGAAACAGAGCACACCATTTAAACAAATAGCACTATCTTCGCCCCACACCCCTCAGACTAAATATAACTAACTCCGAGGAGGTGTGGACTTTGGCGATGGGGTGAAACACTGGGGGGGGGGGGCATTCAAAAAGCCGTAACACTGTAGGACTTGAGGGGAACTGAACTGCAGCCCAAGGTCCCCTACGCCGCTGGGTGCTGGTACCCTAGCCACTCCACCACGGGAGCAGCTCGACCTTAAAGTGGCTTGAAGGCAAATCACTCAAATGCAACACCAAGAAAATGGTCACTATGGCTTTTGATCGCTGCCCAGAAACTAGTCAAATTGTACCCCCAAATGCCCTCAATGGCTCCAAAATTTCAGTAGTTGAGTCTTACAAATACCTGGGAGTTTGGCTTGATCCCAAGATGGACTTTTTCGTACACCTGGATGCTAATCACAATTAACTGCATCGGAAACTAGGACTGCTTTACATGCTTAAGGACCGCCTCTCCCCTCCTATTAGGAGGGAATTAATTTCCAAACTCATCCTCCCTTCATTCAGTTATGCAATGTGGTCTATAGTTCAGCTCCGCAGTCCTCCCTTGCCAAGTCAATCCCACTGTTTCATGCCTTCTGCTGATTTGCCTCTAATCTGCTGTTCCGTACTCATCACTGCCTCCTCTACCAATCTGTCTCCGTGCCTTCACTCGCTGACCGTCGTCTGGCACATTGCACAGCCTTTATTGCCAAGCTCTGGTTCAACACCCTTCCCTCCTACCTCGCCTCCCTATTAGCCCCTGCCCCCAGCACTGGCTACTCCCTGCAGTCACATGACCACCGTTCCTTCACCCTAGCTACACCTCACACCCATGCTAGGCAACAAGCCTTCGTCCTTCGGGTCCCCACCCTCTGGAACTCTCTTCCCCTCACTGTCGTAGTCGCCCACTGCACTTTCCGCAAAAGTGCCTTCAAGCCTTCCACCCCTCCTTGCCCTTGGTGTCCCCTTAGCAGCCAGGTATTACTAGTTACAACGTCCACACCCTCCTAATATCATGCCAACTCCAGCTCTTATTTCATCTTCCTCTGTCCCCTATAAGCTACTGAGTTTCCCCCATAGTCACCAGTGTATATAATACAGGCTGCACACATTTGGACACTCTCGTCTGCACCCAATACCTAGTGTTGTTATGTTAGCTCAAGCATTGTTGCTCCTGTTATCTAACTGTGCGTGTTGCTGTTCCTTGTCTTTAATTGTATATTGCTAGGCCAAACTTCAGGTGTTGCTGTAACCACCGATTAAGACAGTATTCTTGTAAATATGTAGACTGTATTACAATATATTAAGTATATTTACTGTATACAGTAAACTGTATGACTGTATTCTTGTAAATATTCATGTAAATATGTATTGTATTTTATACAAATGTACTGCTTCCTTACCCCCTGCCCCGGGTCGCACCTGGAATCGAGCCTCGGCTCAGTGTGCCTTTCCCGGTTATTAACTTTAAATAAATAATGTAACAAAGTTACACTCCCCACTGAGCGTGGTGGACTTAGAGAGGTAATGCTGGAAAGAGAAAGTCCTTGCAGGGCCTGATGGAACTCAGAGCAGCTATGCTGCATATTGAACACTTTTGCCGGGACAAGGAACATGAAGCAGCTAGTGGCTCAGTCCCTTTTGTCACTGATCCCAGTGAGGATTTAAAATGCAGCAGAGCTGCTTGAGTCTCCTGGCCCAGGGACTCAGAAGGCTTACAACAGGCAGTGGGAAAGCAGAAGATGGAGACAGAATTCACTGAAGTCCCTGCCAGTCTTCCAAGACACGGCAGTAGCACAGTGCGTGGCCAGCAGGCTTGTGGCTGTGGGAGAAAGTTTTCTCGTCGGACCCCCAAGGCAGTCACATGCGAGATTACCATGCAGAATACACTTAGATCACCCTGGGACCTTCTGATAGACTGCCAACAGGCAGTAGAAGGCAAAAGATTTTAGCCAGACTTGCCAGCATTCCATTCCATGTAAAGATACTACCTGCATTGAATAGTGCCTCACAGTTCCTCTCGTTTTGGGGAAAATTCAGAATGAATATAATAGACCGTCTATGATGCTGCAGCCATCTAAACACTGAAAACACTGAAGGATAGGTAAATAACATCAAGGACTGAGAGCCTGATTCTCCGATGCAGTTGGGGGCACAAAACAACTGCTTTGCACCAGCACTGTTAGTCACCACCCAAAGATTACCATACTCAGGCTTTGGTGCCTCTCCCCATGGCAGTGGCGAATCAGTGTTGCAGATGTTTGCTAGCACAAAAGTGTTCATGCCCACGAACATCCCAGCATGCTCTTACAGATGTGATATAGTATGATATTACAACGTGCTTGGTGAATGTTGCAAAGCCGTGTGATGAGTCAGATGAGGTTCCACCATTCCCTATCCCCCCACACTGCATGCTTGCTGGCACTCCTGTGATTCCCCCATCCCTAACCTCATCCCATAAAACAACTCACTGATGGTCTAGTAACCGTCTTCCACATGCTTCTAAAATAGTTGGTAGCACAGGTGCTCCAGTAGTAACTCCTCCTTCACCCCAGAGCATGACAAGTATGGTGGTCCTGTAATCCGCTTCCAACATGGCCGATTCCCTGGGATTGGGCGGAAGCTGCACCTGTGCATTGGGCTGTGTTACTGTTACAAGTGTCTCTGTTAGGGCCACCACATGTCTGCGAAGGCCCTGTGGTAGCCCTTGAGGACACACTGGAAAGGGTTAGGATTCCTACTGAGCATGGCTCAGAATGCATGAGTCAGTACAAGCATTTCCCTTCCCTTGCCCTCAGGTCCCACCCGGAAATGAGCCACAGCTCAGTGTGCCTCTCCCAGTCACAGACTTTAAACTAAATAAATAAATGAATGACTAAATAAAAGTACAAAATGCTCTTTAGGACCAGTTAGCACTGGCCTTTGCAACTCAGAATTGGGCCTGTGATATTCAAAGGATGATAGAGACCCCAGCTTCCAGATTGGTGATGGAAATGTTGAACAGCAGTGGCTCTAACACTGATCCCTGGGGATGCCACTGAGTTGAGTACGTTTCTTCACTTGTAGTACATGTTCAAAACCAGGGAAGTGTTGGAGGGGGTGAGGGCTGAGAGAGTGGCTTTTAGGAGACTGAAAAGAACTGGGAGGGAGAAGGACAGGGAGTTTTATGCAATGACATCCAAGGAGGTAACCAAGTTAGTAAGAGAGGCCAGGCCTCCAGATAGCTGAGGCTTGCTCAGTGCATCAGAGGGGAGGAGAAGGAATTCTATAGGTATGTAAGGAAGAAAAGGAACTGTAGGGACCGGATATTCCAGATCAAGAAGGGTGGGGGTGGAGAGAAAGAGCAGAACAAGCAGAAGTACTGAACGAATACTTCTGCTCTGTGTTCATGAAGGAGAAAGGTGATCTGCTACCCTGTGGACTGGGAAGGTGGGGACGCGGAGGAGGTGACTGATGGAATGATTCGGGAGAGCAGGGTATTAAAGGGTCTGAAGGCACTTAGGGTGAAAAAGGCACCGGGCCCTGATGGCATTCACCCTAGGGTGTTGAGGGAAATGGCGGAGGTGTTGGCTAGGCCACTGGCTGACCTGTTCAACACCTCCCTGAACACGGGGTGCACGCCACAGGATTGAAAGTTGGCTCATGTCTGTGGTGCCTATCCACAAGAGCGGCACTAAGGATGAGCCAGGTAATTACAGACCTGTCAGTCTCACTTCCATAGTGGGAAAACATATGGAAGCAATCTTGAAGGAGAGACTGGTAACCTTCCTGGAGGTCAATGAGCTAAGCAGTGGACATGATTTGTTCCGAATGGCCATCTAAACTACATAAATTTAACTTTAAAATACAGCCCCATTCATGTCTATGGGGTGCGCCACCCGCACTATCCATATAGTGACATCACAAAACATGATAGCGCGGGGGCGGATCGGGGCAGACCTCAGACTAAAGTGATACTAGGAAGTGGATGGGATCAGCGCTGCTCGGTTCCACGGAGTCAAATTATGATCCCTTCCCTTCCTAAATGGGGGCACAGAAAAAATTTAATTTTGGCACCAGTGGGCTTTGAGCCCAGTAAGAGGTTTTTATGCTTCTGGGGATCAGCACCAAAATAGTTGCTCTTTAAGCTGAGGAAAGGAAGGGACACAAGAGGGCACAGACTAAGATTGGAGGTGGGCAGATTCAGGAGAGAGATGAGGAGGCATTATTTCATTGAGAGGCTGGTGCTGAAATGGAATGCTGTGCCAGAGGAGGTGGTATCATGCAGGACGGTAGGCAGTTTCAGAAGGGCATGGGACAGGGTAAGGATGGGCTGGGTACACTACACTGAGCAGCTTCAGGAGTTGGGAGGGGGATGGGGTGGGGTAGCTGCAATGTAAAGGTGCTAGCTGTGCATCCGAGCAGACTTGATAGATCATGGGGCCTGTTTCTGCTGGCACGTTCCGTCTGTTCATATGGGTCAGCAGGGCCTGAGGGGCACCAGCATCATACTGCATGCACCAGGGCTTTGGCCTCATTGTTTCCCCATAGGACATCAGCCTGCATGATAAGTGTGCCCCACCCTCCAATGCAGCCGGTGTCCTCCTACCCGTCAGCTGCTTCGATTACACCACCACGTGTGGTCACTTAGGTGCTGGTATTGCAGTGGGGCCTGTTGTCGTCCTTCCCCAAAAAGGAAAGAGCATCCAGTACAGCGGTCATTCCTCTTCCCTCCAGCTGGCCAGCTTGCACCCGATGACCCAGGCTCATTCCTGAACTCAGGTTGCCGGTGTTACAAGCAGTAGCTGTACCACTGCACCAATGGGCTGGCCATCTTTTTTGTTTGTTTTTGTTTATTCTCTTTATCTCCGCCAACCCTGGAACTCTCTCAGGCATCCTCGCTCATTGCCACGATGGTACCACCCTCCTGAAGCCTGCCCTACTGGGAAATCAGGGACAGACACTCCCCACCTTTCCTGGTCTATTGTGGGACCCCTTATCGCTGGAACCAAGGCAGGACAGGGGATTAGGAGAGCCAGTGGATTGAGCCCAGCGTTGAGTGTGTGACGGTGGGGCGCAGGAGGTGCTTTCCCCTATCCAGGGAGTGGGGCTTTTTCTTGTAAGTGTTGCCCCTGGAGCACGGACTTGTAATGACGCCTGTGCACCCAATGTGCTGATGTCCACCGCCACTCCACCCCTGTAGATGGCATCTTTACTGCAGTGCCCCCAGTCTCCATTGGGGGCTACTGGCGAGCGATGCAAGACCCATAACCCACCCCGGGAGAGGAGAGCAGTCCTCCGGACACTCGATCCTCTCCCTCCCCAGCTGACCCCTGGTGACCTGAGTCCATTCCCGAACTCAGGTTGCTGGCATGGCGCAAGGTGTGGCATCCAGCTCCTCAACTCTCAGCACCACCGGGCCAGGCTGGCCATCTTACTTGCTTTATAACGTCACTCTTAACATTGGCTTGCTGAAGATTGAGGGGGCAAAAAGGTAAGAGATGGTTTATAAAATTATTACAAGTGGCACAACAAGGTGTGTGTTATGGTAGGATAAGAGCATGCTTTTAGAAGTTAGACATGAGGTGAAGCCAAGTGCTTCATGCACCTAGGATGTGCCATTGCCCCACAGCTACACTCAGCTTGAAGTGCTTTGTTGTAATTGTAAAATGTCTCAGATAATTTTATTTATGCTACTTATTTCTGTATTCAGGAAAGGTCCCACCATACAAACGTTCAGATGGTTCGATCTCCCACCACAGCACCAAGCCTGTGGTTCTACGACCAGTACAGCACTCCAACTCGCTGTCTCTGTGGCACCAGACTTAACCTTCCCAGTATCCAATGTGGGGGCATTGACGGGGATATTAGAACATGGAGTAGGCACAGACATTATTTGGTCATAACCTACCCTGTTTCTGTCCCTATTTTACACCCACCCACCTCCTTCATCGGGCTGACAAACATCATGCCCAACTTTTCTGAAGGAACCCCAGCACTGGGTGCTGCTCCACAGTGCCAGTTACCTTCCTTTTTATTTTGGGATTTGGTTCAGATGTGTGGGTGACTCATGCACATTAAAATGTCATGACCAATCTCATTCGTCGTGACCATGTTGACCCTTGCTAACTAACCCTTTCCTGCTCTCGGGTTGAAGTACGTTGTGGAAATGTTATTAGGAAGCTGTGGTATCCAGAAAATCTAGCTGGTGAGGAAATGGAGACCGAGGGCTCGATTTTCAAAGAGCCAGTAGATTGGTGCATGTTGTGTCAATCTAGGGCTCTGGCAATCTCAGGGCATGTGAGGGACCCTGCTCCTGATTTTGGAAAAATCAGGGTCCCAGCACTAAACTCCCTGGGTCTGCCACAAGGTGACTGTTGTGTCAAAGAAACAACGCATCACTGGGGAACTCCGCAAGTAGCAGATGGGCTTGCGTCAACTGCTGGAGAGCTGGCAACACACTGGCTGCCACAGCACACCATACAATACATGTTTGAAGATGCAAGTACAGTAAGTACTTACATTAAGTATGTCATTATTGCTGCATAGGGGAAGAAAACGTGTGCGGTGGATTGGGGCAGTATCATAAGAGGCAATCTTATGTGGACAATGGGTGCTCACACAACCAAAGTACTAAACATGAGAGCACTGAAACTGTCACTTTGGCAACACATGCTACACTGTCCCTATCTTCTTCAGGCCCATAGGGCAGCTGTTGTGGTGGGGGGGTCATGGCATGAACAGTAAGGGCAGGCTGGCGCAGGGGGAGTTAGACCAGCACGTAGCTGGTGTAACCACTGCCAGCTGTTGCAGTCACAGTGGGGCTTTCAGAATCCTGATAACGGGGTTGTTGTAGCCCAGCTGTAGTGCAAGCCCCCTTGTGACATGGCGCATCCCCATGTAGGGCATCATGCTGCACAGGGCCAGTTTGGCACGGGGGTCCCGTTGAGGGCGCAGCAGGTGTTCCAAAATCAGAACTATCACAGATTTTGATGCAAGGAGACACTTACATCAGTTCTGTCTGATCCAGGATCCTTGCATCAACTCTGAGGCTTTGAAAATCGAACCTCAAATTTCCTCGAATAGATGATTTTTTCCTTCCATATTATAGAATGATTTCTGTCATCTACTGAGCTCTAACATTAAGCCCACCCGCTCCATGTATTCCGGTGGCTTAGGCAGTTTCCAGATGCCTGTCCAAGGAGGTGCAACTGCTGTGGATCAGGCAAGACCATCCCCCAGTGTTCAAGAGTGCTGTTATAGTAGACAGTTTTTGTTTTAACAGATAACCACTTACATTTCTCAGTTTATCTTAACTATTTTATAATTTCATTTGTTTATTTAGAAATTGGTAACTGGGATAGGCACACTTAGTTAAGGCTTGTTTCCAGGTGTGACTGAAGAATAATGTTCCTTATAATGTGGATAAGACAAATCATGAAATATTCTGGAGTAGGACTGAGAGTGCAGTGTAAGTTAATAAATTGTCACTTTTATGTTTTTACTCCCCAGAGCCGGAAACATGCTAGCAAGGTTCGTCTTTATTACATGCTTCATCCTGTAGATGGAGGATGCCCTGCTAAGAAGCTCAGATCGGAAAATGTAAGTACTGATACTTGGAGCTGTGTACTGCATGCAAGTGTATTGTATGTATTTGGGGCACGCTAATAATACATACGGTGTAATGATAACAGAGATTATTGTTGAAGTAGCCCAAGACACCCAAAATGTCAAGGACTGTAGCTTGCCCGCCTGCTATCCTCCAGGGTGGCTTTGCTGCACGTTAATCTCACTACAAAAAAAAAAAAACAAAAAAAACAGCCCATCTGCCACAGAATGAGTCATTTGCCCCGTAGAAAAAATATTACAAAAGCTACTGCAGTTGTTTTTTTAGTGGGTTTTCCCAGGAGAGCTCAACTTAGAAGTAACATATTGCTGGCACTGGGGGCTCATTTCTTTCTGGTTTCCAAATTAGGAAGATTGTATACTGAGGTCCAGGGAGCTGAATTTGTAAATGTTAGAGAAAGTCAAAAACCTGATTAGTAAATTCAAGCTAACAGAGAAATATTCAGCATTGCCGCATGGTGTTCTTGGACGCTGTATTCCAGGTTCCTGATGAAAGAGGCTGGAATTGATTGGGGTGAGGGGATAGATGGTTGAGGGGTACCACTCACCCCTATTTGTAATTATCAAACAAAAGAAGCTCAGCACATCCCACCTTCTTTTTAATCACTCTTACTGCAGTGTCCAATACAAAAAGTTCTTAAAGAGCATTCCATCAGTGCAGCCAAAGCAAACCTTGTAATTCCAAAAAATATGATACCAAAGGACTCCTCATCGATAAACTCCACTACATTTCCAGGAGCCCTGCCTCTTCCTAAGCGGGTTTCTATCAGTCGGTCACCCTTAGTCAGAAGACCTAAGAGGCTGAAAGAGATCAAGGAGCAGAATAAGGTAGAATGTAAGTAACATAGTGATTGGAACCAGTATGTTCATCAAGTCCACCTCCGCTTTGCAGGAGGGCAAGCAAGTATGCTGTAAAAATATATATTAATTAATGGGTATTCTGCATCTGACTCACTAACCAGGGTACTCTGTGATTCACTTATTGAGAAGAAATTTGCACAGGCTTACCTTGAAGGTCTTTGCTGTCTTCATGTCCACTGTTTCCATTGGTAGGCTATTCTATAGGTTTTTTTCAATTCTGTTTTATGCTCTAGCACCAGCGGGGATGTACCCCATATCAGCACCTTATGGAGGTGATGACCGTCACGTTTTCATTGACCTGCATTCCCCCCAGGCAACTCACCAGGGTTGCTAGTCCATGGCATGACCCTCCATGGCAAGGCTTTCCCGAGAGGACAAGGGGTAGTAGACGAAATCTTCAAAGCCCCCGGCTAACATCCTAGGCATCATTCAGCTAATGCCAAGGGCCACTAATTTTCATGGTGTGTGGTGTGAAGGGCTTTTCTCTTGGTGTTTCTCTTGATGGAGCAGATATGCAATGCCATCAAGACATGCCACCACTCCATCCAACCCATACCAGCACTGGCTACTGGCTCCCCTACCCTCAGCCATCACTAGGGGATCAGTATATGGCTGGGAGTCGAAACCCTCCCAGCCCAGAGGAGGAGAGCAATACATTGGATGCACCTCCTCTTTCTCCTCCCTGGCAGACCCTCCAATGCTGTGGGCTCATTTCTGAACCCAGGTCATTAGTGATGCAAGTGGTAGTGCTATTGCTGCACCAGCGGGCCGACCTAGGCTTTTCTATTGGTTCAGTCATAGAAACATGAATTTGTTGTCAGAAAGGGACTGCTTTGCCCACTCAGTCAGCCCAGATGGTCCCTGCCTAGTCTGTCTTTGCAGAACCTAATTGGTCTTTGGCAATCCTCCCATCTCCCTACCTATTTTACTGGCATTTCCATATGTATATCCCATGCATGCTTAAAGCCCCCCACTGTCTTTTGGTGGTCTAGTCAAAGCATCCACCACTCTTTCAGTGAAGTAGTACTTCCTGACATCCCTCCTAAATGTACCCCCCCCCCCCAAGCTTCATAGCATTCCCTCTGGTTCTGGTGATCTTCTTCACTTGAACATGACTCCCCTCCTGCACCCTGTTCACCCCCATGAGGGACTCGTAGGTCTCTATCATGTCCCCTCTCCCTAGCCTGTCTACTAGGGTGTACTTGTTGAGATCCCTCAGTTTCTCCTCATAGGGCTTTTGGTGCAACCCGTGCTCCATTTTAGTTGTTCTTTTTCTAGAGTACCTCCACCCTGTTTATGTCCGTTCTGAGGAGCGGACTCCAGAACTTGACAAAATTCTCCTGGTGGGGAGAATCAAGAAGACTACAAAGGATCCACTCCTATGGTGTCTGCTTAAATAATCTTCATATTTCCACCCCAATCAATGGTTCTGTGGCTTTAAATGCCACTTCATTGGAGCAGTGGGTACTCCCTTAGCATCAGCTCTATAAGTTCACCACTCTGTGGGAGAAACAGTGCCTCCTAACTGTACGAGCAACAAAGAAACAGCACCAGTAGCATCAATAAGATGCACTCTGGTTTTGTGCAAAAAGAATCATTTATTCAAAGTGATAATCGATGCAAGCATTCTCAATATAGCAGGGAAACAACTACAAAAACTGCTCGCCAGCAGCTCTCACAAGACCGATGTTTCTTGCATGCTCCTTGCACTTCTGTTTGTGTTACTGGCAGGGGTTCAGTTAATTTATTTTTAGTGGAAGTCTAATACTTCCACAAGTCAAAATCTGGAAGTTGTTCCAGTTTTCTGGAAGTCAAGATACTGCCAAGATCCCACAATTTGAAAGCCAATATTCTAGGAAGGATCACTTTAGGGATGTTAATGTAAATATTAGTGGTAAAATAGAATTTACTTTAGAAAAATCCATAGTTTCTTTGTTCTATACCTCCAATTTTGGAAGTCATCCACTTTTATTTTTTACATTTGGAAGTCAGTGTCTTCCTTCCCCAGAGTCCAGAGAAGGGCAACCAAAATAGTGCAGGGACTGCATCAGAAAACATACAAGGACAGATTAATAGAGCTCAATATGTATACCATAGAGTAAGGAGCGAGAGAGGTGATATGATCGAAACATTCAAACATCTCAAGGGTCTTAACAAGGTGAAAGAGTCTAACATGTTTCAGTATAAGAAAAATAGCAGAACAAGAGGACACAGCATGAGATTAGAGGGAGGCTGATTAAGGGGTAATGTGAGGAAGTTCTTTTTCACAGACAGGGTGGTGGATGCATGGAACAGCCTACCTCAGGAAGTGGTGGCTATGAATACAGTGCAGGGCTTCAAACTGGCATGGGATAGGCATAAGGGAGCAATACAGATGAGTATGAGTAGATAGGCCACTGACAGAGCAAAGGCCGATGGCACATTTATAAGGTAGAAAAGAAATGGGCAGACTGGATGGGCCTTGCTGTCCTTATCTGCTGTCAACTTCTATGTTTATATGTTTATTTTGGAAGTTTTTGCTTAATTTTTGAAAGTCAAGTACTCCCAAAATTGAGTTAACTGAAGATATCTGGTTACTGGTGCCACTTTTCTGTTGCTTATGGCGGTTTGCCATGCACAGTCAGGTACCATAGATGTGGACATTTTTTGCTTGTATTCGGATGTCTCCTAACTGTATCCCTAGATGTATCAAATTTACAATTCAGTATGTAACCCCTCGGTGGCGCTATCCCTTGGGCTACTACCCCTGCCTGCTTGGCTACTAACAGGTTAAGGGGCTTGAGTTCTAAAACGTGTGCCTCCACCCAAAGGTCAGGGTTGGTTGTGGCTAGTTTAACCAGGTCACAGCCCTCTGGGACACTGTGACCCCCCTTTCCTCCCACTAGTGGTCCACACCATACACAACAGTGACTTTCCCAATACCATTGATATGCAAAACACATACACTTGTACTTGGCACTTACCCCCAGGACTGGTTCCTTCAGCTTGACTCTGGGGACCCCCTGTAAAATAAGGTGATGCAGTACAATAGCCACAATACAGTACTTTCAGCATAAACTGACACCACAGTCAATGTAAATTGCAGAAACAAACAGATCTGATTTATTCAGGGGGCTGTAACAAGGAAGGGGGAAAATCAGGTTAATTAGCTTAAACACATTAATAATCACAGTACTGTACATGCACTTAGAGTCCCACTAGTCACATTCTCTGGGTACCCAGGATGGAAAAAGAGGGCTAGCCAGGTCCGTTGCAGCTGGTCGGGGCCCTGTGATGGAAAAAAGAACATGCACACACAATTTGTAATCCGGAGCCTGATGGCTCAGTTCATGGAAAGAAAAGCACAAGGCAATCAGATGACACACTTTGATTAAACAAAAGTTGCAGGGAGCTACCCTGATAATTACTCACGATATCCAGGCTAAACACAGGAGGGCTGATGGCTGACTTGCTGGTTTGCCAGAAGAAGCTTAGCCCCTTGATGATGGATCTTTCTGTGCAGCAAGGTAGTGAGGCAAGACCCTCGTGGCAGGGCCTATCTGCACCAGGCAACACGGATTCAGTCCAATTCTTGCTGGGGAAACTGCTTCCAGCACTAACACACAGTTTACAGCAAATGGGGAAACCAGATTGCGATCCCTTCAGCACATAGCACATTTATATGTACAGTAAAAGAAAGTGTACTGTACCAGGCAGGTGACTCCTCAGTCCCGATTGCAAAATCACTGCAATTACCTGGGAACACTATGGTAGCTACAGTCCTGACAGGCCGATCGCTTTCAGCAAAATCTTCGGTCTTCTACAGGGTAAGCCTGGTCGCAACAGCAGCAGCTTGCTTTTTCCTCACTAACTTCGGATTCAGTCCGAAAACACCTTTTTCTGACTCTCTCTCTCTCTCTCCCTTCACAACAGCAAACAGGCCGGAATTCGGGCCTCCCACGCAAACTACCACACCACTCGAACAGAGCAGAGCTCCTTCACTCTTCACTCCCAACTTGAATCTCGCTTCTTCCTCTGCCTTTCTCAGGGCACATCCATGACTCTCCTGCACGAACTATGGTGCCACATGGCCACTCGCACACTCCGTTCTGTTTCAGAGATGCAGTCCAAAATAAAGATTCCCTTCTTCAGTTCCTCTCTGCTCCTCATGCCCATAACGTGGGGCACAACGAAGTAATTTGGAGACATGGTCCAATATAAAGCTGTCCTTTTTCTCTCCCTGCAGGAGAGCCAAGTGCAGGAAGGCCAGACTTAGCCTTCCCGCCAAGTCCCCACGCTGCCCCGTGGAGCAGCAGCTCCACGAGCTGCTCACTCTTCCAGCTCCATCTTCCTTCTGACCCTGGACTGCAGGCTGATGGAGAATTTCCCTCTTATCCAAAAGATCTGGATGGCTGATTCTCTTGTCAATCACAACAGGCTCCCTCTATAGGTGCAAAAAGGCACCAGAGATCCAAAACTACATTACCCAGAGTCACCTTCCATACAGCCCCCTTTCAACAGGCTCCAGATGAGAGTCCCAGTCCCGATTGGCCCAAAGCCGGCTCCATTTTAGAGTCCCAAATACTGACTGGTCCCACCTGGCAGTCCAGGATCAAAATGGTGTAGCCAAGCAGAAACAGTTCGTGCTGCAAGAAAAGCAGGTTAGACAAACTACATTTTTATTATTACTTTAAACAATTCCCCACGAACAGTTACAGCTTTAAATTGGGCTCCCCCTTCGCATTTAGCGATGGCAGAAATGGAGCGATTATTCAGCAGCCCGGGTGGGACTCGGGCATAGAAACACACAGTCTCCCCATTCAAATTAATTATACTGCAGTTAGGCAGCTCTTAAAGAGACAGTACTTGGAGGCTTTAAAAGCACTCGCTGGCAATCACATTTAAACGGCTTTACGCAGGACACCAGCCTGGCAGAGGGCAATTAGGCACACCCAAGGAAGGCTTTTCGGTGACTCCCATCCATAGAGGGGTTACAAGTACACATCACTGCATCCTGCCGGAGCACACCAGATCAAACTCATCCCTCTATGCAACATTGCTGATGCCCTTAAGCATGCAGCAAACGGCTGTCCTCTGTCATGGTATTTGTTTGCAATGTGTATCGATTTGTGTATCACTGCTGATTGTATTCTGTACTCAGACTGTGTTGTTATATTGTACTGTCCCGGGTTGTGCCTGAAAATAGGCAGGATGTTTTGCCTAGTGCACTTACCCGGTTACCAAAAGCTAATAAATAAATAAACTGAGAACATGTTCACACTCAGTCTCCTTTTCTCCAGAGGGAACATCCAATCGCTTCTCACAGGTGTTGCTCTGCATGCCTCTGAACGTTTTAGTGGCCATTTGTTGCACCAATCCGACTGCTTTAGAGTTTGATAAGCCCAAAACTACATGAAATTTTCCAGGTGGGGCCGGACAAGGGCCTTGTAAACATGGCAACCAGGCACCGACTCAGTGGGTGCTGGGGTGCCCATGCACCTACAAAGTTGACTAAAGCCCTCCTCAATGTTTTGAAGGCAGCCTGCACAAAAGGATTGCTAGGGAACCTTGGCCACAGGAGAAATACCACTTACTGGCAGTCAGCACCAACAAAGGCTGGTAAAAGTTGGCACCCCTGCATGGTAAGATTACTTCCCCAACTCTGCTGGTCACTCCATTTTGATGCCCCCAGCATCTTTTCAGCCTTCTTGACAGGATGCATGTTGCAGAGGCATAGATGTGTTGGTCAGAAAATTAATTACATCCAAGTGTGCCCTCTAGTCCTACCTAGAGTTACTGATTCTGTCCCTCCGTTGTCTTCCCACGCTCATTGTCCCTGGTATTCCTGTTGGTCCCTAACCACCCTATGTTTCTATCCCATTTGATTTTGAAGTCTGAGATAGGGCCGCCAGTTACCACCTGACCTCTACAGGCAGTCCACTCCACTCCACTAGTCCACCACTCTCTCTATGAAGAAGTACTTCATCATGTCCTTTCTAACCCCCCCCACCCAGTACAAAGTAGTGACCCCTAGTGTTGTATCTGTTCTTTTAGTCTGAATAGCACATTGGTGTCTATTATGTTGCAGGTGGAGGCGGCTAAGAGGAACAAAGATGAGCCGCAACGAAAAAAATCAAGTGAAAAAAGTTGAGCTGCACACTGACCGCTTGTTAAAATAAAAAAAGAGCAGTGCAAAGCTTGTTATCAAACAATCATATTTTTAATAAATAAAAGCAACATGGCGGCATACCTATATCCATACTGAATACCAATGTTTTGCACTGTGTTGTGTGCTTTTTAAGCCATCTTGCTCTTTATCCGAGGGTTCCAAATATGCACGTACTATTCCCGATGCAGCATGTCCAGTGACCCATACAACTGCATAAGTACTTTATCACTGCTTGTCTTACTTTAGCCCCTATTCTGTTAAAGAGCCACCGATACCTTGAGAAAAATATAACATTTGGACACAAAGCAGCTTATATTTCTTATTGGCTTTGTATTTCATATCCCCATTGCTTATTACTGAGGTCATTTGCCTCAAAAACAGAATACTTGTTTCCTGAGGGTTCATCAGCTCTTATTCTTTCTTCCCGACCTGATATCATAATACTCTGCTTGTGACAATACAGTTATTCCTATGGCAACAGATTGTGATATAGTGTTGCTCGGATAGTATTCTGAGCAATCCGGATCCACCAGATACATGCCATTTTGGCAGGATAGTGGATCCATCAGATAGCAGCAGCTATCCAACCGTGGATCTGACCCCCGGATCCAGGTCGGGTCCTGCGTCATCCGACACTGGATCCCTGATTTGGTGCCAAGATCCAGCGTCGGATCCCTGGATCTGGCGTTGGATAATGCAGGATCTGACCTCCGAGTTTGGCCAGATCTCAGGTCAGATCCCGCCCAGATAGTGCCGCCATCCGACGAAGCACAGTCAGATCCACAGGGGCACTATCGGGGCAACACTACTGTGATGTCACAACAGGGCATTATGATTTCAAGTAGGGAATAAGCTATAGAAGCAGATGAACTCTGAGGGATAAAGATTTTGTTTTTGTGGGAATTTCTACAGTACAAAATTATGGACAGGAGAAATCTTTACAAGGTATATGAAATACAAGCTACCTTGTGTCTGAACATTATGTTTTCCAAAGTTTTCCCAAAGGCATCAGCTGTTCTTTAAGCCCTCTGGGTTATTTTCCTCTTCTACTGCATCAAGAGGAGCCCCACCCACCGTAAATCTTGTTTCTGTTTCCTGTCTTAAGTGTAGCACCTTTCATTTTTTTTTAAACTCTTTATTTTAACTTTTTCAGATCACAGACATACAAAAATACAGTTACAAGACATACATATAACATAGGAATATATACATACATGGGTCAGCGCTAATTAGATGTCAATATATTTACATGTCTGGATGAAACAGTTAAGATTCTGTTAATTATATCACAGATATTATTTCCCTTCTGAAATCCTAATACAATAAAATACATCAGTATAGTTATTTCTTGTTTTGCACTTGCCTATGTTTCATTTTGTTTTCCCCGAGCTCTTTTTGGGTCTGTTCCCTTCCCTACCTCCCCTACTTTACTATGATACAAAAGAGGTGCTATATTTCATTATATACATTACCCATATTCTTAATCTCATTTCAAAGTGTTCCATAGAGTGGCATGTCCAAGCCGTAATTTTTTCCATTTTATATATCTCATTCATAAGCTCTTGCCGTTCCTTCAGTGTGGGAGTGTCTGTTGTAAGCCAGTGTCTTGTAATCATTTTCTTAGCTGCTAGGATACACACCTGCAAAAACACTCTGTTATTTGAATCTCTCAGCTCTTCTGGAAATTGGGTAAAGAAGAAAAATTGCTTTGTTATTACTACTGGTGTAGAAAATATCTCAGATAGGGTGTCTTGTAGAGCCAAAAAAAAAGGACTGATAAGTGGGCAGGTCCAAAATATATGCCCGTGTGTAGATGGGGCTGTTCCACATTGCCTCCAGCATGAGTCTCCTAATTCTGGGGGATATTTCACTTGTACTGCTGGGGTTTTGAAGTATTGGATTGGCACCTTCCAACTGAACTCCTTCCATCAAGGGGAAGCAGTAGCTGTATGTAAAAAGCAAATGTGCCTTTCCCAGTCCTCTTTTAGTATTTCTGTCCCTAAATCTGTCTCCCATTTCTGCTTAATATAGGATATTGGGTCTCCTCTCAATGCCATTAATGTGCCTTGTATATTTGTGATATCATATGTGACGGGGGGATGTTCCTTCTAATGCCCTTCTGATTAAATCTAGTTATAGAGGCATTGGAATTCTGAAGCAGCAGTGCTTGTGGGAAAGTTTTAACAAAGGTTGATGCTTGTATATATCGAAATCTATCTTGAGGAACTAAATCATATTTTCTCTTAATAGTTTCGAATTCGCTTAATGTCCCTTTATCTAAAAGATGCCATATCATAATAATACCCTGTTCCTCCCTTCATCTAAAGCAGTTATCTAATGAGGCTAGAATGAACTGATTATTCCTAGACAAGGAGATAATTGGGATTCACTGGTTTAAACTGCTTTTGATCAAGAAGCCTGTCCCGACATGTTAGAGTATTAATTGTGTATGGATTGTCAGCGAGGTTCTCCAGTTTAGGTCTAGGGTAGGTTAGTAAGATACGGTAGGGGTTGGTGAGGTCTTCTATTTTGACCTCTAGTTCTTTCCACTTTGCACTACAAGTTCTTTGAAACCATAAGAAAAATAGTCCTTATCTGTGCGGCTACATGATAATTTCCAAAGTCAGGCAGTGCTAGGCCCCAAGATTGCTTTGGCATTTGTAGAGCTGCCAGCCTAACCCTTGAACGCTTATTATTCCAAATATACCTGGAAACTGTTTTGTTTAATTCTGCAAAAAACTTCCCAGGTGGGTTTAAAGGTAATGTTTGTGCTAAATATAACACCCTTGGGAGTAAGTTCATTCTAACCGCTTCTATTCTCTGCACCAATGAAAGTTGTATTGTCTTACACCTATCTATGTCTGTATTAATGGAGTTAAAAAGGGAAATGTAGTTATATTCATAAATTGCTGTGGGGTTAGTGGTTAAATGGACCCCTAGATATTTTAAGTGCCTGAGTCCCCATTTAAAGGGGAACCATCTAATTATCTCCTCACAGGGGGTATAATTCGATTGCAGAATCTCTGTCTTATTTAAATTCAGTTTGTAACTTGCCACTTCACTGAAGGATTCTGATAACCTCCACAATGGTGGCAGGGATGTCTCTGGGTCCATCAAATAGACTAGCAGATCATCTGCATATAGTGCTGTTTTATGCATTTCTCCTTCTATTACCATGGCTCTCATTGCTCCCTCCTGCCTTATTGCTTGGGCTAACGGCTCTAGGTAGATTGCAAATAACAAGGGGCTGAGGAGGCAGCTCTGTCTTGTTCCTCTCGATAGTTTCATGGGTGAATCTGTAGTTCCATTTATTCTCACATAGGCCACAGGTGTGTCATACAGTCCCTGTATTATCAATAAGAACTTTCCCGTAAAGCCCAGGGCTGCTAGTGCTGCTGTTAAAAACAGTCATGCCACCCAGTTGAAGGCCTTCTCAGCATCCAGACTCATAATAAAAAAGAGGCCTTCGACCGAGCGGCATGGTGCAGCACATGTAGTGTTCATTTAATATTGTCTTGGGTCTGTCTCATAGGAGCAAATCCGCATTGATCTAAATTAGTAATCTGGGGTAACACCTTCTCCAGTCTTGAAGCAAATATTTTAGTATATATTTTATGATCTATATTTAAGACCAAGATTGTCCTATATGATGAGCATAACAGGTTATCTTTGCCAGGTTTAGGTATGTTAGCTCTTATGGCATATCGCCACGATGCTGGTCTGGGGTCTCCCTAAGCAATACTCCTACATGCCTTCAGAGTACAGGTTGCAGTTGGGATCTAAACGCTTTGTAAAACTCTCTGGTGTACCCTTCAGGGCCCGGACTTTTCCGTTTTAAAATTTTGGATCATCATTTCTATCTCTGCCCCTGTAATTGGAGTTTCTAGGAGGGTTTTATGTGCCTCCGTAATTTTGGGTAACCTTAACGATTGCAGAAATTTAAGAATTGCTCCCTCTTGCACTTCTGTCTCTGGTGTGTAGAGAGAGGAGTAGAATTTCTGGAATGCTTCCCTAATTTCCTTTGGGTTGTTTGTTCGACGGCCCAGAGCAACTGAGTGTATCTGGGTAATCGAGGACTGTGCAGTCCTTTGCCTAAGACTGTGTGCTAATATGTGGGTGACTCTAGGGCCCACTTCATAGTATCATTGTCTAAGAAATTGTAGGGTCTGTTCAGTCTTGAGGTCCAAAAGATGCTGAATTCGTTGCTTTGTGATCATTAAGAGTGGGTATATTGCTTCGTCCCCCCCAATGTTGATCCCGTAAGTCTCTAAATTGAGACTGCAGCAACTCCAAAGTTTCTGCTTGTTTTTTCATAGTACGAGGCATATTTAATCAGTTCACCTCTGAGCACCGCTTTTAATGTGTCCCATTGATTTCCTGTGTTCGTCTCTTCCCCTGCATTATCCTGTATTATCTGTGGTATGAGCTGTTTTAGTTTATCCTGAAAATCAGGTATATTCAATAGAAAGTTGTTAAACTTCCATAGGGTAGATTTCCCCTCCTGATACCATTCTAAGCTAAGCTTTAATAGACTATGATCTGAGGTGGGAAATGGCAGTATTTCGCATTCTTGAATGCGGTGTGCATGTTCACTGGAGACATGAAAGTAGTATGTTCTGGTATGTATCTTATGTGGAGTTGAGTAATGTGAAAATTTCCGCTGAATGGGTTTGCTTGCTTCCATGCACCTGTCCATTTTATCTGTTTAAATATGTTAAGGCAGCTTTCTGTGTAGGGGTACGTTTGGGGCTTAGAATTTGTCGTGTCCTTATTGTCATAAATCATATTATGGTCCCCCACTATTAACATTCTTTCCTGGCTAGTTGTTATTGCTTATAACAGGGATCTGGCTGCCTCTGGGTTTGTGCCTGGGGGGAGACTATTAACATTCCTTCCTGGCTAGTTGTTATTGCTTGTAAAAGGGATCTGGCCACCTCTGGGTTTGTGCCTGGGGGGAGACTATTAACATTCCTTCCTGGCTAGTTGTTATTGCCTGTAAAAGGGATCTGGCCACCTCTGGATTTGTGTCTGGGGGGAGACTATTAACACTCCTTCCTGGCTAGTTGTTATTGCCTATAAAAGGGATCTGGTCGCCTCTGGGTTTGTGCCTGGGGGGAGATATAGACTGGCCAATGTAATAGGGAATCTCTCTAGCTGCCCTGCCACCACTGCCAGTCGCCCCTCTGCGTCCAAACAGGTTGAGGTAATTCTAAATGGGGTGGCTTTAGACACCAATATTGTAGTGCCCCTTCTTTTCCCTTCTCTGAAAGAGGAGGAGATTACCTGAGTGTACCCCTGTCGGGATAGTTTCTGGTGCTCACTTTGGGAAAGATGGGTCTCTTGCAGCAGAGTAAATGTGGGGTGCTGTTTTTTAATTAAGGCCAGAGTCTTGTGTCTTTTAACTGGGTTATTTAACCCATTAACATTGCCTGAACAAATGATAATCCTACCCATTTTGCACTTTAAATTCTTTGGTCTGTATTACTTCTCTATAATTTAGTTCAAAACCGTGCTGTTTATATTCCCTTTTTTCCCTTGTTCTTACTTCTTTTGTTCTCCTTGTACTCTTGTTCCCGTAGGGAAGTCTCGGAGTTACCATTCTGCACTGATCATTTTTCTTCCAGTTTCATTTGTTCTGTGTCTGACCACTTATACAACAAATTATCTACCAAGTGTAGCACCTTTCAACTGGCTAGATGGACTCCAGAGTTCATATTCTCATCCTTTAGCACCACAGCAGGCCGTCATAAATCCATGACACAGGGTCCCTTATTTCTTTGTTATTCCAAACTTTTTCAGGAAAACCCCATTGGTAATAGTTGTTCTGTGTTGCCAAACATGTCCATAGTAAACAGTTAACGTACAGTTACATGTAATTACATACACACTTCTCTCATATTTATCTTGCAGATACACTGTTGTGCCATATAGTTGTTACAATAAAAATATGCACAATAATATGTGATCCGTGCATGATTTATTTGTACATTGAGCATAATGATCCTACAAAAGGGTATGTAGTCTAGTGATCCAATCTTGTATACAGATAATAAAATGTGAAACTTGATGACGCGAGTCACTCTGAAATGGGCTTATGTATAGCAACATGAGCTGATACAGAATAGAACAGAATCGAATGTGGCCACATGCTGTGTTTCGGTCAGGCTCACCTGCGCTTCTCACAGTTTTTGTTATGATATCTTGCAGAATACCGCAGGAACTGACTGTAATCCAGTGGCAATTACTCCAGTTTGTCACGCAATAGAAACATAGAATTTGACGGCAGATAAGGACCGCTGGACCCATCCAGGCTGCCCGTTTTCCCTACTCGTATCAGCGTCCGCTGACCCTACTTGGTCATCGGCCTTAGCCTTTCTTCCCCACCTCTAGGGTTCCCTTGTGCCTATCCCTTACACTTTTGAATCCCCCCACTATGTTTGCTTCCACCACCTCCTGGGGTAGGCTGTCCCATGCATCCATCACCCTTTCTATGAAGAAACACTTCCTCACATTCCCCATTATCCTACCCCTCTCTGATTGCATATCATGCCCCCTTGTTATCGTACAGCTCCTTTACTGAAATATGCCCCCCACTTGCACCTTGATTATGCCCTTAAGATATTTGATGGTTTTGATATCCCCCTGTTCTTTCCTCTCCTCTCCTCCAGAGTATGCATACTGAGGTCTTTTAATCTCTCCTCATATGCCTTCTGTTGCAAGCTCTGCAACATCTTAGTTGCTGTTCTCTAAACTGCCTCCACCCTGTCTGTGTCCTTCCAGAGATGCGGCCTCCAGAACTGTACACAATATTCTAGATGAGGTCTCACCAGTGTCCTGTACAGTGGCGTCACCTCTTCCCTTCTTCTGCTAGTGATATCCCTACCTGTGCACCCTAGCATACCACTGACCATCCCCACTGCCTTTGTACACTGCTCGGCAACCTTTAGGTTTTCTGAGATTATTATTCCCAGATCCCTTTCTTCTCTCCTGACCATCAGTGTCACTCCCCCCTCCCCCATCCTGTAACTCTCCTCAGGATTTTTGCGACACTGGTGCATGATTTTGCACTTTTTCATGTTGAACCTTAGTTGCCACACCTCGGACCATTTTCCAGCTGTTCTAAGTCCCCTCTTCATTTTCTCCACCTGTTCTGGACTGTCTAGTCTATTGCAGATCTTGGTGTCATCCGCAAATAGGCAAACCTTCAGTTCCAGTCCTTCAGCAGTGTCACTAATGAAGACATTAAGAAGGACTGTTCCCCGGACAGATCCCTGCGGTACTCCACTGGTCACCCCCCTTTCCTCGGATTGGACCCCATTTACTACCACCCCTTGATTTCTGTCCCTCAATCAATTTCTGAACCAATTTACCACCTTGTCGCCCACCCCCAAGCTACCCAGCTTGTTTACCAGCCTTTTATGAGTAACGGTGTCAAAGGCCTTGCTGAAATCCAGGTAGGAGACATCCACCGCTCCACCCTGATCCACCCCTTTAGTCACTCAGTCAAAGAAGTCTATCAGATTTGTCTGACACGATCTCCCTGCTGTGAATCCATGCTGGCTTGGGTTCTGTGATCCACTGGATTCCAAGTGTTCCATAATCCTTTCCTTAAGAAGCATCTCCATAATCTTCCCCACTACTGAAGTGAGGCTGACTGGCCTATAGTTAGCCGCCTCCTCCCTGTTCCCACTTTTATGAATCAGAACTACATGCATCCTCCTCCAGTCCTCCAGAAACACCCCTGTATGCAGTGATTCACTGAACAGGTCTGCCAGTGGTGCTGCTAGCACCATCCTTAGCTCCTTTAATATCCTAAGGTTAATGATATCTGGCCCCACTGCTTTGTCCACCCTCAGTTTGGTGAGTTCCTCTAGGACTCTCTCTACTGTGAAAGGACTGGTGTTCATCTCCTTCCCCCCTTTGTTTCTGGCGCCTAGTTGTGGCCCCTCTCTCTCCTTTTCTTTAGTGAATACAGAACAGAAGTATGCGTTCAGTATTGACGTTTTATCTAGGTACCTCTCCACCCACTCCCCCTCTTCCCTTCTAAGCCTTATAATCTCTCCCCTTGCCTTCCTTTTCCACTAATGTAGCGATAAAAAGTCTTGTCCTCTTTCTTTACCGCCTGCGCTATTCTTTCTTCTGTTTGCACCTTAGGCACACTTCCCCTATCCTCTTCCTTCTGTCTCTTTATATTTTCTGAAAGCCAGCTTTTTGGCTCTTACCTTCTCAGCCACCGTTTTTGAGAACCATAGTGTTTTATTCTTCGTTTCGCCCATGTCTCTCTGCCTAATGTACTGGTTTGTTACCTCCATTATGACTGCTTTTAGGTGCACACGTTGTTCCTCTACCCCACCCCCCCAGTTTGGTTTCCTTCCTTTCCAGGGCTTCTCTGA
Organism: Neoceratodus forsteri; assembly: GCA_016271365.2. NCBI lineage: Eukaryota > Metazoa > Chordata > Ceratodontiformes > Ceratodontidae > Neoceratodus > Neoceratodus forsteri. The sequence continues at coordinate 57,781,170 of JADMNL010000026.1, read as the reverse complement.
TACATATCCCCATCCTATCAAAGTCCACCTTCCTGAAATCCAAGACCTTTGCCCTTGTGAATCTCACACAGAGCACTTGATCTAGGTGGACAGCACAATCCCAGCATTTATACACATCCTGTATATTAAAGCATTTTGAAAAAAAATGTTTCCTATCTAGTGCCTCACTCTTCACACTTTATCCCCTTGACAAAAAGTTAATGAATGGCAGTCAAGTTAAACAACACAACGCTATATCAGGACACTGTGAAGTAAACCTGTCATCATTTTACAGTTACAGCTGTCATTGTCGAGATACGGGACTGTGCTTTATTTGGGACAGTAGAACTTTCTTTGGCCATCACCCCCCCCCCATGCATTCATTACCTGCTAGACCCGTGCTTTATTATGCCATTATCTCTGCCTGAGTTTGCCAAATTTAGGCTTTGCTAAATTCAGCTCATCACTGCTGGTATCTATCAAGCCAAGGCATAGTGCTAATTTTAATGAATATTACAAATGCGCTTATTAACGATGGTAAATGTAATGAAGTCAAATAAACTTCTGATTGCTGTAATTCAGTAGCACTCCACTCTCCTAATAGAGAAGACTAATACTTTAGTATGCCACTGATTATTTGTTTTAAACTATGAAGAAAGTGATTTTGAATTTCTGCCCAGAAGTGCTAAGAAAAAATATTCTTTCATTGAAACAGTGTGAAGATGGGCCATCTCTCGATCATAATTTCTCAAGTCTCAAAAAGAACCTTATGTAACTGCCACTCTTGTGAAACTAGTGTTTACCCCATGTTATTCTAAACGTTACCTAACCTGCCTGTGATTGTACTATATGTTCTGATTTTAATGTCTGTATATGCACACTTTCCCTTGAATTGTTCCTACTTCTTATCGTACTGTTGATTGTAATAACCCCGGGTCGCCCCTGAAAAAGGGACCATTACGGTCTCAGTGGGCCTACCCGGTCACCAAAATTTAAATAAAATAATAATAAAATAAGTCTGGAGCGTTTTTTCCCAGCCTCTGTGGCATTCAGGGTTGGAGAAATGATCTCTGGCTTCCTAATCAATCAATCAATCAAAATCTTTATTTATCCAGGCAACTATTAAGCAAGGCTCATTTGCAAGGTGGACCTGGTCATGAATACATTAAAGTACAGTACAGAAGCAGATATACAAAAAGCAATAATATACAAGGAAGAAAAAGTGTATACAGTACCGTTCAAGGTTGAAATAAAAAAAAAGCATTATTTTACAATTGAAGAAGTCAGCAGATGTAATACAAATGATTAATCCTCATTTAGGTGTATGATTTTCCTATAGCTCCCATGTTTTGCATTGTTCATATTGCTCACCCAGATTCCGTTTTCAGATTCCAAATTCTCAGGCAGGAATGAGCCAGACCTGAACAAGGTTTCCAGTAGAGTTGGACACATAGCGGAACTGCTGTTATGTCTGTTCCTTCTGTTGGGCAGACTCACCAAGAGCCCTGACTAGGAATCAGACTGGGGACCCAGAATCAAACTGAAGATCTCAAAGCTGGTCTGGTGATGTGGAGAACTGAGGCACTGGGCACCGTACCTCCCACCATGCCGGTGACCTGGGTTCAAGAATGGAACTGGGTTGCACGGGGGCTGGTTGTGAAAGGAGGATTGCGCATCTGTAGGATGGCTCTCCTCCTTCAGGGAGGGGGGGAACTGCTTCTTTCATGGCTTGCCTACCACCTAGAGGAATCTAGGTGGCAGCACTGTGGGTCTTCTGGGAAAGGGGGCCCCACATTCAGATGGCAGGGGCATGTCCATGGAGGTGGAACATACACAATGCATCATTGCATGCACATGGGCCCTACTGGGGAGAAATATCAGAGGAAAAGACCTCCAGCCACATCACGGTGAGGGACTGGTCTCTCATAGTCCACGCACCAATGACTTGGCCCCTCCAACCATGATCCTTTAGAGGACCACCAGAGAAATATGTCCCAGAAAAGTCTGGTGACTAGGCAGGGAGACTGATCCAGATGGGGGCCCATACCTCTCAACCTCTTGTCTCATAAATCAGGGACAAGACTTTAAAATATCAGGGACAAAGACCCCAGATCAGGGACACATCTTAAAATTTGGTAGTATTCACTCAGAAAGCTGATAGAATTAGTGGATTTATGTAAGATGCATTTTCTGAATAGGAAGAAATCTGTAACTTTAATATTTAACATTATTTTATGCTTACAATCCCCAGTGTTCTGTCACAAAAATACAAATTTTATGAGGGACAGAGAAAAATTCTGAGGCAAAATCAGGGATGTCCCTGAAAATCAGGGACAGTTGAAGAGTATATGAGGGCCAGTCAGCGAGCCGAGAGAGAAATAGCTTTGTTGGAGAGACTGGGCCCTCAAGTCCTGAAAACAGAAACTTTAGCTTAATTATTAAAAATTGGCAACTGAGAAAGGTACCCTGAGCGAGACTTCTTTCCAGGTGCGACCGAGGGAGTGGGGGTGGGGAGATGAGGAATACAGACAAAATAAAATTAACAATTACAAAGCATCAGAATGTGTATCAGGTTTAGCTAAAGGAAAATCCTCATTAGGTCAGAGGATTACACTGACATTTTTATTTTCTGTATAATACGTTTTTACTTTTGCTGTCTGTACTGTACAGCACTTTGAAACTAGAGAAGGTCCTTTAAGAAGTACTCAAATAAATACATAAATATGGCCTCTTAAGCTGAAGAATCTCATTTACAAGGTGGGTCCTAGAGCAGGCAGGAGTAATGATGACAAGGATTAGGAGATGAAACATAGAAATATAGAATTTGACAGCAGATAAGGACCGCTTGGCCCACCTAGTTTGCCCATTTCCCTACCTACAGGATAAGCTGCAGATCCTAGTTAACCAACAGCCTATTTCTTCCTACCCCCCACAAAGATTGGCTTATGTCTGTCCCAGGCATTCTTGAATTCTCCCACAGTTTTAGATCCCACAACCTCCTCAGGAAGGCTGTTACATGTGTCTACCACCCTCTCTGTGAAAAAATACTTCCTCACATTGCCCCTTAACCCCCCCCATCTTCAAATTGTGTCCCCTTGTTCTTGCACATCTCTTTTTCTGAAAGATGCCACTCTCTTGGACTTTGTTGATTCAACTGAGGTACTTAAAAGTTTCTATCATGGCCCCCCCCCTTTCCTCAAGGGTATACATACAGATGCAGTACATTGTTTTAATAAAAAGCAGTGAATTGCTACCCAGTGAGTGTCATACAGTTTGAGCAAGTACACACATGTGGAAGTACAAGTTGCATGGATTAGTGCTGTGAATGGTAAAAAGAATTATCTCTGGTAGCATCTTATTGTGTTGGGGGGGCAGAATTTCTGTTTCCGTCCTTTTGTTGCACTGTCCCTCCTCTCCATCCTTAATCCTTGCTGTGTCGCAGACTGATGTATCAGTCCAAAGTCACTATGTGTTCCAATTCTGTTGGCAGCCTAAGGGTTAATAGTGTACTTTATGAATCCCAAACTTGTCCACAACAGGTGCGAGTGGCAGATTCTGCCGAGACTCTCAAATTCCACTCATCGCTCGCTGGCAGAGTGTGCCGGAGAGCAGCGTGCTGTAGCCCTTCTGTCCCAGAGAGTGGGGCCATCACCCCGGCAGCAGGCACACCCCTCCTCTAGCCCAATGAGCACGAGGCATGAGGTAGCTCCCACACTCGTGCCATCTGCATGGCAAGGCAGTAAACCTCAGCCGGGCTAATTGGCTGACCTTCCGGCTAGCAACTTCACTAGAGATGGGCAGAACCAGTTTTAAACAGAAGTAGGTCTTTAAAAAATGGCTGGTTCTAAAACTTAGAACCAAAAGAACCTGTCCTAAAAAATATAAAACAGCTTGATGGTTTGAATTGCAAATCACATGCTAATTTCCCCAAAATTAGTTATTGGCGTGCACTTCATTTGCACATTTATGGACATACATGTGCATTAACAGGTTCAAAAGACATTCGGCAGTACAAACCTTTTGATCACAATTAAGAGAATTGGTCCAAATTGGAACTGGAAAAAAGTCCCTTCCTCTCTAATCTTTTCTGATGTCTAAAGAAGCACAGATCAAAACAGGCTGGATGCAGCTGGTTTTATTTAAGACATTCATGGACGTAAGTGACAAGTAGCTTAATTATCCTTAAGGGGAATAACAAGGCTTTAAGCACCACGACAGATGTCTATGCAGAGAGCTAGGCATAATGAATAACAAACATAAAAAAAAAAAAAAAAGATGGAACTGCTGATCAAAATATCTGTTGAGGTCTGCATTCAGTTACCAATGCCCAGACCAAGGCCAGATGACAACCAATGGTGTGTAAGGTCACCTCTTGACCTGTCTCTTTTGCTGAACAGGTTGCAGTCTCACTTTTCCAAGCAGGATAAATAAAGGTTACCTTATCATTTCATTATAATCATGATTGATTTCAGTTTACATTATTCGTAATGAACCTGTCCTGCAAAGAGCTAAAACAGAGATCAGCTATTTGTAGCAGGAAGTGTTAAAACAGAAATCTTAATGCACTCGATAGCATGGAGCTCAGTCAAAGTCGGCCCCTTAAGGATAATTAAACCACATGTCACTTATGTCCAAGTCAGTTTTAGAGATAACCAGATACATTAAACTAATTTTGATCTGTGTTGCTTTAGCTGTCAGAAAAGATTCAGAGAGGAAGATGTCACTGGCTGCGTTTTGCTTACAAGAATCAATTTATTCTTAACTCAAACTAGGGCCCTGTATTCAAATCAGGATGAGTGTCCTGGGCTGAGTAAAATGTACCATTAAGGCAGTAGTATCTGTTAGTCACCATGTAGTTATTTTTTTTTCCTAGTAGTATTTTGTTGTGGCAGAAACATCAATATACCCATTTTTATTCTCATTTTTCTTTCTTTCTGTTTTATTTATCTGTTTCTCCCCCAGGTCCCCCAGTCAGCCCTTATCACTAGCCACCCATCCAGTGCCACACCCCAAGATCAGGCAGCATCCCTTCTTCCCCCATGGATTAACCTCCATAGTGGGGTGGTAAGGAGCCCCCCTAAGCACACTCACCTCAAATCGGTTCCAGTACAGGGAGCGCCATTTAGGGTTGGGGCCTGCAGCAGGTGGCTGCTTCACTCTGCGCAACTAGGGAGACCGTTTTTCTACATGTTACTCCCTTATGTGAGAGGGGCTTGCAGTGATGCCAGTGGAGGGAGCATACATGCGTCCGCACGAGCTCCTCCCGGTGCCTTCCCTATCTCAGCCGCCTTTGCACGGCATTGGCACATTGCCTCTCAGCCTCCACCTGGGGCCAGAAGCGCGCCGACCACTGGAGTCCCCCCTTCCTGGAGAGGGAGAGCAGTCTGTCAGACGCTCGATCCCTCTCCTCCCCTGCCAACCCCCAGCAGCCTGTGATCATTCCCGAACACGGGTCGCTGGCATAGCGTGAGGTAAGGCGTCCAGTGCCTCAGCCCTCAGTGCCACCAGGCTGGCATATTTTCCTTCCTTCCTTTCTGAAGATACAAGATTTGGAAGTTGATAAAAATGCCTGCTCCCTTGCCATGCCCACCAATGTAAAAAGAAATATCTTGCTACAGTGCTGTGCTGTTTATCATCAGAAACATGCGGTAACATTGTAAGTGGTGGCCATCTTAATGACTTGAGTTATTATTACAAAATTAGTCATGAAAGTTGTCACCGTCACAGCGCCGCAGGGTGGCATTAAAATTGGATCAGTGCTCTAGTATTGTTATAGATGGAGATGGCTACCAGACCATTTCAGTACAAATTTATTGTCACCAGAGGTCCATCTCAACCAGATCAGCAGCTTGAACAGTGGGCAGTCCAAGAGTACACAGGTCATGCAGGCTGTAGAAGATTCCAGTTGCTAGCATGGTGCAGAGACCATTAAAACATTCATTATATATTTGGTCACTTACTAGTGTGGTATAAGTAAATATTCAACAAAACACCACAGTTTGTACTGAAATGGTCTGGTAGGGTGTCTCCATCTATAACAATTCTAGAATGCTGAGTCAATTTTCCTGCCACCCTGCAGAGTTGTGCAGACAATAATGCCCCAACAGGGTGGGCAGTATTGGGCAATACTGGACTGCCCAGGGGCATAATGAGGCATGACGTCGCAGGCGGAGGGTCATCTAGGCCCTGGAAAGTTTGGTATTGCCCAATACCACCCACCATGGAGGGCATTATTACATTTAGAAAATGGGCTACATGCTATCATTTTTTATAGGATTACAAAAAAAGAAGTAACATTGTAAAAAAATGGTTACAGGTGATTGTTTTTTTTTTTTTTTTAGTAAAGTAGTCCCTGCCAGTAGAGGGCACTGCAGTGTGCGGCAGACATTAGGAGTGGTGAACTCCTGGTGCAACTTGAGCCCCTACATCCTCTGTTAGGAAAACCAGGAAGTATATTGATGAGAAGGTGAGCTGAGTGTTGTTGCCGCTCTCACCGTAGGAGCGGATAGTTTGAGTATTAATTCCGTTGTGTTTATCAAGCAGTGGTCCTCCTCTGTTTCTACTGTGGGACATGGATGCTGTGGGTTGCAGAGTCGGCGCAGTTGGTCAGAGGACGTGGTCAGGAGAAGGCTGAAAGGGCTAGTGACCGTAGGATGGTACTGTGAGTTTTTTTTATTACACTGAAAAAGGAAAACAGAAAAAAAGGATTCTGTTTGTGTATGTGAGCACGTCAACTCCTGGGGTCAACTCCTGCTGTAGCACTAAGCTCACAATGGCCGTAGTGCCACAGGTTGCTTGAGGAAAAGAATGTTTATTCTGTTTGTTGTATTTTAAAGAGGAAAAGAGTTTAAATTGTTTTCTGGGTGGCACACTGTTGGTTTTATGGCTAAGTACTGTAGTTGGTGGTCATGGTCGAGGGGCTGTCAGTAAGTGATGGGTCACTCACTAAACTAGGGAAAAAAGGTGTTGATAAATTGAAAATTCAAAGTGGCACACTGATACCACTTTGGTACTGAGGCAGGCTGGGCTGGCACTTATCTGCCAGGCTGTACTGGTAGTTAATATTTATTTATTTATTTATTTTATTTAGTCTTTGTTAACCGGGTAAGTGCACTAGCCATAAAATGACTATTTTCAGGCACGACCTGGGAGAGTACAACAGATAGGTGGACAAATGCATTTCATCAGTGCAAAAACATTACATGATTACAGGTATAGCTAATAGTGGAAAATAATACATACAGAGAAACAACGTACACGAAAGGTTAAAACATTGTAGTCCATAATGGGTAGGCAGCAGGCAGAAAAGAAACAAACTGAATAAGTAACGTAGTGAATTTCACAATGAAAGCAGCATATTGCTGGGTGAAAACATTAAGGTCCATAAGGGGTTACCTACAGTCAAGTACAAACAAGCAAACAGTTGAATACAGTATATACCGTAGCGACTGGCATTGTGAGAATAGCATATAACAGGGTAGGAAGAGAAAACTGGCCAACTAGGTACCATAGTTGGATTTGAGTGGAGTAAGGTGCATTAAGGGAAGCAATTTAGTGAGGTAGATAATCTCAGAAATACCAGTGGAGAAAGGGAGGCCAAAGCAGGAAACAGAAAGGGAGGGAAGTGGAAGAAGTATTTTATTTTTATTTTATTTAAACAGCAGTTTGGAAAACCTTTGAGCATTGGCTCATTTACAAAGGTACCTTGTCACAGTAAGACAAACGAAAATACACAGTATAACAGTACAACACATAAGTATAACAGTAACTTAAGACATAGATACAAACAAGCTGGTACAGGTAGGATTGATGCAAACAATACCAGAGTTATGTTGTCCTTAGCAGCTTAGTAATAAGCTTTGTCATAAGTATTAGTACAGCTTTGACTAGTGGCAATTACAGCATGGTTGTTAATAAGGTGGTTACGTAATGAAGTTTTGAAGCACGATATAGTTGGAGCTTTGGAGATGGGAGGGGGCAGTGTGTTGAACCAGGAGGGGCCTAAAGCTGAAGGCTCTTGGCGTGAGAGGTCCTAGCTCTAGGGATAACAAGAGAGGTTTTCCCAGAGGTCAGTATGAACTAGTGGGACAGAGCGGCGTATGGTGGTGGTCAATCCTGGTGGGATAGCCCAAGGAGGTCTTTTGTAAGGGTACAGATCAGATATTTGAGGCGCTCGTCAAGATCAAGTACCAGCGCTTTAGCGTACAGTAGACAGGTGTGTGTCAGCCTAGGTGCTCCAGTAATTAACCTGCAGGCCTTATTCAGAGTAGTGCGAATTTTATGGAGTGCAGTCTGATCAGCAGCACCATACACCGGCAGTCCATAGTCCACTAGGGACAGGATAGAGGAGGTGACTGCGAGTCGAAGAGCCTCCGGGGGGAGGCAGTGTTTATACCGATGTAAGATGCCCAATCGGATATTAGTGGCAGTGGCTAGGGCAGCGATGTGTCCATGGAAGGAGAGGGAGGGGTCAAAATGGATCCCTAGGTATTTATAGGAGCAAACTTGTTCAAGTGGGAAGGAGGACCCAGAGTGAATGAGGAGTTTGAAGTTGCAGGACTTGTTTTGGGGATGAGTGAAGAACATGGTTTTTGGTTTTTTAAGATTTATCACCAATCTATGTTCCTTGAACCAGCCCTCGGCTTCAGTGAAGGACTTCTGCAGCGAGTCCTGGAGGGCAATAGGGTTACGACTTGAGGCAAAGATGACTGCATCATCAGCGTACAATAGAATGTTCCCGAGCAAGAGCATGGAAGGGTGTTAAGGTAAAGGAGAATAGTAAGGGCCCAGAATGGAGCCCTGGGGAACCCAGAAAGATGGGACAGATGTCTGAGTAGGTCCCATTAATTTTACACGCCTGTGAGTGGTCAGATAGATAACTGGTGCACCAGGAGATAGGCCCAGCAGCAAAACCAGAGAGACTAAGGGCATCAAGAAGGAGGGGTGGGAGACAGTGTCGAAAGCTTTGAGAGGTCAATGAAGACAGCACCAGCCAGAGAACCAGTGTCTAAGGAGGAGTGGAGAAAGTTGGAGAACTCTAGGAGGGCTGTGTTGGTACTGTGGCCTTTCGGAAGCCATGCTGCTCAGGACAAAGGACATTGTAGGTGGAGAGCTAGTCAGAGATTTGAGAGGCCACCATTTTTTCCAAGGCCTTGGAGAGAGGAGAGAGAATGGAGATCGGTCGATAGTTTCCAGCCACAGTCCTATCACCACCTTTAAAGATAGGGGTGACAGTGGCGACTTTCCAGGCAGTTGGAACCTTCCCCAGGCAAAGAGAGTGGTTGATGAGGCATGTGATCGGGGTAAGGACTGTGTCTAAGACCAGCCGTAGGATACACGGATCCAGGGTGTCACTGTACTATTACTCTTGAGGGTAGTGACAAGGTGCGGCCTAAGTTCTTGGGCAGAAACACGGCGGAGGAGAAAATAAGGACGAGAAAGATTTACGGCAGGTGCTGGGGGAGGAGGGTCAAAAAAATTTGTAGGGAGGATAGGGCTAAGGTTCAGTGAATGAGGTGTTGAGGTGGTTGGCTATGAATGCTGGGTCTGAGGAGATCACACCATTAATGTTGATCTGGGTGGGTGGGGGAGTGTGCAGTCCCATTTAACTGTTTAATGTTATCCCAGAAGGTTCTGGGGTTCCCCATGAGGCAGTGAGTGAGGACCGATGGTGCTCAGACTTGGCCTTTCTGATGGCCTGAGTGCACTTGTTTGGGCGGCAGCATATAACCGCCTGTCATTGGGCCGGCCAGTCTCAATGGCACGTGCCATAGGTTGTCCCTATGTTTGAGCTGGTGGATCAAAGCTGGGGTTACCAGGGGCATTCTGCCTTTTAGAGCAGTGATGGTCAACATTGGGGCAAAGATATCACAGGCATTATTAAAAGTTTGGGTAAAGAAGGAGAGAGCTGTGTCAATGTCAGGAGTTGCCTGTATAGGAGACCAGTCAATTTGGGACAGAAGTTCCTTAAGTTTTATCAGTCCACCAGGTATTAGGCGCCGCATGTGGACTGTGCTATGGGTTTGGGGACTGAGGATGACCAGTGGAATAGAATGGGGAGTGATCACTGAGAGAGTCTGGGAGGACTTGTACATTGGGGATCCGATTAGGGCAGTTGGTGAGTACCACATCAAGCAGGGTACTGGAGCCTCTCTTGGGGTTAGTCCTGGTAGGGTGGGTAACTAGTTGCGATTAGGTCTATTGCAGAAAAGGAGTCTCGGTAGAGGAGGAGGAGGGGCTGAGCCAGTTGACATTTAAGTCACCCACCAGAATTTGGTCAGCGGAAGGAGGTAGCGAGTAAGGTATTCTGTAAGAGAGGCAATGGCCTGCGTTTGGTCCCTGGGGGCATGTATGCAGTAGTCAGATAAGGGGTCCCTTTAAAGGGTCAGGGTTAGTTTCAGCGTAGCGCCTGGGCCCCTGGAGTCAAGGATGGGAGGCGGGCAGGGGCTGAAGTACGGGGAGAGATTCCTTGACATTAAATAAGCGCAGCCGCCAGCCCGTCTCCCAACAGTCGGTCTGGAAAAGGGTGAAACCAGGAAGGAGACTAGGGAGTCAGGGAGGATTTCGACAGCCAAGTCTCAACCAGGTGATGACATCAGGGTTAATTGATGTGACCAGGCATTGTAGTGAGTCAGACTTTTTAGGAGGCTACAGATATTCATGGAGACCATGCATAGGCCTGTGTGCGAGTTGGGGAGCTCCTGGGAACCGGGCCAGGGTTTGATGAATGTTCCCCGACAGGAGTAGTAGCATGACTAACACCCTGGCTGGGAGATGGTGAGAGGTTTTCCTATGATTGACATGAGAGGGGAGGGAGGCTAAGGGCAGGGGTGGGCAGGGAGGTACAGGAAGGAAAGCAAGAATAAGAAGACACCCAGATGTGCCTGGAGGTGAAGAGAAAGCTAGGGGAGGGCAGGGAGGACGGGACACAGAGGTCCCAAGGGGCAGGAGAGCAGGTTCAGGAGCAAGGGAGGGAGGTGCCAGGGCACAGTGCAGACTAGCAGATGGGTAAGTGGGTAAGTGCACTGCTAGTGGGGATAGGCACAGGCAGAGCATGAGGCAGGGCCAATACATTGTGGTGTGCAAGATCCCAGGAAGTAGTGCTGTACAGGTAGGAGTAGGAAGCAGTGAGGAGCATAGGTCCCTCTGAGTGGCAACAGGTATAACCTGCAAATGGGAAAGTGGGGAGATAGGTTCTGGGCAACAGGGCGTGATGTCACGGATGTGATGTCACGGGTGGATCATTAAATTGACAGCCCCTGGGTGGAGGCTGGGCGGTGGGCAGATGGCGCCAAGCGCCTGCTGGCTAGCACCCTCTGCAGGCGCCCAGACGAAGAGAAGAGGCTCTCTTTACCTCGAAATTTATCAGGCTGGAGATTCGGCTTCCTCAGCTACTCAGGTGAGCTGCTTGTGTTGCTTCAGTTGCTTGATTGTCCCGAGTGCCTAGCTTGGGGGGGGGGAGCTGCCTATGTAGTGGAGAAAACACAGCCTCTCATTACTATGCAGCGGGAGAATATGTTGTGACTTAAACAAAGGAGCTCCACTGTAAGCAAACAGGGCTATTCCAAAATGAGGTCACACTAGGACTCAGCTAACCTAATGCCTTCAGTTACAAGCACAATTAGTTCCAATACCACCATATTAAACAAGTCAGCCAAGTCTCAAGTATGATGAGGTGTGCATGTGGGCAGAGGGGAAATTGGGTAGGGTAAAATACGTGCTATGATCTTATACCCCCTCTGCTATGGCCTTCAGCCCGTCAGAGTGCTCAAAGTGTTGAGCCCATTTTCTAAGACTGTGATAGCATTTTGCCCGGGGGTACAGTTCTTTTCCTTCATTCAGTCACAGTACTGTGAGCAGGTATCCAGTTAAAGCTGCGCAGAACAAAACCGCGCTCACGTAATAGTGCAGTCAATTACAGCTCCGAGAAAAAAAACAGCACGGTTACGATTATGGCGAACTGCATAATAGCATCCAGGCACCTGAAACAAAGTCTAGTCTTGAAAGATCCGGAGCCATTTCCCTTCCCAGGACAGTTCTTGTAAAGATCGAGTTTTAGATAAAAGCAGTTTCACAATGATGTGGTGTGGAGGATCCTGGTCCAAAGGCATGGGGTGTAGTGCTCTGAGTGCCCATTCCACTACATATACTGGTCTATTTTGGGAGGGCCCTGCCAGCTTTTCAAAAGGTTTTTGCACAAAAGACACAAAATTAGTTGCCTTAGCATGCTCCAGCAGACCACTGATGACAATATTATTCTGCCGGCTGCGCCCTTCCAGATCCTCAATTTGTTGTTTGAACCTCAACATTTTGTACCATAACGACACCAGCTTAGGAGCCACGTAGTGTTTATGGTCCTCAGTAGAGCTCACCAAGCTTCAATATCACTGATTCCCCTTGAGAGCTCCTCAGTAGAAATGTGAATAGCTTTGACATCCATGGATGGAGAGAGTATGGAATGGCAACAAGGTACCAACTTCACCAAGAAAGGGGCCACCGTCAGGACATTGGAAGTGGAGAAGGGGCTAAAATCCATTTTGCACAAAGGTATGGCTGCCGCCACAAAACCGTCAGGACATTGGAAGTGGAGGAGGGGGCTGAAGTAGTCATGACATCTGCCTTAGGTCTCTAAGGCTCTCAGTCCTTCTCCGGAGTTTGTGGTGGTGTGTAGTGCACCGGGGCAGGCTCCATCACTGATTCCATTTTAAACAAAGGTGAGGCTGCCGACGCAAAACTAGAGTACAGTATTAATTTTATTTATTTATTTAGTTTTTGTTAACTGGGTAGATGCACTAGCCATGAAATGACTATTTTCAGGCATGACCCGGGAGAGTACACCAATCAAAGACAGGTACATAGCATGAGTACAATGAAATTACAATAGCACAGGTCAAAACAGTTAGTAGTAATGAATATATGCAGCCAGGACAATAACAAACATCGCAATTCACACAGAATTTTTAGGCAGAGAAAACCTACACAGTCTAGGAAGAGGCACCACAACATAGCAACAAAGAAATATTGTTCAAATTAGTCACAACAATAAAGATTCAAATAGGCAGCGAAACAAGGCAAGGGCAAATTCCTGACTGGGCAGGATGCATTATCACGGCCTCTGAAACAAGACTCAGGTGTGGGGGGAGGGTTGGGATAGATTATCTAAGCAAGGTTGATAAATTAAGCAAAGCACTTGTCCGCAAAGATAATAAAAAACAGAAAATATAGGAGTCTGAGGAATGGAGAGGGAGGGGAACCATCTAATCCACAGCAAAGGCATCATGTTACTCCCCTAAAGGGTTGTGTATCTAAAAAACGACTTGTGCTACAGGTTTATCAGAGGCTGGTAGTACTAGCACTTGAAAAGTGCTGGTGCTGCTGCCATTTGAGGCAGCAACGTGATTTACTTTTTGCAATATTATTACAAGCGCCAAATCGACATTGTGATATTATTGCAACGCTGTGCTTGACCGCGTGGTTTTTGCCGCGCGATGTTAACAGTGATCCCTGTGAACATATATATATAATGAGAACAGTGCATGGGCAACCCATGTACAACAAGGCTGTGTTTCCATCGAGGGGCTCTAATTACATCATAGGGAGCTCTTGGGCAAGGCTTGAGAGGTCCCAGATGTCATCAGAACCCCATCATGGAAATACATCCTTGTTGTGTATGACTTTTCATAGACAATCCTCTGTGTTGTGCATGGTTGCCCGTATGTTATTTTGTGTAGTATATGGTTTGAAACATAAAAGAAAACTTCTTTTTGTTCCTAAGTTATAATGGGTTTAATTTTTTTATTTAAAAAATAAAAATAAAAACAGCTGCACCAAATCTATACTGGTGAGGGGTGGGTTTCTGTTTTTAACATGATGAAACAGAAGATCTGCTAGATGAATGTCTGGGTGCTGTGTGTGGGGGGGGGGATGAAAGTAAAACAGCAGGTTGCATGAGTTTCCATTCTAATTAAAAATGTTATACCACAGAAGGGTACAGCAGCATTCTATGACCTTTGAACTGTGGTACAACAGCTTTTTAGTTAGGATGGAAATCTGTGCACAACAAGGAGTAACCATGTACTATAGCAGCTATGAACGTTGTTTTAAAAATATATGATAACATTAAAAATACACTAAGGGTGTCTGAAGACACTGCTCATGTTATGTATGTATGTCTTGTATCTTACAGTAAAGCTGAGTTTAAAAAAAAATACACTGAGGGTGAATTTGAGGATGTCAGAAATAATTGTTTGCTAAAAGTACTATATGACAACATTTTTTGCTATCTAATAAATATGGTAGCATTAAGAGGGGTTCCTGTCACCAGCAAAAAAAAAAAAGTCAGCTTGCATCAGCAGCAGTCATTCAACATTTCCAAAACACTGAGTTTCAGGTTCTTTTTTCATTATTACTAAGGGTATTTATATAAAAACAGGATCTGTGTCCCTTGCAGTCACGGGGCCCCTTGCCATTTCTGGCACTTTAGTCCTGATTTCTGCATCCTGCTTCACAGGCTTCTGCAGAAGTGCTTTCTCATTCCTGGGTTCTGCAGATTTTGTATTTCAGAATATGACAATTTTGCAGAAATTCCATTAGATTTGGAAATCAAAATTCCACAGAATTAACCACAGAATATGACTGGACTAAAAACAAATCTGCACAGTCCTGGTTTCGAACCCTGGGACCAATTGGCCTGGTACATCACAGAATGAGGAGTTTGGCTTCCTGAGATGGTGAGGACTAGCTAGCCTCTCCTAATCAGATAACCTTGGAGCGGTCATTAGTGTCAGCTAATTTGGTGGATGACTAGAACAGACTTTCCAGAGAGGTGGTAGAAGAAGACTATGACTGATTTTAAACTTGGGTGTGACAGATATAAGGGAACAGTGAGATCCATGGGCAGATGACAGCAAGGGATGCCGTGGAAAGGGGGTGCCAAACAGCCACTAGGGTTATCTGATCTCTAAATCCAGCCCAGCATTAGGAGGAGCATCAAACTAGGCAGGGAAATGGACACTCTGGATGAGCCTTCGGGTCTTTGCTGACACAGTCTGTCCTTCTATTTTTAAAAGCAGACCTTCACCTACCCTGTAACATGAAGGGCAAGGTGCACCCATGCTGGAGTAACTCTCACATGTGGGTGAAGGATGGGGGGGTGGTTTCTTGGTTGAAGGTAACATTATTTTTAATGAATTGTTGGCAGGGAAAAGCACACTGAGCTGAGGCTAATTTCCAGGTGTGTCCTGGGGGCCCAGGGAGATTAAGTGACTTGCTTAGAGTCACTCAGTATGCAAGTGGTGGTTGTGGGATTGAAACCCAAGTCTGCTGGGTCTCCAGTTTTACAGCTTGGTGCACTAACTTTCTAGGCCATACTGCCTCCCAACTGTACTTGGACCGCCACAAAATTCTAAAGTGTATTTAAAATGGCAAAGTTTACTGCCAGGGTTGGGCTAATGGCCCAGAAGTATTTTTTTTAACCCCCCCACACACACGGAAGGAATTCTGTTGTCATTTAGCATCTCCATGAATTGTATTGCTTCTGTCATGCATAACACATATTAAAAATTTAAAGACTACAACTATCCACTTAATTATCACTAATTCTGGCACACATTGTCCGGCCAGTATCTATAACAATGACAGCGTCAGATGCCAGGCCAACATTTCTAAATGTTAACTTTATATATTGGTTCATTATGCTATTTTTTAGTAAATAATGAAACCTATGATATAAACACAGAATACATATTTATAAATCTTTGCTGCTTCTCACGGTACTCAACACTGCTATTTCTTGGCTGCACAGAGAGACCCTGGACAGCTTGCCTGGGAAAAACAAAATCTAAAAAAGTTCCTAAGGGTTTGTTAACCAGAAGGGGACATTCTGATGAACACCTCGAGTGCCCTTTTTGATACCCCTAAACTAACTAGTATATAGACTTCTAAGTAGTGCTATACATAAATAAATTTGTGCCGGCGTAACTACTGTGAAAGTCTGAATTTTGCTTCTGCAAAATTTCAGAATGCACAACGGCAACTTTCAAGAACTTCTGACTTACAACAGCAGAATGAGTGTACAGTATGTGTTGCAGATCAATGTTTCAAACTGTGGATTGGGATTCTGCTTAACAGATCACTCTGGTGTCCATAGAACTGCAGAATGACTGCGTGTATTGTGGGATTGATGTGTTACATTGCAGAATGGAATTCTACAGAACTGTCTTTAAGCAGTTCATGTGTATCATTCCACAATTTATCCTGAAGATTTCATTAAATGGGGCAGTAATTCATAGAGCTCATTCAATGGATTCAGATTTTGCCGAAGTCAAAATCTCAAAACATTTTGTGAAATTTGCAAAATTTTGCCAAATCTTTGCAAAATCAGACTTCTCAGTTTCTGCCCAGCACTACTTCTAACTGAACTGTTTTAAAGACTGAGCAACATTGACATTCCCTGTTGTCTAAATGGTGTGTGGTTGTATCATCTAGGCTGTGCTAGGAGTTGCATTGCAAACTTCCAGTGATGTCAGCAACCAGCATGGTCATTTAGAGCAGAGCTCCCACTGCCCACTAGCCCAGTCTTTTGAATCCACTGGCATCAGGCATCAAACAAACTTTAAAAGTATTGTAACAGCACCTTTTGCCTATCAGTATGGGTAGTTCAAGGAAATCAGCAGCAAAATCAGCCCCAAACTCAACCAGCAAGTGAAAGGAGACTCCATGCCAGTGCCCCAGCCTGTGTTCCTCCCAGGCCACTGAATATTTGCTCAGGTCAGGCGATGAGGAGAAGGACTGCCGTTCAGAAGTGGGATTAACCATAGACCAAGACAGCAGCAATGATATTCTGAGGTTCCTTCACTGGACTGACAATAAGTTGTCATGTATCCATAAAGACCTCCGCTGGTTGGAGCAATAAACCACTGATGTCTAGATCATAGTGAGCACCATGCAAGACGAGCATCACTCCTTTGGCAGATCGTTGGCATTTCCGCACCACAGGGAATAGGCACTGACCAAGAGGGTGGAGGATGCAGAAGCTCAAGTCAGACAAAACTATGTGTTTGTTTGGCTTCCTGGAGAGTACAGAACAAGAAGACATCAACTGTTACTTAGACACCTGGTTCAAAAAACAACTGCCACTGGAGGAAGGACATTAAGCTGGGCACTGAACATGCACACAGAGCCGTTGACCCAAAGCCTAAGCCAGGGTCTACCCCCAGATCGATCGTCATCAGGTTTCTGAAATACCCCCTGAAGGAGAGGATCCTCCAAATTGCCTGGAACAAGGAGGATCTCAACTAGTTAGGAAACACCTCTACATCGACCAGGACTCCCCCAAATGCTTACAAAGATACAAAAGTACATCCGTCATTAAGCTACTAAGGACAAAGGCGTAAAAGCCCTGATGCACTACCTTGCGAAGTTGATGATCGTATCCTCAGATGGCCAAAAGCTGTATGACTCGCTTCCAACAGCAGAAAAATTTCTATGGCCACAGGGAATAGGGCTCCCTAACTTACAGGAGGAAACAGCAGAGAAACAAGTTGGTGACATTATGCGAGAGCCTGCCGCCTCAAAAGGATTGGCAGCAAATGGCGACCTGATAGCATGATTCTTCTCCACACAGATTTAAAGAAAATAGTCCAACTTTCTCTTAACCTGGTACTCACCTATTCTTTTTATCTAAACCTTAATACTGACATTCTCTTCTGGTGACTGATTTGTCCCTGCCTCCTCTACCCCCTTGTGCAGTTCTTTAGAGCTGGCATGGTACCTGTTATGTCGTGTTCCACTCCCATCTTCACTAGGCCATGATTTTCAGGAGGCTCCTCATGGTTGATCGTCTCGACCCTGTTTTTGGCTTGCTGCACAGAACTGGATTTCCGCAAGGTCAGAGCCAACAAGTTGGGAATGACTCTCAAGGGATGCATGTACAGGTCGCACCAATCTGGGGACTTTAAAACAAAAAAACGCCATTGGCTGAATGGAACAAATCTATCACAGGGCTCACCTCTTCAGACAGGGGTCATGAAAGTAAACAAACTTTTCTTCACTGAGCTGCACAGACAGCAGATGCGGATTAAGGTGACCCGGACATAACGGCTTCATCAACTTTCTGAACCAACATGCAGCATATGGGGACAATGCAGATCTGTTTCTACAACTCCCAAGCCAGCGAACATAACCTTGATGTTCCCTCAGCCAGTGGATGGTACACTGAATGGCAGTAAGACTACCTCGGGGCTTCTTCTTCCGTAACTGAAATGTAGACACTACAACTAGCCACATGGAAGGCTGCAGGGAGATAATATTACTGCAGTGGAACTGGCTATATATACTAGAAAGCAAGCAGGTAGGAGAGCAGATGCCAGAGGGAATAAGAGTCTGCTGTGTATACAGTATATGTATCGAGAGGGATCACTCATCACATCCTAGATGCTCAATTAAATGGAGACAATAAGGGTATGACACCTGGTGTTACCCAGTGCCACTTCATTCATCCATATGCCTCCCCGGGAGAGGAGATAACACCTGGGTTTGTGGGAGGGAGACCTTGCCCCACATGGGGGAGTCCCACCCAACTGCGGATGCCAGGATAGTTAGCTCAATATGGCTGGTGTGGAAGTAGAGGGAGGTGGAAACACTGAAGTCTAGAACTAATAGGACACATGAGGTGGGTGACTGTCAAGCATCCTTAACTCTGGTGTGGGCCCATACTGGGCATACCACACTTAGGAGCCATAGTGGCCCTGGTAGGTGATTGACCTCCGGCTGTACCTTATGGTACTGTTCTCATACAGACCATCACTCTTGGTTACTGTTTCATGTTGGAAACATTTGTTGCAACTGTTATTGTTTATTTTTGTTTTGCGGGGTTTCCCTGAAGTGTACAGAAACCGATAATAAGAACGATGGGCCTTCAGAGAGGGAACAGCATATCCTAACACATGACTAAGATGGAATCACTTCATACATGTTCCCTGAATGTTAAAGGAATTGACAACGTGGTTAAAGGGGCCAGGATCCTACAAGAACTTCACACATGGCACTGCGATGTTAGGCTGCTCCAGCTCCTCTCTGCCTCCAAACATTTAAAACTTAGAAGGAGCTATGTTGGAGCAGTATATTCAGAAACACGCCCAACAGATAAAAAGGTTAGACTGGCCATTTTGCTTAGAAAGAGAGTGAAGTTGCAGGTCACACACACGCATGATGATGAGACAGGGAGACTGGTCATTGTCTCAGGCAAAATTCACAAGAAGGTGGTTCATCTAATATCCCTATATGCTCCAAAACCTCCATCTGCTGAGCTCCTTAAAGGTGTGGTTAGCAAGTTGGCTCAGGTGCCTGGAGGTCAAGTAATCTACGGGGGTGGGAGATTGGAACTGTGTAGAAAATAACAGCCTTCATAGAACTCCATCCTCCAACAGAGGTGATACAGCTTGCTCTAAGTTACTTAAGACACTGGTAGGGGGAGGAGGGTGGACAGACCCCTGGTGATTACAAAACCCAAAAGTACGGGGTTTCACTTTCTTTTTGCCTCCGACTAATGCATATTCTAGAATTGACAGATTCTATGCTCAGAAACAGTGGGCCTTTTCATTTACAGAAATGGAAATGCACACAATATCAGTATTGGATCATGCCCTCATCACCTGCAAAATAGATCTGGGATCTCTGGCCATAAAGGACTGTGGAGTCTCAGTGTTGGTATGGTAAATGATGACATTTTCGTTGACTCGTCAAGGGAGGTGCTCAAGAATTATCTGGAAGAACAGGTAGAGAGGCACTAAATTAAAATACACCTGGAACAGCCTTAAAGCTGTCCTTAGGGGATACCTTATCTCACATGCTACACATAAAAAAAGCAATATTGGTGCTTCTAGCTTAAGGCGGAAGAGACACTTACTAATCTGGAGACAGAACAGAAACAATCTAGAAACCCTGAACTACTCCCTCAGATCAAACAAGCGAGGGACGAACTGAATAAGTTAGCCCTAAGAAAAACTGAGAGATTCATGAATCAATGGTACTATGAATGGGGGAATAAGGCCAGCAGGCTTCTAGCCTACAGGTTCAAAAACAAGAAGCTGACTGATATCTTCTGAAAATTGTACAGAGGGAGGGAGACCATAAGACAGTTACACACCTGAAACTACAGTATTAGTGGAGACATTTTACAAATTTTATTCTAGTTTGTACACTCCTGAGGCAGGTATAGGGCAGGCTGCAGCAGTACATCAGGTTCTGGACAACATTACCCTTACACAGCTCACAGAAGTGCAAAGGGAGGACTCAGAGGAAGTCTTTACGGCCAAAGAATTAGTGGGACAATAAAAACTCTTACTACAAGACAGTCATCTGGACCAGATGGGTTTATAGCAGAATTCTTCAAACAATTTGCACCAGAGCTCACTCCAATTCTAGCCAAAGTCTGTAATGCCGCCAATGAAGAGTGAGAAACCATTCACAAAACATGAGAAATGCCAGATTCATGTGGGGGATGCGGTTATCACTGAAATACCCAAAATAGGTAAAGATACCACAAAGTGTATGGGCTACCATCCCATTTCCATTTTGAATCAGGATATCAAGATCTTTGCTAAAGCAATTGCAAACAGAGTCCAGAGGTTGATCACAGGTCTAACCTATCCAGACCCAACTGTGTTCATACTGGGGCATCACATTTAAGATAATATCAGAAAGGTTCTCAATGTTAACCTCCCTGGATATGACCGGGAGCTCCTGCCACTCTTGAAGATTGACCTTTTCTTAAATCTATTGCAACAGTTCTTCTATTCCTAAGCCTAATCTGTCCTTTACTATTTCTAGTCCATAAGGTTGGCCACCTGTAGGCACCCCTTCTCCCTCTCTTGACTATGCTATAGTATCTGCTTTGATTTTCCTTTTCTCTCTCAGGTCCTTGTACAGGGAAGTTATTGTGGTGACTTCAGAGTATATGTAAAACAGATTGTGTTTATTGCTGTTGGATTTAGTATGTAATAGCACTAAGTTATAAAATACCTTAATGTATATACCTTGGGTGGGATATTCAGAAGGGTTGCGCATGGCACCATGCGCAACCCACTGATGCACCCCAGCGCGATATCCAAAAGGGGAATGTGCGTGGCACAAATCCCGATGCGTCGGGGCGCATCAGTAATGTATGCAGCACAAGTGGGGGGGTGTGTGCCCATGCATGCCCCCACACATCCTGATATTCAGCCTGGGATGTGCGGAGCTCATGCAGGTACAACCCCTACATGCGCCGCATACAGTTGATCCAAAAAATAAAGGAGCAACAGCTGGCCACCCACAGGTAAGCTGCCGTGTTGCAGGGTGCAACACGGCAGCAGCCAGCTGTGGGTGGCCACCCGAGCTCCGGCGGCACCCTCCGTGGGGTAGCATCCCCCCATACCTGATTGCAAGCATATGTGTACATATAGAAAGTCCTATATCCCTGGTGGTCCAGTGGACTGCTTGCAGCCCGATCACGGGCAGAAGTCTAATGAAAGATTAATCCCCATCCCTGGTGGTCCAGCGGTACTCCCCTACCACCCTCCCACTGAGCCCCGCCACCCCTCTCCCCCCTGGTCAGTGGCGGGGGGCAGCTCCCCACCTGCAAGCCGCCCGGCCACCTGCCGACTGACTGTGTACAGTACAGCTGTACACCCATTGGTCCACAGCATGAGCCAATGGGCGTGCAGACTGTACTGTACTACATAGTCCAGATATGTGAATGAATCCATTCACATATCTCGACTGTGTAGTACAGTACGGTCTGCTGCCTTCACCATGCTGTGGACCAGTAGCTGCCTAGCTGTACTATGCACGCAGTCAGGTGGGCGGGTGGCTTAGCAGTGAGGGAGCTGCCCCCGCCACTGGCGGGAGGAGGTGGGATGGCTGGGGAGGCTGGGGGTACCACTGGACCACCAGGATGGGGATGTCTTTCATTGAACTTCTGCCTGCGCTCCGAGGCAGCAGAATAGGTCCACTGGACCACCAGACATAGGACCATCTATTTTATACATATGCCTGCGATTGGGCTGCGAGCAGTCCACAAGGGATATAGGACCTTCTATTTTTATACATATGCCCGTGATCGGGCTGCGAGCGGTCCACTGGACCACCAGGGATATAGGACCTTCTATTTTTATACATATGCCCGCGATCGGGCTGCGAGCGGTCCAAAAGGGATATAGGACCTTCTATTTTTATACATATGCCCATGATCGGGCTGCGAGCGGTCCACTGGACCACCAGGGATATAGGACCTTCTAATTTTATACATATGCTCACAATCAGGCTGCCAGCAGTCCACTGGACCACCAGGGATATTGGACGTTTCTTTTCATACATATGCCCGCGATCGGGCAGTGGGGCACTTTGCTGCTTGTGCAGGGGGCGTCGGTCCCCGACAGCTGCAGCCTGGCAGGGCGCCAGGCGCAAGTCGCTGGGGATGGGCGCATCTGCATGCAAATAGGGCCATAATGACATGCCAATGGACCCATTTGCCCTTGCATGCATTATGACCCCATTTGCATGTGCACCTTTGAATATCACGGTTGATGTGCCTAGCGCAACAGCACTTGCGCTAGTGCATCCCCCTGCCCCTCTCTAGCCACTTGCACTGGTGCAGTGCCACTGCGCCATGCACAGTGCAGGTGGCCACAGAGCAATATTCAACAGTGCTGAGCCATGGCGCAGCATTGTTGAATATCACCTTGTCAGCACCCTGGCACATTCCAGTTGCGCTGTGTCCAGGCTTGTGCCACTGCCTGGCGCAGTCTGAATATCCCACCCCTTATGTTTATGAAACCTGTAAATGTTTAAAATACTATGGCACTTGGTGTTTTAATAATGGTAAAAAGTACTAGGTGACTATTGTAGAAATTAAGCTAGTTGTGCTATTTAAAATGCATGTAAATTGTTGTAAACTTAACAAGCCAGAAATGTCAAGGTGATTTGCATATATCCCATGATGCATTGCATTATGGAACTGTGTATGATGTTGTATTTCTTTGAAACTTGATTTGTTGCCAATGCCCTTTGGGGTAACCCTTCTTTTAGGGATTCTGCATTGAGGTTCTTTGTTTATAGCTTGTTTTTTTTTTTTTGTTTTTGAACCCCCACTACGCAAGCAAATGGGGCTTGCATAGGAGTGGTCGCTACATCCCAACTAGTGAATTGGATTAGAGATCAGTGTCAGTAGGTGCTGGCTAAGTGCAGAGAAAGGACATTCATAGTCTGTTGCTGCAAACTGATGTACTGAAGAAGAAATATGCCATTGCAGAAGGTTATTTTTTGTATTTTGAATAAACATCACACAGAGATTGTGTGTTGAACCTGAAGTTCGGTGTCTGGTCCATCTGTTATCCCACAAGCCCTCCACAAACTTGGTGTTAGCAGTGGGATAGCTTGCTGGAAGCATTTGGACTGGCTGAAGAGGGACGTTTTCTGGTGGATATTGCTCAGATTTCCCAGGTGGACCGATGCAGCAGGAGTTGCCGGAGAAGAAAGTCTGTGGAGTTCTGGCCAAAACCATGGCTGACAGACGGAAAGAAGCTGCTGCCTGGACTGGACCTGGGAGCTTGGAGGAAGGCCAAGCCTGAAGACAACGAAAAAATGTAGGTTGTGGCACACTGGAGGTACAAGAGACAACACCCCGGAGGTGGAGACCCTGATGAGGATCCACTGGACGAGTAAGCAATGGCTGGAGGCAGACCGACTACACAGAGAGGCGGAACACTGGTGCCAGGGTGTTCGAGAGATTCCTGCCAGAGAGTCTGGATACAGAGTCGGAGGAGGATTTTTTTGTGGGCTTAGTTTGAGGAGGACTCCCTGACTGAGCAGAATATTTCTTTGTTTCCTGTGTTTCCAGGATGTTACCTGTTGGAAGTCAGAGATGCAGGTATGTAACCTGAATGCAAGACCCCAGGTAAGACTGTGCCTAGTGATATTGTGCTGGGGTTGAAGACTCCAAGCAAGCAAGAAGAAGCCTATGAGGCTGAAGGGACTTTTTCTTGTATTGATGCAGCTAAATCTATTAACAGTACTGACCGGGGTATACTACAGGCTAAAGATGCTAATATTGTTAAACTGTTACAGTATGTTAAAGTTAAGGAGGGTAGAGGTCATTTAAAAAAATGTCACCCTTGGAAAAAAGGAAACTCTCACATAGGTTACAAGGTATTAGATGGTAACAGATGGCTGAAAATAGCACAGTGATTAAAAGGATGTTTACTAAGACACCCCAGAGTTAAAAGGTTTAGAAACCTGCTGTTTACCATTGCAGGATATTCAGCATGGGAGGTTCCTTGGTGTCCTGTAGGTTTCTGTAGAGACCTGCCTGGGGATAAGATGACCAAGGATTTGGGGTCATAAGTTATAAAAGGTCGAAATAGGAGAGTAGAAACTACTATTGCTCCTTACATATTCCCGCAGGCACTTTGTGTAAGACAGAGGGGTCAAGTTAGTTGCAGGCAAGGCCAGAGGTGGCTCTGCAATGGTCCCTTTCTGTAGGCAAAAGTGTAACATGTTTGGTCAGGGGCTGGGCCTGATGTCAAAGAAAGAGATACCCAAGGACAGACAAGGAGTCTGAGGTGGTACATGTGTTTTATTCTTTTATGAGTGAAAACCTACAAAGGATAAATGGGTGGAAAATGGATTGGAACCTGTGTTGGGGTAACACCTTGAGTGTATACCCTCAGGTGTCTACATCTGTAACAAGTGAAATGAATCAAGAGTCATAGTGGGTTTATGTAGAGGGGCTGAACCTAGGAATGGGCCCCTGCTTTAAACTGACTTGTCTGGTGGGGTTGGAGCAGGTAGTTACTTACCCCAGAGAAAGTCTTTCTGTGGTACTTGACTTTACAGTCGTCCAGATTTTTGGTTAAGAAATATAACGGACTTTCCCTAAAAGGAGATGAGAAGGTACCGTTAGTCCCTGCTGAGAAATGTGTTTATGCCTCAGGGTAAAGAATGATGATATCCACCATGTTTATGATAGAATGTTTATCATTAATAGGAACCCTGAGACAGAGCTTCTGAAGATGAATGGGTAGAAACTCCATCCCTTCCTGAGACAGGAAGGTGGTAAGCAGTCTGTAATAACTGCTTCCCTCTTAAGGTGGGGGATATGTGACCGGGAGCTCCTGCCACTCTTGAGGACTGACCTTTTCTTAAATCTGTTGCAACTGTTCTTCTATTCCTGAACCTACTCTATCCTTTTCTATTTCTAGTCCATAAGGTTGGCCACCTGTGGGTACCCCTTCTCCCTCTCTTGACTATGCTATAGTGTCTTTGATTTTCCTTTTCCCTCACAGGCCCTTGTACAGGGAGGTTATTGTGGTGACTTCAGAGTATATGTAAAAAAAGGTTGTGTTTATTGTTGTTGGATTTAGTATGTAATATCACTATGTTATCAAATACCTTAATGTATATACCGTATGTTTATGAAACCTGTAAATGTTTAAAATACCAAGGCACTTGGTGTTTTGATAATGGTAAACTGTACTAGGTGACTGTTATAGAAATTAAGCTAGTTGTGCTATTTAAAATGCATGTAAATTGTTGTAAACTTAACAAGCCAGAAATGTCAAGGTGATTTGCATATATCCCATGATGCATTGCAATATGGAAGTGTGTATGATGATGTATTTCTTTGAAACTTGATTTGTTGCCAATGCCCTTTGGGGTAACCCTTCTTTCAGTGATTCTGCATTGAGGTTCTTTGTTTATAGATTGTTTTTGTTGTTGCTGTTTTTTTTTTTTTGAGCCCCCACTACGCAAGCAAATGGGGCTTGCATAGGAGTGGTTGCTACATCTCAGCTAGTGAATTGTATCAGAGATCAGTGTCAGTAGGTGCTGGCTAAGTGCAGAGAAAAGACATTCATAGTCTGTTGCTGCAAACTGATATACTGAAGAAGAAATATGCCATTGGGTTAATATCCCAGTACTGACACTGTAGTGCAGCATGAGAGAGGTGCTGCACTTCTGAGGTGCCGTCTTTCGGATGAGACATTAAACCGAGGTCCTATCTGCCTGGATTGGTGGTCGTTCAGGTGGATGTTAAAGATCCCATGGCACTTAGCAAAAAAGAGTAGGGGAATTTTTTTATCGAAAAATACATAACATCAAGTACATGAAAACAATGTCAAAAACAATAAAAAAATCTATACAGAAACATTTGAAAGATCCAGGGAAAAAAAAAGGTCTTTTTTGTACAGATTAATGGAGAGAAAAAAAAACAAAAGAGAAAAAGAAACATTGGATAGTCTCAAAGGTTATCTTTTCCAATCAATTCAAAAATGTAATCCCAGCCCAATAAAAACGAAATTGTAGGAGATGCATTTCAGTTCTGATTCTTGTAATTTCAAAATAGTAGTCTCGATACATTCAATAATAACCAATGGACAAGTTGGTACTTGTTGTAGAACATATTTACACCTAGCTTGCCACATATAATATTTGCATGTAGCAAACAATACTCTCAGAGTGCTGGGGTGGAATGTATTCCAGACACCAGAAAAAATTCCTAAAATAAGAACTGGATATGTGATCCTACTGAGAAAAGGCCATTTCCATTTGTTCGCTAGTGTTTTCCAGAACAAAAGAGCATCTGTACAGGAAAAGAAAAAATGTTCCATTGTTTCTTCAATGTTAATGCATTGTGGTTTGGGGCAAAACCTATCTTGCGCTGATTTGTGTTTTAAATTTCCTCGAACTTGTAGTCTACCATGACAGCATAATTCAAGACACGCCCCACATGTGGGCCGATCTTTTATCTTTGAGGACGCTAATGCAAACATTGTGTGGATGGAGAACAAAGTGGAAACTGTAATATTGGTTTATCTATATTTAAGAAATAAACGTATAACTGTTTCCTAGTGAGATCTATTATGGAGGTTTTATTAAGTTTCCAGGACCTAGGAATGGATGCTATCAACAATATAAGATGGAGCATTAGGTATGGAAATAATGGGTGGAAGGTCAACCCATGCTACCATTAGGAGTTCACAGCTTTAGCTACCCATGAGTCACAAACAGTGGACACATATTTATGGCTCTGAAAATGTGATATAAAAAAAAAAGAAAGAAGGACATTGATTTATCATTCCTAAACCACCCTGGTTTTGGGGTAAATAGGTTATATGTCTTTTCACAGGGTTTAGCGACTGCCCATAACATTTGAAAAAAAGGCTAAATAGTTTGGTTTCTAAATGTTTAGGCGGACCATAGATGTGACTTAAATATAAAAAGTGGGGCTAAAAATCTTTTATCACCATAACCCTTTCTTCTTGCACAGTCTCCATGTTTCTCCAGATCTGGACTTTGTGATCTCCCAGTGCTAAACGCTTCTCCCAATTATAAGTAGCATCGTTCGGTGTATTAAACAAATCCCTAGGATTTTCTGTGGTGAGGTGCATACCCTGATACCGGAAATTTCTATTCAGTCAGTAGAATTGTGTTGTAATGGGATACATACACTTTTCTCAAGATTTAGTCTACCCCTGATATTGGTGTAAAGGATTGAAAGGATTGTATAGCTTTTGTACCTGAGGAAAGATCTAGACAAAATAAAACTACATCATCTGCATAAGCAGAGATTTTAACAGGTTGTAAACCGGGGTGAGGAGTAATGCCTATAATACTGGAATTCCATTGAATCTGTCTGATGATGGGATCCAGGGCAAAAAATATATAGTAAAGGGCTAAAAGGGCAGCCCTGACGAAGCCCAAATTTTGTCAAAGGTTGGGCCATGGAATCCATTTATCATTGGGAAAAAATAGGCTAAGGAGAGCATGTGAAATCCAGGATACAAATTGGTAGAGATATCATACAGGGTTAATATACGAAATAAAAATCATGATGCACAGAATCAAATGCTTTTGACTGGTCTAGTATAAAAGATATCCAGGTAACTTGCTATACTTTTTCATTTCAAAAACTTCACGTAAGAAAAAAGGTTTGTTTGGATGTTTCTGCGGGTATGGCACAGGTTTGAGCATTATCAATCAGATCCGTTGCAGCGATCATAGCAGGAACAAAGAATTTTGGAAAAAATCTTATAATCTGTGTTTAGAAGATGTAATGGTCTCCGGTTGGCAAGGGAGACTGTATCTCCTTTTTTATACAAAAATTTTAGAATTGAGAGGCCAAATCCAGATGCCGTAGCCATATTGTCTAGAACATAATTAAACACCTGGGTCAATATTTCCAACAGATTCATTTGGAATGTTTTGTAAAATTCATGTGTCAGACCGTCTGTCCCTGGAGAGACCTTCAGTTTTAAGCCAGAAATTTCCCTAGCAACCTCTTCCTGAGAAATTCTTTTGATCAAATCAGGAATTAAATGAGCTGGGAGTTTAGGGTAAGGGGCTTGTATATTCGGAGATATCATGAGGGGATTAGGGGTGGTGCATAATTGAGTTCGTAAATAATCAGAAGTAATCGATAACATATCCGGAACAGAGGATAGTATATTACCATGAGTGTCTCTTAGCCCATGCATAACTGTTGATTGAAGTCTGTCTTTGAAAGCTTAAAAGGGATCAGCAGATGGGGAATTATTAGTGCCAGTTTGCATAATGTAATCTAATGTGCGAGCAGTGTTGTACTGGTGAAAAAACATGCATTCCTTTACTTTGGATATTTGTTTTGAATAACCCCCTGAAGATGTGGCTTGAAGGGACATCAACTTATATAACTGGTTACGAAATGTGAGATATGTAAGATAACTTTCTCTGACAGTTTTTCTCCCTAAAGCCTGAAAAAAATGCTCAGATCTTTTTTAGTATCTTGCCACCACTCCCACATAGAATCGTAACAAATTATAACTGAGATTCGTGCTTGGAAAAGAGAGTGTATATGATTTTTAACAGATGTCGGGGAAAATAAGGAATTATTTAGTTTCCATTGAGAATGATATGAGATTGGTACAGGAGGGGAACCAATGAAAAAATGACCAATGAGAATACAATGGTCAGATATCTCATTAGGTATTACTGAAATAGAGTGTGGGATACAGTGACGAGAGACAAAGAAATAATCTATTCTAGTATGATATACTGATCTATGATACGTATATCCTGCATCGGAGTGGAGGGAACGGTATGCATCTGTTAAACCTGCATCTTTTATTAATGTTGACAAGGCTAGGGAATCACAATAACTTTTTTTTCCTGAGAGAGTCCTGTCTTTAATATCTATTGAACAGTTAAAGTCCCCACCCCAAAGAATGTGTTTTCGTGTACATAAAAATGGTTTAAGTAAGTCTAACAAAGCTATACGGGTTGCCTTGGTTTGTGGACTATAAATAACTATAATCCGGAATGAGACTGTTGATTTAGTGCAATCAACAATAAGCGCTCTACCTGGGTGAATATCTACTATGCGAGTGATGGAAAATTTGGAGGAAAAAAAAAGAATAGCTACACCATCTGCTGAATCCTCCCCAAATGTCCAAAAGGAGGGGCCTTTAAACCAGCCTCGCTTTAATTGCTGAATGTCATGTAAGGTGGAGATGTGTGTTTCCTGCAATAATAGAATATCTAACTGAAGAGAGCTGGCATAATGCAAAAAAGCTGTTCTTTTCCTAAAACTCTTCAAACTGCAAACATTGAGAGAGGCTATGTGAATATCCATTCTTAGATTTGACTAGGCTAACCACTCCCATCAGTCACCGTCATATTTTTCCGTTTCTTTCCTCCCTTTTTAGTTTTAGTCAGTTTTTTCCTGGCAACATTAGGGGGTTTAAGAGCTGGGGTATCTATATCAGATGGAATGGCAGAAACATCTGAATCTCCATCAGAATCTTCTCGATCCCCTTTTAGACAATCAAATGTATTGGACAGGGGAATATCCAGAGATTTATTAGATTTTCGGGTAGCGGCCCTTGTAACTCGTCTACCTGTTTGAAATCCTTACTTGTCAACAAGAACAGTGCAAGAAGGTTGAGGCAACGTAGTCTCATTAGGAGTGTCAGTGGAGGTGTTTCGTTGGGCAACCTGATCTAATTGTGGTGCAGAAACCAGAGGTTCTGAGGGCATAGGGGGAATAGGACCTGGTGGTTCGGGGGTAAAATGGAAGTGGCAGAAGCAACGGTCGGGGTAACAATATGTTCTTGTGCTTTAGCTTGTGCCTTCTGTACCAAGGTTTCAGAATTCCAACCCTCCGATCTATTCTTACTAGCCCATGGGCATTGGTGATATGCATGCCCAGTTTCATTACATAAGTTGCACTTAAATACATTTTTGCAGGAAACACTTGGATGTCTATATCCTCCGCAGAGACTACATTTTAGTAGGTCACATGTGCTACTCAGATGAGTGGTAGCACCGCATTTATAACAAGCCCTAGGCTGGCTCTCCGAGTAACAAACCCCTGTCTTCCCGAGAAAAAACTATTAGGTAAATGTACATTCGAATTTACCTGAAACAGTTTTACTCGAAACCTCCAGCCACCAGTCCATAGACCTGCATCGTCCAGGATAGCTTCGGGAGGGGAAAGGACATTACAATGATTCTGCAGCCAATGATAGATATCGCTGACGCTAACTCCTTCATTTCTAAACATAATTGTAACTGTACGTGTGGTGGGTTTGGATAAAGGAAAAACAGAAAAAGGGGCCCAATTGGGGTTAGTTTTCTGAGAAGTGTATACATGCCAGAAACAATCTAGCCCTGTAGAGGTCTTAAAACTGACATCGAAAGTCTCTTCTCCCGAAATATGAATCAGGGCATAAATGTCTGAGGCTTGAAAATGCATCATGCCTTTGAGAAGAGTCCGAGCTACATAATACCTATCAGGAAACTCAGGGAGACCACCCCTATAGCGGATATGTACTGCATTCCTGCGGGGGGCTTGTTCTAGTTTATTTTTAAATAGGTCAGAGAGAATGGGTGTCCGACCCATAGCTGGTTCACTGGGGTTTGTATCTAAATTATGAATCAAAGATGTGGATGTGCCAAGCCCAGGGTCACCCTCCGAAGAAGTAGGGCCATGTTGTGAGTCCAAAGTAGTAAGATGGGGGGAGTCAGTGGGGTCATTAACTGCACCCAGGGGGAAGAGACATGGAGAGGGGCAGCAGGTGTGACATTTAAGGTAATGAGTGGTGTCTCATTGGCATCTGCACCCTTTATGGGTGTTTGAAAAATACCCTGATCAGTAGCATCCATGATATCCCCCCAAGAATTAACATCTAGTTTAGTATTTGTAACAGTATTGGTTGCATTTACAATAGCAGTTGGTACCTCGTTGGAGCTCATGAAAGTGGCAGGCCTGGTAGGGGAAAATAACACCCCTTGTTTAGTTGCGTCCCACGAAGGATCCGGAACCCAAGTTCCCAAAGTTGTTTGTGTCCAACCTGCCTTGGATAAGGCGTCTGATGCAGTCCAGGAAGATTCTCCGACGTCCGGTCGTTTAGGCAGTCCAAAACGCAAACGTAACAAATCCGCAGCAGAGGGTGTTGTAGAGGTGGTAGTCTTCTGGAGGTTCGGCTCTGCAAGCCCCGGAGGTGAAAAGGGGTCTATAATTTGAGTGATTTGGGCAGTCCGTGTAGCTCCTGTCTCGGCGTCCTTTGGCAAGCCAGATCCGGAAGGTAGCGGGGGAAGCAGCGGTGTCGCACACTCTGTGCGCACAGAACTCTGTCCCGCAGGAAACACTGGTGACTTGAGTGGAAGCAGAAGTTCGTCCGGCTTAATTTTCAGAGGTTTGGAAACTAAATAATTGAATACAGGTAAGGCTTGTACCTGGGGACGTAGTCCCGAATCACAAATAGTCGGCTCCTCTAACGTGTGAACTGCAATGTCTGTCGGTGCTGGTGAGAGATTCAATAGGAGGTCCGCATCGCAGCCAGTCTGGTTACTAACTGAAGCCTCCATCATGTCGGCGGCCGGAAACCCCACCTACAGAGTAGGGGAATTTCCCCGGTGTCCTGGCCAAATTTTCCTCATTCACTAAAAATACCACTAACAGCTTAATCTGGTTCAAGGTCAGTTGGCATTCATCTGTATCCCCCTCCCCCGGGTCGTGCCTGAAAATAGGCAGGATTTGTCTAGTGCACTTACCCGGTCAACAAAAAAAACTAAATAAATAAATTGCAGAAGGTTATTTCTTGTATTTTGTATAAACATCACACAGAGATTGTGTGTTGAACCTTGAGTTCGGTGTCTGGTCCATCTGTTATCCCACAACCCCTCCACACTGGACTTTCCTAAAGAAGGACAAAAGTCAGTGCTGAAAAGGCATTTGATTGCCTGGATTGGGGTTTCTTAGATGCCACTTTTGACAAATTTCAATTCAAAGAAAAACTCCGCCACTGGATAAAATGCCTTTATGCAAATAAAAATAAACAGGATAATCTCAGAGAGATTCCAGATTAAGAGGGGAACCAGGCAGGGGTGCCCCCCTTTCTCCACTCCTGTTTGCAATCAGTCTTGAACCGTGGCAGAACTTCTTTGGGAATCCCAAGAGATAAAAGGAATTGTAATAGGAGGGGGAGGAAGTCAAAGTATCATTGTATGTGGATGACATGCTGTTGTATGTCTCGGACCCAATTCAGAACATCCCAAAAGTACTAGATCTAATCAACCAATTCGGCCAGACCTCGGGCTTCAACATAAACAAAGAAAAATCTGAAATTATGTTGTTGGGGGCACAGGTTGCACCACAGTCAAAACAATGTAGTAAACTGAAATAGCCCACACATGGATTCTGCTTTTGGAGGTCTGGATTACGCAGGATGTGACCACATTTTTGCAAACCAACTATACTAGATTTATTTATTTATTTATTACAATCTCGGATTAAACCATTTGAGCTCAGAGCTCTTTACATAGGTTCCACGTCAGGATTTTCAACACAACAGTTAGGTGAGGTTGTACACAGGGTTGCAAGATAACAGAGTGCACAACAGAAATTATATAATAAAACACAATGCAAGTCTTGAACAAGGGAAAGGAGGCTTCAATATACATACAGGTCATGATGCCCAACGGTGATACCAGTCAGTTGTCAGCAGCGAGGGTGCTTAGAAAGATGCTATGTGCGAGGATGGGGGGGGAGCCCCAAGTGCCATGAGCAGTGAGATAGTGTGGTATTTGGTTAGCAGAAGGGAAGGGGGAAGGGACTAGTGTGGAGGCAGATGGTGAGTGTGACAGGAGAGGGGGGTGGGGAAAGGGAGTTACAGGCTCAGGAGGGAGGGGGATTAGGAACAGTGGTGCTGCAGATGGAAGTAACTATGAGAGTGGTGGGATGGTGAAGCTAGCGATGACAGTCACAATGGGATTCGTATATCATATGGCATTTGAGGTGGACTTTGAAAGTACCCAGTGTGGGCAGGCACGCAATATTTTCCTGTAGGGAGTTGAACCAAAGCACGGTGAGCAAAGGACCTTTGTCCTTGAGAAGTTTGACATTTCAGAGTTATGAAGAACTGGTGCTTGAAGTTTCGTGTGTGCCAAGAGTTAATGCAAGGCACCAGAAGTTGTCGGACCCCTGGCGGACGTGTACCAAGGCAGATCTTTTTGGCCAGCAGGCAGGTTTGGCATTTTAACCAGACACTTGGCGTGAGCCAGTGTTCTTCGTCGTAGAGATCACAGGTGTGAGTCAGCCAGTGCGCACCTAAAGTTAGGCGGCAGGCTTTGTTTAATGCAGCTTTTAAGTGCTGGAGGGCAGTATCAGTGGTGGAGCCATATATGGGCAGGCTGTAGTCCACAAGGAAGCCCACAGAACTGTGAACAGCTATTCTAAGGGCTTCAGGGGTCAGGCTGTGCTTGTGATGGTATAGCAGCCCTAAGCGCTTGTTGATAGCTTTGGCTGTGTTGTCGATATGGAGAGTATAGGAGAGCGAGTTCTCAATAGTGATACCGAGGTACTTAAAATGTTGAACAAGTTTGAGAGAGGTACCATCAACATTACGTATTGATAGTGGGTAATTACAGTGCTTGTTTAAGGGGCTGGAGAACAGCATGGTTTTTGTTTTTTTGTAGTTCATAATCAACTTATGATTTATGAACCTCTTCTCAATACAAGTGAAATCACTTTGGAGTTCTGTTCCAGAACACCGGGATCTGAGCCATGTGTGAAAACAACGCATCATCAGCATATAGGAGGATGTGGCACTGACTGGCTTGAAGAGGCTATTCAAGAATAAACTGAACAGAAGGAGACCCAGTATAGACCCCTGCTGAATGCCTGAACAGACAGGTTTGCTGTCCGAGAGGGTAGATCCTATCCTGACTTGCTGGGATCGGCAGTGCAGGTAACTGCGGAACCAAGAAACTGCCTCGGGTGCAAGGCCAGTAGCGGCAAGTTGCTCAGTTAGGAGGGCATGATTAACCGTATCGAATACCTTTGTTAGGTCGATAAAGATTGCCCCGGCAAGTTGTCTAAGATCAAGTGATTTATAGATGAAGCCCATGAATTCCAGAACGGCTGTGGTGGTGCTGTGTCCAGCCCTGAAGCCATGCTGCTCAGGGCAGAGAAGTTTATACTTGTCCAGGTATTCAACGAGTTGGTCTGCAACAGTTCATTCCAGGGCCTTCGAGAGTGGTGGTAGTAAAGAGATGGGTCTATAGTTCTCTGTCAGGGAATGGTCCCCGCTCT
This sequence comes from Neoceratodus forsteri, assembly GCA_016271365.2. Taxonomy (NCBI): domain Eukaryota; kingdom Metazoa; phylum Chordata; order Ceratodontiformes; family Ceratodontidae; genus Neoceratodus; species Neoceratodus forsteri. The sequence continues at coordinate 57,746,585 of JADMNL010000026.1, read as the reverse complement.
TGTGAACAGGAGTGACCACTGCAGCTTTCCATTTTTGAGGGAATACTGTGAGCTGGAGTGATAGATTGAGGATGTGGGTGAGAGGAGACAGGATTTCTTCCAGTGAGAGTGAGATAAGTTTCAGATCAAGGGTGTCGCCACTAAATCTCCTCTTATCGATTACCTTCCTACAGTATTTCCTGGCTTCACCAGTTCAAATAGTCTTGAAACGAAAAGGGGGATGCTCTAGAGTCTGTGTGCATGCAACAGGGTTGTTGGGGAGGTAGACGCCAGAGGGGAGGACGTGATGGAGGTCAGTGAAGGCAAGATTGAAGGTGTTGGCTATAGTTTTAGGGTCTAGGATGGGGGAACCATCTACGCTGATCATGGGGGGAGCAGTTTTTGGCTCACAGCCAGTGACCTCTTTATGGTTTGCTCAGAATTTTCGACCATCCTTCCAGTTCTTGGCCAGGGCCTCCTTATAGTATAGGTTTTTGGCTATTTGAATGGTCCTGGCACAGTTATTCCTGGTTTGTTTATAATTCAGGATGTCAGACTGTTTCGCTGTGGCTCTAGCTAGATGCCCGAGATGGTCTCTATATTTTATAAGTTCGATGATGTCAGGGCTCATCCAGGGGTTGAAATGGCCTTTGATTTTACGCTTTTTAAGGGGAGCATGGGTGTCACAGATTGTATTGAATAGGAGGATGAAGTTGTCCAGTGCACTATCAATGTCAAAAGCCCCAAACACAGCTGACCAGTTAGTGTTGAGGAGATCTGCTCTCAGGCGGTCAGTGTGACCAGGCCTGAGGGCCCTGTTGGTGGCAGTTCTAGGATGGGGTTTGATGAATTAATTGGACTAGCAGAACATGACGGGGGACTGGTCACTAATGTCATCCGGGAGGACAGAGATGTTGGAAGTGTGCTCAGGACGGTTAGTGAGTACCCAGTCAAGCAGGGTGCTAGTGCCCATCTGGTAATTAGTCCTAGTGGGGGATTCAGTGAGCTGTGTGAAGTGGACAGCCTGGATTGCATCTTTGAAGTGGTTAGCTTCAGGAGGAAGCCAGTTAATATTGAAGTCACCGAGAATTATAACCTCGGAGCTTAAAGTTTGGCTACCTAGGCAGTTGATGACGGCTTGGAGACCTTGGGATGAGTCCTTTGGGGGGATGTAGATGGAAAGTAGCGTAAGTGTTTTGTTATAGGACCCAAGAAGGAGCTTAATAGCAAGCACCTGAGCGAAGGACCCTAGGCTGGGTTGATTTAGGACTATGCCCTGAAGGCTGTCCTTGAGATAGAGTGCACAACCCCCACCTCTTTTAGACAGATGATCGTGCCTAAAAATCCTGTAGCCCGGCAGGCTGACAGCTCCATCTGGAATCCTGGGAGAGAGCCATGTCTCGACAACTGACAGCACATCCGGATTATGAGGGGCAACCCAGGCTTGGAGGTTATCAAACTTTGCTGCTAGAGTGTGGATATTTAGAGAAGCAAAGGTTAACGTGCCTGTTTTCAGGGCGCACTTACCTTGGTACTGGGGGGGGTCCCGGGTTGGGATGTATGTTTCCAGAGAGTAGAAGCAGCAGGAGGGCTAGTCTAAACAAGTAACTTTTGAAGTTTTTGAGGTTAACTTTGTGGCTCTTCCTAGTGCATATTTTGCAAGAGCTCTTCTCAGTGAGCAGGACCGGACTGAGAAGAAGTATGGGAGGAGGAGGCCACGGTTGGGTGCACTGTGGGCAGCACCAGGCGTGCCATGAAGCGTCGTATGGTCTGCTAGTGGGTGGCAGGTCTGAGTCAAGCACCGATGTAGTGGTGCAGTAAGCGTTGCCGTAGGTGTGCCCAAGGATAAGGAGGGCTGGCAACATAGGGCCAGTGCGTGGCTGCCCTGAGAGCAGAAAGAGTGAGAGTATAGAGAGTGGCATTAATCTAGTTAGTGAAGACGTGATTGGTTGGGGGTCAAAGTTGGGCCTGGGTAGGGGTAGATTTGTAGGAGTTATATATGGTGTTGGAGCTAGTAGAAAAAAGGATTGCCTGGTGCGAGTTATTTATAATGAAGGAGCTTAGGAAAAAGATATCCGGGCACTAGATGCTTAGCAGAGGGAGGCCTGAATTACCAGGACTGGGCAGAACCTTGTAGCTCACCAGGGAAGGTCAAACAAAGAAGGGATCCAGTCAGGCAGTGATTACTTGTGGACGTGCAAGCCGACTGTGTCAGGTGGAAAGAACTGCCACTCTTGGTTGATGGACAAGCTAAAACAATTAGGATGAATGTGCTCCCCATGTTAAATATTCTATTTGTATCACTACCACTGAAACTGCCCCTCTAATTTGGAAACAATTACAAAAAAAAGTCTACATGAATTTGGGACAGGAAAAAAACAAGCCTTAAACGGGCCATCCTAATAAATCTGGAATAAAAGAATGGGCTGGGGGTCCCAGATCTAAAGGTGCCTTATTGGGTTGCACAGCTGCAATATTTTACTCACTACATGAGAATACAGGATGTCCACTGCTGGGTTACCTTGGAATAAACATCCCCTGGCCTGACCAGAATGGCAGATGCCATTTTAACAGAAGGGAGCTCCTTCAAAAAGAACATATTAACAATCCCTTGGCTCAGTTGGCCATACAAACTTGGAACCAGGTCTGCTGCAAAGGGAACCTACCCAGCAACATCAGTAAGCTTACCCCTATCACAGCCTGCTCAGATTTTGCACTGATTAAACTCGATATGGGCTTTTGGAGATGGAAAGGAAAGGCTTCAGTAGAATAGGGTAATACTACAAAGGTAGTACCCTAAAATCTTATGCCCAGTTGTCCTAGAATTTGGGTTCCCAAGACAGGACCATTTCAGGTTTATGCACCTGAGACATTATTTCACCACAGAGCCTTGGGCATCTGCCCTAGTGCAGGATCAAAAGTGTTTACACGTCCTGCTGTATACCCTTGCAACCCAAAACTAAACAAGAAAGCTAATTTCGGTCATAAACAACACTATACGTACCTTAGACAGGGATCAAATGGGAACCATAACGGCATAATAGACAGAAGAAATGTGATGCAACTCTTAGACAAAGAACGGAGGAAGGTTTGGGAGCTGGCACATAAGTCCACAGCATCTCCTCAGTGATATGAGTTTGGCTGGCAAACAATTGTCAGGTACTTCCATACACACACTATCTCAAACCATTATGGAGCTCGCAGATCAGACAACATTGGAGAGATTGTGGGGTAGGAACGCATGAACATATTTTTTGGAGTTGCCCCACTCTCAGGGATTTCTGGGCAGAGATTGGGGTGGCTATGGATCAGATATTATCAGTCATGCTACCCGACAAATTCCAACAGTGGGTTTTAGGGCTAACCACACAGGAAGCAAGGCACAAAGCGAAACTGAATCTTTGTAATATTTTTTGTGACAGGTGCCTCCAAATCAGTTACCCAACTTTGGCTCCTAGCCACTCCACCCTCATTAATACTTTGGCTCAAGAATTGCCAACAAATTCAGGAAATTGAGAGTATTATTGCACTGTTAAGGCACGAGGAAGACAAATGCATAGATCTGTGACTAGACTGTTTGGCCAGAGAATCACAATTATCCCTAGTGATAAAAGCCAGGTGCTGATCTTTGGTAAGAGGAACGTACCCATAAGAAGGAAATGGAAACTTGGGAATTTACTTATACATACTGTGAATAAATATGTTTATTTAGGTTTAACTGTCTCCTCCAATGGCTCATGGTGCTCTCATGTGACTAGGACTAAAATTAAAAAAAAAGATGTTTTGAGTCTAAAAAAATGTAATTATAGATAATGGTGGCAATAGTATTAGACCATTGGTCCAAGTTATTCTTCAAAATTAAACCCGAAAGCTCTCTTTGCGGTGGAAATTTGGGTGCCATATATGGTCTCAGAATTGGAGAAAATTTCGATCCAACTCTTCAGATCTCCTCTTGGTTTAATTTGGTTGTCTGTTCCTACATTAGAGCTGAACTTGGTTTAGATAGTTTTGGCTGATTCTTTAGTATTGGGTTATTGGATTAACTGTACGAGGCTAGAACCCCTTCTGGTATTTTCTTACGTGCTTGTCTTAAAGAGAAGGAAAATTAGTGGCTTTTAGGTTGCAGAAGGTTACCAGGGTTACCATATATGCACTCTCTAATGGAAGAATATCACCTTAATTATCTCCATAATTATCTTCAAAAGGGTATTTTTATTAGCCTGAAGTATGAGATATATATATATAAAGTATACAATTGGAATACATAACCAAGGCATGGACTTAGACACTATTTCAAGGTCCAGGTTCTCACCTTGATATGCTTCAAATGAGGTTTTGTTTGGCTACAGATTTTATCTGGACCACATTTTGGACCCTAGAAAGAGAAGTGCTTATATGTGTTGTAAGTCTGAGATTTTTCCTAGTAATGTACTTTTTGCAAGATTTGCCTATATTTCCAGTGCTTCTGAGGGTCCCTGTTGATGCTTTGTAGGAGGTGTAGAGAATCTGTATTATGTCTTGTTTAAATGCTCATGGTATGAAAAGTTATGTATTACATGGATACATAGTATTGTGTCAGAGTTAAACTATATTCCAGGTGATCCTCTTAATTTTCTTCTTACAGTGAATAATATTATTATTATCATTAATAAAATTGTGGAGTATTTCTTTATTATTAAAAGGGTTTGGACGGGTAAACCTTTTAGCTATCAGGAAAAAGCTCAATGATATTGTATGATTGCTGTTTATATAAGTATAGGCAGTATAACACAGTGGTTTAAGGCTCTGAGCTGCAAATCTGGAGGCCTGGGTTTGAATCCCACAGCCCCCACTTGCATATACTGTGTGACCCTGAGCAAGTCACTTAACTTCCCTGTGCTCCCAGGTCGCACCTGTAAACAAGCTTTCAGCTTAGTGTGCTACTCCTGGTTAAACAACTGGAAAGAAAATAATGAAGTATTTGTCCTATTTAATTGTGTGGAAGTTTTTGATATATTGTGTGTATTTTATACATGTATAAATGTTAGTTTTTTTCTGATGTGTACGAGTACATTTCTATATGTGTACATTTTATTAAGCTGGAATGGCATGCTGCTGATCACTAAGGCATCTGACTGACTGACGTGGGTCTATGGCTTCCTTTTGTAAGTTACCTAGCAAACGAAGAGGACAAAGATATAGTAGAGGCTTAGGTTGATGAAGACCAAGTGCATTTCAAGGTGAAGGGGCCTTGGCAGAGGTACTCTAGGCTTTACCTTCCTGGTGGTACAACAGTTACGCTGGGCAATATTTCTAATGAAATCAGCTCCTCGTCATTAGTCGCTAAACCCATAGGATGAATTGTACACTGCTCCACTTCGTTTTGCTGTTTTACTCCACAAGGTTCATTACAGTTAAAGGTTTTACTTATGTATTTATTACTTAATTCCTGTTGTTTGTCTCATTGACAATGGAAAGGAATGTCAAAGTAGTACTGTACTACCATTGTGGGTATGTCAGTTGTTTTGTAGAAAATCAATAAACTTGGATCTAAAAAAAAAAAAGAACTGCATTGCATGTTTATATTGTGCTTGAAATTTCCTTGTTAAGGTTTGCTGAGTGTGCCTTAGTCAAACACATGTGCCGACAGCCATGCTTTTGCCAGGTACACGCTTTTTCATGGACTAGCTTGCCTAGTAGTATCCAATCCTTACATATCAATCTATCAAGCCTATTTAAAATGCTACCATCATCAGAAAGCTTTTAGCAATTATGTATATGCTATGGCTAATTATTTTTATTTGTAAAAGCACGTTCACAGTATACACTGAAAATGTATATAACTTCACCAAACTAAAAAACTATTGAACTTGCTGTACACCATCTCTTGGTTCAAATGATCAAATTATTGTTGACCCCTCTCTTGTCTTCATGTGTATGTTTTGTCATATATGGTATAGCTGATTAACCTGTTGTTAAAGGTGTTGCTGTTTATTTTTTTACTTGTATTAGTAGCTTATGAATGTTTGTAACATATAATTAGTAGTGGTCGGTGGGGAGCTCTCGAACCCTAGAGAGGTCGGTAGTGGGGTACTGCAGGGCTCGGTCCTGGGTCCAATCCTGTTTAATGCATACATTTCGGACATCAGGGAGGGTATAGGGTGTGAAATGAGTCTCTTCGCTGACGACGCCAAGATGGGAGCAGTAGTTGAGGAGAAAGAGGGGAGGTTGGCCCTGCAAGGGGACCTGGACACCCTGGAAAGGTGGGCTCACACATGGAAATTAAATTTCAATATCACCAATTGCAAGGTGTTACATCTTGGGCGGGGAAACCCTAAACACAGGTACACCCTGGGAGGGGAAGCGCTGGAAGCCTCAACATGGGAAAAAGACCTAGGGGTCATGGTAGATGCATGTATGAATAACTCCAAGCAGTACAGGAGAGTGGCTAGCAAAGCAAACAGGATGTTGGGATGCATCGTAAGGGGGATCACCTCTAGGAGCAGGGAAGTGATTCTGCCGCTGTACAATGGATTGGTTAGACCACACCTTGAGTACTGTGTACAGTACTGGAGACCACACTTGAAGAGGGACATACAACTCCTGGAGAGAGTACAGAGGAGGGCAACTAAGATGATACGAGGACTAGGGGATTTGACGTATGAGGACAGACTTGAGCTCTGCCTGTTTTCATTGGAGGAGAGGAGAGACAGGGGGGACATGATTGAGGTCTTCAAGTACCTCAAGGGAATAAATAGGGTAAACACGGAAGGGATCTTTAGACTAAAGCAGGGAGGTATCACCAGAAGGCATGGTTTGAAGTTGGAAGGTGGCAGGGTGAGGGGGGAAAAGAAGAGGAAGTTTTTCACTGAGAGGGTGGTGGATCCTTGGAGCAGCTGTGTGGTGAGCTGGTTCAGAGATCTACAGTGGAGGGCTTCAAGAGAGGGTGGGACAGACACAGAAAGCGGATGTATCAGATGATGGCCTGGCCAAGGGGGGTGGGGATGGATGATAGGGGTTTCTGGAACACAAGGGGGGGAGGGCCTCGGTACCCAAACTAGGGATCTGAGGTTCGAGCAGACTGGATAGACCATAAGGCCTAATCTGCTGGGAATTAATATGTTAGCATAGAGACACACACACACACACTCCTTCCCCATTGCCTTTAACTTTTTTTTCAACATGTAAAAATAATAGCTCCCTAGAAATAGATCAGCAAAGTAGTAAATGGGCATGAACTACAAAATTTGGAGAAGTGGGTCTCTGTTTTTAAGTATTATTCAAACATCTAGTGAGTGGTATCTGCCCTTGGTACCTGCAAGTACTTACAACACAAAGTCAAGATAAAACAAGCACAGTGTCGCAAATGGTGAGCCCCAAGCAGGCTATGAATGTACAGTTTACATACATTAAGGTGTCCGTATTATGTCTGCCTAACAGAGACCTCCAAAAGCAGCCTCCCTATAACAAAGAAATCAGATCAAAGGCTGTCCAGTTTGCTTTGGACTTCTGTTATCAGCCAGATGTCTCTGCAGCTAAGGGACCTCGATGGAGGAGCTGGGCTTAACCCTTGACAAGTTAAGTCATTTATCAATTTGTGCGATGAGACTTCTGGGATGGTTTTCAGATTGTTGTTTACATAGCGTTCTACATCCTGCAGCTGAGTGTCTAATACCACCCACAACATGAAAGATCAATGACACTTGGGTCCCATGGCAGGTGCTGTTTTGCTCACTGATTAGTTAAGCACTTACTGCACCCCAGTGACTTTGTCCCATGGCGACATAACAAGATCTAATGGGATGCTAATGTTGGAAAGGTAGGGGACTCTGTGTAAGATACAGTATTTGTATGTGTATGTGAATATGAAATAGCCAAACTCAAAATATGCAATTTCTATTCAAATGTGGGGGGGTAGAACCCTAAATCACAAATGTTAGTGCCACACAGACATACACACAATCACTTGCATGCATACAAACACACACAGTCATATACGCAGATACTGCACATGCACACAAACTCAAAGGCAAATACAGACTCCCACCACCCCACTACATATAGACAGGCACGTGCACTCACAATACCACTCAGATACCTGCATACCCCACAACACTCAGACATGTGCACACACAACTGCACACAGGCACCTGTATACCCCATGATACATGGACACGTGTGCACATGACACCACACAGAAACCTGCATACCCCACGATACACACACATGTGTGCACACAACACTGCACAGGCACCAGCATACCCCACGATACACAGACAACACCACACAGACAACTGCATGCCCCATGACACACAGACACATACCACACAGACACCTGTGTACCCCATAACACTCAGACACGTGCATGCACACAGTACCACACAGACACCTGCATGCCCCACGACACACAGCCATGTGTGCACACAACATTTAAGTATACTCCTAGTCCATTACCACCACCATGACAACTCACAAGCAGCCAGTATGGCACACTCATTTCTCTTCCCCAAGACACGCGCGCATGCGCGCACACACACACAAGCCTCACTGCTCCTTAGAGACTCAGCAATGCTATTAATTAGTGCCCCAGCCATGATCTAAACAGGAGTCATTCACCCAACCTGTGAGTCCAGCTTCATGTGTGTTTTGTCCTTTACTTATAATCTGATGCAGTCTCACTATAATTCCTCATTTGGCTTCAAGCTCCCTGACGTTGTAAAATGCTTTTCCACCACTCCCTACACCAAAACAGAGATTAAAAGCAAAACACAGAACGTGTAATGGCAACAGAAATGAGAGCAGACTAAAGGATCTTAAGATGTATAGCCTCAAGGAAAGGAGGGAGAGGGGGGACATGATAGAAACTTTTAAATACCTCAAGGGAATCAACAAAGTCCAAGAGGGCAGCATGTTTCAGAAAAAGAGATGTGCAAGAACAAGGGGGCACAATTTGAAGATAGAGGAGGGACGGCTCAGAGGTAATGTGAGGAAGTATTTCTTCACAGAGAGGGTTGTAGCTGCATGGAACAGCCTTCCTGAGGAGGTTGCAGAGTCAAAAACAGTTGGGGAATTCAAGAATGCATGGGACAGACATAAGGCAATTCTAGTGGGGGGTAGGAGGAAGTAGGCTGTTGGTTAACTAGGATCTGCAGCTTATCCGTTAGGTAGGGGAAATGGGCAGACTGGGTGGGCCAAGCGGTCCTTATCTGCCGTCAAATTCTGTGTTTCTATATCAGTTCTGCAGTGCCATCTAACAGAGAAGGTTATGAATATAGTTAAAGCTGTGCTGAGTAACTATAACAGCAAAAGAGCCCCCCCCCCCCGACTGCTGTTAGTGACTGCACTGTATCCTGAGGTTCTCTTTCTTGTTGATCTGCAAGCACAGCGCCAGTTAAAAACTGTCAGCTCCTGCTTAGGGCTCTTAGGCAACCTGGCGTCTCCCCACAGCACAGATATGACTCACATGTTGAATAATTATGGGGTGAACCGTAATCAATACGGAAGTTAACAAGAAGGATAAGAGTGCCTGACTCTCAGGAGATGCATACATTTAGCCAAACTTTTAGAGCTGCCATGAAATTTTAATAGCTTTCACAGCGCCTGTTGAGACTTTGCTTTTGACTTTAAGATTTTACAGTGGTGCAACCAGAAAATGTGACTTGCTGTTAGGATCATGTGAGAAACGAAGCATTAATTCCCATATAGCAAGAATGATGGATTATTCAAATCCAGATAACAAATATCAGCTCTAGTTGGGATATTTCACCCCCAGTCATCGACCACCCCGCCCCCAGACAATAAACCTTATCTGGCATCCTGTGAGCTTTTCTTCCTATTCCTATTTCTAGTGGTCCTGTACACACTACAAACTTGGGTTTAAAAGCATATTTTAAAACGTTTTGAGCCTACCATTTTATTACAGCCACATCTCTTAGAATCTGTGTTTAAGCATGTGCACCCATTTCCACACTACTGAGAATTTATACCATTCGGGGTGTCAACAGCAGTACCATGCATGTGAGGGCAAAACAAAAGATTGAAGGGGAGACTCTCAAAGTGTTGTGGGATACAGGAGCGTCACTAAGCACGTCTTGGCACTAGCATGGAATAAACATGCATCCAGACTGACAAGATGACTAAGTTACACATACTGTATAGACATGTTTCAAACCATACGAACATACAAAGAAGTCGGCAGAAGGCCATTTAGTCTATTAAGTCTGCTTGTATTGCAGGGTCCACAGTTGAGCTACTGTTCCTACCCTTCCCTCCCTTCCCACTCCTCCCATTCTCTCTACCCATGATCCTTACTTTCCCCCAAGCCTATCCCAGCCTCTCTTGAAGCTGCCCACTGTCTTCAGCGAGATGACCTCTTCCAGAAGCGCATTCCAAGTGTCCATCACCCTGTCTGTGAAGAAGTGCTTCCTGACCTCCCTCCCTCCTAAACCTCCCACCCTCCAGCTTAAGTCTGTGCCCCCTCATGTTATGGCTGCCGCTCAGCTTAAAGTGACTCTGCTTATCAACCTTATTTATCCCTTTCAAGTACCTGAAGGTCCCAATCATGTCCCTTCTCTCTCACTCCTGTCTTCCAGGGAGTACATGTTCAGTGCCCTCAACCTCTCCTCATATGCCTTACCCTGCTGACTCGCTGTCATCTTTGTAGCCCTTCTCTGGACATTCTCCAGCAGGTTAATGTCCTTTTTGAGGTGTGGTCATGTTCAAGTCTACAGAATGACTGAGCCTGGACACAGTTTTCAAGCACTGCACTGGCTTTGTATTAAACGGTGCCATGTGTGGATGCAAACTGTGTCAAGAAGTATTAAAATAGTTCAACAGGGCTGGCCCACCGGAGCAGCAGTAGCACTACTACACGTAATGTTGATGACCCGGGTTCAGAAGCGAGCCCAAGGTGTCAGAGGGCCATTCGGGGGACGGGGATCAAGCATCCACAGGACTGCTCTCACCCTCCAAGGGGAGAGTGGAGAAGAGCTTGGTGCTCAACCGGCCCCTGGCGGAAGCCAGCCCAAGCCGAAAGATGCAGGGGAGAAACGACGGACATTGTCATGTGTGCCTTGATGTCAGCGCACACTACATCCCCAAGGGGAGAAAACCAGAAACTCCCAAGCAGAGTGACCACTGTCCTCCACAGGCCCTGCATCCAGTGACTCAGGTTCCTCCCCGGAAATTTGGATCCTGTCCTGGTGTGTCGAAGTACTCCCCACCACCCTGCCATGGAAGGCAAGCCACGGGGGACTATGAGAGCAGGTAAGCCCTGGAAGAATTTGTGGCGATGGGGCTGGGAGGACTGGTGGGAAGTAGGGCAGGCTGGGGTGGGAAGATATATATATATATATATATATATATATATATATATATATATATATATATATATATAAAAAAAAAAAAACAGTTTTGCTATAATAGCACTGAGGCACTACTTTCAGGCATTGCTGGTCGACGATCAGGACCGGGATAGGATCAGGAGACACACAGACAGAGACACTCTAGCAGGGATAATCCCACACAAGCTGTTGAGCTTACCAAGATGGGGACAAGACAGCATCTTCCTTGGAGTATAGGCTGAGCTTGCCAGGACAGGGACAGTTCAACAAAGTTAAGCCATTTTAACTTCCCTATTATGTTCATGGCCTAACCCCCCCAATCAATGAGTTCCAACCTAGTTATCTATCTCAATCTTTCTAGTGTCTGTCAGTGAGTCTAGGCAGACTGTAGTCTCCCATTCCTCCCTCCCCAGACTGTCTGCTCCGAAAGCATCAATTAATACATTGATTCTCCCAGAGCAGCCTCTAATAGGTACTGGCATTGAGATGCTTGTAGTAGGTCTTGCTGGTAATTCGGCTCACACAAATACTGACACTACAGGACTTGGAACAGGAGCTGGGGAGCATAAAAAAGTTGCTACACCCATAATCCTGAGGGTTGGGACAGTGCTTCTGTGTTACCTTTATGTTCCTGAAGTTACATTGAGGTAAAGGGGGTTCTAAAAACATTATTGCATAATGAGGACTGGTGGAGGTTGTGGCAGGGAGCGGGAGAGGGAGAGGGGGCATGATACTTTGTTACGCTGCTGTATGAGCTGTGCTATACACACCCTGTACAGAAGATCTGGAGTATAATATGCACAGGAGATTTGAAAGTTGAATTTCCATCATCTAGCCCTACACATATTATGTGGGGCTAGGACTTCTTAGCATATTTAATACTAAATGTAACCCCTAGGTGGTGCCCTCTCAAGGGCCACTACCCCTGCCTGTTGGGCTAGTAGCAGGTTAAGGGGCCTGGGTAATGAAAGCGGTGCCTCCACCTGGAGTTCAGGGTTGTTAGTGGTCAAGCTAACCTGGACACAGCCCTCCGGGACACTGTAACCCCCCTCTTTCCCTTCTAGTGGCCTGAACAATACACAATAATTACTTTCCCAATGACCCTTATTCACCAGGCAATTACCCACACTGTTTGCACTTACCACCAGGGCTGGTTCCTCTAACTTGACCCTGGGGACCCCCTGTAAAACAAGGTTAAGCACAGCAAATAGCAACAGTACAGTACTTTTGGCCCAAACTGGAACCACAGTCAAGTTAAATGCAAACAAAGTTAAATCTGATTTATTCAGGGGACCTGAACAAGGGAGGGGCATAATCAGGTTGATTTGCTTAAAAGCTGTATTAATCAGACAGTTATGCATGCAGTTCAGAGTCCCTACACAGTCACACACTCTGGGTACCCAGGTAGGAAAACCTTGCACTAGCCAGGAATGTTGCAGCTGGTTGGGGCCCTGTGATGGAAGAAAGCAACATGTACAACACACACTATTTGTAATCCAGAGCTAGAGGGCTCAGTTCATAAAAGAAAAGGCAACAAGACAATCAGATGACAACACTTTAAGATTTAGCTCTCGTTGCAGGGATCTACCGTGATGTTTACTCACGATACCCAATACTGGACACAGGCAGGATGAAATCGAGACTGCAGGCTGTTGAGCTGGAGTGCCCGGAGAAGCAGGGCCCACACGAATCACAGTGGTGTCGTTCCTGTTCAAGGCGTTGAGCAGGGGGCTGATCCCTAGGCCAGTCTTTCGTCAGTGACTTTCTCTGCCTAGCAGGTATTCTGGCTGGGCCAGTATAGTAGGGCCCAGGCAAATGGAAATGGATACAGATTCAGTCCATGGAGCTGGATACAGCTTCCAGCAAGCAAAACACAGTTCGGACACACAGTGTGGAACCAAATCATGATCCACTATAAGCACACAGCATATTCACATGTAAGGAAATTCCACTGAACCAGGCAAATGGCTCTCTGGTCACAATTACAGAGTCTCTGCACAATCCAGGAGTTCAGAGGTAGCTAGAAGTCTTGACAGGCTGATCGCATTCAGCAAATCTTCAGTCTTCTTCAGGTTAAAGCCTGGTCACAATTCAGTGGCTTAATTCGCTCTCCAAATTCGGATTCAGTCCGAAAAAAATAGCACCAGTTCCCTCTCAGGAACAGCAGGCAGACATGCAGGTCAAATTCAGGCCTTTCCCCTAGTTCTCCCATGCGAATCTACCATGGATTGCTGCTCAAACCATCTTGATCTGTTACTTCTTTACTTCCCAACTCAGATCTAACTAAAACTGTAAGCAGTGTGGTACTTTCCCCAAGATCCAAAAGGTTCAGTTGGCTGATCTGTCTGTCATTCACAACAAGGGCTCCCCCTCCAGGTTATTTTAGGCTCCAAAAGCCCAAAACTACAATTCCTACAAATTTTGGCCCCACCTAGCCCCTGTAGGCAGGCTCAATTTTAGAGTCCCAAATGTACTGATTGGCCCATTTTGCAGTCCAGGACCAAGATGGTGGGAAACAAACAGAACTGTCCATGCTGCAAAGAAGGCAGGTTAGAACAAACTGCAATATTATTACTACTCTAACAAATGATCAGCAAACAAGTATATATTCTAACAGAGCTCCCTCTCAGAATAATTATGACTGCAATCCAGGCAGCTCTTAAAGAGACGGTACCCAGAGGCTATATAGGCACTCTCTGGCATTACATTTAAACTGCTAAAATGCAGAACACCAGCCTGGCAGTGAGCATTTAGGCAAGCTCAAGGAAGACTTCTCGCGAACCCCCATTTGTAGGAGGGTTACACAAACAACTTTTTTTCTCACTTTTTAAAATAATCTAGTTGATACTGCCCCCCTCCTCCTGATTCGAAATGCAAACAAATGCCAATCCCCAATACCCCATGGCTGATGTCATAGGCTAGACGCTGCTGGGGGAATTCAGTGGCTTATTAATAATCTATGGAGCTTTTAAAGCTTTAAAAAATAGCGCTGATCGCCAGCGCGAGCGTTGATTTATTTTACGGCCAACCCAAGTTCGGGAAACTGAATTGGGTCATCGGGCGGCCAGCTGGAGGAGAAGGATTGAGCGTTCTATGACTGCTTTCCTTCGGGGGGAAGGCGAGGGCCATTGTCGATGCATAGGGGACCCCTAGTGGAGGCCAGGGGTGCCACAGCAACTGACATCCACAAGGTTCCTGGGGGCGGGATGGACATTGGCATCATTGCACGTTCCCGCCCCCCCATACAGAGGGAAAAAACAAACAGCCTGTCTCTGATGCCTTAATGCAGCCCACCCCTGAGCTGCAGTCGGCTCCCCGTGCCAACTCCCGCTCTATACCATTGTTCGCAGTGCCCTAAAAGGGCCAGGGGTGCTGCGTCTCTGGCCTGGGGGTAATCCAGGGGGTCCCGGGAGTGCGGCTCATCTAGGGATGCCACAGCTAAGGGGTCCGTGACCGGGCGGATACCTGGCAAAAATCGGAGTGGGTACCAAAAAGAATAACTCAAAAAAAAAAAAAAAAAGCTTTAAAAAGCCCTAGTTTGCTGATCATTGGTCACACCCCTAAGTCTAAGATTGTGACCTATACTTAGCCTTGGGAGAAGAGCTGGACTGTCGATCAGCAAACTGGAGTCACAGTCTGCACTTACCAGCCGTGATTGTTTTATTTAATATTACATGTGGACCTTCTCCTCCAGACACAATCTACAGTAACAGTGTATTCCACAGCAAACCCACAACTGTCATTGTCTGCTTAATAAAATGGCTGGAGTTCAAAACGTTATTTTATTGTAAATAAAGTGACAGTAGTGACATCGTAATCCTACCTTACATTTTGATTGGCCTGCAGTCACAGCACTTGTAGCACCAAATGTAAAAAGTAAGTATAGTAAGAGCACATTCAGTGGTCCTTTGGTCGTCTTCTGCCATCCAATTCTACGTTCCTGTGTTCTAAACAAGAGAAAGGAAGGAGTGAAGTTGTCACAAACTTTCCTATAGACACAAAAAACAGTACCACTAGCTTGCTTCAGACACAGTCAGGATAACGTGCTATAGTGGCTTGCTATCTGTGGCAGTAATGAGACTGTCTCATAAGAATAAAGTACTCGCTCTTTGGCCTTGTACTTTATTCACTGGACAGTCACGGTGTTCTCTTGTATAGTGAGCCAGCTAACCAGCAGAAAGCTACGTACGGAGACTTTCATTTTAGTCACGGCTGCTTTCTCTAATTACTCTTAACCCAGAGACTGCTTCTTGGCTGCAAAAGAAACCAGGACAAGGAGTTAGACAGGATACAGAATGCAACATCTACCAAAGTTCCAAAACTAGTTTATCTGAAGGGAACATTCTGATAAACAGAATACATGATCTTTTCATGAAATTTAAAATCTCTTGAAGACATAACAGCATGGTGGATAAGAGTTCCTCCATGAAGGGAGAGTAGACATGTATCTTAAGTCCCAGAACCCCCCCCCCTTGTAAGAGGTATTAATCAGATCCATGAATCCTCAAGCACATACAAAGTTGCCGCTGAGATGATCCTTGTAAGGTTTGATCCCTCCTCAACCCTCCCCCCCCAATACACTGAGGAATTTGTAATATATATTACAAGTACCCTCAAGGATGGGGACATTGACAAAACATATGTCTCCCTTAGCAGGAACTGGCTAAACTGGGCTCCCTGCTTGCTGAGGGATTATTATTAATCAGTGCTCCAAGGGCATAAACCAAGATACCCCTGAGCTGGCCCTTGCAAAGCTGGATTTCCCCTTCCCTGCTTGCTAGTACTAATAGCCTAACGTGACAACAGCAGGCCCATTTTAAAATGTTATAAAGGAAATAAAACTCCTACTCCACCCCTGTATTTGCTCATCTCTGCTGTGAATGGTTCTGTTTTAAGGGGTGCAAAGCTTTCAGAAGATTGCAGTTTTCATGTGTTATTCAACTGTTTCACACAGTAGACCATGAGGTACTGTATATTTGCATCACAAAAAGGTCATCATTCTCACAGATTCTGAGCTGTTAAAGGAGAATAAGATTCAGTAGCGCAGGCATGCCTACCGCACTCTGCTGAGTGTAGAATCAAGCACTGTGTTTCTCCATCAAACATTCCCTAAAAGAAACCAAGCAGCATAGGCCAGTTTTGTATGGTTCTGATACTGTAAGAGATTTTGGAGTTTTGTTTGTGTTAAAAAGGAAACCAGGGGAAACATAAAATGTAACATAAAACTATTTTAAACATTAAATGGTTTAATTAAAAGCATTTCGAGGGAGAAAGGGGGCAACCAGTTTATGCCACTTGATCCTGTCAAGATCTTCCACTGACCCGATTCTGGCTGCATCCTGAAAATGAACATATTTTTGGGTTATTCCGAGTAAATCAAAATCTTTGGGAAAAATATTACAGTGTGAATCAGAACCTGGTCACTGCCGACCTGACCATACCTAATGCTACGATGGCAACAGAGTGTCTTGATCACTGGCGTTTTAAATGCCTTACCCCCTATGCCGGTGCTTTAATGTAAGCCTTTCCTTGTGACTCCTGAAGTACAGTAATAGTTGGTGCCTGTTCGTAATATTACATGTAATAACAGAGCTGTCATTCCTAAAAAGCTTCATATAGCCCATCAGATGCTGTGCTGGGAGTAAACAGACTCAAGCCATGGTGAATAGCTTTAAAATGGATAAAGCATTTCAGTCTGTTCTATTTTTCGCAGACTGTCAATCTTAAATGCATTTTCAGGTTGCAGCTGGTGTGGTGCTGAGGCTGGATCATGTTTTAATCTCATTGGCTAACTGGTTTAGCTAGCCCTCAGAACACCTTGCACTGCTCTTTATTATCAAAACCCTATATAAGAGGGAGAGTCATGTAGTAATGAAAAGACATGAGATTTCTGCAAGATCACCAGCGCAGTATTTTTTTTTGGGGTGGGGGCTGCTAGTTGTTCATTATAGATTGGGCCACATGCCCCCCCCAAAGAAACATTTATTTTGATAACTGGCATAGACGATAGACTTTAATGTTACACCTGAAAATGAACTGTTAGCTTGGTGTGCTTTACTGGGAAAATAGTTTGAAGATATAGGCATAAATTTCTGCTCTTATTTTGCATTTAACTCTACAGCTGTTGTATTCTTGTTTCACACATTTATATTCGGTGTGTTTTGCTTTCCCTTGTTCCTGTCTCCCCAGGACAGCTGAAAGCAAGATGTTTTCTGCTCAGTAGGCATTTCTGGGTAATACATTTAAATAAATAAATAAATAAATAAATAAATAAAAGGCAAAGATGCTGACTGTGCCCCTTTGTCCCCAAGAATATGATGTGGTGTTTGAGATGTTTAGCTAGGGCTAGACAGAACCAGTGCTAAAAAAGAACGTCTTAGATCCAGGCTGGTTCTAAACTTTAGAAACAAAACAAAGTTCCACCTAAGAGATATAGAGTTTCAAAATGCAAATTGGCAATTTGTTCGTAATTACTATTTAATTAATATGCAGCATGCATTCAAATTACTATGCAGCATGCATTCAAAATACTAGGGTTGAAAAATGGTTGGAAAACAACCAAAAAGCAGTTCGAAACAGAAGTAAGTGTGTGTGTGTGTGTGTGTGTGTGTGTGTGTGTATTTGTTGATCGTAGGGGTATTCAGAACTGGATGATTCCCATCTGGTTGGACTGTTTAGGAATTTCTGAATCCAAATCTGGTTCATATCCAATTCTAAAAATTATGTCAAAACTGGAATCGGGTTTAGGAATCCTGATTCCTGAATTCCTATGTAAAAATTTGAAATTTCAGATATACAAATTAAAAACATATGAAAAATTCTGTATAACACAAATAGCCTCCCAAACAAACAATTAATTTAGAAATGATAAAAGCAGTAAAAAGTATTTATAAGAACAATAATAATTTACTATATTTATATATGGAAATAAGAACAGAAAATAAAGGACATAACACACATAGTTCAACTAATTTTGTTGATAAACTTCATCATTTTGGCATCAAAAGATGAAGACAGTTTACAGATCAGAAAGGTTTGTATAGCCACCAAGAATTGCAAGATAATTATCAAAATGTTGACATAAATGTTCCCCTCCCCCTGGGTCGCACCTGGAAATGAGCCTCATCTCAGTGTGCCTTTCCCAGGTACCAATTTTCAATAAATAAATAAATTGCTGGGAATATAACATATTAGTAACTTTATTTATAGTAGTAGTAGAAGTAGATTTATTGTTGGTCAGTTTTTAAACCATTACAACATTTACAAACATTTAAACCAGTTCAAAATAGTCTCACTGCATCTACAGAAAATATAATAAATAAATCTGACAAATAAGAGTGTACTATTGTGAGGACAAGCCTCATTCCTAATATCTAGATAGAATATAAATATATTTCAGGGAGTTATTCATAAGTGTATGTTGATCTTTCAAACTGCTAGTTAATGCTTCCTTTGAAGTTCTCAAGATTCCATGAGTATACAGTCCAACCAAATTTTGCATTTCTTAGTTTTCCTAATCTCTGGAACTCACTCCCCTTAGAGATCCATTCTGCCCCTTCCTCTATTTCATTGTCTTGTCTTCGCCGGAAATATATTTACCCATCCTGTAACTGCTCCTGCCCCTTACTTTCTTCCTTCACTACTTTATCCCTTTTTCTTACTATCTATCCCGATTCTCTTACCTACCTCCCTAATTTTCATTCCCCTAACCCTCCCCTCCATCTTCCACCCCTCCTTCTTTCAAAAGGGCAGGAAGGAGGGATGGAAGAACATTAAGGAAATATCAAAACTGCCACCACAGAGGCAACAAGCCTTTGTGTGAAGCAAATAAATATAACAAAGGAAAAAAACACTATGGTTCTCAAAAGAGGTGGTGGGGAAGGTTAGGGAGAAAACGATAGCATTCAGAAAGTATAAGGAATCACAGAAGGAGCAGGACAGAGAACTGTACCAGTTAAAGCAGAAGGAAGTGGGGAAGGCAGCCAGAGTAGCAAAGGCCCAAACCAAGGAAAAGATAGCCAACTTAGTTAAGCAGGGGGATAAAACCTTTTATAGGACATTAGTGAGTGAAGGAAGACCAAGGGAGGGATAGTGAGGCTTAATAAAGGGTGGGGGGAGGTGGGGGGGCAGAGGGTGACAATGAAAAGGCAGAGATACTGAACAAATACTTTTGTTCAGTATTTACAAGAGAAGAGGAGGGTACATACCTAAACCAAACGATAGAAGTACTCTGGATAAGGGAGGTCGATACCAGTCCATTCACAGAAGAAGTCCTGAAAGAACTCCTAAAACCTAAGGTGGACAAGGCAATGGGGCCTGATGGGATTTACCCCAGAATTCTAAAAGAACTAAGGGGAAAACTAGTGACACCACTGACTACCCTTTGTAACAAATCATGGGAGGATGGTGTGGTACCTGTGGAGTGGAGGAAGGCGGATATGATTCTCCTTCACAAAAGTGGGAGCAAGGCAGAGGCAGGAAACTACAGACCTGTTTAACCTCAGTGGAAAGAAAAAATAGTTGAATACTTAGAGGCCAGCAGGGCACAGGACCCAAGGCAGCATGCATTCACAACAGGAAGGTCATGTCACACGAATCTAATAGATTTCTTTGACTGGGTGACCAAAGTAGTAGACCAGGGTGGGGCTCTGGACATGGCCTACATAGATTTTAGCAAGGCATTTGACACAGTCCCACACAAAAGATTAATAAACAAGTTAGCCAGCCTGGAAGTGGGTCCCAGGGTGGTAACCTGGGCAAAAAACTGGCTGGACAACAGGACAGGATGCAGAGGGTAATAGTAAACAGAGTCCCCTCTGAAGAAAGGGGGGTTACTAGTAGGGTACCGCAGGTTTCAGTACTGGGGCTGGTCCCCTTTAATGTCTTTATAAGTGACATTGCAGATTGACTGGAAGGAAAAGTATCCCTCTTTGCAGATGACACAAAGATCTGCAACAGGGTTGCTACACAAGTGGGGTAGAAATGATGAGAAGGGACTTGGCAAGGTAGGATGAATGGTCAAAAGAATGGCAGCTTAGATTCAGTGCAAAGAAGTGCAAAGTAATGCACCAGGGAAACAGAAACCCAAGGGAAGAGTACGCAATGTAGGGAGAGGTACTAATAACAACAAAAATGGGAAGGGAACTGGGGGTAGTGGTATCAGATTACCTAAAGGTAGGCAGGCAATGTGAGAAGGCAGTAAGGAGGGCTGGGGGGATACTGGGATGCATAGAGAAAGGCATCACCAGTAGAAAACAGGAAGTTGTTATCCCTCTGTACAGACAGTTGGTGATACCCCATCTGGAGTACTGCATGCAGTTCTGGAGACCCCATCTCCACAAGGACATAGACAGGATGGAGGCAGCTGAGAGGAGGGCAACTAAAATGGTGCAGGATCTGCACCAGAAACCATATGAAAGAGAGACTAAATAAGCTTAATATGTATACCCTTGAGGAAAGGGGGGGGGCATGATAGAAACTTTCAAGTACCTCAAGGAAATCAACAAAGCCCAAGAGGGTAGCATATTTCAGAAAAAGAGATGTGCAAGAACAAGGGGCCCAATTTGAAGATAGAGGGGGATGGCTCAGAGGCAGCATGAGGAAGTATTTTTTCCACAGAGAGGATGGTGGACGCATGGAATGGCCTCCCTGAGGAGGTTGTGAGATCAAAACCAGTTGGGGAATTCAAGAATGCATGGGACAGACATAAGGCAATTCTAGTGGGGAGTAGGAGGAAGTAGGCTGTTGGTTAAAATGGGCAGACGAGGTGGGCCAAGCGGTCCTTATCTGCCATCAAAGTCTGTTTTTCTATGTCTATATGTTATGTGGCTATACGTTTTTATGTAGGTGTATGTTTTCTATATTACATATGCGTCTGTGTATGTACTATACATTTATATGTATTTACATGATTATTTGTAGGCATGGATGTGTCTGGGCTCATTCTGGTTTATTTTTTCTTGTTTTGTATTGTTATACCCTTCATGCTCAACTTTATTTTGTACGATTTTGTTGCATTTTTCTATTCATGTTATTTTGTACTCTGCTATGTTTACTGTATCCCATTCCTTCCTTACCCCAGGACACTTCTGGAAACAAGCTGTTTGTGGCTCATGTTGTCTTTCCTGGTGAAACTTTTCAAATAAATGAATACAGTTTCCAAAAATATAGGCTAAAAAGTTCCTGTTCACTCCCAAGTAAGTCAAGGATAAATCAATAATTACCCTGCCAAATGTCATGGCCGGATGGTACCGGAGAACTCAGCCGACATTGGCCCCATTAAATATTTGCTATACTTGGTCACATTCCATTACCATCCCTGAAATTCTCAGTACAGCAGTACGTCCCTATAATACTGTAGTGGCATTCAGTGGCCAACCAGTGTTATTAAGCCTATCCACAAGGCCTCTTAGAAACAGACCATACCACGTGTCTGGCTTTAGCTTACATATGAATGAAATGCTTTTTGTTATGGCTACTACCCACATCTTCGTACATGTCGTTTAGAAGTAGCCAGCTTGAGACAATGTCCTGTTAACTTCTGGTATACCTCTTGCCTCTATTTTTTACCACATGGCAGTACTAAAGTAACATTTTTAACCGGTGTTAATGGGCCCAAACACATGGCCCTCAATAACAATCTGTTCCTTATGTCCGGATTTAAGCCCACATACTAACCAATCACTTTTTGTCTGCCAATGTCCAGCACTCGGGTACAGTGTTTAAAGGTGGCCTATTCAGGGCTAGGCCCAATTTACTCCTGGAATACTTCCTGCCTCTCTTTCTTATCAGTTGATGCCATATTAGAAAACTCCCTGAACTAAATTAAACAGAGGCATGGTTTGAGCAAAAATCATCTTGAGGTCCCCACATTAGTTATGGTTTAGTCCTGGTTAAATCTGGTGCAGACACCAGGAGAGGGAGGTCAAATTAATTTTTTCCAGGACCGTGTATGAGAGTGACATTCCAATATTCTTCAAGGGCTTCTTTGCTAAGTAGCTCTAGTAAAAATGTCTGTGACCTTCACCTAGAGAGATTTGTTTCCTTTCCTAGCTAAGAGTAATTGCTTTCCCACTATATAATAGATTTATGTGTTTGATGTAGTCTATAATTAAAACTCCAGGGCAGACCCCTAGCCCACGAGTGTATTGTTATAGTTTAAGCAACATTTAGCCCACTGATTGGGCCTTCAGACTTCTAAGTATAAAAAATGGCATAATACATGATTGTTAATTAAGTTGACTTCTAAGGAAGACAGCACAAAAACATACATATCACATAAGTAGCATAGATCATATAAATACTATCTAAAACAGTAATATTAATCCAAGGGAACTTTTTCCCATAGAAAACATCATCATCATTTACTTCCCTGTATACCTGTGACTAATCTGTCGATCAAAGCTATATACCTGCACTAACCAATCAATTACAGCTATATACCTGCACCAATTAAAACTGTATACCTACACTAATCAAACAATTAAAAGTATATACCTGCACTAATAAAAAGTATACAGCTGCACTATATTAAACCCTACGGGGATACCACTAATAACACAATTAACAATGCATTAGGAAGCCAGCCAAACCAATTAACAAGCTGTAAAAGAACCTGAAGAACAGACACGCGAAACCCTCCCAAACCCAGAAATATCCCAAACTCTTATCTGCACTCACTACACACCATTCTCTCCTTGCTGCAAGAGATCTTCAGGTGCCATAACGTGATCACAAGTGCAATCTCAACAACAATAACCACCCTACTATATTATAGTCAACAAACAATGGGTAAGGGTGGAACATGTGGAAGCATACCCATCTCGGGGGCTAATTAGGGCAATAAAGCTACTCGCCCTTTGGGCTTGTGGCCCTATAGCCCTAATTAGCCCACTTGATGGGTATACATTCTTGTATACCACCCTTACCCATTATTTATTCTGTATCTATCTATCTATCTATCTATCTATCTATCTATACATGTATAAAACCCGCAACAGAAACCAGGTCTCTCTATTTTAGGGCCACTGTATTGAGAGTCTAATAGGCCATAATACTTCTTTGACCATATATAACCTTCTGGAAGTTCAAAGAGTTATACTGTACAATAGCATAACAAGTAAGAATAACATATAGTCCCCATGTTTAGACTAGAGATATATCCTTTAAAAACTGGGTTGAGATGTGCTAAGATATAAAACAGTAAGCAGAATAGTCATCTTTCTTATTTAAATATGCCATGGTGTCAAAAACATAAAGTAAATAACAGTACAGTCAAATACCGCGCATAAATAACAGCGAAAGTAAAGCAAGGCAAGGCAAATTTGATTTAAAAAGACGCCCGTCCTGGAGGCTCTGGGCACCGGACATCAATCAAATAAATACAGCACAGTACAATAATAATTAAACACACTACTCCAAACAAGTTAAAACAAAATTTGCTACACAATTTGCTACCTTCAGCTACAGCTACATTTAGAGTCTCTAAAACTAAAGTAAACATCAAAAATTTTTAAAAAACACATATGAACTATAAAACAAGGTGGTTAATGATGGCGCTGTAAAAAACAGCAAGCACTACCACCATACTCAACATTAAAAAAAAAACTATTTGAAGGGCTCCACCCACCGCACCCCTGTTATGGGGGACTGCGCAGCTGAACCCCCTCCAACTTAAAATAACTACCTCCATGGGGGAGGCAACTCAGGGATGGGGAGAAACCTTGGAGGGAGAGAACTGCTCGGGAATAACACAATCAGCTAGAAAATTAAAACAAGTGTTCCAGGACCGAGAATCAAACCCCAGCCCACTGCCTGTGTCTTTACCCACTGAGCCACAACAGCTGCTCAGCAGTGTGCCTGCCCAGCAGAACCTTTATCCCCTGCTTCCCTGTGTCTTCTGCTCCCCTACCTCCCTGCACTATTATTACGATACAGTTATAACTACAGGGATAGTGCTAAATGATACTACTACTATACTATCCCTGTAGCTGTCTTTCACCATGCAATTTTTACAGTGTGGTTATTCCCTTGCTATTCTTCCTGCATCATATTAACCCAGTACCTTAAATGCAGGCCACATTTTGAACCACTGAACCATTAGACAGGCCACAGAAGGAACCTTGGCCATTTGCCAGTCTCTAGCCTTCTTCTGAGGGACGTACCATGTATTCTAATTTAAGCTTATTTAATGACTTCTCTCCAAATTCCACATTTAGTATTTATTAGGCCCAAAATAACAAGAGAACAATATTTTTTTGTGGTTCTCCTGTTCCAGTGGATTTTTATTCTTGTTCCTTTAATAACAGCTAAGAGAAAAATAAATAAAAAACGTTCCATTAAGTGCAGCAGTTCCATTGCACTGGGACAAAACTGAACCTCTCCAACACCAGGCAATGCTGGCATACCTCGTTAAGGTTTAATAAGTGCATATGATCACTAATATGGCTACATTTAAGCCCCCTCTGACTTCTTCACTCACCACAACCCAGGTCAGCCAACTCAGAGTCCAGCCTAAAATGAATAGGGACAAACTGCAGATTCAGCAAGTCAGATTTTGTTCTGCCTCCTTGTCCACCAAAAATGTTTCCTCCAGACAGCAAGCAGAGGATAATAAACAACCCTCAGCACCACAGGAGGTCAAGCCACCAGTACGCCAAGCAGTTATTTGCGCTGTTAATATCACTGTTTAACATACTGTACACCTAGATTCCGAAGCATTCAGACGCTGGGCTGATCATCTGTTCATTTGCATTCATTAGCACTCAGCTCTCGGCAAAACATTACACACAATCTCCCAGACCTGCATTCAGTCCAAATACCCACTATGCAGTGTGTGACACAACATTTAATGGAGTGATAAGTGGTTTCTGGGAGAGAAAAAAAAGAAAGGTTAAAGCCACAAGAGACCACTCTCATCTCTTTGACACTGTCTTCCTTGCCTTACTTCTCTCTAGCTTTGCTGAAACAGGTCTCTCCGCCACTGCCACCAACTGGTTCTGCTCCTACCTCACTGGCTGAACCCAATCCGTAAGCATCTCCGACGCCACTTCTGCTCCCTGCCCATCACTACCGGTGTCCCTCAGGGTTCAGTGCTTGGACCCTTACTGTTCTCCAGTTTCCTGAATGACCTACCTCTAGTCTGACTGTCCTCTGCCATACACATGTACACAGATGACACTGTTCTTTTCTCCTCAGGCACCTCCCCAGAAGCGGTAGCTTCCAATCTCCAAGCTGATTTTGTCAATATCCAGTACTGGTTCTGATCCCATCAGCTCTCCCTGAATGCTAAAAAAAACCCACCATGACCTTCAGCATGCGACAACGCTTGTTCAGACTCCCCTCCCTCCCTACCTTACGAACCCTAGATGGGCAAGTGCTCGAGGATGTCCCCTCATTCCGCTACCTTGGGGTCTGGCTTGACCGTCGTCTATCCTTTAGTGTCCACATTGATGCTACTATAAAAAAAAATGCACCCCATGCTAGGAGCTCTGTACAGAAACCACTGAAGCATCCCTCTAACTGTACGCCGTGAGCTAATCCAGAAGATGATTCTCCCCTCCTTTGACTACTGCAACATCATCTATAGTGCAGCCCCCAAGTTCTCCTTATCCAAACTTAACACCCTGCTCAATGCCTTCTGCTGCTTTGCTCTTAATGCCCCTCCCCTCACCCATCACTGCAAGCTATACCGTTCCTTGGCCTTACCATCCCTTGAAAACCAACGCCTTATTCACTGCGCTAAATTCACCTCCAAGTTCTGGCTAGGCTTCCTCCCCTCCTACCTCTCCTCCTTGTTCACTCCTACCCCCTCCCCCCCGCTCATGCCCTCAGATCCGCTGACTCCCGCCTACTTGTCATCCCTTGGCGTAAGTCTACTGCCGGCCAAGCAGCTTTCTCTCACCATTTCTCCAAAATCTGGAACGAGCTGTCTCCACAAATCCGGCGTTCCTCCTCTGTAAATTCCCTCTCCTCCGCCCTCGCTAAGTACTTCATGGTAAACTGCTCTTGCCGCTAACCCCTGACTGCCGCTACTCCTCCCTTCCCAGCCAACCTGCGGCTTAGCAGCTGCTCCGAAGCTTGACTGTTCCTAGCTAAACACACGCACTTGCCCTTTAAGCACTTAATTGTCCTCATAATTGTCTATGTTTTTGTCTTCTCTGCTCTTGAGTACTGCTTGTTGAGAGTCCATGCCTGTAACTGCAAAATCTGTGAACCCTCAAGTGTATTTTATATTCTGTGTACCAATGTCACTGTATTAACATGTATCCTGTATCCTCTGTACCCCCAAGGTTGCACTGGGGAGATGAGCATCTTCTTGCTCAGTGTGCCTTTTCTGGTGAAACAATTTCAATAAATAAATAAATAAACTCCTAAAGTCAAACTATGCAGTCGAAAATAAGTGCACGAGGGAACGCCAACCCTTCTGCTACCTGAGGTTCCACATACAAATCTTCTGTTCTAACATTTAATTCTGGGTCACACACAGACTAAACTTTTGGAACATCTTTACCTGCAGTCCCTGAAGTTAATCACAGCTGGTAGCTGAAAGACGCTCTAAATAAATTAAAAAAGATAAAAACGGCACATGCATAGAGCTGATGTATGGAACACAGCAGCGGCACAGCTGTCTTGCTGCCCCCCTCCCCCAAGACTATCAAGGAAAGGTTTATTTAAAAACAATGAGAAATTCATCGCTGAAAAAAATCGCAACTGGTTGGCCTAATATTAATAAAATGCATATAGAAAATCGGATATCTAAAAGCAATTATTAAACAAGTTTATAACCATAATATGGAAAATAAATTAGGTAAAACTAAGTCAAAATGGAACAAAATAATGACAAAGTGGCATAAAGAAAAATAATCTGTTCAGTCATTTTCTTTACTAAAACTTTGACAAGCGCAAACAAATGACATAAATATGCGAACAATCTAACAATCTAACTATCTAATATAAGATATTAGCAAGGGTATATGTAACTTCAACTAGATTACTTAAAACAGGCTATAAACATGATCCCAAATGTTGGCACAGTTGCCGAAAGAAAGGTGATTTGGTACATCTTTTCTGGGAATGCCCTTTCATAATAAAATGGTGGGTACAGACATCCCAAGTCTGCAAGAATTTTGAATATCACAATGTCACTATTTCAGATATTTATATTTAACAACTTTACTCAACTACAAATTAAATCTTCACAACCCAAGATACTGGCAATAACAAATATTACGACCAAAGAGACTCGTCTTAGCAAACGGAAATAACTCAGTAATTCCTGAGTTTCATATAAAGAAGTGGCAATCAACATGGCTGGAAAAACTATCTGTTGAAAAATTATTAATAACTCTCTTGAAACTTACTGATCCTTTAAAATCCACATGGAAAGACACAGTCAGTACTCTACCACCACCTGTATGTGAGATGTTTATTGGTCTGTCTTAGATATTAGTTCTGTGACATCACATGTAACATTATAAGTTTGTTATAATAATTGTTTAATTCTTTTCATTTGTTATATTTGTATAACATCTTCAATTTTGTAAATGTTACCCCCATTAAACTGTTAACAAAGTTTAATATATATTTATATATGTGTTTCTCTAAAAGGAAAATTTAATAAAAACTATTTTTAAAAACAGAAAAAGACTGAATATTCAGATTAACGATTTTTGGACTGCAGTTCCAAAAATCCTAGGGCTAGATTCCACAAAAAATCGCAAAGCACAGTGCAGATGTTTGCATTGTGCTGCGTGACAGGTGTCCAAGGTTGCTGTTCACAGTCAGAGAACACACCATGCTATTCGACTGTAAATAGGGCCATGATGAGTCAGTGCTAACCCATTACCAGTACCACTAACCGCCAGGAGTGTGGCTCCACAATGACTAGCGCAGGTAGGCTATTCAGAACTCACAGAAGCAGCCATGTAAATGAGCCCAATGGTCATGCAAGGTGCTGTGTGGTTATTTGCTTGCTCATTATGGGTCCATTTACATAGGTTGCACCAGAGTGTAGTGCACCCTCCACCAATTGCCGACCTGAGTGTAAAACTTTAAGTATCCTTGGTGCTAGTGGTTCCCCCCCTGCGATCACTGGCCCAATTGTAAATCCTTACATTTCCTTAGTGCTAGAGGCCCCCTCCCAGCCACTGGCCTGATACCACTAATAGGTTATCCCTGGCATGTAGTCCCCCATGATTGCTGGCCCAATTGTAAATAATTAAGTTTTCCTTGGTGCTAGTGGGCCCTCCTCTGTGACCGCTGACTTGATACCAATAATAGGTTATCACTGTCATCTAGTGCCCTCATGATCACCAGCCCGATTGTAAATAATTAAGTTTCCTGGTGCTGGTAGTCCCCCTCCGTGACTGCTGGACCCTGACACCAAAAAAAGGTTATCTCTGGTGTCAAGTGGTCCCCACCCCCAGCTGATCCCCAGCCCAATACCACTTATAGGTTATCCCTGGCATCTAGTGGTCCTCTCCCAGCAATTGCCGGCCCAAGTGTAAAACTGTAAGTATCCTTGGTCTAGTGGTCCCCTTCCTGCGTTCGCTGGCTGTCAGGTACATAAAAAACCGCATGGTTGTGTTTATCATTTTTTTTTCAACAAGTAAAATATACAGAAAGCAAATTTTAAGGACTGGCGGTATAGGGGTATTTTTAGAAATATTTATAGGGGTACAGTTTCAGAAATATTTAAGATAGTGTATTTGATCAACATGATTTGTAGAATTCTTTTTGCAGTTTTATGCCTAGTTATGGTTATTGACTGTTCGACCTACAACATAAGTGGAGATGCTACGCATGAGGGGGAGGTATGGAGAGTGGGAGGATATACAGATGTAAATGAATTATATAATGCTAGATGTTTTTGAAGTGTTAATTACCTTAAAGGAGTAATGCAGGTTCCAACAAGAGGTACCCTTTCAACCTCAATGTTATCATCGTGGGTGATGGTTTTCAAGGGGAGGACTCAGATTGGGATGAGGAATGGGTGTTTCTCAAAGTGAAGCACTGCAAGATTAATAACTTTTGTTTGATTATGTTATTGCTTCTAGCAGGGGATGTGGAGCTTAATCCGGGTCCCCTTTGCCTCCCAGGTCTACTCTGGGAGGCAAAGGATCGAAGATTGAGAATAACGTATTTAAACATAGGGGGTCTTCAAACTCACCTGGATGAAATAAAGGTATGGATTGAAGTAGGGGGCTATGGTATAATAGGTCTTATTGAAACATGGTTGAAAGGGCATGTTTTGGATGATCAGATAGGATTGGAAGGGTACACAATATAGAGATAGGATAGGGCAGGAAATAAGAAAGGGGGAGGAGTAATGTTTTATATAAGAGATAATATAGTAGCTGAAGAAATGGAAAAAGGACCCCTTGAGGCAAAGATTGATTATTTAACAGTTAGGATTAAGATGGGAGCCTTAAATTGTAAACATTTATATTTAACGTGTTTTTACTGCCCACCAAAGTATAACATTGGGGACTATAAGATATTTGATCGCTGGACTAGTCTACATAGAAAAAGAAGGGAGCATATTATGTTAGGTGATGCAAATTTGGATTGGGGGAAGAGTAAAGATTTAGGAAAAGTAAAACAGAATATGGATGCATTTCATCGTGTACAGTTAACTGAATTTCCGACTCATTATAACTATAAAATTAACAGTCATACCACCATTAATTGCCTTATCACAAATAGAGCAGGTAATATCGTAAATCATCATATTCTATCTGATTCCATTTTGCATCATTGCCCCATTTCTTTCATTAGAAAGCAGAAAAAAGACTATGTTCGCCGTACCCACACATGTGACCTCTATTCCCAATCTGGATGACTTCAACTGGACAAACGCATAAAATACCAAACCTGCATCACGGCCAAGAAAATTATAATGGGGCTTGCCCCACCTGGTGTCTGTGCCCTCCTTAAGCCTAGACATAGGAACGTCACTACAAGAAGATCCAATTCCCATCTACTACATATCCCACAATGTCACATTACCCAAGGACAAAGATCATTTGCCTATCGGGCATCCAACTGGCTCAGCTCTCTTGGCAGCGACATAGCGACCGCTCCAACACTCGGCCTCTTCAAGTCCAAGCTGTGACTCTTACTGCTTGTATCCTGCGATTGCCCATCTTAACATTTCCACCGTTCCAGCTGCACATGCCCCAGCACCCAGCACTTACAATCAGTCTTTGCACCCCCAGCACCTTACCTGTCATATTCCCTCAACAAGGCCCCCTGACTGCACTGTCTCCTCCCTGACCACCACCCTGTATCTCCACTCCTGCCCCGCCCCAACCACCCTCCTGTACTCTCCCTTACCCCTGCACCTCCTTCCCCTCGATCTCCTACCCTCATTCCCTCCACCCACC
Organism: Neoceratodus forsteri; assembly: GCA_016271365.2. Taxonomy (NCBI): domain Eukaryota; kingdom Metazoa; phylum Chordata; order Ceratodontiformes; family Ceratodontidae; genus Neoceratodus; species Neoceratodus forsteri. The sequence continues at coordinate 57,715,900 of JADMNL010000026.1, read as the reverse complement.
CACCCACCCTCCTTCCCTTGTCTTGCTCATAGCTCAAGTCTTTGTACTGGTTATTACATGTCTGTAAGTCAATGACTATATGTTTGTAACTAAAAATGGTGACTGTTGCACACGCTGACGTGGAACCTTTGTAAAAGAGCCTCGGCTCAAAGGTATTGTAATCCTAGATTGAAATAAATAAATAAAATAAAATAAATAAAACCTAGGATTTTAAAAGGAGGAGTATTGACAGATTAGACAGAGAGTTTTTTAAAGGATTTGGAACAGACTGAATGGAAGCAGTATGTGAATACTACTACCTTAGATTCTCTGGCAGAACATTTCACTAGTCACCTGACATGGGCATTTGAAAAAAACATACACTCCTATTACAAAATGGAGAGTGAAGGGCAAATGTTCCCCTTGGTTAAAAGAGTATTGGAGATTTAATAAAAAAAAACAGGATAGGTTGAGGAGGTTGAGGAAACCATATTTAATTAGTAATGATGTTGAAAGCTTGAGACAGTATAAAACAATGAGAAATAGAACTAAGGTTGAGATAGCTAAGGCTAAATTAAAATATTATTGTCAAGTCCAGCTAAATAACATGGGCAACCCAAAAAAATTCTGGGATTCATTTAGGCAAATTTGTAGTCCACAGAATACAAATGGAATTAAATATATAAAAGAAGGTGAACATATAATTCAGGATGATAAGGCAATGGTAGATCGATTTTACAAGTATTTTATTTCCAAAACTACATGAGGTAAGGGTGAATAATGTAGGCAGGATTGAGGGGGACCTCAATGTACCACCACAGAGAGTTCAGATAACAATATCACAACCTTTGCATTTGATAAAATAGAGGAAAAGGAGGCCTTGGTCCTATTAAATGTCCTAAAGGCAGGGAAGAGTGGAGGGACAGATGAACTCCACCCAAGGTTATTGAAGTTATCAGCACCCAAGATAGTGGGTCCAGTAACAACCTTATTTAATCTTTCATTGGAAAAGGGACAGGTGCCATCAAAATGGGAAGAATCAAGGGTAATTCCTATACATAAGGGATGGGATAGGTATTGTATGTCAAATTATAGGCCAATCTCGTTGCTGTTGGTATTGAGTAAGATACTGGAGAAACATGTTTTTTTACCAGTTGCTGGCTCATTTAGAGAAGCATGGTTTGTTGATAGATCAGCAACATGGGTTTAGCAAAGGGCGATCCACCGTGACAGCGCTGGCTGGGTTTGTGAATGCTGTGCTGGGGGGGGGGATCATCTAGTGGTGCAGTGTTCGTTGATCTGGCCGGTGCCTCTGACACGGTGGATGATGATCATGAGCTATTATTAAATAAGTTAGGGAGAAAGCATGATTTGACAGTTATTTAAGGAATCAAGTGCACAGAGTAGGAACTGGTAGTAAATTATCAGAGTCCATCATCGTAAAGGAGGGGGTACCACAGGGGTCAGTATTGGGCCCTTTATTACTTTCTTTTTTTCTGTAGAGTTTTTTCTGGTGGAGCTGGCAGGCAGCTATGGCTCCCCCCTTGGGAGAGCTCATCTTTCCGGCCCCGACCTACCGCACCAATCCTCACTGGGAAATCCTCCATGGGTTAACTCCCGGTGACAGGGCTGGGGGCAAGGAGTGCCAGCATTCTTCCCTCCCTCGGGTAGCCAACATCCAGACCCTGGGGCTTAGCCCAGGCACAGTTGGGGCCATCACAGAGCCTGCCAGCTCCATCTTTTTCCAAGTTTATACCTGTCCCTCCTCCCCATCTGTCATTGGCTATTTGCCATCCAACCTGTATCCCCTTCCAGCCATCGCTAGAGGGAGATCAGTGGGCGGAACAAAAATTCCTCCCCCAAGAGAGGTGATCAGTCCTCTGGACGCTCAATCCTTTCTCACCTCTGCCGACCCCTGGCAGCCCTGGCTCATTCCCGAACCCGGATCGCCAGCATGGCACGAGGTGTGGTGTCCAGTGCCTCAACCTTCAGTGCCACCAGGCTGGCCTTCTTTATTACTTTTTATATTTGTAAATGATCTACCTAGTCCCTTTTCTGTAAGTAATAGCTTACTATACACAGATGATGTGGTAATATGGGATTCTGCACCATCCACTAAGGAAATTCAGGTATCCTTACAAAATAAGTACATTATGTTGGCCCAGTGGATTGAAATGAATAAATTAAGGGTCCAAGGATAGCTTTTTAGAAGGATCTGACTACTGCCTTTTTCAGGCTAGATGGGAAGAAACCCTCCCTCAAGGAACATCCAACAATCTTAGTAATAACTCGACCCAGGGATTTGCTGCAGCACAAGAACAGCCAGGTAGGGCTGGGTCCAGCATACAACAAGTGGGATATAAAACCAGAAATCACCTGGATCACCTCCTCCTCCTCCTCAACTGGCCAAAATTAATTCCAGGTAGGCAGCTCTATCTCACCTGAAGTCTGACCACCACCACCAGCCCATGACAGACTGCTTGAGGAAATACTCGACTGGATGGAGGACACTTTGTCAGAGGGAAAATTTGCCAAACTCCTCACACTTTTCTGCTGAAATAGCTCGAATGGATTGCAGACAAGGAGGATTTGACAACCTGTCTATGGTGCAAAAGAGCTGAGCTGGCTATTTTTCTCCTGTAGCAATCAGCTTTGACAAGAACTCTGTCTTTTTGAGGGCAGTTGCCCTTTGATACTCACCATGCTGAGTCTTCAGTTCCAACTTGTCCTCCTCAGACCGGAACCTTTTTCAAGAATGCTCCAGCTTCCATCCCTTTGTCTTCGACTAACACAGCTCATTACAATACCATGGTGAGCTGCATGTCAAGGCCTAAATGCATTATGGTGCTAGGGAGTCTAAGGCAGTCACAAGAACGTTGTTATAGTGCTCCACAGCCTTCTCAGCTCCCTGTGCACAAGTAAGCATTGTACCTGAGAAATCCAGTACCTCCTGGACTTTGTGTGGCTCCATATTATGTTTTGGACAGCATCGGATCATCTACATGGGGGGCAGGATTCAAACAGGGACCCCACAGGGGAACAACATCACATGACGATCTGACCAAAAGACCAGATCAACCCTGACCACACTGATGTCAAGTCCCAATGAGAAGATCAGGTCAAATTTGTAACTATATTGATGTGTAGCAGAGGCAGCAACCTACTATGTTAGTTCCAGTTGTAACCCCCTTGTTATCCGGGGTTACTAGAATCCCAGTAAGACCTAGTGGTAGGCAGGGAAGGCAGCTTGTGAAACTCCAGTTAAATGGGTTTCACACTGTCTCACTCTGTTCTCAGTCACAGATGAGACTTGAGAGATGACATCACCATAGAACTGTCGCAGCTGCATAAGCCACATTGGAATCTGCAGCTCAGGGAGTGAGTTTAGAACTTTGGGAGTTTTCAAAGGCAGTTTCTGTTTACCTTTTGTTGGAGAAGGAAGTGTGTTCCTGTTTACCTTTTGAAAGTGGTGGAGAACGCTGTCCAGGTCTCAGTGCCCCCTCCGTCCGGGGGGGGGTGGAAGAAAAGTCCCTCTGTGGATTCCAGGGGCAATCCCCTATTTCCACTATAGAAGAAAGCTGCCTGTTTACAGTGTCTGTACTTGTATAACAGTGGAGGATGTGATACTTCGCCTGTGGGGCACCTGCAACGAAAGGGTGAGTGTTTTGCTCCATTTGAAGGGGCAAACCAATTGTTTCATCAGTTTGGAAATATAAAGAAAGTTGGGATGTGGACTGCTATTTGGGAGGACTATTTTACTAGGACAAACAAATGGAGCAGTCAAAAAGTCTAAAGTTTTAATGGATTTCAAGTAATGCTGTAGAGGGGGTGCTTCAGGTCATCCACTGTTTAATCTACATGTCAAAGTTTTAAGTTTCTGTTTGTCCAGAGAAATGGCCGGGTATGGGCTGTGGGAGCTGGAGGTGGGAACACCCCCCATCTTTAGTGACCAGGTCCACCTCTACGGATTTCTCTGTGATTTGCTACTTGCCTCATGCACCTGGCCAGTGATGAGGTGGGTACCCAGACGTGGGTCGCAACTTTGGAAAATCTCTCTAGGAGTCGCAGACTCTATGTGGTATGGGGAGCCACAGGTTGGGAAAAAATACTCCTTGTGTGATGGGAGCCTCACCAAGTAAAGTTTGGGTTCATTCTTCAAATGGACCATCAGTCAAGTGGCCAGCAGGGGAGCCGGGCCAGTCGGGCTGTGTATCCAAAGCACATACAAGTCCGGGCTGAGTGCCTGGTGGGTCCAGAGCCAGACAGTAGTAAAAATGGGTTCATTCTTCAAGTGGACCGCCTTAGTCTCTATCTGCATATACAGTGAACGTAGCCCCTTGGGGGACCATCAATGTTTTTGTCATGTTTCAGCTAGTTTTGAATACAGCCACACTGAAAAATCCCAATCCTGGTTCTGGACATTACAGTTATTGCTTCCTGTAGTTGGATTTACTTTGGTGTCCCTGTGCAGAGTAGCCAAACCTAGGTCCCTTGTGCCAGGTAACCTCATCCTCCCCAAACCCAGGTCCCCACCAGGTATTGCTGCCAACGCCAACAGCATGCCACCTGTTGTTTTAGTAAAAAGGCAGGGGTGAGGGGTTACACAGTGAATGCATCAACTGGAAGGGTTGCTAACCAAAATGCGAGCACCAAAAGTTTGGGGGTATTCAGCACTGGTTCGACCATGAAGTCCGCCAACTGCTGCATAAAATCACTCCCATAACCTGGAGGTTGGCATATGAGAATGATCTGCCAGAGCTGTTTATGTCTAGGGGACACTGATATTGTTTTCATGCTAAGGTCAGACAAAATAAATACATTGATCCTCTGATATTTCTCACCATGTTCCTACAGCATTGAGTGACATTTTTAAATTGTCCTTTCTTCCACAGCTAGTTGTTAGTTATAATAACATATCATGTGTCATGGGAATATTGGGGTCAAAAACTCCTTCTTAGCTGCCCATAATCTAATAATCGGGTATATACTCATGCAACACAGGCAAGGTAAAAATCAGTAATTTGGGGGGAAATGAGAAGTGGTAAATCCCAAGGAACAATGGCCTAAATTTTCAAATGTTTGGACGCAGCACTTGTAGCAGTGGTGCTGCCACAGCTGCATCCCTGTAAATGCGTCAGAATGTTTGCGGGCGATTTTTGAACATTCTGATGTGTATATCATTTTGGGTGCTCTCGTCGTGACACTTGCAACAAGAATTTAGATCAAGTTTTCTGTGGTCTAACGATCTTGTCACAAGTACTGTAAGTGTGGCTAAATTATGCCTTAATTGGCAGAAAATCCAGCCCAACATCGGCCCCAATTCTAGAAGCACCCCTATGCATGTCGTAAGTTGCAATATCATAGGAGTGCAGTTGCGCCAGGGACTCTGCGCCCAATTCTCTATCAGGCAGGATCCCAGCAGCTAAGTCCTGCGGCTTACGCCAACAGGAGACTTGCGTCAAATGGAGGGCACAGTTGCAGACATAGCCACAAGCCTACAGCATTGCCCAGTAAAAGGGCGAAAGCACCCCCCCAGCCCCAATCCCCCGTAATATTCATAAACTCCCCTATCAGCCACGTTCCCTGTAGTATTCATATATAATCCCCCATAGCCCCGATTCCCCATAATATTCATATATAATCCCCTCTCTGCCCCAATCCCTGTAATGTGTACAATCCCCCTGCCTGGCCCTGAGCCCCAATCCACGCACCCCTGGCCGAGTGGCAGCCATGAGAAGTTTAAAGGTAAAACATATCCCATAGTCCCTGTTACCCCTAGGTCTAGTGGCCTCTCTACTTTCCCATCCGGCAGTGCGACCACCCCGCCCCCACCCGTACCCAGTTGGTGACTGGCACAGCCCACCTTTCACCACCGTGGCCAGCAACTGACTGAGCTCTGCTGTGAGTGCATACCGTAAATAGTATGCACTCAATGAATGACAGTGCTGTCATTCACTAAGTGTGTACTGCAGTATTGACAGTACATGCTCCAAGCGGAGCTCAGTCGGCAGCTGGCCTTGGTGGTGAGAGGTGGGCTGTGCCAGTCGCTGGCTGGATATGGGTGGGGGAGGAGTGGGGTGGTCTGGCACTTACGGATGGGGGCCACTATACTACCAGGGATAACAGGGACTATGGGATATGTTGTTTTTTTTTTTTACATTTACGGCTGCCATACTACTCGGCTCGGGAGTGCATGAATTGGGATTGGGGCTGGGGGATTGTATTATTATGGGGATCGGGGCTTAGAGGGGATTATATATGAATATTACAGGGGAATCGGGGCGGAAGGGGGATTATATATGAATATAACGGGGGATTGTGGATGGGGGGGAGTTTATGAATATAATGGGGATCAGGGCTGGGAGGTGGGATTTTTATAAACATTATGAGGGATCTGTGCTGAGGGGAGTGCTGTTTATGGGGCTACGTGTACCGAGGGATGGGCTGGCGGCACATTGGTGCAACCGCGGTGGATGCAAAGTACACTTACATCAGTTAATGTACAGAATACGGCGTAGCTGCTACCATAAACCCCCTTGCACCATGTCATAGGGGTTTTTTGGTGCAACTGGTGGGGTAACTCTAGTTTGGTGTAAGCAGCCTGCAGCATGTTGCAGGCTGCTTCGCAGAATCCCAAGTGTCGCAGCTGATGGGGCAAAGTGCTACTTGCACCATTCTCGTTGGCACAAGTCACTTTGCGCCTTGCGTAATGTTTCTAGAATCTGCCCCACCTTGTTTTGTTATGGTCTTATATGCATAGTTACAAAGAAAGGGGGACACTAAATACAGCAGGCTGGATTTTCAAAACCCCTGCCACCACTGCTTATCTCAGTTTTGAGGTACACCTGTGGCAGGGTAAATGTGGCAAAATGGCTGAATGCCATTTACAAACATTTTGCCAAATTTATGGCAGTGGATTCATTTATGGCAAAATTATGATGCAGCCTTACTAGGCTTCTGATTTGCTGCGAGTCACAACAGATGTGTGCGTAGGTTCAACCTCTTTTTAGGTGGCCTGACTTACGGGTACAAGCTTCGGGGATACGGCACAATTGTACCGCAGGTCCCCAACGTGGCTCTGAAAATCCATCCCAGAGCCTGTATGAAATCTAATCTTAAATATATCTAAAGGTATTTTTCCAAAGTCTGCCTTGTGACATCAGTGGCTCTTTAAATCTTTAAGTCTTTGTTTTCAGTACCAGGTCTTTCATACTGTAGTCTGTTTCCAGTCTGATACCTAAGATCTTCTTTAGAGCTTTCAGGAGTCAGATGTGGTGCACAGAACCCAGTCTCAATGCACAGTGTTTTCTGTTTTGTCGGCAGCATCTGATTCTTCAGTGGATGTCCTGAAGAAAAAGTCTGCTCCTTTAATGAAAAAGGAAGCTCTCATAAAACAGGAGATGGGAGAATTATCTGCGATTGGGTTTGACCAGTCCTTTCATCTGCTGTCTGCCATGAGTATGCGTGTCTTGCCTATCATGTACTCTGGTAGAGATCCTTTGATACTGATGGTAGAATGTCATTGATGGTTTGAATGTTTTGATATGTTTGTATGCATTGTAGTTCACAATGTGTTTATTATAATTTGTTGGTGTGCTCTGTTGCCATTCTTTGGCCTCGGTCATGCCTATAAATGAGCCTCTGGTACAGTGTACTTCCCCGAGCATCAAATAAAAATAGTCAGTAGGCAAATCACAAGACATTGTTTCATTCATTTCTTTCAGTGACCTCTTATTTCAAAATGAAGAAAAACTGAGTAATGCGTTTCACTTTGTTTCCAGAATGGGTGAGGATTGCCACTACACTTGCTTCATACTGTGACGTCTGTGCACAGTGTCTATGCTGGCTGAATAAAAGATACAGTACCACACTATCCAGCAGGCGGTGAAGACATCCAGTCACCGGATGGTCAGTAGCCACTTATACAATCATCTGTGGCTGTAACTAATGATGCTAAAATCGGTATCTGCACACTAGGTTTGGGTGCCTACCTTGTGCAGGTGTATTAAAGGGTCACCGTTACAGCAGCCGCAACAAATTTTGGTCTAGTGACCACCTGACCACGAAAGCATAAAAATGATTTACACCTTGGACTCAGTTTTCAAAGCCTAGAGGATGGCGCAAGGTACCTGCATCAAAGTGCAGCAAGTGGCACCTTGCGTCAAAAGATGCGGCAGTCCCTATTTTCGAATGTGGTCTACATCGAAAGGGGAGTCATTGCACCAAAGTGGCACTGCGCCAACCCTGTAACCCAGATAGGGGTGCACCAGGTCACAAGGGGGCTTGTGCCATGGTGTGGCTGCAACATCTCCTTCTCTGCAATTTTGCAAGCCCTGCTGTGGCTGCAACGGGGGGTTCATGTTAGACCAACCAGGAGGTTGGGGAATGGGGGCTGCAGGGGCACTGAACATGCCATAGGGCATGAGGGGGCACAGTGTCGGATATAGGGAGCGGAGGAGGCACCTGGAAGAGGTACCATACAGCATATAAGAGCTAGCCCAGGGTGGGGGGTTGGCATCACAGTCCTGTTATGAATGGTTCTGTGTGGAAGCAGCCCTGGCATCTGCCCCACAGAACCCACAGTTCAGTGGGCAGCGTGCCAGGGCCTCCCACCTGGGGCCCGCCTGCGTGCTGACTGCATGCCAAGCCCCTACCCGGTCCCCTCAGCTGTCTTATACGCCCTATGGCACCTCTGCCAGGTGCCTCTTCCACTCTCTATACCTGCTGGTATGCCTTCCTCATGTCCTATGGCACCCTCAGTGCCCCTTCATCCCCCATTTCCTACCTTCTATCCAGTGCTCCCCCCACCTCCATGGGTCATGTAGGCTTGTGCTGGGGGGGAGGGGTTTGACAGATTTCTCCGTCAAACTCCTAAGGTGTGCCCAATATTTGGTGCAGCCCTGTAGCTGTGGCAACTCCTGGGTCTTGGGCACGGGGTCCCAGGCACACCCGGAGTTCGCCGTAGCCCTTGATTGCCACAAATTACAGCGATCTAAAGACTCTTTGAAAATTGAGCCCCACGTGTATTTTATGAATCCCTTAGAAGTTATAACTGGAAGATTTTACTTCATTTTGGCAAAAGAGAGAAGAAAAGGGTTAAAATGAAGTTTCTGATTCAGACTACAGTAAATGCCATACCATCTGCACTGAGTCACCTGAATGAGACTAAAATCTGCTCCTCCTTCAGGAGCTGATCTTTGACAAAGAATTATGTGAATTCATGTCATTCTTAATAGAAGAGAGATTCAGATAGAAAAACAAATGACTGAGTTTTAATGGGAGGTTAAACTGCCTTGGCTGCTTCTCTATTGGCTGTGGCTGACAGAGCGTGCAGAACAGTAATGCACTACAGTGATTTATAAAAGCTAATTTTACTGCAGCAATCTTTTTTCTGCAGTGGAAATACCTCTAATGCACAGAAATGCAGTATAGTGTGTATAAGACAGGACATTACTGCAGAAGCTACATGCAATCATATATCAGGCTAAGTGACGTACAGCATCCTTATAAACAATAAGTTGTTGTGGTTAAAAAAGAGCAACTTGCTTCTATAAAGAGTAGGAACATTGAAGGCTTTTGTACCAGGATACCAGAACCGCTGTTATTGATTTTCGATTGGGTGGGGTGGGGGGTGGGGGATTAGGGCAGTTTAAATAACAGCAAAGTCCAAATCCAGATAATTATAACTTGGTCTCTCCAAGTCAAGCATCATCATGGATTTGAGCCTTGTCAACACCCAACATTTCTTTTTATACGGTATTTCTTTAACTGGCTCTTGAGTACACTTTTGTGCCACTTTTCAGGTTTTGGGAAAATGAGCCCCATCTGCCCTCAGCCCCAGGGCCAACCAGCAAAAGCTCTCTCCTTCCCTTTCTTTAATCCGATATTTTTGTGTCAGCTTGGTGGTGTCAGTGGCAGTGCATTGCTAGGGGACCTGGGGTCTCATCACAAGCTTCACACCTGGCTCCAGGTTGGGTGGAGCTCCAGGATACGGGGCAGCACTGTCTCACTCTGGACCATGGAAGGCAGGCGTTCCAGTCACATAGAACTAACCTCTTATTGCACTTGCCAGGATGTCTGAAATAAGCACTGCAAAATAAAGTTAATGAAAATTGATATGGATGAAAAGATGTGGATTGGAGCAACCCAGCTGCTGCCTCAGCCAGGAGCAGGGACATCCTGTACTCTGTACAAGGGGCAGGCCTCAGGCAGCTAGTGCTAGAGCCCACCAGGGAAGGTGCAGTTCTGGACCTGGTACTCACCAATGGGGACAGAATTGAGGAAGTCAGAGTGGGTGAACACCTGGGATCCAATGATTATCTCATGCTGTGGTTCAACATGAGTACAGTGGCAGAATCAAGAAACACAAAGGTGAGGGTCCTGGATTTCAGGAGGGCGGACTTTACTAAGATGGGGATATGTCTCAAGCATGCCCTGGCAGGGAGGGACAAAAGTGGGGGAGTGGAGGAGCAGTAGACTCATCTGAAAGGAGCCATAGTCGAGGTGACAAACCTTTGCATTAGGCAAGCAAACAAGGGCAAGAGAAAGAGAAAGCCACCATGGTTCTCAAAGATAGTGGCCGGGAAGGTAAGGGTGAAAAAGATGGTTTTCAGTAAATACTAGGGGACACAGCAGGAGGAGGAGGACAGGGCAGTGTATCTGGATAAACAGAGGGAGGCAGGGAAAGCAGTCAGGAGTACAAAGGCACAAAAGAAGAAAAAAAAAGACAGGAGGTAAAGAAAGGAGACAAGACTTTTTATAGGTACATTAGTGAAATGAGAAAAAAAGGGTGGGATAGTAAGGTTTAAAGGGGAAGAAGGAGAGTGTGTGGAAGGAGACCTGGAAAAAGCATCAATACTGAACAAATATTTTTGTTCTGTATTCACAGTAGAAGAAGGTGAGGGACCACAGTTAGGCAACATGAACAAATATGGGAGGGAGCTGGACACCGTACAGAAGAGCGAGTCCTAAAGGAACTCGCAAAACTGAAAGTGGACAAGGCAGTGGGACCGGATGGGATACATCCTAGAATATTAAGGGAACTATGGGAGGTGCTGGTGCCACCACTGGCAGCGCAGTTCAATGAGTCACTCGATACAGGAGTGGTTCCGGAGGACTAGAGGAGGGCAGATGTAGTCCCTCTTCACAAAAGTGGCAGTAGGGAGGATGCTGGAAACTATAGCCCAGTCAGCCTCACCTCAATAGTGGGGAAGATTATGAAATCACTACTTAAACAAAGGATCATGGAACATCTTGAAGCCAGTGGAGCACAGGATCCGAGACAGCATGGATTCACAGCAGGAAGGTCATGTCAAACAAATCTAATTAATTTCTTTGACTGGGTGACTAAGGTCATGGATCGGGGGGTGCGGTGGATGTCGCCTACCTGGATTTCCATAAGGCGTTTGATACCATTCCATGTAGAAGACTTATGAACAAACTGTACAGCCTGGGAGTGGGCCACAAGATGGTAAACTGGGTTAGGAACGGGTTGAGTGATAGAAGACAGAAGGTCGTGGTAAATGGTGCTCAATCAGAGGAAAGGAGGGTGACCAGTGGGGTGCCACAGGGATCAGTCCTGGGCCCAGCCCTGTTTAATATCTTCATAAGTGACATTGCAGAGGGGCTGGAGGGGAAGGTGTGCCTCTTTCCAGATGGGCGGACACTCCAGAAGGGGTGGCAAACTTGAGGAAGGGCCTAGATAAACTGGAGGAATGGTCCAGAGTGTGGCAATTGAGATTCAGTGCAAAAAACTACAAAATCATGCATTTGGGGTGCATGAACCCAAGGGAGGATTATATGTTGGGGGGGGGAACTAACGGTCACCAAACAGGAAAAGGATTTGGAAGTAATTGTATCTGATGACCTAAAGGTGGCCAAACAATGTGCCAAGGCTGTGGGGAGAGCCAGTGGGATGCTGGGGTGCATAGGGAGATGTATCACCAGCAGAAAGAAGGAGGTAGTGATGCCACTGTAGATATCTTTAGTGAGGCCTGATTTGGAATATTGTGTCCAGTTCTGGAGACCGCGTCTCCGTAAGGACATAAACAGGGTGGAGGCAGTTCGAAGAAGGGCAACAAAGATGGTGCAGGGCCTGCACCAAAAGTCATATGAGGAGAGACTGGGAGACCTCAATATATATACCCTAGAGGAGAGAAGAGACAGGGGGAGATATGACAGAAACCTACAAATATCTAAAAGGCATAAATAAGGCACCAGACGGTAACATCTTTCAGAAAAGGAGATGTCCAGGAACGAGGGGACATGACATGAGGTTGGAAGGAGGTAGACTAAGGGGTAGCATGAGGAAGTATTTCTTCACAGAAATGGTGGTGGATGCATGGAATGGACTCCCAGCAGAGGTGGCGGGGAAAAACACAGTGAGGGGATTCAAGCATGCATGGGACAGGCATAGGGGAGGCCTAGCAATGGGAACAAGGAGGTAAATCCGGGGATCAAGTAGGCTGCAGCTTTTACCAGAGACAGGGAAAATGAGCAGACTAGATGGGCCTAGCTGTCCTTATCTGCCATCAATTTCTAAGTTTCTAAAATACCTTAAGCGTTGTAGCTTTCATATTAACATACATTAAGATATTATATACAGTATAACTTGGGCTTGTGTTGATCCTGCTGTATTTAAAATCAGACTTAAAACGTACCTCTATCGACAAGCGTTTTACACTCATTGACTATTCTTGGGTCCCAATTCTGCACAGTGCCTAGAAAAGTTTTGAAGGCACTATAAAGGCTGTATTATTATTATTATTGTCATGTTGTCTCTTTATGACATCACTCTATGTTGCCATGGAAATGGTTGTGTTAGCACAAGCTGAAGCTTATGAGTTCCGCTGTGGAATCAGTAGCAGTAACAGATAACTTCTCATGGATGAAGACCCTTCAGCTAAATAACAATAAAGAATGTGAGAAGAAAAATTGAAGAAATATCAAAAAGTTGAGTTGAACTGTGCCTAATTGTTATTTTTTTCAACTTTTTGCACAAGGCACCACCTACTTTTTAAATAACAATATGGCACCATTTGGGTAGGAATTCTTATAACGTATGCAGTCCCCATGTTATTTGCAGGTTGTGGGCAAGTAAGTGAAACTGCAGATGCTGAACTTTTTTTGTCTTTATCAGTCATTCATTCACAATTCCTTTTTTGTTCTGGCTGTTCCTGTGCAGGGCACTGATAATGGTGATGTGGATAAGAATAAGTGCTGTACACTCTGCAACATGTCGTTTACATCAGCGGTAGTTGCCGAATCCCATTACCAAGGGAAGATCCATGCCAAGAGACTAAAGCTACTGCTAGGAGAGGAGCCTGCTATAAAACCAACAGGTAGGTCATAGGAAATGCAGAATCCATTTCCTCGTGTGTAAATTATCCAGAAGCTTTCGAGCAGCAGCCTGCCTACTTGCCCAAAATGCTGTGTTACTCTTCTGGTCCTGCCAGATTACTGTGTTGAGCACATAGGGCCAATCCACAAAGATGGTACCCCGTCAATTGAGATGCAAATAGTGGTATCCACAATCCCTAATCTTCCCTCTCCACATGCATAATGGAGCATGGAACGGGACTTGACTTGATGGCACCATAGTGCATCCTCTGCTCTGCATGGGGGGGGGGGACTATGAGATACTGCAATTCAGGGAGGGGACTAATATGCACAAATGCTACCTCAACATCATTCATACCTTGGTGATTGTGTGGAATATTGGACCACTATTGGACCTCCAGTATTAGCGTAACAGTCAAGTTGCACTACTTGCCCACTTATGGTCCGCTCTATGCCACGTCAGTTATTTTTCATTAGTTATTTTGCGATGGAAGACTTTGCCCCTTACACTCCCATGTTAAAATACAAGGGGGGTTGGGGCAGAGCCCCCCCACTCAAATAAACTGACAGAACTTCTCTTATGGCATAGTCTGCGCCATGTTGGACTGTCAGTTATTTTTTATTAGTTTCTTCTTTGAATTCAGGGCTTACCCCACAACCCCATGTTAAAAACAAGAGGGGTGGGGCAGAGCCCCCCAACTCAAATAAATGGATAAAACCAAAATCAACAGCAAACGACGAAATGACTCTCTATTCTGTGTAGCTTTGTGCTACGCTAATAGCGGTGATCCACTAATCTACACAATCGTTGATACTTCTTTGTAGAAACTTTCAGATATTCTCAAAGAACAAAGCGGGCATTAGCCACCCTACAGTGTTAAGAGTCCAGACAGCCTTCATAACATCCTGTACTTAAGGCAACATATTTTATGTACAGATACATAAACTACTGAGACTGCTTTGCTTTTTGTTTGCATTCACAGGCTTGAACGTTGATATGTCTTGTTTTGTCTAAGGTGTGTGTGTGTTCGTAAAGTAGGGGTGTTCAGAACTGGCTGATTCCCAACTGGTTGTCCTGTTCAGGAATTTCAAATTCAAAATCTGAATCCTGTTTAGTTCCAGAAATTACCTCAAGATTAGAACCAGGTTTAGGAATCGTGATTCCTACAGCATAGACAAATTACTTCAGAAAGAAATTTCAGATTGTGTGTGTGTGTGTATATATGAAATTATTTCAGACAGAAATTTCAGATTTTGTGTGTGTGTGTGTGTGTATGTGTGCGTGCGTGTGCGTGTGTGTGTGTTCGTAAAGTAGGGGTGTTCAGAACTTGCTTATTCCCATCTGGTTGACCTGTTTAGGAATTTCAAATTCAAAATCTGAATCCTGTTCAGTTCCAGAAATTACCTCAAGATTGGAACCAGGTTTAGGAATCCTGATTCCTACATAATTTTTATTTATTTATTTATTCTTGGATTACAAGTACCTTTCAGCTAAGGCTCTTTTACAAAGGTTCCATGTCAAAGGAGGTACAATACAGAGTACACAAGACATTCAGTTACATAGGCAAGTAAACAGCATAACACCAAGTACAAATATGTGATCCTGTACATTCGGGCTAACGGGCAGTAGAGCACAGAGTAGCATTAGTAAGAGAACAACAGAGCAGTGGGGGGGGGGACGACTAACTGAAGCCAGAGGCATTGTCGTAATACAGATAGAAGTGCTGGAGTTGAAAAAAAAAGAGAGAGAAATAGGAAAGAAAAAAAGAAGGGAGGCAGGGAGTAGCGGAAGTGCAAGGAGGGGACAGAGAGGCAGCTAAGAAAGGAGGGGAGGTGGGCTAAGGAGGCTGTAGGGAGTGTGGGCGGAGGTAGCCAGTTAAGTGGGGCAGTCACAGGTGCTGGAGGAAGTGAGGTATAGGCGGAGTTTAGATTTGAATGATCCAAGCATTGGCACAGATGAGAGGTCACTGCTGAGCATATTCATCCAACTGGGGGCCCTATAGGTGAAGCATCTTTAACCTTGGGAGGTATGGCAGCAGGGAACCAGAAAGTGTTGGGTTGCAGAGACTCTTGTGGATCTAAGCTTGCTGCTAGGGCAAAGGAGAGCTTGGACTCCAGGTGGTGCAAAACCCAAGGTGATTTTCTAAGCCAGAGTGCAGGTCTGGTATTTTATGTGGTTTGAGAGTTAAAGGCAGTCAGATTGTGCATATAAATCACACGTATGTGTGAGTCAGTGGGAGCCAGTGATGAGCCGGCAGGCTTTGCTGAGCATCGTGGATATGTGCCTAAGAGCTGTTTGAGAGGCGGAACTGTAAATGATCAGTCCTTAGTCTATAATTGAGACAACGGAGATCTGAACTGCAACCCTTACGGCATCTGGTGTAAGGTGCTGTCTGTGCCTGTAGAGGAGACCAAGGCGGGTATTTGCAGCTTTGGCAACATTGTCAATGTGAGTTCCATAAGAGAGGAGACTGTCTAAAGTGATCCCAAGATATTTAAATGGGTGAACCTGCTCTAGGGCGGCTCCATGGCAGTTTGTGATGGTAAAAGGTTGCAGCTTGTATTTGTTGTGGGTGCTGCAAAAAAGCATAGGCTTGTTTTTTTTTTTATAGTTTAGTAGCAGTTTATGCTTGCTAAACCAGCTTTCAACTGAGGTGAATCCATCCTGGAGTTTGTGTTGGAGGGGTAGGAGATCCTTATGGGTGGCATGGATGATGGCATCATCAGCATAAAGGATGAGTTGTTCTGGGGCAGGATTGTGGAAGGCTGTTCAGAAAGAGGCTAAACAGAAAGGGGTCCCAGAATGGATCCATGTGGGACTCCTAATCGGACGGGTCTTGCATCAGAGAGGACATCAGCAATTTTTACTCTTTGGGGGTGGTTTTCAAGGTAGCTTTTGAACCAAGCTGAAAAAACAGAGGAGAGGCCAGCTGACTGGAGCTGCTGTAGTAGAAGACCACGGTGGATGGTATCAAAGGCCTTTGTTAAATCTATAAAAACCGACCCAGCAAGGAGGCCATTGTCCAATGACCTGTGTGTTGCACCCCGTTGAATTCAATGAGGGCAGAAGTAGTGCTATGCCCTTTTCTGAAGTCATGCTGTTGAGAGCATAGGATCTTATGCTTATCCAGGTATTCCGTAAGCTGGTTGGCTACTATGCATTCAGTGGCCTTGGAGAGTGGGGGCAGGATGGAGATTGGAAGATAATTCACATGGAGGGACTTATTGCCACTTTTGTGGACAGGAGTCACAGTTGCGGATTTCCAGATGTCAGGGAACTGTCCAAGACAAAGGGAGAGGTTGAATATCTTAGTGAGTGGTCCGATGACATCATTGAGGGTGAGGGACAGTATTTTGAGGTCCAGCGAGTCCGTGCTACTTCTAGAATTGGCTATTGCTTTCTTAATATATTTGTGGGTTTCGTGCATCCAGAGGGCTTTAAAGTAGAAAGGTGGGTAGGAAGACGAGGGTGGGAGGGGGGCTGGGGTGGTGAGCTGTAGTATCGTTATCATCAAAAACGTCAAGGGGGAGAGCACTGCTGAGGTCAGTGAATGCAGAGTTGAAGGTATTGGCGATAGTAGTGGAGTCGAGCGTAGTTGTCCCATCAATGATGAGTGTAGTGGGGGAGGTTTTCGGTTGTTTCCCATTGACTTCCTTAATTCCAGAAGGTTTTCCCGCTGCCCCAAGTATTGGTAAGTGCTTCCTTGTAGTAGTTACTTTTGTGAAGACAGATTGATTTTGTGCAGTCATTCTGGGCACGTCTGTAGTTTTGAATGTCAGATGGTGAGCCAGTTGCTCTTGCCCATTGCCAGAGTGAATCCCTGGTTTTCAGTTGGGCGATTAGATCTGCAGTGAGCCAAGGGTTGCACATGCCTTTTACTTTATGTTTTTTGAAAGGGGCGTGGGAGTCGCAGGTGGTATTGAAAATGGTAACGAAGTGATCCAGGGCCGAGTTTACATTCTCTGCTGCGTAAACTGGGGTCCAGTCTTGCTGTCTGAGCTGGGATTTGAGGTGTGACAACTGGCCACGTGACAGTACTCTACTGGAGATGATTCTGGGTGGCTTCAGGAAGAAATTTTAGATTGTGTGTGTGTGAAATTATTTCAGACAGAAATTTCAGATTTAGTGTGTGTGTGCCTACGTGTGTGTGTGTGTGTGTATGCATGCGTGTGTGTGTGTTCGTATATGTGTGTGTGTGTGTGTGTGTGTTTGCAGCACTTGCTTTTTTTCTCATTTGGTACATTGGTTTTTATGCATTTGGCCACAGTTAATTTATGCATTTCATTGTTTCCACACTAGTTGAGCCTCATTTAGATCTGTACCTAATTGCTAAGAGTGTCCAGGAGACGAGGACAGCAGCAGCATATGTTACAGACATAAAGGAACGCTGTGAGAACCTGTCAAGGTCGAACTTTGCAAACTTTTAAAACTCTGAACTCAGAAAAGTCCAAAACAGTTTGATTTGAGTTCGACAGTTTAATGGGAAAAGTATGCTCACTTTCATTTGTTGCTGCTTTTACCAGTTATAAGTGAAACAGCCAATACAGAAACAGAACCCCCACCCCGAGTCACCCCTAAGCCCCCAGTCAAGCCATGGAACATGTTGCCAACTGGAGGTGGTTGGGACAGGGACATTCAACAGCATCAGGGACAGATGGGTCAGGTATTTGGGATTGGTAAAACCAAAAGGAGGCGATCGGGAGGTGGGAGAATAGAGGGAAGGGGCAGTTTGGGGTAGGCATTAAGGCTAAATACCCCTATGAGACGGTAGGTCAGGAAAATGGATAGGAAACTTTTCCGGGTAGACTGGGGAACCCTTGGGGCAGGATTTTCTAAGGCTTAGATCACTGCACGCTCCAGGTGCGCCAACGATACAGCGCATGGGGCTTGTGGCGATCTAACAGGAATTTCTATCTGGTGCGGCAATTGCCGCAGCTATTTCAGGTCTAACTTGCGGCAATCCTGGGGGCCTTTTTTATGGAGCTTGCACCAGATATTTGGCACAAGCTGCCATAAATCGTGAAAACTGTCACAACCGCACCCAAGTTTGTGAACT
Organism: Neoceratodus forsteri; assembly: GCA_016271365.2. Lineage (NCBI taxonomy): Eukaryota > Metazoa > Chordata > Ceratodontiformes > Ceratodontidae > Neoceratodus > Neoceratodus forsteri. The sequence continues at coordinate 57,697,526 of JADMNL010000026.1, read as the reverse complement.
CAGGCTCAGTTGTGTCAAAGGGGTTGGTGCACTGCAGAAACCTAAATGTTGCAGCGCAGGACTTGGCGCAAGTCCTGTCCATTGTTTGGAAAATCCTGCCCATGGTCTTTATCTGTTATGTTTCAGTCCCTGTGTTTTTTTAGTGTGTGTGTGTGTGCATTCTCCTGGTCTACTGAACCCAGCTCCTTCCCATCACTAGCTGTCCTGATTGGGGGGGGGGGTCATGCCATCTGTTTCAGCCTCTTGGTGCCCTCCTGCTGCCACCTTCCTTGGCGGGTGTTTCCATTGACATTACAGTTAAATTTACTAAAACTAGCTGACTTGTTTGAAAATAATACTTTCATGTCCTTCAGTCGGATAACGTTTAAATATGGTATTTCTGTACACGATTTCTTTACAAAGTTTCATAACAATATTATAAACTCTAAGCACTATCCAACCCCCTCACTCATTGAAACCATACTTCCTTCCAGAATTCCCAATCAGAAACCCCTTTCCTCAGTTTACCAAGTATTACAAAACTCTGCCTCTTTTAATGTGGACCATTTAAAGTCCAAATGGGAACAGCAGCTAGGTAAACAGTTAAAAGAAGATTGGGATGGTATACTTGCCTACACATTTCAAGAATGTCATTCTACCAACCTATAACAAATTCAGTTCAACATTATGCACAGAATTTACCTAACCCCCACCAAACTACGTAGATTTAATCTGAACCTGACAAGTGCCCTAGATGAAATAACAACCCTGGGTCCCTCATACATACGTACATACATTTCTAACTTGTAAAAAAAACACAGAATTTTGACACTCAGTATTTGAAGTCTTAGAGAACGCTACTGCCATTAAATTAACCTGTAAGCCATTATTAGTATTACATGGGTTGAACCTTAGGGGTTATCATTGCTCCAAAGAACAAAGGAAATTACTTTCTCTTGGGCTATTAGTGGCTAAGAAATGCATTTTGGAAAGACAGAAACTCTCTGACTGTTAGAGTCTGGTTTAATCATATGCTAGACTTGTACAGACTAGAAGGAATTCAGTACTAAGCCAGAGACCAAGCAGATACTGTTGAGTGAATTAGGGAACCTTGCAGGAGTACTGTAATGATCTATAACTCTGCTTAAACCCATTCCGCAGCCATATAATTTAGTGGTTTTCCCACTTTTCTCTCTGATAAATTAGAATGCTATGTATAGACTGTGTAATTTGCTATTCTTAACCATTAACTGAGTTCTCCAGTCCTTCCTCTTGTTATTTATTGATATATATATAATATCAAATTATGATATATGCATGCTTAAGTTCAAGTTCAAGTTTATTTGCAGGAAAACTCCATTGAGCATGCTCATTTACAAGGAGGTCCCGTCAAGGATAACAAGAAACAACAAAATACAATATAATATAAATACAGCGTGCGACAGTAACAGAATGCAGGCTAAAAGTTGGCATAATACAAACGCTCTTATAAAGCAAAAGGGAGCATATAATGATATTTAGGTTACAGACTTAGCATATAGGTAACATAAAATTGACACATACATATGGGATAGAGTAGTCATTCAAGTAACAGAGTAATAGGGAGTCATTCAAGTAGTAGGGAGGGGGAAAAATTGAAAATAGGACATATGGCCCAGTCCACCTCCTGGTGAAACAATAAAATGTTAGAGAGGTCTGACAGTGGCTATCCAGTGCTACTGAACATGTATGTTCCTAATAATGGGGGCTGTGCTCGACGGGGTGGGAACTACGTGCCAAAGGCGTGTATCCTGCCTGCACAGCTCCGCACTGGTAGACAGGTGCACCCCCAGTGTCATTCAAGACCACCGGCCACCTGTCCACAGCACCCCCCCGGTACGCAGGTACACACAGGCTCACTTGGGGTGGCTGTGGGCAGAGCAGTGCACCTGGGTGGGCATCCAATGGGATGCCCATCCTGGATCCCTCAGTGGATCCCTTATGATGTGGGGGGGCACATTGACTGCGCTGCTCCGCGGATGTCCACATGGCTGGAAGCCATGGAGATGAGAGGTGGGATGTGCCGCCGGCCATGTCATGCCCCCAATCTGACGGGGAGGTACGGGAGTGGGGGGGCGGTGCCATGAGGATGTGTATATGTGTGTGGGGGGGTTGACACAGCCCATCATACCATGCCTGCTGGGGCCAGGATCTGGAGCGTGGGGAGCTGCAGAGGTGGGCAGACTGTGCTGTATGGGTGGGGTCTGTGGTCCAGGGGCTGATGCCCCCATGAGTGTGTGTGTGTGTGTGTGTGGGGGGGGTTGGCATATGCAGGGACAGTGGGAGGCATGGCTGGATGCTGGGGTCAGTGGCCCCGGGCAGCCTGTGGCTGTGGATGCTGGGTCTCCATGGTGTGAGACAGAGGCATGGGGTGCGCACAGGGGGCTTATGGCAGGGTTCTCCTTGGAGTAACCCGTGGCTGCCTCCGCACCCCCATGGCCAGTACTACACGCCGTTGTGCATCGCGCATAGTGCTGGCATGCCCCCCTGCCTGCTCCCTGCACGTTGCAGTCTGCACGGGTGGGGGATTGGGTACGTAGAGGCTGTGCACCACGTTTTGTTCATTCTGCGTGGGGGGCGCAATGGGTGCTGGGTGGCTACATGCTGGGGATGCGTGCCGCGTAGGCACTCCGCACAATCGAGCATAGGCACCAGTGTTTGCTCCTTTTATATATACTCATCCGTTATGATATTCTCTTTTTTCTCTCTTTGCCCTTTGCCTTCATTTTTTTTGAATGAATGTACATTTCATCAATTAAAAAAAAAGTTAAACTTACTTCCACAGGGGCTGAGTCTTCAGTAAGTTGCACTATATTCTTAATTCCCAGCTACATGCTGAACTTGTTAGTCAGTTAATAACAGTCATTCACTCTACCTACAAAAATCAGATCAGACAGCAAGCTCTCTATGTCTACAGTTGGCCAACACTCGTATCAAATTGCTCAGTAGTGAAGACAGTAACTTGAACATCAACCTGTCCAAACACCAGCTTTAAAGTGAATTTTTCAAAACCCAAAGCAACCAATCAAATTGTACTTGTACTGTTTCACTGTATTTAAAGAACTTGCTGTGGATGTACCACACTGTATATAATTTTATCTGTGTAGCTACTGTATTTTGTTACATTCTTTTCATCAGCAATGCAGCCTGAAAAATTGAAAATAGGACACATGGCCCAGTCCACCTCCTGGTGAAACAATAAAAAGTTAGAGAGATCTGAGAGTGGCTATCCAGTGCTACATTAGACCTGCTGTCTGCCCTTGCAGACTGGGTCCCCCATTGCTGTAGTTAAAATCACTGTCCATCACTGGCCTGTGTGCCTCCCTCTCATGCCTCTGGCTCTGCATGACTGGGCAAAGGTGTATGTAGTACTGAAGGGCCCACTGACTTCTTATAATAAATACAATACCGGCATTTTGCAAGACAGCTATGAAGAGAAAGTGCTGTCCATTAGGAAGGGCCAGTGCACTCCAGTCCTAATGTAAGTGTAAACCCCCCCTATAAATGGGGGTTCCCGAAAGTCTTCCTTGGGTGTGACTAAATGCCCACTGCCAGGCTGGTATCCTGTGTCTTAGCGTTTTAGAAGTGTTTGTATGAGAGTGCTTTAATGCCTCTATGCTCTGTCTCTTTAAGAGCAGCCTATAACGTGGTGCATATTTAATCTGGGAGGGGGCTGAGTGTTTCTAGGCTTGAATCCTGCCTGGGCTGCAAGATAATCACTCTGTTGTGCCATTGCTAGTTGCGCAGAGGGAGCTCTGTTAGAAGCTGCACTTATTTGCTGATTATCTATTAGAATAGTAATGCTGTTGTAGTTTATACAAGCTGCTTTCTTTGCAGCATGGACAGTTCTCTTTATTGCCACCATCTTGTTCCTGGACTGCCAGAATGGGCCAATCAGTACCTTTGGGGACCCTAAAATAGAGTCTGTCCCTGGGGGTCTTGTGGGAGTGAATTTCTGTAGGAATTGTAGTTTTGAGACTTTGGCGCCTAAACGTACCTGGAGGGGGAGCCCTTGCTTTGACAGACTGATGGATCAACCAACCAGAACCTTTTGGACCGAAGTGAAATTCCCAAGCTGCCTGCTGCAGTCATTCAGTCTGGAGTTAGAGTTTGGAGAGTAAACAGTTCGAGTGATTCGAGCAGCAGCTCCTGCGTAGTTCATGCGGGAGATTGGTGGAAAGGCTGAGTTTGGCCTGTCTGCTTGCTGTCCCTCGAGAGGGAATCCTTTGGAAGGCTTAGCAATCAGACTTTATCTGAATTGGAGTGTGATAAAGCCACTGAAGAGTGACCAGATTTAAACCTGAAAAAGACCGAAGATTTGCTGTATGTGATCGGCCTGTCAGGATATCCATTTACCACAGAATTCCCAGTTTTGCTCAGAGACACTGATATTGCATCCGAACTGCCATCCGCATTGTGGTATGGTGATTGCTTTACTATAAATGTGATGTGTGCTGTTAGTGGGTCGCGATTTGGTTCCCCACTGTGTAAATGTGCCACGCTTGCTGGAAGCTGCATCCAGCACTACTGGACTTGAAATCCAAACTGTTCCACCCGGTCTGGACCTTGCTATTTGGCCCAGCCAGCTACTTCAGGCACACAAACCATCATCGATGAGAGACTCGCCCAGGGATCAGCCCCCTGCTAAACCATCTTGAACAGGAACAACACCTCGGTGATTCTTGTTGGCCCTGCTTCTCCTGGAAAACCAGTCATCAACCTGGAGTCTCCATTTTGTCTAGCCTGTGTCTCTTATTGGGTAGCGTGAGTACCAATCAGGGTAGCTCCCTGCAACAATAGCTAAATCTCAAGTGTTGTCATCTGATTGCATTGTTGTTTTTCCTTTCACGAACTGAGCCTTCAGGCTCTGGATTGCAAATTGTGTGTGGTTGTGCATGCCTTTTCTTTTCATCACAGGGCCCCAACCAGCTGTGACGCTGGTCTAGCCCAGGCAACATTCCAGGCTAGCCCATCTTACTTCCAACTGGGTACCCAGCGCATGTGACTGTGTAGGGACTAAAAGTGCATGCATAATTGCCTGACTAGATCAGTTTCGAATCAATCAACCTGATTACGCCCCTCCCTTGTTCAATCCCCCTGAATAAATCGGATCTAACTCTTTTTGCATTTAATCTGACTGTGGTTCCAGTTTGTACCAAAAGCACTGTACTGTTATTTTCTGTGCCTAACCTTGTTTTACAGGGGGTTTCCAGGGTCGAACTGGTGGAACCAGCCCTGGTGGTAAGTGCAAACAGTGTGGAGATTTGAATGCTGAATAGGGGCTATTGTGAAAGTGTTTGTTTCATATTGTCTAGACCACTAGAGGTGAAAGAGGTGGGGTTACAGTGTCCCGGAGGTCTGTACCCAGGTTAGCCTTGTTACTAACAACCCTGTCCTCTGGGTGGAGGTGCCCGTTTCAGTACCCAGGCCCCTTAACCTGCAACTAGCCATGCAGGCAGGGGTAGTAGCCCTTGGGATAGCACCACCTAGGGGTTACATAAGGTAGATACTGAAAAACAGAGGCTGCAGGAGTCAGGACCCACTGAGCCTGGCAGAAATTGGCATCAGGTCCAGAGCGTGGGGGGGGGAGGGCATCAGAAAAAAGACAACTCACTGCTACCCACAGCCCTGAAAGGTCAAGTAGCAACAATGGAATGGTCGAGAGCAAGCCAGAGATGGATGGGGACCATGACAGACTGGTTGAGGGGACCTAGCAGGTTAGAGTAGTAGTGTGTGACTATTGAAAGGCTGTCCCACCTCCACCTGTGTTGACAAGCAAAATCCCGACAAGTTAAGGCAGCGGCAGGGTATTGTGGGACAAAGGAAGTTGGCATGTGCCCTACCCCAGCAAGACAGGCAGTGATGGAGGGGCTGGCTTCAGGGCCAAGAGTCTATACAACTGTCTTAAAAGTATGGAGACTGGCAGTAGGAAACTCATAGGGTGATGAAAGGAAGTGGAATGGATTACATGGCTATCTCCTCGGGACCAACTACAATTCCTTTTCTCACAAATGGGACTACATGTACCATTTAGAAATCTTGGAAAGACTCACCAGGTTAAGGTAATGAAATATGGTTGTAAAATAGCCCTCTGTATTAATGTGGGTTATCTTAGAACATTCCTTTAATGTAGTTTTTGTGCATTGTATTAACGTTGGTTGTCTTAGAACATTCCTTTAGTGTATTTTTTTGCAGTGTATTAACGTAGGTTGTCTTAGAACATTCCTTTAGTGTATTTTTTTGCAGTGTATTAACGTAGGTTGTCTTAGAACATTCCTTTAGCGTATTTTTTTTGCAGTGTATTAACGTAGGTTGTCTTAGAACATTCCTTTAGTGTATTTTTTTGCAGTGTATTAACGTAGGTTGTCTTAGAACATTCCTTTAATGTATTTTTTTGCAATGTATTAACGTGGGCTATCTTAGAACATTCCTTTAATGTAGTTTTTGTGCATTGTATTAACGTGGGTTATCTTAGAACATTCCTTTAATGTATTTTTTTGCAATGTATTAACGTGGGTTATCTTAGAACATTCCTTTAATGTGGTTTTTGTGCATTGTATTAATGTGGGTTATCTTAGAACATTCCTTTAAAGTATTTTTTTTTTGCAGTGAATATACATTTATAAAATGGTTATGATTATTGCCACAGATAATGTACTGCTCTCTGATGAGATGAGCCATGTCAACTGTCATGCCTAAATGTACTCACAGATGCATTATGCTACTGTACATTTTGAAAACTAAAACCTATAATACTGGGCCTTTTTATAAGTGTAATACACCTTAAGGTGCTGCCTCCTCGGGGATATATAGGTGCCCCTCTGGGGTGTGCATAGGAGAAATAGGCCTGTGTCGTCGTGCCTTAGCACACACACTGTAGGAGTCCCATATATCCCCAGAAATGCACACTGTCATGTTATTGCTTACAGATATCTACGAAATATGAAGGATTTCCCAGTGCTGGCTGTTGCATTACGAAATTAAAGTCGTATATCTTTTCCATTTCCAGTACAAATAAGAATGTTTTTTACATTGCAAGAGACTTTATCCATGAAAGATGCATAATTTCACCTCTCAGAAGTGTCTAGTTATTAGCCTCCTAGAAACACTGATGCCATTTTTAATCTCCCTGGAGAGTTTTACAACTTGGCTGATCTATGTGGCGGTGTCGCCCGTGTAACGTATGGCATGCTTCACTTTATTTATAGTGCTGGAGTGAAATAACGTTTCGTAAGTAAAAAAAAAAAAAAACAGGTTTAGATTAATAACATCCTCACAGCCTTGCAACTGTGTTAGTCACAGTACACAAGTCTAGTAGTTCTGCTGTTGATGAGAACTCAATCTCCTTTTAAAGACAGCAGCAACAGTTTTGAATTAAAGAGGAAAACAGACCTTATTTTTCACATTTTTAATATACAGTAATTGGAAATGTGGGCATGTATGAAGTCTGTTTACTACCCCCAGTGTATTGTTGTGTGTGCTTATTTTACGTCTTATTTTTTCTTTATTTGGTGTCCATTATTCATAGTGTCTTTTTCCTACTCAACGTTTATTTTTAATTACTTTTCCATTCTGGAACCTGGTAACATCAGTTAAGCAACAGAAAGCTTCCTTGCAGGCTTCCACTCAGCTGATATAATTGTAAGTAGTAAGCTATGACATGGTGTGCATTATAGGACTGCAGTGCATGCTCTAGGTGTATAGTAAGGCACGAAGCCGAAGGCTGAGTGTCCTTACTCCCCCATGGAAGTGCGCTAAAATCCTATGATGCACACCCTTGAGGGGCTTACTACACTTATCAGATGGCTGTAAATATTTTTTTTTTTGGGGGGGGGAGTGAGATTTGGCACCTGATTGTGCATTTATAGAGCTTTAATGCACAGTCAGGAGATATCTCTCAGCCAGTGAAACTGCTAGATTTTTTTCTTGCTGTCTTAAAAGAAATGAATATTCAGTGGGAAAAGGGTAGCTGCAACATTTGCAAGGGTCCCCTGAGCAAAGAAAAAAAATATGTAATCATAACTCAAGACAAACGCATGAAACTGTACACTCAGCAGCTCAATCAGGCTTCACACATTCCTAAATTTATACTCATAGTAAAACATGTAAAAAAACAAGGTTTATGCTCCCTTGAAAGCCTAACATAGGCATTGTTTTCATACAGTAGCTGTGAGACTGCTCTAAGTACCCAATTAGAGCCTGCCTGAATGTGACCGTCTGCTGTTCATTTTTATGGCTGCAGTGGGCATAGCCCTACAGACATCTTGCGAGTACATTAGAGAAAAGGAAGCTTTCCATATACTGAATATACTTGTTTTCGTGGAGGTGCATGGCAATCACTGTGCATTCGCCACACTATTCTGTCTGTTGGTACCAGTGGAACACGGCACTGTCCACCTTGTCCAAGATGGCGGCTAGAGTTGAGTGCGCATGCATGATGATGCACGCATGCGCACTGAACTGCAGTGGCATGGCGGCACAGTCTGCCATTTCCAAGATGGCAGCCGGAAGTAAAAATAGAGGAGAAACAATTTTAGAACTGCGTACCATGAGATGAGTGCTTCATTTGGGAAAGGCAATGTAATAATGCTGTAGAGATGCTTATGAAGATCTTGCTGCCATTACCCAGCTGGGTTGGAAGTCTGTGCTGCTAGGGTGTCAGAGTGCATATACAGTACAGAAACAAAGGATTTCAACCATCCATTATAATATTCTCTTTTTCCTCTCTTTGTTCTTTGCCTTCATTTTTTTTGTATGAATGTACATTTCATCAATTAAAAAAAAAAACAAGTTGTTTCTTGATTTGCATCTCTCCTAGGTATGTGCACCTGGCGAACATTTTTTGGTGTGAGCTCCCCTACCTTTTGTGTTTTTTGTGTGATGCATATACAGTATATTTATGGGCAGGGAATTAAACAAGCATAGTAACTAGGGCTGTGCAGGGGGCTGATTTTTAGGCGCCAACAAGGGTAGCTTGTAAGTGGCTGTTGTGATCATGTGTTTTCTTTTTCCTGCATTTTAGTCAAGTTTAAGGAGACCTTTTGCATGACTGATCTGCCCATGTGTCTTTTTGCATGAGTGATCTACGATGCACTCATGCTCACTGATATGGAGTAAGGACAGCTTTTCTTCAAAAGATGTGCAGAGAGCAGAGAGTTCCACAGCTGCTGAAAACGGATTTTTTGCAAGCCACTGTCCATTATTCACAACAAACAGCTTTCAGCAAATACTGTTCATTTTGTTTTATAAGCTGCAGGGGCTGTGATAACTGTCATTAAAAGTAAGATTGGGGGTTAGCTAGAGTAAAACCACAGCATGCATTGACCACATCCCATACAACGAAACACAGCAGCTTACACTGTAGGTGCATTTGGTACATCCCATCATGGGCACAGCTTTCTGTTCAGAAAATGCTGATCCATCATACTGCCCAAACAGCAGGGTCATTTTTTTCTGTTGTTTGGCTCCAGTCCTGACCTACTTGAACAACATAAGCAGAGTTCATTCAGACATTACCAAAATGCTGATGATGCCTCCGTCACGGTTTTACCTGAATATCACAAAAACTTAAACATAGAATAGGATGGCAGATAAGGACCACTTGGCCCATCTAGTCTGCCCTTTTTCCCCTACCTCTGTATCACCGCAGACATTACTTGATCTCCAGCTTATCCCCTGCTTGTCTTATTACTAAGGTTCCCTTATGATTATCCCATGCTTTCTTGAACCCCATTACAGTTTTTGTCTCCACCACCTCCACTGGCAGGCTGTTTCAGACATCCACCACCCTCTCCATGATGAAGTACTTCCTCTCATCTCCCCTGAGTCTACCCCCCTCCAGCCTCATAGCATGACCTCTTGTCCTCGAGCATCTTTTTCTGAAAGATGCTTTCTACATGGACCTGATTTATACCTGTGAGGTATTTGAAAGTTTCTAGCATATCCTCTTTCTCCCTTCATTCCGCCAATGTATTAAGGTCCTTCAGACTTTCCTCATAGGGCTTTTGATGTAGACCCAGCACTATCTTGGTTGCCCTCCTCTGGACCATCTCCATTCTTTCTATATCCTTTTAGAGATGAGGTCTTCAGAACTGGACAAAGTACTCTGAATGAGGTCTCTCCATTGATCTGTTCGGGAGCAACGCCACATACCTCCTTCTGCTGGTAATCTCCCTCCCTTCCTATGCACCCCAGCGTCCTGCTAGGTCTCCCGAGTCACCTTTAGGTCATAAGATATGATAACTCCCAGCTCTGTTTCCTGTTTGGTGGTCGTCAGCACCTCTCCTCCCATTTTGCACTCCTCCCCTGGGTTTCTGTACCCCAAGTGCTTGATTTTGCACTTTATTGCATTGAAGCCCAGTTGCCATACCCATGACAATTTCTTTAACCATTTCAGATCCCCTCTCATTTTTTCCAGCCCCCTCCCCAGAGTGTCAGTCCTGTTGCAGACTTTAGTGTCATCTGCAAACAGGCAGATCTTTCCCTTCAGCCCCTCTGCAATGTCGTTAATAAAGACATTAAAGAGGACAGGTCTCAGTACAGATCCCTGAGGTACCCCACTGGTCATCCTCCCTTTCTCAGAGTGAACTCTGTTTACTACCACCATCTGTCTCCTATCCCTTAGCAAGTTTCTTACCCAGTTTAACACCTTTTTGTCCCACTCCTAGGCTACCCAGCTTGCTTACTAATCTCCTATGTGGAACAGAGTCGAAGGCCTTGCTGAAATTCAGGAAGGCCACATCCTCTGCTCCTCTCGTTTAACAAGACGCCCCCGCCCCCATGAATCTGTGCTGTCCTGGGCCCTGTTAGCCACTGAATTCAAGATAGTTCACTATCTTTTCCTTCATTAGTGATTCCAATAATTTTCCCACCACCTAAGTCACACTGACTGGCCTGCAGTTGCCGGCCTCCTCCCTACTACCACTTTTGTGAAGTGGGACTACATCTGCCCTCCAGTCCCCCGGAACCTCTCCCATCTCCAGTGAGATGTTGAACAGGGCTGTCAGAGGTGTAGCCAGCACCTCCCCTTAGTTCCTTCAGTATCCTTGGATGGACTCCGTGTGGCCCCATTGCCTTGTCCACTTTCAAATTTGTGAGTTCCTTCAGGACTCTCTCCTTTGTAAATGGACTAGTGTCCACCTCCCTTCCTTTGATGCCCCTGTCACTCTTCTCTCCTTACTCTTCTTCTGTGAATACTGAACAAAAAGTAACAAGATGTCTGCTTTTTCTTGACCCCCCTCCACACAATTCCTCCCCCCCCACCGTTCTCTTTTTAGTCTTATCTCTCTCTTGATCATTCTCTTTTCACTTACATGCCTAAATAATGTCTTGTCTCCTTTCTCTTTACTTCCTGGGCTGTTTTCTCCTCTGTGCCTTTGCGCTCCTAACTGATTTCCCTGCCTCCCTCTGTTTCTCCAGAAACTGCTCCCTATCCTCCTCTTTCTGTGTCTTCTTATACCTCCTGAATGCCGACTTTTTTGCCCTTACTATCCCAGCCACCTCCTTAGAGAACCATAATGGTCTCTTTTTCCTCTTGCCTTTGCTTACTAGCCTGATGCAGGTGTTTGTTGCCTTTTGTATGCCCCTTTATTTTCACCCAGAGTTCCTCCACTCCCCCAAGTCCTTCCCCTCTGCCAGGGCATCCCTCAGGCATTCCCCCATCTTTTTTAAAATTGTCCCTCCTGAAATCCAGGACCCTTGCCCTTGTGTGGTTTGAGTCTGCCCCAGTCCTTTTATTGAACCACACAGTACGGTGATCACTGCTCCCGAGGTGGCACCCCCACCATGATGTCTGCCACACTGTCCCCACTAGTCACTACAAGGTCCAGTATTGCCCCCTTATGAGTGGGCTCCCTAACTAGTTGCCTGAGGACCCCCTCCCCGGAGTCCAGAATGTCCCTGCTCCTAGCTGTAGCTGCAGCTGGGATGCTCCAGTCTACATCTGGCAGATTGAAGTCTCCCACTAGCAACACCCTCCCCCTTATTTGCCGTCTTTTGGATGGCTTACCCCAGAACCATATCCAACTCCACCCACCTGTGCTGGAGGTCTGTAGATCACGCTAGTGTGAATAGTGGCTCCATTACCCATTTCTAGGGTGACCTGCAGTACCTCCACCCCTCCCTGTATTCCCTGTACCTCTGTTGCTTTTATGTTAACTCTCACATAAAGAGCCACTCCTTCCCAATTTTTCCCAACCTGTCCTTCTTGAACAGAATATAGCCTGGTATGGCTGTGTCCCAGTCATGGTTCTCAGTGCACCATGTTTCTGTAATGGGGACAATGTCCAGGTCAGCCTTTGCCATAATGGCCTCTCTGTCCGTAATTTTATTTCCCAGACTACACGCATTGGTACACATGGCCTTTCAACTTTTACTGCCACCCTGCTCATCAGCCCCCCCATTTTCCCTTTTGACCTCTCCCCCACCACCCCTGTTCTCCTTCCGATCCCTCTTCATTACTGCTAACTTGTCTTCCTTTCTGTTAGGTGCCCTTGGGGATTTGTCTCCCTTAGGGTTCTCCTGCTGACTACACCAGTTTGTGTTGAGGGGGCAGTTCATGTCTCCCTGCTTCCTTCCACTCTCTCTCTCTCTCTCTCTCAGCTAGTTTAAATGCTCACCAATGTAACATGTAACATTTAAACCATTCGCTGTGGACTGTGGTTCCACTCCTGGATAAATGCAGGCCATCTCTCCTATACAGGCCTTCATCCCTCCAGGTGTGACCCCAGTCCCCAATGTAGCCAAACCCCTCCTCTCTGCATCATTCCTTCAACCACTGGTTGAAGCTCCTGGTATGGAGTACCCTATCCCCCACCCTGTGATAGATAGGCAGCACCTTAATAAGAGGCCACTGAGCTTGATACCTGCCTAGAACCCCTCCCCCACTCCCTGAACTCCTCCTGTACTATTCCCTCCTCCCATCCCTAGCCAGCTCATTTGTCCTCAATTGGACTTTGACATCTTGCTCTCCCTCCTGTCCTGCTACCCTACCGAGCCCCAGGATCTGCTTTCCATCCCTCCGAACCATGGTGCCGGGTAGGCATCTAACCTCCCTGTTCCCCTCCCTTCCTGTCCCCAAATATATCCCTCTAGGGGTCTCTCATGATGGACCCCCCCCACCAGGAGTTGCTTCCTTTTTATCCGGGGTGCTCTGCCACCCTCCTTGGGGTCTCTGCTATGCAGGATTCTCCACATCCTCCCTGGTGACTACCTTGGGTGCTTCATGGGACAGTTTCACCCTGCCAGGGTGACATGGGAGTTGCGCAGTGTTACTGGATGGGAGATGTCCCTCTGTCCCACTTCTCTCACCCTTCCCAGGTCCACTGTAGTCCAGCCGCTCCTCCTCCTAGGCAGGCATCCTCTGAGTTAGCGGTGGCAGACTTGATGGTCTCTGTGTGGGGGAGGAGGTTCTCCGAATACTAGCCAACTCAATCTGGAGACTAGCAGCCTCCCTCCTTAGCAAGACTGCCGCCCCACAGCCACTGCACCACTCCCATCATACTTACCTTCTACTCTGCCTGTTTTTCTTTTAAAACTCATTTGTTCCCTTACCCTATATAGGGTGTTTCACCTACTCCCAGATCTCTGTGTACCCCTGAATTTCCTCACTTCCTTGCAGTGAGTGTGCTTAGGACAGGAATTAAACGGAAATCTTCAGGGGTGCCAGAAGATTGTAAAAGGTGGGGGTGCTGAAGGTCGGAAGGGCATTTGTTAGGTATAAAGGGCACTTTTTTCCAAACCAGTTGTTGATTTACAAAAATACAAGAAATGCACGTGTATGGTAACAGTAATAATGTTAACAGTACATTTATAGCATATGAGAATATTTAATATTGAATATTAAGACCTCAACTGTTAACCCATTATCTCCAATAGCTCGATAGGAAGTCAGAACCATCGATTGCTTAACCTGATACCAAATGGCTGCCCAGTTGGAAATGACCCTTTGGAGTTAATTAAATCTAAATAAAAGGCAAACAACAATCCTTAAAAAGAGAAAAACCGGCATTTAAATTGCAGTTTACTCAGCTGGAAAACATGTTTCAAGTCTCTGTTCCTGAACTCACCATCTGCCACCCCTGGCTGCAGCCGATCCACACACAATAATAATAACAGCAGTAACAACTTTGAATAGTAGCCAACATAACTAACTAAGGAGAAAACAAGGCCTTTCCACCTTTGCACAGCTGAATAAGGCTCCAGACATGCTTGCTAGCCAAAAAGTTGCTTCTGGGTTTACCACCCCCTGCTTTAACAAACTGCTTCAGCACTGTCTCCAACCAATACAACAGCAGGAACATGGTCAGGAATCTACGTCCAGTGCATTGAAGTCCCCCAACAGCAGCATCTCCGCCTTTTCTGCCATTTTGCCAATAGCTTCTACGAGTACCTTATCTAACTCCCCCCCCTAAGACGGAGGTCTGTAGATCACACCAGTCCAAACAGTGGCTCCATTCCCCATCTCCAGGGTGGCCCACTGCATATCACGTTCAGCACGGTTTGATTCTGTATGTAACCGAGTGTGGTAGTATATGCTTTTATCACACGCAGCACAGTTGACGTTTATCTCATTCAGCACTTTTATTTGCTGTGCTAGCTCTTTTGCTCATCCCATCAGAACCATTTACCTGTCAGCAATGTACCTAATAGGTGCCTAGTAATTGTGGAAAATTGGAAGCTAACCATTGTTTTAATTTATTTTATTTAAAAACATATTTTATCAGGAAAAAAGAAACAGAAAAGTGCTTCCAGTTGTGACAGAGTGTTTGAGTGCATGAGTGTGTGAGTGAGTGAGTGTGTGTGTGTGTGTGTGTGTGTGTGTGTGTGTGTGTGTTGGGGGTCTGAGGAGTAAACAGGAGAAATACAACAGAGATATCCAAATGTACAAACTGCAAAAATTACAGCAGCTACATACAGTAAAACAAAACTAACAGTATGTATGTAACACTTAACTTCTCCTTGCTTTAGTCTGCTCATCTGCAAAAATGAGAAACGCAAGACTGCCCTGTTAAGTGTCAAGCTGGGCTATCCTGGGTCAATAAATTGCAAAACAAAGTGTGTATTTAATTATATTTTTCCAGTGTTCCCATGTGAAGTCATGAGCTCTTCAAAAGAATGACAGAGGGATGCCTGCATGCATTCAAACAGCAGATATGTTTTGTACAGGATTACATTCTATAGGATTGCATTCTACAGGATTACATTCTGCAGGATTACATTCTACAGGATTACATTCTGCAGGATTACATTCTACAGGATTGCATTCTGCAGGATAACATTCTACAGGACAGCATTCTGCAGGATTACATTCTACAGGATTTAATTCTGCAGCATTATATTCTATAGGATTACATTCTGCAGGATAGCATTCTGCAGGATTACATTCTACAGGATTGCCTTATGCAGGATTGTATTCTGCAGGATTACATTCTACAGGATTGCATTCTACAGGATAGCATTCTGCAGGATTACATTCTGCAGGACTACATTCTGCAGGATTACAATCTACAGGATTGCATTATACAGGATTACATTCTGCAGGATCGCATTCTACAGGATTACATTCTACAGGATTTCATTCTGCAGGATTACATTATACAGGATTACGTTCTGCAGTATTACATTCTACAGGATAACATTCTGCAGGACTACATTCTACAGGATTACATTTAGTCAGGTTTCTTTCTTCTGTACTGTTTAACCAACTACACACAATGTCGCACACATCCTGATCACAATCCAGATTGAGCAGTTGGATTTCTCTGAAGTGTTCGGAAAGATAATACAGGATAACAGCCTGTATGAGAAATAGGTTCTTTAAAGCTATAGTACTGTTGTACCTTGGTACTGTAGGGCCGCACACACTTCGTTAGGGTGGTAAGATTTTCTTTTTTTTTTTTTAAAGAGTTGGTCAGAAAGATACACTGAGCTACACCATTCACTCCCAGGTGTGTCCTGGCAGAAGGGGACAATGGAATAATACAAATAAATACACACGATGATACACCAAATATAACATCAAGTGCACTAGACATAGCAATGCCTATTTTCAGCACGACCCGGGAGGGTACAAGGATTACAGAGATGACAACAAAACAGTTTGTGGAGTGCAACAATAGGTGGAAAACAGTGGGTACAGGTCAGTACAGTTTTCAAACAAATGTGCAGGATATACAAGTCAACAATAGATAACAATAAGTAAAACACAGAAGTAAATGAGATATCAACTGCAGGTTCAACCATATTAGGGATACAAACGGGGAGAGATGGCTAACTAGGTACAAATGTTAGGTCCAACTAGGAGATGAGTTTAGAAACACAAAAACAATCAACTTGAATAGAAGCCAGTGGACTAGAGGTCCAAGGATGGTAGAGGAGTGTGTTCCGGGGGGAGAAAACCAGACAGAGAACAGGGGAGTAAGTACTTTGCTTTTGAACAGGGAAGGAAGAGCAAGGGAGAAAAGGGACCTAAGAGAGAGAGAGAGAGAGAGAGAGAGAAAGAGGGAGAGTGGGATGGTGAGAGAGTAGAAGGGGTGATGGAAGATAGGGGTAAGGTAGAAAAGGAGAGGTGGGAAGAGAAAGCAGTGGAAAGGTGGAGATGAGACAGCCAGAGGGAGGAGGATAGGAGGGTCTACAGAGGTTGAAAGCAGGAAGAGGGAGTAGAGCCAAGTACATATGAACATACGAAATTTGCCAGCAGATAAAGGCCTAGAGGTTTATCAAGTCTGCTCGATTGTGCAGCTAGCACCCCTTATTCTGCAGCTGGCCCTCCCTTCCACCCTTCCCCTTCATTAACCCTCCCCCTTGTCCTGTCCCATCCCCTTTTGAAGCAGTCCACAGTTCTACTGCATACCACTTCTGCAGGTAACGCATTCCACCCAGCCACCACCCTCTCTGTAAAAAAGTGTCTCCTCATGTCCCTCCTGAACCTTCCTCCCTCCAGTCTCGTATCATGGCCCCTGGTGGCCCTCCCCTCCCTTACTTTGAACAGCCCCTCTGTACCCATCTTGTTTATTCCTTTCATGTATTTAAAGGTTTCAATCATGTCACCCCTGTCCCTCCTCCAGTGAGAACATGTTCAACTCCTTCAACCTCCTCTCGTATGACAGGTCCCCCAGCCCCTTGATCATCTTTGTCGCCCTGCGCTGCACCCCGTCCAGTAACTTAATGTCCCTCTTCAGATACGGGCACCAGTACTGCACGCAGTACTCCAGGTGTGGTCTAACTAATGACCTATACAGTGGCAGAATCACCTCCTCCCTCCTCGAGGATATACCCCTTGCAATAGTATATGTATGCGGTTTAACCTGTTGAAGCTGGCATGGGTGGGAGCGAGACAAACTGCTTGTGGAAGAGAGTTCCAGTGTTTTGGTGCTGTATGCAAGAAAGCCCATGTGCCCATTGCAGTTTTGCATCTAGGGATGTGGAGAGGCACTTGGTCAGTGGATTGAAGCTCGTAGGAGACAGCTTGTGCATTCAACATAGAGGATAGGGACTGGGGCAGACCTGATCTAGCAATGCTGTCAGTGAGAGATCTGAGGGACTGCAGCCGATGGGCCAAGGGGAGGGCCATTTTAGGTCAGCATAGAGCTGGCAGCAGTTCGTGTAACGAGGGAATGCGGAAGCATATCTACAGATATTATTGTAGGTGGTGTCCCACTTGTGAAGAGAAGTTTTTGAAGCACCAAGGTAGGTGACCGAGTCATAGGATAGTGCCAAAAGCAGGATGCATTGCATAACAGCGAACCTGGCTGACGGGGTAAGGGCATAACTAGTCCAGTAGGCACTACCGAGTTTAGTGTTTATGGACTAGCAGGTAGTATTTATGTGCTGATCAAAAACCAGAGATTCATCAAGCAGGATGCCCAGGTATTTGAAGGAGCTAGTGTTGACCAGTAGTGAGCCATCTGAGCAAGAGATGTTGAGGGGGTTTTGGTTTGTTTCGAGTCTGGCTGGGGAGCTGAAGAGCATTGAGTGCGTCTTACCCATGTTTAGAACAAGGTCGTTTTCAGTGATCCAGGACTGAAACTTGATAACGTGTGAGGAGAGGGAGCAGTTTATGTCCGAGATGTTCTTGGCACTGGAATAGAGAACAAGGTCATCAGCATATAGCAGAGATGAGCAGTCAGGGGAGGGTGGGGGCAGATTGTTTACAAAGACAGAAAAAAGTAGAGGGCCCAGAATAGACTTGTGAAGAACACCAGTATTTATGGTAGAGAGATTGGGCAGGACAGAGTTATAATTTACAGCCTGCCTTCTGTTTGTCAGGTAGCTATTGAACCAGGCCACTGCCTCTGTGGAGAAGCCAAGGGACGAGAGCTTGTTGAAGAGAAAGGAGTGGTTCACAAGATCGAATGCGTTAGGTCAATAATGACCACTCCAGTGGGGAGGCCTTTGTCCATTGTGGTATAGATATCATTTGTGAAGTTTAGGAGAGCGGTGAGAGTGCTGTGACCTTTGCAGAAGCCGTGCTGAGAACAGGAGAGAAGATTGTGTTGTTGTAGAAAAGAGATGGTTTGAGTGGCTACTAGATTTTCAAGTATTTTGCTAAGAACAGAGAGAATGGCTACGGGCTGGTAGCTGGCCATATTTGTGGGGTCTCCTTTTTTAAGTATGGGAGTGACTTTTGCTATTTTCCAAATGTCGGGGACAGAGCTGTGGCATAGTGATAGGTTGAAGATTCTGGCTAAGGGTGAGGCAATTATGGGGGCACCAAGTTTCAGGGGCTTGGGCACAAGACCATCTGAGCCAGCAGCGGTACTATCGGGGATGCCTAGTAGCATCTTCAGGACTTCCTGCCTAGTGATAGTTTGAAAAAACGGAAAGAGGGGTGATTATATTGTGATTCACTGTCTGCGAGGGAAGGGAGGACTGCATGGTGGCGGTGGTGGGGAGGAAGACAAGTATTTAGATAAGTCTGAGAAATGGAGATTAAAGGAGTTTGCAGTGGTGGATGGATTGTTGCAATGCACACCATCTATAATCATATCGTTGGAAATTCTGTTGTGTTTGGCTCCTAGGAGAGTCTTGATATGGTCCCAGGACTTTCTGGAGTGACCTGCCTTTGCAGAACAAACTCTTTGCAAGACGGATGTTCCTTTTACATGAGTTTCTCTGTATTCTGTGGTCATTATAGTCAGATGAGAGGCCCGAGACCTTGTATCACCGCCGGCTCTTTTCCCTGGCCCTGATTTTGGCGAGTAGGTCCTTGTTGAGCCATTTAGTGTGGGTTCCACTTACGTGACGTGTGGTGAGGGGCGCGTGGATGTTTTGGATAGACCCAGACAGGGTAAGGAAGTAGTCTAGGGCTGCCTGGGCATCAGTGGCAGAGTAGATGGAGCTCCAGTCAGGCACAGTGAGAGTGCTCTGAAACTGGACTAGATCAAGGTTGGCTGGGTTACGAAAGGTGATGAGTCGTAGTGGAGGGGTGGGTTGCCTAGTAGAGCTCCAGACACTATATATTGTGGAGTGGTTGCTTATAGCATCAGCGAGGGTACCTGCTGAGACTATACAGTCAATACAATTGGTCAGAGCCCAGTCAATTAGAGTACTGGGTCTTGGGGGAGGTGTGACCCTAGTGGGGTCAGTGATAAGCTGGTGGAAGTTGTGGCCTTGTACTGTTGTGTGGAGGAATTTGTTTGGTTTCCCAATCCAATTGAGGTTTTGATCTCCAAGGATAAGGACTTCATTGCGACCAGCAGCTGCGTCGACGTGCAAGAGGAGTTCCTTGAGGCGGGGCGTATAGGCACATACAATGTGGAGTTTTTTGGGGCCAAGCTGGAGGGTGGCATGGATGGATTCAGTGTGAGAGGTGAGGTGTGGTTACTTTGAGAGATTAAGGTGTAATTTGTAGAAAATGGTATTCCACCGCCCTGTTTTGAGGTAGGCTGTCATGCCTGACGAGGTGATAGTGGGTAGTGAGCCGGCAGAATTAGGGGTTGAGGGTCTGAGCCAAGTTTCAGACAGACAAATGATGTCCGGGTCATATTGTACAACCCAGGCTTCTAGTTCAGTTAGGTAATGGAGGAGGCTTCTTATATTCATGTGAGTAAGGTGTAGTCCCTTTATGTCCTCCCATGATGAATCCGAGTGGGAGAGGGGAGCAGGTGGGCCAGGGTTCAGTTCAGTGTCTCCCGCAAGTATTAAGGCAAGCAGGAAGAGATACCATAGTTTGCGATGGATGATCGGCAAAGACAGGGTTGTGAGGCAGAGAAGGCACTTCTTGAAAGTATAAGCTACTTGACAGAGGTCTTTGCTACAACTAAAAAGGGTAACTGTGTTTACTTCCAAACATCCACATACCTGCACATGGCTTTGCACTTTATGCTTAGACAAGTAGAAATGTCTTTTGAAGGCAAAGCATATTCATTAAATCACACCTTTCTATGAAAAACTGTAAGTGTAGCAGCTCAAAGAAAACACAGTTTCTGTTTCTAGCAATCTGTTTTGCCAATCGTAAAATCCATAATCCATCATTTCTAATACAGGGCATCTTTAAAGCAGTGTTCTGTGGGGATCTGTTCTGGGCCCAGTTATAATCCAGTTCTTGACTGGGGACATGAACAACAATACAGTAGTTAACTGGAATAACAAGTGTGCAGATAGAACCAGGTTAGGTGGTTCATGTAGCACCCTGAACAGGTTCAGAGTAGCCATGAAAATCTGGACAGAATATCTTCCGTGTGGGCATTCAGATGAGGGATGCAGTTTAATTTACAGAACTGCAGCCTAATGTAATTAGGGAAAAAATAATAGACGTCCCACTTGCTTGCCATGTAATACTGAACTCGGGGTTACAGAAAATGAGTGGGATCAGGGAGTTAGTTACAAGTGAATTAAAACAAGACTAACCATGAATGCTCGATGGCGGTCCCAAAAGGCAAATCTGCTATTATGGTGAAGCAGGAAGAATTTCCAACAACCAGAGGTCATCGGCAGAAAGTATAATTCAGTGAAACTCGCTCATTTTGAAAAACACAGGCAGAGTTAGTGAACTTTTTTGGGGGGGGGGGGTGCAGGCAGTGCGTTTTATCATTAGCAGTTTTTAGGACAACACATCTTCAGTTTGAAGAACAGTTAATTTGCTGCCTGTAGCCCCACCACCACCATGTTCACTGAATCTGCCTGCACTCTGTTTTTCAGAGGTAAGTGAGTTTCCAATTTAATTCGGATCAAATAGGGATGGAGTGTGCTTTTCTCAGGGTGCCGTGCTGCCTGGTTGGAGGTTGGATGGGCCAGTAACACTTCAAACAAAATTTAGAAGTGCTGCACTTTATAAACTTTACAGAACCCCTACTAAGAAGGCAATATTCTTTTTGTCAGACTAGTCCTTTGGCCCAGCAGATGGTAGATCTTACTGTTACTGCACTAGCCCATCCTCTGACTCACTGATCCCACCTGCTGGCTCCACAGCCGGCACCCATCAAAAACAAGAGTAGATCACGATCATAGCACTGTGGAGCCCAGTCTGCCTGGATACCTCCTTACCATGCAGTGATGAACAACAGTGAGATCTTCACGGGAGCAGAGAGATAAGAACAGGCACACTGGCAGCAAGCATGAGAGTTGGGCAGCCAGGCTTACACTGACTGGATACAAACAAGTCAGGAAACAACTACCACACCCACAAACCAAAACGTAAAGTCCGGTTAGCAAAGAGGAACAGGCTATGCATGACCCTACTTTCATACCTCCTTGTTAGCTTGGCTTCTTGTGTTTCCCCATTGTATTAAGCTTAAACTGCATCAGACGTGGGGGTACCACCAGTGCAAGGCACACATCAAACAAGTCCTCAAGCAGAGGTGTGAACTGGCCCTAGGACGGAGCTGGAACTGGAAGTATATACTGTATAGAGAGACTAGAGTCATTATCAGCATGACACTTAGTTGTTCCGGAAACAAAGGAGGGCAAGGCTTTTGTTTTGTGTGTGACAGCCAGGATGGGGAATGGCAGATTCAAAGCAAGGGCCAGTTTCTCTGACTTGTGTGTGGGGCACTTAACTTTATTTATGGGACAGCTTGACACTTCTTTAACTAGACATGACAGCAAGCACCTCTTTTATGTGTGGTTGGCGGGGCGCGGCAGATCGAAAGGGCACACATTTCTCAGGCTAGCCTGCAGCAGTAATTCTGAAAGGGCAATCTCCTTTGGGACAAAAAAGTGTCATGGCAGCTGCCCCTCCTCCCCCCGCTGTGCAGTTTCGACACCTGTGGGAGTCTTATTGGAGTTGTCAGGCAGAACCTCCTATTCCTCTACTTCTTGCTGCTGACACCAGCTGCTTCCGGACACCTGTTCTCCTCCTTCACTTACCCATTGCTGTGGTGCAAAGTTTCTGGCTGCTGGTTGCCTTGTTGGTCTGACTCCAGTAGGCAGACTCCATTGTGCTGTCCTTGTCGTGTTGTTCCTTAGCGCGGGGTCTGCAGCGCAGGGTGCCACTTGATGGCCTACTCCTTATGTAGAGTTGTGCTTCTTCCTGGTGTGGATGTGGCAGCTTTATTTGGCTGCCAACATTCAGGGAGGTGTGACTGAGCTGTGATTGATTCTCTTCCGAGCCTGATCTAGCCCTACTTCTCCTCCACTTCTCCCATGCTCCCCTGCTGTCCTTTTCTTTCCTTTGTCCCCTTTGGCATGGGGTGGGGCCATCCATGCCCCTTTTCCTGCCGAGAACGCTGTGCTGCCTGCACGGGCTGCTCTGAGCTATTTAAAAGCCCAAGCCCACTTTGCCTTCATCCTGGCGTGGCTCTGGCAACTCTGATTGGCTGCTGACATTCAGGAAGGCATGGCCAAGCTGTGATTGGCTCTGTTCTGAGCATGTTCTAGCCTTGCTTCTCTTTCACTTTTCCAATGGTCCCTTGCTATCAGTTTGTCTCTGTTGTCCCCCTTTGGCATGGGGGGGAGATGATCCGTGCCCCTCTCCCTGCTGAGAATGCTATGTCATATTGGTCTGACTGACAGGACAGCCTCCACAGCACATCCTCCTATGCCAAATTAAAAGAGTAGCACAAAAAGCACTTACTATACAGTGTTGTGTATCAGTTTTTATTTACCCCCTCCCCCCAAACTGCCAACACACACATACACACAAGCTCACAGAGACTGATTTTTCAAAATGTGCTGCTCTGGTGTTTCAGGTTCAAGTCTGTGGTGGATTTTGCAGTTTGGTATTTTTGTTGCTAGTGTTCTGGTGTAAGCGCCGAACTAATTACCTTCCTGCTTACCTGATTTTATTGATTTCCTTGGCTTTCTTACAGCCTGCCTAAAGGACTGTATTGTGTTGTGCTGCATAGCAGCTATTAAGCTGGTATTAAGCATTTATTTGTCTGGCAGTGTACATTTTAAGCTGTGCCAATACAGACCACAGACAGAAATGGGAAAATGTGTACTGTTTTAAGCATTGAACTAACTACCAGTCTAAATACTTTCTGGGAGTGTAAATTCAATATAAGTTCAGCTACTTTTCCAACAACATGCTTAGTGAATCGCTAGTAGAAATGGAGAAAAAAAAATATATAGATAGAGGAGAGTTACGATGCAGAGGTTTTTCAATAGTAACGGTAACAAGGGAATAGCTACCCCTCACACCTTATTTTACTGTATTCTCCTACCCCATTTTTATGTTTGCTTGCACGCATGTGCAAGAAACACAGTGCCATCATCTGAGTTTTCAGAGGTGTGGCAGACCTCTTCCAATTCAGTCAGTGTGTTTGCAGGCGCGGCCACAGTTCTCCAATGCCTGCTGGAGCTGTCTATGACAGCAGTCCAAAATGCAGTGGAGTACAGTTGAAAGGGGGAGCTATGCTTCAGTGAGCAGCGATAAGATATTGTCTGCTCATCGTGCTCCCCTACACATACCATGCGCACATACTGCGTGCCCAATCCCATCGGCTGTGCTGCGCCCCCAAACAGAGTTCTACATGCCACGCTGGGTGCCCACCCCAGCGTGGCCACTGGCAGCCGATGTGGGGTGCCCAATCCCCATCGGCTCCACTGTCTCCTCCCCCGAGAGGGTGCCATGCTGGGAGCCCACCCAGCATGGCAAATAGATGCATATCTCAAGCATTTTGGAATTTTTGCACCAAATTTTAACATGGGATTTTTGGGACCCCTTCTCATGAATGCTCTCACTGTCATGGTGTTAATCGGGCCTGAAGGGTGATTTCACAGTCACTGCGCGAAATCACCTTTCGGGACCAAGTAATGAAATGACACTGCCGCTGTTCATAAGGTGGGCTCTCAAAAAGCCTACATTGAAAATTTGGTGGAAAAATTCCTAAAAATGACTGTTTTACGTGCGTGCGTTGCGCAGTTCCTATGCACGCTCATAAGTTTGCAAATTTTCAATATTTTCAACCCAGATTTTCAACATTGCCATTTTATTACATTTCTTATGAGCATACAGCTGTCATTTTTCACATCTTGCCCAAAACGTGTTTCTGCCCATGTAGCGCACAATGGCACAGTCAGTGTGCAAAATCAATGTATGGGACACATTAAGAAAATCACAGTGACACTGTTCATGAGCAGAGGTCTTAAAATGGCTATTTTGAAAATTTGATGACAAAAGTCCATAAAATGACTGTGTTACGAATGAGCATTGTGCAGTTTCCACACATCCTCATAAGTTCATGACTTTGTAATATTTTCAGTCCAGATTTTCACCAGTGGCATTTTTCCACACTTCCTTATGAACAGTACAGCTGTCATTTTTTACAATATGGTAGAAATGTGTTTTCACACTTTCAGCGCAGAGATGCATGGTCGCTGTGGGAAATCATTGTTCGGGACAGATAAAGAAAATCACAGTGACACTTTTCATGATTGGCGGTCCCAAAATGCCTGTATTGACAATCTGCTGTAAAAAATTCCCAAACTAATTACATTACGGGTGTGCGTTGCACAGTTTCTATGCACGCTTGTGACTTCACCAGTTTTTTTAATATTTTTACTGCAGATTTGCAACATTGCCATTTTTTACACCTCCCCATGAACAGTACAGCTGTCATTTTTCACATCCTGTTCGGAATGTGTTTTTGCACCTGTGGTGCTAAATGCTGTAGTTGCTGTGCATAAGCAGCTTTCAGCTAACAAACTGATATTACCACTGTTCATGAGGTGGTGGTCACAAAAAAACCATGTTGAACATTGGGAGTGAAAATACCAACGAATGCCTGAGGTGTTAGGGTTTCCAACCATAACGCCCAACCCTGTAGAGAATGACAGGCATCAGGGGTGTGACTTGGGATTCTTGCCTGTAATGCTCATACCATTCCACACCCTGCAGCCAGTGAGAGGCATCGAGGTGTGCCTTGGACTCTTCGGCCCCAAAGTGCACCCCATTCTCCTATACCTCACCATCACCATATTTCCTGATGGAATGGGTGCATAAGGCTCAAAGACCCCAAGGCACACCGTGACACTTGTCAGTGTCTCCAGGGTAGGGTGTGGTGAAATGGCGTGGCCGTTATGCCTGATGACCCAAAGGCACACCCCAATGCCTGTCACTGTCTGCAGGGTGGTGGTGGGGTTGGCTTCAGTTCAGTACTTCACTGCCATTCCTATTACGCAGCTCTGTAACTTCTACACTGCCAATGCCAGCAAGCAAACATTCGGCATTGACAAATGCTTGTTTCTATTGCCTAACTACCTGTCTCACTACTTTGATTAGTTTCAGTTATTTTTACATCTCTGGGTTGTGTGCCTATGCAAGCACTCTTCAATCAAGGCTCTGCTGCACTGCATAGCAGATCGCAGATATTGAGCATAGCTGAACAAAATACCTGTCTACCTGACTTTACTGATTTCTTTTCTGGTTTTCTGATGACCTACTTAGTGGACTATATTGTGTTGTAATAACTGAGTGCCCCAATAATGGCTGGAAAAGCATTCCTGATAAAACACCATAATAACTTGATAGCTGGTTATTGGCGTTTTCCTCCTCAGGCTCTCCACGGCACTGTAATTGTGCGAGTATGGCGGCTGCCAGGGACACACTCACTCCCACAGATACAGCTTAGTGTTTCTCTCTGTTGACACGTTGCACCAGTTGTTATAAAACATAATGCCTGTGCAAAGTTTGTTTTATGAGGATTTTTCACACACCTGAGGTGTGTGAGCTTCACTCAGGGTTTATAGATTATCACACACCTCAGCTGTGTGAAAAATCCTCATAGCACACACTGCGCAGGCATTATTCTCTATGTACTGCACAGCAGGCCACAGGTGCTGAACTGACATGAAGCATTTTTTCTGGCAGCATAACTCCTAAGCTGCGTGCCAACATAGCATTGTAGACCATGGGCAAAAGTGAGAACAAGTGCTTTGTTTAAGCACTGAGCTCACTGACTACTTAATTACGTATCTACATGATTCTACCTGACTGTACTGACCTTACTGATTTTCTGACTCTCCCACTCTGAAGCCCTCTTTTGCTGGTGAAATTCAGTGGACCACTTGCAGAAACACTTGTAGAAACAGAGGTAAAATATATACATAAGGGAGATTGTTCTAGTCTTTTTGCTGTAAGTACTGACCTAACCATTTACTTTTGGTTTTCTTTTTCCCTCCCTGAAAGAGCATTACAGCAGGGCAGAGAAGTGCAGTGTGAAGCTTAACAGCTGTCTCCCAATGCTGTTAATTGCTCATGTTGCTTACTCTGCCATACCTTGACCTCTCCCAGTCGTGATTCATGGTAAACCTGCTTCAAAGAACCTGTCGAACATCTGTGCTCCCCGTACCCCCTCCCGTGAATCTCCCTCATCACTTCAAGTATAGAAATAGGGATTGTAAGATCAAATTAACTGGGCTGGCAGTAGTAATGAGCTGTAAATGAGCTTGGTACATCCAGCAGAACAGACCTGGGGTTGATTCTCACAGCCTCCACTTGCATACTGTGTGACTCTGAGCAAGTCATTTAACCACCCAGTGCTCCCATGTCGCCCCTGAAAACAGGCAGTTGTGCCTAGTGGGCCTTACCCGGTTACCAAAGACTAAAATATAAAAAATAAATAAAACTTATAAAATCTATCAAAGAGAGTCACTGATGTATTATATATCTTTACATACTGGTGTGTTTTTGTGATTTTTCTGCATTCTGGATATTGCCCTTAAAAAAATGATATCTTTGAAATGTTAACATTAGTAACTTTAAAGTTAGTTTATCCTAGTTTGTGTAAGTGTAAATTCTCCCACTCTTATTTTCTTTGGTCTGTACCCCATCTTTTATTTATATTTTTATTTAAACATTTGGTTACCAGGGAAGGCACGCTGAGCCGGGGCTTGTTTACAGATGCGACCCAGAGGAGGGGGGGGACAAGTACACATACACATGGGAAATTGTATAGACATTGCAATGCAATTCTTATAGGTAGAGTGCAGTATAGATAAGACATATAGAATAATGCATGGAGAAGTGTGGTTTATGGGGATTTTATGCACCCCTGAGTTGTGTGATAACCCCATAAACCCCGAGGGTGAAGCCTGAGGGGTATGTATGGGCATCACACACTGAGGGAGTGCATAAAATCTCCAGAGAACCACACTTCTCCATGTTTAATTTTTTTATATTTACTGGGTTTTGGTATTTTTTGGTTTAAATTTTCTTTTTTGTCACTTTACGAGGGGTAACTGTTACCGCCAACAAGCTTATCCCACACTGAGTGACAATTGTGTAGCGCTTGTGAACATCCAGTGCGAGGACAGCTTGTTTGGTGGTTTTTGTGGTGATGCTGTGGTACTGTTCTGCCCATGGTTTACGGAGCTCCATAAACCACATATGTGGTTTACTGAGCTCCATAAACTACATATGTGGTTTACGGAGCTCCATAAACCACATATGTGGTTTATGGAGCTGTTGAGCACTTGCTGGCAGTGATTTATAACCACTGTCCAGTAAATATAAGAATATTAATGCTGTGAATACATACTGTATATGAAATGCTACAAGCATGTTGTGTATAAGCATTAACAGTGAGCAGGATATATTCAGCAGTTATATTACTACACAACAGGATGTACAGTATGTATTTTGATGGTGGCCTGCATTCTAGTAATGTGGCTATGTTTGGGAATGTGTTCCTGTTAAAGGGACACTGTCAGCCGTTAACTTTTTTTTTTGACTACCCTTAAAAACGATATCTGCATGCCGGCCTGATGGTGCAGAGGGCTGAGGCGCTGTATTGCACCTTACCTCTCCGACGCCGGTGACCTGAGTTCAGTAACAAGCGCGGGTTGTTTGGGGTCAGCTGGGGGGGAGGGAGGACTGGGAAAGGAACAAGTGGCCATCAGGCAGCTCTCCTCTCCTGGATTGGGGAAGTAAGCTTTTTTGGCTCTTGGCTGCCACCGGATGGAGGTCTCGTGGTATCACCGATGGTCAGGGTCTGGTATCACACCAGGTGGGTGGAACGGGGCTGGTGGTTCTGGTGTCCACGCGTGCCTCCACGTGCATGTTTGCCATAGCTCCAGGGCATGGGAGAAAACAGAGAATTGGCTGGCACAGGATATATGATGCCCTACCCACCGGCCTCCATCCCACTCCGACGCCTGATCACCAGACACCAATTTGGATGAGAGTCACTGGATGGGGGGAGGATGGCCCTTCCATTCCTGGCCCCACCATGGGGGGTAATCCTCGGGGGATCTCGGACTCGATGGTTCAGGGGTGGCGGGCACCAACTAGGAGGAGGCAGTGACAGAGTTGAAGAGCTTGCCTGTGGCCAAGCCAAGACTGAAAGAAATGGCTTTATAGAAAAGAACAATGCCTGCAGGAGTGGTGGGGGGAGCAGTTGGAGCAGGACGCCAACCTAATGGAGAAGCGCTGGGGAACTGCTCTATCTCCAGGTTCTTGGATGCTTAAATAAACTACACAGTTTTAGCTATAACTTTTGTTCAAGTGATTTGTTGGTCCCAGAGTGCAGGAAGTCTTTTTCTTCAGATATGAAACACGGGATGAGCAGCACCTGTCCCTCCTCCACCCTCAGCAAACCAAACATAAGATCTGCACCCCACCACAAAATAATGCCAAAAAATGCTGCACTCGCAATTTAAAATATATTTTATTTCCAGTGCTACTAAACAAATATAGCGACTTATAACAGCATTTCTTCAGTCTCATAAACGATGACTGCTCTCCCGTATTCGAGAAAACACTCCCCTGCGCTTCAACCAACTAATCGGTCTTCATTAGGGGGTGGAGTGTGTTTCGCATTATCCTCCTTAAATAGCCACAACATTAATCATCACTTAGGGAGACGCCTATCACATCATTTAATTATAAGCTAGATACTAACAAGTGGCTGTGGAGGGATTCAAACTTGCTTGCATCCATTTAACAACTTATACATTTTCTTTGTTAAATTGACATTATACAGCTGATTCAAAAATCAAAATTAGCAGTTGTAACTTATAATAATTACATTTGCTTCTTAAACTATATCCAAAAATAACATTGACATATTTAAAACTAAAACACAGATCAAGATGTGAAACAGGAAAAAGAAGGGAAGAAAAAGGGAAGAGGGAGGGCATAAAAAATTCAGAATAAACCAAACTAATGAACTTACAATTTTCAACCCTCTAAGTTACAGTCTAAAATCTCTGCTTTGTAAGGATACTCAAACTATGCGGTGTGTTTATTTTCATATCAATATTATATTTTTTCAACCACAAAACATTTGAATATCTAACATAGTGACATATGAGTACACTATAATTCCTTATATTACAGAGATAGACCTCAGAGCATCCCTATAAAATATCTCTAACTATAGCCATATAAGTGGCTTTAGTGGGATTCAAACTTAGCATTTAAACATTGTCAGTGCTCAAATTTCTGTTCACTCTCTGGTCTGAGAGTACATATATGATCTAATAGAGTCATAATAACTATTATGATGTAAGAAAAAAGGGGGAGAAGGTTGATTTTGTTTTTGAAACTATAAAGAAATAAGACAAAACTAGTTAGTACAATGAGCAATTACAGGAAATACTAATCAAGTTGTATATGGTTCTGTTTAGAATCTCCACTTTCTACTCTTCTTTTTATTCTTAAAGAAAGGTTTAAGATCCCACTCTGTATTCAGACCCTTTGGCTGCAGACTGTGTAAAGTGAAAATCCAAAAACTTTCTATTTGAAGCAGCAAATTCAGTCTGTCCCCGTCCCATGGACTACATTTAACCTGTTCCAGGGCCATAAATTCGGCTCCCTCAATGCTGCTGTTATGACTCTCAGTAAAATGTCTGGTAACAGGTTTGTGGACCATATCTGCCCTAATATCGTGGGAGTGTTCCTGTATTCTTTGCTTAACCGGATGGATATTTCTCTCTATATATAGTATATTGCATGGGCACCATAGTGCATACACAACATAGGTGCTACTGCAATTTAAAAAAGATCTAATGTCCACCTTATAGCCATATCCATCTAGTTTAAAAGTTTTACCTTGATTACAGTGACCACAAATATCACATCTACCACATTTATACATGCCAACTGGTAGCGGGGGTAGCCAATTACCACTTATATGTTTTTCTGACTGATATCTACTGTGAACTAGCCTATCTTTGAGGCTATCTGCTTTGGAAAATGCGATTCTAGGTTTAAACCCTAGCTCTTTTACTAACAGGGTATCGTTTATTAGAATCAGCCAATATTTCATAACCACTGCTCCAATCTATCCTGCTTTGCCATTATATTGGGTGATAAAATTTACTGGAGGGGGTTCAGGAGAGACTTGGGATATTAAACCATTTTCTGAATCCTGACTGGGGGGAATTCTTTCTCTCTGTAATGAAGTCTTTTTCAATGTTTGTTTGGGAACCAATAATGAATTCCTCTCAGTATTACGTGCTTTTACAAGTGCTTGAATTAAAACAGATTTACTGTACCCTCTTGCTTCAAATCTGCTCATCATTTCAGCAGCCTGAGATTCAAAATCCACATCCTTTGAACAGTTTCTACGTAATCTGTCCAAATCAGTCTAACCAATGATGCTGGATGGGAGCTATCTGCTCTCAAAATACTGTTAGTTGCAGTTGACTTCCTAAAATTCCTGGTTTGTACCACATTTTCATTATCAACAAATAAAGTCAGATCTAGGAAATCAATCTGAGAAGGACTGGAACTGTAAGTAAATTTCAAATTTACAGTATTACAATTATTAAGCCTGTCCATAAATGTGCCAATCTCCACCTGGGTGCCCTTCCATACACATAATATATTATCTATATATCTATTCCAACACATTATTTTATCAAAATATGGATTTTGTATTCATGAAAATATGGAATCCTGTTCCTACGCACCCAGGAAGAGATTGGCATACGTTGGAGACATTGCTGCCCCCACAGCTGTCCCCTGTAACTGCAAATAATATTCCCTATTGAATTCAAAAAAATTATGTTTTAACACAAAATCCAACGCTTGTAATAAAACATCCACTGGTATTTCATCATTCCTTGGATTCTGTCTCAAATACTATTCACACGCTCTAACCCCATCAGTGTGTAATTTACTAGTGTATAGTGATTCAACGTCTGTAGTTAACCAACAGTAATCCTGATCCCAAACAAAACCATTATATTTTTCTAAAACATGCATAGTGTCCCTCAAATATGATTCAACATCAGATAAGCAATGTTGTAAAAAAAGAAATCAATAAACTGATTTAAATGGTCAGTTAATGAATCCACCCCCGAGACGATGGGACGCCCTGATGGATTTTCCAAACATTTATGAACCTTTGGCAAAATGTAAATGGTTGGTGTAACTGGATTATTATTCCATAAAAAAATCAGTTCATTTTCAGAAATGTGTCCCAAATCTTTAGCACTCTCCAGTAGCTGTAATAATTCTTTCTTATATTCTAAACTGGGATTGGTACGCAACTTTTTATATTTAACCTGGTCCCTTAATTGTTCCTGAATGATGTCAACATACTTTGTGGGGTCTGATAATACCACATTGCCCCCTTTATCAGAAGGCTTAATGATCACTTGTGTTTCGTTAAGTCTTTCAAGGCTTCCCTCTCTCTCTCTTATTAAGATTAAATCTGTGCTTCCCCATACTCGTAGCTTCTAAAATTTTGTTAGCCTCATTCAGAACAACTGTCTCATAACTTTTAATTAATGGTTTGGTAGTGTTAGGACAGAATTCTGACGGAGGTCAGAACAACCTTTTCCTTTCTAATGAAATTTCATCACAATTCAACACCCCTATATCTTCAAGTATCTTATGCCCTATAGTCTCCTGAAACAAGGACTCCAATATATCTAAATCTAAATCATCTGTCACATGTGATGTTTCTTCATAACCAATCTGACTTAAATCAGTCAAAAGATTCACCATGCTCATATCAATTAATGTTGATTCTGATACCTGGTCTACTTCTACCCCCACCCCCTCACCCTCAGTAATATCATTAGCCCCTTCAGTTGCTTCACAACCCATTATGGCAATTTGTTTTTTAACAAAATATTCTTTCAACCTAATTTTGCGAAACAGTTTATATAAATCCACTTGTATATTAAATTTATTTGGTATAGTTGTTGGTACAAAAGTTAGTCCATTTTCCAACAGCTTCGTTTGTTCACCATTCAGAATTACCTTAGACAGATTATTTATTTTTTAGTTCTTCTTGCTGCTGCTGTGGAGTTCTCTTTCCACCCCTGCCTTTTCTGCCTCGTCTTGTTTTCTTCTTCCTTTCTGTCTTGCTTCTTTCCCATTTGGATCTTCTGACTGTATTCTGGCTGCTGTATTCTTCTGTACTAAAAAACAATCTTTGCTAGTGCTGGGTGTAGGTTCTTCTGTGGTTTGGAAATTTATCTTCTTTTTAAATTGAAATGATCTGCAATAAGATCTGTTATTTCTTGGCTATGAATGAATATTTCCTAATTTATCATCATTATCATCCCTTTCCAATTTCTTCTATTTCTTCTTAATTAATTCTTGTTCATATTTCTCAAGTTTAATGTACAAACGTTCAGATGATTTTTTTTAACTCTGCATGACTCTTGAGTTTACTAAGTTTTTCAAACAAGACATCAATTTCCCCTATTAATACTTCATATTTCTCTCCATCTTCAACTATTATCAGTTCAATAAATATTTTAGAACAAGTTGCTGCTGCCTTTTCCCAATCTGCCTTCCTATTAAAATTCACCAGACCACAAGATGGAACCTTCATTAATCTTAGCTCTTGAGGAACTTGTTCTTTTTCTAAATATGTCTCGAGGGTTATAATGTTATAAGTAATGTTTAGTTCTTGAATCCTTAACTTCTCTAGTGCATTAAACAATTTTACAATATTTGGTTCTTTGTTCTGCTCACCATTCCGAGCATACGATGCTGATTCAGTTCCAGTTCCTCCAAGTTTACTTTTAGCTCTCAATTTTCTGAATGCTAAATCCGCCAACTTGCAGAAGCCACCTGAATCAATTTCTGAATCCGTGCTGCTACCAACACTTAAATTTTCGTCTGACATGCTCCACGCTATTATTTCAAAGACACAGTGCTGTTATGGCGTGTATCTAAAGCAGTCAAATAAACTTCACAAATCAAGGTGAATTATCTCCGGGAAGTCAGTAAGCAAAGACGTACATGGAAAAAATGCGGTCAAAAAAGCACAAATGTTACACCCTCTGGTACTTTTAACACCCATGGAATCGGACGGCTACACAGAAATAAGCCAAATATTAGAAAAAACAAAACAATATACTGTGTGCTCTGTCAGGTAACAGGGTGCAGAACGGGGTAGCAAGCCCCGAATTCTTAAACCAAACCAAGAATAAGCTCTGCACCCCACTGCAAAATAACGACAAAAAATGCTGCACTCGCAATTAAAAAGCGATTTTATTTCCAGTGCTACAAAACAAATATAGCGACTTATAACAGCATTTCTTCAATCTCATAAATGATGACTGCTTTCTCATGTCCAAGAAAACACTCCCCTGCGCTGCGACCAACTAATCGGTCTTCATTAGGGGGTGGAGTGTGTTTCACATTATCATCCTTAAATAGCCACAACATTAATCATCACTTAAGGAAACCCCTATCACATCATTTAATTATAAGCTAGATACTAACAAGTGGCTGTGGAGGGATTCAAACTTACTTGCATCCATTTAACAACTTATACATTTTTTTGTTAAATTGACATCATACGACTGATTCAAAAATCAAAATTAGCAGTTGTTACTTATAATAATAAAGTTTGCTTTACAAACTATAACCAAAAATAACATCGACATATTTAAAACTAAAACACAGATCAAGATGTGAAACAGGCAATAGAAGGGAAGAAAAAAGGAAGAGGGAGGGCAGAAAAAATTCAGAATAAACCAAATTAATGAACTTACCATTTTCAACCCTCTAAGTTACAGTCTAAAATCTCTGTTTTTTAAGGATACTCAAACTATGCGGTGTGTTTATTTTCATATCGGTATTAAATTTTTTTCAACCACAAAACATCTGAATATCCAAAATAGTGACACATTTATTTATTTATTTATTTACTTTTGGTAACCAGGTGGGTACACTAGGCCTGGGAATGCCTGTTTTCAGGCACGACCCGGGAGAAAACAAGTTGACAATACATAAGCACACCATGTGACGCAGCACATGAAATAGGTAATACAGTGGGAGGGGGTCAGAATAATCAGCATTAGGGGTTGGGAGAAATACAATTTCGAACAAGGTCAGGGTACAAGCAATACAACATTAGACAAGGTTAATAAAGTATGGACAAGTGCAAAACAAATAAATACAGAGTACAAAAAAATGGATGAAATGGACATGATATATACAGCATACAATAAGAGCCGTAGTGGCAGTTAAACTTTGAGAGAGTAGAGACAGAGAGGAGGGAGAGGAGGAAGTGGCAGAAGCAGGGGAGAAAGGGGTGAAGGGTGGTAGAGAGTGTACAAGGGGAGGGTCATTAGAGAACGGTGATGAAGCAGATAGGAGGGGAATAGATGCTGGGGGGTAGTGAGGAAAGGGAAAGAATGCTCTACAGCAGGTAGAAGCAAGCGCAGGGGCTAGAAGCATGTAGATGATCTCAGTGGAGTTTCTTGAAACTAGTATGGGTGCAAACTTGGCAGATAGCTTGAGGTATGGAGTTCCAATATTTAGGAGCTGTGCAAGAGAAAACTTGTGCACCCATAGAGGTTTTACATCTGGGGATATAGAAAGGGGCTAGGTCAGTAGAGCGGAGCCCATAAGAGGGAGACTGGGAGTGAAGCATGGAGGCAAGGGATTGTGAGAGACCTATGAGTACACTATAATTCCTTATATTACAGAGAGAGACACAAAACATCCCTATAAAATATCTCTAACTATAGCCATATAAGTGGCTTTGGTGGGATTCAAACTTAACAATTAAACATTGTCAGTGCTTAAATTTCTGTTCACACCCTGGTCTGTGAGTACATATATGATCTAATGGAGTCATGATAACTACTCAAACTTGTTTCTACATAACATAACAACTAATAAGAAAAAGACATATTCATCAAAATTTCTAGAGATGTCAAAGTACACTAGACGCTAATAATTATATATCCATGACAGTATATACCATCTATACAATTTAATTATAACTTCATTAGCATTTAGACTGTACAGAAACAGAACCAAGGGTGTGATCACTGCCTCTGCCTATCTACCATTCAAGCTTTCTTATTTAATAATGGTGTACCGAACATAAAACATTAGTTTAAATGTATATAATGTTAATAATGCTGTATTCAGTGGGGAACCTAAAAGTTTGCTTGTTTGTTTTAGAGATATTTTATAGGGATGCCTTGGGGTCTATCTCTGTAATATAAGGAATTATAGTGTACTCATATGTCACTATTTTGGGTATTCATATGTTTTGTGGTTGAAAAAAATGTAATATTGATATGAAGATATACATACCGCATAGTTTGAGTATCCTTAAAAAACAGAGATTTTAGACTGTAATTTAGAGGGTTGAAAACTGTAAGTTTATTAGTTTGGTTTATTCCAAATTTTTTCTGCCCTCCCTCTTCCCTTTTTCTTCCCTTCTATTGCCTGTTTCACATCTTGATCTGTGTTTTAGTTTTAAATATGTCGATGTTATAGTTTAAAAAGCAAACTTAATTATTATAAGCAACAACTGCTAATTTTGATTTTTGAATCAGTCATGTAATGTCAACTGAAGAAAGAAAATGTATAAGTTCTTAAATGGATGCAAGCAAGTTTGAATCCCTCCACAGCCACTTGTTAGTATCTAGCTTATAATTAAATGATGTGATAGGGGTTTCCCTAAGTGATGATTAAAGTTGTGGCTATTTAAGGAGGATAATGTGAAACACACTCCACCCACTAATGAAGACCGATTAGTTGGCTGAAGCGCAGGGGAGTGTTTTCTCGGACATGGGGGAGTGGTCATGATTTATGAGACTGAAGAAATGCTGTCATAAGTTGCTATATTTGTTTTGTAGCACTGGAAATAAAATCGCTTTTTAACTGCAAGTGCAGCATTTTTTTTGTCGTTATTTTGTGGTGGGGTGCAGAGCTTATTTTGGGTTTAGTTTACAAATTTGGGGCTTGGTACCCCGTTCTGCACCCTGTTACCTGACAGAGCACACAGCGTATTTTTTTGATTTTCGCACCCACAGCAAGCCTGTGATGCACCGACACCCCTTTCCTCACTTGAAACCTTTATTGTTGAAACAGGAATGCCTAGCTCCTACTTGATATTTCAAGCACATTTAGGGTGTTATTATTAATATTTGGCTTAGTTCCCAGACCCGGCTTTATCTGTGGCAGTCTGGTTCTCCCACACGTACCCTTCTAACATGCGCTGAATCTCTCTTAAACTTGTGCGTGCATGACTTGTGATTTTTGAAACATGTTGCATATACAAAGTCCTTTCCAGAGAGAAGACCATTCCCTTAACATGGCAAAGTAAGTCTGGT
Source organism: Neoceratodus forsteri (assembly GCA_016271365.2). Classification (NCBI taxonomy): domain Eukaryota; kingdom Metazoa; phylum Chordata; order Ceratodontiformes; family Ceratodontidae; genus Neoceratodus; species Neoceratodus forsteri. The sequence goes on along the minus strand of JADMNL010000026.1, from coordinate 57,660,578 downwards.
GTTAAAACGAGCACTAAAACACGTTAAACTCATTGGGCAGGATTCACGAAGTGAAATGAGACTAAGTCCCACTCCACGACTCCAGTTGTGCGCCGAAATCGGCACAGCTGCTGAGTGGCTGATCCTCAGCTGCAGCAGTTGCGGAGGGTGCTACGGCAGGTCCCACTGCCCATAGCAGCCTCCTGCAGCTGCGGTGCTGTCCCTGGCAACAGCACCCACAAGCTACCGTATTCCCTGGGGCCGGTTGTACTCTGGCTTCACCTTTGTGCATACCCGCAGCTGCAGGCGACCTGCGAGTTCGCAAGTGGAGACCCACTAGCGCCGAGATTTTCCCACAGCTGCGGGACCTTCCCCCAGATTTGTGAATCCTGCCCACTGTCTGAAATGTAGAGCCCTGACTGTCAGCATGCACATTACCGTTGATGCTAATGCAGTTTGGGGTTTCATCCACTCCAGATGGAATTATGTCTAGACAGCCAACACCAGGGCATATATTGCTTGTTGATATTTATTTTCATTAATTTCAGTCACTTTAATGTATTTCATTACAGCTGGCACTTTTATAAAATCTCTAAAAACGTAACTTTTTTTTTATTTGGATTGAGGAATTCTAGGTAGAAATAATGAGGCAGACTTGTTATTAGTCTTTTTCTGTCTGATATGCTGTATTTATTTCAAATGTTTTACCAAGAAAGGCATACTGAGCTGATAGCAGCTCATTTCCTGATGTGTTCCAAGGGGAGCCGCTGATGTCCAGATGTGTCCTGTGGGAAGCAGCTCCTTTTCAAATGTGTCCTGTGGGAAGAGAAGAAGGGAGCAACAGTGCACAAAGCAATACAGCAGTAGAGTGCATACATAATTAAAAAAAAAAACTTAACATAGTAAATGTATGATGAGGCACAAAGAACAGAGTGGTGATACAAATCTGAACCATGAAGATGGTCAGTACAGTGAACACAGCAGTCATGTGCAAACAAAGTAAAGACAAACTTACACAGTAACGATACAAGCAGGCACAAGATACAGAGAGAATGTAGCAATTTGGATCACAAAGACAGTCAGTACAGTAGCACAATGATAATATAGCAAATACTGGATAGGCAACTATGCACAAGCAATGTGTTCTGCCACAGAGGGGTTCTGATCCCTCTGACCTTGAGACCGAAACTAGAGACCTTGAGAGCGAAACTAGAAAAGTCCGTGGGAATCAGAACCCTGAGGTGGCAGAACACCCTGACTGTGCAGAAAGTTGCTCATCCTCTGTTTTTTATAGTGTATAGTATTATGTGAAATGTGCACACTGTGGGAATGAAACTGACTCGTGCAGCTTCTAGAGGTTTTAGAATGCTGTTGCACCACAGAAGGGTACAGTCATAATCCATAACCTCTGAACTGTGGCACAACAGCATTTTCAGAGGGATGGATTCTGCACAGAACAATGCTCTACTGTTCACTAGATATAGAACAGTGTATGTGAGCCCATACACAACAAAACTGTTCATACACTGAATGGTTACGATGATGATGAGGACATCAAGAGCGAAGCTCGAGAGGTCCCTCTGTCATCATGGAAACCATGAGGTTTAAGAATAACGTTGTTGTGTGTTTGGTTTCTGTGTAGTGTATGGTGGGAAACCCCCCACAATCGCTTACTTTTTGTTATTACAGCAATCAGTCCTTGCCCTCCGCTGCCCACACTTCACCGTCATCTCCTTGCCGGCTAGCTCACGTGCGCAACACTTCAGCTGCCCTCTGTCCTACGAACCGTGCTGATGGGGACGTTTGTATTGTGATACAGCTACTACATCAGAGTGACCTTTTCAGGTGAATGGATTTCCATACACAACAATGCCCTTTCATACACTGTAATACAGTAGTACAGTTGCAAAGAAGTCAAGAGCAGTGCCCCATTTGCATTTTACAGTACAGTTAGACGTGGTCTTGTGTGTGGGGGGAGTATTGAGTCTTATTAGACACAGAAATACAGCTCAAATAACATTGTTTTTCTTGTTGTTACCTTTCTTTTTTTGTTGTTAGCATCACTAATATCACAATGCATGTTTACATCAACCAGGATCTGAACCCCTTGGAATTCATCTCAGATGAGGACTGTCCAGGTCAGATCAGGACAGGTTCCAACCCTAAGTACTTGGGGTTACTTTTACACGTGGCACAAGGAGGGCATCCGGCTAATCTTGTTTAAACGAATACAAGGAAATGTGTAATTGGTTAGCTGTTTGTAATGTTCCCATTTTCAGAAATGATACTTAGAGCACCAAATGAGACCTATATTTAATATCTGCTTTTTTGAAATCTTCTGCCGGACAAGCTGCTTTCTTGTTCCGCTTCCCTAAAATTTGGGACCCTCTCCCCCTTTCTATTTGTCCTGCTCCTTCCCTTCTTACTCTGAAATCTGTACTCCGTGATTTCCCTACTCACTCCTGTAGCTGTTTCTGATACTGGGTGGATTTCTGTCACCAGTCTTCCTCCCTACACTGACACCAGCTCATCCCCTCTCCCCCAGTTAATCAGTCACTGCTCCCTACCCCCTACACTGACACTAGCTCATCCCATCTCCCCCAGTTAATCCATCACTGCTCCCTACTCCCTACACTGACACTAGCTCATCCCCTCTCCCCCAGTTAATCAGTCACTGCTCCCTACTCCCTACACTGACACTAGCTCATCCCTCTCCCCCAGTTAATCAGTCACTGCTCCCTACTCCCTACACTGACACTAGCTCATCCCCTCTCCCCCAGTTAATCAGTCACTGCTCCCTACTCCCTACACTGACACTAGCTCATCCCCTCTCCCCCAGTTAATCAGTCACTGCTCCCTACTCCCTACACTGACACTAGCTCATCCCCTCTCCCCCAGTTAATCAGTCACTGCTCCCTACTCCCTACACTGACACTAGCTCATCCCCTCTCCCCAGTTAATCAGTTACTGTTCCCTACTCCCTACACTGACACTAGCTCATCCCCTCTCCCCCAGTTAATCAGTCACTGCTCCCTACACTGACACTAACTCATCCCCTCTCCCCAGTTAATCAGTCACTGTTCCCTACTCCCTACACTGACACTAGCTCATCCCCTCTCCCCCAGTTAATCAGTCACTGCTCCCTACACTGCCACTAGCTTATCCCCTCTCCCCCAGTTAATCAGTCACTGCTCCCTACTCCCTACACTGACACTAGCTCATCCTCTCTCCCCAGTTAATCAGTCACTGCTCCCTACACTGACACTAGCTCATCCCCTCTCCCCCAGTTAATCAGTCACTGCTCCCTACACTGCCACTAGCTTATCCCCTCTCCCCCAGTTAATCAGTCACTGCTCCCTACTCCCTACACTGACACTAGCTCATCCTCTCTCCCAGTTAATCAGTCACTGCTCCCTACTCCCTACACTGACACTAACTCATCCCCTCTCCCCAGTTAATCAGTCACTGTTCCCTACTCCCTACACTGACACTAGCTCATCCCCTCTCCCCCAGTTAATCCATCACTGCTCCCTACACTGACACTAACTCATCCCCTCTCCCCAGTTAATCAGTTACTGTTCCCTACTCCCTACTGACACTAGCTCATCCTCTCTCCCCCAGTTAATCCATCACTGCTCCCTACTCCCTACACTGACACTAGCTCATCCCCTCTCTCCCAGTTAATCAGTCACTGATCCCTACTCCCTACACTGACACTAGCTCATCCCCACTCCCCCAGTTAATCCATCACTGCTCCCTACTCCCTACACTGACACTAGCTCATCCCCTCTCCCCCAGTTAATCAGTCACTGATCCCTACTCCCTACACTGACATTAGCTCATCCCCTCTCCCCCAGTTAATCCGTCACTGCTCCCTACACTGACACTAGCTCATCCCCTCTCCCCCAGTTAATCAGTCACTGATCCCTACTCCCTACACTGACACTAGCTCATCCTCTCTCCCCCAGTTAATCAGTCACTGCCCTACTCCCTACACTGACACTAGCTCATCCTCTCTCCCCCAGTTAATCAGTCACTGCTCCCTACTCCCTACACTGACACTAGCTCATCCCCTCTCCCCAGTTAATCAGTCACTGCTCCCTACACTGACACTAGCTCATCCCCTCTCCCCCAGTTAATCCGTCACTGCTCCCTACTCCCTACACTGACACTAGCTCATCCCCTCTCCCCCAGTTAATCAGTCACTGATCCCTACTCCCTACACTGACACTAGCTCATCCTCTCTCCCCCAGTTAATCAGTCACTGCGCCCTACTCCCTACACTGACACTAGCTCATCCTCTCTCCCCCAGTTAATCAGTCACTGCTCCCTACTCCCTACACTGACACTAGCTCATCCCCTCTCCCCAGTTAATCAGTCACTATTCCCTACTCCCTACACTGACACTAGCTCATCCCCTCTCCCCCAGTTAATCAGTCACTGCTCCCTACACTGACACTAGCTTATCCCCTCTCCCCCAGTTAATCCGTCACTGCTCCCTACTCCCTACACTGACACTAGCTCATCCCCTCTCCCCAGTTAATCAGTTACTGTTCCCTACTCCCTACACTGACACTAGCTCATCCCCTCTCCCCCAGTTAATCAGTCACTGCTCCCTACTCCCTACACTGACACTAGCTCATCCTCTCTCCCCCAGTTAATCCGTCACTGCTCCCCCCTACTCTTATTATTGCTATGTTGCTCACAGTTTAATGTTCCCTTGCCTGTCTCATAATTTACTGTATGCCAATTTTTTCTTCTGAAATGTGTTTCTTGTAATTATTGTATTGTTCCTCTGCCCCACACTGGCTGTCCCTGTGGGTTTCCACAGGATTTGGTGTTGTCCCCCATGTTACTCGTGGTGTATATGCTTCCATTGGGGGACATTATAAGACAGTATGGGCTGTTTTCATTGCTATGCTGATGAGTCTCAGCTCTTCATGTCTGTTGTGCCCAAACAGGCGTCTGATTCAATCACAGTGTTTAACAGCTGCCTGCTGAAGATATAGAACTGGATGAGTACTAGTTGGCTTAGGTTGAACTCAAGTAAAACAGAGGTATTGGTGGTGGACCCTGGGGTGAGAGTGTTAGGGGTATGGGTGGGGAAGCCTTTGGGTTTATATTTGCGGGGGACCCCGCTTATGGCCTCTGGCCAGGTGTATAACCTAGGTGTGATATTTGATAAGGGCTTGACCCTGAGGGCACAGGTGTCGGCCGTAGTCAAGTCTTCCTTTTTCCACCCAAGGAATATCGCCCGGGTGAAGCACCTGGTTCCGCCCGAAGATCCTCCCACCTTGGTCCACACCTTAGTCACCCGGTTGTTTTGATTACTGCAACGCCTTCTATCTAGGGCTACCAAGGGTGGATATCCGTCACTTGCTGCTAGTGCAGAATGCGGCGACCAGGTTGTTGACTGGAATCTCTAGATCCAGTCATATAACACCTGTGCTCCGTGAACTGCAGTGGCTGCCTATACAGTAGCGGATCACCTTCAAGGTTGCATTGCTGACCTATAAGGCCCTACACGAGTTGGGACCTCACTACCTGAAAGAACTCCTGTCTCCTTACTGTCCTTCCCACTCACACCGATCCTCTGATGAGGGATTGCTAGAGATTCCCAGGGTATCCCTGAAAACATCTGGAGGAAGATCTTTTGCCTTTATGGCACCTACCATGTGGAATTCTCTACCTTGACAAATATGAGATAGCCTGACTGTAGAAGGATTTAAAAAATCCCTGAAAACATTTTTGTTTAAGCAGGCATTCTTAGAAACTTAATGTATGCTATGTATGTCTTGTTATGAATATTATGGATTTAAATTTATTATAATCGTGTGGACTATTGTAAGGGCGCCCTGAGCTCAGGAAGGGCACCTTATATAAATACATTTTACCTTACCTAATTTGTATACATTGTTTCATTTATTTCTATCTTGGTGTGTATTATTTTTGTACATTGTGCCTTGGATCCATTCTCTTCTGTTCTATTCCCCTTTCCCCTGCCCCCGCCCCCCTGGGCATGTCTCGAAATGAGTTGATACCAGTTCAGTATGACTTAGAGTTACTACTTTTCAAGAAGCCCAAAGTGGGACACTTCTTGATGAAACATGATTTCTCGCAGGACAATCTGTAACCTCGACCAGCACAACAGACTTGTTTTCTCTAAATAATCAGAATTAAGACTCAAGTGTTGCAGTTTTTTTAGTTCATATTGTTTATGATTTTAAAATATTTTAGTTAAGGTATTTTAGTTTTCTGCAACAATTAGAGGAAAGTAAGAAAATATATATTTTTTTGTAAAAATATCAAGATATGTAGCATTTTACATCTGCCCAAATCAGGACTGTCCTGCCAAAATTAGGACAGGTGGTAACCCTACAGTTTTGTGGTAAAACTTTTTAAATAAATAAATATTTAACTGTACCTGAATACAGGTTCCTGTGAAAAACTGTTTTCAATGGTTTTTTCTGTTTGTATGACCACCAGAGGTACTCTTACTGTTGTAAAAGTGGTCTTACACACATTCTTAGGGTACAAGAGAACATCTGTGGCATGATACTGAAAGGTGACAGATTGCATCAAGCAGCATTTTGTGTAGCGCACTAATTAGCACACTGCCTAAATAGAGATATAATCATTCATGCATTGCGCTCATGTCCAGTGTGCAGTGCATGTAGAATATAAGGGCTGTGCTTTGGTAGTGCTGGGCTCAGTGGAAGGTGCAGTACATAGCCCCCTGCTGGTCACATGGACACCCAGGAGTAAAGAAGATAAGTGCCTTCCAAACAATAGGGCCTTTGATCCTGACTGCCATATTCGAACACCAACATCGTAATGACTTCGTAAGGCATTCAAGGCCCTAAGAGGCCACTTGCATGTCATTATGTGGTCATTACCAGCTCTGCACAATGCCTCCTCACCTTTGTCTGCCTGGAGGCATTGTGCAGAGAGATGTCTAGTGTCCTTGCAATGACCCGATTCCCGTAGCCTGTACAAGTCCTCAGATCCCTGGTGGTCTAGTGGTCTCTCCCTCCCTCACCTGATCCCTATACGCAATACAAGTCCTCAGATCCCCGGTGGTCTAGTGGTAACCCCCCCCAATCCATATAAGAAATATAAGTCTTCCAGTCAGCCTTGTCCTATCATATCCCATCACTCTGGAACCAACTACCTTCTTCCCTCCACTTCACCACCTCCCCTGGCTCCCTCAGGTATCAGCTGAAGCTCCTTTCCTCCCCCTTCTTCTGTTATCTCTCTACTTGACTGTTCCCCTTGCATTTGCCTCCAGCTCTGGTGCAGGGGTGGCTGAAATGCCTAATTGTGTTGCTTCTACCTTGATTGCTCATTTTGCACTTCCTGTAATTAATTCATGTTCTCTGATTGTTCTGTATTGTAACTGCAAACTGTGTCTGTGCTATGTATTTTGTATCGCCTGTCCCCTTCCCTTGGGTCGCACCTGTAAACCAGCCTCAGCTCAGTGTGTCTTTCCTGGTCACCAATTGTCAAATAAATAAATCACGCAATCTAGTGGCACTCTCACTCATTCCCTGTGCCCAGTATAAACAAAGACATTCTCTGGTCTTGCATAGAGTTACGTTTTCAGAACCTAGCAACTGTTTCTGGTTACCCCCAGTATAGGAAGGCCAGTGCCATGTGAGCTATGGTTTACAAGTTGAATTGGGAGAGGGTGGCATTCTGGGTCTGGTCGTTGAGCAGGGCAGTAAATACGGCTATGTAAAACTGGGGAGAGGGAGCACCAAAGAGGAATCAAAGGGGGCTGTGGCTTACAAATTGTATTTTTCTAACTACACCACTCCTCACACATGTCAGAATGAAAACAAGTCTGATTATACTTGCTTAAGAAGAGCTAATAACTCATGATTGGAACAGTCATCTTTATATAGGAATTTTCTGACACTTTAAGAACCAGCTGGGTTAAGGACCCTCAGCCTATCAACTGGTCATTAACTGTTCAGGCATTGTGTACACAGCAAAGTTGTATTAGTTAAACAAAGAAGCAGCTTGTTATATAATAAATGGCCCATGCACCAAAATGATCTGTAGCATTCTTAGATTTATCAGTGAGGTAAGTCGCCTCATGTCATACTAACATATTAAAATGCCAGCAGAATAGGCCTAACGGTCTTTCGCGTCTGCTCGTTTGGTCAGACCCCACCCTGGGAGCTGACCTTGCTGCCCCCTCACCTTCTCTGGCTTCTCCCTTCCCAGTTCCGGATATTCTCACTACATTGGATTTTGCTTCCAGAACCCTTCCCCTGTACCTGTCCCACCCCCTCTTGAACCCCTCCACCATCTCTGCCTCCACCAGCCCCCTAGGCAGTGCATTCTGTGGCTCCACCACCCTCTCAGTGAAGTAGCACCTCCTTCTTTTTCCCCTGAATCTTCCCCCGTCCAGCTTCCACCCATGCCCTCTAGTGGCCCCCTCCTCCTTCCTTCGAAGCACCCTGACTGCTCCTCCCCTATTTACCCCCTTCATGTACCTGAAGACTTCTATCATGTCCCCCCGGTCCCTTCTCTCTTCCAGTGTGTACATATTTAGCTCTTTGAGCCTCTCCTCATAGGTCCTGTCCCCCAAGCCCCAAATCATTTTGGTTGCCCTCCTCTGGACCCTTTCCAGTAGTTTAATGTCGCTCTTTATGCGTGGCCTCCAAAACTGCATGCAGTACTCGAGCAGTTATACAGAGGGAGTATCACTTCCCTCCTTCTGGAGGTGATCCCCCTAGCGATGCATCCCAGCATCCTGCTGCCCTCCTACAAGTCTCCGAGTTATTCATCTTGACATCCACCACCACCCCCAGGTCCCTCTGAGCCATCGAGACTTGTAGCATTTCCCCCCCAGGGTGTACACTTGGCCCGGGTTTCTGGCCCCCAGGTGCAGTACCTTGCATTTCCCTGCATTGAACCTCAGCTTCCACTTTCTAGACCATCTTTCCAGAGCCTCCAGGTCCCCCTTCGGAATATTTTCTTTGTTGAGCCATGGCCAGTGCTGCTGATGCTATTTCTCGTACCAGTAACAGATTTGCTCTCTCACTTGTGATTCAAAATCCAAAAAGGCCAATGGCAACAGAGTGCTTGTGGCAAGCATTGTGACTGAGGTCTGGGTGCTGCTGAGTACTGAATTTGAACTGCTTCATACTATGCGTAGGTTAGCAAAACACAGGAACGACATTCAGGATGAGAAACGCAGAAAGTGACACATAAACTAAACTCAGACAGACTGCAAGTGTGTAGCTATGTGTCATGCATGACAAGAAGTTGTTTTTAGGAGTCTAACCCACTGCTCAGCATTGCCAGTGTAATGAGGTGAGAACGAGCTAATGTTGTGGCTTAAGTGGCAACCAAAGCACAGACCGTTCCCTTTAATACTATCCAGGTGTTCTGATGTCAGAGCTACACAGCCATCCTTTTCTAAACCTAAATGTGGGATGCTTGACAGCTGAGTGGGGGGTGCTGACGTCCTTCCTCTTGTGTTTAATAATCACTGTTCACACACCAGAAGCCTCTATCTCATTTCTGCAGAGCAGAAATGTCAAAAAGATGAATTCACATTTCTTCTGCAGGTGCACTGGCTTGTTTTATTGATTTCTCTATAAATGGGGTTAGTGTGAAGTCAGCCTGCAAAGCTCTCTACAACTAGTTCTCAGACTCCAACCTTTGTTGAGCAGTGCAATTATGTGTTTTTTTGAGCTGTGGTCAATACATTACTGCTAATGGTTATTTGTATCAGAAATGGATATCCCTGGATTTCAGCTGTGCAGAAAAATGCAGAAACAGGGTTGCATTTTCCTGGAATGCTATGCAAGTTACATATTTTGGGGGGATTTTCAAAAGGGTTGCATGCAGACGCAAACATGTGCCGTGCCTACATCTGTATCCAGCCATTTGCGTCTAGGCAGCCCTGCTGCTATTTTCAGAAGTTGCGTCTGTTTATGACAAAAAGTCACAATTTGCAGCACAGAACAGATGCAGTTGCGAGTTGCGTCCAGTCTGGATGCAGTCATGTCTGTTTTTGGATGCAAACTTGAGATGCTGTCAGGCCATCCAGTTGATGGTCTAACAGGTTTGGATCCATTTTCGAGTTGAAAACAGGGGCAGATGCAGCTTTAGATTGATCCTTTCGAGAATCCTGCATTTTGCCTGTTCACAGTGCAGTGGGTAGACTGTACCCACATCTTCTTAAACCTCAGCCAATAAAAGGAGTAAGGCTTTGTAAATGGTGCTTTGGTAAAAAAATACACACTAGATGTATGCAGGGGTATTGAAAAATCACTAATGGATTAATAACAAGTGTGGTGGAATAGTCATGGGGTGGTGGTAGTGGGGGAGTTATACTATCCACAATCTCTGAAAGCAGACAGGAGAAAACATCCATCATCATAATTCCCCTGCTGGTTCTGTATAAAATAGCATTAACACATCCATTGCTAATGCACAGGGCCCCTAATTGCTCTGGCAAATTTTCGATTTCTGGCAGAATCCTAGACTTCTCTTGGCAACATTTCTGATTTCTGCGGCATGATTTATTCATTTCTGTGGCAGAATGCAGCCCTGCCATTGGCTAAAATATGAAGTGATTTCATTGATGACATCACCTGCCAAGCATATAGGAGGGGCTTCAGGATAAACAAGATGGGTGCGGGAGCCTGACACTATGGAAAAACTGTATATTTGAATGAAAATTCACAAAAAACAATAAATTCTGCGGCACTATATAAATTCTACGGCATGATGCAAATTCCACAGAAAATTCTGCAACAATCGCAGAATTCCAGGGGCCTTGCCAATGCATTAAATCACAAATGTAATGAGTGGCCCCAAATCTCTATTTACCCCTTAACACAGAAACACAGACTCTGACAGCAGATAACAACCACTTGACCCACCCAGTCTGCCCATTTTTTTCCCTGTCTATACTGTCACCACAGACCCTACTTGATCCCCCCTCTTGCTTCCCATTAAGGTTCCCTTGTGCCTATCCCATGCGTGCTTGAAGTCCACCACTGTTTTTTGCCCCACGACCTGTTCCAGGCATCCGCCACTTTTTCAGTGAAGAAGTACTTCCTCACATCTCTCTTGAGCTTACCCCTTCCAGCTTCACTTCTTGTCCCCTTGTTCTTGTGCATCTTTTCCTCTGAACAATACTCCCCTCCTGTACTTTATTTATCCCCATGGCGTATTTATAGCTCTCTATCATATCCCTCCCTCCTGCCCTTCTGTCTTCCAGGGTGTGCATACTGAGGTCCTTCAGTCCCTCCTCATAGGATTTCAGATGCAGACCCTGCGTCGTTTTAGTTGCCGTCCTATGGACTGCCTACTGTCTGTCTATGTACTTCCTGGGATGGGATCTACAGAACTGGACACAGTACTCCTGGTGGGATCTCACCAATGATCTATACAGTGGCAACACCGTCCTCCTTCTGCTGGTGATAGCTCTCCCCATGCACCCCAACATCCCACTGGCCCTTCCAACTGCCTTGTTGCACTGCCTGGCCACCTTTAGGTCATCTGATATGAGCACCACTCCCCCCGTCTCTTTGCTGCTCGGTGGTTGTCAGTAACACTCCTGTCACTTTGTACTCTGTCCCTGAGTTTCTGTGCCCCACATGCATTATTTTGCACTTTTTCGTGTTGAAACCCAGCAGCCATGCCCTTCACCACTTTTGGGGTTTTCTCAGGTCTCTGCACATTCTTTTCACCCCCACTGGGGTGTCCACCCTATTTCAGATTTTGGCGTCATCCGCAAAGAGGCAGACCTTCCCATCCAACTCATCTGCAATGTCAGTTATAAAGAAATTAAAGAAGACTGGTCCCAGTAGTGAGCCCTGTAGCACCCTGCTGGTTACCCTCCCATTCCCAGAGTGAACTCCTTTTACCACCACCATCTGTTGCCTATCCCCTAACCAATTTGTTACCCAGTTTGCCACCTTTGGACCTACCACTAAGCTGCCCAGTTTCCTTATGAGCCTCCTATGTGGAACAGTGTCCAAAGGCTTACTGAAATCTAAGTGGGCCGCATCCACTACCCACCCTGAGGTAGTTCCCTGGTCACCAAGTCAAAGAAATCTATCAGATTTATCTGGCGTGCCCCCCCCACCCCAATAAATCTGTATTGCTTAGGGTCTGGATTCAAGATACTCCACAATCCTTTCCTTTAAAAGTGACTGTGATAACCCACCTCTCCCTCTGGGCTGAAACAGCTTTTAGAGAGGTGTCTGTCCTCGGGTATTCGATGCCACCAGCCGGACTTTCCTTCCCGCACCTCTTTCAAGTGTACAAACTTGAATAATCAAACGTGCAATTGCACAAGTTAAAGTCTGGTAGTGTGTCTCTCTCGGGTGGCGGATGCTACACAGAGTTTACCTCAGCCAGTGGAAACCAAATATTACCTTAAAAAAATGACATCACAGTCACAACTGTTGAGCAAATAAATAGCTTTTACGTAACAGAAAGTGCATTGAGCATTTACAGGATATTTATTTACAACACAAGAGAATAACACTCATAAAGGAAAAGTAAACAAATGTTTTTAAATAACAGATGGCAAAAGAAGAAGACTATTACTGAAATATGCTATCACTAAACTTACCCTTCCCTGTCCTTACAAGAGACACTGGACCCTGTTCTAACTGCCAACTCCCACGGACATAGCTACAAGGTAGGTTCCAAACTTATGTTTCCCCTCCCAGCTTCCAAAGCACAAGAGAGCCTTCTCAGTCTTTCAGAAGGTTATATACTCTGTGGAGAATAGGTCATTCCTATTCTCCCTTTAAATGCACCAACCAACATGTATGTATTTAATTGTCCCAATCAGAGTGAACACCTATCAGTGACCAATTATAGTCCCTTTTCACCTTAAGTTTATATTTGAATGATCCAATCCATTCAAACTGCCCTGTGTCCATGTCTGCAGGTCTGTGTGTGTCTGGAGATGTCCACTCGAGATTTATGACCCAGCTCTTATCTAGCAGCTAGGAATTCCACAAGCTGGATGCTGCTGGACAGAAGATTTCAGCCTGACTGTATTTTTTCCAAACTGCTGAAAAAATAAGGCACCTACAGAATCCAAACCATTAACTCTTTCCTGCCCATTTCTGTCACAGTGACTCCATTGGCTTCCTCACCACCAATGTCAGGCTGACTGGCCTATAGTCGCCAGCTTCCTCCCTGCTACCGCTTTTGTCAAGTTGGACTACATCTGCCCTCCTCCAGTCCCCCGGAGCCACTCGTGTTTCCAGTAATTTGTTACTAGACCCACCAGAGGTGCAGCTGGTACCTCTCTGAGCTCCCTCAGTACCTTTGGGTGTACCCTCATAACTTTGTCCACTTTCAGATCGGTGAGTCCCTTCAGGACTTTCTCCTTTGTAAAGGGGACTTGTGTCTGTCTTACCCTCTCCAGTGCCCCTGTTGCTTTTATGTGGTCTATCCCCTGCCTCTGTGAAGACCAAATGGAAGTATTTGTCCAGGATATTTGCTTTTTTCCTGATCCTGCTCTGCACAGTTCCCACCTGCCCTTCTTAACTTCACAATCTCTCCCCTAGTCTTCCTCTTTTCACTTATGTACCTAAAAATGTCTTATCTCCTTTCATTACCCCTTGGACTATTCTTTCCTCAGTTTGCAGCTTTGCACTCCTCACTATTTTTCCTGCCTCACTCTGCTTCTCCTGACACACCTCCAATGTTGTCTTCCCTCTGTATCTCTTTATACCTCCTAACCTTAGTTCCTCATCCTAGGTGCCACTTCTTTAGACAAGCAGCCACGTCACTTCTGTAACTGTTTGCTGACTGCAGGCTCTTTCTGTTTTGTCTAGAAGCAAGCAGTGGTTTTACCTCTCCATAAAGTGGAAGCAGTAGACTACCTTGGGAATTATCAGCCCATCTCTCTGCTGCCTGCCCTTTCAAAAGTGTTCAAAACATTTTTTTATAGGGCAGCAATCCTATTTTTATTACAAGTCAGTTCCTCACCCTCAATCTGATTTCCATACTAAACATCCACTACCATTTCCCTCCTAAAACGTACTGTTTGTTTCCAATACCAATATGGACTCTGGCCTTGACTTGGGCACATGGACCTAGCAAAAGTATTTAAAATGGTAAATCATGTCTTCCAAGTAGCAAAGTCAAGGCCACTGGTTCATCTAGCAGGATGGTCATAAAAACAGGCAATCTACCTGTACCACCCTACCTATCAAGCTGGATGTCCTTCAGATCCTTTTCTAGGTCCTCTCCTGTTCAGTCTTCAGAAACAAGCTCCCCAATGTCAACATATGCAACACTCGCATATGTGCAGATGACATAATAAACTATACCTCTGGACCAATAAAGCTACTATTGAAAAGAACTCACAGCTCAGCTACAGCAGCATTTAGAAATGGGTCGTCATTAATTAGTTGGTAATAAACAAAAAAGCCATCACAATGCTTTGCAGATCTAAACACTGGCTAAGCCGAATCTCTTCCTCTAGATTTATACTCTTGCAATGGCAACGTCCTGGGTAATGTACTCCACTATACATATGCTGGTCTACTAGACCAGAAGTGGTTTTTATTTTTTTCATCAGTTAAGATTTTATTGAGGTTTTTTAATTACAAAAAAGCCGTAAAAATGGCCCTGATACACCAGGCAGAACAATAAGTCCATACAATATGAAACAAAGATGATTAATCTCAGAAAATTTTCAACAGATTATCCAGCAGGGTTTTGTAAAACAGATCTAATCTGATACGGGTAATAGTTCTTAAACATTCAAAAAAGCAGCACTAAGCTTCATACAGGAGGGAAGTTAACTAACATAATCTTCCTGCATCTGATTAAAACTACTAAGAATAATTACCCGACAAGTCAGACCAGGTCAACCCACTAAATACTAGTACAGGTATGAATCAAGGTACGATAGATTCACAGAGGTTAGATATGTCAGAAATTCTAATATACAAGTCCCTATATATATTGTCAACATAGGATAGGGGGGAGAAGAGAAAAGAATACAGTGTAGCTAGAGAGGCGGCAAAGCCAATCAACAGCAACAGCCTATTGTAGTTTAAACGAGGTATGTTGTAAGTATGAGAGGTGGTGGGTTTTGCAATGGTGGGGGGGGGGGCAACCGAGCAGATATGAGTGCAAGTATGCTCCCCACTTCTTATAGTATCTATCCAACCTTCCCTTGGCTACCGCCGTGAACCTCTCAAAGGTGGCCAGCCTGGTCACAGCAGCTGTCCATTGTGAAAGTACTGGGGGTGCTGGCTGCCTCCTTCTCACAAGGATGGCACTCTTTGCCTCCATGACAGCCACTAGGTCCCAGGCCGCACGGGGGGGGGGGGGTAAGTGGGTTTAATATCGAGGTATCTCCCAGCAGAAGAGAGTAGTGTTGCATTGAGAGTGGTTTACCTATTATCCTGGAGCAGTCCCCTAGGACCTGCGTCCAGAAGTGCAGTAGGGCAGAACAAGTCCACAGAACATGAAGTAAGTGGGCAGGGGTAGAATGACATCTCCAACATTGATCCTATGGTATAATCCTGAGGCTATAAAGAACCGTTGGAGTTTTATACCACCTATGGAGGATTTTCAGTTGTATTAGTTGTCTCTTAGTATCTTCGTAAGCTATGTGAGCCGCTCTGAGGCACCCCGACCATTGTTGTTGGGATATGGGGTGAGGGAGATCTCGTTCCCAGGTGGCTCTACTAGTCTGTGTGGTGTCAGGCAGGTGTCAGGCAGTGCATCTTTGAGAGTTTTTTAAAGGACACCCACCAGTCCCTGACCCTTTCTAGGTAAGTGGAGGTGACTCAAACAACTCCAGGTATTCTGAGTTGGTAGGGCTTTGAGGAGAGGAGATAGAGCACTTCTTAATTGCAGGAATTTCCAGAAATCTGAGGATCCCAATCCGTACCTATCCCGGATCTGCTCAGAGGACATTAGTGTTCGTGTAACCGGGACTAGGAGATCTCCTACAACTCGGATACCCTTGGAGGCCCAAATGGTCCACATGATCGGCTTACGGTCGACCGTAATAAGGTGGTTATTCCATAGTGAAGTGGGGGAAGGTATTCTGTCTTGGGAACAGTAGTGATAGCCATCGCTCTTCGCCATGATCTGCATGTCTCTGTCATGATGGGGGTAAGTCGGTCGGCCATGGGTTTTCTGTTAGATAACAGGGAAAAGAGGGGAGCGCCCACTGAGAGAGTAGCCTCTAATGATACCCATTGAGCAGGGGGGGTGGGGGGAGTGTACCAGGCCGTGGCCTGGGCCAGTCTATAAGCAAGATGATAGCCCATGAACCAGGGGAGCCCGAGTCCGCCTCTGGTCCAGTGTGCTCGGCGTTTCGTCCGTCCACCATCTCAGGGCTTTGCCTTCCCACAAAAATAATGACACTAGATTATCTAAGACCTTAAATGGTTTTTGAGAAAGTGGAATTGGGAGATTATTTAACAGATATGAAACTCTGGAGAAAACAAACATTCTAATAGCTTCTATCTTGCCCTTCAGAGTAAGGTGTAGCTTTCTCCATCGTTGGACTTCAGCCATTAGGGATGCCAAAAGAGGGGAGAAATTTGCGGGTTCTAGGTCCTTCCAAGAGGTGGTGGCAATGGTTACACCTAGGTAAGGAAAACCTTGTGGGGCCCAGGTAATATAAGTACCAGCAAGACAGAGTTTGTTACATGCTCCATTCAAGGGAGATAGAATGGTTTTCTTTTGATTCACTGCTAGTCCTGAGAGAGAGACAAAGTCTTGTAAAATTGTCAGGAGCGGGGGAATCAAGGATTGGGGATCAGAGAGTGTAAGGAGCATACCATCAGCATATGTGTTGACTAAATAGGTCGCCTGTCATACGGGGATGCCTGTAATGGCAGGGGAGCTTATAAGCTTCCTGATCAAAGGGTCTAGGGCGAGGAGAAAAAGGAGAGGAGAGAGGGGGCAACCCTGTCTGGTACCTCTTTGTAGCGAGAATGGAGGGGAGGTATCTCTATTAGTGACAATTTTGGCTGTGGAAGAGCAATACAGGGTGGAAACCCATGAGCGAAAGTCAGGCCCGAAGCCACATAACCCAAGAACTTTGTGGAGGTAAGTCCATTCCAAGGAGTCAAATGCCTTGGCGAAATCAATCGCCAAGGCAGCCATTGGGGTTTTAGCTTGCATCACCAGCCATTTAAGATTCAGAACTAGGTGTAAGTTGTCTGCACTCGACTTCCCTTTTGAAAATCCAGATTGTGACGGGTGGACTAGGATAGGTAGGAGTAAGAATAATCTGTTTGCTAGAACTTTGGCCAGTAGTTTAGTATCCACTGGGAGACGCGAGATGGATTGGAAGTTTGCACAGAGTAAAACATCTGACGATTTTTTGGGAATGAGGGTTATTAAGGCCTCACGCATGGTCAGGGGGAGCATAGTATCTTTGTGGGCTTCATGTAAAGCCTGCAACAGGGGATCAGAAATTTCATCTTGAAGTAGTTGGTAAAGTTCCACTGACATCCCACCTGGCCCAGGAGCTTTTCCTTTCGCCATCTGGGAGAGGGCAGTGTGTACCTCCTCAAGAGTGATTGGGGTGTCTAAGTTTCGTTGCTGCTCCACAGTCAAACAAGGGAGAGGGGTCCCCTGACAGAAAGCACCCAGTCGTTGGGAGAGCTCGTTGTCGGAAAGTGTGCTCTGAGATTGATAGAGCTCCTGGTAGAAGCTCTGCATCTCAGCGTTAATGGCCTTGGGTGCTGTTATGATCTTTTCCTGTCTATTTTTAAGGGCAAGAATTCTAGAGGAAGCCTGTTGCTTCCGTAGATAATAAGCCAGTAGTTTCTGTCCCTTGTCCCTTGTCCCCTCCCTCCCATGATCTGTGTTTTGCCCGGATCAACTGCCACTCCACCTTCCTGTTTAATAGTACGTTAATCTTGTATTTTAAACCTGTAATATGGGCCAGGAGCGGGGAGTTAAGAGGGTTCTGGGGGGAGACGTTAAACTGTTTCTCCAAGTTCGCTAGCTCATCCTGGAGCTCCTGCATTTGCTTCACTCACTCCTTATTTTTTGCTGCTGTAAAGGAGATAATTCTCCCTCTTATAACAGGCTTAAATGCCTCCCACACTGCGGTTGCTCGCGTCTCCCCAGGGGTATTAAGAGAGAAATAGGACTGCGCTTCCTCCTTTATGTATTCCCGAAAGGTTACATCTTGTAGTAGTAGTAGTAGTGGGTTACATCTCCATCTTGTGGAGGGCGGGCTTTGCCCCGGCGAGGAAAATGTAATTGCTACAGGGGCGTGGTCAGATATCATAATGTTAACAATGGTCGCATCCCCCACTCCTGGCATGGCTAGGTTATTAACCAGCCAGAAGTCCAACCTATTATGGGTGCCATGCACGTTAGAGTAAAAGGTGCCCATTCCGACATCAGGGTATTCAGGGTTGCTAGGACCTTGGGGTGGGACTGCGGTGTGGGAAGGGACTTGTCTATAAAGACATCTAACACCAGATTGTGGTCACCCCCCAGTAGTATCGGAACCTCAGTCTCATTCTCTGCTAAGTCCGTAAAGGCTTGGTTTAGTTCGGAATATAGTTCCCCTGAGTCCGTAGTAGGACCATATACATTGGCTACTATAACTTTACTGCCCGGGTAGGAGAGTCTAACTACTAACCATCTTCCCTGGGAGTCCAGGCGTGAGCTTCCATTGTCCAGGGTCTGGATTTCCGAAGGAGAATGGCGACACCCCTAGACTTGGTGGGTGCACAACTAGCTACCACCGTCCCCACCCACAGTTTCTTCAGCCATTGCACCGTTCAGCTGGTGAGGTGCATCTCCTGGAGCAGGGCCACATCAGCTCCCATGGAATTCAAGAATTATAGGACTTCAAGTGCGTTTTTCCGGGTGGTTAAGCCCCCTAACATTCCAGGAGACGCACATCCAACCTTGCGGCGCTGTGGATACTGTTGCCATTGCAGTTCACCACCAGAGTCTTATAGAAGAAGAAGAGTACTCACCCCACAGATAGCAGTGGGAAAGGCAGTATAGAAAAGAGTAGGTACTATTTAGGATCGAGGTTCACGTAACTGATAGAGATTTGAAGATATCAGATGTTCTTGCCTGTAAATATCACAACCTGCACAAAGTGAAAAAAGATGAAGGTTAGTTATCTTAACAGTAACTAATCAGGTAACAACAAGATGTCACTAGAACAGTATTAACACGTAGATTACTAACAATAACTCAGCTGATGGTGCCGAAGTGTACGTGTGAGGAGAGGCATAAGTCCTGTGCAAGCCACACTGCTTCAGTCACCAAAGAGAGCAACGGGAAGAGGTCTCACCTAACAGAGGTGATCTGTCCCAGCCTGACTCCATACGTCTAGTCATAAAGCCAGATCTGGGGAGTCCAAGCATATCAGTCACCCGTGTAAGGGAAAAAAAAGGGGGGGGAGGGGGAATGTGGGTGGGGGGATCTCTACCAGCCACGTTCTCTATGTCTGATACCTTAGTAAGTGATAATAATAACTTCTATCCTAGGGATTATTGGGGTTACCTTGCTCGATTTCTTGCATAATAGTGCTCTTATAACATGCAGACCACTCCCCACAGGTATGACCTGTGGGCCGCTAATCTATCAGGAACCTCGGCAGCGAGAAATGGGGGGGGGGTGGCCTAGCCTGCCTTGTGTTGCCTGTCAAAGGAAGGCAGAATACCTCTACTTTGGGCAGGAATTTGGGCAGTCTAACAGTGGAGCTGCGTAAAGTGGGGGTCTGGTCATAAAGCAGTCAGACCAATACATCCTAAGTCGAATGGCCCCGAGGGGTACAAGAGCCTTGAGCTAGAGACAGAGTAGCTTGTCTGGTATAGGTGAACTGTCATATTTCATCGTCCCCGGTTCTGCATGTCAGTTCAGTTCCAACAGGTCTGGGAGTTGAAGCAAGAGCTTCTGCGAATGTCTTAAGCCCCGGTCTCAGGACGCCAGCAGCTCCTGCAGTTTTGCCTTCGGATTCGTCCATTGCAGTCATCCAGTCCAATGGGGTCAAGTGCTCCGTAATTTCTATGACCTCATCCTCAGAGTGGTCCTTTTGTGCGTCCCGTTTCCGTACAGAATCATCAGCTCTAGGGTGCTTAGCAGGCGGTGAGGCTGTGGTGTTACCCTGCATCAGGAAGCACGGACTTCTCAAGCACTGCCTTTGTCTGGCAGGCAGCAGGGTTGCAGCGGAGTCCTGGTACTTGAGCTGTAAGTTGGCACTGGATGTCTCAGGAGCTGGGGGACAGACAGGAGCAATCTGGTGTGGTTTGTCCTCCATATGTTGCAGAGTCCTTAACTGCCTACGAGTAGGGGAGCTCTTACTGGGTGGGTCGTTCCGACTGACTTTAGTATCCCCACCACAGCGCTTCCTTTTTTATTAGTTCCTTGTGCTATTTGGTTCCTAGGCTCCCAGAGACATCTGGGAGAGGTGTATTTCGACAGCATACCCAGCCAATGACTCTGGATCCAGGCCTCTGCGTCTCCAGGAGATTCCACCAGGAAAGATTGCCCATTCTTTGTCAGGTACAGTGCTGTGAGGCCCCTGAAACGATATTGTACAGAATTGGCTATGAGAATCTTTTTCAAGGGGTTATAGACTCTGTGCTTAGCTGCCACTTCTTGGGTAAAGTCCCGATAGAAAGAAATGGTATTGCCTCTCCAAACAATTTCCCCAAGGTCATGAGTAGCTCAAAGTAAGCGCTCCTTGACTGAGAAATGGAGTAAGTAAGCAATAATGGTTCTAGGGCCCTTAGTGTTGCTGGGGTTACCAAAAACACGATGCGCTCTTTCCACTCCAACTGGCTCCTTCCAACGGTCCCCTAGAAGTTGTGGTATCCAGTCATTCAAAAATCTCTCCATATTTGGGCCCTCGGTTCCTTCAGGCACTCCCAGGATTCGAACATTGTTTTATCTGCTTCAATTTTCTTGGTCCTCCGCTCTGTACCATAAGTGAGACAGCCTGATCTCATGGTCCCTTAACTTTTGCAGTACATGCAGATTCTGTCTTTCGAGTTCTTCCGTCTGCTGCTCCAGGACATTCTGCTGATCCTCTAGTCGGCGAACATCCGTTATGTTGCCCGCTAAGAAGGCGCCGATAGTGTCTACTCAGTAAAGCTTCAAGCATTTTTGTGATGTTAGCCAGGGCCTGTCCAACTTGGGCCTGCTCAGGAGGTGGTGGTGTAGCCTGAGTAAGTAAGCCAGCATTGTTTTGGTTCAAGGATTCCATCTCACCTGTAGGTGTTGTGGCCATCTGACAGATAATATATCCTCTGTCACTCATGGAGCAGTAGGGTCCCTCTACTCCGGAGGGCTCCTGTGATCACAACCCAACTCTTGGTTATGAGGGTGGGGAGAAGGGCACCAAGGTTCTGATCGAGGAGGGTACCGCTGTACTCGTATTCCGTGCTCGGGCCTTTACGGCCTAGTAGGACTAGTCGGCTCCGATATACGCGCTGTGCAGGACATGCATTGAGAGCATGGCTCCCCCGAGAAACATCTCAATGATGGCAGCAGAGGTGGAAAATGTGTTTTAAAATATAAATACAGCCATCAACCCAGCATCCTGGTGATTTGTACTTGATTATCTGTCAGGCTGGGGCAGAGAGAAGGATTTAGGCTGCCACCATCTTCGGGTCCAAGCCACGCCCCCCTCCCCCCCCCATAGAAACATAGAAACATAGAATTTGACGGCAGATAAGTACTGCTTGGCCCACCTAGTCTGCCCATTTCCTACCTAACAGATAAGCTGCAGATCCTAGTTAAACAACAGCTTACTTCCTACTACCCCCCACTAGGACTGCCTTATGTCTGTCCCATGCATTCTTGAATTCCCCCACTGTTCTTAACTCCCCGACCTCCTCAGGGAGGCTGTTCCATGCATCCACAACCCTCTCTGTGAAAAAATACTTCCTCACATTACCTCTGAGCCGTCCCCCCTCTATCTTCAAATTGTGCCCACTTGTTCTTGCACATCTCAGAAGTTGGGTTATTTGATGCATCAGTACTCTTAGTAGCAATCTGTTTTTTTTTTTTTAAACTGGGGGCCCTATACAGGGTAAATGGATGCCTCACCCTTATTACCAGAAAATGCAACCTAGAGATGAGGATTTTCCTTAATCTGGATTATGGCTATGTTGTCTTTGTTGTGGGTTCTAAATCAATCATTGCCAAATGTAAAATACTTTACATTACTATATGTAGATTTGCCTTGATGTATCCGTCTTGCACTCATTTTGTGCAATGTACAAACAGTTGTGTAGTGCCTTATTTGTCCCTGCCTCTGATTTATTGTAGTCTCTCGGATCTGGATTAGGTAAAGTTTCTTTATGTCACTTCCTTAAATACATGTAGTTAAGTGTAACCCCTGGGTGGCGCCACCCCAGTGTTACACCCCTGCCTACTACCCTGGACATAGGCTAAGGGGTTTGGGTTCGCTAGCTAATAACATTTTTTGAAACCTTTGCACAGTGCCTCCACTCAGGGTGCTTTACGTGGGTGAGATGGTGCTGGGTGTAGCCCCCCGAGCTGCTACACCACCCACGGTGACCAGTTACCCTCCCCAGACATGCCCCAAGATACAGCTCCCCACATTTCAACATTTTGAATTAAAGGCTCTATCTAATAATATGCTCACACAGGATTTCAAACAACAACAACAAGATATTTATTTCGGGGGGGAATAAAGGAGCTAGGAAAGGGAAACAGGAGGAGTAGAGGATATCTTACTGTATTTACACATGTACAGAGATCATGTTGGATTTTGCTGGTGAGCCCCCCCCAGCTGGGTGGCTACATAGTAACAGGCAGACATAAATCACATTTTACCATTCGACTTAAGACATCCAGAGCCGTGGCTCTCTAGCTGCTGATAAATCAGATGTTAAACATAATTATTAATATTACCCACACTGGTACCAGTCCCAGATACAGCAGAAACCCCGCAATCTCATACCATACTGGTTTAACAGATACCACAGTCCAAGATGTTGCAAGCCTGATGGAGTTGCATCTGGTCGAGGTGGCCGGCTATTAATTTGAGGGTGGGGTCAACTTGGAACCAGATTTTTGTAAAGCAGCAAATTACTATTTACAACCACAACAGGGATTGCCCTGCACTTTAGCAGACAAAGCAGGGATTGCCCTGCACTTGCAGACAAATCGGGGATTGCCCTGCACTCGCAGACTTCTGAACATTCCAGAACAAACTATGTGGATCTTACATCCAGAACATTCAGCACAATATTTGAAAGTCCCATCCAGTGCAGTGAGAGTGATGCTTCTGTCAAGCATCCTAAAAGCAGTTTAAACACGGTTACATCCAGTACTTTATATACCAAAAGGCATCCATCCAGAGTAAGTTGGCAATGACACTTTTATCAAGCATCCCATACTTTAGTCACAGGCAGTCACATCCAGTACATTCTGTATACCAAGAACATTATTCACAAGTGGAGTCCTATTCAGCACGTCTAGCCATTTAACACTTATACCAAGCGCTCTTAGACGAAATTCTATGCAGACACAGGTACATTCTCTTTAAGGTATCTTAGACATTAATATGCTCTAGGGCCTCCTGTCTCATGAAGTGGCAAGCGCGTCTTGGCAGACAGCTCCACGAGGGCAGGACTCTAACCCATAGCTACACATTTATATGATTCACTAAGCCCAGCATCTTGCTGTACCTGCAACTTAGCCATTTGGGTCACAGACAAGATGCATCCATTACTTGAACTAGGCAGTCTCTTATGGGGTTAGTAGCCCAGACTGATGACTTCAATACTTCACATTTAACAGCACACATTTCTTAATGGGGCATGGAGCCCCCAAGATTATTTGCTTAGCTTCTCCCTCGCACCAGGGGGTACGAGGGTACTCACTCAGGTCCTCCACGGGTCTCATCCGCAATCGAAGGCATCCTGAAGACTTTTTCAGCTCTCTAACCACTGAGGTACTTGGTCAGCGCTCTCACCACTGCATGATGTCATTTGGTCTGGTCAGCGCTCTCACCGCTGCTGGACATCTGATTCTTCGGTCCACATCTTTTCCCCGACGTGGGAGGGAAGGCTAGCCTCTGGAGGACAGTACTGGCAACCTCCAGACTAGCTGTTGCAGAAAGCACAATTACTGTAACTAGTTAACTGAAGAAAATAACAAATGCCCTCTGAATACTGAAAGGGATTGAATTAAGTGACCCAGGCCTGATGGCATGGCTGGAGCCTGAGCCCCTTCCCCATGGGGGGCTCCCAGCAGGCTGGAGCCTGCTCTGCTGCTTTCTCTCTCAGTTGTGCATCTCTGAATCTCCCTCTGACTCTCCAGAGAAACTGGCAACATTGTCTCTTTATAGAGCTCATAGCTCGACTCCTGATTGGTAGCAGGTATGGGGTGACATGTCTCCAAGTTGCTGAAGGACCCGTCAATCAGAATACTCGAGGCACAATTGGGTTGTGGAATTTGTGCCTAAAATAATGTCCCTGTAAGCTCCCATAAGCACTTGGGTGCTTACTCATGAGATGCAGTGAATGTCCCACAAGTCCTGGCTATCTATTGCTGCAATTCCAATTGGCTGTACTGCTGGAAATGGCTGCTTATAGCAGATTAGATAGAGTCCTGAATAATGTCCTGGTGCAGCCAGAAAGAATTAATTATTTGCCCCACATGCCCCGCAGTTCTATAGCTTAAAGGCTGTACTTGCAGTCGCTGCACAGATGAAAACATGGCTCTTTTACTTTTCCTGTCGCTACTGCACTTATGCAAGCTCCCCTTGCAGCAGCTGACAGGCTGACACACAGAGTCCCAGATACTGAATTGCCCCAGAACAGTACTCATTTTAACTTTAAACACTTTTCCCACATGACAGTATATTCCCAACAAGCAGCAACAGTTCCATTATGTAAAACATTTTAATTCTTTACTTTTCGGCTGGAGCTGAACATAGCTACCCTGGAGGCAGCCAGATACACTGTTATGCATTATTCAGATGACCGGGGCCCTGCAGAGCATACTCAAATGAGTCCTGGTCAGAACTCCTTTAATTCCCATCTGGCGGTCCCCGGCAGGCTGTCCATAGTCACGGGTCCCAAATAGGTGGAGATCCCAGGACCTGGCACAGTCCCGGTGACGCATCAACGTTGAGTGCCAGCGCGACTCCTGCTGCCCTGGAGGCAGCGCTTTTGCAGCAGGAGCCCGTGGTCAGCAGTTTAAGCCCCGAGGGGCTGGATTTTCATTGACTGCAAGCTGGGGCACACACACGGGCAAATAGGACCTGGGAAGCCAGGAAAATTAGAGGCCAAGTCAGGAGAAGCCCGAGAGACAGCGGGAGAAGGACAGAACAAACCGGGCTAAGGTAAACCCAGACTGGCATTTCTAGGAACCCCCATTTGCAAGGGGGTTACATAAGGAAACTTCCAGGCAGTCAGCAATCCTCAATGTAGTGCTTACCAACTCAGAGATGGTAGCAGCTGTAAGAATAGGGGAGCCACTGGGGAACAGCGACTATAATTCCATTTGGTTCAAGCTGGCCCTTGGGTTTGGAAAACCCCACATGAGAGCTGAAGTCCTTGATTTTAGAAAAGTGGACTTCAACAGGCAGAGGGAGCTGGTCAGGGAAAAGTTAGTTGGGATGGACAACAAGGGGGTTGGAAGAGAGATGGGGGTCAATTAAAGGAGCCATTCTTGAGGATCTAAGTTATGCATGAGAATGGTAACCAAAAAGAACGGGTTTAAGAGACCATTATGGTTCTAGGCAAGAGCCAGGGAAGCAGTAAGGGAAAAGAAAAAGGCCTTCTACAAGTATAAAGAAAAGCAGATGGAGGAAGAATTGAGAGAATTCTGAAAAATAGGGAGGCAAAAAAGGCAGTTATGGAGGCAAAAGCAGAGACAGAGTTGCGTAGTGTGGAGGGGTTCAAGAAAGGAGGAAAACTATTCTTCTGATAGATCATGGAGGAAAGCAGGAAGAATCATAAGGTTAGCTCAGGGGGGTAGAGAGACAGAGGAGGACAGGCAAAAGGCCACCATCCTTAATAATTACTTTGGCTCAGTTTCCACAAGAGGGATGGTAGACCCTTGCCAGACAGTGGCATCAGAGCAGCCACTAAGGGGGTCTTTGAGATGAGGCAGCTAATATTTATAAGTGAAAGGGTCCAGAAGGGACTGGTAGCCCTAAGATAAATAGCATGGTTTGAATCCAGTGCTACTCAGAGAGCTAGTAGCAGTACTGGCTGAACTGGTAGATCTATTTAACAGCACACACTAAGGAAGAGGGTAGTTTTGAAGGATTGGAGGGTAGTGACAAGGAACAAGCGGGAACTACAGGATTGTCACTCTTACCTCTACTGTAGGGAAGCTGATGGAGTCACTGGTCAAAGAGGACTTTGTAGACTACTTGGAGAGCAATGGTCTACAGGATAGTAAATAACACAGATTCATGGCAGAGAGGTCCTGTCATACTGACCTAGTAGTTTTCTTTGACTGGGTGATGAGGTAATTGACTAGAGGCCATGCTGTGGATTTGCCCTACTTTGACTTCAGCAGGGTTTTCAGCTTGGTGCCTCACAGATGCTTGCTGAAGAAGATGGAGGATGTGGGTATGGCTAAAGTCTTTATAAACTGAGTAGGTAACTGGCTAAAGGGGGGGCAGCAGAAGGCTGTGGTTGGTGGGGTCAAATCAGAAGAGAGGGTGGTAATGAGTGGGGTACCACAAGGATCTGTCCTGGGTTCAGTCCTCTTCAATATGTTCATTAGCAACATTGGTTAGGGAATCCCAGGCAGGTTGTGCCTCTTGCAGATGACACTAAGCTTTATGGGAGGGTGGATAGTGAAGAGGGAATCACACAAATGCAAAGTGACTTACAAAAGCTAGAGGGGTGGTCTAAGGTTTGGCAGTTGAAATTCAACACCAGTGTTCAGTTACCTCCTGGGTCTGTGTGGTGGCTGCTTGTGTTTGTGTCTGTAGCTTAGTTTTTGCAGATTTACGTGGTTTTCTTCTTGGAGTATCTATACCATTCTTGCTCACTACATCCGTGAGAGTCTCCTGGACTGGATTTCTGCAAAACATCATTACCAGGTATCTGCATTTTCATTTTAAAAGCAACTTTTTTTGAATCTATCCCAAGCAAAACATAAGTCAATAAACCAAGTCTGACAAACTCAGTGACTCTGGGTTCTGCTTGAATCCACATTTTCGTCTGACCTTCTCCTAAAGGATCTGTGTGTGGGCTTTTCAACAACCTCTTTGAATGACAAAGGAAGCATGCAAACCAAAGGATTTCACATCCTGCATATGCGCAGGCACAGTTCATCACCTTCATCACCTTCAGGAATTTTAACACATTCAGTGACTCTGGACCTAAGCAGTTAATCATTTCTTTTGGCTTAACCACCAGGTATCAACATTTTCAACTGAAATCAACTTTTAATGTACTTATCGCTAAGGGCTATCTATCCAACAACCAAAGCTGACCTTCATAAAACATCTAATACTGCTGCTACTACTTATGTCAAAAAAACGTACACCCTAACCCTGGCCCTCCCCCACGAGTTGGTGCCAAAGAACAAGTCAAGGCTGGGACACTCACCTTGGCAATTATCAACATCTGTAGCCTCCTCAATAAACTCGACTCTCTCACAGTCTGGACAGCACATCACAACCCTGATATTCTGTCCATAATTGAGACATGGCTTTCCCCAAAGATCCCTGACTCGGCAATATCGATCCCAGGGTATACAGTCTTCAGGCAAGACAGGCTGTCCAAAAGAGAGATGGAGGCTGTGCACTTTACCTAAAAGAATCTCTTAAAGGTCATGTTTTCAGTGTGCCTCTCCCTGAGAATGACATCCAGGTCCTTGCCATGAAGATACTGCTTGGAGCACAAAACAAAAACCTGACAGTGGCATCAATCTATATCCTCCCCAAGCTGACCAACCAAGGACTAAACCCCATACTAGACTTCATACACTCATTTAATCAAAACGCAGAAACAATCCTGCTTGGTGACTTCAATGTGAACTGGTCCTCCCCAGTGTGAACAAATATAAGGACACACTGACGGTGAACTACAAAACAGGTACTACCACCCTTCTAGTCTGGGTTCTCACGAACCGCCCGGATCACATCACAAAAAAAACAGTAGTTCTCTCTGACAGTTTAAGTGATCACTCCCCAATCCTTTGCTCCTGGTCGAACAAATACACTAAGCCTCCTCCCAAAACTGTTAACAGCAGGAGACTTATTCCTGGTCGTCTTGGGTCTCTAAAACCCTCCTACGAGACCTTGATTGGTCTCTGATAGACACAGCCTCCAACATTGACACTGCTCTTGAATATTTTATCCACAGCTTTAACAGCGCCTGTGATGTCCATGCCCCATTCAAAAAATGCAAGATTAAAGGCGTCAACAACCTTTGGATTAACTATGATCTTCTAGAACAGTTGAGGTCCCGGGATCTTCTTTGGCATCTGGCCAACTTGACTGTCACCCAGGCTGATACCCAGGCTTACAAAGCAGCAAGAAATGCCTATACTAGAGCAATTCAAAATGAAAATGCAAGATACTACAGGAGCGCACTCGCTAACTCATGAAAAGATGTGAAGAAGTTTTGGGCGAATCTTTCTGAAGTTACAGGGCATATTCCGAAAGTACCACCCTCTATGCTCAATGTAAATGGCAGCCTCACTCTGGACCAGGTCACTATAGCTAACGCTTTTAATGCGGCATTCACCGATCTTGGTCATGTGCTTCCTCCAATCTTCTTTGACCCCCCACCAGACTCTCCAGCCTGGGACAAAGCAAGAATAACACAGGGCTATCCACCTTTCTACTTTAAAACTATCTTGGAGGCCCTAGCCAAAAAACAACTGCTCAAAGTGCTTGGGAAGTCCAGATTCAGTGGTGACTTCTTAGACCTGAAACTCCTTGTCCTCACCATTGATGAAGTCCTGACCCCGCTCACCAAAATCCTCAACCGATCCCTAATGCTTTCTCAGTTCCCCCAAATATGGAAATCTGCTATTGTGATGCCAGTTCACAAAAGTGGGGATAAGACCCTAACCTCTAACTACAGACCCATCTCCATTCTTCCCCCTCTCTCAAAAGCACTGGAGAGAATAGTTACCGATCAACTTACAGAATACCTTGCTAACCACAACCTGCAACGTCAGGAGCAGCATGGTTTTCAAAAAGGACATAGTACCACCACAGCTGTCCTTGAATTAACCACTTACATCCATAATGCTCTGGATCAGGGACATCTTGTCGGTGCCACCTTCATCAGTTTGACAAAGGCATTCGACACTGTCAACCACTCCCTGCTATTTGAACAATTATCATGCCTTGGCCTCTCAGATGACACCGCACATTGGTTCCAAAGCTACCTTAGCGACCGAACCCAACAGGTCAGAGTTGGTGAGTCCCTGTCACCCTCCCATCCAATTCACTCTGGAGCTCCCCAAGGGTCCATCTTGGGTCCCTTGCTTTTCAGTATTTTTCTGAACAGTCTCCCTGCCCTAATAGACTCCTGTTATATGCAGGCGATGCAGTTATTTTCATCTCCCACCGTGACCCCTCCCTCCTACAATTGCAACTGCAGACAAGCTTTACGCAAGTGGAGACATGGTTTAAATCTCAACAACTCACACTAAAATCACAAAAAGACTAAAACAATGATGTTTCATGGCATCCATAACAAACATAAAAACAAATGTCTATCTATCACAAACAGTGGAGGGATGTTGCTTGAACATGTTGAACTGTTTAAATACCTGGAGGTTACCCTCGTCAGCACCTTGTCTTACTCTGTAAACATTGAGAGCATTGCCAAGATCATGAACACCCGCATAGGACTTCTCTTTAGACGTAGGAGCTGCCTCATCAATGAAACCCCAAGCATTGCCATTCAGAGCTCTGTTATATCAATAATCAACTATTTATTTAGTTGTTTAACCAGGTATAGCACACTAAGCTGAAAGCTTTTTTACAGGAGCGACCTGGGAGCACAAGGAGGTTAAGTGACTTGCTCAGGGTCACACAGTATGCAAGTGGAAGCTGTGGGATTCAAACGCAGGTCTGGTCTGCTGGATGTCACCAAATTTGCAGCTCAGAGCCTTAGACCACTGCGCTATACTGCCTCCTCTATGGGCTCTATGGACTATGGGCTTGTGATCTACGGCTCTGCCCCTGACACCGTACTTTGACGAATAGCCATTGCCCTTAACAAGGCATGTTGTCTACTGACCTCTGCTCCATGCCTCTCACATACCTGTGACATCTACAAGCAAGCAAACTGGCTCCAACTCCCCGGCAGACTCAAGTACCAGACCTGTATGCTAGCAAAAAAGATTACCTTAAATCTCCTACCCTTAAGGGTTCAGTCCTTACTGGCCCCCAGCTGCGGCCCCCGCTTACCCAGGAGCTCAGAATATCTTGCTTTTTCTGTTCCATGCTGCCACATTACCCAAGGACAACGCTCCTTTACATACAGAGCCCCATCCTGGTACAGCTTGCTTCCACCTGCTGTTACCAATGACACTACCCTGGGCACTTTCACGTGCTACCTGCATCAGCACCTTGTCACAGTGGCCTCCTGTGAATGTTTCTCCTAACTAAACTTACTGTACTTCCCTCTAATTGCCCCCCCAAGTCCCTCCCATCTTTACTCCCCCACTATCTCCTATCTCCTTCCTTTTTACTTCCCCACTATTATCTACATTCTCTCTCCATAGCTTCCTCTAAATGTACCTACCATCTCTCCTAGCAGTTTCTGATTTATTCTAGTGAACAATATTACAACTATTTTTTTTATTGTACATATGTTCTTGAATAATATACACAAATTACTGTAACCTAACATACATACCGTGAATCATTGCACATATTACAGTAATTCCATTTGAAAGCTTTAAGGTACCGGACAAAGCCTATGGCTGCTTGAAACTACTGTACTTGTTATTGTCCTCACCATGTTCTGTATTGTTTCCTCGACAGGGAACCTTTGTAAAAGAGCCTTGGCTCAAAGGTGTCTTCCGAAATAATAAAAAACTAAAAAGTGCAAGGTAATGCACCTAGTGAATAAGAACTCCAGGAGAGAGTATCGGATGGGTAGAGTGAGACTTAGCACTACGGCTGAGGAACAGGACCTTGAAATATCAGTGACTTCATCGCACAGTCAGGTCAGTGCAACAGGGTATATATAGCAAAGTCAGCAGGATGCTGGGTTGTATCAGGAGGTGCGCTGATAGCAGAAGACAAGCAGTAATACTTCCCCTATATAGATCCTTGGTCAGGCCACACCTGGAGTACTGTGCCCAGTTCTGGAGCCCTCACCTCAGGAAGGATAGGGATAGACTGGAGATAGTGCAATGCAGGTTAACAAAAATGATTCAGAGCCAACAGGGCAGGTCCTGTGAGGAGCGATTTATGGCACTGAACAGATTCTCACTAGATGCAAAAAGGAAGAGGCGAGATATGGCAGAGACCTTCAAGTTCCTAAAGGTAATTAACAAGGTGAACTGGGGGGAACTATTTTAAGAGGGGAGATATGATAGAGATCTTCAAGTTCCTAAAGGTAATTAACAAGGTGAAATGTGGGGAACTATTTCATTTGAATACTAGCTCGTGGTCACATGGACATGAGTGAAAACTGACAGGAGGGAAGTTCAGAAGGTACATGAGAAAGCATTCTTTTACAGAAAGGGTGGTGGAGCTGTGGAACAGTTTTCCAGCTGAACTGGTGGGTGCCAGAACCATTGGTGGTTTTAAGCACAGTTGGGACAAAATGAAGGGTATGGGGGGCTTGGGGTGGCAGAAATCGGGAGAAGAATGGGGATATGGACGGGATGCGTCATTGGTCTTTTTTCTGCCATCATTGTCTATGTTTCTGTGTATGTTCTGAAATTAATTTGGCATTTTGTTTGCTTCAAGAATGAGTTTCACAGTGTGTGTCAATAACATTTATTAAGAGCCGTGATGCCTCTCCAGAAGAGAACAGTTCTCCATGTTCTCTGTTCTGTGCAATGCCTCTTGCATGTGATGGGGTTCAAACCTGCTATCCCCTTATTTTACAGTGTGATGCTGTCACCACTGGGCCACACAGCCTTATGAGTTGTGTCAGGATAGCCACAACATTTTTGGCCAGTTGAGTGCTGCATGATACTGTATGTTTTGCTGTGTGTCTCAGCAAGACTCAAAGAAAAAAACATGAATGGTGATTTCTTAAAAAGTTAGAAAAAGAACATCCATGTTACAAACTGTATGCACATTCTGAAAGACTGAAAACAAAAAAGGAAAACCTAGATAAACAAATACTGTATTATAAAAAATATGCTTAATCTGGAAAGGACATTAGCTGTGTTTATATTACATCTCTGTAAATGCTGTTCCAAATCTGATACCATCCCAGTAAACAACTATTGAAAACTCTTCTTGTTTTATGGCATATATATATATATATATATATACAGTGACTTGCAAAAGTAGTCAACCCCCTTGAAAGTTGTCAGATTTGTCTGAATGGCAAATGATACATTGAGATTTTGTTCTGTGTAATATTTAATTAAAAAGACTGACCCTCAAAATAATTATTTTAAAGTGACATTGGTTTTATGTTAGAAAATATTTTTAAGAAAAATAAATAACTGAAATATGCTGTTTGCATAAGTATTCAACCCCTGTGCTCTGGAAGCTCCAGGTTTACACAGATGAAAAATATTGCCCTAACGAGGACACAATTGGCTTACAATTGGCCTCACCTCTGAAACATTAAAGTAGCTCACATTTTCTGGATAAAACCCCCCCTCAGTTTAATGACCATTGATCAGACTGAATCTGAAGGAAGGGTGTGAAAATGAAGACTAAAAAGCATTCGAAGGAAGTTAGAGATAAAGTAATAGACATGCATAAATTAGGAAAAGGGTACAAAATAATATCCAAGTGTTTGGATATCCCAGTGTGCACTGTTGGATCAATAGTGAGGAAGTGGAAGCTGCATCACACCACCCAGGCACTACCTAGACAAGGCCGTCCCTCAAAACTCAGCATCCGAACAAGAAGGAGACTAGTGAGGAAGCCACAGAGAGGCCAACAATCACTTTGAAGGAGCTACAGAGTTCAGTGGCTGAGAGTGGAGTGAAGGTGCACCAGTCAACCATATCAAGAGCTCTGCATAATACTGGCCTGTATGGGAGGGTGGCTAGAAAAAGCCATTACTCAAAAGAACCATATCAAAGCACATCTGGAGTTTGCCAGAAAGCATGAAGTGACCCAGCTAAGATGTGGCACAAGGTTTTGTGGTCTGATGAGACCAAGATAGAGATTTTGGCCAAAATTCAAGCGCTATGTGTGGCGCAAACCTAACACTGCCCATGCTCGAGAAACACCATCCCTACCGTGAAGTATAGTGGTGGCGGCATCATGCTGTGGGGATGCTTTTCATCAGCAGGGACTGGGCATCTTGTTAAAATTGAAGGAAGAATGGATGGAGCAAAATACAGCGAGATACTGCAAAAGAACCTGCTTCAGTCTGCTGAAAAACTGAAGCTTGGGAGAAACTTCACCTTTCAGCAGGACAATGATCCCAAGCACAAGGCCAAAGCAACACAGGAGTGGTTAAACAACAAAAGGTGAAAAGTCCTACAGTGGCCAAGTCAAAGTCAGATCTCAATCCATCGAGAATCTGTGGCACTGTTTGAAAATTACGGTCCTAGCGTCACCCAACCAACCTGAACAACCTGGAACAAATCTGCCAAGAAGAAGATGGGCAAGAATCACTCCCGAACAGTGTGCAAGGCTGGTAGATACCCCAAAAGACTTAAAGCTGTTATTGCAGCAAAAAGTGGCTCTACCAAATACTAATGTGTAGGGGTTGAATACCTCTGCAAGCAGCATTTTCCATTTTTTTATTTTCTTTAAAAGATCTGCTGACGGATAATTAATTTTGGCTTTGACAATATACTGTTAGAGCATATGAGTTTGCAATAAAAATACTGACTGGAATAATATATGTAAGTCTCATTTGTAATCCAGACAAATCTGATAACTTTCAAGGGGGTTGAATACTTTTGCAAGTCACTGTATATATATATATATATATATTGCAAGTCAGATTTAACAAAACAACAAAAAATCCAGGCTGTACGCAGTTGCCAGTTTCAGTTAGATAAATATGTTCATAACAAAATGAAATCTGTCTTACATTACCGTGGTAAAAAGGAAATATGAAATATTTACCCTTTAAGCTTGGTTTTATTGGTTTTCTGTGTCTGTTTGTTAGAGTTTCTATCACTCCGTTATGCAAGGTAGAAAGGCCAAGGGTGTGTGCAAGCCTCTGGTGACCTCTCGTGTTGAGCCTGAGAGGAAAGCAGATCCCATTGTTCATAAATGCTATAGAATGTCTTTTGGTTATAACCTTGCCTGTTTAATCAGACAACTAGCAAGGCTATTTTTTTCTGCATTTGAGACAGGAAAATGTGTTTTGCGTTTTGAATCAGGTATTCCTTTAAATGTTCAGAGTGAGAAAAAGGTAGCTCTGCTCACTGATGTGCCAGGTCCAGATATCAACATGCAGACACAGATAAGGACTGGCACCGGCACCAGCCCCAACTTTACAGGAGATAGGAAATGATTTTTACATATTTAGCTGCCCTTCCATCTTCCTTTCCATGCCAGTTATGTATTCTGATATATGTTAATCAATTTTTGGTGAATAAATAATCTAGCTTTGGGGTGCCCTTAGAGCTACCTAGAGTTCCACTCTCCTCACTAGCTACTGCTATTACTTTTCATATTTCGAAGACATTCTATGACATCAATAACGCCATTCCATGCTGTTTATCTGAATGGTTTGGAATGG
The DNA here is from genome assembly GCA_016271365.2 of Neoceratodus forsteri. NCBI lineage: Eukaryota > Metazoa > Chordata > Ceratodontiformes > Ceratodontidae > Neoceratodus > Neoceratodus forsteri. The sequence continues at coordinate 57,625,770 of JADMNL010000026.1, read as the reverse complement.
TGTTACTGATGTCATACAATGTTCAGGCAGTATGAAAAGAGAGACCAGCAACTGCTGGGGAGAGAGGGATTCAGGGTAGTTACAAAGTGAACAAAATTAGATTATTCATTTAGCAAAAAAGGGTAAAAAGATATCAGAATTGTGGCTAGACGCTAAAAGGACAACAGGAGAGTATCTGGAGATATAAAAAAAAAATCTGTTTCCTGTCACCTTTAAGTTATTTAAATTTGAGCTGGCCCAGTGGTGCTGAGGATTGAGGCGCTGGATGCCACACCTCGCGCTACGCCAGCGACCCGGTTTCGGAAAATGAGCCGGGCCTCAGGAGTCGGCAAGGGAGGAAGGGATCGAGCGTCCGGAGGATGGCTGTCCCTTCCCTGGGGAAGGCTCAGTGGTTCTGCTGCTCTGTAGTGGCACCTGGTGGTGGTTGGGTGCAACGGTGGCACGCATAGTGGGGAGGAGCTTGGTGGGTGGCGGCACATTGTGCCTAGCCGCCATTGCACATCCAAGCTCCTCAGGGACCAGTAAGCAAAGAAATCCCTGTCCCCGGGGATAGGCGGCAGCACCACCTCCTGCAGCCACACTCCACTGACCAAACCCACTCCTCCTCTGGGCTGAGCCCAGCCCGGCCTGAAGTGCCAGATAGAGCGCCCTGGGCAGATAGGGCAGCCCTACCTCGGGGGGGGGGGCTCAGAGCCGTGGGGATAGTTGGGCTGGTGCCAGGAGAGGGGGGGTTCAGGTCTGGAGGTAAAGCGGCAGGATCCAGTGGCTGCCTGAGAGGGTTCCCTGGGTGTCAGTGCAAAAAATAGAGTTCGGGGGAAAAAAAAAAGTTACTCAGATTTGTTTAATAATGAAAAATAACACTCATAATTCCAGCTTAGAAGAAAGAAAAATAACCACACCTAAAAGCCACAACCGGTTTTGTGGATGCATGAAAGTGGTCAGGACTTTTAGGTGCGTTTTTTTTTTTCTTCCTTTTATGCTGGAATTGTGAATATTCATTTAAATGTTTCCTACAGTAGTATCAGATTAAAGTAATTTACCTAACAGTTTACAACATTATTTAAAAAAATGCTCAACAATTTTAAGGAAAGTTGTGTTGCTTTCTAAACTGTTTTTGATGAGTACTGTCACAACCCCCACCTCCAAGGGCACCCAAGTCAATCATTATAAATTGGCTTGCTCAATCAAGAATTCTGTCACCAACCTGGCCTCGTTGTATCCTAGCACAGGTTCCTGCTCCCCCAGAACAAGGCCAGCCTCTGGCTCACACAGGTCTCTTTGACATAGGAATCCCCTAGTGGGTCCTGGTACACCTTCCCCCTCTCTGTATCAGATATAGGTTTACTTTTGACTTGGCAGCACTCATATAAAAGCAGATCATGGACGTGCCCAGAAATTAGGTTACCTGTAGTTGTTAACACACTTATTTATTTATTTATTTCAAAACGTTTCACCAGGAAAAACAGACTGAGCTGATAACAGCTTGTTTCCCAGTGCGTCCTGAGGGAAAAGGGATGTGGAAGGTAATAAACAACCAATAAAACAAATGTAAAATCAGCACTAAAAAGATATGCATATCAGGTATAAATTGAGTCTTGATGCCTACATGATACATTTCAAGTATGGAACAGAGTAACAGAACATGATGAATTGGGGGGACAAAGTATGATAGAGGGTAAGAGGGTCAAGACAGTTACACGAGAGAGAACAAAAGTCATGAAGAAGAGACTTTAAGGAGAAAGCAGAAGAAGCAGAGATAGAGCAAATAGAAAGGGGAAGAGAGGACCAGCGCTTAGGGAAATGATAACCCCGCTGGCATCAATGATGCTCCCTCACTTGCTTGCTTCAAATACAGCCTGAAAAGTCACTTGCTCAACTCACACTCCTGCCACTGCCCCTGACCTCCCCCACCTCCTCCCCCGTGACAAAGCTCACTGAGCTGCACTTCTCCTTATCCCACCCGTTCCCATGAGGCCTCTCTCAACTCTTCTACCCTACCTCCTAATCACTTATCCTAATTTTGTGGGTAACAGTGTTATGTCCTGCATCACTTGAAACTTGACTGTGCCTTACTGTTGAACTGTATCGCTGATTGTCTCATGTATGTATGTCTTTGTCCTCCTTGTGACGAGGTACCTTTGTAAATGAGCCTCCGGCCAAAGGTTGTTAAACTGATGTTAAAATAAATAAATAAATAAGAGACAGCAGATTGACCAGCAGTCGTTTTTCTAGGAGGAATAAGGAGGGAGCGTGAAGCACTACTGTGGAGAGTGAAGCTGGAAACAGGGAGGGAGATTACAAGGGATGTAAGGTGGGAGGGAAGAGCACCGTACCAGAAATTAAAAATAAAGGAAACACAGTAGGAAAGGTGCCTGACATCAAGAGAAGGGAGAGAAAGGGAAGAGCAGAGAGAACAGTGGTGGGTATGAGGGGAACTGTCTAGAACAGAGAGAGTGAAAGAGCTGGTCCAGTCTGGCAAGGGAGGTTCTGGGTGCACCACTGTAAACCATATCATCAGAATCAAGGATAGGGAGAATCATCTTTAAGACAATCTTACAGCAGACTGGAAGCGGGTACATGCTTTGTTCCTGCACAGAGCACCAAGTCTGGGGTGAAGCTTTTGATGAATGGCATCAGTGTGAACCGAAAAATCAAGATGACGGTCAAGCCAAACTCCAAGGTACTGCTGCCTACTTCTGTCACCAGTGTATCTAATTTAACGCCTGGACTGTGTCTCCAGTACTGTAATGTCAATATTGCTTGTTTTGTATGTTTTTTTTCCTGTACTTGTTTACCCTCCACTCCCTGTATCTGACGTGGAGCCTTTGCAAACGAATCTGTGACTCAAAGGATTGTAATTCCGATTTTATTCAATAAATAAAATAAAAATGAATAAAAGAAGATATATCTTTGAAGTACCATCCAGGGTGTGATAAACAAGGAGAGGGGAGAGTCGGGACAGCCTCTGATGGGTACCCAAAGTCATGGCAACTTTCTTTGACATTGAAGGTTAACTAGTTCGACTGGGACCAGCAGTGATTATTGTCAACATCCACCAGCAATCATGAGGTAAGATCACAAGAAGAGGAGCCTGATGCATTAAGTACTGTAACATCAGTGTACATATGAATGAACAAAGAAGTACAGATGGAGGCATAGGCGCCGGGTTATATGGGCCTATGGGACTTGAGCCCCAGCAATATTTTGCAACATGGGCACAGCCCCACCAAAAATTATCTTCATTGTCTTTTTTTATTGTTTGTTTTTGGGCACTGTTTTTATTTTCCTTGTTTTTGAACCGTTTGTTTGCCCTGCCAGACCCCCTCCCCAGCTGTGAAGGGAGCAGTGCGATATCACAATCTCCCCCCCCCCCCGCACCTATATTTGGCAGCTGGCAGCATTATTTTAAATTGCACATAATTATGTGTGCATGTGCCTATAAAAGAGTGGGTCACTCCTATTGGATGGCAGCAAGAGGAGTTGGAATCCCTGTTCAATGCAGCAGGCATCGAGGTGGCGATGGAGAGAGGAGTGGTTGCCAGTCAGAGAAAGAGAGAGACTGCTGAAGGTTGAGGACTTTGAGAGGAGAACAGCAGTCACGGATCACACCGGCTGTATGGCAGAGAGTAGAGTAGTGGAGAGAGTCGGTAGGCCATGAGCAGCTGGGAGGGTATGCGAGCGGGCAACCATGTGTAGTCATTGGGTCATGAAGGAGAGCCTGTCAACCTGCCTAAGTTGCTGAAGAGGAGGACCAAACCAGTGATGACCTCCTACGGGCCATGGTACACAACACTTTCATTCAGGCTTTTTATTTGAGAGGGATGTTGATGCAGTAGGGCTGTTTGTTGTGTACTCTGCGTTTTTTTAATATACTTTTGAGGTGGTGAGATGAGGCATTGTGGGAGGGTGGGAGTTGTGCTTAAGGTACAGTACTCTACTTTGGGTAATTATTATGTTGGCGTTTGTGCTGAACTCTTGAAAAAGGCTGTTAGTAAATGTTATTGTTGCCTTTAGTTGAGTCTGGTTTTGTGGATGTGTGTTTAAAATGGTTGCCGAGTTTGGACTGGTACAGTTTCTCTTTAGCATCTACAAGATATCAAAAGTAGATATAAGTAATTTGTCAGCGCAGTTAGATATTACAAAAGTTAAAGCAGACAAACTTCACAATCGGCATAAAACTCTGAAGCTTTTCAGGAGGGAGGAATATCTAAATTAAGTAATTGACCCTAAAGACACAAAAGATAAATCAACTTTTACAAGATTCAGGAGGGAAATGTATAACAGTAATATGTTACTATTTAGGGTAAAGCACAATAATATTCAGACTCCTTTTGTAAATGTAATGATCAAGAGATTGATGATCTAACATACTTTTGTTTTGTCCACTGTATCACAGTTTAAGGGATAAATGGCATGGTCCCTAACTGAAAGATATGTATTGTCCTACTAAGCAAAGTAATCACTGGTTGTGAATATATAGACTGGTGTGTGTGTGTGTGTCTGGTGGGGGTTGAGGTTGGGTAAGTACCTGTAATACTTCAAGTGCAAAGACATGAGGTGCATGGGCAAGGGTCAACATTTGGTACCATACCTTTACTTAGATTTTCACATCGGTAGAAAAAAATGGTAATTGCAGTTTTAATATACATACACTATAGAAGACCATCTCTAATACCTGGAAAAGTGTGTGGGTCTTTTTTTGTCTCTATATTTGTCTTGGGAATTACTGCTATAGGAGTGTGGCTAGCAGCTTTGTCTCCCACGATCCCTGCCCAACCAGGTCGGTTGTACTGGGGCCCAGACACATCCTGTTGTCTATTGTTTTTATCTATTGTATATGGTTGAACTGCCTTGGTCTCTCCTGAAGTGGTGCTTGTATGCCTAAACTATGATATTGTATAACCACTGCTACCAATGTATCTCCAGTGAATGATTGTTATAACAGTCTTCTCTCTGAGCTATCTTATTTTATGACCTGTTAACTGTATTGTCTTGTCTTACTCTCGACGAGGTGCCTTTATAAATGAGCCCCTGACTCAAAGGTCTGTAAATCCGAAATTTTTTAAATAAATAAATAAAACACCCAGCGTGTCTGATTCTCTACCTTTCATTTCACTAGGCTGTACCCTGTTGGGTAACTGCCATTTTAATGTCATAACAGAAGTCTCTGCCCACCATGGTTATGTTTCCCCAGGCTCTTTCAGCCACAGAGTACAGTTACTGAAATAATTAGAATAAGATGTAAAGTTCAAAAACTGACGAAGAGCACTCACTGTTGCACTAGAATCCAGGTGGCAGCATTGAAGATTATCACTTCAATCAGGTCAGCTGTGCATGCAGGGGAATTATAGTCATCAAAAAAAAAAATGAATGGGACGGCGTGTTCATTAATACAGAAAAAGAGCAAAGTCATGGACTTGGGCCACAGGAATCCTGGAGAGAAATACGAAATGGGGGGGTGGGAGAAAAACTAACAACAAGAAAACTAGAAAGGGACCTGTGGTAAACATAACAGATGACCTGAATATGGCCAAGCAATGTGAAAAGGCGGTGGGGAGGGACGGATGGATGCTGGGGTGCATTGGGAGTGGCATGACCAGTAGAAAACAGGAGGTGGTGATGCCACTGTGCAGACAGTTGGTCAGGCCACATGTGGACTACTGTGTGCATTTCTGGAGACCGCATCTCCAGAAGCATATTGACAGAATTGAGGCGGTCCAGAGAAGGGTAACAAAAATGGTGAAAAGAATGCACCAGAAAACATATGAGGAAAGACTGAAATACCTCAACATGTATACCCTGGAGGAAAGAAGGGGGTATGATAGAGACATTAAAGTACCTCAGGGGGAATCAACAAGGTCCAAGAGGAAGCATTTTCAAAAAAAGAGATATGCAAGAACAAGGGGTCACAATATGAGGTTGGAGGGGGGAAGACTCAGGTAATGTGAAGAAGCATTTTTTCACAGAAGGGGTGGTGGATGCATGGAACAGCCTCCCAGCAGAGGTCATAGAGGCTAAAACAACTGGTGAGTTCAAGAATACATGGGATGGACAGAAGGCAACCCTAGTGATAGGAAAGAGAGGGTACGCTGTTGATCATTTAGGATCTGAAGTTTAAGTAGGTAGGGAAATGGACAGATTAGGTGGGTCATGTGGTCCTTATCTGCCATGAAAATCTATGTTTCTATTAAATATATTGTGTTGTGTGAACTTAAAGTAAAACTGATGTGTCTTGACAGCCTTGGTAATTGTATAGAACATTGCAATGCAAACTTAGTTAAATCCACTTCCAACCAATTAGCAATTGCCATTGGTGTCTGTCATTTTATACTCCTTATGGCATTTCTACAGAGTAGCTCCAGTCCAGTGAGCTGTGACAGAACCTATGTATAGTAACAGTGTGACTGCCAGAGAGCCAGAACCAGAAGAAGCCAAGTAATGTCCAGGAAGCAAGGAAGTCAAGCCAAAGGCTGTTGATTTTTCATTCAGTTATTCAGCTGGTGGCGGGAGGGAGTAAATTTGATCCCAACACAAATGAAAGAAAGGTTGATCAGGAGAGTGACAGGCAGAGCAATAGGAAGAAGCAGCTTGGTATCAAGACCATCAGGGCTAGCCCCTTTATGTGTATTAAGGACAATAGTGCTAGAAGAGAAGGAAAAGGAGAGATAAGAAAGGCAAGAGGGGGATGAAGAGATGAGAGACAGGGCAAAAGTAGTAAAGTAGGAATTGAAGAGGCAACAGTACAAGGATCAGAGATGAGGGAGTCACCCACCTTAAGAATTGGGGATGGCGACTGGGTTGGAGTGGAGAAAAGATAGTGGATAACCTTCCAGAATTGGAGGGATGATTTAAGTTGTTCTGAAGTGTGACTGTAAAATACTCAGACTTAGCAAGTCTTATAGCTCTGGTGCAGACATTATGAAGAAAGTGGCAATGTGCCAAAGCAGTTGGGGAGTCAATGATCTTTAAAGAACACCAGGCAAGGTCTCTAGAATGGAGACAAGTCATCAGTTTACTTGTAATCCAAGGAAGATGTGAGCCCCGTACTCTGGTCTTTCTGGGGGGGAGCATGACAATCCCATACAGCCATAAATTTGGAATTACAGTATTGTAGGGCAGAATTAATATTATCAACTGTTGGGATCGGAGAACAGTCAGTAGCCATAAGGTCAGCTAGGAAAGAGGATAAGTCCAGAGACCTAAAGATCTAAGGTGGATAAAGTTAAGGGGGGCTTTAGGATGATGAATCTTGCACACACAGTAAACCATATGATGGTCACTGAGGATGTCAGGAAGGATACCTGCATCCACAACATGGTGGGGATGAGATGAGAGAACCCAGTCAATTAGAGAATGATTTAAAATTTAGACACTGCACTCACATATATTATAAATATTCTTTGCAAAAAACTGCGTTACTGCAACATTTAGGGTTCAGGCTACAGCGAAAAAAGTAGGGAAATGTGGCTTTAGGGTTTCCAAACCTAAAACCCTACCCCCACACCTACAGCAAATCAGGGGTCCCGTCTTCCTTGGGGTTGTCAACCCTAAAGCCTGGGGAGAGCTTTGGTTGACAATCCCAGGAAACAATTTTTGAAGCATAGGATAGGGTTTTAGGGTTGATACTCCAAACCACTTTACTTTGCTTCAACCTTAGGTTTTAATGTGAACCCTAAATGTTTCATTAACCCAGTTTTTTTGCAAAGGATGTCCTTACTCTTTGAGATAGTCTAATCATATCCTTATTTGCCTGGTGGAGTGCAGGACCCCATGCATACACCGTTTTTAAGATAATGAAATCATATCCTTATTTAAGTGACACAACATAGGGCCCTCTGGGCCCTGCACTACCATTCCTCCATAGATGCATATATGTACGTTTATGTGGAAAATCGGGGTCCTCCAGGCCTTGTGCTTCCATTTGTAGAACAACACCAACCAAATTGTCAACATAGCCTTCTTATTATCCCACCTCATGAATCAGGTACTAGAAATGATCGAATCCCCACCAAAACGTCATTCTGCACCACCACAGCGTAATTCTGTGCCACCACAGCATCATTCCGTGCCAGAGGTGCGAAAATACATTTTGGCCAAGATTTGAAAAATTACAGCTGCCACATTCATGAGGTGGTGTAAAGAAATGGATATGCTGAAAATTTGGGGTGAAAATAACAAAAGTTACGGGGGAGCATACATAACTTTGAACTTATGCACATAACTTTGCCACTTTTGCATATTTTGACCCCACATTTACAACATATCCTTCTTATGACCCCACCTCATAAACACGTGTGTGAATTTTCAAATCCTGCTTAAAAGGTGTTTTCACCTAGCGACTGCAAAATAACCTCTCAGGCAGGATTTGCAAAATGTCACCAGCATTGTTCATGAAGTGGGGTCTCAAAACAGGGTATGTTGAAAATTTGGTGTGAAAATATGCAAAAATGCCAAAGTTAGGCACCAGAGTTGAAAATTCCATTGAAATACATTGAAGCACACTTACAGTAACTTACTTTGTCATATTGCAGTCGGCAGTTCCAGCAGCAAGACGTGTCGCCCACAGCAGACTGGATCTTCACCATAGGACATATTCAGGTGAATGAGGGCACGTGAGGAGGCCGGGGGGGTGCAGGATGGTGGTTGCTGAGTGGGAGGTCAGAGTGGGGGAGGGATGCGGTCGGCAATGGATGGCTTTTTTATTTACAGGAAAAAAAAATATCGATGGACCGTTTTCTTTATTTCAGCATGCAAACAGGATCATATAAATAGACACCAGGGAAACTACAGGAAGCAACTGGGACCACTATGGGTCATTGTGGGGGGTGCCACTAGACACCAGGGACAAATAAAAAAAATAACAGGGCAGGGAACCGAGGGTGGGGGTGCCACTAAACACCAAGGAAAAGGAAACAACATTACAGGACTATGACCCGGGGGTGTGACTAGACACCAGGGATAAACAAAAATTACAGGAATGATGGTCGAAAGGTGGGGGGCACCGCTAGACACAAGGGAAAGTGACAAAATTAGGAGGATATGATAAGAGGGTGGGGGTTGCCACTGGACACCAGGAAAATAACATTATGGGGACAGCAGTCGGAGAGGGGGAGTGCCACTAGACACCAGGAAAACAGGTAAAGATATGGGGATAACAGTTGGAGGGGAGTGGTACCACTAGACACCAGGGAAAGATTAGCATAAGCTACAAAGATGGTATAGTAGAGGGAGACCAACAGATATGTGTTGGTCTTCGGCGATCCATGACAGTCGGTAGACAACTTAGTTGTCAACCGACGTTACAGCGACTCCTTTATGTCAACCACATTTTTTGTTGTCAGCATAAAGGGAGCCACAAGACACATTGTTTTCTTTGGGGGGGCTTTACCCACTGAACCTCCCATGCGGGGGCTCTGCCCCCCGCTACTAAAATAATCAATTCTGAGTCGGAGTTCTTTCGAGGAGGGGATGCAGTACCCCCAGAAAGCAGTACCGGGGTTCCACACCGGCACTACAGTGACCTGGCACTGTTGTCGCTAGGTTGCTGTAGAGTTGGGCAATGTAAAATTGTCATGGTATCATCGGTATACTGGTCTTCAGGATCCCGTTAGCTAGATTTAGCACTTAAGTGTTGCAGAAATGCCCTTAAACTGTTCTTTTTTAAAATGTTCTAAATATTTTTTTGTGACTCGTGATACAAAAAAGAATCTTTTTTCGTATCAAGCGATACGAAAGAAGAATTTTTTTTTGTATCATGAGTCATGAAAAAAGACTTATAATCTTAAGAAATGAACATTTTAAGGGCATTTCTTCACCAATTAAGTGGTGACTCCAGCTAACGGGGTCCCGCTGACTAACATACTTGTGTTGGTCCCCCTGTATTATGCCATTTTTATGACTTTTCAATGTTATGTTTCTTTTGGGGGGGAACAAGATGGCGGCATGCAACAAAAACCTCATGAAAAGGATTCCCCATACAAAAACTTCATACAGCTATTTTTGTAGGAGGACTGAGCATGCTCAGAACCTGACATTTTAAAATGTAATAACTTTGGAATGGATCAATATTTTTTCACCAGACCACCAAAGGAAATCCTTCTGAGGCAAGCCCTTTCTACCGTGAAAATTTCAGACCAAAATTCCAGACCATCTGGGTGCTTATGCAATGGCAAAAAGACAACAAATGGCAATTTTTTGTGTTTGTTCACTATCTGTAGCTCAGAATCCGCCCATCCGACTGGAACTAAACTTGGCAGGTAAAGAGATCTACCCCATGAGACTGTACGTGCAACATTTCATGCAAATCTGTTGAATAGTTGTGAAGTTATTAAAGTGCAAAATTTGGGTTTTAACACAGAAAGCCATGTAGAGAAAAAATAAAACAAATATGTTGCAGGTGATACCTTTTATTGGACTAACAAAATTATTTTTAAGACTAGCTTTTGAGAGGTGAAACTCTCACCTCTCAGCTAGTCTTAAAAATAATTGTGTAGTCCAATAAAAACATCATCACCATATATTGTTATATTCTCTACATTATTGACTGGACTAACACGGCTACCACCTCTCATTTTTTACAAACATAGAAAGCCCTGCTCAACCCTAAATATAATGGCGCTACCATGTCACTGTAACAGAATATTTCATTATTTTCATAATATTTACAAGATAGAGAGTAACATAAAGAAATTGGGAATAGACATGCACATTAGATAATTCAAAATATACAGGTTTAAACACAAAAGCACAGAATAGAAAAACTCTTAACAAAACTGGCTACATGCAGCAAAATATTAGACATCTCTCCACAGAGCAAACAAGCATTTGTCAATGCCGTACGTTCGCTTGCAGGTATTTGCAGTGGTGTTTGGCATGTATGGTGCTTTACCCTAATGCCCTGTACGATTGCTGGTATTTGCACAATAAATTGTCAGCATGACCTTTTTGTTACCCCCATTGTGCGCTACATAGGCGGAAACACGTTTTGGGCAGGATGTGAAAAATGACAGCTGTACTGCTCATAAGGAAGTGTGGTAAAATGGCAATGTTGAAAATCTGGGTGGAAATATTGAAATGCAAACCTAGGAGGCGTGCGTGGGAACTGTGCAATACTGCAGCTAAAACAGTCATTGTTAGGAATTTTTTCACCAAATTTTCAACATTGGCATTTTAAAACCTCTGCTAATGAACAGTGTCACTGTGATTGTCTTACTGTGTGCCATACATTGATTTTGCACACCGACTGTGCCATTGTGCACTACATGGGCGGAAACACGTTTTGGGCAGGATGTGAAAAATGACAGCTGTACTGCTCATAAGGAGGTGTGGTAAAATGGCAATGTTGAAAATCTGGAGTGAAAATATTGAAAATTCGCAAACTTATGAGCGTGTGTAGGAACTGCACAACGCACGCTCGTAAAACAGTTATTTTTAGGAATTTGTTCACCAAATTTTCAACATATCCATTTTAAGATCTCTGCTCATGAACAGTGACACTGTGATTTTCTTAATGTCTCCCATACACTGAGTTCACACAACGACTGTGCCATTGTGCGCTACATGGGCGGAAACACGTTTTGGGCAAGATGTGAAAAATGACAGCTGCAGTGCTCATAAGGAAGTGTGGTAAAATGGCAATGTTGAAAATGTGGAGTGAAAATATTGAAAATTCGCAAACTTACGAGCAGCGTGCATAGGAACTGCGCAATGAACACTCGTAAAACAGTCATTTCTAGGAATTTTGTCACCAAATTTTCAACACAGCCATTTTAAGACCTCTGCTCATGAACAGTGTCACTGTGATTTTCTTAATGTGTCCCATACATTCGAGTTATGCAGTTCGCCATGTTAATGCGCTACATGAAGTGAGCTCGTTTTTTGTAGGATGTGAAAAATGACAGCTGTACTGCTCATGAGGAGGTGTGGTAAAATGGCAATGTTGAAAATCTGGAGTGAAAATATTGAAAATTCGCAAACTTACGAGCGTGCGTAGGAACTGCACAACACACACTCGTAAAACAGTCATTTAGAAATTTTTCACCAAATTTTCAACATAGCCATTTTAAGACCTCTGCTCATGAACAGTGTCACTGTGATTTTCTTAATGTATACATACATTGATTTCGCACACCCGACCTACGCCATTGTATGCTACGGGCGGGCTGCGTTTTGGAGCAGGATGTGAAAAATGACAGCTATACTGCTCATGAGGAGGTGTGGTAAAATGCCAATGTTGAAAATCTGGAGTGGAAATATTGAAAAATTAAAACCTCTGACGTGCGTGGGAACTGTGCAACACCGTCGTAAAACAGTCATTTTAGGAATGTTTTCACCAAATTTTCAACGTTGCCATTTTAAAACCTCTGCTAATGAACAGTGTCACTGTGATTTTCTTACTGTGTCCCATACATTGATTTTGCACACCGACTGCGCCATTGTGCACTACATGGGCTGAAACACATTTTGGGCAGGATGTGAAAAATGACAGCTGTACTGCTCATGAGGTGTGGTAAAATGGCAATGTTGAAAATCTGGAGTGAAAATATTGGAAATTTGCAAACTTACGAGCCGCGGCGCGTGAACTGCACAACGACCAGCCAGAAACAGTTTGTAGGAATTTTTTCACTAAATTTTTCAACATAGCCATTTTAAGATCTCTGCTCATGAACAGTGACACTGTGATTTTCTTAATGTGTCCATACACTGGGTTACGCACACCGACTGTGCCATTGTAATATAGCTACATGGTAGAGCTTACGTTATGGGCAAGATGTGAAAATGACAGCTGCACTGCTCATAAGGAGGTGTGGTAAAATGGCAATGTTGAAATTCTGGAGTGAAAATATTGAAAATTCGCAAACTTACGAAGTGTGTGCGCGAGGAACTGCGCAACGCAGACTCGTAAAACAGTCATTTTTAGGAATTTTTCACCAAATTTTCAGCACAGCCATTTTAAGACCTCTGCTCATGAACAGTGTCACTGTGATTTTCTTAATGTGTCCCATACATTGAGTTCGCACACCGACTGCGCCATTGTGCGCTACATGGGTGGAAACACGTTTTGGGTGAGATGTGAAAAATGACAGCTGTACTACTCATAAGAAGATGTGATAAAATGGCAATGTTGAAAATCTGGATTAGAAATATTGAAAATTCGCAAACCTCCGAGCGTGCGTAGGAACTGCGCAACGCGCGCTTCTAAATAAAACAATGATCATTTCTTGGAATTTTGCACCAAATTTTCAACATGGGGTTTTAGGACCCTTCTCATGAATGATGTCACTGTCATGTCACTATTCAGGCCGAAGGTGATTTAGCTGTCACTGCACAATCACTGCACAAAATCACCCTTGAACTGATAGCGCATATGACAGTGACATCGATTCATGAGAGTCACAAAACCATGTGAGTGCAAAATCAAAATACCTGAAATATACAATAAAGTTGAAACCCCTATCTAGCCCATTATACAGCTTACCGGCATTTCCTCAGTTCGCGGTCGCCTTTAAAGAGTGCAGGCGTGTTCCTGGTCCACCGAAGATCGTCGCGCAGTCGGAGGTAAGTATGGGGTGAGGGGTGTGGGAAGGCTGGGTGCACAATGGGTGGGTGCGGGTTGTGGGAGGGGACTGGGAGGCGTGCGCGTGACCGTTTTATTTACAGGTTTAAAAAAAGCGGCGGCGTGGGGCGTTTTACTGGGGAATTGAGCTCCCAGCGTGAGCAGAAGATGGCTGGGGGCCGAGGAGCCGGCGGAGATTGGGCACCCCGTCGGCAGAAACCGAGCGTTTGCCCGCGCTGGGGTGGGCTCCCAGTGTGGCAGCAGGATAATGGCAGGGGGCCGTGGGCCGACAGAGTTGGGCACCCCAGCCGACTCAACAACGTTTGCCACGCTGGGTGGGCTCCTGGCGTGGCACCAAAGCTTTGGGGGGGCGGCGTGACACGCGTGGGGGGGAGCGCGTGACACGAGGGGGGGACGGCGTGACGCGGTGCTCCATATGGCAGCGGTGTTTTGCTTTGAAGCAGAGGAACACCGCTGTCATACAGAGCTCCTGCACCCATTGGTGCAGGACCGCCATGCCTGCTCAAGGGAGCAGTGCATTGGATGGGAGAGGCACACCTCCAAAGTGTGTGCATTGGATGGGAGAGGCACACCTCCAAGTGTGTTACTCTCCCAAAGCGTTCATGGCATGCAGCAAGTGAGCGTAAAAAAGTTCACCCAAAATCTTTTAGCACCCCCAGGCTAGTCCCATGAACATCCCATCCCCTTTAGTCATCTCCCAGTCCCCTCTCTGGTCCTCCTATGTAATAAAATTCTATATCTGGCATCCTAACAGCATATTTTAACCCCCCCCAAACCTGCCTCAAGAAAGCTATGGGCAGAAGTAAAGGAATTCATAGTTGTCCCTTGCCCCTAATCTCAGATTCATGATAATGGGGGAGTTGGGAAAATACCAGCAACTCATTTAAGTTCCTCCCCTCACCATCACTAAACACCATCATTTTTTTTTAACTTACTGTACTTTCTTCCCTACTCGAGGACCCACTCCCATTGGAACTTTCCATTCTCCTGCATGTTCCATCCTGGCTTCCCCCACACCCAGGTGGGGCCATTGTGTGTGTGTGGGGGGTCAATATTACTCTGATAGAACTTGTGCTTCAGTTGTCAGGAGAGTGCTGCAGCTGGAGGTGTGGGGTCTGCAGCGCAAGGTGGGCATCACCCTGACAGGGTCCTCATTGTTTCCTGCTGTTTCTGTCCACGTCCCCTGTGGCGTCTTGTGGTAGGCACTGCATGTCACCATGCATGCTCCCACGTTAACGTCCCACTGATCCAGTCTCCTGGTGGCAGTACCTCCCGTACTCAGACAGGGGCACAGCACTGGAGACACTACCCACTCCTCCAAAGTGGAGCGCGTCCCAAGAGGACACTCAGTCCTCCTGCCCCTAGGCAGCCCTCCAATGTTTCAGGTCCGTTCCCGAACCCAGGATGCCGGCATCACCAGACAACATAATTTTAAACCCACTCATTTTCTTAATCTCCCACCCTCGGCTTCGTGTGGACAAGAAAAAATTATTTATAGAATATTGAGGGTGGAACATGGTGTACATTGATGTAATTAATAGATTGATCCATATCATCATTGAGATCATATGATTTCGACTGTGACAGTCTATCTAGTGTCTCTCAGTGACAGCATTCTCCCCATCTTGGGCACCTTAGAGCGTGCAAGGAGGGGTTTTGGTCCAGCCCGCCACTGCAGCGGCATAGCGTCCGCTTGCGGTGCCGACATTCTGGGTTCAGTGATAGACTCAGGAATCGGAGGGATGGCCGGGGGAGAAGGATCGCACATCCTAGGGACTGCTCTCCTTCTCCAGGGGAGGGGGGAAGAATGTCCGGTGCTTTATGGACCCCTAGCAGAGTCCGGGGGGTACCAATGTGGCTGGCACCATTATCTGAGGGAGGGTGGGGCATATGCTGGATATCATTGCACATCCCTGTCCCTGGGGATCCAGCCTTTGCAAAAAGCCAGCCCCTGGGCACAACGCCCTGCTCTGCTGCCATCTCCACTGCCTCCGACATCCGACTGGGGGGGGTTCCGCTTTCATGGCCCCAACCCAGGGGGTAAACCAGGGCTTGCCTACAGTGTCCATGGGGGGGAGCCCACTTGGCAGCCCTATACAGGGGGTAAGCCTGGGCATGGGGGGATGACAGGCAGGGCAGGGCTGACCTCCAAATGCAAGATTGGGGGGGGCCAGGCAAAAAAAAAGGAGGGGTTTTAATCTGTGGATTCCAGCACTTTAAAACTAGCATTTGTCAATGCAAAATGTTTGTTTGCTGGTATTAGCATTGGAAATGCAGGAGTTAGACAGATGCAGAATAGGAGTGGCAGTGAAGCATTGAACTGATGCCCACCCTACCCCCACCCTGCAGAGATGGACAGGCATTGGGGTGTGCCTTTGGGTTGTCACCTATAACGCTCACACCATTTCACCTCAGCCTACCCTGCAGACACCGACAAGTGTCGAGGTGTGCCTTGGGGGTGTTCGGGCTTTACACTCACCACATTCCATAAAGAAATACATTGAAATGGGTGCAGTATAGGAGAATGGGGTGAACTTTGGGGCTGAAGAGTCCAAGGCACACCTCGATGCCTGTCATTGGCTGCAGGGTGGGGGTGCATGGTGGGGTGGGGGTGGAATGGCATGAGCATTACTGTCGACAATCCCAAGTCACACCCCTGACGCTTGTCAGTCCCTACAGGGTAGGGTGTTATGGTCAGAAACCCTAAAGCCCTGGGCGTTTCTTGGTATTTTCACTCCGAGTTTTCAGCATGGGCTTTTTGTGACCTCACCACATGAACAGTGACACTATCAGTTTGTTAGCCAAAAGGTGATTTTGCACAGCGACTGCACCATTTGACACCACAGGTGCGAAAACACATTTCAAATAGGATGTGAAAAATTACAGCTGTACTGTTCATGAGGTGGTGTAAAAAATTGTAATGTTGAAAATCTGGAGTAAAAATATAAAAAATTGTCGAAGTTACGAGCACAAGTAGAAACTGCGAAGTGCACACTCGTAACTCTCTCTGCTATGTTTTATTTATCTTTATGTGGGTCTAGCTTTCCCTAAGATTTGGAAAGATTCTACTATTGTTTCTATTTTTAAAGCGGGTGATATTTCTGATAAATGTAACTATCATCTATTTTTTTATTGGCCCCCTTTTAGAAGTTCTTGAGAGGGTTATTTTTGACCAGATTATGGAGTACTTGTCTAAATATAATGTCTTAACATCTGCACAGCGTGGCTTTAGGCCAGGACATAGTACCAAGACTGCCTTGGTGGGGTTCACGAGCACGGTGCATGAGGCCCTTGATAAGGACCATTTCATGGGGGCCGTGTTCGTGGACCTCACCAAGGCATTTGATCTGGCCGATCATCCCCTTCTGTTGTCTTCTTTAGTTAACTTGGGAATATCTAAGGATATTGGGGATTGACTAGGAAACTACCTGGTCGATCGTACACAGGTCACGAGGGTAAGTGGTCAATTTTCTTCTTCTGCCAAGGTTTCACTGGGTGTTCCCCTAGGTTCTATTTTGGATCCCCTTTTGTTTAACCTTTTTCTTAATACTCTTCCTTCTGTTTGCACAAGATCTCAATTTTTTATATGGTGATGATGCAGTGGTCCTCACAAGTGGTCCCCTTTTTGAAAATGTTCAGAAAGATTTAGCTGATGATTTTTTGGAGGTACAGAATTGGTTCAGAGTTCATGGATTGATTTTAAATAATAAAAAAATGAAATCTATGGTCTTTGCAAACACTAAAAAAAGATTGAATTTGGATCCTATATTGTAATTATATATGATGTCTGGTACTTTGAACAAGTTAAACAATTTAAGTACCTGGGTCTGTTGATGGATGAGGGTCTTTCTTATGAACCTCATATACTTCATATGGTGAAGGTGACTCACCAGCGGCTAGGTTCCTTATATAGGTTATCGCCTTTACTAAGTGATTCTACGTGCTTTCTGTTGGCTCAAAGTTTCTTACTGCCGTTAATTGATTTTGGGGTTTTGTTTTATTACACTGGAGGGGCTGTTACCTAAGGTGAAAGTGTTACTTAATTCAGTTGCTAGATTTGTAGTAACATTTCCATAAAGGGTCCATCATTGTAATCTCCTAGAGCAAGTGGGCTGGTTTCCTTTGGTCGGAAGATATAAACTCCAATTCGGTATCTTGGCAAAAAAGGTGATTCTTAACAGAATCCCAGACTGTTTCTCTTTAATCTTTAAAAAAATAGAATTCTAGCGTTAATACATGGTCAACAGATACTATTTCTCTTTGCATTCCAAGAATGTGTACTTCCCTAGGACAAAAGGCATTATCTTACACATTACCTACTTTTTTTAATACAATACAGTCTGTTTTTGACTGCGTGAATCTTTCCCTTTGCTCCTTTAGGCATAGGTTGAAAGAGTATCTTTTGACAGAGTGTAGTTACTAACATACTAAAATGCCAGCAGAATAGGCCTAATGGTCTTTCGTGTCTGCTCGTTTGGTCAGCCCCCACCCTGGGTGCTGACCTTGCTGTCCCCCTCGCCTTCTCTGGCTTCTCCCTTCCCAGTTCCGGATATTCTTGCTGCATTGGATTTTGCTTCTTGAACCCTTCCCTGTACCTGTCACCCCTCTTGAACCCCTCCACTGTCTCTGCCTCCACCAGCCCCTAGGTAATGCATTCCATGGCTCTACCACCCTCTCAGTGAAGTAGCACCTCCTCCTTTCTCCCTGAATCTTCCCCTCCAGCTTCCACCCATGCCCTCTAGTGGCCCCTCCTCCTTCCTTCGAAGCACCCTCACTGTTCCTCCCTATTTACCCTCTTCATGTACCTGAGACGCCTCTATCATGACCCCGGTCCCTTCTCTCCTCCAAAGTGTACATATTTAGCTCTTGAGCCTCTCCTCATAGGTCCTGTCCCCAAGCCCCAAATCATTTTGGTTGCCCTCCTCTGGACCCTCTCCAGGAGTTAATGTCCCTCTTTAAGTGCGGCCTCCAAAACTGCACCAGTACTCCAGGTGCGGCCTCACCAAGCAGTTATACAGAGGTATCACTTCCCTCCTTCTGGAGGTGATCCCCTAGCGATGCATCCCAGCATCCTGTTGGCCTTGGCTGCTGCCCTCCTACAAGTCTCAGAGTTGTTCATCTTGACATCCACCACCACCCCAGGTCCCTCTCAGCCATTGAGACTTGTAGTATTTCCCCAGGGTGTACACTTGGCCTGGGTTTCTAGCCCCAGGTGGAGTACCTTGCATTTCCTGCATTAAACCTCAGCTTCCACTTTCTAGACCATCTTTCCAGAGCCTCCAGGTCCCCTGCAGGGCCACTCTCCCTCCTCCCCATCCACCACCGCCCCCAGTTTGAGTCATCTGCAAAGAGACTCATCTCACTCTTGATTCCTGTCCTTATGTCAGAATCGTGGGCGTTGAACAGAAGGGCCCAAGGACTGATCCCTGTGGGACCCCACTAATGACCCTCCTTGGGAAGAGACTATCCCACCAACTCGACCCTCTGGGTCCGGTCCTGGAGCCAATTGCCTATCCATCGGATCATCTGGTTTCCACCCCATTTCTCCTAGTTTATCCAACAGGCCCACGTGAGGAACAGAGTCAAATGCCTTGCTGAAGTCTAGAAAGAGGACATCCACTGGTCTACCCAGGTCCAAGGCACTTGTCACCCAGTCATAGAACTCCACCAGGTTTGTCTGACACGATTTCCCTGGGATGAATCCATGCTGTCTATCGTCCAGGCACCTGACTTATCCAGGTCCTCCCTAGCCTCTCCTTGACAATGCCCTCCATCACCTTGCCCACCACTGATGTCAGGCTGACAGGCCTGTAGTTCCCTGCCACCTCCCTTGATCCCCCCTTGTGGATAGGCACTACATGCGCCACCTTCCAGTCTTGGGGCACCCACCCTGTCCTCAGAGAGATGGTGAAAAGCTCTGCCAGGGGTTTCGCCAGGACATCTGCAAGTTCCTTCAGCACTCTAGGATGTAGTTGTAAATGTTTTTGAATGATAATGTTGTGACATATTTATATGCATTTGGATGTGTATATATATATTTTTTTTAATGTATTTTACATTGTACTTAACTGTTACCTGTACACTGATCGCCCATGAAAACGGGTCATTTTTGGCCCATGGTCCTGTCAGTATAAATAAATAAAACAAACAAACAAAAACACAATCATTTTTTGGAATATTTTCACCAGATTTGTAATATGGGCTTTTTGGGACCTCTTCTTATGCACACTGTCACTGTGATTTTCTTAATCTATCCTGAAAGTTGATTTTGCACAGCGACTGCGTCATTGTGCGCCAGATGTGTGAAAACACATTTTGGGCAGGATGTGAAAAATGACACCTGTCCTGTTCACAAGGAGGTGTGTAAAAATGGCAATGTTGAAAATCTGGAGTGAAAATATTAACAATTCTCGAAGTTATGAGCTTGCATGGGAACTGCACAATGCACGCTCGTAACACAGTAGGCTTCTTGGGAGTCCACCTCATGAACAGTGGCACTGTAGTTTCGTTAATTAATCCTGGAAGGTGATTCCGTGCAGTGACTGTGAAGTCACCTTTCGGGACCGAACAACGAAATCACAGTGACTTAGTGCAGGAGGTGGAGTCCCAAGAACCCCATGTTGAAAATTTGGAGCCAAAAGTCGCATAAATGGCAGAGATATCCACTTAAGTTGAACCTCCCTTTTATGCCATTATAGAGCTTATTGTCATTTCTTCTGTTCACGGTCAGCTTTGAAAAGTGCAAACGTATTCCCGCTCTACCGAAGATTGTCGTGCCAGGCTCTGGAGGTAAGTATGGGGTGAGGGGGATGCGGGGAGGTGGGGTGTGCAGAGGGTACAAGGGACTGTTTTCTTGTTTCAGGTACTAAAAAAAAACACTGGACCTTGTGGGACCGTTTTCTTTATTACAGGTGAATTCTGACAAATGTTGGGCAGACTGGGGTGGGCTCCCAGTGTGCCACCTGTGTTTTTGGGGAGGGGGACTGAGGCCGATGGAGATTGGGCCCCCCATCAGCAGAGAAAGCGTGTCTGTGTTTGGGGGGGGGCATGATGCCAAGGGGGATTGGGCACCCCCCTCAGCAGACAAATTCCAACAAGGAGGACATTAAACGATGGGGACTGGGCTCCCCCGTCAGCAAATGAACTAGGGAGGGGGCATGCCGACAGGGGGATTGGGCACCCCTGATGTCAGCTTTGAGAGGTGGACAGCAACAGCCTCCGCCATGTTTCTTGAGATTTTACATTAGGCAAGGCACGCCGTGCAATGAGGGGGTGCTCCCTCATTGCAGCAGCAAATTTTCTTCAGGTTGGCGGCACGCTTCTGAGCTGCTGTCATAGCGTGCTCATTCATTTGTGCCACAGAGACAAGTCCCAAAAAGCAGTGGGAGCATTGGCCACAACACTGCCGCACCTCCACTACCTGCTACTCCAGCAAGCTGTCACAACATGTTTCTTACACATGCATGCAAGCAAACATAAAAAGGAGAGTCAGGCTCCTTCCCACCAGATTTCTTTAATTTCCCTCACCTTGGCTTGCACATGGGTTTTGTCAAGATAATTTTTTTTCAACTTCTTTTTCCCTTCAGTCACTGCTTCACCGAGATTCCCTCAGGCATCCAGATTCTTTCTGCTCACCTGAGACCCCCCCATTCCTGAGTCTCCCCTGTGGTACTCCGACCCTTCACCTACCTCGCAGCTGGAGAGCTCCTTGGCTTGTACCCCCAAGGTGGGGCCACCTCTCTGTCTTGGTATTCCTTGAAGTTGAGACTCCAGCTGCTGGCAGGCTTATGGGAGGAGAGAATCGAGAGACCAGGTGGGTGAGATCCAGTGGTGGGCATGGAGACCAGGTGCCATCATTTACCCAGTGATGCAGGGTTTTTCCTTGTTCATGCTCCTAACCCTCCCCTCCCAGGGATGCGGATGTGCAGTGACATCCAAGAGCAGCTGGGCGCTCTCCCGCACCGCCCACTGGACGTCCGCCGACACCTCGCCCCATTGGTTATATGGTGCCAAGCTGCAGTACACCCAGCCTCTGCTGGACATCACTAGTACTGGGGTATCGCACCCACCCTACCCCCACAATCCTCTCTGACCCCCGGCAACCCAAATTCGTTCCCGAACCCAGGTTGCGAGCATGATGCGAGGTGTGGCGTCCAGCACCTCAACCCTTAGCGCCACCGGGCCGGCGTCAGGACAATTTAAAGGCACAGAATGATAAGGGGAGGTTTCTCTCCGGGATCAGCATTGGGCAGTGGGCACAGTGGACCCACTCAATTATGTAGTGTGCACCATGTGGCAAATAGGTTGGCAACTTTTCCCTAACAGTTGATGTCCGGTCCCTCAGCCATTTTTGAAGTCCAACGATTACCAAATTTGTGGGCCGGCTCCAACTCTCCGGTACTTCTATATGATCTTCCAGTTTCTGTATTTTCTGCCTCAGATACACAACTTCAGGTTCAGATCTGTTTGCCCAGTCTTTAAGCAAGCTTATTCTAGCTTCTGAGTCTGAAACTATCTGAGTTCAGTTCCTCCAGAGCCAGTTTCTTGATTTTAAAATTGGCCGTCAAATCCTGTAGGGTATCTGTTACAGCTCCAAATGCTTTGAAAAATGTCTCCATTGTGGCTATGTTAACCTCCTGAGCCAGGAAGGTCAGGTGATTAGTCATCCTGTTTGTGCTGCTCCATAGCCTGGACTCACGCTGGGAGAGGCAGTGTTGTACTGGCAACCTCCATTAGTTCCGTTTCTGCTGCCACCTGAGTGGCACATTTTTATTACATTTTTCTGTTCCTATAATGGAGTACTCTTGAAGGAATGCTGCTAGTCTAGAGGTGATCAGGTGTGTTTGGCAGGATTTCTGGCCGTAAAAAGTGCTTGTCTGGAGCAGCTGCCACAGGAGCTGCTTCTTTTCAGTGTGTCATCACGCGACTCTTCACCAAGTTCAGTGCTGTTTGTGTCACTTGTGTTCACCCTTTCAGATGTATACATTCCATTTTGTTTTTCTCCCAGTTCCCTCTGTCCCTGACTCTGGTGATGCTGGCCTCCATGGCTGCACCCTGCCTCTAGCTGGGAGAGCATACAAGTGGCTGCCTTTGCCACCAAACCCAGCATGGCTCCATGGTCAACTGGAAGCATGAGCTATGCTCTCGTTATGTTTTGTTCTTTTATAAGTTACTCCTGGTTAATCAACCTAAAAATTTCAGCCATTGAAAAATACTCAAATGGCAGCCAAAATCCCCTGATACCTAAAATGCTCAATATAATAGGTTTGGTACATTCTGTGTCTTTCCAGCAGAATGGCAATAAACCAGTAAGTCATTTTTTCCTGTAGAAGTTTTTTTAAAACTACTTGTCCAGTTCTGTTATTGTGCCTTCTTTACTGGCCTCGTCAGCTCAACAGACATTTTTCATTATAAAATGGTTAGAAAAATTGCTAAAAGCTGTTTGGTGGAGAGTCAGTTTCACTTGATGTATACATTCCATATGGGACAGACATAAGGCAATTCTAGTGGGGGATAGGAGGAAGTAGGCTGTTGGTTATCTAGGATCTGCAGCTTATCCATTAGGTAGGGAAATGGGCAGACTAGGTGGGCCAAGCGGTCCTTATCTGCCGTTAAATTCTATGTTTCTGTGCCGCTGCATGGTTCCAGCACAGCCTCACAGGTAAAACTAGTGCTCACAAAACAGTCTACTTACATCTGTTAACACATGAATATATGCATTTTTTAATTGCAGTAAGACACTTTAGGGCAGGTGTTGCTAGAATAAAGTCACTTCTTGGGTGGTTGAAGGCACTCGGCTTGTGGCCTTGTGCTTCACTCATAACACACCTGTGGTGTGAAATCTCTTGTTAGTTGAGTGAAGGAATTGATTTGAACATAGTGGCACTCTCAAATACATAAATCTGCGATTCAAAATCCTCCCCCTATTGAAATCAATGGAGTGCAGTGTTACAAAATGTATGAGCACAGGGGCAAAGCTTTCACTTCAGTGTACCAGAAAAGGGAAGGAATCTGGCTGCCAGCTCCTCGATACAAGGATTAATGATCCCTTCCCCCAAAAAAACAAGCAAGGTAAAAATTAACAACAAAAAAGGACTATTTAAGTCCTTTGTAGGTTAGCTAACAGTGGGGGGCTGTGAGAGTACACCAAACCTGGTACTCTATAATGGTTTAGTCACTGTGGTGAATTGGTTATGCATTCCTTTAGCAACTTAGCAAATCTTGTAGCATTTGGCTTCATGGCTAATGGTTACTGGGAACATTGGTACAAATGCTTATAGCAGCCGCAGTACCTAGTGACTGCAGCACAGCCTTAAGAACCAGGAGACACAGGTTCAACTACCAGAAAAACCTCTTGCTGTTTGACTCTGAGCAAGTCACATAACCTTTCCGTTCTTAAGTCTATCCAGCTGTAAAAGTGGGTAGAAGCAGGACTCCAAAGAAAATGAGATATTTTTTCTCAGCTGGGTTACCCTGCGTGAAATAAATTGTAAAACCAAAAAGATGCTGGGTGATCCATGCTCACCCGCCCTCGAAGTTGAATGCCTCACCTCTGTAAGGTATTTGGCTCCTTGCCAGCCTCAGTATTGGAATCTGGGGCCGGCTGACGGTGGTCCAGCTAGATATTCCAACTTCATAAAAAAGCTGAATAAACACACTGGGCCCAATTCTAAGATGCCTACGCTGTGGTGCAGTGCAACTTGTGCCAACATATATGGCGTAAGTCGCACTTTGTGCCATGGGTTCCATCAGCCGGTATTCCAAGAGGTGGCCTGCACCATGGCGCTGGCCCCTAGGGGGACATACACCACCCAAGGCCCTTAAGGCACAGCAGAAGGGGGGGAGTTACGGCAGCATCTGCGCCCTGTTCTGAAAGGGCAGCTGCCGTAACCCCACAACGCCATTCCAGGAGGCCCTACGTCAATGCAGAGTTAGACCAGCTATGTGCTGGCATACTGGGATTCTTCTATGCCCCACAGCCAGATGCCACCCCGAACAGACCCGACCCGCACATTGTCGTGCCACACCACCCCTCCCACCATATAGTAGCCCTCCCCCACTTCCCGGCAATACCCGAGGGGTACCGCCCTGGCTCCCAATACGCTGCATAACTGCCATCCCCGGTGCCAGTGTGCTGCTGCCACCCCATGGCACACCGAGGCTTCCGGGCATGTTCTGGGGCTTGTGCGGGGGTATGGCACCCTGTCAGTGTGCATGTTGGTGGCTTGCGGCACCCAGGACAGGTGCACCCTACTTGTAGCGCACCACTGGAGGTGCTGCAAGTCACAGGACATAGTCACCAGGGATTCTGCCTGTTCTGGAATCTAGCGCAGGGTCCTCAGCATAGCTGTGTATGTCGCAACTCACATCCGCTTGCAAGTTGTACAACTACGTCTTAGAATCAGGCCCACTGAATCTATAGGATCTGCGTCTGCTGACTTTTTTTTTGTAATTTATTGTTTATGCTTCCCTTTTTGGCTCAGCCCTATCCCCTGGGTCAGGCCTGGCACAGACCCACCCCCCTGTGTCTCTGTCAGTTACCTTCTCCGGCTTCCAAACAGATGGGCTTACCCCTTTAGCTGGGTCTGGTCAAACCAGACTCAAACCTCCCACAATTCCTCCTGAGTACAGAGGTGTAACTCTGGTGGTGGAGAGTGGCAGCAGGGGCTGGGCTCGAGCAACCATGAGATCATCCCATATTAGTCAGGGCTTTTTCTTTATTCTGAAGGTCACCTCAGGATGTCTGGGTGCTAGGGCCTGCAATCCTGTGCACATAATGTATGCTGGAATGAAAACCAGTCAACTCCCCTTCCCACCCTTCCCACTGAATCTCAATGCATTTCCCCCTGGCAACTCAGGTGGTGGCAGAGGCAGTATACTCCATCCCTGGAAAAGACAGCATCCTCAGTCTTCCTTCCCTTGGTAGGCTTCCAATGACTGGGCTCATTTTTAAACTCTGCTTGCTGATGTCCCTCGTGACAGTGCTACCGCTGCACCAAAGGGCCAGCTCCTGTATTGATTTTCTTCAATCAGTGCTTTGTCCTTCACTAGATCTGCCCAACAGCAACCCTCAGCTCCCTCACCGACCTCCTCACAGACTTCCCAGTTATCCACCACTTACACAGAACCCGTTTTGGAGGATGGCCAGCCCTATTAGTCATGCAAGACCCTGCGGGTGGTGATGGCTAGGAGCAGCCCGGCATTTTTTACCTCTGGTTTTCTCCCCTGGACTGGAGCATCAGGACATATGTGCGCCAGCTCTAGCCCTACCCCTTGCTTGTGCGCACTCCCACTGCGTTGCTGCCCGGCCTCTGCTTGACGTCAGTCCCTGGAGCAGGAACTGGTGTCCCCCCCCTCCTCTAGGAAGGAGAGCTGCCATTGGGTGATCGATCCTCCCTCACCCTGTGGCCCACTGAATGACCTTCGTCCGTTCCTGAACCTCAGTCACCAGCACAGAGGGAGAAATCACAACCACTCCTACACCAGGCGCCGTCTCTTGTATGGATTTTTTTAACATTCTTCTCACTCATGGAAGGGAAGGGAGACCTATAGTCCCAGCTGGGGCAATAAGAGCCCTTCCTTGCCAGTCGATGGTATCACAGCCCAGAGGGATTTTTGGCGGCACGGCCATAAAAGGCGCGGCTGGTTCTGATTAGCCGAGACAGAAATGGCGCACTGTGCCAGCTCCACTGCATACTGGCAAAAACAATAGATTTGCTTTCCTCTCTGGGCAGCTAGTACTATTTTGAGCCTGGGCTTAAAAACGCAACACCCCTACCTAAAACAAGTTGGAGAACAGAACGTGTGTGTGTGTGTGGGGGAGAGAGAGAGAGAGAGGGATCAGAAACTGGTGAGAGAGGTAGAAAAAGAAGGGAAATGTACTGTTAGCAGTGCTGTGGTGATTTTACTGTGAGTAAAGGACACTTGTATTTTTTTTTTCCCCCCAGGCCATTGTAATGTTGATAATTCCATTATCCTACCCTCTGTAATGTGAACACTATCTGACATGTCCATCTCCTCCCCTTTGCTCCCCCCAACCTACACTTTGTATGTACACTGAACCTGACTGCTCTTGCTGTGCCCCGCTCTGTCTCTCTCACTACCTCCCTCCCTCTCTCTCTCTCTCTCTCACTCACTGTCTCTCTCTCTCCCCCCCCCGTGCCTCTCTCTCTTGCTGTCTCTCTCTGTCACTGTCTCTTTATCTCTGTCTCTCTCCCTCCTTTGTCTCTCTGTCTCTCTCTCTCTCTCCTCCAAACCCCTTCCCTTTTCCTTTCTCTCATACTCTCTAGGGGGAGCAAGTGGAGAAGGATGTTGATATTTGTCTCCCAGCTGTATCTCAGTGCAGCACTTTTGGATCTTGGCAACCGGCAGCAGTCCGTGCTGATGCTGCACAAAGAGCCTAAACGGGTCTTGACTCAGGTTCCTGGACAACATTCAGGAACAAGATAACACACTGGGCTCCATAATTAACATGGCAGCTGCACGGAAATATCAGAGTTCAGAGCACATGGTAATAAGCAGTATGTGCTATTGGTTAGACTCAAAGAGCTGGAGGCTGGGAAATCCTGGTTTGAATCCCAGCTTACTCCACTGCTACATATTACCATTGCCCTACAGCTTCCTCGCTGGAGAACCAATCTAGTGAATTGCTCCTTTGCTGTTCAGCCTGTAATCTGAATTAATGGACTACATGAATCCATTCTTAGCCTATCAAACATTACCCAATTTAAAAAAGCTTTGCGTGCAGCCCTCTCCCCCAACTGTACCTGCACTTGTCACCAAAAATCCATAATCATGCATTGAAGGTTGGCGTTATCATACCCTACTCACCCTGTTACATGTTGTGTTTGTATCGACTACATTCCATTGGAATTGCTGTAATTGTTTTTTGTTCTGCTTGTAACTATGATTTGACGTGAAACCTTTATAAATGAGCACCTGTGCTCAAAGGTACTCTCCGAATATATTAAAATAAAAAGATAAATTACAGTTTTACTCCTTAGAACCCCTCTGTCCATACCACTCAGCTTTCCTCATTAGGAAGGACATCGCACGTTCCTCACTTAAAAGCCCTCTGTACATACCTCTTAACTGTCCCACATAAAAAAAGCATTTGTCAATGCCAGATGTTTGCTTGCTGGCATTAGCATTGGAAGTGCAGGAGTTAGACAGATGCAGAATAGGAGTAGCAGTGAAGTATTGATCTGACGCCACCCCCACCCTGCAGAGATGGCCAGACATTGGGGTGTGCCTTTGGGTCATCGCCCATAACGTTCATGCCATTTCGCCTCACCCTACGCTGCAGACACCAGCAAGTGTCGAAGTGTGCCTTGAGGTGTTCAGGCTTTATACTCACCCCACTCCAAAGGAAATACGCTGAAACGAGTGCAGTATAGGAGAATGGGGTGAACTTTGGGGTTGAAGAGTCCAAGGCACACCTCGATGCCTGTCACTGGCTGCATGGTGGGGGTTGGGGTGGAATGGCGTGAGCATTACTGTCGATAATCCCATGTCACACCCCTGACGCCTGTCAGTCCCTACAGGGTAGGGCATTATGGTCAGAAACCCTAATGCCCTGGGCGTTTCTTGGTATTTTCACTCCAAGTTTTCAACATGGGCTTTTTGTGACCCCAATGCGTGAACAGTGACACTATCAGTTCGTTAGGCGAAAGGTGATTTTGCACAGCGACTGCGCCATGTGACGCCACAGGTGTGAAAATACACTTAAGGCAGGATGTGAAAAATGACGGCTGTATTGTTCACGAGGAGGTATAAAAAATGGTAATGTTGAAAATCTGGAGTGAAAATATTAAATTGTTGAAGTCACAAGCGTGCGTAGAAACTGTGCAACACACACCCAGAATCCAATTATTTTGGGGATTTTTTTATACCAGATTTTCAACATACGTATTTTGGGACCTCCGCTCATGAACATTGGCACTGTTATTTTCTTAATCTGTCCCGAACGTTGATTTCATACAGCATGTTTCGGGCAGGGTGTGAAAAATGACAGCTGTATTCATAAGGCGGTGTACAAAAATGACAATGTTGAAAATGTGGAGTAAAAATATAAAAAATTTGCGAAGTTAAGAGTGCACGTAGAAACTGTGCAATGCATGCTGGTAATGCATTTTTTGGAATTTGTTCACCAGTTTTGCAACATGGGCTTTTTGGGACCTCTCCTTATGAACACTGTCACTGTGATTTTCTTAATCTGTCTCCTATCACCTGTCTGTGGTGCAATAAATTCAGAAAAGCACCGCCTGTCTTTGTGAACAGCAGAATTCTCAGGAAAGGGCAGCTCTCAGCTTTCAAGGAGGCACTTTCTCAGATTGATTGATCTCCCCTATGGTACTGCATGACCTTGATACTAACACACCAGTACTTTATTGTTAACTTTAATAGCATTTGTGACAGACTTGCTCTGTTCAAAAAAAGAGAAACACGTGGCCATAACAGCGGGTGGATTACTAGTAACCTTCTAGAGCACATGAGGGCAAGGGACAACCTTTGGTATCAAGCCAGGGCCTCCGGTAAGCCCAGTGACCTTCAAAGATACAGGGCAGCCAGAAACAAATGCGCACATCTCATCAGGAACGCTAAGGCTAATTTCTACAAGGATCAATTGGAAAGAACCTGGGGTGATGGGAGGCAGTTTTGGGACAATATAAAGGCTCTCACAGGGAAGGACGACAAAACTCAGCCATCACTGCTAAACATTAATGGCACAAATACCATGGACCCCCACACCATTGCCAAAGAGTTTAACTCCACCTTCACGGATCTTAGCTCTGTTCTACCGGCTGAATACCTCAAGCCTATCAAAGCTGATAATAGACGTCCACCAGACATCCACTCGCACCCTCAATTTTACTTCAAGAGAGTCACTGTCAAAGAAGCAATGGGTTATGTTAAAAAGGTCCTGGGGAAAACCAGAATGGGGTCTGACAACATGGACATGAAACTGCTGGCTCTGGCAATCAATGAAGTCATCACTCCCATCACTACGATTTTCAATAAATCCCTCCAGGTCGCCAAACTCCCTTCTCCTTGGAAACAAGCGCTGGTGACCCCAGTGCATAAGGGAGGCGATAGATTACTGACCGCAAATTACAGGCCCATCTCTATCCTCTCCTCCTCCTCTCTAAAGCACTGGAAAGGATTGTGGCAGACCAATTTACTGACTTATTCACAAATACCAGCTGCAGTGTCCCCAACAGCACGGCTTTAGGAAACTCCACAGCATGGGAGGCAACCAAAATGATGCAGGGTCTGCATCAGAAGACATATGAAGAAAGACTAAAGGAACTAAAGATGTATAGCCTCGAAGAATGGAGAGAGAGAGAGAGAGATGGGGGGACATGATAGAAACTTTCAAATACCTCAAGGGAATCAACAAAGTCCAAGAGGGTAGCATCTTTCAGAAAAAGAGATGTGCAAAAACAAGGGGGCACAATTTGAAGATAGAGGGGGGACGGCTCAGAGGTAATGTGAGGAAGTATTTCTTCACAGAGAGGTTTGTGGATACATGGAACAGCCTTTCTGAAGAGGTCATAGAGTCAAAAACAGTGGGGGAATTCAAGAATGCATGGGACAGACATGAGGCAATTCTAGTGGGGGGTAGGAGGAAGTAGGCTGTTGGTTAACTAGGATCTGTAGCTTATCCATTAGGTAGGGAAATGGGCAGACTAGGTGGGCCAAGCGGTCCTTATCTGCCATCAAATTCTATGTTTCTATGGACACTGCAGTGGTGGATTTCAGTGATTATGTCCATAAGGCATTGGATGAGGGAAAACTGGTTGGGTCCATCTTCATTGACCTAACAAAGGCATATGACACAGTCTGCCACCCACTCCTCTTGTCTCAAACTGCATGCCCTTGGTGTTTCCCCAAATGCCGCTCTATGGTTCCAGGACTAACTATCCTCCCGGTCTCAAAGGGTCAAGATAGGTCACTCTGTATCTGCATTCAAGGAAGTCTTGTTAGGGGTGCCGCAAGGGTCCATCCTGGGTCCACTGCTCTTCAGCATGTTCCTTAACGACCTACCCAATGCTTGTACTAGCAAAGTCATTCTATACGCCAATGATGCTGTCCTACTTAGCTGTCACTCTCGCATAGACCATGTACAGGCCGAGCTACAATCATCCTTCCAGCAACTGGAGACCTGGTTCTACTCCTTAAGGTTGCTACTAAACTACAAAAAAAAAACATGTTGATGCTCCTCTCTAGCCCCCAACTAAAAAGGAGAAGCCCAGAACTAACAATCACAAATCACCTGACTGTCCCACTGGAACAGATTCACTCCATCAAGTACCTGGGTGTCACTGTGGATGGTACCGTCTCATATCTTCAGCACATTGACATGGTGATGATAGCTGTGAACACTAAATTAGGGATCCTGTTTAGGCACAAGAAAAGCCTAACTGCTGAAGCCCTCCGGCTCTCAGTCTCCAGCTCTGTCCTCTCCCTGGTCGACTATGGGCTGGTGGTTTATGGCGCTGCCACTGATACGGCCCTCAAAAGGGTTGCCACTGCCTTTAACAAGGCTTGCAGACTATTGCTAATTGCTGACCGCTTCACGCACACTTCTACCCTGTATGATCTGGCCCACATACTACCACTTTAATCCAGAATCAGATATCAAACTTGCCTGCTAGGGAGAAAGGCCATGCTCTCCCTAACCCCTACCCGCATTGCAGACCTGGTAAAGGAAGCAAGCTCCAAATACAACACACGAAGAACAGTGACAACACAGCTTGATGTCCCATTTCGTAGAACTTCCCTAGGACAAAGATCCTTCATGTACCGAGCTCCACTATGGCTAAATGAGATCCCTGCTGCAGCTCTTAATACAACAAATGTTCGGTCCTTTGAAAGAGAACTGAAGCAATACCTGCTGAACTCAAACACCTGCAGCTGCCTTACCTGAATCCATATCTTCAGCCTGGATACCCCCTCTTAAACACCTCTGACTCCCTTACCCGAGTCCATATCCTCAACCCGGATACCCCCCCTTGTCTGTCTGAGCTTTCCTCCTGTTTTACCTACCCTGGACCCCCACCTGCCATCCCTTGCCACCCCCCCAGCTCCCTCCTACTCCCTTCCCTCCATAGTCCCCCAACACCTCTCCTTTCCACCCACTCTCCCTCCCAAATATTCTCCTTCTCCCAATCCCTTTCTCTCTCTCTCTCTTCTGTCCCCCATCTACTCCTCATTTGCACTCTCCCTTTCTTTCTCCTACCCTTTCCGATACTCTACCGTGCAGGGCCCCAGGGTAACTATGCCGTACATTACTAATTGGAAACCTGCCTTGCACTCTCCCCCTTTTCTTTCTCCTACCCTTTCCGATACTCTACCTTGACAGGCCCTCCGGGGGCAGCTATGCTGTATGTTGCTAATTGGGAATCTCCTCCCACTGTTTTTTTCTGTATTACATAGCAACCTTATGTTTTGTGTTAACTGTCAAGTTTTTGTTATGTCTCTGCTGTTTTACATCCTGACGTGGAACCTTTGTAAAAGAGTGTATACTCAAAGATTGTATCCGAATTACCAAATAAATAAAATAAAATGAAAAAGGTTGATTTCACACAGCGACTGCGCCATTGTGCCCCAGATTTGCAAAAACACATTTCAGGCAGGATGTGAAAAATGACAACTGTACTATTGATAAGGAAGTGTGGAAAAATGGCAATGTTGAAAATCTGGAGTGAAAATATAAAAAATTCTCGAAGTTACGAGCTTATGTAAGAACTGCACAATGCATACTCGCAACACAGTCATTTTTTTGAATTTTTTCACCAAATTTGCAACATAGGTTTTTTGGGAGCCCACCTCATGAACAGTGAAGTGACACTGCCATCTCGTTAATTGGTCCCGGAAGGTGATTCCACACAGTGACCGTGAAATCTCCTTTCAGGACTGAATAACGACATGACAGGGACTGAATTCATGAGGTGGGGTTCCAAGAACCATGTTGAGCGTATGGAGCCAAAAGTCACAAAATGGCCAAGATAGCCACCTATGTTGAAACACCCCCTCCCATTTATGCATTCTACAGCTTACCGGCATTTCTTCAGTTTCTTGGTCAGATTTGAAAAGTGCCAGGCGTGTTCCACTCCACGGCTCGTCGCGGGACTCGGAAAGTATGGGGTGAGGGGGTGCTGGGAGGTGGGAGAGGATGGGTGCGGGTTGGGAGAGGGGACCCCATGGTGAGGGACCATTTTCTTTGTTTCATGTTATAAAAAAAACCAGGAAAAACACCAAGGACCGTTTTCTATTTTTTCAGGTGTATGGACGATGTTGGGCACACTGGGGTGGGCTCCCAGTGTGTCCCATGATTTTGGGGGTCATGTTAGCTACACTGGGCTGGGCTCCCAATGTGGCACACAGTGGGGGTGGGGCAGGGGCAGGAAAATGCTGATGCAATTGGGGAGTTAAATATGCCGTCAGGGGGATTGGACACCCTGTTGGCAAGCATGTCTGGGGGGGGTGATGCAGAGGGGGATTGGGCACCCCCCTCAACAGATTGGGGACAGGGCACTGAAACCGACGGGGATTGGGCCCCCCATCAGCAAGCGTGTCTGTGTTTGGTGGGGGGGGGGGATAATGCCAAGGGGGATTGGGCTCCCCCTCAGCAGAGAAAAACAGTAAAGGGGCACATATGCTGACGGGGATTGGACTCCCCTGTCAGCAAATGAACTGGGGAGGAGGCATGCTGACAGGGGGATTGGGCACCCCCGAAGTCAACTTGTTGAGGACTGTGAGAGGCGGACAGTGACAGCTGCCACGTTTATTGAAATGTTACACCAGGCAAGGCATGCCCTGCAATGAGGGGGCACTCCCCTCACTGCAGCAGCAAAATCATTTCATGTTGGTGGCACGCTTCTGAGCCGCTGTCATAGACAGCATGCTCATTCATTGGTGCCACAGAGACAAGCCCCAAAAAGGCAGTGGGGCCATTGGCCACAACACGGCCGCACCTCCACAACCTGCTACTCCAGCAAGCTGTCACAACATGTTTCTTGTGCATGCACACAAGCAAACATAAAAGGGGGTGTAATATAGATGTGAAGGAGACTCTATAAGGTCAGTAACACCAAAACATAGCGCTCAGCTCCTGTTTATATTCCTATTCAATATTTGTTTTCAAAAGTTAAATTCCTACCAATAAACAAGCACCAATGTTTCATGGTTACCTCACTTTTTCAAGGATTGCCATAAATATGTCCATCATATTATACTCTGGTACAGATTCTCCATCATGTATGCATTTCTCCTAAAAGGTATAGCAGCTTATGTAATACTGGGATATACCCCTCTCCTGTCAGTTGGCAACCTGAACTTGAAATGTGGCATTCCTACCTGAGAAACTCTTTTTAGTGTACACATCTTAGAGAGGTGAGAGGTGACATTTGGTGTTTCATAGGGGAAAGACCCAATTTTGCTACTAGGATTTTACAAGTTGCGCCAGTTTAGGATTGGAGGTTAGAGGGGGTACTATGAATCACTGTATTTTGGCCCATAGAGTGACAAGGGAGATTGGGTTATGGAGGGTGGTGGCTTTAAAAAAGGCCATTGGGCAGGGTTAGGGCTCACAAGATACCAGATATAGCATTTTAATCTTCAGGAGGACCAAGGAGGGGGTGGGTGTAAGATGGCCAAGGGGTGTGGGGCTGGAGATGGGACTATCCCTTACCACCTGGGGAGGGCAAAAGGATGTTGTCTCTATTTTGTTATCTAGTCATGGAATTTGGCACTTAATCGTCATGACTTGCAGAGCCCTGTTATTGACCTCGGGCACATTAAAGGACATCTCAATACTGCAGTTCCCTCAGCTGCAAAACAAGGGCAGACGGAGCCCTACTACATACTGGATGTTGCTTCCAACTGCGGCATGCCTGCAAAAAGATTTTCTCAGCAAAACATTTTAATGTGAAAAAGCTGGCAAAGCATATTACCATGATCAAATGCTGAGCAGGCCCCAATTATCTCAGCCAATTACACTGAAGGCTTGAAATATTACACATTTTATAACAGGCATTAATCAAAGTTATAGTACCGTTAGCTCTGTGCAGATGTGATAGAGGGTAACTCGATTTGTCTAGTATAATTCTCCTCCTATAATAGTCAATAATTCCACAATTAAATCTACTGTAGTTGGCAAAGTGTTGAGTGAGGATGAGCTGGAATCTCTCTGCTGCCCGAGACAGTGATCATCACTCCACAAGCCTGTTTTAAAGGTTAATGAATGGGCATAAAAACATAGAAATAAAGAATATGACAGTAAGAAATCTGCCCAACCCTGCCAAATATGCCTGCAGTGACCCGAATGACTGTCTTCCTCCCATTTCCCCATCTCTTTTCCACCTCTTCCTGCCCTTATCCAGCCTCTGTGCCTGCTGTTTGGATCCACTCACTGTTTTGGCACAGACCACCTCCTCCAGTGGTCCATTCCACTTGTCTACCACTCCTTCAGTGAAAAAGTCCTTGTGGATATCCCTCCTGAACCTTCCCCCCTGCTAGCTGCAGTGGATTTCCCCTTGTGTTCATGTTGGTACTTGGGGTGAACGCTTCCTTGCATTTTTCCCTGTTAATCCCATGGAGGTATTTTTACGTTCAGATCATATACCTCTCTCTCTGTCTCCAGGGTGTACGTGTTAAGGCCCCTCAGTCTTTCTGCATATGCTTCCCACCCCCAGCCCCTGAATCATCGTGGTTGCCCTTCTCTGTACAGCCTCCACCCTATCACATTTGTTCCACAGTTCTATGCTCCCAGACCTCGCACAGTAATCCATGAGGATGAACCAGCTACCTATACAGTAGAAGGGTCACCTCCCTGTTGCAGTGCTCTGTAGATTTCAGGTCTTCTGACATTATCACTCCATGTCCTTTACCTCCATGTGCTTCCTTGTTGCAATTCCCCACCCATCAGTGTTTGTGTTTTCAGGTTCTTGCTCCTGACGTGCATTACCTTGCATTTCTTGGCATTTAACCTCAGCAGCCATATCCTGGACCACTTTTCTAGCATGTCCATGTGCTTCCTTGTTGCACTGATCCCATCTTTGCTGCCAACTCTCCCACAGATTTTGGTGTCATCTGGGAAACGGCAGCTGTTTCCCAGAACGTCTACACTTATGTAGTACAAAAATACATTGAAGAGGACATGCCCCAGGACTGAACCCTGTGGTACCCCTCTCCCCAGAGAAAACACAGTGTTCACGCTTTAATTTGTATTTTTTGATAAGCATCATGTACATTGCATCTGTATCTACAATTCTGCCAGACGAGAATGGAGTCGCATATGTCTGTTATAGGTGCCATGAGTTGCTGGAGAAAAACTCAGTATGCAATAAGCGAAAAATTAAAATGGTGCACACCTCAGAATTGAGAGGAAATGGGTTTTATTGACCCAAAGTTAAGTACTCTCACCAAAGTGAAGGCTGAAGAGTCATGCACCCCTACATATCGCCACTAAGATTACATCAGGGAATTTTGAGTAATGTGCAGATAACAGGAGGCTGTGGGGAATGCGGTCGACATAATTGTTCAGGGCAGATTTAGATGTTACTTGATTTCTTAGACTGCGGCCACCTGGTCATGTTTATACTTCAGTGACAGTTCGCTCTGATGGAGGAGAATCTTTTGTGTAGGTAAATCTCTGTATAACTCCTGGAGTAGTTCCTCAGGTCTAGCTGAAGTGAATTACAGGCTGGTTTTCTAAGTGTCATTATAGAAACCAAAGTTCATAAACACCACCAAATGTCCAAGCTAAAGACATTTCAGCATAGGTTTCCATTTGTACTTACAAAAGCAGAGAAGTGGTGTGTATTACATTTATTTGTTTATTTTTCTGTTCTAGGGACATGGATATGTTGTTCATCCACACTGTCTGGCAGGTATCCTTGCCGCTTTAAGTCTTGCTGGAAGGTCTTCAAGCTGGCTCCTCCCACCCACCTGGGTGGTAAAACTCTCGGCTCCGCCCCATGACACCAGATCTTCCTTACCGCTTGGAAGCTCAGGTTCCCTCCTTAACGCTCTGCATATAAGACTGGTTCCTATTTCTTGGTTTACCCGAAATTATTTTAAGGTTTTAAGACTTGGTCATTTATTTCCCTACATGACTCGATGGACCAGTCGACTCGGTTTTTCGGAGGTGCCCATGCGGCAGAAGATGTCTGATGGATCCGCACTCCACGCGTGCTACTGCTTGGGCCCTGAGCACGACCCGCAGGCTTGCGACCTGTGCTCTTCCTTTTTGGCCTACATCCTGGAAGACCGCGCCGCCCGTTTACAACTTGGGTGCCCCGAGAAACGTTACCCTCCGGTAAAGTCGAAGGAGGCCCGTTTGGCGGTTTCCGCGGCAGCAGGCTCGGCGGAACAGCTTGAGCAGATGATCGCCCTCAAGGAGGAGGTGGCGCAGGCCGCATCTTCGTCTTCCTCGGCCGCAGCCTTTATCTCGCTCTCCCTGGGATCCTCCTATTCAGCTTCTTTTAAGGAGCTCTGTCTGTCCCTTTCCACTAAGGGAGAGGGACCAACATCCTCAGGGCCTTCCTCTCGGTCCAAGAAGAAGGACCACAAAGGTAAGTCCCTCCGTCGACGCTCTTGGGAGCGGGAGAGGTCCCTCTCCCCGAGTAGTCGACCATCGACTTCGGTCGATCCTTCAGCTTCAGCCACTGGCCTCATGGTGTCCCCGTCAGGTCAGTTGACCGAGACTCCCGTCGACGCAGTCGAGATTTTTCTCGACCCGTTGGATGGGCTGTCAACCGGTGAAGCCGAAAACCCTCACTCCCCGGTTCCCCCGGCGGAGATTGAGGTTTCCGTGGACTTGCCCGTGCCTCCGGTTCCGGAGTCCATGGTTGAACCCTCCGAGCCGAGGGGAGAGCGGGTTTCCCCCGCCCTGCCCCAGAACCCTCCTCGGAAAAGCTGAGGTTCGCAGTCTCGGTCTCGGATTTCTTCTCGGTCCAGCTGATCCCGCCATCATAGGCGGTCTCAGTCTTGGTACCGTGGCAAGCGGCGTCGCCGCTCGTCCTTGTCTTCCTCCTCGGACGAGGGGAGGCTTCGATGCAAGTTGTGTCGGCGCTACGAGGACCTCATGTGGCAACAGCTCCTTCTGTCTGGGAGCAAGCCGACGTCGTCGCCTTCCGTGGCTGTCACCGGGGCGGCCGAAGCAACCCCTCGCTCTAGCCGAGGCGCCTGCCCCCAGGCCTGTTGCTCAACCAAAACCGGCTGCCCCACCGATTTTGGTGGAACCTCCGCCTCCACAGCCGTTGTTGGGGCTCCGACCAAGAATTCTCGGTCAGCCCAGGGTCTGCCCCATAGGCTGTCTGTCACCCTCACTCCCGATCGCCCTCGGCAGGTGGAGGGTGGCTCAGGCCCAAGGCAGCTCTTTGCGGACTCTTCCGAGTCCGACGATGATTCCTCCCTGTTCTCCAGGCGGGTTGACTTGGAGTCCTCCGGAGGTCAGTCGCTGGACGATAGCCCATCGTCCTTCATGGGTTTGCTCAGACTCATCTCAGAGTCCACCAGGATGCAGCTCGAGCCCGTATCCAAGCGGGCCAAGTATCCCCTCAAGGAGATATTGGACCGAGGGGATTCTCCCACGGAGGCCTTTCCGGTGGCCAAGGCCATTGTTGGCCCGGCCTTGGAGCTCTGGCAGCGCCCTGCTTCCTGTCCTGCGCCCTCGGCCAGGATGGCAAGGAAGTACTCTGTCCCTACCGGTTTCTTGTCCGTTTTGAACACCCTCGGCCGAGGGGTTGGTTACAGACAGCTGCTTCCGGCGTGTCGAAGTGCCAGGACGTGACAAGCTCCCTGACAAGAAGTCCAAAAGTTGACCACGCCGGGCACAGTCTCACGCTAAGGCCCTCCCTTGGCCTTCGTCAGGCCAGCTCGGCCGTGCTGATGGCACACTTCTCTCACGCCCTGTTGGGCTCCCTGGACGAGGTAGTCCCTCATCTCCCGGCTGACCTGCAGACCACGGTTAAGCAGGTGGGGTCCAGGGCAGGGCAGTGGCCAAGCAGCAACTTCAGACTGCTTTGGACATCGGTGACTCATGTGCCAGGTCAGTCGTGGCCGCAGTGGCTATGCGCGCCGTCAGGGCATGGCTGAGGATATCCACCACATGATACCCAGCACAGTTGGCGGATGTCCCTTCCTGGGACCGACCTCTTTGGCCCCGGAGTGGAAGGTCACCTCCAGAGGATCGAAAAGTCCAATGCCACTCTGGACTCGGTCTCATCCATCCAGAGGGACAAGGGCCGCAGACCTCAACCCAAGCCCTTTCGTTCGTCTGCGCCCGCGGCACGTCCGGCCCAGCAGCATCAGGGCCAGCAGGCTCGCACTTGGCATCCCAAACCCAAGCCCGCGGCTTCCTCCTCCAGGAAGCAGGGAGGTAAAGGCCCAGGTGGTCCCTCAGCCGGTCCCTCCTCCAAGCCTGCTCAGTGACGGGTTGAAGGGTGCCGCCCCCAACCTCGTCACCCCACCCCAGGTTCCCCCCGTGGGGGGACAGCTTCACCACTTCCTTTCCGCCTGGTCCGCTATCACCACAGACCGGTGGGTGTTGGAAGTGGTGGGAAAGGGCCTGCCTCTGGAGTTCGAGCAGGCCCCGCCCTTCCGAGCCATCGCCCCCCGTGGGGCCTCGGGGTCCGCAGCCTCACTGTCGGTTCGCTGAGCCGACATCGCTCTGCTCTTCGAGAAGGAGGTGATCAGAGAGGTGGCGGACCCTCCCTCAGACCCGAGGTTTGTGTCCAGGTACTTCCTGGTCCCAAAACGGACGGGGGACTGGCGCCCCATTCTCGACCTGCACGACTTAAACAAGTTCCAAAGGTCTCGGACCTTCAGGATGGTCACTCTGGCTCAGATTATACCATCCCTGGAACGCGGCGTGTGGTTCTGCTCACTGGACCTACAGGATGTGTTTTTTCATGTCCCTATCCGTCCGTCTCACCAGAGATTCCTTCGCTTTCGAGCAGAAGGATCCCTTTACGAGTTCCGAGCCATGCCCTTTGGCCTTTCTCTTGCTCCCAGGGTCTTCACCAAATGCATGGCAGTGGTGACAGCATTCCTGCGGCGCCGAGGGGTCCGGGTGTACCCTTACCTGGATGATTGGCTGATAGCAGCCCCCTCCAGACAGGAGGTGGAGCGGTCCAGAGATCTGGCCCTCCAGGTTTGCTCTCAGATCGGCCTCCTCATCAACGAGGCCAAGTCAGAACTCGAACCGAAGCAGGTGATTCTTTTCATCGGGGCAGAGCTCGACTCTCTTGAGCCAGAGCACGGCTCCCGGCGGACAGGGCAGAGGTTCTTTCCTCCTTTGCCCAATCATTTCTGCTTGGGCAATCGCGCCCTGCCTGGGGCTTCCTGCGCCTCCTGGGTCTCATGGCAGCCTGCACCAGCATGGTCCGTTGGGCCCGCTGGAACATGCGTCCCCTTCAATGGGGGTTGGCCAGCCAGTGGTCTCAACGCTGCAATCCATTGGACCAGCTAGTGACAGTGACCCAGGGGATGTGGAATGCTCTCCAGTGGTGGATCATTCCAGCTCATCTGCAGGAGGGCATCCCATTTGTCCACCCCGAGCCGACGGTCTCTCTATTGACCGCCTCTCTGATGGGTTGGGGTGCCCATCTGGGGGAGCACAGAGCGCACGGCGTCTGGTCCCCTCGGGAGTCCCGATGCCATATCAACCTGCTGGAGCTTCGGGCGGTCCATCTAGCTCTCACCGCCTTTGCTCCGTTTCTACGGGGTCAAGTGGTTCAGGTCCAGACGGACAATATCACGACCATGTACTACCTAAACCACCAGGGCGGGACGCGCTCCATGCCTCTGTGCAAGGAAGCTCTCCGCATTTGGTCACTCGTGCTCAGCCTGGAGGCGGATCTCCTAGCCATTCATGTGGCAGGAGCCTCCAACACCCTGGCCGATGCCCTAAGCCGGATAGGGGCTGTGTCTCACGAGTGTTCTCTCCTGCCGGAGGTAGTACAAGATCTGTTCTCCCATTGGGGCACACCTCAGGTGGACCTGTTTGCCTCCAGGGAGAACATGAAGCTGAGGCTGTTCCATGCCCGCCCCCCTCAGCAGGGCTCGCTGCAGGGGGATGCCTTCTCGAGGCCGTGGACCCCGGGCCTCTTCTACACCTTTCCCCCATTTCCCTTGATCCACAAGGTGCTTCTCAAGGCGAGGAGGGACAAGGCGCAGGTGATTCTGGTAGCCCCAGACTGGCCCCGCCAATGCTGGTATCCAGATCTCCTCAGCCTCAGCTCCAGGCTCCCGAGGCAGCTTCCAACTCGCCTGGACCTGCTTTCAGTCAGTCAGGGGAAGGTGTTCCATCTGGACCTTCAATCCCTGCACCTGACGGCCTGGTTCCTGAGTGGCTAGAGTTCCAGGCCTTGGGTCTTTCCGATGAGGTCCTCAGTGTAGTTGAGACGTCCCATAAGGAATCGACCAGGAAGTGCTATGCCTTCAAATGGAAGAGATTTTCCATTTGGTGTCAGGGCAAGGGCCTGGACCCTTCCTCCTGTTCCTTGGCAAGCATCTTGGACTATCTATGGTCCCTTTCTCAGCAAGGGCTTAGGTCAACGACCCTAAAGGTGCACCTGGCAGCCATCTCTGCTTACCGGGCGCGGGCCGGAAAGCAGTCGGTGGCGCAGGAGAAGGTGGTCTGGCGCTTTTTCAAAGGCCTTGATCACATTTCCCCTCCGGTACGAGAACCTCCACCTCCATGGGATCTACTGCTGGTACTGGCAAAGCTCATGGGCAAGCCATACAAACCAATGCACAGGTGTGATCTCTCTCACCTGTCATGGAAGACCGCCTTCTTGGTGGCTATTATGTCAGCCAGAAGGATGGGAGAGCTCCAGGCGCTTTCCATCGAGCCTCCTTACCTGGTCTTCCACAGGGACAAGGTTGTCCTGCGCCCCCACCCAAAATTCCTTCCGAAGGTGGTGTCGGAGTTTCACCTTAACCAGGTGTTGACTCTGCCGGTGTTCTACCCCAATCACACCTGGAGGTGAATATAGGCTCCATACTTTGGACCCTAGAAGGGCGCTGTCACTATAAGAGCGACGGCTGAAATTCGGGAGAGGTTCGCCAGCTGTTTGTCACCCACACTGAAGCTGCACCTGGCAGACCTGCAGCCAAGTGGACGATAAGCAGGTGGGTCACCTCCTGCATAGATCTCTGTTATAGGTTGGCGGGCATGGAGCCTCCCAGAGGGATAAGAGCTCATTCTACCCGCTATACCGCTGCATCGGTGGCTGCTTCCAGGGATGTCCCTATCCAGGAAATCTGCAGGGCTGCCACCTGGAAGTCAGCACACACCTCCATCACCCACTACCACATCGACCTTGAGTCACGCCGGGATGCTGGTTTTGGGGCCTCGGTTCTCCAGTCTCTATTCCCTTAGTAGGGGGTGTGCGCCTTGCCTCCCTCCTCCCAGAGAACTGCTAGGAGTCTGCCAGACAGTGTGGATGAACAACATATCCATGTCCCTAGAAATATAGGTTACTCACCTGTAACAGGAGTTCTAGGAATGGTATCTGTTGTTCATCCACACGACCCACCCGACCTCCCCGGCTTCGACGCACTACCTGAGCTTCCAGCGGGCCAGATCTGGCATCATGGGGCGGAGCCGAGAGTTTTACCACCTGGGTGGGTGGGAGGAGCCAGCTTGAAGACCTTCCGGCAAAACTTAAAGCGGCAAGGATACCTGCCAGACAGTGTGGATGAACAACATATAGCATTCCTAGAACTCCTGTTACAGGTGAGTAACCTGTATTTTTCCCCCTTGCTACTGGCCACTGTACATCAGCCTGGTCACAGACCCCCGTGCTTCCACCTCCAGGTTGTCTGTACTGTCCTGGCAGCCCTGGCTTACCCCCCAGAGGGCAGAGTCGCAGCACCAGGCCTTGGTGCCGCATCACAAGTAACTATCCCAGAAGAGCCAGCCCTGGAGGCTAATTGAAGCCAGGGGCAGGCTTCACCAACGCAGCCAGCAGTGAGGTATTTTTCTTGTTTTGTCTCTAGGAGTGGGGACGTGCAGTGACATCCAGTATCCACCCCACCCCTCTTAATCCTGGCGCTGGTAGCTGCATGACCCCTAGCCTCTGCCAGGGGTCCGTAGAGTGCCAGATGCACTCCCCACCCTTCCCCCTGGAGAAGGAGAGCAGTCCTCAGGACGCTCAATCCTACTCCCCCCGGCCGGC
The DNA here is from genome assembly GCA_016271365.2 of Neoceratodus forsteri. NCBI lineage: Eukaryota > Metazoa > Chordata > Ceratodontiformes > Ceratodontidae > Neoceratodus > Neoceratodus forsteri. The sequence goes on along the minus strand of JADMNL010000026.1, from coordinate 57,583,002 downwards.
CCTCCAGTGACCCGGGTCCATTCCCGAACCCGGGTCGCCAGCGTCGCAAGCGGAAATCCAACCGCTGCGCTGACGGGCCTATTGCATTTAATAAATGGCAGTGTAACCGGCAGTTTCTAAGGCTGTTATTTAATGCAACGATTATATCAGTTAGATTTTTTCCCATGGAGCAGTTTCTTAAGTCAGTCACTTCTGATGATGCCCGCAGCCCTATCACCAGCCTTCTCATGGACTTACTGATTATCCGCCATTTGCCCAGGATCATTATGGTTGTTGACCAGCCATGTCAATTGTGCAAAAGTCCATCGGGGCAGCTGACTTGGACAGCCAGCATTTTCCTCCTGATCTCTTGTTTTTCTCTGCTGGCATGTAGGGATGTAACCACACATGTGTGCATTGGCACGCATGCATAATGCATCCGGTGGTGACTCCACCCTCTTCTGGTGCTCCCAGCTGTGCTGCTGACTAGTCTCCACCAGACAGCAGTCACCTGTGGGAGCAGCTTCCCCCTTCCCAAGGAAAAGAGCTGTCTTTGGGACACTGTTTCCTTCCTCCCCCAGCCAACCTTTTACACCCGAGCTGGTTCTTGAACACAGGTCACCAGCATCGCGAGCAGTGATGCTACTGCTGCACCAACAGCTCAGCTGTATCAGATTTTTAAAACAGCCATATTATGGTGATTACTCTTGTTTTATTATGATCAACGTTCAGTACTTAGTATATATAGTACCCCGGCCCCCAAACCAACAAACAATCTGAATTAGCTTGTGATTTGTATAAGGGATTCTTTCTGTCCCTTGCAGACACATAACTACATATACATACTTCTGTACAATAAACATCATGGTTTGTAAATTTGATTGTCTATACAATTGTCAGCACACATATTTCTTGATTTACAAACTGCGAAGGTAGATCAGTGCAGTTTCTGGTCATTGATCGCACTGCATTTGTATTGGCAGATTTTTTATTCAGTGGAGAAGTTAAACAAAATGATCAAACATCATGGCTACACTGTGGGTGTCGGCAGGCATACACAGTATACTTTGCTGAGTACAGTAAACTCTAGAAAGTCCAGGGACAATATGATTCTCAGGCCAAGGCAATAAACCCTAACATAGCCTTACATATGAATGATCTTTGGAAGATGTGAGGGTGTTAAACTTAGAGGCCATGACTGGTATGAGTGACCCTATGTATGCATGAGTGCCATGTGAATGGACTTCTGTAAGGCTAGTTACAGTACCTTGATGTGGTATGTAAGCAATAACCCACGACAGGGTATGGGGTTATGGGGATTTGCTGCACACCCTGGGTGCATTGTGAGGCATGGGGCTGCAGGCTGAGTGTCCTCAAGGCATCCAGGAAGTGCATTAAATCCCCATGACCCATACCCTGTCATGGGTTATTTGGGTTATAAAATGGGTTATTCATTATCTGTTTCGAGACATACAGAACACTTTTTTTCTTGTTTAAATGGGAGAAATGTCAGTCTATTCTGACGCTTTTAAAGTAATCCGCAACAACAGATGCATATTTGATATATTTTATGAAAACATGAAATACAGTACTAAATCATTTCTGACATTTGTTTTCTATAAACTACTTTGTAACACTTAAAAAAATGCTTTACTCCTCCTCCACACACACACACACACACACACACTTTGACACCGATCCCAACAGCTTAACTGCTTAAAGATGTGCACTATTGGTATTGTTGCTGTCTCTCTCCCTCTCTTTCTCCATGATCATAAATTCAGTGGTGTTTTCTGTCTGTCTCTTTCCCTTCCTCTCCAATGCACCCCTCGCCCCACGTAACCACTTACCATGTGCTCCCATCTTTCTCTGTCTCTCACGGGCTGGTTCCCTGCCACATCCCCTCACTCTCTCTCCCGGTTCACCTGCCATATGGCATTTTGCAGCAGTTCAGAAGGGATAAGTGGGGATAACAGAACCAGACAAAGTGCTACTAGTTGTGAGTTTTGGTTGTGAGTTTTAACAACAAATTAACAATGCCATCCTCTGTACTGTGCTCTCCCCCTTTCCACAAGCATAAAAGTGACTGGTAAGATATTGGTGTAGACGGAGCTCAGAAGAACCAAGTTGGCTCCTTCATTGGACATATTTATGGTACCTGCTCCTATTCTGACTTGCATCAAATGTATTTATATATTTGCTTTTGGTAACCGGGTAAGTGCACTAGGAAAAAAATCCTGCCTATTTTCAGGCACAGCCCGGGATAGTACAATATTACAATACGGCAAGGGTACAATAATTACAATATGGCAGCGATAAACAGATACATAATGCTGGAGATCTGTCCAGCAAATACAATGACAGAGGACAGCCGCAGAAGAGAATTCACCAGCTGGAGAACACCATAGTAGTGAAGTTGTTCCTACATACACTTTAACAAAAACAAGCAATATTGACCAGTCTGACAGGCCTAGCTGTGGGAGGAAACAGGCAGGTAGGCGCACTAACAGTAGACACATGATAGTAAGGTAGACAAGACATTAGGACTAGGAAAGGCAGAAGCAGTACAAGCTGATAGTCAAAGTAGAGAGACAGAGTCTAAGTAAAGAGACAGAGCAGAAGTTAAGTGCAGTCACAATAATCAAGAGCAAAGAGGCGGGGAAAATAGGGCATGCTTAAATGTAAGGTGAGGTGAGGAGTTCCTGACATGGACGGGGACTGAATGCCACTTAGGAACTTCAAAACTTATTTCTGCTAGATTGGCCATCACAGCTCCAGAGCACACTGTGCTCGATGTAATGTCCTGGTCTCTCTGTCACTGTCCCTCATGTTCTGGCTTCTCAGTACTTGCCCTTGCTCTCTCCTGGTTCGCTACTTCCCTGTGCTCGACCCACTGTCATTCATTTAATATGGCTGCCTTTCTGTTTTGATTTCCCTGGTCTACGGAGGGATATTGCTTCAGGGGAAATGTATAGGACACTTAGTAAGGGAAGTAGGTCTGGTTGTCAAATTGTGGATTAAATAGAAGATTTAATCCGCAGTCAGGTGATGCTGATTGACCAATAAGCCTGTGACTTTTTGACAGCCCACTTTATAAAGAGGCTTATCACAATTTATAGCCTAAACATTGTAACTAAAAAAGCTAGTCAACCTCTGTCTGATTGGTAGTGCATGTGCTAGATAAAATGTTGTGAATCAGTTAGAATCATTGGCTTACTACATATTGTTGAATGAAATGAGGGTTCAGTAATGTTTGTCTGGTGGGGCTGCATATCTTTTAGTTTGTGTTTACGGGGTGGGGGGGCGCAACGGTTCCATCAGCTTTCAAGTACAAGTTTAAAATTCCTGGCTACACCTCTCAGCTAATGGGCCTTTGAAGAATTCATTTTTTTTTTATTTCCAGACATTGCAGGCAGTGTAGTCTCGTGGTAAGAGCAGCAGTGTGGGAACCAATTCACAGATTCAAACTCCACTAGCGCCAAATGCTCACTCTGCAGCCATGAGCAAGTCATGTAACCCTCCCAGTGCTTCAGTGCTGTCCACACAGCTGCGGAAATGGACAGAAGCATGACTCCACGAAAAACGAGATGCTGCATCTCAGCTTGGCTATCCTGGGTAAATAATTTGTTAAATGAAAACAAGAAAAAAAAAAACATTTTGGAACAGGTTAACTTTTTTGAAAGCACAGGCCTGATGGAGGATCTCAAACAGCAGAGAGCCAGTGTAAGGTATTGCCTTAAAAAGTCCCCGATGGCATTTGGACAGCCTTGAAAAAAATGTAATATTTAGGCACAGTTTTGCTCATGTTTCATGCTTTTTCTGTAAGTCTCACCCTTATTTCTTTATTACTAAGGATCTCTGGATCTCTGCACCACCTGCTCTTGCTGCCTGTCTACAACTGACATCACAGTTCTGTTTAAGACATCAAAATATGTTGTGGATATATTTCTGTTGTCATATACCGGGGATTATGATGTCGGGTGTAGACAAGCAGCCAAAAGCAAGTGAAGTCCAAAGGACAGTGATTTTGTTTTTATTTAACTGTATTTAGTAATATAAAAGGGGAACAAATTACAAAAAATATAGAAACTGATTTGTGTCTAACTCACATTTTTCAGTGCTTTCCAGTCGTGTCAGGGGCTCTTTAAATGGCCTTTAATATTCAGTCATATACTGCAGAAACATACATGAGCAGGAAGGTTGACTAGAAATAATGGTGCTGTCACTCTTGACCTCTTTACACATCAGTTGCAAAGTCACGTCTTTCTCACTGAACAGAGAACTACGAAAGTGAGATTATCTGTCAGACATCTATCATAACTACTAACTAATTTAACTCATGACATACAACTGGGTTCAGGCATTCATGCCTTGATAATAGTATAGCAGTGTCTGGCTTTCGACAGTGGCCTCATTTAACAGTAAAAGTAGAGCGTATTTCAATTGTTTTTTCTCAGCACCTACAGAACGGATATACATAGCACTTAGGTTAACAAAAACGAGTACAGGGATCAACTTTCGTTAGCATGATTTGACCAAGAAAAATTGACTTTTGAATGTTGGCAGCAGGATATGCAAAGCAGTAGTGCAGCAGCAAAGCATAGGGAAATCTAACCTTACATATGTTTTTCTTTTTTTTTTTTTTTTCCCTCCTCTTTTTGGCTGCCACCTGCGCCGGAACACTCGGTCCGGTCACGGATCCCTACTGCCTCATGCCCACATGAGCCGCACTCCCGATACCCCCTGGCTTTCCCCCCAGAGTGAGGACGTGGCACCTGGCCCATAGTGCCGTGAATGACGGAATAGGTAGGGAGTTGCCCTGGGGGTGATGAAGGCAGCGGGGCAGACATCAGCAAGGTGACGGGCGGTGGTATTTTTCTCACTGTAAGGGGGCAGGAATGTGCAATGATGCCCTGCATCCATCCCGCCCCTCCGAACGTAGTGGGGCCAGTCACTTGCAGTACCCCTGACCTCTGCCAGGGGTCCAACATGAGCCAGACACACTCCCCACCCTCCCCCTGGAGAAGGAGAGCAGTCTGCAGGATGCTCCGTCCTTCTCCCTCCCCGGCCGGCCCTCTGATGCCCCTGGTCCATTCCCAAACCCGGCTTGGTGGTGTTGCAAGCGGAAATCCAACCGCTGCACTGACGGGCTGGCACATATATTTTCTTTAAATCCAGTTTCATTTACTTGCAGGATCCTCCATTTTCACCAGAATAAGAATTTACTTTCATGTTTGACCTAAATTTTCCTTAAAGAGGACAGGAAATGAGTTCTAATATGCAGCTGTTTATAATGTTACCACTTACAGAAATAAGATCCATAAGCCTGAATGATCCACAGGTAACTGTACCTGAACAAAAAGCAATGTGAAAAACAGTATTTTGCATTGTTTTGTTTTCGTGGGCAGCATTCTGTTACAGTTCTCTTCATGGAACCAGAGACCTGGAGTTTTAACTACTGTATGTAACGGTTTGAGAAAATAACTCTAAGCAAGGTTCTGATAGGACAATAGCTGACATTTAGCATTCTGTACTCAAACTGTGACATAGTAAACACTCCAAATCACTGGTCCCATGAAGGGAACTGTGCAGAATGTTGTCCATAAAAAGAAAACGACTGAAAACACAGTTTTTCACATCAGTGTTTGTTAAGGTACAATTAAACATGGCTCATTTGAAGGCAAGTTTATGCCTTCTCTTACTAGGAACATTACTAACTGCTGCCAATTAGCACCCATCTCCTGTCCCCTTTAAGAATAGATATGACTGCTCCTTCCCATTTTGCATTTTTCTCTCTGCCCTGCCATCCTCCCAGCTAGCTGACATCAGTTTTCATATCATCCACAATAGTGTTGCTACTGTATGTCTCAGTAGTCGTGCGCCTTCCAACCAGCTTTAAAAAGCTATGCTGGGTATGACAGAGGAGCCGGATCATTCAAATAAAGAGAATATACATTGTATAGCACAGGAAGCAGTTAATAAAGCAATGCTAGTATGCATATTAATGAGCTGTGCATTAGCCCCAGTGTGCAGCCGTGTTGGCGATCCAGGTTTAGCAGTTGATGTGGGTAGGTGGGCCAGGGAAATAGCACTCCTGACAGCATCCCTTACTAGCCTGGGGATGGCATGATGCCACTTCGGCATTATAGTAACTTCTGTGGTGAGCCAGGGAGCATGCCCGCCCCCCCCCAAGGGCTGGCTACGGTGTCCAGGGACAACAGTAGGCACTGGTAGTGGTGGGCAGGCAGGGGAGTAACGTGGAAAACCACAGGACCATTTGCATGATGGCTGTACGGAACTCTCAGGCCCTGCACCATAGAAATCTGATCCTGCAAGGCTAGTGGCAGACAGAATCAGGAACTTGCCTGGTGATCAGCCCATGGTCTGCATGTATGGCACTAAGAGAATATATATGTGTAACCCCTAGGTGGCACTATCCCAGGGTCTACTACCCCTGCCTGCATGATTAGTTGCAGGTTAAGGGGCCCTGGGTACTGAAAACAGGTGCCTCCACCTGGAGGACAGGGTTATTGGTAGTGTAGCTGACCTAGGTACAGCCCTCCGGGACACTGTAACCCCCCTCTTTCCCATCTAGTGACCTAAGCAATGTACAACAGACACAGTTACAATAACCCCTAATCAGCATACAAATCCCCACTCTGTTTGCACTTACCACCAGGGCCGGTTCCACCAATCTGACCCTGCAGACTCCCTGTAAAATAAGGTTAGACGCAGCAGGTAACAACCGTACTGTGCTTCTGGTACAAAATGGAACCATAGTCAGGTTAAATGCTAAAATAATTCAATCTGATTTATTCAGGGGAATCAACAAGGGAGGGGCATAATTTGGCTGATTAGTTCTGCAACTGATTCAATCAGGCAATCATGCATGCACTTCAGAGTCCCTTCACAGTCACACACTCTGGGTACCCAGTTGGAACAAAGGAGGGCTAGCCTAATTCATTGCCCGGAGTAGCCCGACGTTGCAGCTGGTCAGGTCCCTGTGATAGAAAGAAAAAACACACACAACCACACACAATTTGTAATCCAGAACCTGGAGGCTCAGTTCATGACAAGGAAACAGCAAAGAAATCAAATGACACCACTTTTGATTTAGCTGATATTGCAGGGAGCTACCCTGGGGTTTACTCATGCTACCCGATAGGAGACACAGGAGGGACGAGATGGAGACTGCAGGTTAACAAGCTAGTATGCCAGGAGAAGCAGGGCCCACACGAATCACCAAGGTGTCATTCCTGTTCGAGACGGTTGCACAGGGGGCTGATCCCCGGGTGAGTCTCTCATCGATTGTGATCTCTGTGCCTGGAGTAGCTGGCTGGACCAAGGTGGCAGGACTCAGGCCAGGTGAACAGTTCGGATTCAGTCCAGTGAATGCTGAATGCAGCTTCCAGCAAGCGTGACACAGTTAGGCAGTGGGGAACCAAATCACGACCCACTAATAGCATTCGGCACACTTATGGAAAAAGAACACACAATACCACAGTTCGGATGACAGTCTGGTTGCAATTTCAGCTTTCCTGAGATCTCTGTGGTGATTTCAGACATCCTGATAGCCCGATCGCGTACAAAAAATCTTCGGTCTTCTTCAGACAGTGGTACAGTCACAATTCGGTGGCTTTGTTCACAGTTGGTTCGGATACAGTCCAGTTACTGTATTTAAGGACTCTCTAAGAATCCATTTCGAGGAACAGCAGGCAGACAGGCCAAACTCAGCCTTTCCACCAGTTTTCCACGTGACTACGCAGGAGCAGCTGCTCGATTGTCTCGAGCTGTTCACTCTCTCAACTCCAAACTCAGACTGACTCTCTGCTGCAGGCAGCTTGGGACTTTCCTTCTGATCCAAAAGGTTCATAGAAACATAGAATTTGACGGCAGATAAGGACCACTTGGCCCACCTAGTCTGCCCATGTTCCTACTCAACAGATAAGCTGCAGATCGTAGTTAACCAACAGCTTACTTCCTCCTACCCCCCCACTAGGACTGCCTTATGTCTGCCCCATGCATTCTTGAATTCCCCACTGTTCTTTTTTTTTTTATATTCAAGTTTATTGCATATTTAGCACATACAGACATTCATCACAATACATTTTCCATCTTATGCACATTATAAAGGAGATATAAGTTTGCTCAGACTTAGTTTCCCATAGTTTAGTTTGTCTGCTATAATTTAATTTCTGATATTATATTTCATTTTACTTATTTTCTTATGAGTCTCCAAGTGAGGCTTTATGTAAGGGCGCGACCTGGAAGCTCTATAATCCATTTGTTTATTTAAGTCTCTAAATTTTGCTCCCCATCCCTTCCCCTTCCTCCTCTTCTATCCTCTTCCCCCGAATCTGTCGACATCAGCCAAGGGGTCCATCTCTCCACCCATGTCTGTAGTCTCAAGTTTATTCTAAATGTGACTTCCTCCATGTCCTTAATTTCATTTACTATTGTCTCCCAATCTCTGATTGTCGGTAGTTTTGGGGTGAGCCAATTCCTGGTCAGGGCCTTGTGAGCGGCCACCAGCAATATGTTCCATAAGTATTTTTTATTCGCTCCCCTAATCTCTTTCGGTATCAGCCCTAAAATCAAGTTCCCCGAACTTAAGTTAGATTGAATAGAGAATATCCTGATTATTTTATGTCGTATGTCTGCCCAATATTGTGTGAGAGCCTGGCAAGTCCAGAACACATGTATGTAGTTTGCTTTGTTTACACCACAATTCCGCCAGCATGCCCCAGAGCATTTCTTGTCCCATTTGCTCAAAGATTCCGGGGAATAGAAAAATCTCACCCGTACTTTCCATTCGTACTCCCTCCAATATGGGGAGGACGATGTCTCATGGGCTATGGCTAGCGAGGGGTCCAGACTCCTCCTCCAGGCATTCCCCATTTCTTTTCCCACCTGTTCTTTATGTGGGCAGTTTGGTTTCCCTTTACGTCTCTCAGGGCCCTGTAAAGGGCCGAGATTAGGCCCTTGGTCTTTGTTGAATTTATTATGTCAAGTATGGTGTCTTTAAACATTGTTGTTGAGATCGAAGATTTATAAGTATTTTGTAGATTATGTATATAAGATCTTACTTGAAGGTACCTAAAATGGTCCACCTGCCTTAGCGAATATTCCTCTCTCAATCTGGCAAATTCCAGAACAACCTCTTCTTTAAGAAACTGATTTATAGAGTACAACCCCAATCTACCCCATTTTTTAAAAGTAAGATCTTGCCTAGATGGGGGGAAGCCCGGGTCCCAGGCAAACCATCTCAGCATCCATGTTTCTCCCTCTACCTTATGTTTGCTCCATAGTCTCTTTAGGGAGCTCAGTGTGTTTCTGACCGCCCACAGGACGATATCCTGATCTCTGTTTTGGATTACTGCTCTCATTACTCTGGCTTCTAGTGGCGTTCCCTCTGTTAAAACTGTCTCGATTGTTTTCCATCTCGCCCTACAGGAACCTGCCGACCATTGCAGAGCCCATTTTAGCTGAGAGGCCAAAGAGTAGTCCTCCAGATTGGGGACACCCCAGCCTCCAAGCCTTTTACCCGCCTGCATGGCTGAGATTTTAAGTCTTGGTCTTCTGTTGTTCCAGATAAACCTTGTGAGCATCCTCTGCCATATCTGAAACTGGTTTTTATGTATTTTTATAGGGAGACATTGAAACATGTAGAGATATTTAGGGAGTATGTTCATGGAAACTGACTGTATCTTTGAGTACATGGGCAAATTAAGGGCCTCCCATCTTTTAATGTCTTGTTTAATCTGATTTGTTATAGGTTCGAAGTTGCTCGTATATAGCATCATTAACTTTTTAGGAATTTGAATACCCAAGTATTAGATTTTCTCTCTTTTCCAATGTGTGTCGAGGGACTGGAGGACCTCATCCGAGGGGCAGTAATGAAATTTTAAAACTTTGGTTTTATTTTTGTTGAGTGTGTATCCAGAATATTGACTAAATTTGTCAATAAGTTCCCATATTTTTGGGATGGTTCTGTCCGGATTGGTTAAATAAAGAAGGACGTCATCCGCGTATAGGGATATTTTATGTTCCTCCCCTCCTATCTCCACCCCTCTGATCTCCGTCGATTCTCTTACTGCTTGAGCGAGAGGCTCTATGTATAAATCAAATAAAAGAGGAGACAGAGGGCAACCCTGCCTCGTGCCTCGCCCCAAAGTAAATCTCTGTGAAATACCCCCGTTGACCTTCACATAAGCCTGCGGAGAGGTGTATAGTGCCTTGATCGCCTCTAGAAATGTCGAGGGAAACTCCATTCTCCTAAGAATTAGAGAGAGGAAGTTCCAATCCACTTTATCGAACGCTTTTTCTGCGTCCAAGCTCATAAGGCAGGCCGGAATTTTTCTTTTGTTAATTATATCAATGATGTTAATGGTTCTTCTCACCCCCTCTGGGGCCTGTCTACCCTCCACAAATCCCGTTTGGTCTGGGTGTATAAGGTCCTTTAAAAAAGTTTGTAAGCGCCTGGCTATAATTGCAGTAAAGATTTTATAATCTACGTTAAGTAAGGAAATCGGTCTATACGACCCACACTCCTTCGGATCCTTGCCCTCCTTTGGGATCACCGTGATGGATGTGTAGTTCCATGATGGTGGGACTGCAGCCCCCTCCAGCCACACCTGATTATAAACGTGTTCAAGATGGGGTTCAGGTCTACCTGGAATGTTTTATAAAATTCCCCCCCATATCCATCAGGACCCGGGCATTTGTCCCCCTTCAGGCTTCCTATCGTGTCTGAGATTTCCCTTTGTGTGATGGGAAATTCCAGGGTTTGTCTATGGGCCTCAGTAAGTTTGGGTAATTTTAGTTCCTTCAGGTAATGCGATGCCTCCACAGGCCGTGTATATTGCTGTGGATGGTATAGATCTTTATAGTATTCGACAAATCTTTCGGCTATTTGTTCCCATTTATGTTGGACGGTACCTGTGGCCGGGTGTCTGATGCCTGTAACAGTTGCCCTAGCCGACTGTTGTTTGAGTCGGTATGCCAGTAGGCGTGTGGCTCTTGGGCCCCCCTCATAGTAGGCCTGTTTTGTACGCAGTAACGCCTTCTCAGTTTCTAAAAGCTGCAATCTTGTAGTCTTTGTGTAAATTCTTGTATTTTCCCCCTTCTTTCTTTCTCCATCGTACATTATTTTCTGTTTTCTTTCTAAATCCTGCAGTTCCTGTTTAATTTGTTCTCTTTGTCTTTCCCTCTCCCTTATTTTATAGGTGGCTATAGAGATCAGCCTCCCCCTAATCAGGGTCTTGACCGTATCCCATATAATTTGGGGAGTAACCTCTGAGGTTTCTTGTGTTTGTATGGTGCTTTTTATTATTTCTTTTATTTCCTCCCTGATCTTCTCATCTCTGAGTAGGCTTATGTTGAGCCTCCAGTGTGTGGGTTTTTTTTGAAGTTGGAGGTCTAGCCTGGCGAATAGTGGTTTATGATCTGAAATGGTTTCAGTCCCTACCCAGACTGAATCAAAGGTAGCGATATCCCTGTCATATGTGAAAAACATGTCCAGTCTCGAGTAAATGTTATACCTAGAGGAGTAATATGTATAATCTCTTGCCCTGGGATACTTTTCCCTCCAAACGTCCTTTATACCCGTGTCTTTCATGAGCCTCTTCAAGAGTCCAGAGACTTTCTGATTCGGGGCTGGAATTTTGGAGGCAGTATCCAGGGCTCTATCTAATACTACGTTCCAATCCCCCCCTGCAATCAGCGTCCCCTTTGCTCTCTCAGCCACTAACTTGAATAGGTCTGCAAAAAAGGTTATATGCGTCCCCGGAGGGGCATATACATTTAACAAGGTTACCTGGAGGTCCTGGACCCGACCCACCACCAATACGTATCTGGCTCCCTCATCCCTTATTACCTCTTCCTCCTCAAATGGAAGTGTGCCAGAAAGCAAAATGGCCACGCCTCTCTTCCTCTCGGTCGGCATAGATGCATGATATATAGTCGGGAAGTCTCGACTTTTAAGTTTAAGGGTTTCTTTTGGAGACAGATGTGTCTCCTGTAGGAATTGTATTTCACATGCCTGTCTCTTTAAAAATTTCTGGAGACGTTTTCTCTTTATGGGGTTCTTTATCCCGTTTATATTTAGTGAGATTATTCTGGTCTTTATCCTAGCCATAATCATATTCTCTGGTCCGTTCTAATGATCTGCATTCTTGATTTTTCTCCGGGAGTGCCTTCTGCATTTCCACCTCCCCCCTCCCCTCTCTAACTCCCAGGTCGCTCCCCCACTTCACTTTTCCCCCTTCACTCCAAATGTGCCTTAAGTTATTATGAATTTTGTGCCTTCCATTTTGTCTGCAGAGTAGTAATAACATATAACAGCCGGTCCAAAGCCGTCGGCCTTCCTGTTTATCTTTAACATTTTTAACATTTCTAGAAACAGTTGCCCCTGTAAATGGAGCTTCCAACATTCTAACAACGTGAACCCCCACGATGTCTGGGTTCCAAACTTGTAGTCTACAAATTCTAGGAATTAACATCATCCATTGCTTGTGTAGCCCCCCCTCTACACCTCCTCCTTTAGTGGTTTCTCTATTCTGAACTACACCTCGAGAAACCGAACTTCCTAGGTCAGTCCACTTTAGTACCGGTGGACTAGATCGTGCCTCCTCTTTGACACTACGCCCTGTACGGTGTTCTGGGCTAAACCCTTCCTGGGCTTTGTTTAGGGGTCTTGGCCCCTTACCCTGTGGTAAAATCAGCGTCAGCAGAACCACGTGGCAGGTAACAATTAGTTTCCGGTTCATATTCCCCTTGCGGTCCCTTCAGCCCATTTTAATATCCAAGAGGGTAGGGTATTTTCCCCCCTAACCCTCAACCTCTCTTTAATGGGCTTTTTTTTCCCTTTCACTTTGTTTCAATTATAGCCCTGGGGGACATCCCGCCAATAAAGAGTGCAATTTCTCCGGTTTGTCTCTTAGCCCACGAGGCCACTAAAGGCCGACCTTGAGCTTCCCCGGCCCCTTCCAACATCCCTCCAGCTCACCAGTCCATGAATTACTTTTTCCCCTATCCCCCCCCCCGTCTCCACAAATGTCTAACGTACCCCTCCAGGCCTCTTCCCTCGGCCCTTGTTATTCAGTCATATGGGGAGGGAGGCCCACCCGTGACTCGATCTCCCCCACACCTGAAATTTTGCCTTGAAGAGCTTAGATGGAGGTTCCTTCCCGACTCCATAGTTCCTCTTGCCCACCCCGTCCCCATTGTATTCACGTTTGGATCACATGTCGGTCCATTTTAGCCATATCTACATAATTTAAACACTTAAACATTTCACATTCTATTGCTACCCTTCTCCTTTCTGCCATATCAAGCTTATTTCCTTTCCGGTCCTTTATGCCTGTGAACTGTCCCTGTTACATTTCCCCCCAACCCCAAAGTCCCGCTTTACCACTTTGGATTTTCCAAGCTTTGTATGATGTCAGTCCGCTCAATGTGATTACATCCGTTGAAGTATCTAGTGTTCATGTCTGTATATCCTCTGCATCTTCTTCTTCTGTAGTAAGCCCTGTCAATTGTATCCTGGAAACATACGGTCTAAGGAGTGCTGAGGCGTCCGATTTGAGACTGGTAGAATGTGATCTTGACTGAGTAGAAGTCCCTCTGCGCGCCACCGACCAGGCCGATCTCCTTAACTCCTTCTCCAGTCGCCTTTTCTAATCCCGGACTGTTATTCCATTATCTTCGAGGAAGGATTTAGCTGCAAGTAAGTCTTCGAAGGTTTTTATTCCCTGTCTCGTCTCCACTCTCAATCTGGCCGGAAACAGCATTTGCGCCTTCAGGGTTCTTGCTCTAAGTTGTTTCACTGTGGGCCACATGTTTTGCCTCGCCTCTTGCACCCCCATGGTATAATCATTATCAATTACAATTCTGTGTGTCCCTAGCATTAATTTCTTGGACTTGCAGGCTCTCTTGAGGATCTCTTCCTTAGAAGTGTATTTAGTCATCCGTATTACAAAGGAGCGAGGTCTCGAATTTGGACTGGATGGTCTCGGAACAAGAGAACGATGGGCCCTAGCCATTGAGACAACATCTCCGGGGGCAGTTTCAGCAGGTCAGTCAGCAGTTTTTGCATGAAGGCCATCAGGTCTGAGGTTCCATCTTCTGTGCCTTCGGGGATACCATAAATTCTCAGATTCTGTCGCCTGCTTCGGCCCTTGATATCCTCCAGTTTGGTTTGCAGCTCCCTTTTCCGGGCCATCAGATAAAGTATCAGGCGATCATGGCGATCCGTTTGTTCCATTGTTGAAGTAAGCCCCGGCTCTAGTTTATCTGCTCTGTGTTCAATTTTTTGGATGTCCGTTTTTAGTTCAGTTAAAGTGTGGTCTATCTTTTGAACCGTTTTCGCCATTTGGAGAATTGAGGCTAATAACTGTGTGTCGTCTTCCTCGGAGGCCATTTCCACTTCGGTAGCGCTGTCATCTTCAGTAGGCCCCGACATTCTTAGGGCTTTTTCTCCCTGCAATAGCATTTGTAATTTCCATGCCGGTGTTTGAGTTATCCTAGTGTTTCCCGCTTTTGATCTGGTGCTTTTGGCTGGCGATTGCATATTTGTTAACAGGGGATGCCGATTGATTTTATTTTCAGACTGGTGGACTCCACGGACTATGCTGCCATCTAGTCTGCTGACGTCACCGGAAGTCCCCCCCCACTATTCTTGACTCCACGACCTCCTCAGGGAGGCTGTTCCATGCATCCACAACCCTCTCTGTGAAAAAATACTTCCTCACATTAACTCTGCGCCCCTCTATCTTCAAATTGTGCCGCCTTGTTTTTGCCCATCTCTTTTTCTGAAAGATGCTACCCTCTTGAACTTTGTTGATTTCCTTGAGGTACTGGAAAGTTTCCATCATGTCCCCTCTCTCCCTTCTTTCCTCAAGGGTATACATATCAAGCTCCTTTAGTCTTTCTTCGTATGTCTTCTGGTGCAGGCCCTGCACCATTTTGGTTGCCCTCCTCTGGACAGCCTCCACTCTGTCTATGTCTTTGTGGAGATGGGGTCTCCAGAACTGCACATAGTACTCCAGATGGGGTCTCACCAACTGTCTGTACAGAGGTATAACAACTTCCTGTTTTCTACTACTGATGCCTCTTCCTATGCATCCCAGTATCCCCCCAGCCTTCCTTACTGCCTTTTCTCATTGCTTGCCCACCTTTAGATCATCTGATATAATTACCCCCAGGTCCCTTTCCATTTTTACTGTTATCAGTATTTCACCTCCCATTGTGTACTCTTCCTCTGGGTTTTTGTTTCCCATGTGCATTACCTTGCACTTCTTTGCATTGAATCTGAGCTGCCATACATTTGACCATTCCTCCAACCTTGCCAAGTCCCTTCTCATCTTTTCTACTCCATCTTGTGTATCAACCCTGTTGCAGATCTTTGTGTCGTCTGCAAAGAGACATACTTTTCTTTCCAGTTCCTCTGCAGTGTCACTTATAAAGACATTAAAAAGGACCAGTCCCAGTACTGAACCCTGCGGTACCCCGCTAGTAACCCTCTTTTCTTCACTGTGTACTCCATTTACTACTACCCTTTGCGTCTTGCTGTCTAGCCAATTTTTATCCAGGCTACCACCTTGGGACCCACTCCAAGGCTGGCTAACTTGTGTATTAATCTTTGTGTGGGACTGTATCAAATGCCTTTAAAATCTAGGTAGGCCATGTCCACAGCCCTCCTGGTCTACTACTTTGGTCACCCAGTCAAAGAAATCTATTAGATTCGCCTGGACACCACCTTCTCATCGTGAATCCATGCTGCCTTGGGTCCTGTGCCCCACTGGCCTCTAGGTACGCAACAATTCTTTCCTTTAGAAGTGATTCCATCATTTTCCCTATCACTGAGGGCAAACTGACAGGTCTGTAGTTTCCTGCCTCTGTCCTGCTCCCGCTTTTGTGAAGAGGAATCACATTCGTTGATTCATCTGTCTGTCACAGCATGGGCTCCCCTTCCAAGTCCATTTAGGTGCCAAAATGTAAAAACTACAATTCCTACAGAAATTCACTCCCACAAGACCCCTGGGGGCAGGCTCCATTTTAGGGCCCCCAAAGGTACTGATTGGTCCACAACAGCAGTCCAGAAAAAAGGTGGTGGTGATTTACAGAACTGTCCATGCTGCAAAGAAGGCAGGTTAGACAAACTACGATATCATTACTATGAGAATAGATAATCAGCAAAGAAGTACAACTTCTAACAGGGCTCCCTCTGCACAATTAGCGATGACAGAACGGAGTAGTTATCTTGCAACCCATGCGGGACTCGAGCTTAGGAACACTCAGCCCCTACCCAGATTAATTATACACTGGATATGGACAGCTCTTAAAGAGACAGAACGTAGAGGCTATAAAGGCACTCTCATGCAAATGCTTTCAAACAATTAAGACACAGGACACCAGCCTGGCAGTGGGCATTTAGGCACACCGAAGGAAGACTTTCGGGAACCCCCATTTGTAGGGGGGTTACATATGAAACAAAATGCATGTTTTAATTCTCATTAATGCTACATGGCAACTAGCGTTCTAAAAGTATCTGTAGTGTTTTTTTTATATAGTATATAGGGATATGATATGGGCTGACTTAACTCATTGTACCTTGGGCAGTCATTTTGTAGCTGGTTAAGCAATGGATGGTTCAGATTTCTAACATGATGTCATTATTATCGTCATGAGTGGGTATTGGGCTGCTGAGATCTTCTGAGTGGTGAAGCCATACGTGAATTAGCAATAGACCAGTACCCTTAAATAAAGATAAAAATGATATCGCAAGTCAGCCCGTGTCATATTTGATTTATACAACATGGCCCGTATATTCAGACTGTGCCTGGCAATGGCGGAAGTGTGGTCGCAGCACAACCTAGGATGCGCCGAGGGCCAGGACCAGGTGATATTCAATGGTGGTGCGCCATGGCACAGCACCATTGACTATGGCATGGACTGCGCATGGTGCAGTGGCACTGTGCCGGCGGAAGTCACAGATCGGAAGCACGGGGATGCACCAGCATAAATGCAGTTGTGCTGGGTGCAGCACCCGCAATATTCAGAAGAGGGCATGCAAATGAGGCCATAATATATGCATGGTGCAGCTGGGGCCATTAGTATTTCATTATGGCCCCATCTGCATGCCTTGCACAGGGCAGCCTGGTGAGTTGCACCTGGTGCCCTGCACAGCATGATGTGTGGACCGAGGAGGTCCCGGGGCATCCCCTGCCCCGTAGCCACGATTACGGGTATTCCTTTTGTAAACCACAATCCCTGGTAGTCCAGTGGTACCCTTTCCTCCCATTGCTGCGATTGCCATTAAATCATAATCACATGCCTGGTGGTTCAGTAATTCTCCCTCCCCGCTGTCACTGAGTTGCCGTGGAATTGTAATCATTGCATTTCCTGGCCCAGTCTGGGTCCCGCCTTCAACACTGGTTGCAGTTGTTAATATAGCATGCAGTGTCCTTCCTTCTCTCCACACAGGACTCCCTGCCCATTCCTGCCCCCTCCCATCATTACGATGGTTGCAACCCGCCCGCGAGACCTCCTGGCAGCTCGCTGAGTGACAGCTTACAGTATGGGCCTGCAGGGCATAGTACTAGACAGTCACAAATATGTGAATGACTTCACATATTTGTGACTGTCTGGTAGCAGTATGCCCCTGCAGCCCATACTGTAAGCTGTCATTCAGCAGGCGCACGGGCGATATGCAGGCGGTTGCAGCCCACCAGTGACGGGGGCAGGGGAATGGGGTCCTGTGGGTGGAGGGGTGGGGGTGCCACTGGATCACCAGGGACTGTATTGACGCATTTTACCAGCGATTGGGGCTAGGGGCGGTGTACCACTAGGCTACCAGGGAATATAGTAATTACAATTCCATGGCGATTGCAGCAACAGGAGGCAGGGGGTATCACTAGACCACCAGGGAATGTAGTAATTGCTATTTTACGGTGATCGTGGCAACGAGAGGGAGGGGGATACCACTAGACTACCAGGGATGATATGGGTGTTTGTGGACTGTGTTCTGGATGGGCGGGTGGCCACCCACGGCTGGTGGCTGCTGTGTTGCGCCCTACAATATGGCAGCCCACCTGTGGGTGGCCAGGATTTTTTCCTCCTTTTCACAGGCTCAACTTTGAGCTCCCCTATGTGGCGCAATGCAGGGTTGTGCCAGCATGTGACCCGCACATCCCAGGCTGAATGTCGGAATGTGTTGCATATTCATGGGCATGCCCCCTGCATTTGTGCTGCATACATTACCATTGCGCCCTGGCGTATCAAGATTTGCACTGCGCCTGGCAGCCTTTTAAATATCCCACCAGGGCGCAGTGCAGGGTTGCACCGGCACAACTCTGTTGCGCCATGCGCAATCCCTTTGAATATCCGGGCCCAGGTGTTTAGGTGGTTTATGATAGAAATGGTAAAAAACTACAAAAGGAAAAAAGTCAAAATTGCAAACTACACAGACTACTGCATATGTCTTCCAAAAATAACTAGCATCTTACATTTCTTTCCTTTTTGAAAGCGGTTTACCAGGAAAGGCCTTCCGAGCCATAATGACTCATTTACAGAGGTGACCTGGGGAAAAATAAAGGAAATTTGTAACTGAGCATGCTCAGAAATTTATCTTCACATTTGAGAAAAGATTTCTGAGCATGTTCAGTGTGCCAAAAATGAGTGAGATAAAATTCTGAACATGCTAGTGACCAGCTTCATTTATCTTGCTCATGTAGCCCAAAATAACATATTTACTTTGGGAAATTTGTTTTCACACCTGTAGGATAAGGTCTAATAGCAGCTGTGGTTATTAGTATCAGGGGGGGCTGGAAAGCTTAGTGGATTGGCACTGGGCCATGCAGCTTTTGCTCTCTAGCAAGTGTGCCCATGAAGCACTGCCTTATATTTGTTCCACCAGGGCAATGCAAATCCTCCTCTATCAACCCTTACTTTAAGTTTAGTTACTGCTAATCTGAGAGGTTTATGCCCCAGACAAAAATGTTTGACTATCTTGTCAACTGAATCCGCTAAACAGTTCAGCAGCATTGTACGTATATTTCACAACTCATTTTAAGCATAGCTCCACACTTTAGTAAACACACATAGAAACATAGAAGTTGTCAGCAGATAAGGACCTGTTGGCCCACCTAGTCTGCCCTGTATTCTCCATCCCCACCTGCAGTGCCACCACAGACCCTACTCGATCTGCGGTCTTCCTCCCCCTTGCCTTATTTCTAAGGTCCCCTTGTGTCTATCCCATGCATGCTTGAATCTTGCTACCATTTTTGAAGCAAACACCTCTGCTGGGAGGCTGTTCCAGGCATCCACCTCCCTTTCTATGAAGAAGTACTTCCTCACATCTCCTCTGAGTCCCCCTCCCCCAGCTTTATAGCATGAGCCCTTGTCTTTGAGCATCTTTATGTTTGTAAAATGCTACCCTCATGTACCTTATGAATACCTGTGAGGTATCTGAATGTTTCTATCATGTCCCCCCCCTTTCCCTTACTTCTAGAGAGTACATATCTAATTTCTAGAGTATTTCCTCATAGGGCTTTTGATGCAGGCCCTGCACCATTTTGGTTTCCCTCTTTTAAACAGAATGCAGAGAGCAACTGCTCTGGCTAAATATGGAAAAGAAGTTCCTTCATCCATACATTGTAACAGATTCCATGACATAACCTCTCCAGTATGAACTTAGGAGTAATGTCTGTGTAGTAGACTGTTAGATTAATTAAAAGACTGATTAACAAAAATAGCCCACTGAGGCTCCCAATAAAGCTGTCTATGGCATAACAAGAATATTCTTTATAACTACAGGACATTACAAGACCTGGGCAGGGGAAAACTAGGTACCGAAAGAGCAGATGATATGATTAATATGAAAACTAACATTTTGATGTCCTTCAAAGAATTGAAAGCTAAGTACAAGTCCTGACATTATCTCCCGTCAAGAAATGCCCTAAGTGATGGGATTCTCCAAAGCAATTTCTCAATCCCCCAGTCACCGGAATGGGATCAGATTATCAAAGTATCCTCACTGAGAGAAGGGGCAAGTTTCATATAGAAATTAATTACAGATAGTGACAAATTACTGACAGAACCAGCAAGTAGAAAACTGAAACTAGAACTAGGAGAAGAAATCTCCATACAGGATTGGTCATCTACTTGAAGTACAGCTGTTAAAACTAGCAGAGAAGTAGAGGGCAGACTATTACAATTTAAGATCCTTCATCAATTCTATAGTACTCCACAAAGGCTAAAAGAAATGAAGTACTTGCCTTGCTTGTATAAAGACGACCAAATGTAAAATTCCCTTTTCCCCATCTGTGTTCCTACTGGGTATAGTAGCAAGTAAAACAAGTCAGAGTCCCATCAATTTTATTTATTTATTTATTTAGCTTTTGTTAACTGGGTAAGTACACTAGACAAGACATTTGCCTATTTTCAGGTACGGCTCGGGAGAGTACAAGGAAATAAGAGTTCAGATAAATAGGACAACATGATACAAATTCAGGCAGGTTCACAGAGTCCTGGAAAGCAGAACATATTCATCAGGTACACACAGTTAACAAGCATTTGTCAGTGCCGAATGTTGCTTGCAGTGCAATGTGCATACTGGGCCGCAAGCAAGCAAGGCTGAATTTTTTTTTAAGAACGGGCTACTGTTTTGTACTGTGCTGCAGCACTGATCTGGAAAATAAATGAATAAAAATAAAACAAAACTGCAGTTAAAAAAGAAGATGCAGAACATAATTCAGAACATAATAGTATTGGATCTCTCTGAAGCACTGATCTGATTGCATTCTTACAATTCTTAAAGAAAATGTGCTGTCAGACTCCCCCACTCACACACACCCAACAAAGCCTTCGTGCTTACCTTAGTGATGGTACATTTGGTTGTTTTCACTTCTGTTGTTTATGCCCAGCAAGTAAATAAATACTTGTAAACTCTGCAGATTTTGTTTTTGTGCCTGATCGGTGTTGGTGTCCGATATGTGCCTAAGGAGTGCTTTGTTAACTCTGATGTAGAAATGTGTTTGTTTTTATAGCACTGCACGAATACAATATTTTATATCCATTAAGGCATATAAGGTGCAACTGTGGACTGTCTGAGAATTGTTCAATACATGGTAGCTTGGCATTTCTGCATTTTGGAGGGTGCTTGTAGCCTGTGTTGGGATTTCGTCACACAACGGCCAGTCGAGATTCAGAACTTGTCAGTAAATACAAAGTTGGGATTTAGATATCGGGCTTTTGTGAGATGGGATTACTTATTGTTGGATTATGTACCTACCCCAGATTTATCCTACACCACCTGGCAGAGGCGCAGTGCATTTGATAGTACTCGTGGCTGCCTGCGCCAGCTAAAGATCAGCAGCAGTTACTGTTTCCTTCGTGGCTCCAAGTATCGTGGCAAGGGCGACATTATCAATTCAATGACCCCAAGGATGTGGCTAAGTTTATTACATGCAGCGAACAAGAGATGGAAGTGACAGAGGATGGTGTAGTTTCGTTGTTGGAGGACTGAGGCAGTGTATGGGTTTGGCCACATAACTATAAATTACTTGTTTGGGCCGGGAGCTGAGGACTTGTTCGGTTATGAAAGTTAAATTCCTCACTAAACCTGTGTGGATTTTTCTTAAATACTATAGTGATGTTGCCATTTCTTTTCTGTTGGGACTCATGAGATTTTAGAGCAATTACCTCCCAGATTAGGGCTATCTACACGATTTATTTAGTTGATCATTACCATACCAGATGTTTCCTACTGTATGGACACTTGCGGCATTCTTCTTGGTCTGCCAGGAATAAACTGTGTTGATCACTTTGGTTTAAAATGTTCTTACCATATTAGTGTTAGCTATACTTAGAGTATCGTTCCTTGTGGGGGGGGAGCGCATGAGCACGCAATATGCATGCGTGTGCGTGTGTGTGTGTGGGGGACACGCGCATGAGCATGCGATCTTAATGCTGCTCACTGAAGCGTAGCTCTCCCTTTCAACTTTACGGCACTGCATTTTCAACTGCTGTCATAGACAGCTGCAGCATCGATTGGAGAACTGCGGCTGCACCTGCAAATGCACTGACTGAATTGGAAGACGGGAGCCACACCTCCGAAAACTGGGATGATGGCACTATGTTTCTTGCACATGCGTGCAAGCAACATAAAAATGAATAAATAAATAGCAACATATCCGTGTGACAATTAAGCTGATAAATAATGTGTTCATTCTACACATAAATGCCCCAGTTTGCAAAAAGTAATAAACTGAGATGCACAACTTAGAGATAAGGGGAAAAAAACTCCTCGGAAATGCAGCAGTGTGAAGGTCAAGTGGCAAAAGTAATACTATGCCTGTGCGTGCGTGCGTGTGTGTCCTCGATAGAATTAAAGACACAGTGCAATAACATTTTCAGTGCTGGCACTGAGATTGTTTATTATTGTTCTTTCTCTCTTTCATTAAATACTTACTCCTATGTGATACCCGATTTGGCTGTACTGTACATTAACTATCCTAATGACAGAGGAACTGGTTGAGACTTGCAAACCACATATTAACTGTGGGATGTAAACGTCCACAATAAAACCCAACAAATATTTCAGAAGAAAATGTAGATAGTGTGGATTCAGCCCCTGCTGTGCGACTTACATTTTAATTTTCAAAAACGGGTTGTTGATCTGTTAATTTATACCAGGTAGCCAGGCTGTGATTAAAAATAAGAGTGAGCTATTTTTTATGAGTGAAACGTCAAAAAGTTATGTATGACATATCCCTAAATGCAAGATAACTATACCCCACCCTAGCTCCCTTACTAAGGACTGATGGTGTACAATAATAACATTGATGATAACGTTTTATGGATCACTATTGCACTACATTGTGGTGGTAGAAGATGGCTGGCTGATTGAGACCATTCAGGATTCGATGTCCTTTTCATTTGTACAGTAGCTGCAAGAGGTACACTACAATAGTAATACTGTGTCAATAAATATGCCTGATTACAACCCACTCTCATTATAGAGTCGTTTTAACATACCCTTATCCGAATCCATATATGCAGTCTTAATAATTAAAGCCTGTAGAGTAGCAACCCTAGGTACCAAAAAAATATGCATTTTGAAACATGAGCCAATGCCTGTAAGGGTCTATGATAAATTTCATGATCAGTGTTTTCAGAAAGGAATCAAAATTAATCCCACACAAACACCACCACCACCACAGCGAGTGGGGGTTGGGGAGGACGCCGGGACGGACGACATAAATGTCTCTGATTTCTTAAACCTCCTCATACTGTGAAGTATCACTGGTAGCTTCTGGCGTCACTGAGTTCTTCTCTGGTGTCGCTGCCAGCCTTGATTTTTCCTGTGCCATCGGGCAGGTCTGTGAGCGTAACGCAGAGGAGTAGGACGGGTCTTTCTGTGCTGCCCCTTTAAATGACATAGTGAGAGACAGGGACCGAAGCGCCTGGCGGCCGAAGGGGGTGCTGCTTGCTGTACGCAACTCCTTCAGCCGGAGTTGGAGCCCCGGCCACGCCGAGTCCTCCATGCCCACCGCTCCTCCACAGGGAGGGAGTTGTCTCAGCGTCCTCAGCAGCTACAACAATGCCTGGCATGGATCACAGGGCGCAGATGCGACAGAGAAGGGTATCTCATCCTCCACCAGCGGGGTTGTGGTTCAGGTTCGGGAGAATAAAGGTCCCCTGCGGGCTGCCATCCCACACATGCCCTTCCCGGTGGCGGTCATCTGCCTCTTTCTCAACACGTTTGTCCCCGGACTCGGTAAGTAAAGACAGTGCTGTTCATTACTGTATCTTTGGTGGAAAGGGCGGGGATTTTGCGTGTTTTGGGTCCTATTTATAATCAGATTATGTGTAAATCTTACGTGCCTTTGCAGATGTTCCCCATTAGCACAACACTATATCATTCAACTGGTGGGCATCAAGTGAAACTTCTATTGCCTGTCCTGTCTGTTCGTGTTGTTCCCCAACATTATGCGTTAAGATTAAGATCAGTTTTAGTACACCAGTGTTCCCAGGCTGATTTGGCATTTTTCCTGTAACTTAGATTAGGGCTATCTACACAATTTATTTAGTTGACCATTACCATACCAGATGTTTCCTACTTTATGGACACTTGCGGCATTCTTCTCGGTCTGCCAGGAATAAACCGTGTTGATCACTTTGGTTTAAAATGTTCTTACCATATTAGTGTTAGCTATGCTTAGAGTATCATTCTTTGTGTGTGGGGGGAGCGCATGAGCCCGCAATATGCGTGCGTGTGTGTGTGTGTGTGTGTGGGAGGTGCGCATGAGCATGCGATCTTAATGCTGCTCACTGAAGTGTGGATCTCCCTTTCAACTGTAGGGCACTGCATTTTCAACTGCTGTCATAGACAGCTGCAGCGTTGATTGGAGAACTGCGGCTGTGCCTGCAAATGCACTGACTGAATTGGAAGACGGGAGCCACACCTCCGAAAACTCGGATGATGGCACTATGTTTCTTGCACATGCGTGCAAGCAACATAAAAATGGACAGAACATATGCATAGAATCACCAAGACTGTGAGCAGTGCATTATATACAGTTATATACAGTTTAGGACCCCAAAAAGTGGAGCCACGGTCAGAGCCATGCCTGATACATAGGGTAGAGACAAATAACTTTGGGTTCTTGCAGCAGCACTAGGGGTCAAATGACTTCTAGTAAAAAACTGGAAAAATTTAGAGGTGCCTACTTTAGAAGGTTGTTGTACATGGGTTACCTACCAAATAAAATGATATGCTTCCAGACAAACTGAATGTCTTGATTGCATCTGGTCCCCATTTTTACATTGACTGAGCTTGCCCACCCAATGTTTTATGGCAAGGATAGGGGATTTTGGGGGGTGTCACTTCCGAGCCCATTGCAGTTCACAGAAACAGGGGCTCAGCAGTCTACACCAATGACCACACACTGTGGTCCTGACATCTCTCCCTGATTGGCGGGCTGAAACTTCATGTACTTCAAAGGACTGAAGCCGCTCCTATCAGAGAGGGCTTTGGTCCTTTGAGTTGCATGAAGCTGGTTAGCAAACAACTGAGCAGCTTTCAACATCTGCAGCCTGTCAGTCAGAAAACCATCCATCGATGTCTGTTGCTGGTCCCCCCCCCACCCAACTCTCCATCTCAGCACCCACCTCCTCACACACCTCCCAATGTAACACTGACAGGGGGTGCCCAATCCCCTAGTGTTGCCACCTGGTAGTTTTAAAAAAAAATTAAATTTTATTTGTATATTTGCCTGTAACACAGAAACCTGTCCATCGATGTCTGTAGCTGGTGCCCCTGTAAACAGTTTCCCCCACTCGACCCTCCCTCTGAGCATCCCCCCCCAACAAACAACATAGCACTGACACAGGGGGTGCCCAATCCCCCAGTGCTGTCTCTCATTTTTTTTTTTTATGAACCCTGTAACTGATCCTCCCCATCCGACCCTCCCTCTGAGCAACCCCCCAAATGTAACACTGACACTGGGAGTGCCCAATTCCCTAGTGTCATCACCTGACATATAGAAACCCCGTCCCTTGTCATTTTTATTTAACCCTGTAAAACAAAAAACTGTCTGTTGTCTGTTGTGCCTTGTTCCCCCACCCCACCCTTCCACTCAGCACCCACTACCCCCCACACACACACATCCAAAACCCTTACTTACCACCTGGGGTCCGATGCTGTAATCTTCTCTGGACTGCAGAGACATCTTCACTCTTCAAAGCCAAACTGCGAACTGAGGAAAGCAGGTATGTAGTTCAACGTACAGTATTTCAATGGGGTTTTAACTTAGTGGCATAACTTTGACATTTTTGAATATTTTTACCCTACATTTTCAACATATCTTTTTTGACCCCACCTCATGAACAGTTACAATAATATTAGGCAAATCTGTCCGAAAAGTGATTTTGTGGTCATTGCATGAAACCACCTGTCGGGCAGGAGTTGAAAATGTTCTCTGCCCTTGTTCATGAGGTGGGGACATTAGCAGGCTATCTTGAAAATTTGGTGTCAGCATATTAGTGAGAGGGAAATAGCTCTTCCTACATCCCCTACTTAAGACCTGGATTTCCAATCATTCAGCTTCGAGGGTTTCAGAATTGTGCTGTTGTGGCTGCTGGCTGGTTTGGTTGGGCTCTTTCCTCCGTTTGTCTTCCCCCTTCCTGTTCTCCTCATTGCTTCCCCTCTTCCTTTGTTCATTTGCTCATGCTTGCTATGTTGCTGTCACTCATCTGCTTTTCCGCCCCCTTTGTGTCCTTCCTTACTCATCCCCTTCCTGTTTCTTCCCTCTCTCCCCGTTCCTGTTCTCCCTTTCATTATGTTCCCCTCATTCTTTCTGTTCGTCCCCCCACCATCTTGTTTTATCTGTTTCCTCGTTTGTTGCTCCTCCTTTGCCAGCCTCCACTCCCATTCCTTGGATCGGCTGAGCTACCTCCCTCGACAGTGTCATCATTACCTGCCATCGCATCACAATGCCACCTCGGCTCCCTCCTCGGGCCAACATCGGCTGCACCCTCTGCTACAGCATTCCATTCTGTTCTGGACTGCAACAATTTGGCCCACGCTGTGCTGCATCTGCTCATCTGCACAAACGATCACTGCAGTCGCCAAGACTTCCTCTGCTGCCGCTCTTCAGGTGTGCTCCACCTGGCTTCCACCGCCTCCCTTGCACCTCCAGTCCACCAGGATCTCCACCCTCTGAACGGCGCATGGCAGCATTCTCCTGACTACAGGACAGACTGCTTTGCCAGCCTTCCACCACTGGACTTGGCTTTCCTGTTTGGAATTTCCATTTTGCTCACCTGGGCTTTCCACTTTGTTTTGCTGCCTACTGTTCCGGGGTGTGATATCACCGGCCACGCAACCATTCCAACCACCCACACTTCACATTTTGGTTAACAGCTTGCCGTTATTCAACCACTCTGGCTGTGCTCACTGTAGGACTGGTGGTTTTATGTTCCCACCAGTGAAGCTGCATCCCATGAACAGGGTAAGCTCCTTCAAACCCTTGGAGCCTGGGCTGAGCTTGCCTCTGTAGTTAGCGGTTCATGATTGCTGAACCTCATACTCATCTTCCTCATCAGTGCCCTCTTGCATGCAGTAACCGCCCTGTGTACCAGCATATCTCCACTGCACCTTTTCCAGTGTCTTCTCTGCCATATGGGGATTGACTAAATCTGACTTGTGACATGCACTGGTGTGCTGTTCTTGGCAATGCATCTGATTGAACCCATACAACCTCTTCAGTAATTCTAATAATTAATTAGTTATGCATGCTTTGCAGCTCTCTTGGGCATTTTCCTCCATTTGTGTCCTACAGTAGTGCTGCGTGCTGAATACAAAACAATGTACACCATTTGCTTTGACCCCTTTTCTCTGCCTACTGCACCGGGTGTACCAACACCCGCCCAGTCGCAATATGGTGTGGCTGGCTTGGATGTATGATTCCTTGGACAGATTTTCATTCTCCAGCACTGGTGAGAGCATGATGCTTCCTTATACTGGCTTTGTCCCTTCTCCTCCTGATGGTTTCTGCTGTCTGTTGACCTTGTGCTTCCCAATGTGGCCTGCTGGTCCTCCTCTCCTGGCCTTTTTGGGCTGCATCAGAGCCTCCTACTCAACATCTCCTGTGATTTCTGCACTACATTTTGACTGCTTCGCCTCCAGTTCCTCACTCTGGCAATAGACTTTCCTTCATTTACGGACCACAGCCCTGTCCTGTGGCATCATTCCCAGTGGGGTAGCCGACCTGGCATTCTTTTACAGAAGCTTTCCTTCCAATCGTCCGTTGAGCTCCATCCCTACCTCTGCGGTATCAGATGAAAGCAGGCTTGTTCCTCTGCCAGGGATGGGAGCTGTTCCTTGTTTCCATGGATACCATCGTTTCATTGTTTCCATCACCTTCAATCCGACAGGCTCTGTTCCTAGCTCTGCCTCTGGGGTATTGAGCGAAGGCGTGCTTGCCCTGGCCGCCGGGGATGGGAGTTCCTGTCTCCGACTTCATTCTCTCCTCATTCCGCTTCATTTGCTTTTCGAGCAGTCTCCATCTCTAGCTCTGCCTAGGCGGCATCGAGCAAAGGCCAGCCTTTCCACCCGCTGGTGATGGGAGTCTGTTCCTTGTATCCGTTCCTTCCTTCCATCTATTGTCCACCTGCTTGGGTTCACTTTCTGCTGGCCCCTCATTCGTCTTCAGCTTGGACCCCACCTTCGGGCTTGCTCTGGATTGCCCCTGGATTTGGACTGCCTCCTGGACTTCCTTTTTCTGCATTCCTTTTGGGGCCTGCAGCGCACCACCATCTAGTGCTCAACCATCCATTGATTGCGCTCCTTGGATCCAGCCTCACTTCAAACTTCCAGTAACCATTTGTCCAGCCTACCATGGCTTCTCCATCCGTTTCTCACATCATCAGTGGAATTCCAGTTCTACCATCCACCTCTCAATCTCTCACTATTCCATCGATCGATGCCAGCGCTACCTTAATTACATCTCCAGCATCCAGTCAAGACTCTGCAGCCTACCACTGTTCCTCGACCAGGCTGCCATCGTAAAAAACTTCAGCTGTTAGCTCATCCATACGTTTTAATATATATACTCATATGTATACCTCCAAGACTTTAATGCTGGATTTCATAGAGACATCCCAAGGGGCGTGGCCTAACCAGGCAGAAGATGGCAGCACAATTCAGAATTTCTGCAGGAATGATTGTAATCTAACCTCATCCAGCCTTCACCAGACTTTTCTTTGGTGCCAACTCCTGTCACTATCCTGTAAACTTACTTCCTGATACAAACTATAAGTCATTTTTGACCCATTGTCTATTTATATTCAGTACTGCACTGCAACATACTAGGCCTCACCCTTCAGTGCTATAACAGATCTCCAACCACAACAAAGCTCAGTTGCTAGATTGGAAGTGATGTTTTCTAAACTGATGTCTGAGATTAATGACCTAAAAACCTCCACTCAGCAGAATGCGACCACTCTTGAAACCTTTGGCCAGAAAATAGCGATTAATGAGAATGCAATATCTTGTAACACTTCCACTATTCATGACCTTCAGGCTACTGTTCACAGTCAGGATCAAACTATTAAATCCCTACAAGCCAAAATCAACGATATTGAAAATCGTATTTGTCACAAAAATTTATGTTTTTTTGGCTTCCTTGAAGGAGCAGAATTAGGAGACACAACTGCGTTTTTATTACATGTGCTGCCAACAGTGCTTAAACTGCCTCCCGACCTAACGTTAGTCATTGAGTGGTCTCACCGTACTCTGGGTCCCAGACCAGCATCAGACCAACGACTGAGGCCCATCATTGCCGGCTTCTTGAACTACTCCCATACAGAGCTAATACTGAAATGAGCCAGAGAAGTGGGGAAACTACTGTGGCAGGAGTTTAATATCTCCATCTGCAGAGACTTTTTGAAAGATTTAACTACTAGAAGGAAGGCCTACAACCCACTAAAACAAATCCTCCACCAAAGAAGCATTAAATTTGCTCTACGTTACCCCGCAGCATTATGCCTTTTTTTGAGCTTTTCCTTCAAGGATCTTGAAACCCCTGAAGCCTTAGCCAACTATTTGGAGGTCTCTCTTAGTAATCCTACCTTGGAAGGTTCAGCTGCAGTCAACAACCAGAATGCAGCTCTGGTATCCACATGGAGGGAGGGTGGTGATGCATGGGAGCGTGGGGAAGGTGGTGCAGAACTTGCAGCCCCAAGCAGCAATGTCGCAGCTGATTTTATTCCGAGGCAATCAACACGGCTGCAAGAGAAGCTTTTGTCTGGACATTACTCATCAAGACATTCATGCTGTTCTAGCGAGGTCTCAACCCAAGCATCCCAAGCTGCAGCCTTTCATCTGCAAATCGACCCCTCTATTCCCCTAAGCAATAAGTTTGCTCCCTTGGAGGATGACATGCATGCCTCACAGGATGATTTTTCCCAGCAAATTACAGATGATCGTCCCTCCAATCTGGGCTCAGTGCCTCAGGGTTGTATTTCTGCCGATTCTTCATAGTTCCCACCTCAAATCTTTAGAGCCACCCAAAAAGAAATGTAAGGCAAAGGCCAACAGCAGAAACCTCAATAGTTACAACTCTGCTAATAAATCTAAGGTGACATGATCTTTTATGGTTAGTTAGTTTAATTAGTCATACTTGCTATATCTTGGTAGGTTTGCCACCAGGATACTCAAAGAGAGTGCCAGTACATTTTTTCTGCCTAGCCGCCCGCTCTTCTGTCTATGCTACCTGGTTGCTTTCGCTCCCAGTGGGTGCAGAAGGCAAAGGCTGTACATCGAGGCACGCTTAATTTACTCTTTGTTATAATGTTTAAACTATTAGCTTAATGGTCTTCAAGGGAACTTTGGTATATCAGTAAAGTTTTCTTAACCCATGATTTTAGTGTTACTTCACACATCATTACCTCACTAGACAGGCTCTCCATATCTAACCTTTTTTACTCTCCAATTTGGCAGTGCATCAGGATCAGTGTTTGGGCTGTTCAGCTGCATATCATTAAACAGTATGCATCCTGATTTTTGCATGTTCCCTTTTTTTTTTGCGCGAACTATTATATATTACAAGGCAGTATACTCCTTCCCTCCCCTGACGACAGGTTCATAAGTACAGTTGCCAATTATATTTAATCTATCTCCTTCCCTACACTCCATTACTCTTACTATCTCCTTTTTATAATATGGAATTATCAGCACTCAAAGAGGTGGGCTATGTTTGGTGTACTGCTGCAAAGGGCTGTTGATCTGCATCCTCCTTATGCTCCTTATTTTACTCGAAGCCTACAGATACTACAGAGATCCACTGTTGTGTGGTCCCTCCAGTTTTGGGGCTCACTGGGCCTAGTTTTTTTAGATCTAGTCACCCCATACAACACCTATTTAGGTGATTTTCGAGTAATCAGAGCTGATCCTTACTATTCCCTTTGCCCACAGTTACCACCGAAGCCTATACCTCCCCATGTAACTCCGGTTTACATCTGGCTTGTGGTGTAGGGCCTTAAATTGGCCTCCCCTTTTTTCTCTCACTATTATATTTATTATGTACCTATTTTATAGTACTGTGAAGTATACTTAGATTTACTCTAATGTGATAATGATCTACCTTCCCTTTTATATATATTTATTTGCGATACACCTGGCTCCCTGAATCCCTTGCTCCATGTCTAGGCCATACTGGCATCTCGTATATGGAACTTTAATTCATTGTTATTTCAATTTGGTATATTGTAAACTATTACTGTTAATGTTTATAAACAAGTTCTGGTGTTCAGCTTTATCCTTCTTTCTTGTCTTGTTAGCTTAGAATTAAGCTGATGCTATTACAGTCCCCTGCCTTTCTTGATATTACTCCCTTTCAATCTAGCTTATCAGTAATACTTACTTTATTGTATTTCTGGGATCAGACCTAGGTTTGGGCCAACATTATAACTGGTCCTCCTTGGTCTCGTTCCTACCTCGACACCCTAGAGTGTGGACAGAGAGTCTCTTAGCTAGCTGGCTGGCTGACTCCTAGCTCCTCACACCCATAAAAAAGTTTTTCTTTGTTAATTAGTGTATTAGTACTGTTGTTGTTATTAATGATTTTTCTCCTTTTGTTTTTCTGTTCTAATTTTAGTAAGATATCAGTGCTGCTCATGCTCCATATATTCTACTTTTTCAGTTTGAGTGTTTCTGCCTCTCCGCATATACATATGGTCTCTATATTATACCGTGATCATCCTCGGCTTCATTTACTTGTCCCTTCCCACTCTTACGATTATTCCCTTTCCTTAATACTGACATTATGAGTGACATACTTTTATACACATGGAATGTGAAGGGACTTACTTCTTGTAAGTGAAAACAAATCCTCTCACATCTCAAAAAGCAAAAAACACAAATTGCTTTCTTTCAAGAAACAAAATTATCAGCAGAGGGTGTTCATAGACTTAAAGATTGGGTCAGTCAGATCTATGAATCTTCCTATACTTCAAAAAAAAGAGAGTTGCCATTCTTATTCATAAGAGTCTTAAATGGCCCCTTTTAAACTCCCTTTCTGACACTAAAGGCAGATGGTTGATGGTTAAATTGAATACCAACTCTAATTTATTATTTATTTATTATTATTTCTGCTATAAGTGGATTACCCCCAAAGGCCTTAATGACTAGCAGTGACAAAGCCTGGAAAAAGTTTAAGGGCACTTCACTCCCTGTAGACTGGGTTAACTGCAGAGCACTCTGAAACCAATGTAAACTGGCCATCAAGCTAGCGAAAAAGGAGTACCTACACCATCTCCAGAAGGCAAACCTCGGCAACCCTAGGACTTTCTGGTCCCACATCAATGAACTGATAAAGGGTAACAAAAAGACAGCCTCCGGCCCTATCACAGCCAACGGGCAGGTACTGCTTGATGAGGCATTAATAGCTGAAACCCTCAATATATTCTTCTCAAACCCAGACAAACTTAAGGCAGGAGCATCGGTACCAAACAAGCAGTACGCTCCTCAGGATCCCCCAATTCTCGACTGCCCACTCTTTCACATCCGACTGGTAAAGGTAAAAGAGATCCTGGCCATCCTAAAAACCTTGAAAACAAAAGGTTCAGGAGGCCCAGATGGAATCAATGCTAGATTGCTCAAGGACGGTGCCCCGGCACTTGCGTGCCCACTCACATGGCTGATTAACAGGTCCTTACTTGAAGGATCTGTCCCAGAGCCGTGGAAGCAGGCACATGTGGTCCCGATTCACAAGGGTGGGCCCGTGGAACCAATTGAGAACTACAGGCCTATCTCCCTGCTGTGTACCCTTGCAAAAATACAGGAGAAACTCGTCTATGTCCAACTTAAGGAATACCTGGAGACACACATGCTGTTGTCCCCGTCTCAACATGGATTTAGGGCCAAACATGGGACCGATACTGCCTTAACTAAACTCTCTACGGATATACTTAGAGAACTTGATTCTGATCCAACACAGGTGCGGTTTCTATAGACCTTTTCAAGGCCTTTGACCGGGTGGATCACAGACTACTACTCAATAAACTCCTCCACTTAGGCCTCGACACCCATGCCCTCAAATAAGTGGAAAGCTACCTCTATGGTCGAACACAGAAGGTTAGGTGGCAGAATAAATTTTCCAAGCCACAGTTCCTAAAGGAGGGAGTACCCCAAGTGTCGATACTTGGGCACCTATTGTTCTCTCTGTTTGTTAATGAGCTGCACAACCACTGTGGGAGCAGCAATGTTATCCAATATGCAGATGATGCTGTCATCTATAAAACCTCGGACAACTTGGATGATCTAGGCACATGCCTCCAAAAGGACATCCGCATTATGGAGGAATGGCTCATCAAGAACAAAATGGTCCTTAATACCAATAAAACTAAAGTCATCTTGTTCGGACCTAGAGCCTTTGGACAAGACAGATCACAACTACTCCAACTTACGTCCCTGGAGGGCAACAAACTGGAAGTAGTCTCCTCGACAAAATACCTTGGCCTTACCCTCGACCAAGGCCTCACTTTCAAACAACATGTTGACCAGGTCACAAAAGTAATCCATACTAAACTTGGATTACTTTATCGGCTCAAGGAACAGCTGACCCCTGAAGCTAGGACTGCTATTGCTTCTAGTGTCCTACTCCCATCACTAATATATGCTGCCCTGGTCCTTCAGGGTACTCAAGCAGCTGGAGTACTGTAAACTTCAGACTTTATACCACAAGGTGGTTTGCTTTGCCTCCTAGATCCCACTATAGGAGCCATCACTGCAAGGCGTTAGCAAGGCTCAACTGGCCATCTTTTGAAGCTCACCTCAGGTACCCTGCACTCTGCCTGGCAAAGAAGTTAATTAGCCTGCCCCTTCCCTGAGTCTCTATGGACTCCTAACAGAGAAGAGAAACCTGCGAAACCTCAGGTCCTCAGGCCTAAAGCTATTAGAGGTTCCTAAGATCAGGACTAATGCTGGCCATAAATCCTTCACACATGCTGCCCCTTCCTTGTGGAACAACCTTCCTTTGGAGGTTCGTGAAACCTCATCGTTATCGTGTTTCCGCACAAGACTTAAGACCCATCTGCTGACAACGAGCAAATGCCAATGCTACAGCACGTGACACCTCAACCATTACCCTGGGACAGCACACTTACCTTACTAAAATCTCCAACCCCTGAACAGGTAGCACTAACTCCTTCCTCCCCCACACTGAGCCTATCCTATGGCCTTTACAAAAAGTTACCTAAGGAATCTTTAGTACTATCTCTCTCCTTTGCATGACTGACGCATGACCAAATGTATAACTTTTTTTCAAACTATATATATTAAACCCATTGAATAGTCGGTGATGTTCAACTACCGAATACTGTATACCCATGAACTATATATGTTCCTTATTGAAAAGTCTGTGATGTGCAACTACCGAATACTGTATACCCATGACCTATATTTGTTCCTCTGACTGTTCGTTGTATGTACTGTATTCCTGACTGTTCATTTTATGTACTGTATTCCTGGGTCGCCAATGAAAAAGGGACCTTCGGGGCCCAGTGGGCCTACCCGGTCATCAAAATTCAATAAATAAATAATTTCGGAAGACACTTTTGAGCCAAGGCTCTTTTACAAAGGTTCCATGTTGGAGAAACAATACAGAACATAGTACAGTAGTTTCAAGCAGCCATAGGCTTTGTCGGGTACATTAAAGCTTTCATATGGAATTACTGTAATATGTGCAATGATTCACAGTATGTATGTTAAGTTACAGTAATTTGTGTATATTATTCAAGAAATTATGTACAATAAAAAACACAGTTGTAATATGGTTCACTAAAATAAATTAGAAACTGCTAGGAGAGATGGTAGATACATGTAGAGGAAGCTATGGGGATAGAATGTAGATAATAGTGGGTAAATAAAAAGGGAGAAGATAGGGAGATAGTGGGGTAAAGATGGAGGGACTGGGGGGGGTTAGAGGGAAGGAGAGTAAGTTTAGTTAGGAGAAACATTCACATTGTGACTTATACTTTTCCTCTAATAAGCATTGTCCTGATTCTCAACTTCACCTTGAAATTCTTTAACTTAGAGTCAAAATAAATGAATTAATTTGCTGTAAAACTCTGGTCCTCTCCTGTTGGTCAATGTCTATGCACCCAACTCCGATTCCCGGGAGTTTTTTCACAATTTAGCTCAACAGATCCTATCCTTTAACACTAATAATACACTAGTTATTCTCAGAGGGGATCTTAATTTAGTTTTAGAAGCCAGCATTGTCAGAAGTATCCCCACTACAGATGCCCACCCCAGAAGTATTAAAGCTCTCTCATTACTAATGAAGGATATTGGATTAGCTGATTTATGACTGAGATTTTACTTTTTACTTCTCCCTGCTTAAGACATATAGTAGAATCAACTACTGATTAGCCTCTCCTGTTATAATGGAAAAAAAACTATTGATTCAACCATCTCTCCCATCATAATCTCAGACCATTCCCCTGTCAAATTGCAACTTTTATGGGGCCCATTAGCACCCAAATCTTTTTTCTGGTGGCTAGACTCTCTCCTTCTCAAAGATCCTGATTTTTTACCCATGATTAAAGCACAAATTCAGGACTTCCTCTCTCACAATACCCCTACCAGATCCTTTATGTCCACTATATGGGAAGCTCTTAATGCTACGATTCAAGGGAAAATTATCAGCTATGCTGCACATAGAAAATGGGTAAGAGAGCAACAACTGGCTGATATGGAAAAATCTCTTAAGGCTAAAGAGGACTTAAACTTTTCCTCTAATAAGCATTGTCCTGATTCTCAACTTCACCTTGAAATTCTTCAACTTAGAGTCAAAATAAATGAATTAATTTCCCGTAAAACTGAATTGGTCGTGTTGAAACTTAAACATAAGTTTTGGGAACATGGTGATAAAAATGGGAAGCTCCTCTCTTACCAGCTCAAAGCACAACAAATGGAATGACATATTCTAAGCCTAAAAGATGAGCAGGGTACAATTCATTCTGACAGCTCCTCCATAAATCGTATTATGGAAACCTTTTACCAAAAATTATATTCTAATACAAACCTTCCATCTACCTTACAGATTCAACAGTTCCTTAAAACTTTACATCTTCCTCATCTTTCTTCTCTTGAGACAAATTCTTTAGATGAACCCTTCTCTCTTCAAGAAATCCAGAAAGCTTTGTCCTCCTTGAAATTCCGTAAATCCCCTGGAGGTGATGGATTTCCTGTTGATTTCTATAAAATGTTCTCTGATACCTTATGCCCCCTTCTTCTTAATGTTTATCAAGAAGCTTTCAACACTGGCAAACTTCCCCCTTCCTGTACTGAAGCGGTCATAACCCTAATCCCTAAGAAAGATAAAGACCCCACACCCCGAAAGTTATAGGCCAGTTTCTCTATGAAACACAGATGGGAAGATATTTGCTAAACTACTAACTTCTCGACTTGAATCCTTGATTCCCAAACTTACTCATTGTTCGAAAGCCGGTTTTATTAAACATAGATCTGGTTCTGATCACTTACAAAACCAAATCCATCAAATCACCAACTGCAGCCATAGCTATTGATTTTCGAGAAGGCCTTTGATTCCTTAAACTGGGACATTGTTATCAAGTTTTATCTCATTCCAGTCTCTCCCATACCTTTTGCTCCTGGATCAAACTATTATATACAGTAATTCCCCTGTTGCTGAAGTACTTACTAATTCCACCCTTTCCTCTTACTTTCAACTGACAAGGGGAATTAGACAAGGATGTCCTCTATCACCTTCCTTGTTTATTTCAGCGATGGAGACCCTGACTGCTTGTTTACGTCAATCCGCTGGCATTATGGGCATACCTGTGGGCAATTCAAAATATGTCTCTCTCTCCTATGCGGATGACCTCTTAATTTTACTCAAAAGCCTGAATAAGGCTGGACCCCTGTTGGTTGATTTGCTCAGTAATTTTGCTAACATTTCTGGGCTTGCTTTGAATTATGGTAAATCACAAACTCTGTCCCTTAATGACCACTGTAAAGCCTTTATGAACCTACCTCTTGGATTCCGTTGGTCACCACAGGATATAAAATATCTAGGAATCAAAATTACTAGTAACTTAGGGAAGATATGGGACATTAACTTTAACCCCTTATTAGATAACATCAAAACAATTCTGGACAGATGGAAGCTTCTTAATCTCTCCTTCATGGGGAAGACCACAGCCATCAAAATGTCCATATCATCCAAGATTCTTTACCTCTTTGCCAATATCCCTTTAATCTTACCATCCTCCTTTTTCGCTGAAATTAATAAATTAATAGGCAACTTTATCTGGGATTGGAAACCACAGAGATTTAACTGCAACAAACTTCGAGCACAATGGAAAAAGGGGGATTTGGACTCCCCTGGTTCAAAGGCTACCTCTGGGCTTTTTGAGTGGCCCAAACCATTAAATGGTTTCAGAAACCCTCCTCTCACTCACTACTATGGGTTGCAATGGAATCCACATGTGCCCTGGAGGAGTTCCTGCTTCCTTCATCTTTAGTCCCATTTCTTCTAAACTAAAATCTAACCTGACTATATCATCCTCTGTTCTTTATTGGAAACTAGCCCATACATTCCTAAAATCTAATCCATCACCCTGATTATATGTCCACTTATGGGGCAATCCACTGCTCATCCTAGAAAAAATCACCCAATTTTTTGTTGTACATGGAGGAACAAAGGCATTTTTTTTCTCGGAGATATCTTGGACCAGAATTCACTCACTCTTAGATTGTTCTCGGACTTGCAGGCTACATGGAAACTTCCTAAACAGGACTTCTGGAAGTTTTTACAAATTCAGGCAGCTTATAACTCTCTTTCCAGTTTTGTGTACAAACATATTCTTCTAGACCACGCATTGCACATTGGACTAATTTATCCGCAAAACTGAATAGCTCCATTTACAAAGACATTATTGATAATCTACCTGATCAGTCTATACTGGCCAAAAATAAATGGCGTACTCTCCTTAACTACAATATTTCAGATGCACAATGGAGTAGTTGCTGGCTTCTTGCACATAACACCTTTAAAGATACCCGTAGTTCTTTAATACAAACTAAAATCCTACATCTATGGTCTAGAACTCCCTCTGTTCTTCAGTGCATGGGCCTATTAAATAATAATAACTGCTGGCACTGTAATTTGGCCAATGGGGATCTACTTCATATCTTGAGGTCATGTGCTCCCATTAATAAGCTTCGGCGTAAAGTCTATTTACTTGCTTCCAGAGTAACAGGACAAAAACTTCCCTTTGACCCCAAGCTATTCCTTCTAGGCATCTTTATCCCCAATAGCGCTCCCTTCTCACATGCACATTTTAGATGGCTAAACATACTTTTTCTTCTGGT
The DNA here is from genome assembly GCA_016271365.2 of Neoceratodus forsteri. NCBI lineage: Eukaryota > Metazoa > Chordata > Ceratodontiformes > Ceratodontidae > Neoceratodus > Neoceratodus forsteri. Next base: position 57,544,619 of record JADMNL010000026.1, on the reverse strand, counting down.
TAAACATCTGATTCTTATGAAATGGAAATCAACTCTGGTTCCTTCCCTTACAGATGTTCTTCAAAGCCTCTCTCAGTATGCCTCCCTAGACCGACTATCTCATGTTATTCATGACCGACTCACTGTATATGACAGATGTTGGCAGGATTACTTCAAGTACATTGAACCTTCTGGTTCCTCTAGACCCTAATCCTTAGGGTCATTTGGCCTTTTTCTTATTTTGCTCTCAGATTAGGGTTTTTGAAACTTTGTACACATATATCTCTCCTTTTTCCCTCTTTCTCTATCCTCCTCCTTCCCTTTCTTCCCTGCTACTTTTTACTTTTTTTTGCACACTTTCTCTTATCTCTATCCTTCCATTATTGAACATTGTCCGTATTTCCATATTTATCACTTTATGTAATTTACTGAGTGCCTTGATATAGCCTGCCCTAGCACTTATTTCATACGTGGTTGCCTTTTCTGAATTTACAATACCTCACTGATTGTAACCCTTCTGCTCCCCCACTTACAACTTGTCTAGGTCTGAGTCTTATTATCAATATGTGGTTATAAGGTGTCTCCAATATGTTTACCTTACATACTGTGTTTGTTATGTGATATTTTTATACCTTATATGGAGGAGATTCTTCTACTATATAAGCTTGTGTGCTTTCTTTTTTTACAGTTAAACTTTTTTATTAATTTTTCATAAGATATAACTTGTGTGCTTTCTTATATCCTCAATTTCAATAAAAAGATAAAGTGAAAAATAGAGACATCCCGGACATCATCCAGCCACCATCTTCCTTCATCTGGACATCCTTCTGACTTGGATTCTCCTTCATCTTCCAGAATCGACCTTCCTACTCACATCATCAAAGACTCCAAATATGACTCCTCTACCTAACACTGATTCAGAGCAGTTGATGATTCGGAGGCTATAACTCATCAACCTAACCAGAAACAGAGGATACAACTCATCGACCAGTACACATCCAGAGGATAAGATTCTGTGACTTAACTAGCATATGACTTATAGTCCAAACCAGAAATAAATTTGGTCCAAATCATTTAGAATTATCTCCTCATAGGTTGCCCAGAGGACGGGCAGGTCAGTAACCATGGGTCCTAAGAGGTTTTCCCCAAGGGTTTTTTTCCTCTCCTGCGTGCTACTGATCACACTCTCCAGAGTTGGAGGAGGTAATTTCAACTTGTTAACAATCTTTTTGGGCCTTCTATTTCCTGCACCTACCCAGCATTCCTATCAAGGTTGGGAATAGAGAAAGGCCAAATCCCAAAGTTCATAAACCTTCAAGTTCATAACCGTCATATCATAACCAGAAGGTGAAATTCCAGTCATAACCTTCAAGTTCATAACCTTCAAATCCATGACTTCAGATTCATAAGTATACACAAGCACTATGCTATGTACCACACATTGAACAAACAACAAAAGTTATGAGCCTATGCTGAAATTTGCAAACGCAGGCTCGTAACTGGTAATTTTCAATATTTTGACCACAGATTTTCAACATAGCCATTTCTTTACAGAACCTTATGAATGTGATAGCTGTCATTTTTCAAGTCCTGGCCAAAATGTGTTTTCACATCCCAAAAGGTGATTTCACAGTTGCTGTGTGAAATCACCTTTCAGGTAGGCGCTGAAAATTTTCTCCACACTTGTTCATGAGATTGGGGTCATTAGAAGGCTATGTTGAAAATTTGGAATGTTAAAAAACAACAAAGTTATGAGCCTATGTTGAAATTTTCAAACACAGGCTCATAATGTACAGTACAAATACGGTGAAATCCGGATCTCGGCAGGATGCAAGTCCTCTACAACAAGGTTGACTTCTTTGCAACCAACTCCCCCTCCCAAAGCGCCACCACTGCGAGGCAGTGGATGCACTAAACTGGCCATCCCTTAAACATTGGCTCCAGTATCCACTCCTGTGCACCGCATAGAAGAAAGTACCGACTCTCCCCCGATTGGCTTTGTTGGTCTCTTGGTTCCCAAGTGCCCAGGTAGACAGCTGTGCAGCTCTAACAGGAAGCTTCTGGAGGTCCCTAGAGTAAAGATGGTAGCAGGTAACAAGTCATTCACCCATACTGCTCCTATGCTCTGAAATGAACTCCCTAGCTGTCTACAGACTGCCAACTCTCTGAACACCTTCAGAAAAGGCCTCGAAGTGCACTTGCTGGAAAACAGCCTCTGCACATGTTTGCGATAGACAATGAAAAATCCTATGCTGACTAACCAGCCTGGGCAGTGAGGCTCCTGCTCAGATGCTACACTGTAAGGTATATAGTGTCAAAATGCTCAGCTGGGGTCTAATGCTTGTTTTCTTAAACCGTAGTGGCTTGTTTTAACAACATGTTTTTTCTGAAGTCATATCTCATAAGGTCTAATGTGTTAATATGATATCTTGCCCGCTCCCAATATGGAATGTGCCTCCAAAATGTAATGCACTTTGGAAAGCTATGTTTGTTCCTGCAATTGCCTTGTTACTCTGTAATGTTAAATCTCCAGTAGGTCTCCATGTAACTAATTCCGGGTCTCCCCTGAAAAAGGGACCTCTGAGCCCAGTGGACTCACCTGGTTAACAAAATGAAAAAAAATAAATGTCCAGGTTATTTCAGCGTTCACTCATAACTTCACAAATTTTCAGTATTTCAAGTCCAGCCATTCAATATAGCCATTTTTCCACAACACCTCATAAATGTGACATGTCATTTTTAAAATTCTGGACAAGATGTGTTTTCGCACCTCTGATGTGAATTGACATTTTGGCCAATATACTATTAATGACACGTCATGTCTATAAGGTGAATCCTAAAACAAGTATCTTCAAAATTTGGGGTCAGAATTGCAAAAAAAATTGTTTAGCAAGCAGCCAACATTTGGCATTGACAAATGCTTGTTAAACTTGCATTGATAACGATGGTATTGGTAGCTGTGGAAATGATTTTATACTAATTAAAGAGCAGCTGATGCCTTCAGAGGAACAGTAACAAAACACAGTATTTAGACATAGTTCAGCTTGTAGTTCACATTAGTTCTGTATTTCTTCTTCCCATTATTTATTGCTGAGGTCATTTTCATGAAAACAGGATCTCATCTGCTGAAGAGTTTTATCTCTTCCTGTTGCTTTCTCCCTACCTGAGGTCATAATGCACAGTTTGTGACATCACAGTTACTCCCATGGCAACAGATTGTGATGTCACAACAAAGGATTATGACTTGAAATAGGGAGTAAGCTATACAGGCAAATGAACTCTAAGGGATAAAGATGACGTATTCATGCAGTCCCCTCAGTAATAAATAACAGGGAGGAGAACTCTTAAGCAATAAGGCATGACCAAGGGTTATGTTAATGGTCTGTTAATCACCTTCTAGGGGTGTACCGTGGCACGAGGTGTAGCCAAGTGCCACATGCCCCTAGAGGGTGATTAACTGACCATTAACATAATCCCTGAGAGTGCCTTATTGTTATTATAATAAAAACATGTTTTTAAACAGTGTTAAACCTGGTTCAGCTTATGGCTAAGCTCTACATGCATGTTAATAAAAGATTAACATAAGGCTGTTAGAATGTTTGCAGCCAATCAGAAAGCTCCATTTCTCAGACCCTTTTTATAATATAGGATATATATGGAATGCAAGCTGAGTTGTACCTAATTGTCTTTGAGGTGTCAGCTGCTCTTTACGTGTTAGAGTTTGAAACCAGTTGTAACCTTTGAACCTCAATCAGACTGTTTTTGTATTATTTGTACTATATGCATATGGTTAATAGCTAAGTCTGATATGAGTTTACTTGGTTCCATGTCATAATAGCGATCGCAAAACAGTGATCGCTATTATGAAGTGAATGTATATCGCCGAAAAGCAAATCGGCAATATACACGTCCTGTCAACCGACATCCAGAAAACAAAAGTGTTTTTGGGGAGGGGGAAGGCTGTGCCTCTCATGCCCCTTAAATTTAGATTCTCAACTCTGGGGTGATGTCGAGGAGGGGCACAGTCTGGATTTAAAAAATGAAATCCCGCAGCCGCAGGCAGCAGCAAACTTTCCATGCTCCTGGTCCCTAGCCCTGAACCCAGTACCTGCTGAGCCAGAGCTAGCCACCCACACCACCACACCACACGGCTAGCTCGGCAACTGCAGGCACATCAGTCCCCTAAAACCCCTTCCCTGTCCTTCCCCTTCCCCTCGTTATTCCCCCCTTCTAGTCACCCTTCCCTATGCTCACTTACGCGTAGGGTCGCTGTCCTTGCAGGGTAGCCCAAAATGATAGCGCCGAAAATGAGTCGCTGTTTTTGTAGTCGCTCATTTTTGGTCGCTGTCATCATGGATAATGGTTTACTTGTAGGATGTATTTGGAAATTCAATGTATAAGTGTAATGGAAAAAAGTAATGGTGGTCTCTAGCTCCCAGTGGACTGATGTCTACATCTCAAAATCACTATCACCATCATAGTGTGTGGCCAAATCACTGTATGGTACTGGGGGTACGTATGCTACATAAGCAGATACTATTATGATACCGATGAGATCTTCTTACGGCACATAGGCAGATACCATTATGGTACGTGGGAGATCTTGGTATGGTACATAAGCAGATACAGTACTGTATGTACAGGGGATATCATATGGTACAGAGGCAAATACCATTGAGTTCTGGGGGGGGGGTCTTGGCTTCTCCACTTGTGAGTTATCTTTGAGTCAGGCCATTGTATATTCCATATTCTTAACCTTTGGATTTTATATATATATCAAAGTATATGCAGTGATACATTCCACGTGTGCAGTGAGGCTAAAAAAAAGCACACACATGTGATGGATGAAGGTCACTGAATGTGAGTCAAGCCTCGTGACCCACCCAGGCTGTGTGTTCATTACGTATGCACAGGGCCCCTGGTGTTCTGCGGCAGAATTTTCTGATTTCTGCGGCAGGGCTCCTTGACTTCTGCGGCAGCATTTTCTGATTTCTGCGGCATGATTTATTCATTTCTCTGGCAGAATGCAGTCCTGTCATTGGCTAAATATGATGTGATGTCATCGATGACATCATATGCTGAGCGTAGAGGAGGGGCTTCAGGATAAACGAGGTGGGAAAGAAAGCCTAACACTGTGGAAAAACAGTATATTTATATGAAAATTCACCAAAAACAATGAATTCTGCAGCACTATATATATTCTGCGGCATGATGAAAATTCTGCGGCAAATTCCGCAAACGCAGAACCACAGAATTCCAGGGGCCTTGCGTATGCAGTAAGACATATGGTGTTGGTATTTTTACCACAACTGCTTGCCCCATGGTCATAGCAAGAGTCATAGTAAGTGGGGCCCACTGTAATCTCTGGATTAGAGGCTCTGCAATCAAGCAGACTAGGTAGACCAAATGGCCTTCTTCTGCTGGCTAAATTGTACAGTATGTATGTTCCAAAGGACATAGATCTACTACCTTCTTGTCCTGAAAGTGCGGTTGTGACATAGCTGTTAAGACCCTGGAGTGTCTTAACACACTTACAAAATGGTAGCTAGATAAATAAAAATATGCAGTTTAGAACAACTAAAAGAAGATTAAAAATATGTTTCTATTGAATGTAAAATAGTTCCTCCACCATTTTGAGACACTAGGGGGAGCTGGCAGGTTTACTGTTAGAGCGATGGTTGTGTGCAGTAAATAATGGTTGCTGTTTAAAACCTGAACGTTTTAAAGGGTTGTTAGCAAATTGATTTTACCTGCACTGAGCCCAGGAGGGCAGCACTTGTTTTTTCCTGTTGCTAGTGGTCTGACTGTGCACGGCTGTGGACCAGTCATGTTGCATCATTTTCTCTACCCGTTTTATAAAGAACCAGCACACACCATTATATATTATTGTTCACTCAGACAGAATAAGTAACTCCATGAGCATGCAAACTGCATGTTTTTGAGGAAGCCCTGTGCAATGTGTCTTGAAATGTAAGTTTACCAAATAACAATAGAAAACATTTGTACTAATAATATTTAGGTTCATAGTTTTTAAGAACCACATAATCATGACAAGGGTTGATCAACATAAGCAAATCAACTCTTACTGCCTCTGTGGCCTTGAAGAAAAATAGGATTTAGAACATGTATCTCAAATATAATTGGTATACTTATGAAAAGAAAATTTGCCTAGGAAAAATACTTGGAAAGTTACAATACCTATGACTAAGAAGCTTTGATGATATATCTGTTTTTTTTTTTTAATAATGCCTTTATCCTATGCTACCATTCCTCCAGTCCTCTAGCCTAAGGGTGTCACCCCATGGTGACCATTCCAACCTCCGCTAGCCCCACTTCCTTGATTGTGGGTGATAAATGGCACAGGATCTGAGACAAACACCGGCTGTCATAGGGTGTGATTTGTGACTGTTGAAATTCTCCCTCCCACCTCCCCTGGCATTGCATTTAACCTCTGTCAGTCTCAAACTCCACAGCGCACACTGGGTGAAAATGCCACCACTCACAAGGGAGCAGGCTCTTTGGCCCACCACGAGGGGCTGCTACAGTGTCAGGTCCTGGTCGCCGCCCTCCCTGGGATGATTCACACTGTATTCAGAAGCACTTCTCAGCCTTGGATGTACCCACAGTTCTCCTGCGTCTGCTCTTGAACCTGGGTTGTTGGTGCAGAAGCACACTATTGGGCAGCCCCGATAGTATATAATTTTAACAATGACTGTATATTTCCCCACCGCCACTTGTTTAACTCAGCAAGCACACAGAGAGGGGTGGGATACAAAGCAATATAAGCACAAAGTGTGTACAAGACACAGACAGACCTTTAACAAACCCAGGTCCTGAGGAGAGAACTTTTGCTAAGGGCTATGCTAGGTTTGCACTTCTGAAGGGGTACTCAGTAGCAGTAACTAGATTGTCCATACCAGGCTGGGATTCTAGAGTTTGGCTTTATTCCAAACAGTTGGTACACAAAAGCAAAGATGGACCCCAAAGGTTTACACTTCGTGGCACAAGGCAATGCAGAACAACATCTGTAGAAAACAGAAACTCGAACTTCCCATATAGCATAGGATTAGACATCTGGAAATGCGGCACTGGCCATGATGGAACACACAATTTCTTCTTCTAGTGGCACTAAGCCTTGACGTGGAATACATTCCTATATGGCATAGGCTTTTAAAGTAGAAAATTGGCATCCTGCCACTACGGAGCACACAGGTGCTCAAAACTAGAACAGCCCACACCCTGGGGGTAAACTTTATCTTCAGGCATTGGCCATATGTGCTGAATAAACAGGTACCCTTACAGAACTCGAAGTGCTGAACTGGTCCCTCCAGATGGAGGGCTGCCCAACTTTTGCTTCCTTGTCCATACCCAGCCATTCTTTCGGAGTTGCACCTCAAAATGCTACAGTAGAACTATGCTTTCTTCAAATGTTTAGCACATTTATCATCAGGAACACTACAAGGAGTGTAAACGGTAAAGTTCTGGCACCAAGTGCTAAGCCACGCCTGAGACTCCACTATTGTCAGCAAACTTTAAACAAACTTCTTGAGAACAGTCTCCAAATAGCTGCTGGGTGCATGGGTCCCTCTTTTAGAGTAACACCTGAAAGAAAAACACAATGTAGGTACATTTCTCCTGGGAAACTCTCATACTAAATTTACTCACAGTTTGTACACAAAGGCAGCTTCAAAAATGTTCTAAATTGGATCAGGGGATTGCCCCACAAATCCTCTGCAGTCCCCACCTCATCCCACTGGGAATGAGGGCATCAGGAAATCCTGGAGATGGTTTCCACCACTTCAAAAGTCAGGCAAATGATGTTCTCAGACTAGAGTGAGAAAAACAGGCTCTCCTCACTCCTCACTGCTCGCTCTCAGAGCACAGAACTAAGACTCCTTGAAAATTCTAAGCCTCCCCACACTCACAGCAAGCTGTGTGGCTTATGAGGCTGTGAGAGTTCTAAATTACATCACCTCTCTGCCCTCAGCTGAGACCAAGTAAGTAGAGAGGGACCAGATGAAAGTCTGTTTAACTAGTTATTCTCCAGCTGCCTTCCCTGCCTAACACTGACACTGATGGGATTCTAGTAACTCTAGGGAACAGGGGGATTACAACTGAACATGTACTACAATGGTTAACACGTTTTTAAATGCATATGGAAAGATAAGAAGAAAGGACATGCACTGATACATTGTTTTATGCAAACTAGAGGTGTGCAAAAGATTTTATGATGCAGAGTAGATATGTTCGTAATCATGTTAAAAATGGGTCGAACAGCAGTAAATAAACTTGAACATAGAAAAAACTGTGCACACATCAACTGTGGTCCAGGGATACTTTATTGGCCCTTAAATAAAATGCGGAGTCTAGCCAAATACCCCCATGTATCGCCTCACACAGGAGACTTCATCAGGTGGCAGAGTTTGCCATAACTGACAATTCATTGATACCCAAGTGACAAATCAATTAAGTGCTCATTGGTCAGTTTCAAATTCAAAAATGAACTGACAGTGAGAGATAGTGTACTGCATAAACTTATAGAGAAAAAAAATATTTCTAAACAAAAATTAGCCTTAGAAAATAAAGAATAAAGAACAGTTTCTATGCATATGGTATGCCCAGTTGAAATTCAGTTATACTCGGTAACGTATGTGTGAGAGGCAGGATATTCTGAGCTAGACTTAAAGAAAGGATCCACTGAAATTAAACTGCAAAGACTGGCCCATAGAAAAAGTAGATTGAAAGAAACAGGTGGGTTTGGGAAGAAGCAGTGGACAGTGTGGGAACCAAACCTCACATGAAACTGAGAATTTATTGGACTGTTCTTGATAATAGTGCTGTTCCAACCACAAGTCCACAGAAGAATAGACACAAGATCAGCGCGTGGTGATGGAGGGAGTAAGTAAGTAAGTCACACTACAGTTAAGAAATTACTGGACTGTTTCTGGTACCTATGCTGACCCAACCAAAAAACCACAACGATGGAAAAAGGAAAGTCTAGCAAAAAGGCAGAATAAAAAATTAATTCTGCTAGCTAATGAAAAGGTAAACAGAAATCTAATCGATGTCCACTGGTCATATAATTACATGTGTAGCAGCAAATATGGCAGTCAACTAATCAAAACACTTTGCACGGTAAAGACATACAGCAAATGGTCGTGCAAGATCTACTGTATGTCACATGTTACTCAGAGGAATGGTTTGTAGTCAACCTGGTCATTCAGACCTCCAGGTGCTAGGGCTTGATGCTGAACTATCCATTTTGTCTCGCTGCAGTAGTAGCTTAAGGCTTTCACCACCTTGGAGGAAAGGTTTATTCATTCAAGTGCCCTGAAGCAGAGGCCCCTGGTGTTGGAGTTGTGCTTTTCACTGGTGTGTGCACCCAGGACATTGTTCAGTTATGGCACGTACATACTCCTGGATATATCACTTTGATGGACACACAGTCCTTCCAAGATAGACCAACCCACATAGACACCGAGAGGCATAAACAACAAAGTCTGTCTGGTAATCAGTATATACTGTATTGTTGTAGTTCATAAGTAGTGTCATTTTGGGGGATGTGTAAATATGGGTCCTGTGGCAGTGAAGCAACAAACGTTGCATCTTCTAGAGCTGCAGAAACCACTCCTGCTATGAATGTGGCTAGTGTCAGGGCCAGTGCTGTCATCAAATGGCTCCTGTTTAAGTGATCTGTGAGACTCATGCCTGATTTGAAAGCAATGCATGGCATGTCTCCCATAAGAAAGCCTAATTCTTCATCCTGAGCTAGGATGGGCCACCAGTGTTTGACAATATTTCTTATGGTCGTTGCTGCAGTGTTATAGGTGGTAGCAAAGGTTACTTTGGGAGTATAGCTCTCAATGGACTTTTGTTCTGGCTGTACTAGAGTTTGTCTTTCAATATTGCACACTTTCTTGGAGGCATTGTGAACAACTGTTGCAGAATAGAAGTGTTTCCTAAAGCGATCAGACAGCAATGCTGCTTCTTTCAGGAATGTTTCATTAGAGTTGCAGTGGCATTTAATTTGTAAGGACTGGCCAAAGGGAATACTATCTACAAGGCTTCGCAGGTGACAGCACTCTGTAGGGAGTTGCCAGTTGTGGGTTTTCTGTATGGAGATATTGTCACTTTTTGCTGTTTGGGAACAGACAGCGTGACATCCAGAAAATCCATACTGTTTGTATCAGCTAGATGGGAGTGCATAAGGTTCAGGGAATTGTCATTACGCCACATCATAAAATTCTCTACTGTGTCCAGACCCCCACCCAGACACAAATAATGTCATCACTATATCGGAACCAACTAATAATGTGTCTGAGGTGGGGTTACTGTTCCTGAACATGGTTTATTCCTTCCACCATGCCAGGAATAGGTTGGCATGGGGTGGGGCTAGTGCAGCCCCCACTGCTGTACCCTGGAGTTGTAAAAGGATCTTACTGCCAGAACACAAGTAGTTATGCCTCAAAACATAATCAAGTAAGTCAATTATGAAATCTTTTGGTGCATTAAACATGTCTGGATCAGTTTCCAAAAAGTACCTGCTTACTCTATCTAACCCCATCTTCATGCTTGATGCAAGTGTAGAGCGAGGCTATGTCCACTGCCACCCAGCAGTAGCCTTCCTGCCAAGTAAAGCCTTCAGTTTTCTGAACAAAGTCAGAAGTATCTCGGATGTAACTTGGTGTTTTACAAACCAGCTGTTTCAGGAAGTGATCCACTAAGCTTGATGCCCCTCACTGAGGGGCCCAATGCCAGACACAGTAGTCTGCCCAGGACGGTCCACCAGAGATTTGTGGATTTGAGGAGTGTGTACAAAGTAGTCATAACAGGAAAATATTTTTTTTTAGAAAAGTAAGCGTGTCCTCATCTAGCCACCCTTCTACAAATGCTCTGTCAATTAAATCATACTGTTTGTTTTAAAAAAATAGAAGTAGGATTAAATGTCAGGTGTTTGTAGCAAGCAGTATCATCGAGTTGGCACTGTATTGCATTCAAATATTGAGAAGTGTCTTGTACAACCACAGTACCCCCTTGTCTGTCAGTTTTATAATTATATTTTTCATGGCTTTAAGCTCATGTAATGCCTTCCACTCGTCGGCAGAAAGGTTGGTGTACTGTGGTTTGGGCAAAGAAGAAAAAATGCATCAATATTAATTTTTAACATTTTTGTTTCAAAAACTTTTGCAACAAGATGCCTAGATTGATTCGAACAGAATGTACCTTTCCCTTTTAGATCAGAATTAGGGATGGACTCATGTTGTTTAGAAGCATCACCTGATTGGACAAAATAGTGTTATTAAACAAATAGTTAGTGTCCTCTGTGAAGTGTCTCTGTGCAGAAGTTAGTCTCTGCTGATATTGCTAGTTTCAAGCACATTAAACCCCATGGTTTTGTTTTGGAGCTTTTCAGGGTCTTTTTCTTTAAAATGAACTTTTAGGTCAAGTTTACCTAGGAGCTTAAAGACGTCAACTAAGTGTCAAAAGTAATCATGTTGGGAGGTCGGAACAAAGGAAAGTCATCTCTCCAGGAGTTTTACCTGCGAGGCTGTTAGGTTAACTGAAGAAATGTTGACACACTGTTTTACTTCACTTTATTCTATTCCAGTCTCTTCAGACCCTGTTGTTGCTGTTGCTGTCCACCTTTTCTTTTTGTTCCTCCTTGTTTTCCTGCATCTTCTTGTTTTGTTTGCCAGTTTTTCTTTTGCAACTGTGGTATTTCTGTTTCTTGAGCTGCTATGAGGTTGCCCTTTAAAAAAAAAAAACAAGCCTGTTTATCATTTGATGAGATGCTATTGTCTATTTCCTGTGTGTTCTGTTTTCTCCTCTGGTGGCTCCTGGACCTTCCTCTACTCTGGGAGCAGAACTTCCATTCCTGCCCCTGAAGTCACCCTCCTCATAGTCATGGCAGTCCTGTTCAAACTTAGTCCTTTTGTGTCCCTCGAGTAAAGTTTCTAATTTGCACACTTTTTCTTTAAGTGCTTTGTCCAGAGTTTGGAAATCATTGAATGGGTTGAGCTCTATTCATAGATTTTTGAGCTCTTGTTTTAGTTCATGCTACTGACATTTATCCTGTTCTATTGGGTATTAACTAGCTCTTTTGATTACATGGCAATGATTTTAGCCACCTGTCATGTAGATCTTCGTTAAGATGTCCAAAAGCAGGTGCCTTGTGAACTCTCGGGCTTCTGGGGACTCTGCCAACCTGGCTGTATTTTTTCAAGGTAATCTGTCAAACCAGTCACTGGTTTCCTGGATAGAAGTTTTTTCTTGTTTGCGAAACAGACCTCGTAGTTTGCTGTTGCCAGTGCTTGCACTGTCAGAGTCTTGAATCAGTCTGCCTCTGATGTTCTGTCTCCAAATACTATCTGCGGAGCTCAGTATTGCAAAAAAGGGCCATCGTCTTCATTGTTTGGACCTGTAGAATATTCCATCTCACTGTCTGAATCACTCTCTCGGCTGCTTGCCATTTAAAATGGTGCTAATCCACTGCCGTGTCCATGTAGAAAGAAAGAGGCTGGTTGTCAGACAGGAGAGATGAGGTATACTGCCACTCTGTCGAGTAATTCTCCAAGGTGTGCAGTTTAATTTCGGTGGATCCTTTCTTTTTGTTTAGCTCAGTATGTCCTATATCTCACACATGTTACTGAGTATAACTGAATTTCAAAAGGACATACCATATGTACATAAACTTTTTTTAATTTTTATTTTGTAATTCCAATTTATCATTTAGAATATTTTTTTTCCATGGGTTTATATATTACCGTGCCTCTCACTGTCATTTAATTTTTGAATATGAAACTGAGTAATGAGCACGTCATTGATTTGTCACTTGGGGTATAAATGAACTGTCAAATGTGGCAGACTCTGCCCCTATGAAGTGTCCTGTGCGAGGGGAGAAGCAAGAGTGTTTACCTTGTCATAGCATTATATTTAAGGGGTGCTAAGGCATCCTTGGATCACAGCTGGTGTGTGGACAGTTTGTTCGTTGTTCCAGTGTTCTGTTCTGTGCTGTTGCACCTTTAGGGGCAGTGGTGTGTGCCCCTCCATTGCATCACTCCTAAATAAACAAACTTGACTTGACATAACCATGCATACGGTAACACATTCAGCATATAGAGAATGCGGTACAGTACAACCAGTGTTACAAGCGCAAGGAGCAGATAGGGGTAATGACCACCATCAGTTGTCACAAATAGTAAAGGTACTGTTTACTAACATATTTCTTTTTTTAATATGGTTTAATTTTAGTCTAGTATATTATATTTGATACTGCTGAACTATCAGCAACTAGCAGTGTCAGTGGCTCAGTAGGTAGCACACTCGCCTCTGAGGCCGGGAGATCAGAGGGCTGTGGGTTCAGTTCCCACATCTGGCACTTGGGTTGATATCCCAGTACTGACACTGTAGTGCAGCATGAGAGGGGTGCTGCACTTCTGAGGTGCTGTCTTTCGGATGAGACGTTAAACCGAGGTCCTGTCTGCTTGGATTGGTGGTAGTTCAGGTGGATGTTAAAGATCCCATGACACTTATCGAAAAGAGTAGGGGAATTTTTTATTAGAAAACTACATGAAAATACATAACTGTAGACAATTCACATAATAATCAGGATACCATACAAAAAGTACAAAGCAACAGAAAATACAAAAAAAAAAACAAAGCAGAGAATTCACAGCCTAAAATAAGAACATAAGCAAATATAACATAAAGAAAAGAAAATCCCATGCACCCACAGAGATCAGACTTCAAGTGACCCCTTCAAACAAAATCAAAGGCAACGCCCTCCACCAGAATGCCACTAAAGGGGCAGGCAAAGATTTTTTCTCTGAGCAATAAATACTATGAATTTCCTTCCTAATATGTTCCTGCAGTTCAGCCAAAGAAACTCTCTTGTGTTGTAGGACAAACATATATCAGTTGTGCCAGATACACCATTTGCAAACTGCAAACAAAACCCGAACAGTACCTGGAAAAAAAATTTTCCAACTTGGTCCAAAATTCCCATATACTAATTCTGAATAAGTTAAAGCAGAGAACATGGGCAAATTCCACGACTGACCCAACTGAGACCATAATGGTGCTATATATGAACAGTCAAAAAACAGGTGTGACATGGATTCTATCATTCCTGTACACGTGTCTCTAACACAGTACCTTTCAGAAACCAGCTTATGGGCTTGATTACCCTTAACATTTAGCCTGTCATGACAACACAGCCATAGGGTATCCCACATTTTTTCAGATATTCTATTTTCCAGCAATTGTTTTATCAAATATTGAGAGTCAACTGGCACAGCTAAGCAGGGAGACACCAAAAACATAGATTTCAAAACTGAGGAATATAACAATTTCCTATTCCGTAATAAGTTCAAATCACAAGGTATTCGTCATTGCTTAATCTTTCTGAATACTTAAATGAGATATCCAGATGTCCCAGAAGGAATTTTAGTGAATGGTTTCCACACAGGGGCTCTCCATTTGTCTAAAAAATACAAAGACCGAGAATGGAAACTACGGGCCCAACTAACTGTAGAGTTGGATAAACAAGGAAAAATATTAGCATGAACAAAAATAGAGAAGTAAAACAACACAGGATTTATCATCTGGAGACCTCCCTGCTTAATAGGCCAGTATGTAACAGATCTTTTAACTGGGTTCAGTCTACTACCCCATAGCAACTGAAAAAATAAATTATAAATGCGGGCTTCAAGATGCAAAGGAAGGGGAAAAACATAACTAAGTAATAAAAAAATAGGTAGGATGCAAGTTTTGAGCAAGAAAATCCGTTTTTTACGGGACATAGGAAACTTTTTCCAGCATGCAATCTTGTCCTCGGCTACCGCCATAGTCGAAATCCAATTTTGCTCCGCTGCATCCGATGTGCCAAAAGAAATACCCAAAATACTAATATTCCAAGTTTGAATACAAATACCCCCTATGTCCTAAGTCATCTCCTGAGGAGAAATATGGACTGCAATCCCCTTACTCTTCTGAGCATTCAACCGGGATCCAGAAATAACAGCAAAAGAACGGACAAGCTGAATTGCTCTCTCACCAGATGCATGGTCCTTAACCAATATGCACAGGTCATCAGCATATGCAATAGCACTGGGAAAAACTAGCTCCGGTGTCACAGAAGTATGTCGGATGGTCCTCTCCTCGTTCAATTTCCTAAGCAGAGGATCAATAGAAAATACATAAAGTAGTGGGCTCAGGGGACATCCCTGGCACACCCCTCTCTTAATAGGGATACGGGGGCCATGTAAGCCATTTACCAAAGGTGTGGTATAAGCAAACCGGTACAGGCACTGAATCCACCCCAGTAACCCTGCCGGTACTCCATACTTTTTTAAAACCGCAAATAAATAACCATGGGGGACTAAATCGAAAGCTTTAGTTTGATCCAAGCTAAGGACATAACCTTGTGTCTCACTCCCATCAAAAACTTCTCGAAGAAGTTTCAAATTGGAGAGCATGGAACGATTTGGGACTGCGCAAGTTTGTATGGAAGAAATTACTTGAGTAGCAATCGTGGATAGTCTATTAGTCACAATCTTACACAGAATCTTCCAATCCGAGTTTAACAAACTTATGGGACGCCAATTGTCTAAACATTCTTTATCATGTTTCTGCTTATATAAAAAAATCAAATAACTTTCAGCCAATCCAAGGGGAAAGGGTAGGAAACCTTGTAAGATAACATTAAAAACCTTTGTCAAATACGGTACCAATAAAGACTTAGTTTTTTTATAAAACTCGTTAGGAATACCATCAGGACCCGGGGTAACCGTAGTCTTTAACTGAGTAATCACAGCCTCAACTTCTGCATTAGTGATGGGACAGCAGGAAGCATCGACTACCTCAGGGGACAAAGAAGGAACAGTAAAAGAATCCAAAAAAGCATCCCAAGCCTCAGTCTCATAAGGTGTCCCATAGAAAGATTGGGCCTAAAACGACACTTCCTTCAAAATATTATTATCACCAAGCCGAGTGCCAGAATGAGAAATCAAATCGGGCATATATTTAGACTCTACCTGTTGGTAGCTGCTATCATATGGGTTCACTACTTTAGCCGAGCCTTTCCACCCATATTTCTGCTCCAAGAACAGTGATGTCAGCCTCTCATACTGAGAGGCGCGCATCTCAAGCTTAAGCTGTCTAATCTGAGCAGAATAATCCAGACCCCATTCTGTTTGCCAGGATAAAACTTTCTGTAATTGCTGCCGACACTTAAGATATCGGAAGTAGTATCTTGCCACCAAAAGGTAGGGTTATCATAAAGATCAAATACAGAAAATTTGTCTTGAAGACAGCCAAATAAGTCCTTCCACCCACCTTCATCTCCCAAAATAGAAATATTCATTTTCCAAAACATATGCGACACAGGTTTGTTCCTGGGACAACCGATGTTTAGCAACAACAGACAGTGATCAGAGAACTCGCATGGCAGAACTAAATACTGAACCCTCGACAGCCAGGGAGATAAGAAAAAATAATCAATTCTTGTAGTAAGTCTACCTCTGTGAAAAGTGTGTTCTGGCGGGTGTACACCAAAAAGAGCCCCGTCCTGTAGATTAGCTGTTTTATATAATGTATTAAGAAAATTAGACTCTGAATACAATTTTGGGGTAAGTCCAGTTTTATCTGTTAAGGCCAATATACAATTGAAATCCCCAACGAAAATAACAGATTTGGTTGTATGCAAAAAGGGCTGAACAGATTTCAACGTCTAAATACGCTGTGTCTTAAGCTGGGGGTTATAAATATTAATCAACCTCCATTCTTGACAGCCAAGAACAACATCCAGAATAAGAACACGGCCCGGTATCAGCTCAATTAGTCTAGTGACCTGAACGTCTACCCCCCTAACCAGAATCCCTACTCCAGAACACACTTCCTCAGCAAGTGACCAGAAAGACAAACCCTCCCTCCAATCCCTGGAAGCTTGAGCAATCTCCCGTAATGAATGGAGCCTAGTGTCTTGTAAGAATATAATGTGCATTGGTAAGGACAAAAGAAAGGCAAAAATAGCTCGTCTCCTTTTAACATTTTTTAGACTGTTAGCATTTAAGCTACCAAATGACAAAACATCCTCCATAGCCATTCACACATTCAAGATTTCTTTTTCCCCCTACCTTTACCAGGAGATTTCAATTTACACCTTTTTTTCTTACTAAGCTGAATGTCACCAGACACCTGTTCAGAGTCAGACAACATCTCAACCTGTGAGAATGCAATAGAAGAGGCATCAGAATCATCGTCATTCTCACCCATCTGTTTCCGTTATGTAAAACAGCAAACCGATTTTTACCACTTCAAAGGATGGGGAAGGGAGAGACAGAGGGACCCCTTTAACAAAGAGCTTCTTGTTTGCCTCTTGTTCCCAACAGAGACCCAATCCGTATCCTCAGGTGGTGGCATATTCTTTTTATCGCGGGAAACACCCGACGTGCTAGGGACTGGGGGTTTTTCCTTAACTAATATAGGGTCAGAAGCCTTTTTAGAAGGTAACCTGGCCATATCCTGAGAACCTAAAGTGGTGTCAGACAGGGGCCCAGATAAGGGTAACATACTCAAACCCAGGTCAACCTGAACAGGAGAATGCCCAGAGGGAGGAGGGACCGACATAGGAGCAAATGGCCGAAAATGTGGCCTAGCCTGAGCAAATTCTTGAGCTTGTGAAACAGTCACATTTTGAGAGTCAGCAGGTATTGACGGAGAATTGTGTGATGCCCATGGACAATCTTTAAAAGAGTGGGACGTTGCATCACACAAGTTGCAAAGGTTCGGGTGAGGACAATCAATGCTCACATGTCCAGAACCCAGACAGGTAGAGCATTTGAGTTGATCACAAGCACTGCTCAGATGAGTATGAGCACCACATCTAAAACAAGATTTAGGCTGTCCAGGGTAAAATACAAAACCCCTATCTCTACCTAAATAAAAACAACTTGGCAAATGCTGTAGATTCCCATTTACAATAGACAATTTAACTTGAATTTTCCACCCTCCAGTCCAAAAAAACTCAGAATCTATAATGGGGTCAGGCGGACCCAGTACAGTGCATCTTGTAGCCAACCATCTTAGAATATCATTAATTGCAACCCCCTCATTCTTAAACAAGACAGTGATATTTTTAATAGCAGGCTTGGTAAGAGGAATGGCAACAAAAGGGGACCATAAGGGAGTATGCCGAACCTCTAAATAACGGTGCCAAAAGGTATCTAAACTTGTGGCAGTCTTGAAACTAATGTCAAAATAATTATCCCCAGACGTATGAATCAAAGCATATATTTCTGAGGGAGAAAATTTCAAACTGGTTTTAATTAATGTCTTCCCCACATACAGTCGATCCGGAAAAGTGTCCAATCCTCCTCGATATCTAAGCCGAACAGCATTACAGCATTTGGCCTGTTCAGGGGGTTGATGAAACACACCTGCAAAAGTCTTAGGCTGAGTAGGCCTGACAGAAGACTTCGATGAATCAACAGCAGAGTCAACCATCAAACCCTGGCCCAAAGGACCTACAGGGGGAGGCCTAGTAATCTCCCCAGGTGTAGCCAACTGTAGTGAGCCAGTACCCGACCCCACCTCATCCCCTTGAGAGCCAGAAGCAGGAGGGAAAACAGAATTTGATCAAGCTAAAGGTGTAAGCACAGACCCTTCCCCAGCACCAGGTCCTGAAGTAAAAGCAGGAACCGGGGTAACACTGACTGGAACATTACATATCTCCCCTCCTGCCTGCCAGGTTGGGGGTTGAGACATACTGAAACCTGAAGGCACTTCCACAGAGTCAGAAATGTCCAATAAGTCACCCTGAATGGTTGGACCAGGTCTTGCAGGAGAGGTCCAGGAATCATCTAAGGGGGACTTCTTCCACCCAGCACCCCTCAGAGCTTCAGCAATAGTAAGACCAGAGGCAGAAACATGAGAGTCAAACCCCTGCCCAGGGGAACCATAAACAGCAAAATTCCCCACACTCCGCTCTCGAGGTTCCAGTAAACCAGAGTCCACCCCCTGCAATGCCACAGTACCTGTCGGTAAATTAACCAAACTTGCCAAAGATGTTGAAACCAACGGGCGTGGAAACATTTCTCTAGCGGTAGACATCTGAGACCTTGCATCATTCACCAAAGTACCTGACGTGGAGGAGCCAAGGGGAGACTCTAGGCACTTCTGAGAGAATGAAACACTGCCAGTCTCCCCTGCCCCTAACATCTCAGAACCTCCCTGTACCGATCCTCCGTCGGCTTCCGTAGCAGGGATCTGTCCCAGAATATGCTGCTGCACCTCTTCCTTCCGTATCGCGGAAGCATCGCTCCGAACCAGGGCAGCCTTAGTAGGCGAAGCTCTAGACACTCCATTTACACTGGACTCCTCATCACTCTCCGGAGTGGAACGAAAGACAAAATCACCAACCTTCAGTGTGCCAGCATGCTGCGAGCCTGAGAAAGCCGAGGTAACAGCAGGAAAAACGATAGGTGGAAATGAAAGCTCAGTTCCAGCAGCCTTCTGACAGCCAGAACCCTCCGGTATGCCTCCAAATTCCGCAACACGTTCACACATCTGAACTGACTCTTCGGTCTCCTTGAAAACAGAGATAGGGAGGGAGACCAATCCCCCTATCCCCGGAGCGTCCTCCTGCTCCGTCCGATCCCGCGGGCTATCATCCTGACCGGGCCCCTACAGGTCATAGCGAGACAGCAACTGAGTAGGGGAATTTCCCCGGTGTCCTGGCCAAATTTCCCTCATTCACTAACAATACCACCAACTGCTTAATCTGGTTCAAGGTGAGTTGGCAATCATCTGTATCCCCCTTCCCCAGGTCGTGCCTGAAAATAGGCAGGATTTGTCTAGTACACTTTCCCGGTCAACAAAAACTAAATAAATAAAAATAAAATAAAATCTGATTATTACTAATGTTGTGTGGATGCTGTCCAATCCAGATTGGATAGTTTTAACTGTCTGCAGATTGGAGTGGATAGTGTGCTATCCATATTTATTATGTGGGCTGAACAGATTGGATATGTTCGGAAAGTGCCCTATTCAATCATCAGGATATCCCAACAGAGCAGATATTGCACTGTTTACACAGTCCTACTGATTACCAAGTTCTCTGCGAACACAGGGTAGAACGTACGTTTTGTTATGTGAATTACTATGGACTTTTGAAACTCCCAAGTTATAGTACTTCTTTTTCTTGCTCTGGTATCATGACTGTAAACACTACTGACCTTGTTCAGTGTAAGAAGGAAGAGGAAAATTGTTACACTTGAGCATGAGAATAGGGTTGGATATTTAAGGCAGGATTTTCAAAAGGCTCTGCCCGCAATGCGTCTGCCTCTATTTTCAGAACAGAAATGCATCCAAACCTGTTAGATCATCTGCCTAGGTGGCCTAACAGCGTTCAAAGTTTAATCCCGAAACGGAAGCTGTTGCATCCAAAATGGACCCAGTTATGAGTTGCGTCCAATTTGGACACAATTGTGTACGTTTTCTGCTCAAATTCTGACATTTTGTCGTAAATGGACACAGTGTCTGAAAATAGCAGCAGGGATGCCTGGATGCAAGTGAATGGACACAGGCACAGTATGCATTTGCTTCTATATCGTATCGTTTTGAAAATCCTCCCCGGTGTCTTAGCTCCAGTGGGACATAGCTAAATCCTCTTAACATTGGGTGTATTGCATTTAAAGTTGTGCAAGTTAGAGGATTTTTGAAACTGCAAACATTGTAAATGGAACCTGACTGGCATAAGAAAATGCAGAGCCCAGCTTAGATCTGTACAGTCAAACATGTGATATCAGTATCTATTTGAGCAGACTAGATGGACCCTTGGGCTTTATCTGCCAGCTGTGTCAATGTTTCTATGATGCCAAGGAAATATTTAAGTAAATTTGACACTCTGCCTTAAGATTTGTTGATGTGTGCATTTTGTGACTATCCGATTCCCAGTGCCAGGCACCTTATGTATTGGACTATCTGGAATATAGTCACGGAGGTAAAATTAAGTTAGTGTAATTTTTCTTTGGTGAAAAATCTACTGAAAAGAGTTTTGCTCAGGCCAAGAGTTTCAAATTAGGATAAGAGCAGGAAAGTACTTAGTCATGTCTTTGTTCAAATGTGAGTTAAGGGCCTTTTTCTGTCTTTTCTAGAGATTCATCTGTATTCAAAAGCAGGGATTCAAAAGAAGGGAATCATTTGCATGTACAAAAATCCTGCACTCAGGAGGTAAAACATGTGTAGCCCCCCCCCCACCAACTTAGGGGGCTTACCTTAAGTGTCTCCCAGGGCTCCAGTAATACCCACTGCCAGGCAGATGTCCTTCAAGGCTGGTAAATCCATGGTTGTTGTTCCCTGTTGATCTGCATCAGAGTGCCATGCAGTGTCCCGTTGAGAGCTCCAGCTTTGTGTATATTGTAAATAGCCTGTGCTGGGTCCGAGTGTTTCGGAGCTCACAACCAGCCAGGCTCTCCCCAATCTGCCCCACTCGGGTGTCAATAACAGTGCTGAGGAAGCCCTACATAGTACTCTGTAACTATTTACTGCTAACTGTTTACTGTTTCGTAGATAAAATAAGATGTTTAACCTACCTTTATTGCAGTAACTACTCCCCGATGGAAGCCACCATGTTTGGTCCGGGACTTCCAGGTTTAGACCAATCAGGACTCAGGGGTCCTGATTGTGGTGGCTTATGAGTAAGACGGTAGTTTTTGTAGTTTTTCAGGTTGGCGCCTAAACTGACAGTGGGAGCACTGGAACTGTGATTGACGGCTCCCCTAGCCAGAGAAACTGGACTAATCTGAGAACTGATAGAGAAAAGAGTTCAGTTGTTTCTGGAGTTCTGAGAGAAAGCAGCTCGAGCCATCGAGAAGCATCTCGTGAGAATAATTGAAGAGAAACGGCAGGGGAAAGGCCTGACTTGCCTCTGTGTTGTATTAAAAGTGTCACATTGCCTAACAGCAGGAACGAGACTCCAGTGAAAGTGGCACTTCAGTTTGACTTCCACAAACAGGAGCATGTGCTTTTGATGGACTGCATCTGACTAAAGAGGGAGTCAGTGCATTGGGGCAGAAGTTTGACGTCTTTGCAGAATATTTAAACTAGCAAATTGGGAGAGGGGTGCAGCACCCATACGACAAATAGGAAGAACACCCCTCCCCCTCAGCTAGTGGTCAAACAGGAATTTGTGTGTTTGCTGTTCATTTGCATCCAGTAGAGAAAAAGGTTTGTCTCCCATACGATGCGCAGGGTGGGTAATGCCAAACTTCACCCAACAACTAACACACCAAAATCTGGCCAATGGAAAATCATGTACACTAAATGCTCACAGCCTGGGAAATAAGATCCCAGACCTGCAGGCAATTATGTCAGAGGCTAAACTGGACATAGTAGCAATTAGTGAGACGGTGGTTACCAGTAACCACACTTGGGAGACTTCAGTACCTGGCTATGTATTGTCTAGAAGAGACCGAGTGCAAAAGGGGGAGGGGTGGCCCTGTATGTTAATGAAAATATCAAAGCTACAGAAATTCAGAATACACATAAGGAGCCAGAAGAACTGTGGGTCACCCTGGAAACAGGAAATGGGACAGCCATAAGAACTGGGTTGTCTCACAGGCCCCCAGACCAGAGGAGGACATAGACACATTACTGTTAGAAGATATACAAAACACTGACAGCTAAAGGGAGGTTCTGATAATGGGAGACTTCAACATGCCAGATACAGATTGGTCAATACCACAGGAACATCTGCCAGAACTAGACTCAAGTGGATTCCTGCAGGAGGGGCCTCAAACAACTGGTACAGCAACCCACAAGAGACAGGGCTATCCTAGATCTAGTACTGACTAACAAAGAAGGGATCACAGATCTCCAGGTAGAAGGTCACCTGGGGGCCAGTGACCATCACATGGTATGGTTCAATTTGGCTACTACATCTAAATCATCCCATTCCAAAGCAAAATATGGGACTCAGAGGAGTGACTTTGATAAGATGGCCAACAGAGTTAAGCTAGTCCTGGCAAAAGAAACACAGGTGAGGAGGTACAGGCAAAGTGGGCAAGCATTAGGATACAATACTTGAAGCAACATCCCATTGTGTTAGACAGAAAGGAAGTGCAAAAGAAGAAGGAAACCACTTTGGTTCTCAAATACAGTAGCAGAAAAGGTCAGAGCCAAAAGGCTGGCCTTCAGAAAATATAAGGGAACACAGCGGGATGAAGATAGGGAGGCATACCAAACTGCCCTAAGGGAAGCAGGTAGGCAGTAAGGCAGGCAAAGTCCCAAACTGAGGAAACACTAGCACGAACAGTAAAAGAAGGTGACAAGACTTTCTATAGATACATTAGTGAAAGGAGAAAGTCCAGAGGGTATTGCTAAGCTAAATGGAGAAAAGGGAGCATGTGAGGAGGAGGACCCTGTAAAGGCATCTTCCTAAATAGATACTTTGCTCAGTATTTACTGAAGAGAAGGTAGGGCAGGGCCCACAGCTCAACATCATGGACACAGGGGGAGGAGGTGAGCACTCTCCCTTCACAAAAAAGGGTCTACAAGAGCTAGCTAAGCTCAGGGTGGATAAGGCAATGGGACCTGATGGCATACATCCCAGGGTACTTAAAGAGCTAAAGGAGGAACTAGCAGAGCCATTAGCAGAATTGTTTAGTGAGTCTCTGAGCACAGGAGAGGTCCCAGAAGACTGGAGAAGGGTCTATGTGATCCCACTCCACAAGAGTGGTAGCAGGGAGGAGGCGGGAACTACAGACCGGTCAGTCTCACTTCAGTAGTGGGCAAGATTATGGAGGCACCCTAAGGAAAGGATAGTGCAACACCTGGAATCCATAGGGCACAGGATCCAAGACAGCATGGGTTTACAAAAGGAAGGTCCTGTCAAACTAATCTCATAGATTTCTTTGACTGGGTAACCAGAGTGGTGGACCAAGGGGAGCAGTTGATGTCGCCTACCTTGACTTCAGCAAAGCTTTTGACACTGTTCCACATAGAAGATTGATAAATAAGCTAGGTAGGCTCGGGTGGGTCAGAAGTTGGTCAACTGGGTGGCAAACTGGTTGACTGGCAGAAAACAGAGAGTGGTGGTAAATGGTATACAGTCAGAAGAGATGCAAGTCACAAGTGGGGTACCTCAGGATCAGTCCTGGGCCAGTCCTATTCAACATCTTCATTAGTGACCTCAGAGATGGACTAGAGGGTAAGGCTTGTCTGTTTGCAGATGACACCAAGATCTGCAACAGAGTAGATGATCCAGATGGGGTGGGAAGAGAAGAGATCTGGATAAACTAGCAGAATGGTCAGAAGAGTGGCAACTGGGATTTAATGCAAAGAAGTGCAAAATCATGCACATAGGGAAGAGAAACCCTGAAGCCACTTATAGGCTGGGAGGAGTTGCTAGCAGTCACAAAGGAAAGAGACTTGGGCATCATCATCACTGATGACCTAAAATCATCCAAGCAGACCTCTAAAGCAGTAGAGTAAGGCTAGGGGGTGTTAGGGTGTATTAGTAGGGGTATCACAAGTCGTAAGAGGAGGTAATAATCTCTGTACAAGAACATTGGTTAGGCCCCATCTGGAGTACTATGCAGTATTGAAGGGCCACACCTTCACAAGGACATTAACCCAAATTGAGGCAGTCCAGAGAAGGGCAGCCAAAATGGTGCAGGGACTGCATCAGAAGACATATGAGGACAGATTAATGGAGCTCAATATGTATACCCTTGAGCAAAGGAGGAGAGAGGTGATATGATCGAGACATTTAAACACCTTAAGGCATAAACAAGGTGAAAAGAGTCTAACATGTTTAAATATAAGAAAAATAGCAGGACAAGAGGACACAGCATGAGAGATTAGAGGGAGCACATTAAGGGGAATGTGAGGAAATTCTTTTTCTACAGAAGCGTGGTAGATGGATGAATGGCTTACCACAAGAAGTGGTGGCTATGAATACAGTGCAGGGCTTCAAACAGGCATGGGATAGGCATAAGGGAGCAATACAAATGACTATGAATAGATAGGTCACTGACAGAGCAAAGGCCGATGGCACATTTATAAGGTAGAAAAAGAAATGGGCAGACTGGATGGGCCTTGCGGTCCTTATCTGCCGTCAACTTCTATGTTTCTATGTTTCTATGACCATGAGTTTTGCTACAGAAACAGCCTGCCTTGTCTTTTATGGCTCAGTTCAGTCCCATGTGGGGATCGATTCCAGAAACTGCCTGTCAGCAGACCAAGAGATTTCTTAGCCAGTGGAGTAAGAGAGAAACTGACAAAGCTGAAAAGGAACTATTTGAAAAGTATTCAGCCATGCTGTCTGAGGCCTACCATGTGGGTGAAAAGGTGCCATGAGGCTCTGTTCAAAATGGTGAGAGCTGGCCTAGTAGCACTGAAATCTGTTTTTCTAGTTGGAGGTTTCACCAGCAGAGTTGCCAACATTTCTAGAGCCATTTCTACAGTGGGTCCATGTCAAACTCAGCCCAGAAAGAGACTGTTTCTTGTACTAGACGCTTCATCCAGGCGAGAGACCAGTTTTGGGGATTCAGCCCCTGCGCAGCAAGTCATTGCAGGTTGCAGCCACCTTCAGGGCAAGGCCGTGAAGACGAGGTGAGTTATGTCAGCTCAGTTTCCCCGTGTGCAGCCCCTCCCAGCCACCAGTCTTCATTTCGCCAGGCCTTCATCTATCTTCTGGGTACAGTGAGTAAATCCAGGGTAGCTCCCTGCAACAAGTGTTTTAATGATTTCAGTGGTGCCATCTGATTGTGTTCAGCCAGCGTATCAGTTTTTCAGTAGACTAGGCCAATCAGCCACGGATATAAATAACTTAATCTGTTTTGCATTGCCAGTGTTTAATTGTTTTCTCCATCAAGGGCCCCAACAACAGCTGCAACACCGGCAACCCCGTGCACCGTTCTGGCATGCCAGCACCACACTCTGGGTACCCACTAGTTGTTAGACTGTCTGATTCAGGGACTTAAGTGATTGTGTGCAAAGTAACTAGTCTCAGTACAGCAAAGTAATTGTTATTCTAACTTCTCTCCCCCTCCTTGCTCACATCCCTTTAATAAATCTGATTTACTGTTTCACTGTTAAGCTGGCTTGTGAGCATATCATTATCTGGGTTAAAGCTACTGAAACTTTGATAAAATATTTGAAGTGCATGCCTGTATTTGAACTGTCTCTTACAGGGGGTTCCAGGGTGTTTGCCAGAAGACCAAACCCTGGTGCTAAGTGCAAGGTGTGTGAGCATATTATTAATGCTTGTTGAAAACTGTGTATTGAATGCTACAGCTTGTTTTTGCCAAGTCCAAGGTTGCAGGTCACTAGGCGGGATCGTGGGTGGGTACAGCTTGCCAGAGGGCTGTGCCCGGGCTAGATAGATACCCACGAAAGCACTACTCTGGGTGGAGGTACCAAAATATTGTATTTGCTGAGGGTACGGACACCCCAGTACTTGCCAGTTCTGAACCCAGACCCCTCAGCCTGTTGTTAGGGAGAAAGGCAGGGGTAGTAGCCCTTGGAATAATGGCACCAGGGTTACACATGTATCAACCAGGGAGGCAGTATAGCGCCAGTGGTTTAAGGCTCTGAGCTGCAAATCTGGAGACCTGGGTTTGAATCCCACAGCCCCCACTTGCATACTGTGTGACCCTGAGCAAGTCACTTAACTTCCCTGTGCTCCCAGGTTGCACCTGTAAACAACCTTTCAGCTTAGTGTGCTACTCCTGGTTAAATAATAAAAAAAAAAAAAATAGTGGGAACTGAACTCTGTGGAACTCTAACATGCATGGGTGATCTTCAGCATCTACAGTAACCCATTTCTGATTTCACCTTGCAAGGCAGCTATTAAATCATTACAGAACTGTGTCAGAAAAACCTGGGTGGTGAAGGCTATTAATTAGTATCCTTTAATTAACTGTGTCAAAAGTTTTCTTAAGGTGTAATAAAATGACATCTAAAATGGACCATGACTTTCCTGTAACCTCATTGGTTGAAACATGTCACATGACCCTTGATTATTTTCTGACAACTGCACACCTCACCTGGACTACATTTTTTGTTAAACAAAATAAACATTTTATAAGTGGGATAACATACTCCTGAGTGTGCAGTCATAAGGGAT
This sequence comes from Neoceratodus forsteri, assembly GCA_016271365.2. Classification (NCBI taxonomy): domain Eukaryota; kingdom Metazoa; phylum Chordata; order Ceratodontiformes; family Ceratodontidae; genus Neoceratodus; species Neoceratodus forsteri. The sequence goes on along the minus strand of JADMNL010000026.1, from coordinate 57,517,510 downwards.
CAATGCACTTCCCGGGTGGTTGTGGTACTCGGCTTTGCCTTGTTCCAAACAACCACCCAAGGATTGCATTATTCCCTTAAAATCACATTATTCCCTTAAACTCATATTTCATCTATTACACACACCTTTCTCTGATCAAAACCAGCAAAGATTTGTTTGTGAATAAAAATACGTACCATTGTAGTGGAATGTTATGTGATGACCTGAATCAACCCTGTGTATTTAGTAGTTTATTTGACTTTATAAAATGGTAAGAAAAAATCTAAAAATTTCATTGGCTGAGAGTCATCACGTGACCTTGCATTAAATCTCTATAAATGCACAATCAGGCTGAATCTTATTTTTTCCCCAAAAATCCTACTTAGAGACATTTTATAAGTGTAATAAGCACCTCCTGGGTGTGTATCATAGGATTTTAATGTATTTCCTCAGGGCATAAGGACACTTGACTTTAGCCTTGTGCCTTACTACACCCCTGGGGCATGCATTAAAATCCTATAATGCACACCCTATTGTGGTTTATTACTTATAGTATGTAAGTAGTTGATCTAACTACAGAAGGGCTGCATGGTGTCATCTGAGGTGCAGTAGAGAAGTAGATGTGGGTCTGCAGTTGGTAACCATGGATTACTAGGTTTTATAAATTGGGATAATTTTGAGAGCTCAAAATTTTGAGGTAAGACCATGATATGTGGTGGAGTCATTAGCCATATACTCAGCTCTAAAGTTCCAGTGTTTTACATTGAGTTGCTGAAGCCCAGATGATTGGCTGGGATCTACTGTCCTCCAATTTTTGAGAACCAAGGTCTCTCTTATGCTAGTAAATAGTGCACATGTAACTAATACTTGGGACTTTTAAAACAGGCGAAAGAATTCTGAGCTTTTGTCCTGATTCAAACCAGACATTGGCACAAATACATTTGAAAAAATTGTGTTACAGAATCATCTCCGGACTGTCTGAAGAGAACACCGGTTGAAACCACGCCCATGATCTCATCCCCCCGACAGAGGAGAGACTCCGACAGATACTGCCAGCTCTGCAATGCCTGGTTCAACAACCCCACGATGGCACAGCAGCACTACGATGGCAAAAAGCACAAGAAGAATGCAGCCAGGGCTGATTTAATAGAGCAGCTGGGAAAAACGCTAGACCTGGGCGAACTAAGAGGTACCCGCTCTTTGTTTTAAACCCCCTTGTAGTACTTTATCAGATCTGTTGAGCACACTGCCTTCCTCCTTCCTTCCTTTCTTTCTTGTTAAAGTAAAAATTACACACACTCCATAGAGGATTGACAGAAGGGAAATGTGTTGTTTTTTTCATGTCGTAGTGAGTGGAATACAAGTACATTACATACTGTAGTTTCTTTTGGTTTCATTCCTGTTAATTAGTTGCATATAATTTCCTTATAGAAGATAAGTACAACAAAAATGTTAGCTGAGATGCCATGAAACATGATTTTACTTCACTGTGTCCTTCAGAGGTGTGTCGGAAACTGAATGCCAAGCAACAAAGTAATATGACATATTCAGCTGTGCACTCTGAATAGCAGCACTATTCAGATTTAGTCATTCAGATCACTGTACCTGAACCCCTAACTCCCACCCAGTAACTGTACTACCTATCCATCTTACCCACCCCAAACCCCACCCAGCTGTTGCCACCCACCCAAACTCCCTCCCAATCTCTACCTACCTTTGAGTTCTCAGGCTGCCCTACTTGAAGATGATGTGCTCCATGGTTGGTTATACCTTTGCTACTATATCTTTTTATTTGTAGTGGGCCAAACACATTCATCCCCATCACCCACCCCAGTCATTGGGGTTACAGCAGGCCCAATTTGAGTGCCAACCAGGAAGACAGGGAAGAGTATGCCATCCTGGCTGATGGTACCACCTAGGGGTGGGTGAATACCTTATTTCGAATATTCAGCTGAATATTCATTGAAGGGGGCCCCAGATAGTCTGGTATTTGTAGATGTTATTTGACTGTTTGTGTAGAGGAGGCTAAAACAACTAAAAGTGCATATACCCTCAACTGATGGCCAGGGCTAATCTCCTGGCCCCCACCCTTGCCCTTTGCAAACATTTTCCTCCCATCTCTACCTTTCCTGATGTCCCAATGAAGGTGTCTGCAGGAGCCGACAGCATCTTTTCAAGGTTAATCCCCACCCAAGTCTGACCAGCCAGCCATTCTTTTCCAGTTCAAGTCACTCATGGTACCTGTTTTATTTGGGGGGGGGCCTGTGATGCTGTTGCCCTCCCCCCCCATGATCATGCACCCACTCCTCGCTCGCATTTGAGACGCCGTCATGCTGCATTCACTACCACCGCAAGTACACTACATTGGGCCCAGGAGAAGGAGCGAGCTGGCCTGAGTGATACAAACAGGGGCCTGACTGACTAGCCTGGAAATGTATGGAATTTGGATCACTTGCCATTAGCCCCCCCCCCCCAAATAAAGCAGGTACTATGATTGACTTGAATTGAAAAAGAACGGGGTGGCTGTTTGGGCTAGGGTGGGGTTTACTGCTTGCAAAGACACTGTCAGCTCCTGGCAGAGTGCCAGGAGCTGACAATTAAACCATGTAACTCAGACACCTTCTTTGAGACATCAGGAAAGGGAGAAGCAGATGGGGAAAAACATTTGAAACTTGCTTTTTCCTGAATATTGAATATCATAAATAAATGGGTCTATTATTCATTTTTGTTCCCAAATACCAAATAGGCCACTATTCATGGTATTCAGGAAATACTATTCATTACTTGCACACTCCTACTACCAGCCCTCCATGGCTGATAGGGTAACAGATGTGTGGAAGCGAGGCAGCCTGTTTACCTCCCTGGGAGCCAAGCTCAACACCCCGTGATTATAAAATGGGTTGAGAAAATCCTGTGCTGTGACTAGTGGAATCTGATCACATGACTGTGAGTTATTGCAGCACGACAACATAGATCAGAAATGCTTAACTTTCCGAATCTCATTACACAGCTCTAAAATTTAAAATGAGAGGAACCATTTTACAATTATGATATGGCACTCCAGGGTGTACATAATTGTGGGATAATGACACTTCTGGGGTGCATAAGGCACTCGGCTTCACCACATACCTAATTTCCCACAATAATGCACGCCACGTCATGTCTTACTGCTTAAGTCTCTTAGCTCCCTGCCACTCATAGGACAGCATGGAGAACTGTTGCCTTGCCAATGGTCTAATTTCTACTGCTGCTTAGTACCATAATGAAATGATCCACTGGCAGCCCAGTAATAGTGCTAAGCAGCCAACAGTGACACCAGCAGCATTTGTAGCACCCTGCAACCCTGAGCGGGCTGTTTTTGAAGGAGCTGGTCTCAACAGCTAGATGGGGGTAGGTGTTGCGGGGGTGTCAGTAGCTGCGTGAGGCACTGGAGTCATGGGATGGGAGCCTCCCAAAAAGGGGACCTTGAAATTGTAGCCCATCAGGTAGGAGAAAGGAAATCGTCAACATTAAAACTGGTGGCTCCCTCATTAGATCCAAAATAAGTGTAACATATAGGGGTCCTGAATTCACATGTAAAACCCCGATGCACAATTCTATATGCAAGAAATATGTAATTAAAAAACTTATGCAACTGAGTTCCCCAGTACAGGGCATCACTGCTGTCCACAAAGAACCCTATACAGATGGGATGATGCCAGATAACAGCAGGGGCCTTGAACAATACTGGGAAAGTCAACTAGTGAAGTTCCAGGCTTAGTTTTCAATAATGTTGACAGATACTAGATTTTGTGAAAATAGAGCTTTATAGAAATGGGGACTGTAGTGAACTCTAGGTTAAGTCATCCAAAAAACTATCCTCTTGGCCTTTTTAAAATCTCTTAGTAACAGTACAGTTAGGGGTAGAAGTGTAAGGCTCTTCTTGGGTGATCTGATTCAAGGCTAGTCCAACAAAGTAGTTTATCATCTTATGCGTTCAACAGCAACAGAGGTCCACTCACAAGAAAGCCCTGTTGCCCACCTTACTTTCCTAAACATAGATATGAGGTGAGATTTTTAAAGACTTACATCGAGTTTTTGGGCATGAGTGTAGAATTCTGCCGAAGACATTAGACCACAAAAAGCTGGTCTAACTCTCAGGATGGAAATCCACAGTTGCACCTGAAAAATGGATGCGAGTCCCGCAGTTGTGGCAGAAATTACTGTAAACTATGGGCAGCATCATGAATGTATCCAGATGTTTGTGAATAGGACGCAGACATCTGGACACACCTGTGTGGTTGCAGCATGCATCTGAAATATAGATGCAAGTGCTGTGTCTGCACTTTGAAAAATCCTGCTCATGATTTTGAGATCTGTCCAGTTGATGGGCTTGCGTATTCAGCAGTGAGCCACCAGTTGTCCAAGAAAGGCTGGCATTTCAGCTCTGGCACTTAATCACAGTGATCCCTGTGAGTATGCTATTCTTTTGTTCAAAGGTGAAAGACGGGCAGGGAACAGCTCATCAGTCATTTCTGAAACAACTGGATACAAAGCCCGTGTGATCCAGTTAAACATGGCCTTGAGTGAAACCAGTAAATCATGTGCGATGGGAGAGGAGACAAATTTTTTGGGGGGGTTAAAATTAATCTTGTCCTGAGCAGCAGCTTCCCGGTGGATTTCGTTTGGAGGCTTAGTCACTTTCACTGCCTCTGTATTTGCTCTTTGCTGTCATATCAATCGATAGAGCAGCCCAGCATAAACTGAAGGACTTCATTCACTGTAGAGATTGCTTTAGCAGTGTCTATCAGAACAATTGGTAATGGACTTCTAACTGTTGGATCGAGCTGAGAATGGGTTATATGGAGTAAATCACCACTCCTGCAAACTCTGAGCTAATGCAGATATTGAAATGTACCAATAAAAGCTAACATAGGAAATACTGGCCAAACTGCAAAAGATTTACCTGCAGTACTCCAGGATGTAAGATGCCCACTTTATTTGAGATACGCTCAAAACAGACCTGTAGCAAGAGAAAACGTGGCACAACAAAGTGTTAAAAATACAGGACACAGCACGCAGAACAGATTTCAAAACAAGGTTAAGCTAAAAGAAAAATACTATGTGTATGTCCTTTCTTGTTCAGCCCTAGAGATCTGTGTTATAATTGATTGATTGTGCAGGCAAAATATTCAATATGCGGTGGTGGAGAATATATACTGCAAGTCTTCAGCACTGCAGAAAGAAATTGAAACTAATGCAATCAAGAGCTTTACAGGAGCACCCTGAAAACGTTGAAACAAAACTACGCTTCCTCCCAGTCAGGCAGGGCCATCAGGCATTATGTTTTCAGAATGTTGAATGACTGCCAGTTTCTATTTCACAGCTCGTCAGAGATGCTACCATGACTCTTAATTCCATAGCACCTTGCAGTGTGTGCAGGCTGTCCCCAGAACAGGACAGTAATTTGCTCCTTACCCTCTCAAGAGCAGGGTCCCTGGAATGCTACAGGTGCAGAACTGGCTCCTGAGCATGCAGAATGCATGGCACATGTGTGTTGCTACAGGATTAATCATTTGTTATGAATCTCTGCCCCACCCACCCTTTCACTTGGCTGGCCCTATTCTGCTCTGCAGTCCCCCACCCTCATCACCCTTCACCTCTGGGACTTACCTGTGAGAACCATCTGTTCCTCCACAGCTTACCTCCTGTGGTGGTGGTGCTGTCGGGGTTACTCCAAGCCCCCTCTAGATGCCTTCTTGCTTTGGTGGGTCCTGAGCCCAGCAGGCAGTGTGGAGTCTACGTTGAAGTCTTTCCTCTGTTTTCACCCCGACTCTCCAATGCATACAGAGCTGACAGCTTGACATTTGCATGCAGAGTGTGCTTACCTCTTCCAACAAGGAGCATCCCCCTCCCAATTATCTGCACCAGCCGCACAACAATCTGTAGTCACCTTGGTGGCAGTGTTGTGGGTGGCAGAGCTCACTGCCCTCCCTCCCTTCCTGAGGAAGGAGAGCGTCCTCTGGGATGCATAGTCCTCCTCCACCCTGCCAGCCCCCATTGACCTTGGCTTGCTCCCAAACCTGAGTCACCGGCATTGCAAGCAGTATGCTGCCACTGTGCCGACGGACCAACTTGTGGAGAATTTCTTTTAAAGCAGTAGTAACCGAATGGCACAGGCTGTTTACACAGCAGTAAGGGGGCACCAGTCCCTCACTGAATCAGGTTACTGTATCGCAAAATAATTCTGCTCCCTTTCAGATGATTATACTAAGTGGTCAAGTATCTGGGGGTGCTGGGGGGTCAGGGCCAGCTTTACTTTGCATACCAGCCCTGTCTTATGCTGTTCTTTTTTTCAGGGCCATCTTTACCTTGCGTACCTGCCCTGGCTTATGCTCTTCTGGTTTTGCCTTCTGTTTCTACTTCATTGTTTCATTATATCAGTTTATTAAATTTTCTCCTCCCTGGTCCCAAGGACACCTCTGGGAATGAACTGTTCTCTGCACAGTTGACCTTTCCTGATAAAAGTTTTAAATGAATAAAAGTTTTGGAGCAGCAAAAAATAACTAAGGTAAAAATAAACAATTTTACCAAAGTTATTTGAAAGTTTGAGTAACCAGATATAGTAAGGAAGCCTAGATGCTCCCTTACTGAATCAGAAGCAGCCAGAGCCATTTGTTTTGCAGCTAAAATGCACTCTTGCTTTTAAAAGAAACGCTGTCCCAATATCCCCGGCTCCCATCTCCTTTCTTTATCCTTGAGAGGCATCCCTACGCTCTGTATCCAATCTCATCAGTGACATCACAGATATCTTAGCCAGTGGCTGGGCAGTAATCTGTCAGAACAGTAAATCAGATCCACTGCACAAGTGAGGTAAATCTGCTGCAGATGTTTAGAAGCAGAGAAGCAGGGATCCTGCTCATTTATTCATTTATTTAAACGTTTAACCAGGAGGGCATACTGAGCAGGCTAATGCTCGATTCCAGATGCGTCCTGGGGGAAGGGGAACATAGACAACAGTTGAAGACAGCAAGAATCAAGTAAAATACATAGTGGGGATTCACTGAAATTTGGTTCGGTAACTAGGCATAGTGGGATGGTAAAACAGTAGCATAGACAACAGTTTGACAGCATAAAACAAGTACTTTCATATGGGGAACACTAACAATCAGTCTAGGTAAAGACAAAGTGAAGCGAGAGAAACAGTAGTTACAGGCGCTGGTTATATGCAGTACTATGTGCTGACAACAGAGTCATTTCACTCGATACACTAAGAACTGTCTAGACACATGTGTAGGTAGGGGCAAAATAAGCTTGGAGCAAGGAATTAAGGTGCTGAGGGGAGGAGGAGTGATGAATATTTGCTGGGTGGGAATTCCACAGCGTTGGTAAGCAGTAGCTGAATGCTACCTGACTGGCAGTGGTGGACCTATGTGGGACAGCTAGGGACTGAGAGTCTAGGTTTCTGAGAGAGTACACAAGGGTGCAGGGGTTGGCTCTGGCAGCGGTGAGGTAGGAGGGGAGTTGCTCGGACCAAAACTTGGCTGTGATTTTGGCGCAGTGAGACTGTCTACGATTGTCTAGAGAAGGGAGGTCCATCGATTGGTAAAGGATACAGTGGTGAGTAGAGTAAGGACAGTTCAGGACAAAGCGACAGAAAGAATGGAAAAGAGGGTCCAGTCTGGCTAAGGTGGACTTTGGGCCGGCACTATAGACTATGTCCCCGTAGTCAAAGACGGGAAGGATCATTTTCTGCACAATGGCCCTCCAGGCAGGTACAGGGATGTAGGCGCGATTCCGGTAGAGTGCACCAAGCCTGGGGTGCAGCTTTTTGAGTATGGAGTCAATGTGTGTGGAAATGTTGAGGTGCTAGTCAAGCCACACTCCAGGATATCTGAAGGAGGTACCGGCCTCCAAGGGTGTCCCTTCTAGAGTGTGGAATGTGATTGGAGAGGGAAGCCTAGAAAGTCTCTGCCTAGTGCGAAAGGTTAGAGAGACCGTTTTCTTGGCATTTAGAAGGAGATGATTTGAACGAAGCCATTGCTGGACCGTGATAAAGTCCTGTTGCAGTCTGGTCATGACCTCAGAGGATGTGGGGCCAGATGTATACAACACAGTGTCAGCCGCATACATGTGGATTGAGGTGTGTGGGCTGGCAGAGGGCAGGTCATTCAGAAATATCGAGAATAGGAGAGGGCCGGGCTCATAGGGGCATCCTACAGAATGCAGTGATTGTATACACTTGCACACACTTTTCTCCTAAAATGATAGTGTAGTTTTGAACATCCACAAGATTCAAATGCTAAAAAGTCTATTATCAACCTGCTGATAATGTAAACAAACAGATGTGCAGCATTTCTCTGTGACATTTTATCACTAATGTTTTTTACTGCCATGTCTCGTCTGATACAGTAATGAAACAATGTGATAGTGGATGATCCCCTCCTCTTATCAGAGTGGCCTGGCACTGTATATAGAATCCACTGTCAGAGTACTACTTAACGAGGCAGTGTGCCAAATTTTTTTTTCAAATGCTAATTTCAGCTACAGTTAATAAAAATATTAACAGACCTGCCAAATCTACTTTTCTAGGTTCTCCTATGCTGCGCATCATGAGTTTTGTTTCTATTTTCTAGATCCTAACCTTTTCTAGAGCTATAATACTTTATCCACGCTAAATAGGGTGGTCATATTTTTTGTCTTGATAAAAAATGAAATTAAAACATTTATAAAATACTCAAATGTTGGTGGAACTAGAAAATGTTACCGCCTAATAAAACTGGAAAAAGACTGGAATCTTTTATAGTGAAAAAAGGTAATCTCAAATGTTTTGTCCAGTTTTGCTACACTGCTGCTATAAAGGCACACTGCCATCTTTTAGCTGTCCTGTCAAAATTACTGTTACAACCATATCTAGGAACAGCTTCTGCATATAAAATGCAATCGGGGCATAAAAGTATAATTGTAGCTTTTTTTACCTTTTTTTTGTCAACTCTATTTCTGCTCTGGTCCCATAGGACTCTCTCGGATGAGGTCCAGGGAGCCGGCCTTTTTCCCGCTCGGCCAGAGACTCCCCAGATCAGACTCATGAACTGGGTCCACTCCTTCCCTGCTCCAACCACTGACCCCCCCCCCAAGGTTGGGCCTCCAACACCTACCTGTGACCTTTCAATAATCTAATGGGCAGTGGAGCGAGGAGGCAATCTGTGGTTGACTGGGCAGGTCTGGCAGAATGCGTGGGGGCCAGCTATGGACCCATCATCCCCTTCCCGGGTGCCAGGGCTTTTTACTATTTACTGTTGCCCCCAGAGGCTCAAATGTGCAATGATGTCCAGCGTGTGATGGGTGCGCTCCTGTGCCCACCCGCAGGATGTCTGCCACAGCCTCAACCCCTCAATGTGTTCCTACGAGGTGTACTGCCCTCAGTCTCTACTGGGAGCCACAATGGTAGCAGGAGAAACAACCCACCCATCCCCAGGAGAAGAGAGCAGTTATCCGAATGCTCAATCCTCTCCTGCCCCTGCTGACCCCTGACAACCCGAGCCCATTCCCAAACCCAGGTTGCCAGCATGGCGCGAAGTGTGGTGTCCAGCACCTCAACCCTCAGTGCCACTGGGCTGGCACTGCCTTTTTTTACCTTGTTGTTATCATTTCACCGACCCAACTGAAACCCTAGTGGATCACTCCTGAGGCACATACATGTTGAACATAGTGCCAGAGAGCCTGTAAACTTGTGCTTTGCTGAGTTAGACTTTTTCCAGGTAGTATGTTTTAAAGGCATTTTCCGATAGTGGCCAATGTCCTAAGTTAGTTAAGTAGCTTCAGTTATAAAAATGAGTGCTGTAACATAAGTAATTTCATGTGCAGAATGCAAAGGCGTGACTCCAGGCATGCACATTAGCGCTGGCGCTAATTCGCATGGCCGGAGTCACGTCTTTACATTTTGAACAGAACTGGAGGAGAAAAGGATGCAGAGGAAGAAAGTAGCAGAGAAAGGTTCCACCATGCCAGTCCCACCAAATACCAGTTCTGTAAGCAACGGCTTTGGAAAAGGAGGTCAAAACAGGGACTGAGAGTCACAGTGGTATGGCAAGGGCTATGTCAGAGAGGAGTACTAGGGCTGGGTACATGATAGTATGGGCAAAGAAACCATGATTCCTTAGTCACCAGAAGTCCACCAGTTCCACTTCCAGTACAAGTAGCTTTCCCAGCCACTTGTCCAGTGCATGTGGAGATGAAACCACCTCGAACAATCCAGAGACACAGCAGTCTAATACTCTTGCTCTTTCAAGTGCTTCTAGGTTCAGAGATATCTCCAGTCCTCACTGGCATTTAACTTCAAGTAAAATGAGGTGAGAGAGGCCAAGTCAAGACAGTTCTTCACACTTTCTTGAATCACGTTTTCTTGCATCTAATATATGCACTTCATGTAAAATGAAGTGAGAAAGGCAAGGTCTAGCCCGGTCATGTTTTCTCTAAACACGTTTTCTCAAATCACATTTTCTCATACCTAAATATTGTATATTAATTTCACGTAAAATGACGTGAGAAAGGCTAAGGCAAGACAAGTCACATTTTCTTGAATTGCATTTTCTTGTATCATGCTTTCTTGAATCGTGGTTTGTGGAATCTCATTTTCTCAGCATGTATGAGACAATATGCATGCAGATGGTGCCATTTCTGAAGATGGCGGGGTATATGCATTTCACTGTATCTGGAGCTGTAGTGCAAATCTGATATTCCCAACTTGCACTGTCCATTAGTCTGTGTTCATATCAAGCTTTACCGTCACCAGCTCCTTCAGGAGTTATAGTGAAGAAGTCAGCCTCACAGAGGCACATCAATAAAGGAAGTGCCTTACGTAATGTATCTGTCATGGATGGGAAGCACAGTGGGGAAAACATTCTGAGGTTCATGCAGTCACTGCTAGACATGTGGATATGCCCACTTGATCTGAGGGTGGGGAATCTTCATGAAAGACAGTGCCAGTAATATGCTGAAGGCAATGAATTATAAAGATTTCCCTCATGTACCTTGTGTTACACCTGTGCTAAACCTAGTGGTGAGCCACTTGCTTGACAAACATGCACAGTTAAAAAAAAACACTTTACACAATACAGGACATAACTAAATATTTCCATTGCTCCCCCAATCATGCTGAGTTCCTTTGCTGTTACCAGCAGAGGCACAGTAGTCCACAGCATTGCTTAATTAAAGACATTTCCACAAGGTAGAACTCTGTCTTTTTTATGATGGCGAGACATGTGGAACAGAAACCTGTGCTCTGTACTATGGAAATCTGTGGTGTGGCCTGTGGAGGATATCTGTCATGGGTGCAGTGGTGTGCTCTGTAAAAGCTTGTTCTACTTATTTGACCATATGAACAAGCCACTAAAGATTTCAGTACTGAATCAACAACCCTTAGCATGGTCATTCACATGATGAGTCCAGTTGAATGACACACTCACTGTTATCTGCGATCTTCTACAGCAACCCAACAAAGCAAGGCTAGTATTGGTGTCAGCCATAGTGATGCTAGTAGCGCCAGTGAAAATCACAGCAGTGATGGTGGCGGAAGAGCAGGTGTTGGCACCATTAGTTCATTTGAGTCATCGTAGCAGGTTATAATACTCATTAAAGAAGTGGCAGAGATGTTTCTGACATAACTTGGAGACAGGTTTCATAGAATTAGATTACACATGCTATTTGGCATGGCAAGACTTCTGGATCCCAGATATAAAGATGAGTTTATTTCCCCTGGATGCCTAGAGTATATATCAAACTGAAAGTGTTGTGGACACTTATGATAAAGTAGCAAAGACAGCTCAAAGAAAGTAGCAAGAATGTGCTTCTACCACCTGCTCCTCCTCCTTTGCTGACTTTGCTCAGTGCCAGTGCTAGAAGTCAGCATGACAGATGGAAGAAGAAGACTTGGATAGTGATGATCCTGAGCCAACCAAGGACCTTTGGGAGCTTTTCCACATTGAATGCCGTTGCTGCTCGAGAATTTTGGAGGAAGCCTCAGAGTTGTTACCAGAGTACATGGTGCAGGCTTATATAACAGAGTAACTGACTAGCAAAAATAGTGATCCAATCAAATTCTGGCAAGGCAGGCAAGTCATTTGGCCTGCAATGACTAAATTGGCTGTGTATTTTCTTGGATGTCTTCAAACATTTGTTACTTCGGAAACATTTTCAGTAGGGCTGGTGAGATTGCCTCACCACTTTGCCTAAGGCTAGATCCTGAGAATCTTGATTTCTTAGCCTTTCTCAAACTTAACATACCAAAGATCAATTTTAACTATCCGTTCAATTAGTCATATGTTCAACAAGTAACATTTATTATTCCTTCCTGTACCCCTACACCTTCTGATGGCACTGACAAGTCTCTCCGGGCTCCTCCCACTGGTGCTGGTACCATAGTTCCACTCTGTAGTCCCAGCAGTAGCGATGCAACTCCTCCTGCTGGTGACACTGTAACTGACACACTGTCATCACAGACCTGCTCAATATGATGAAGTGCACCACTGAGTAGTGAGAGTATCAGTTAAATAAAATCGATCACCTAACACCCCCCTCCCACCATTTGAATGGTACAGCAATGGAATGAGTGACCTAGCCAGCCACACACACAGGTGTGCACAGTAAAGTTCTCCAGTCTGACCCCTAGTCTGTAGTTAATTGCTACAGGTTTTGCTAACATCGGGCAGTGTCTTTGTTCAAATAAAGCGGGCTGGGGATCGGGTGCATGAGGGGGTGCATTGGGGTCCTGAGTAAGGCTGAGAGGGCGCAGTGAGCGCAGGGAGCTGCATGGAGTCTACACACTGGAGTAGGCAGCACAGATTGCATTCTGAATAGGGCCCCAGTGTGCGTGGCATTATTTCCATCTGATAACTCCCTTTCTTCCCTGTTTGGGAAGAGTGTTTTAACCATAGGAAAGCATGAGTGGTGGTCAGGCTCACTATGAATGGAGGAGGGTGCAAAACCCGCCTGGGGGAATTCAGCGTAAACAACTGGCTACACAGTAGCAGCCGTTTGCTGGTAGCAGAACAGATTTAATGGGCGCTCCAAGCACAAGGAAGTAAAAGCTATGCTTCTAACCACAGAGCTCTGAGGAAGACATGATGACTGTGAAACCTTTGCCTATCCTGCTGGGTACTGCGACTGCAGGCAAACACCTGAAGAATCGTGGGGTTTTAAACTATAGCTATTGGTCCTTCAGGTTTAGTTTTGCCAACTGTGTCCACTAGCTCAAAAGACTTTCTCTAGCTGACTGTTTGCATCACCGCTTTTTATAACTTGTAAACACTGACACAAAGTCAAAATAAAGATCCAGTTGTGGTAAGAAAAACTGCTTTTACTTCCTTGTGGTAAGAGACCCAATTTATTGGTTCTGCTGCTGTGTTCTAGTAATACATTAATATGCTGCAATGATGGAAACGCAACACACAAACACATGGCAGCTGTGCCTTCTCAGTGTCCTGATGAGTGATATTTTCCAGATCACAACACATAGCTTCAAAGCATCTGACGTCCATCAGCTACAAGAACTGGACACCTCTCTCAGTGCAGCTTCATGAATAGTTAAAGATTCACCTGCGAGCAGTTCACAACAAAACAGAATGATTTGTGAACTCAATTAGTTTCATAATCAGCCCCCTGCTTTGGGGATTGTGGTTCAAATCCCAACAGTGCCTACACTTGGGATGTCAATGGAGCTGCGGTTCTAATGTCATTTTTTTTAATAATGTTGTTTATTGACCAGTCTCAGTAACCAACCACAGATGTGCACTGTTGTTACAAATCCATTCCCATTTCCTGTGTGCCCATCTCAGAAAACAATCCTCGATCCATCCCTCCCTCCCTCGCTCCCTTTCTTCCTTCCTATTAAGCTTTATAAGATGAGACAAAGAATAAGTGCAGGATTACTGTGTGGGCTGCAAGTAAGAATTGAGACTGCATGGTCTAATGGCTACAACACATTCTTGGAAACTAGGAGACCCTGGTTCAAACCCCAACAGAGCCACTTAGACACAGTGTGACCCTGAGCATGTCACTTGACCTCTCAGTGCTTCTGTTCACCCATCTGTTATAATGGGTGAAAAAGGACCCCACTAAAAATAAGGTATTGTAGCTTTGCCAGGCTAATGTGGGTAATACATTGTGAATTATAACAAATAGTTACATTTACTGCATATTGAAAAGAGAAAAAGTTACAATTGATATTTCAACCACATTTCTTCTCCTGGAATTATCGATAATGCAAGTTAGACAGTCACACACCCGGTTTTTGTTTTTTGATAGCAGTGCCGCTGATCTGGCTCTTCATATTTCCTTCCATTTTGGCGCAATTTTTAAAGGAAAAACTGTGCTGTGAGCAAATGTACAGTTAAGCAGGAACCCATAGGACCTCAGTTCCCTGTCTGTTGTGAAATTCATCTCAGAGTTCCTGCACCCATGACACTTTTCTCCATTGAATACTGATTGCTACTTCTAGAGATGACAGTTTCCCCTCTTTCACAACTCTATAGATGAGAGCCCTGCCCCAAAATATTGTCCAGTTAACCACTGGGTGCAGATGCAAAGCCCACTAAGCAAGTTTTATCTTATCTGTTTACAAAATAAACCCAGAATCACAAAAGACAACAAGGTAGGGTTAAGTGAATTTTGTGTCTCTGGTATTTGTATTTATATTTGTGTCTCTGGTAGCTGGATCCTTCTTTGGGTAGGGGTCCATTTAGCTGTTCCCTAATTTCTCTGTGGCACCTTTTAGCATTCCCATGCTCCTTTCCTGTTGGGAGGGTAGGTCTCACCCTCAGGGGCCACTTTAGCCATGAAGATAACATCAGCAGCACCTCATAGGGTAGTATTTATGACTTCCACTTCTTGAGCCTGAAGGCTGTGTGCTCCCGAGTGTTGCTTTGGCCATGTACATTGACATATCAGCACCTCTTCAAGTAATCCTCACTACCTCTGCCTATTGCCCACCTGCTCTCACTCTGTATGCCCTTTCTGCATTAGTAACAATCACAGGTTGGGCCTCTACATGGACTTGAGGTCAGATGTAGACCATTTAGTGCTTAGCAGGTATCACTATCATTGTACCATGCCTCATGAGTAGGGGCCTTCTTTGCAAGGGAATTCCTTTAGCTGTGCCAATTTACTTGGCACTGCCTTGCAGCATTATCCATTAGAGGGATGAATCAAGAGTCTTCACCTAAAAATGTTTCCCTTGAATTGGATTCCAAATTTAGCAGGGATCCAAGCTGTCATAATAGTCACCCATGCCAAGAGACATGCCAATCAAGCCCTTGATTCCCAGGAGGTTTCCTCCGTAAGTTTTTTTTCTTCATCTCCATGCCAAATGTAAAAAAAATAATGTATATGCCAAAAATTTGCCAAGACTAGAAGCTGGATGGTGGTCCTCATATAATTTCTCCTTCCCTTCCTTGTTATTGCAGTTCTCTACAGAATGGGTCCTTTCCAGACTACATATCCTATCTCCATGGGAAGTAAGTGCTTGTCCGTTCTGTTATATGCTTTGGGGCATTCTTCCCTAAGGCAACTTTGTTCATAAGGTTCTGCATCCCTGTGACATGTGTAGGGATTGAACCCTCCTTAAGAGGGTTCCCTCACCCATTTAGGGTGGTAGCCCCTAAGCAAGGGCAGGGAGATCATAAGGCAAAGTTACAATTATGTTGCAAAATCAACTACATACTACCTAGCTAACAATGTCAGTACCTCCTGGAATCGTCCTCCTTCCAATGGAATACTCCTAAATTCCAACAATTCCCCTTATGCTCCCTAAGCATTCCAATATAAGGAGCTTGATGACCCTTGGAATTGCGATTTAATAAACTGATCTGAAATTTGCTCATGCTTAAGTGAACTGTCTTGACCAGAGCTAGCCTGGGAAGGCAGTTTGACCTGGTGGGTAGAGTACAGAGCTGTGAACCTTGACCCCAGGCTTGAATCCTACAACAGTCGCTTAATCATTGTGTGACCCTGAGATAGTCCCTTGACCTCCCTGAACTTAAATGCTCTTGAATTCCTCTTATGAAGGGATTTTTTGAAATTCCCTGCAGTGGCACAATACCGAATCTCAGCTGGGACATTGTTCCATAATTTGGAAGCAAAGTACTGAAATGCTGTAGACCCAAGGTCAGTTCTCAACTTAGGTACCTCAAGCAGGCCATATCAGAGGATCTTAGTAGATACGGACTGTAATATGGTCACAGCCACACTGCAACCTTTTACGGTTGTTCTTTCCTTAATACTGTACATTGTAGATGGTGCATCCTAGTGCATGATCTCTCAAAGCTTCGGGGGTAGCCTGTTTAACTTCTCATATAGACTACAGTGATGAACAAATCTGCTGTCAGGGAGCGTTTGAAATACAAATTAGTAATAAGTAAGTAATTTTATAATTACTGGATGATTGGGGGTTGGGTTAATATCAGCTAATCTAACCCTAGTGGGAGCATGAGTTGCGAGATGAAGCAGAGTACTTGATGCCCCCAAGGTTAGGTTAGTAACTGTAATACAAGCCCTGGGTGCCTTAATCCTATCATTAAACATTTTTTTTATTTTTGTAACAAAGGTTTTTATAGCTTAAATGTTAAGTGCTTTATTGAGCATAAGGGTTTCCAGTTCACATTAACCTTTTAAAATAGAGTAATAGAGTCTGCCCGTCAGCCTTCCATTTCCAACCATCATTTTATGATATTAGGTGGTTACCATGCCAATGCATGTAAATTATTAGGTGCAAAAAAACAGAACCTTTCAGCACTGTTCAGGGCTCAGATTAGAACAGATTTGATTTTAAAAAGCTTTGGACATCCATAGTGAAAAGTCATTTTAAACCCCAAAGAAAACAAAGTACTCCAAAACAAATTGTAACAACAAATGTGCAATAAACCCTTCCCTTTTGCAGCAAATAAATCATTATAAATGCCTGTGTGGTATTTAAAAATCAAAGGAGGACTCCAGTGACATCACTACACTGATGGCCGCCTAGCCATAGTAGCTCCCGACCCAACAAGCTCAGTCGAGTGCAATCTGGAGGAGTCATCAGGTTGACCTTCCTGGAACAGTAGATTTTCAATGACTTGGCTTTTTTATGGGCTCAGACATTTTCAAACAGCAGCCTTTTTACATTTTGTACATCTGTGACAGATTACCTGTGATAACAGAACTCTAATTGCAGTTGTGACTCCCCCCAAAACAAAATCTGATTAGAGCCAGCCTGGCTGCT
Organism: Neoceratodus forsteri; assembly: GCA_016271365.2. NCBI lineage: Eukaryota > Metazoa > Chordata > Ceratodontiformes > Ceratodontidae > Neoceratodus > Neoceratodus forsteri. The sequence continues at coordinate 57,500,298 of JADMNL010000026.1, read as the reverse complement.
GTGCTCATTTAAAGGGACATTGTTCACACGTGCATTGGAAAATTTCAATGTATGCTCATAATTTTGTCGTTTTGTAATATTTTTACCCCAAATTTTCAACATAGCCTTCTTATGCACCCCCTCCCATGAACAAGGGTGGAGAAAATTTTCAAAACCTGTCCAAAGGGTGACTTCATACAGCGGCAATATCATTCCACACCACAGATGTGAAAACACATTTTGATCCGAATGTGAAAAATAATAGTTATCATGTTCGTGAGGTGATGTTGAAAATTTGGGGTCAAAATAGTGAAAACTACCAATGTTATGCTTGTGCATTGCAAAATTTCAATATATGCATATAACTTTGCCAGTTTTACATATTTTGACCCTAGATATTCAACATAGCCGTCTTATGACCCCACCTCATAACAACGGTGGAAAAAAATTTCAAAACCTGCCCAAAAGGTGATTTCACGCAGCAACAAGGTAATTCCACGCCACAGGTGCAAAAACATATTTTGGCCAAGATTTGAAAAATGACAGTTGTCATGTTCATGAGGTGATGTGAAAAAATAGCCACGTTGAAAATTTGGGGTTAAAATGGTGAAAATTACCAAAGTTATCAGTGTGCATCGCAACATTTCAGCGTAAGTCATAACTTTGCCATTTGTAAATGTTTTTCACTTCAAATTTTCAACATAGCCATCTTAACATACTTTTCCGTTTATAAGTAGCAGGGTTTGTTTGCTAAGAGTCATGGAGGACTAGCTACGGAGAACAGCAGATAGGGTGAATAGGAGGCAGGCTGACAGATTGCTTTTAGCAGGGCAGCACCGTAGGATAGGAGAATTCACAATAACTTGCTTCCTTGCTGATTCAGGGGTTGTTTTATTTCCTTTAGGCATATTTTTGCTGATTGCTGTGTTTCATTTCTTTTGGGTTTCTTTGTGCTGGTTTCTGTGTTTGGTTCATTTCAGGTTTATTCTGGCTAGTTTCAGGGTTCAAACAACATGAAGTCTTGCTGTATTCTGACATTATGCAGTTAGCCCTAGCACTTGAACTGCTCTGGAGAGGAAAGAGTTAACTCTATGCCAGAACATAGAACGTTGGGCTCGAGCTCGGTTCAAACCTCTGTCTGCTGCACTTCAAAGTGTAACTGTCAGATTCTTTACTCCGCCTAACTGAACAGTTGCTCCGGAGAAATCTCCGTTGCTTGTCAGTTCGGTCTCAGTAAAATGTCAGTTTTAAACCGTAATTTTCTTGTTTTTTTCGGTTCAGATCCCTGTCTGCAGTACAGTAAGTGCTGTAGGTAGTGGACATTAGTTTATTTTTTGTATTATGCGGAAATTGTAAATTTTTCAATCGGTCCTGTTCGGAACCGATTGTTTTGATTAAATTTATTCTTTAGTCTTTATTCTTTATTTGTCTTAGTATGAGGTACCTGTCCCTATCAGTTTCAAAAAAACTTATTTTTAGAAGGTTTTTTCCCACAGCCCATAATACGGTTGGTAACCAATGTGGGGGGGTCTTACCTGGCTTTAAAGCTGCTGAAGGGTAAGTGGTTAGAATGGCTACATCTGAGAAACCCAAAAGAAAAACTAGGCCCACTGGGTTTCAGCACTGTAGTGATTGTGGGGATGTCTTTGCTAAGGCAGACCCTCACACCATCTGTGTATATATATTGTCTGGAGTTTAACCACCTTGATTCAGACTGCCAAATATGTAAACATTTTCCGAAGGCCACCCTGGACAAGAGATTGGGTAGGCTTAAGGAAATGAAGGCCGAGAAGTCCGCTGATCTGGATGGCCAGCCCGGTTCGGTTCTGACTGAACCTGAGGGAGTGCCTACTGACCTGGGCAATATTTCCTCAGGCAAAAGGAGAGCCAATTCTGAGGGGTCCGTTCCTGTAAAAAGAAAGGAGAAATCGGCTGTTTCGGATTCAGAACCGTCACGTCCGACCACCGAAGAGATTGCCAGGGCGATTAGCATTGTGGAATCACTCCGTTCGGTTCCGGCCGATCCGGTGCCTCCCAGTAAGCGCTCGGTTTTGGTCAGTTCCTCCAGTTCCGGAATATTGTCTGGATGATTACTATGAACCGGATTTGGAAGGGGAAGAAGGGTACGACGATGATGGTGTGGAAGGCTTGGATGAGTCCATTGAACCAGACATCTCCCCAGAGAGGCCTTCCAATGTTTCCCCTCCTAGGCTTTCTGACTCCCCTTCCAACTATTTGTTTTACAAAAAAGTGGCAGAGACCCTCCAGCTCCCTCTGGTTGAAGCTGTTGAGGAACAAGAGGAGCCTGACTATGTAGAAATGATGGACATCCCAGAGTCCAAAAGGCTTTCTATTCCCCTCCATAAATCTTTTGGTGAACAGACACAAAAAATTCTCATCACCAAATTCATTACCTCCTGTGGACAAGAGAATGGACAGGAGGTATATGTTGTCAGGCTCAGGTACAGAATACTTGTTCCAACAATGCAGCCATGTTGGGGTCATGCAGGCTACAGCCTGTGACAAGGCTAATATACCTTTGGCTTCACACCCCCCAGATAAAGACTCTAGGAAGGTGGATGCTATGGCCAAGATACAGTACTTGGCATCCTCCTTGGGACTCAGGCAGGCAAACTATATGGCCTACAAAGCCAAATACCAGAAGTTCAGGTGGGATACTGTTCTGGAACTGGCTAAACAGGCTTCCCCCCGGCTAGCCAAGGAGCTGGAGGAGGTGACTGCCGATGGGAGTGAGGCATCCAAAGTCCAATTTCATGCTGCTGTGGACTCTAATGATGTTTCATCACGAGTCATGGCTACATCTGTGTCTCTTTGGAGATTTACTTGGCTCAGATGTACTAGCCTCTCACAGGATACCCAGGCTAAGGCCATGGATTTCCCCGTAGTGGGTAATTCTTTGTTTGGGGAGCAGACAGAGAATTGCAGGAAAAATATGGATGAATACAGGACCACCTACAGGAGTGCACAGGCCAAGGAAAGGCAAGCAACTCCTCAGAAGCAGCAATCTAGGGGCAGGCCTTTTTACAGGCCTTTCTACCAGGCACAAGCCTCCTCTCCTTTTCCTCAGAGGGGGTTCTTCAGAGGGAGAGGCAGAAAGGGGATGAGCAGGGCTGCATCCTCCTCTCAGTCCAAGGCTCCTGCCAAGCAGTCACCCTGATGTGTCAGCCCTTTGCCAGTGAGAGGCAGGCTGGCTTACTACTTCCAGGCCTGGAAGTCTGTTACCTCAGACAAGTGGGTCCTGGAGGCAGTAAGGCAGGGACTGGCTCTCAGCTTCAAAAAATTTCCAAAGCTGAGGGTCAGGTCTTTTCCACCTGCAAACATCTCCGAAACCATTGCCCTAGAGGCAGAGGTTTCCTCTCTTCTGGCTCTCAGAGCCATAGAGAGAGTTCCTACTCCACACAGGGGCAAGGGTCTGTACTCCAGATACTTCCTTACCCCAACAAGACGGGAGTGTCGGACCATCCTAGACCTAAGATACTTAAACAAGCACCTAGTCAAGCCAAAATTCAGAATGGTGGCTCTGGGAGTAATTCTTCCCTCTCTAAGGCCAGGGGATTGGTTAGCCTCCCTGGACCTCAAGGATGCCTATTTTCACATTCCCATCAGGTGCTCCCACAGAAACTACCTCAGGTTCGAATTGCCTTCAGGCCATTATCAGTTCAGACTAACATCAGCACCAAGAGTGTTCACAAAATGCCTGGCAGTAGTAGTGGCCTTTCTAAGGAGACAAAATATTTCCACATTTCCATACCTGGATGACCGGCTCATTGTGGGCCAGTCTTCAGACCAAGTCAAGTCAAACCTGCAAGTGACCCAAAAATTGCTTACTTCTCTGGGTTTTTTCTCCTCAGTCTTCCAAAGTCAGTTCTCGAACCAGTGCAATTCCTGACCTTCATAGGGATAGAGTTGGACACCGTCCAAGGAAAAGCTTTTCTGCCTCTGGCAAGGGTAAATGCCCTTACAGACCTGGCTTCTTCTTTCCGCCTTCCGGTGTCTCGACCAGCAAGGTATTTTCTTCAACTTCTGGGCCACATGGCAGCTTCCACTGCAGTGGTACAGGGAGCCAGTTTTCAGATGAGGAACATTCAGTTCCATCTGAGGTCCTTTTGGTCTCAGAAGAAAGATCCTCTAACCAAACTGATTCCAGTGACTCAGACTCTGATCCAGGCTCTCCAATGGTGGTTGGATCAGGACAACCTCAGACAAGGAGTCCCATTCATCACCCAGACTCATTCTGTGGTATTAACCACAGCTGTTTCTCTCCTGGGATAGGGAGCTCACTTGGGAGTCCTTACAGCACAGGGAGTGTGGTCCCCTCAGGAGTCTTTACTTCATATCAGCCTTCTGGAGCTCAGGGCAGTGTACCTGGCTCTTCAAGCTTTCTTGGACTCAGTACAGAACAAGGTGGTTCAGGTTAGGACAGACAACACCACCCCCATGTGGTACATCAACAAGCAGGGGAGGTACTCAATCTATGGCCTTGTGCATGGAACCATGAAATGATGGTCTCTGGCTTATTCCCTGCAGACATCTCTGGTAGCAGCCCACCTTCCAGGGAAGGACAATGTGCTAGCAGATGCTCTGAGCAGGATATCTCAGGGCCATCACAAATGGTCCCTGGATCCCCTAGTGTTACAAGTAATTTTCTCAAGATGGGGTACTCCAGAGATAGATCTCTTTACAGCCCCAGACAATCACTGACTTCCTCTCTTCTGTTGCAGACCCCCAGTCTTGGGCCCAGTCCCCCTGGATGCTCTATTTCTGGATTGGGAGGGGAAATTTCTGTATGCCTTTCCCCCCTTTCCTCTGTTGATCAAGGTTCTGGTCAAGATCAGATCACAATCATGCAAAGTGATCCTGATTGCACCAGACTGGGCCAAGCAGCCTTGGTATCTTCTATTGCTGTCCCTGGCAGTCCATCTTCCCCTATCTCTTCCCAAGAAACACAATCTGTTAACCTCCTCTCAGGGGAGGATATGGTACCCCAACCTTCGGTCTCTCAACCTCAAGGCATGGCTCTTGAAGAGTTAGAATATACAAGTCTGCATCTCTCTCAGGGGGTTCTGGATATTCTCAAAGCCTCTCTAAAACCTGCCACCAGAAAGACTTATAATTCCAAATGGAAAAGATTCAACATTTGGTGTTCCAGTAAGAGAGATATCTCCATATACTGCTGGTTTGGCTAAAGTTCTGGATTATATGGTTCATCTTAATGGCTTAGGCCTCAGGCCAGCTACTCTAAAGTACACTTGGCAGCTGTTTCTGCATTCCTGTTAGTGGGGAAGTCTTCCTCCCTGGCATCTCATCCTGTTTTCTGTAAATTATTTAAAGGGTTGCTCCATACTAACCCTCCCTTTAAGGACCCTACTCCTACTTTGGATCTTAATGTTTGCATTGCTCAGCTTATGCAACCCCCTTTTGAGCCTTTGTCCTCAGCAGAACTTAAGTACTTGACTTGGAAAACTATGTTCCTGGTATCTATTACCTCTGCCAGGTGTATCAGTGAATTACAAGCTCTATCAGTGGAGCCTGATTTTATCTCATTCCATAGAGATAAGGTGGTCCTTAGAACCAACAGGAGGTTCTTACCCAAAGTGGTTTCAGATTTTCATTTGAATCAGTCCATTTCTCTTCCTGTGTTCTTCACTGATCATTCTTCTTCAGGAGAGAGAAGATTACACAGTTTGGATGTTAAGAGGGCACGTAGCTACTATATTTAGCTCACTAAGGCACTTAGGTTTGACTGTCCTCAGTTGTTTCTCACTTATGGTGAAGTGGGAAAGGGTAAACCTGCTACTAAGAGAACTATTGGCAGTTGGATTGTCTCTTGTATACAATTCTGCTACAAAAAGCTAGGCAAAATACCCCCCTCAGGCCTGAGGGCTCATTCGGCTAGAAGTACAGCTGCTTCTCTGGCTGCTGCCAGAGATATACCCTTACTAGAAATATGCAAAGCAGCCACCTGGAAAACAGTCCATACATTCACCAAGCATTACTCTTTGGCTATCCAGGCTGGAAGTTATACTATATTTGTTACAGCAGTACTGCAGAGCCTATTCCCAAAATAGGTTCGGTACCCTCCTCCATGGAGGTACTGCTTGGTAGTCTGCATAATGTCAGAATACAGCACGACTTCATGTTTGAAGAAAACATTACTCACCTTAGTAATTGTGTTTCTTCTGATGGAGTCTTGCTGTATTCTGACCTACCTCCCTGCCTCCCCTTTCAGAACCTGTTTTTTGGGAAGTGGGCTGGCAGGTGCAGTGCTGCACCTCAGGGGTGTACTTGGCACCCCCCCTTTTAGAAAGGGGGAGTGGGTTATGTTTATGCTGTTTTTTGTAGTCATGTTCATTCACTACCTGGTTATTGTTTTGGGGTTCTCGACTTGAGTCTTTTGGGACCCAAAACAATTGGTTGCCTTTTGGCTAGTTAATTTACAATTTCCACCTAGGAGGTGTAGCTAGTTAGTATTAGCTCATAAGAATCTGACAGTTACACTTTGAAGTGCAGCAGACAGAGGTTTGAACTGAGCTCGAGCCCAACATTCTATGCTCTGGCATAAGAGTTAACTCTTTCCTCTCTGGAGCAGTTCAGGTGCTGGGGCTAACTGCATAATGTCAGAATACAGCAAGACTCCATTACAAGAAACACAATTACTAAGGTGAGTAATTTTTTCTTTTCTTTTAGTGGATTAACAAGCCCACAGGAACAGACGCCAGAGTAGGATGAAGGGGCTAACAGAAACTGACGGAGCTGGCGGACAGCCAATAAACAGCCAGGAAAACAAAAGGCACCAGTTTGAAAAATCGGGGTAGTATATAGTGAGTCAGGGCTTTGTGAGCACCAGTAATGTACTTTTCCTTTCACAGGTGACAGGGTTTGTTTGCTAAGAGCTGTGGGGGACTAGCCATGGGGAACAGCAGACTGGGTGAATGGGAGACAGGCTGATGGATTGCTTTTAACAGGGCAGCACTATAGGATAGGATGAGGTACTATAACATTTCAGGGGTTATTACATGTGGTGCAACTTGCTTCCTTGATGATTCAGGGGTTGTTTTATTTCCTTTAGGCATATTTTTGCTGATTGCTGTGTTTCATTTCTTTTGGGTTTCTTTGTGCTGGTTTCTGTGTTTGGTTCAGTTCAGGTTTATTCTGGCTGGTTTCAGGTTTTCTTTTAGTGGATTAACAAGCCCACAGGAGCAGAAGCCGGAGTAGGACAACAGGGCTAACAGAGAAACTGATGGAGCTGCTGGCCAGCCAATAACCAGGCAGGAAAACAAAGGGTGCCAATTTGAAAAATTGGGGGTAGTATATAGTGAGTCTGGGCTTTGTGAGCACCACTAATGTATTGCTTCAAAGGTTACTTTACCACTGTCATTTGCTGGACAGTTAAATTCTTTTAATTTTGATTTTCAGGAGCCATTTAAATAAATTCAGTGAGGCAGTGGTGTTTGTAGAATTCCTGGGTTTAAAACAGGCTTGCTGATTTATAATACTGGGCTGTTTGATTTCTAATGCGAAATGCCACAAGGGAGGTACCACGCCTCCCTCCCCAATCCACCCACCCTGGGCTCATCCAATTTTATTGGCTGCCGCTACAGTGATACTTCCTGGTGTGCATGGAAGCATACATAAGGGATACAATTGACACCCTACACATTTAGGTTTATCTGCAAAAGTATCGAAAGGGTGATCCCTATACAAATAATAAGTCCACTTTAACACACAAAGGAGAAGGGGAGAAAGCCTAGATACAAGCATGGAAAGGAGGTGAAGTAGAGTACTCAGGCATGATGCAAGGAGTGATGCAGTGCAGTGCAGTGGGTGTATGGTAGCAGTATTCAAGAGAATGTTCTGGGAACTGCGATACTGCCCCATATGCAGGCACCTTTCTGGTCTGAGGGCGGAGGTGGCCAGTCTCTGGGCTGAGCTGGCAGGAATACCGAGGACCTTCACCCCACCCAGAGGCCACCATGTCTCCAACCAGCATCTTGCTGGATTCCTCGTCAGAGTGCTGAATGGACTACGGTGGGCTCAGAGAGGCTGGGGGGGGGATCCGGCACATATTCCCAATCCAGTCCAACTCAGGAAGTCGTGATCATGTCCCACAGGAGAGGGTGAGTCCAGGCGAAACGCAGAGTTGAGACCAAGGAGGATGTGCAGGTCACCCAGGAGGGCGACCAGGGCAGGTAGACGAGAACCCAAGAGGAGGAGGAAACTGCTCCTGGTGGGGACTCCAGTTGTCTAGGGCATGGAATGGCACAAGATCAGGGGAGAGAGAGAGGACTAGTGCCTTCAAGGAGGCACTGCTGAGCAGGAGGGAACAGATCCTGGGAGATCACTAATGCAGTGGCTAGGAGGGATGGGCTGGAGGTTGTTGTCCCTCTGGGAACAAATGACCTATCCAGTGAGAGGTAAACATTAATGAGGTACAGGTGGATTTCAGGCAGTTGGGAGGTGCCTTGGAAAGGTAGCAGACTCCATAACTTTGTTGGAGTGCTCTCAATTCATGGTAGTGAGGAGGATAGGATTGCCATATCAAGCTTCAATGAGTGGTTGGAGGGCTGGTACAGGAGAAAGGTTATGGCTTCATTGGGGACTGGGGCCCATCTGGAACGATGTGGCCCTGTACTCTGGGGACAGGCTGTATCTGTCCAGGAAGGGGAAAGCAGTCCCAAATGAATGGTGTAAGGGCTTCCTTGTTGAGTATTTAAACTAGCCAGGGGGGCCAACAGGAGCAGGAAGGCTTTAGCAGCCCACCCCCACAAGTTAGAGAAGCTAGAATTGACACACAGGAAGGCAAGATGCAGACAGTAATACCTGTAACAGGCGTAAAAGGAAATGCAGATGAAGGAAGACAGGAAAAAAAGGAGATCGGGGTTGGGGAAGAAATAGGAGAGCAAAGGCATGAACAGAGGGAAGGTAGGAAGCAAAACATGGAAGACCATGGTTACAAATGCACACAGCCTGGGAAATAAAATCCCAGACCTGGGCGTTGTTAGCACAGACCAGACCTGGACATAGCAGCAGTCACGAAGACCTGGTACACATAAATCATGACTGAGACATAAATGAACCAGGTATGCTCTATTCAGGAGATAGGGGGAGTAAAAAGGGAGGGGGTAACCATGTATGTCAGGGAGGGTATAAAGGCAATGGAGGTACAAGGTAAGCATGGAGAGGCTGAGGCACTGTGGGTCACCCTTGAGTCAGGCAAGTGCACAGCAATTCATACGGGGTGATCTGCAGACCTCCAGCACAGGGGGAGGATGTGGATAGGAAGCTAGTGGAAGACACACATGAGATGGCAGCAAAAGGGGAGGTACTGCTGCTGAGTGACTATGGAATGCGGATTGGACCGTTCTGGCTGCTGCTTCAACTAGGAGAAGAGACAGGATTTCCCTATAGGAGGCAAGCCTCAGGCAGCTAGTGCATGATCTTACCAGGAACAGGGCAGTTCTGGACCTACTACTGACAAGTAGTGACAGAATCACAGAAGTCAGGGTATAAGGTTAACTGGGGTCCAGCAACCACCACATAGTGTGGATTAGCTTGGGGACTGGGGCGCAGTCCAGTCACACAAAGGCAAGGGTCTTGGATTTCAGGATGTCAAACTTTGATAAGATGGGGAGGTGTGTCAAAGAAGCACTGGCAAGGAGGGAAGGGGGTTGAGACCCAGTGGGAACACGTAAAAGGAGCCATAGGGGAGGTAACAAACCAGTGCATGAGGGTGATAACCAAAGGTAAGAAATGGAGAAACCACTATGATTCTCTAAAGATGTGGCAGAGAAGGTAAGGGTCAAAGGGTGGGATTCAGGAAATATAAGGAGACTGAAAGAAGAGACATGTCTAAAAGAAGCAGGAAGGCTTTTAGGAGCACGAAGGTGAGGACGGAGGAAAAATTAGCACAGATGGTAAAGAAAGGAGACAAGACATTATTTAGGTACATCAGTGAAAGAAGAAAAGTCAGGTGAAGGTTTGTAACGCTCAGAGGGGAGGAGGAGGGGGAGTATAAGGAGGGAGACCTGGAAAAGGCGGAAATACTGAATAAATACTTTTGCCCAGTATTCACTGAAGAAGGGGAAGGTCAGAACCACAGCTGGACACCAGATACGAAGGAGGGTTGGAGGTCAACACCAGTCCATTTACAGTAGAGAAAGTCCTGGAGGAACTCGAAAAACTGAAGGTGGACAAAGCAGTGGGGCTGGATGGCAAACACCTGAGAATATTAAAGGAGCCGCAAAGAGAGCCAGCAGCACCACTGGCAACCCTGTTCACAGAGTCACTCAACACAGGGGTAGTACCAGAGGACTGGTGGAGGGCACATGTAGTCCCTCTTTTCAAAAACGGTAGCAGGGAGGAGGCAGAAAACTATAGGCCGGTCAGCCTCACGTCAGTAGTGGGTAAAATCTTGGAGGCACTGCTTAAAGAAAGAATTATGGGGCACTTGGAATTCAGAGGTGCCCAAACCCAAGTCATCATGGATTCACAGCAGGAAAATTGTGTCAAACAAATCTAGTAGATTTTTTTGACTGGGTTACAAAGGAGGTGACTATCACAAATGCACTCCGCAGGTCAGGCCCTCTGCTCCCACAGTGCCAACCTCAGAGTGCAATAGTGTGAACAGGTAACAGACAGGGTAACCCTCCTGTCTGCTTTGGGTCCGAATCACCTTTTGCCTCGAGTTCTGGAGGGATTCAAACTGTGAACCTTATGCTAGCATACCCAAATGTACAGTCTCAGATAACCTATGATGTCTGAACCCTGTTAGCAGTTGTTTTGCCCCAGGTCCATCTTGTAAATAAGCTTGTCTCAATGATGTTCTGCCTGGCAAAATAAAGATTTTGATTGACTGATTGATTGATAATCTCTTCGGGGGGATGCAGTATATCTTTCGCCTAAGGGCACCTAACCAGGTATCCAAAATAAACCCTTTTTAACTCTGTAAGAGACCTCAGTATTTTCTTACCTTATTAAGCAAGCTCAGTGACACAGTCAAGCTTTTCAGCAGCTGTCTTACTTAAACACAGGTACCTCATATGCAAAAAGAAACCACCCAGGTAGTATTTTCAAAGAAAAGGTTGTTTACTAAAATATGGTAAAAACAGGTAAAATTAAACACAGAACAATATATCGTACATCTTACAATCATGTAAAACAAGAAGTTACAGAACAGAACACTCCTACCACAACACTTAATTTTTTCTAAGTAATACCTTGTAAGTGCTGTTTAAGTTAGAGAACTTTCTGTCTCAGAGCCCAAAAATCATGTGTTTTCCCAGATACAGTGTTTCATTTTCAAGATCCCTCTCCCCGTCCCCTTTTGGTGAGTCGGCTAGCACCTCCTTTTAGAATTAATTCTAACATAATTTCTACAAGGACATATTTTTAATTAATGGTAACATCAGAAAAAACATTTCCTAAACATGACAGCCTTTGATCAACCATTTCCTTTGAGGTTTACAGCCCTACAGTTTGTCACTAAGGTGTGAGAAAGCCAACATGAATCAACCAAATGACGTCCTTTTCCTGATGTCGTAGAACTCATATTTAGTTTCCAACATCAAAGGCAGCAGCAGGTGATGAAGACCATAAACTATCCTTCTGGAAGGAAGGAAGGCAGTTAAATTAGTTTTTTTTTCCCTCTGGTCTTTTGTCATATCCTGCAGCTTCACTGAAACCTGTGTGTGTGTGTGGGGGGGGGTCACCCACGGAAGTAACGACTGACTTGTGTGAGATAATTACATACACAGACCATGTATTTATAATACCAATGTCATACAATAATCATAATCAGATGGCCAAGCGTCACAGTCCTCCCCACCTAGACTGAATTTGGGGGCTCTATCCCCTGCATGGTCATCAGAGATCCGATAAAGGAATGCATCGTCTGCATAGAGTATCAGATATGGGGTTACCAGAGATCCGATAAAGGACTGCATCGTCTGCATAGAGTATTGGATATGGGGTTACCAGAGATCCGATAAAGGACTGCATCATCTGCATAGTGTATCGGAGATGGGGTCATCAGAGATCCGATAAAGGACTGCATCGTCTGCATAGAGTATCAGAGATGGGGTCATCAGAGATCCGATAAAGGACTGCATCGTCTGCATAGAGTATCAGAGATGGGGTCATCAGAGATCCGATAAAGGACTGCATCGTCTGCATAGAGTATCAGAGATGGGGTCATCAGAGATCCGATAAAGGACTGCATCATCTGCATAGAGTATCAGAGATGGGGTCATCAGAGATCTGATAAAGGACTGCATCATTGCATAGAGTATCAGAGATGTTTGGGTGCAGATTTGAAGGCGAGCTCATAAGAGTGAAAATATCAGGGGACCCGGGATGGATCCCTGCGGAACTCCACAGCAAATTAGTCTAGGGGGAGAGGAAATCCCATCAATCTTAGTACAGTGATCCTATTACTAAGGTAGCTAGAGAACCATGTATTATCCTCTTGGGAGAAGTGAAATTAAGACAAAACTAAGGGTAGCAATGAGTGTTCAACAAGGTCAAAGACCTTGGTGAGGTCCACTAATATAGCTGCAACAGAGCACCCTTTATCAAGGGCATTATGAATGCAGCTTGTGAACTCCACCAAGGCTGTCTCAGTGTTATGTTTTAGTTTAAATCCATGCTGAGATCCCTTACTCACTGGAGGAAGTGGGGAGACATGATAGAGACCTTCAAGTACCTTAAGGGCGTAAACACAGTGCAGAGAGGGCAACATATTTCAATATAGAAGAAGTACAAGAATGAGGGGGCATGATATGAGATTGGAATGGGGCAGGGTACGGGGGAATGTGAGGAAGTTTTTCTTCATGAAAAAGGTGATAGACTCATGGAACGGTCTGCCACAGGAGGTGGTGGGAGCAAACACAGTGGGAGGATTCAAACATGCAAGGGACAGGCATAAAGGAACCCTTGGGGTGGGAAGGAAAGAAGAAAGCCGTTGACCAAGTACAGTCAAAGGCCACAAACAAAGATGACTTTTTGACAGACTAGATGGGCCTAGCAGTCCTCATCTGCCAACCATTTCTAAGTTTCTATGTTATGACCCCACCTGATGAAAATGGTCAGTGGAAATTTTAAAATTCTGCCCAAAAGGTGATTTCACCACATGGACATGAAAATGCCTTTCCAGCCTGATTTGCATAATTCCATCACCATTGGTCATGAGTTGGGGTCCCACAAAGGACATGTTGAAATTTTGGGGTGAAAATATGCAAAACTACCAAAGTTATGCATCAGAGTTCAAAACCCCATTAAAATACATTGAATCATACTTACCTTAGTTTCTCGGATTGCAGTTGCCGGTTCTTGCAGCAAGATGTGTCTTTGATCACAGAGTGGATCTTCGCCGTGTGACCTGTTCAGCCAAGTGAGGGTTGCACTGGAGCTGTGGGGTGGTGACTGCTGAGTCAGAGGTCAGGGTGGGAGGAGTTAGACTGGCGAGAGGCAGTTTTCTTTTATACATGTTTATGTGAAAAAAAAACATTGAGGGATGGTCTTCTTTATTGCAGGTCCCATATGGAGATGGGGATTGAAGAGGGTGGGGTGCCACTAAACACCAGGAAAACATTATACTGGATGGGGATCAGAGGATGGGGGTGCCACTTGACACCAGGGAAACATTATAGAAAAAGGGGCTCTGAGGGTGGGGGTGCCACTAAACACCAGGGAAAACATTATATTGGATGGGGATCAGAGGATGGAGGGTGCCACTAGACACCAGGGAAAATATTATAGGGAATGGGGATCAGAGGGTGGGGTTGCCAGTAGACACCAGGGAAACATTATAGCTGATGAGGATCAAAGGGTGGGTGGAGCCACTAGACACCAGGGAAAACATTATAGGGGATGGGCATCAGAGGGTGAGAGGTGCCAGTAGACACCAAGGCAAACATTACAACAATTGTAGGGTGGGGGTGCCAATAGACACTAGGGAAATATTACATAAGCAAGGGGGGCCAGCAATTGGACAGTGGAGCAGATACGGCTCTCTCTTTTTGATTTGTATATATTTTCAGCCAAAATGGAGAACTGGAAGGGGAAAGGGGATCAGAGGGTGGGAGCACTAGACACCAGGGAAACATTATATAAGCAGAGGGCTGGTGATTGGACATCGGGGCACACACGGATCTCTTTTTTTTTTGTTTATTTTTTTACTTTATTTTCGGCCGGAACAGGGAACCGTAAGTGAACCAGAAGTGATGCACAGCAACAAAATAATGCGATGGTGGAGAGGAAGGGGGAGACACAAAGGAAAAGCACTGTAATAGTGGAGTGATTGTGCTTCAACTCCAAAAGTATGTGCTTCATTTGGAATCCAGTGAAGGTGCTTCCGGAGCTCCCTTCTCTTTCTCTGTAATAACAAGATGTCATGCATAGCTTCGCTATGCAGCTGTAAAAATGAGTCCAGGTCCAAGTGCCCGCAAAGGTGCTGCTACTGAGGACTCCAATCCAGCATTGATTATAGCATGCCACTTACACAGCTGATCCAAGATCCTTTCTTAGTGAGCTATACATCGTCTGAAGTTGTGTCTGTAACTCCACAATCAATAAACAGAATATGCACATGCTAACAGGCAACCCTTATACTGTTGTCCACTTCTTATCTGTAACATCAAGACCTGTAAGCAAAAGGTCACTGGGTGAGGCCTCGGCGCAGTTTCTATATTGAGTGGTAGCACTGCTTGGAAGTATGTCAGCAGCCAGCCAGCAAATTGCTGTGAAAGAATCGAGACTGGCTGGGCTTCAAGCAGGACTGCAAGGTGTTCTGGAAGGGTTTACAAACAGTCTGCTAAGGCTTAAACAGCAAACCACCTACATATGTTTCATTCATACCTCTCAAACATTTGCCACTGAAATGAGGGATGAAGACTTTTAAAATGATAGACAGTGAAGGACACTGACCCTCATAATGAGGGACATGTCCTCCAATGTGGAGATACAAGTTCAGACCATTGTGGAAACTATTGCCTTTACTTGTGTACAGTTTATTTTTAATTTAGCATCTCAGAATATTATGAATTTCTGCTTTAAAGTTTGAATTTATATCATATTCTCTGTGTGAACAGTACCTTTTCCATGAGGGATGGATGAGGACAGAGCAATTTTGAGGGTAAAATGAGGGACATCCCTTGTAATCAGGGACAGTTGAGAAGTGGTTTTCATTCTGTGTCAGACTTGTCAGAGCAGTACAGCCATTGTTTGAACACAACACAGGTGAAACCACTTGGCAGCAAGAACGAGCAGTACTAGATATCAGAGAGAGAGACTGACTCAGTGTGTGTGTGTGTGTGTGTGTGTGTGTGTGTGTGAGAGAGAGAGAGGATGAGTGCACGTGAATAATGTGACCCCATTTGCAAGTATTGTATTTTTTTAAACCCATCCTTGAATTAATGGAGAAGAAAACATTGCAGGGTCATTCTAACCGTGAAAGCCAATGAAAAGATCCTTCAGACGAGGAATTAGGTTTACATGCAGGTGTCAGAAGTCCTAAGATATAAATCTCTAAATCATTTGTTAAGTGAATCAAGACAATTGCGCCTTCAGGGAATCTTAAAACAGAAGATGATGTCACTAAAGGCCAAGCTGTAATTAACAACATGATGTCACTTTCCAGTGGACATAAACTTTCTTTTTGTTCAGGGTCTGATGCCTTAGGTCACCCTTGAGCCAGGGGAACCCTTTTATGCCCTTTAACCTCTTCATGTTTACAAGAATGCAGACCTCTGCAACTAATACAAGCCCCCTCTTGAACAAATTCCACACATGCACAGTATTACCATCTGCATGCTGTTGCTCCAGACCCTTGGACATCAGGTCCTTCATCTTGGCAAAGTTTACCTTTCCAAAGTTCCAGGTACTGGTAACTGACATCTGGCTAGTCTTGTCTGTTACCAGGGAGAAGGTTACCAGGTTGTGTTCGCTGCTTCTCACTGATCCCATTCATGCCGTGGAGAACAAGGTCAAGGTTAACTTTATACTTAGTCCCCTGTCAACATACTGCTCTAGGAAGCCGTCCTTGAAGGTGGACAGGAACTCATTCTTAATCCTGCTGTTAGCAGACCCGAGACTCCAGTCTATTTGCGGCAGATTGGAGTCCCCCAGGATCCGTACTGCATCCACTTTGGCAACTTTCATAGTTTCCCTGCCAGCTGGGCATCATACTTCGTTGAGCTGTTTGGAGGATCTGGAGCACACAACAAGGGTGATTTTTAACCTTTTTTTCTTTTTTTAATACTTGCTTTATTGACATATTAGCAACAATTTATCCTTGTAAGACATTAAAGATACAGTTTCATTCTGATAACATACAACCAATCCACTCCTTTTTAAAGGAGGTTAGTCAAACTGAATTTTTCCAAAGTTACAGAGATGTAGCACATATAACTGTTTTGTAGCCTTGTGCAACTTGTGAAGCTATCTACTTATCAAATACATAAACAGACAATATGTCAAAGAAACTTTGGGTACATGAATACAGACATCTGTTACAGTTTAAACTTGCAATAGTTTAGGTGAGAAACAGGTCAAGGGTAGGGACACATAAATTACATCCACTCGATCTTGTATCTACAGGTTCTATCATATTTAACTATGCTGTTCCCCAAATTGAAACAGGTGGACCTCATCCACTCTTATCTATGGCAACTCTATGTCCTGTATCTAGGGAGTCTTCCTATAGAAGCCACCTCGTCCATCTATTCTGATATAACTGGGTTTGCTGCCTTAAGTTAAAAGTTAGTCTTTCAGTTTGATGAATTTTTCCTATCACCATCTGCTAATCTGTAACTGAAGGTAGTTCCTCCTGTCTGCACCATTTCGTAACAGCCTTCAGCGCAGCTATTGCTGCAACAGCCCGTAGACATCCTGTCTCCTTTCCCTTTATTTCCGTTGGAGGCACTCCTAGTACCAAGTGTGCAGGGCCTAGGTGAGTATGTATTGTGAATATCTGAAGAAGATTTTGTACCGTGACCCAGAATCGCTCTATGATTGGGCAAGCCCAAAATATGTGTGCCTGAGTAGCTCGGCCCTCTCCACAGCCTCTCCAGTAGGTAGGTCGAACCTCTGTGTTATAATGGGCTACTTGAGCTGGGACCAAAAATAATCTGGTCCTAAGCTTCCAACCAGTTCTCTCCAAACCAGAGAGGCTGTGGTGGTCCGTGTATTCCTCCACATGACAGCCCGTTGCTTATCAGTGGGCACAATGGTTAGGTTCCGCTCCCTTCTAGTTTTTAGGAAGCCAGAAGAAAATCCCGCCTTTTTTTTTTTTAATTTTTTCAATTGTTTAACCAGGAGTGGCACACTAAGCTGAAAGGTGCAACCTGGGAGTACAGGGAAGTTAAGTGACTTGCTCAGGGTCACACAGTATGCAAGTGGGGGGCTGTGGGATTCAAACCCAGGTCTCCAGATTTGCAGAGCAGAGCCTTGAACCACTGTGCTATACTGCCTCCCAATCTGAGATATAGTTTCTGTAGAGTATAGTTATGGCATGTTCTGCTCTGTTGGAATGCCATATTATCTGAAATGGTACCTCTCCCTTCCTTGGCTGCTGAGCTAGACCCCCTATGTACATTTGTTTATTTAGATTGTCCCTTAACTGGTAATATCAGAGTCTATCTGTTGTTTTAAGTCCAAATTTCTGTTGGGCAGCTTCAAACGATAGAACAGTCTGGCCACTTTTATTATCTGATGCAGTGAATGAAATCCCTTCAGGGCCTGCTTCTTGAACCAAGGATCATGTACTGCAGGGGCAAATTGAGGGTCATATGCCCACCAAGTGTATTTCCAGAGCTGTTTTTAGTAGCCCCCTATTGGTTCCCCGCAAGCCCTCCAAGACTGCCTGAGTACCCGAGAAGACCCCGAGCCCCTGTGGACCCCTTCCCTGGAATATGACCGCCTGGAGTGGAGGGTCAGCCGGCTTTGCCAAATCCATCCTCTTCCAGTAAGAGTCATATTGCTTGTTTCCCCATAGCAGGGCAATCCTCATCTGTGCCACCACCTAATAGCCCTGCAAATGTGGAAAGGTCAATCGCCCTTCCTCTTTAGGGGCATATAGGATTTCTCTCCTCAATCTGGGTCTCCACACCCCCCAGAGAAATGTCAGTAGCATCCTCTGCCAGGTGTCTAGTTCATTCTGGGTTATTATACATGGGACACACTGGAACAGATATAGGAGGTGCAGCAGAGCATTCATTTTTAGTGCTTGGGTTTTTTTTTTTGTTTGTTTTTTTATTTAGTTGTTTAACCAGGAGTAGCACACTAAGCTGAAAGCTTTTTTACAGGAGCAACCTGGGAGCACAGGGAAGTTAAGTGACTTGCTCAGGGTCACACAGTATGCAAGTGGAAGCTGTGGGATTCAAACCCAGGTCTTGGTCTACTAGATGTCACCAGATTTGTAGCTCAAAGCCTTAAACCACTGCGCTATACTATATAACTGGATTTTAGCATATAGGGACAGGGAAAGCAGGGGCCACCTGTATAAATCCTCTTTTAATTGCTTAATCAGAGAAGGGTAGTTCAGTTCCTTTAACTGAGTGGGCCATAGACCTATCTTAATCCCAAAATACTTCATGTTACGGAGGTCCCATTTCATAGGATATTGTTGCATTATCTCTGCACTTGGGGCCTGATAAAAGCACAAAACCTCAGTTTTACTTTGGTTTCATTTATACCCCACTAGTGTGGCAAAACCCTCTATTTGCTGAAATAGGGCCAGCAACGAGGTTTCTGGGTCAGAAATGTACAGTAGGACATCGTCCACATAAAGTGCTAGCTTATGCTTGATGGTTTCCACCTCTATCCCCTTAATCTGTGCATTTTGTCTTATACTCTGAGCGAGGGGCTCAATATAAAGAGCAAATAAAAGCGGTGAGAGCCCTTCCTCATCCACCGGCCCAATCCCGTTGCAGCTGAAACATGGCCATTGGCCCGAACATACAATGTCGGGGATTCATACAATTTAAATAAGACTTTTACAAATTCTCTCAGGAACCCAAACCAGGAAAGGACACCCCCA
Source organism: Neoceratodus forsteri (assembly GCA_016271365.2). NCBI lineage: Eukaryota > Metazoa > Chordata > Ceratodontiformes > Ceratodontidae > Neoceratodus > Neoceratodus forsteri. The sequence goes on along the minus strand of JADMNL010000026.1, from coordinate 57,481,265 downwards.
GAAAAGACCATGCCACTCTGTCGAATGCCTTCTCTGCATCCAAACTCATGATCAAGGCTGGTGTTTCCATGTGGTTAATATGGTCTATAATGTGACTTGTTCTACGGAGATTATCCTGAGCTTGTCAGCCAGGAACAAAGCCCGTTTGATCCATATACACCAATGCTGGCATTAGTTGTTGTATGCGCTTAACTATTATGGATGTAAACATTTTGTAATCAGTATTTAATAATGCAATTGGGCAGTAAGAGGGACATCTTGTGGGGTCTTTTCCCAGCTTGGTTATCACTGAAATTACCGCCCTTGTCCAGGACTTTGGCACCCGATCCTCACCCTTCAGTATCCCCTGATATAGCTTGTGGATTACAGGCTGGAGTATTTCCCTAAAACACTTACAAAATTCAGCCAGAAGGCCATCTGAGCCAGGGCATTTCCCTGTCTTCAGCCTACCAATCTTCTCCTTGATCATGTCTGTTTTAATTGGGGCCATCGCGGTTTCCCCTTGTCCCGTCGATATACATGTACCTGGCAACCTCAGATCTTTTAAATAATCCTGGACCTCCCTCTCACCTGGAGCATTTTCCAGTCGATAAAGGTCAGCATAATATTGCCTAAAGGCCTCCGCAATTTCCTTTACCCCATAAACCATTTTCTTGTCTTGCTGGTGCCACACAGATGTTATTTTAGCCCTAGCTCTCTGGGCCCACAATCTGCTAGCAAGCAGTCTCGCTGACCTAGGTCCCCCTTCGTAGTAGCTCTGTCGCAGAAATAAGAGTTTCTGTTCGACTTGGTAGTCTAAAATTTCCCCCAGCTCCTTCTTGAGCCTTCTCAGCTGTTTTGCTCTTTCCCTGTCTATTTTTAGTTTCTATGTTTCCTCCAGAGTGCCTATTTGTTTAGCCAGAGCCTCCCACCTGGCCTCTCTCTCTCTCTCTCTCCCTCTCCCGCTTTTTCCTAGAAGCCAACTGTATAAATTTGCCCCTCAGCACAGCTTTAGCTGTGTCCCACAGCGTGGACTCAGCAACTTGCTGCCCCCGGTTGCCTGCTAGATAAGTGGTGAGAGTCTCCGAGATCTCCTCCTGTATTTCCTGTTTTTTTAGCAGAGAAATGTTTAAGCACCAGAACGTGGTCCTGCGGGTTTCCCCTGTGTCTAATTTCATTAATAATGGGGCATGATCTGAAAGTTGGAAGTCTCCCATCCATGAATCATGGACTCTGTACATCTCCACTTTGGGCAGAAGAAAGTAGTCCAATCTGGAGTACATTTGATGCACAGCAGAGAAGTATGTGTAATCTCTCCTTTAACCATGCAGATGTCTCCAGACATCCAATAAACTCAGTTCACCTATTAATTTGTTTACCCATCTTGCTACTCGACGGACCCTCCTTGGGATCTGCGAGGTAGAATCCAGTTGGGGATTAAACGTTAAGTTAAGGTCCCCTCCACAGATCATCACCCCCTCCTCCCACTCCTGCAATAACAAGGAATGATCTATAATCCTGGTATGGGGACCCTGGGGGGAAGTATACAGTTGCTGTGGTGATGATCTGGTCCCCACATCTTGCCCTTTAATAGCACAAAGCAGCCCTCTTTATCCACCTTCGAGGCCATTTTCTCAAAGTGAGTTTTGGTGGGTATCAGTATCACCACCCTCTGCGTCTACCATTCCTGTATGAGGCTGCTACCATCTCCTTAAACCCAAATTTTAAAAGCTTTTAGTGCTCCCATTCAGACAGATGGGTCTCCTGCAATAAGATGTAATCTGCTGATGCTTTCCTCAGATAACCCAGAATCTTAGCCCTTTTAATAGGGTTGGTAAGTCCATTGACATTATATGAACAAATAGCGCCGTGATTAACCATTTTGAATTATTTTACTTAACACAACCACTATTAAAACCCTGTCCGCCCTACTTCCCCATAACCATCTGCCCCGACATGATCCATTCCCATCATCTTTTGTACCCATTTCATTCGGTCAAACCTTTCCGTAAGCAAACATTGAATAAGAACAATCATATATAACTGACTTAGAACATACAACTGTGCCATGACTTCCAATGTAGGAGATCCTGTCTCCCGGATCTCTGCGATCGCCTTTCACCTTTATGGGGTGGTGGCAAAACAAAGAGAGGTTTCTATTACCCCCTTGTAGGAGAACCCCTCCAAGAGCATCGCTGTGATGGTAGAAAAGATCAGCTCTATGCTGCTTCCTGTGGCTCCCCCCTTCCGACCTAAACTAGAAAGGTAGGTTAGGAGAAAGTCACTAGAGTGAATGTGGTTGGGCACCCTCTGAACTAACAATGTTCGTAACTTTGTTCAGTAAGTGCTGTCAGTCTTTTACTGAAACTCCATAGCCACCCAGCACAACTATTGCTATACTTAAACTTTAACAGCCACTCTGAGTCTGGGAGTAGAGAGGTCAGTGGGAGGACAAAATCGGAGTAGCCGGCTGTCCGGACAGGTGGCAAACACCCCTTCCCCCCGGCCCCGGATCCCTGGCCATTATCAGGGTCGAGTAGTCAACCACAACTGAGTAAATTTAATCCCCCCCATGAGGCACACACCGTTGCCCCAGAGGGTGAGGGTATAATTACTTTTAAACCTGCATCTGCACCTGCACGCAGTCAGCCTTGTCTCCATTTGCTTAGGGCTGACCTCCTTAAGTTATGTTTCACAGGTACAATAGGGATCTCCCCGAAAAGGTCTTCACAGACCCTCCACGGCAGGAAACCGCACCCTTCCTGTGTTGTCAGTCATTCAAGAAGTTTTTTAAGTCGATAATGTCCTTCATGTTGTCTCCTCCAGCATGTTTAGGATTTAGCTTCTTGCTTTACAGGCTAGATGCAGCATTTATCTAACTAGCGAAGATCAGTTGCCCAGATTGAAGTGACCTCTGATCCCCGGGCCAGTTCCTCCAGGTACAGAAGAAAGGAGCTCCCCCTTCCCAATGCAGCCAGAGGCTCCCTCTCCAAATCAGATCTCCCCCTTTCCCCCCCAGACATCATGTTTTCTTTACTGGTAAAACAACAACTATTGCCATCTGGTGGTTTCTGTCCCAAGAAACATCCAGCTAGAGCCCTCTGGGGTAAAACCTAATTAAGACAAGCTTAAAGTACTGCAGCTCTTTCTATTACGCCTGGGCGTTTGCTCTAGTCGTGCGAGTCATTGTGGATCAGTTCACATGTGTTTATCGCTCTCTACGCAGTGATGCAAATGGCAAGGATAAGAAAGTCTCTTTACTTGCTTGGTTTCAGAATTCACTCTGGTTTTGCTGCCTTGTCATTGCCTGGGATGCATCTGGTTTGGTACAGTCTCCAGTCTCCGATCCACACTTTCTAGAGCACTTTCTCATTTTCACATTGTCCCACAGCCTGGAAGTAGCCAATGCATCTTCTGCTCCCTGTCTCTTTGGATCGCTCACCTTCCAACTCCTGCTTGTCAACTGTTGTAGCCTTTGCATCGTGCCTAAATCTGGCAGTGCAATACCGAACTGTTTCAGGTAGGCCTCTGCATCCTTAAGTTCCTGATACCTTAGTGGGCCCTTGTCGGTGAGTATTTTGAGGCAGGCTGGGTATTCAATGAACGCCCTTTGTTCTTTCTGCTGTAACATTTTCACCACCATCAAAACTTGTCTTCGCCTTGCCAGCAACTGAGGGGTATAGTCTTGCTCAAAAAACAGATGGACGTCACCAAAATAAATAATTTTTTTTGGCCCCGCCAAGGAAAGGATCTCCTCCTTTGTCCAGAAATCTAGGAATGCCATGACTATGAACTGTGGCTTGGCTTTAGGGTCTCTTGGTCTGGGGATTAAAGAGCGATGCGCCCTTATGAGTTTTAAGTTTTTATCTGGAGGGAGGTTTAATATCTCATGTAGGAAAGAGTCCATATACTTAACCATGTCTCCCGTCTCCATCCCCTCAGGAAGACTGTGCACTCTGAGATTATTCCTTCGAGTGTGATTTTCCAAATCCTCCAATCTCTGTTCTAAGACGTTGGTACAATAATGTAGCTCTAATAAGGCTCAGTTGTGGACGTCGGTTGTGGCTGTATAGTCTGTGACCACCATTTCCAAGTCCCCCGTTCTCTGTGTTAGGGAACTAAGCTCTACATTGATCTGAGACTTTCGTTTCCAATCTCTGAAGTGTCTTGTTAATTTGCTGCAGTGTTTGACATAGTTGTTTTGAAGTTATTGTGCACTCTAACTCCTGCGATTCCTTCTCTGACGTATTTGTCAGTGTTTGCTCCATGCGTGAGCACGCCAGGGCCTGGTGGTTCAGGTCTGTTATTAACTTCTGTTGCTTCCCTGTATCGTTTAGCATATTATCTTTCCACTTCTGTTTAGGCAGCATTAAGAAGTCTGTAATGTGCCGTTTCTGAGTCTGGATGGTACGATTAAGCATGCGATGTCTCCCAATTATATTTTAGCCGGGTCGGAGCTCAAGCCTCAAGCTGCCATGTAAATGGTGTCCCAACCAGAAGTCCCAACCTTTCCTTTTTCTTGAAGCAACAGTGCAACAAAAAATGTTGTTCCCCCCCATGTAAAAAACCTAGTGTCAGCTACAGTTAATAAAAATATTGACATACATGTCAGATTAACTTTTGTAGGTACTGCCTACTCTATGCACATAAGTTCTTATTTTCTCGACCCTAAACCTGATCAGGTTTTCAGTGTTCTGTCTAGGCCATATGTAGCGACCATCTTTTTATTTCTTGAGGGAAAAAAAGTAATTTAAAACATTTATAAAATGCTTAGATTTTGGTGCAACTAGGACATTCTACCACCAAATAAAACTGGAAGATGGCAAGAATCTTTTATAGTGGAAATAAAAACAAGGTACACATTTTTTGCCCAGTTTCATTGCACTGCTGCTTTAACTCAACACACATAGACTCTGTGACACTGTTTGACCCTCCCGATGTCCTCCTCATCCTCCATAGTGAGATTCTATGTGATAATTGTGAAAGCCTAAAGGTGATCACCGTTATCGCCCAGAGTGCCGAAAACATTTTTGGCACTCTGACACCCTCGGCGCACAGGACAACAGTGGCGGGATGTGTCTTTTAATGCTTTCTGTGGGGAGGCTGTGCCCCCACCCCACCTCGAAAGGGGCTTTGCCACACACAACCCTCTACTAAAGGATTCCCAACTTCAGGGGGGTGTATGTCGCGTGGGGTGAAAGCATTAAAAAATAAAGGTTCGGGCCGGGCGCAATATTATTATTATTTAGTTGTTTAACCAGGAGTAGCACACTAAGCTGAAAGCTTTTTTACAGGAGCGACCTGGGAGCACAGGGAAGTTAAGTGACTTGCTCAGGGTCACACAGTATGCAAGTGGAAGCTGTGGGATTCAAACCCAGGTCTGATCTGCTGGATGTCACCAGATTTGTAGCTCAGAACCATAAACCACCAGACTCGAACCCGGTACCTCCCCCACCCCAACCACAAGCCAACCCCTGTTACCACAACGCAGCTCGGCAGTCCACCACAGTGCCACCCCCTACAGCTCCTCTGCCCCCTCCCAGCCTATGCTCACCCCCCCATGCACACATACACATAGCGACATCCTGTCACCCAGTTTGCCCACCCCCTCATTCGGTCACCCTACCCTTCCATCACCGTGAGGGATTGTACTGGGAAGGAGTCGCCATTACAGATGGCGCCCTTCCCCATGCGCCCACCACACGGGATACCTCACAAGTGACTCCATTGCTTATGGAGAGAGCCATCCAACCCTTTTTTGTCAAACCTATCCCTTCAGAATAGTGCATATCCCTCTAATCCGGTGCTTTATTCATTCTCTGTTCCCCAGCAGGTGTAATTACATGAGTGCCACTTATGGGCTGATCCCCAAAAATGACCTTGATACATATTAAAAATATACTGTATATCGGGCCCATGGAGCTCGGTGCTCATGGAGTGCCGCACATGTGGCAGCATCCACAATCCCCAGTCCGCCTGCTTTACATGTGTAATGGAGGGTGGTGGGACAGAGGGGGCCTACACATCGGACATCCAGTGCCATGTTGGCTTGACAGTAGATTCTCTGCTTCATGCTGAGCAGGGTATTGGGGGATATAGTAGTCCTTATGCTACTCTTAAAGGTCCTTTTTTATTTTTTGTATTTTTTCAAGACCCCAAGCCCTCCATACTGCACTAGTTAGGAGGGCTAGGAGCAAAAGGTACTGGGGGTTAAAAGGACCCCAGGAGGGTTCAGGGAAGGCCAGGGAAGACTTGAGCAAAGGGCTGACTTTATTGCAGAGTACCACCTTATGTAATGCTGCTGCCCTCTGCTCCTCCTCCCTGGATGGATACTTCCCTGGTATAGATACTGCCTTGTAGATTGTGCATTTGTGTGTCTCCCCCTGTGCCTACCTCTGACCCAGTCAGCCTCATAATGGCATGGATCAGGTTGGAACAAGCCTGCATGGGGGCACGTTTTGGGCTGTGGATATGTGCAGGTCACAGCATGTGCAGTGCAAAACCTCTGCACACCTGCAGTCTCCCTATGCACCACAATGCAGATGCAGAGGCCCTTCTGAGCCCTTTTGTAGATTGGGCCCTAAGTCCTGGCCATCAAAGTACATTAGGCCCCCTCGAGTTCACCCGTTTTGCCCAATGCGCTTTTGATATCCGTCTGCATGCAAGTGAGAATAATTGGCCTTCTATGCTTCCTCATCAGTTCTATGAAAGACCACCTCATGTCATCAAGCCTTGTGCTGTGTATGTTATTTGTGCCAACATGCACAATGACGGTCTGTCCTTCCTCCAGCCATGGTGCTTGGCCCTGGACAGCACCTGGGTTTTAAGTCTACTTTGTGTGTTTTTTTTCCCTAGATGTCAAATAAAGAAAAGGAGCACACTTTTTAATATGGTTATGTCCAGGTTTTCATTAGTATTCTTAGCTGTTGTTAAACACCTAGGGCTTGATTTTCTATCAGTCTTTAGATAGGTGCAAGGTGCACTGATCTACGGCTACGACAAACTCTGGGTGCATCAGGGACCCTGCACCCTATCCTAGAAAACTGGGGGTCCTTGTGCCAAAGTCCCAAGAGTTGCCACAGCCACAGGGTTGCGCACCTGAGGGGTTTAATGGTGGGTCCCATCAAGTCCAGCCCACCTGCCACAACCCTAGAGGAACTGCAAGGTGGAGTGGTGTTAATATGCCTGGAAGTTGGGAACTGGGGCAGTAGGAGCAGTGGGGGTGCCACAGGGGGTGATGAGGGCACAGTGGCAGTGTGAGTGTTCTTAAGTGGCAACCGGTAGAGTTGCCATGCTCTGTAGGACACAGCTGATCAGCCCAGGTAGAGGGGGTGACATGGATGCACCATGACTTGGACCCCAGGTTTCAACAGCCCTGGCACCTGCCCCAGGTTTCAGCAGTCCCTGGCAGTATAGTCAGGCATCAGCCTGCCACCACATGGGGGTGTGTGAATCAGGAGAATGTCACGGTGCCCAGGGAACATACCAATCCACCAACTGCACCCCCAACCTGCAGCCACTGCCATCTGCCATATGTAGGGGACTGTTGCTCATCTAGGGCAGTTGCCACCTGAATCTGGATCATGGTGCATCCAGGCCACCCCCTCTACCCAGGCTGATCGGCTCTGTCCTGCACAGCATGGCACCTTTGCTGGGTGCCACCTCAGAACCATCAAACTGCTGCTGTGCCCTGTCACCCCATGGCACCCCCTCTGCTCCCTCTGCCCCCGACCTCCAACTTCCAGGCCCCCCAAGTCACCACCCTCCAAGGCAGTTGTGCAGGGCCCCTTAGACCAGGTCCTGGCTGGTCTAAATTCAACCCCTTCTTGTGACCATGGTGAGGCTTCTAAAATCCCAAATAAGGGGATGTCGCAGCCCCGCCATGGCGCAAGCCCCCTTGTGACCTGGGACAATGGTACTTCTGCCACAAGGATGGTGCAGAGTGGCTTTGGTACAAGGCATCCTGATTTTGACGCAGCCTGCATTCAAAAATTGAGATTACCGCAAACTTTGGTGCATGATGCCACTTGCATGAAATCCTTTTGGCCTAGGCACCTTGCACCAAATTTCTCACTTTCAAAATCGAGCCCCTAGTCCCATAAAATTTGGGAGTAATGTCTGTTGCATGCTAGTTTATCTTAATCAGAAGAAAGTAATGTTAAACAAAGACTTTTTAGAAATCTACAAAAATGCTAACGGAGATTTAAAACAAGGAAAAAGGGGTCACTATACAAGATGGGTGAAAAGGGCAATCTAAACTGGAATAAAAAGGTAGAGGCTCAGACTTTATACTGTAACATGCACTGCTGCTTTAAAGGGGATGGAGATACTAGCTCAGTATTTACTTAGTTTCAAATGTTTGGTGGTTGTCACAGGACCTCTTGAAATTTTCACCTTGTTTGCGAGGGGCTTGGATCAACTGCAGATGAGACGTTCAGTTAGTTCTCTTGTATTTCACGTTGAACAGAAAAAAACATGGGGGTGATGAATACGTTGATAGGTTCATCCAGGAGAGTGCAGTCATGCTGTGGTGATATGAAAGAATACATGGCTAATGGCCACATGATGACGTGCTTGGTATAGGAATTAGTACAGAGCAGCATTAAATAAACTGGAGAATATGAGATTTTGTGTAGGTCACAAAAGCGTGGTTCTTGAACACTTTCATGCAAACATAAAATCGTACAACAGTGTGACAGGGCTGATCAAAGGCAGGCACTCTGCTGAATTAATTGTTATGCGACCTGTAAGATACTGATCCGTACACTAACATTTTTTTGCTTGAACACGATAGGCACAATTCTGTTTGAAGGTCGGGCATCTCATATATCATTTTGTTCAGCTTGACTGCAGTGCAAATTTAAAATTTGTTGGGAGTATTTTAATAAAAAATTTGCTTTAGCCCTTAAGCCTTCAGTATACCTCTGACATTGGCAGATTTTGCAGTGCACGAAGTACATTGTTGTATGTAATCCCCAGTTTTATTCAACACGGTCTGAGATACGTCAAGGTAGTGTGTGATCTAATGGTTAGAATATTGAAGTATGAACCAACAGACCCAGATTTGAATCCCATCAGAGCCACTGACCCCCATGTGACTTTTGAGCATTTTCAGTGGTGTCTTTGATGCATCCACTGGAGAGAACTCTGCGGCAAGACCAAATTTGTTTTTGTGAAACTTTGGGTATTTATGTGATGGCCTATCACCTGCTCTTAAAAAATAATGAAAAAAGGTGTTTGACATTATCTTGTTGAGTAAGTGGGTCAATATTCTATTTTTTTTTATTTTATGCATCTGTTGTCATCAACAGGATGCCCCAGAAAATGAGACATTCCACCTCAGTGGGCCTATCCTGCCTAAATAATTGTAAACAATGAAATCGATCAGTAGTAATTAATTTGATAAATAAATATGTAAATAAAATCCTTAAATACCATTTTCATCTCATCTGATAAAATTCAGTGCTTTGAGCTCCCATGCCAACATAGGAGCCCATAGGAGTTCAGTCTTCACAGAGGAAGGACCACATAAAAGACGCAGAAACACTGGCGGGAGGGAGAATGGTAGACACAAGTCCATTTACAGTGGAGAGAGAGTCCTGAAAGGACTTGCAAATCTGAAAGTGGACATAGCTATGGGGCCAGACACGGTACATCCAAAAGTGTTGAGAGAGTTCAGGGAGGTGATGGCTGCACCTTTGACAGCCCTATTCAGCAACCCACTGGAAACGAGAGTGGTTCCAGAGGACTGGAGGAGGGCAGATGTAGTCCTGCATCACAAAAGCGGTAGCAAAGAGCATGCTGGCAACTATAGGCCAATCAGTTTGACACCAGTGATGGGGAAGTTAATGGAGTCAGTTCTTAAAGGATAGGATTGTGGAGTACTTTAAATCAAGTGGCCTACAACTACAACAACCAAGGCAGCTCAGATTCACAGTGGTGGGGGGAGGTCATGTCTGACAAACCTGATAGGTTTCTTTCACTGGGTAGCCAGGGAAATAAATCAAGGTGGGACGGTGGACATACCCTACTTAGACTTTTGCAAGGCCTTCAACACTGTACCACATTGGAGGATTATAAGGAAACTGAGCAGCTTAGGGGTGGGTCCTAGTGTGGTAAACTGGGTAAGAAATTGGTTAAAAGATAGGTGGCAGAAAGTGGTGATGAACAGGACTCACTCAGGGGAAAGGAGGGTGACCAGAATGGTACTCCAGGGCTCAGTACTGGGACCAGTCCTCCTTAATATCGTTATAAGTGACATTGCAAATGAGCTGGAAGGGAAGGTATTCCTCTTTGCAGAAGATGCCAAAATATGCAGTAAAGTAGACACTGCAGCGGCGGTTGAGAGAATGTGCAGAAACTTGAGAAAATTTGAGGAATGGTCAGGGGTATGGCAGCTGGGTTTTTAATGCAAAAAGGTTCAAAATCATGCACCTGGGGCACAGAAACCCAGAGACAGGGTATACAAAGAGAGAGAAGGTATTCACAGTCACCAAGCAGGAAAGGGACCTTTGAGTAATCATATCTGATGACCTCAAGTTGGCAAGTCTGTGTGACAAGTCAGTAGGTAGAGCCAGTGTGATGCTGGGGTGCAAAGGGAGGAGTACTGCAAGCAGAAGGAGGGAGATGGTGGTGCCACTGCATAGATAATTGGTGAAGCCCCACATGGAGTACTGTTTCCGGTTCTGGAGACTGCATCTCAGATAGGACATAAACAGAATGGAGGCTGTCCAGAGGAAGGCAACTAAAATTGTGCAGGGGCTGCATCAGAAGCCCTATGAGGAGAGACTGAGGGACCTCCATATGTACTCCCTGGAAGAGAGGTGGGAGAGGGGGGACATGATAGAGACCTACAAATACCTCACTGGGTTGAGCAAGGTACAGGAGGGGAGTATTTTTCAGAGGAAAAGATGTAGAAGAACATGGGGTCATGCAATGACGCTGGAAAGGAGACGACTTAGGAGACATGTGAGGAAGTACTACTTCTCTGAGAGAATGGTAGATGCCTGGAACAGTCTTCCAGCAGAGTTAGTGGGTGAAAACAGTGGTGGGCTTCAAACATGCATGGGGCAGGCACAACGGAATCTTTGCTGAGAAGCAGAGGAGGGGGTGGGAGCTGGAGATCAAGTAGGGTCTGCGGTGACAGTACAGGCAGGGACAAATGGGTGGACTAGGTGGGCCAAGCACCCCTTATCTGCCATCAAATTCTATGTTTTTATGTTAACAAACGTAAGGCAGTGTTGTCTACTGGTTGGAGCTGGGTAACCATTATTTGACGTCCTGGTGCTTCAGCCACCAAACTTGATACAATCAGGATTCCACTCACACTTCTCAACTGTCCCTCATTATGAGGGATGTCCTTCATTTTACCTCTCAGGTTTGCCCAGTCCCACATGGAAAAGGTGCCATCCCACATAAAGTACTACTTCACACCATAAACTGAGACCTTGAAGCAGAACTTTATTGCAATCCATTAAGCTAAATCAAAGTTCAGCACTGCACAAACAAAACATTCATTTCTAGAGTGTTCTGAAAATGTAGCTCAGTCTTGAACTGTGTCCCACATTTTGAAGGACATTGTCCCACATTTCCCCATGTACTTTCTAAATAAATGTAAAACAATAAGCCATAAGGAGTACAAAATGAGAATGCAGCAGTGGAACATCTTTTTAAGTGCCTTTCACTCCCTTAAAGGTAGGGCTGACAGCAGCGTTATGATACATAATGGAGCTTTCAGTAGCCATTCCCTTTCTGTCACATTACCTGCTTTTTGCCACCAATCATGAGGCCTTTCTTATGCCTCTGTGTGCCCTTGTCTACTGTGGCTGCACACCTTCAGTTGTCTACATACTGTCCCTCTGTACTGCAAACTCCAGTACCTGCAGAACGCTTGATAAAGACACAGTGTTCTCCTCAAATATGCAGCTTACTCTGGTAAAACCTGATTAATCTAAGTTTGTAGTTATTAGCAAAAATAATAACTTAATTTGGAGGTACTTACAGAAGGTCTGTCAGGTATAGCACGCTCATGGTTCATGCAGTATCTCTGTGTTACAGATTGCCTTCTCATACTGGGTTGGCAGCTTTAGTTCTCAACAAAATCTCCAAGCTTTCTGAGTGCCAGTGGCTTAGCAAAATGCAAAATTATATCCCTTGTTTCTTAGCCCCTCCCCTTTCCTCTTCCTCTTATAACAGTTAGCACAGGAACACATCCCTGAAAGTGGTAGAAGAGCGAATCAGAAAAGATGTCCGCATCTGTAAACCCCTCTATCTGAAAGAGTAGGGTCAAGTGGAACATGCTACAGGTCCAAATCAGTGAGCAGTTTTAAGGGGGGAGGGATAGGACAGGCATATGGCTGTAGTTGGTGAGGGTGGGGCAGAATTCAAGAGGCAGGACAGTCATTAGGGCAGAGTGGGTAGTTAGGTAAGACAGGTCACTAGGGCTTTATTTGCAATCAATGTCTATGTATCTATGTAGGTCACCTACCCTGGAACCCTCTCTACGAGGTCATTATCTCATTTCAGTTCCCATTTTGTAATAGGCCAAAGGACCTATCCTGTCTCAGGACTGACCAGTTTTGAATGCAAAAAGTAAAACCTGTCATTCATTTTAAAGAATACTGTGAGTTTCTCTGGCCTCCTGCTCAATGGTAAATTCTAGGAATCCTGTGTTATTCTAGGGTACTAAGATTCTCAGACTTTGCTATTCCCTGGAAATCTCTGTAATTACTTCCCCTAGTCTAGTATACCTCTTGTTAGGCTTTAGTGAAAAATGAGACATCTCTGACTCCTCAGTGTTTCCTATAGTTGCCTAGCAACCCTCTCTGGCTAAAACATTTTTCCCATTTATATATATATATATATATATATATATATAGATAGATATTTATTTTTTAGGTTATAGTATTTTAGACTTTTTAGCTGAGGGAAGCATACTGAGCTGAAACTAATTTCAGTGTGCATCCCAGGAGCACGTGGGGACAAGTGACTTGCTCAAGGCACACCTACTGTATGCAAGCTTCTTCAACAGATTGAGTTCTTGACTGTATTACAGTCACTTACAGAACCACAGAATCAATGAACCTACTCACATACAGTTATAAGGTTTAAAGCTACACAATCACCACTCCTTCCCACCTTCCTTTAGAGTCAAAAACAAAGGATCACACCTCATTAATTTTTTTCTAGCGTTTGACTGTGCTGATATAGTTTACAGTACTGATGCCAAATCCATCCTGGCCTGACTGAACCCCCTTTTCCACTCCTCCTTCTTTTTTACTCTAAACAGCCACCTGCTACCCATAGCTGCTCCCTCTAATTTAACCTCATTCACCCTTCATTTACGTCTCAAGATCTCTTCCACTGCTCCTTCTGTCTTACTAAATACTGTCTCTCTTCCATTCCCTCCTACCTGTAAGCTCTCCCCTCCCACTCCATTCCTTCCTCCTATTCGCTCTGTTCTTCTAATGATTTCTTTTGTCTCTAAATACCAAACCTTTTGGAATAGTCTGCTTTCTCTGATCATTTCCTAGCCCTCTGGATCAACCTCACTCTCCTTATATATCTCTCCTCCTCTATCCCAGTTCTCAACCTAAAGGAAAACTACGCCCTCATAGCGTCTAAGTTTTGTTTCCATGTCAACAGACAACTCTTTTCATGTAGCTGTTAGAGATGCATGCAACTGCCTTAGTCTGTTTTCACACTTCATACTAGGCCCTGCAGTTGTCCTTGGAGGCTTCATTTGGTGATTTTTGAAATCTTATTGTCCCTGAAAGCTGCATTAGCGTATGAGAACATGATGTGTAATCAACATTTAAACTCCCCCGTATGCTTGTCTGCTTAGTCTTCAAAGAAGCGAGCTGCAAGAAGGTATGAAGTACCACTTTTACCTTCAGTAAACTTTGCAAACTATCCAAGGGTCGTGTAAGGTTGTAGTGGGGTTATGCCCAAGGAGGGGATGGAGGAGAGAGTAATGGTTACATGATGAGATCAGCCAAGGGAACAAGAGCAGGTGGCAGTGGACAGTAGGTGCGACCTGAAGAGAGAGTAGAAATGCCATGGGGAGTCAAGGGCTCTCAGGGGGAGGGCAGGCTGTTCCAAAGGGTTGGGGCTGCAGACGAGAATGCCCTCTGGCCCATGCAAGTGGAGGCTAGTAGGCTGTCCAACATGGGGCTTGCAGAGAATAGCGGAGGTCACGGTTAAACATCTTAGGCCGAAGGAGGGAGGAGAGAGGGGAAGTAACATGATTTCATATGGCCTTGTCACTGGTACAAACCATGAGGTAGCTATGTCTAGCTTGAGGGGGTGAGCCAGCCAAGGGTCTGATAACGGGTGCAGTGGTGGGTGCAGTACGGAGCCAGGAGAGAAGATTGTCAGATATTGTTATAGGTAGTGTTTAATCTTAACAGGTTTGTGGAGGAGGTGTGAGAGGAGATGGGGGAGCAGCAATCCAGTAGGAGGAGGAGAAGAAGAAAAGGAGTTACCTAAACCAAACAATAGAAGTACTCTGGGAAGGTGTCGACACCAGTCCATTCACAGAAGAAAGGGTCCTGAAAGAACTCCCAAAACTCAAAGTGGACAAAGCAATGGGGCCTGGTGGGATTCACCCCAGAATTCTAAAAGAACTAAGGGGAGACCTAGTAACACCACTGACTACCTTTTTTAACAAATCATGGGAGGATGGGGTGGTTCCTGAGGACTGGAGGAGGGCGGATGTGATTCCCCTTCACAAGAGTGGGAGCAAGGCAGAGGCAGGAAACTACAGACCTGTTCGTTTGACCTCAGTGGTAGGAAAATGATGGAATCACTTGAAAAAAAGAATTGTTGAGTACCTAGAGGCCAGCAGGGCACAGCACCCAAGACAGCATGGATTCACAGCAGGAAGGTCATGTCAGACGAATCTAATAGATTTCTTTAACTGGGTGACCAAAGTAGTAGACCAGGGAGGGCTGTGGATATGGTCTACATAGACTTTAGCAATGCTTTTGACACAGTCCCACACAAAAGATTAATAAGCAAGTTAGCCAGCCTGGGAACTGGTCGCAGGGTGGTAGCCTGGGTAACAAATTGGCTGCACAACAGGACACAGAAAGTAATGGTAAATGGAACTCACTCTGAAGAAAGGGGGGTTACTAGTGGGGTACCGCAGGGTTCAGTACTAGGACCAGTCCTCTTTAATGTCTTTATAGGAGACATTGCGTAGGGTCTAGAAGGAAAAGTATGCTTCTTTGCAGATGGCACAAAGATCTGCAACAGAGCTGATACACAAGGGGGTGGAAAGGATGAGAAGGGACTTTGCAAGATTGGAGAAATGGTCAAAAGTATGGCAGCTTAAATTCAATGCAAAGGAGTGCAAAATAATGCACCTGGGAAACAAAAACCCAGGGGAAGAGTATGCATTATGGGGGATTATAACAACAACAAAATGGAAAGGGACCTGGGGGTAGTCATATCAGATGACCCTAAGGTAGTTAAGCAATGTGAGCAGGCAATAGAGTGTTGGAGGAATACTGGGATGCATAGGGAGAGGCATCACCAGTAGAAAACAGGAAGTTGTTATCCTTCTGTACAGACAGTTGGTGAGACCCCATCTGGAGTACTGCATGCAGTTTCGGAGACCCCATCTCTGCAAAGACATAGGCAGGATAGAGGCAGTCAAGAGGAGGGCAACTAAAATAATGCAGGGTCTGCATACGAAGAGAAACTAAGAGAGCTTAATAAGTATACCCTTGAGGAAAGGAGGGAGAGTGGGGACATGATAGAAACTTTCAAGTACCTCAAGGGAATCAACAAAGTCCAAGAAGGCAGCATCTTTTAGAAAAAGATGTGCAAGAACAAGGGGGCACAATTTAAAGATAGAGGGGGATGGCTCAGGGCAACATGAGGAAATATTTTTTCACGGAGAGGGTGGTGGACACGTGGAACCGCCTTCATGAGGAGGTTGTGGGGTCAAAAACAGTGGGGAAATTCAAGAATGCATGGGGCAGCCATAAGGCAATTATAGTTGGGGGGTAGGAGGAAGTAGGTTGTTGGTTAACTAGGATCTGCAGTTTTCCAGTAGGTAGGAAATGGGCAGACTGGGTGGGCCAAGCGGTCCTCATCTGCCATCAAAGTCTATTTTCTAGGTTACATTGGGCAAGGGTGAGCTGGGCTTTTGGAGTGAGGTAATTGATAAGACAGAAGCGGATCCCCAGTTTCTGATTTATGCGGCGGATTAGGATCTCAATATGGTTGAAGAAAGTAAGGGTGGGGTTGAGGGTGATGCCCTGGTATTTGAAGGAATTAATGGATTCTAGGGGTGAACCATCAGGGAGATAAGATGCTGAGAGTGCTGTGGGTAAGAGTTAGTTTGACTAGCGTGGACTTGGAGCCAAAGAGCATTGCCTTTGTCTTTCTGGCGTTAACCAGCAATTGGTTTGCAGTGAACCAATTGTAGGCCTTACTGTAGTTGGAGGTGAGGGAAATGGAGAGGTTGGTCAGGGATGTATCACTCTGGTAGAGGATAAGATTGGCTACATATAGTAAGGAGTGGCAGGAGAGACAGTCTTGGGGGAAAGAGTTTACGAGAAGGCAGAAAAGAACGATCCCCAGTATAGATCTTTGGTGGACACCAGTGGAGACAGTCAATACAGAGGCGATATTACCTCCCACACAAGCCATTTGGGGTGTGGCCAGAGAGGTAGTTGTGGAACCAGTCTGTAGTGGCAGGGGACAAACCAAGGAAACCAAGTTTGGCAAGGAGAGTATTGTGGTTCACCAGGTTAAATGCTTTGGAGAGGTCCACAAAGACAGCTCCAATAAGCTTTCCATCATCCATGTTTCAGAGGACATGGCCAGAGAAACAGGCCAGGGCCATAGTGGTGCTGTAGCCTTTTCTGAAACTGTGCTGCTGAGGGCAGAGGAGTTTATATTTTGTCACATAGTCTGTGACTTGGTGGGGAACAATCTTTTCCAGCAATTTGCTTAGAGGGGGGAGAGGATGGATATTGGGCGGTAGCTGTCCATGGTACTAGGGTGTTTGGATTTAAAGACTGGGATGACCCTAGCCTGTTTCCATACTGAGGGGATTGAGGCGGTGGTAAGGGAGAGATTGAAGACCATGGTGAAGGGTCTGGCAACAGCATGAGCCACGATTTTGAGGAAGTGTGGTGAGAGACCATCGCTACTGGTGCTACCCTTGTTGGTGAGGCTCAGGAGGAGCTTGAGTGTTTCTTTGGGGGAGATGGTTCTGAAGTAGAATGGAGGGATATTGGGGTGAGAGATATGCTGTTCTGGGGGTGTGGTCTGCTCCAATGTAGTGCAGCGGCTGCAGAAGCGCAGTCACATCTCCAGACGTCACCAAAGTGCCTGGAGGCTATTGCACGCCTCTCACGATACTGGGCATTTGCTTATACGTATGCATATGCCTGGGGATCTGCATATGTATAACCGCATGCCCAGTAACACAGCTAAGCTTTCTGACCATGATTATTTGTAGTTAGAGCCTCGTTACAAATAAGAGCCACTTTCACGAGTTCCACTTTCCTGACCCTCTCAAATAATATTTCTGGCTGAACTCAGGTATTGGGAGGTGTGCATGAGCCTCCGAGTGCTTCGGCACCATTTGGAGAAGTGACTGTGCTTCCATGGCTGGCGCACTACATTGGAGCAGACCTTGCAGCTTTTAGCTTTATGTGAAATTATTGAAAAAGGGTATCAGTCTCAAACTATCAGCCGCAGCAGCATATTCTGCACAACGTGTGCAATCAGAACATGCATTTTCCGAACCACATAATTCTGAGGCATAGGGGGTTGACAGAGTTCCTTTAAATAATGTGTGGTATTACCAGAATTCAGAAAAAGTAAACATTAAATTTAATAAAAAAGGTTTTTAAACCATCATATAATTTTTTGTATCAATACAAAAATAAAAATTAGTATTAATACAGTTTTAAGTAGTATCAGTACACATAAAAACTGCATAAACAGGACTGATTCTGAGCAACGTGACACCAAGCTTTCTATTAAAAAATAAATAGGCTTCATGCCCTAACGATTCTAAAGTTAGAAGTTTCAAAAGACACTTAATTTAAAAGGCGTTAACTCTGGAACCATTGTGGCTAAATACGTAATCTTTTTTTACTGAAAGCTTAGACTTAGTTAATATATTGATATATGATGTTACTAAGTCTTTTATATATCAGTGTATAAAAACATAAAATGGTTCAAAAAATGTTTTAAATACTGTTATTTTTAACATCTTAAAGGAACATGTATAGACCTATATAAAATATCTATGTTTGAGAGCTGTATTGTTATGATCTATTCATGTTTATTGGAATCCAAGCATTCATTAAAAAAATAACAGTTTAAAAGATGTAGCTTTCAAACTATCATTTCTTTTTTTAATCGGAAAATCCAGTTGTAAAAATGAAAGGAAAAGTGTGACTCCTACTGGGACTCAAACCCAGGGAATGGCAAGTCCCTGGGTTTGAGTCCCGGTAAGAGTCACATTTTTCCTTTCATTTCTACAATTGGATTTTCAAAAATTGCCTCGCAGTGGCTAACTGCATAGAGAGAAAGAAATATGATGTTTTTTTTAATTGGTAAATTGTATTGAGTATTTCAGATTTAACATACAAGACATCACATTTGAACAAAAATGAAAAGCACTGCATAAAATTATTTACATAGACAAGAACAAATATAAGTACAGTACACGCTCCTGTGTCAGTAATCCGATACCAGTCTAATTCAAGCATGTTCTAAACAGATTATAATGCTAATACAAATAGTGCAAACTGTGGGGCTATGACAATTCGCCCTCATTCATCGCCGTAAATACACTCGATGATTGGCTTCCGTGTCAATTCACTCCTCACTCTCATTCCCGGTCATTTTGTTCCCTTTACCGGCATCGCTTATTTACAGTTCTTATTTAGCCACCTGTAACTGTAGTGTGACCGTGGAGTATTATTACTGCATTAAGATCTGAAGGCCCAAATACTCCGGTCAGAGGACATTATTTATGCAGCTGTTGGAACCGGTCCTGCATCTCAGCCCTTTCCATTGAGCATCTTTTTTCCACCCTACTGCTAAAAGCACTCGCTCCGTGGACCATGGCAGCTGTTGTTCCAGCTGTTTTACAGTTTGTACGGTCTCAGTCTTATTTGCCCAAAATCCTGCCATTGAGGAAAAGGGGCAAGATACCTGGACATTTTGGGAGGGTACTTTATTTGTTCCAGACGAATCTGCAACAGCATCTTCCTTGGCTAAGTGTTGCAGAAGCCAAGCTCTCCATCCTGCTCTATTTTTTGGCATCTGGCTGATTGTTGATTTTCTGAAAGCGTATAGTCTGAGATATTTATGATCTGTAAAAGGTTTTCTTGCCTTACCTCATCGGTCTGTCCTTTCCCTTGCTCTTTTTGGAACAAACGATAGCTGCCTCAAGCCATTCAATTTTAAAGATTTTATCCTGAGTCCCACTGGAATATGAGGAATAACTCTTTAACTTCATAACTTAGACTGTAACAGAAACCGACGTGCTCTCTAAGGGTTTATACTTCATAACTTAGACTGGGTAAATAATAGTAACAATCATAGAAATGTGGGCATAAAACAAGACAGTTGCTCCACTAATGTTAATGTTTAGTCAGGAGCTAAATGAGCGTAGGCGAGTTGTACCGGGGCCAATTTGACAGGGGCAAATGGTTAGGGAGGCGAGTTGTCGGGGAATGAGATTGATGGGAAGCAGGTGTGTGCTCCCAAACTGTGCATCTTTTATAATCCTCTTAATACCTTACAAGTTTGTGGTGTTACTACTGTACTTTATCACCTTATTGATTTCCTGCTGCTGGAGGTGTGCTGAGGGAAAGAAGCACTTGTAGATTTTCCCATCTCTGCTAAACCAACTGTTGGTGCTTGCAATTATTTTTTTTGCATTCTGAAGACCGACAATATTTTGTCAGGCCATTCTGAATAAGCTGGGATGGGATCATCCAGCCAGTGCCTGAGAATCAATTTTTGTTGCCACCCCCGTTATCATGGCTGTATGATATTTCTGAGTAGTTAGCCCTGTTTGCCATTATACACAGTCATGAATTCATAAAGGAGCCCCAACGGGCTACTACCCCTGTCTGCATGGCTAGGTTCAGATTAAGAGGCCTTGGTATGGAAAATGGGTGCCTTCATCCAGAGGACAGGGTTATTGGTAGTGTAGCTGACCTGGGTACAGTCCTCTGGGACACTGTAACCCCCCTATTTCCCCCTCTAGTGGCCTAAGCAATGTACAAAAGACAGTCACAATAACCCCTAATCAGCACACAAATCCCACTCAGTTTGCACTTACTACCAGGGCTGGTTCCACCAGTCCAACCCTGGAGACCCCTTGTAAAATAAGGTTAGACACAGCAGGTAACAACAGTACAGTGCTTCTGGTACAAAAATGGAACCACAGTCAGGTTAAATACAAAATGAGTTGGATCTGATTTACTTAGGGGGAATGAACAAGGGAGGGGCATAATTTGGCTGATTAGTTCTGTAATTGATTCAATCAGGCAATCAGGCATGCTCTTTAAAGTCCCTTCACAGTCACACACTCTGGGTACCCAGTTGGAACAAAGATGGGCTAGCCTAATTCATTGCCCGGGGTAGTCCGGCATTGCAGCTGGTTGGGGCCCTGTGATGGAAAGAAGAAACATGCACAACCACACACAATTTGTAATCCGGAGGCTGGACACTCAGTTTGTGACAAGGAAACAACAAATGAATCAGATGACACCACTTTTGATTTAGCTGTTGTTGCAGGCAGCTCCCCTGGGGTTTACTCACGCTACCCGATACGAGACACAGGAGGGACAAGATGGAGACTGCTGGTTGACAAGCTGGTATTTCAGGAGAAGCAGGGCCCACACGAATCACCAAGGTGTGGTTCCTGTTCGAGATGGTTGAGCATGGGGCTGATCCCCGGGTGAATCTCTCGTCGATGGTGATCTCTGCATCTGGAGTAGCTGGCTGGGCCAAGGTGGCAGGGCCCAGGCCAGGTGAACAGTTCAGATTCAGTCCGATTTGGTACTGGAGGTAGCTTCCAACAAGCGTGACACACTGAGGTAGTGGGAACCAAATTGCACCCACTGACAGCATTCAGCACATGTATAGTAAGACAAAACACAATGCCACAGGTCGGATGACAGTCCAGTTGCAGTTTCAGCTTTCCTGAGCAAAACTGTGATCTCTGTGGTGATTCAGACATCCTGACAGGCCGATCACGTACAGCAAATCTTCAGTCTTCTTCAGGCAACGGTACAGTCATAATTCGGTGGCTTTTGTCACAATTGGTTTGGATACAGTCCGGTTATTTAGGCACTCTAAGGATCCCTTTTGAAGGACAGCAGGCAGACAGGCCATACTCAGCTTTTCCACCAGTTTCCTGCACGATCACGCAGGAGCAGCTGCTCGAATGTCTCGAGCTGTTCACTCTCTCAACTCCATTCTCAGACTGACTTCTGCCACAGGCAGCACTGGGACTTCCTTCTCCTCCAAAAGGGTTCGGGTTGGTTGATCCATCTGCCTGTTAAAGCAAGGGCTCCCCCTCCAGGTCCATTTAGGCGCCAACATGTAAAAACTACAAGTCCTACAGAAATTCACTCCCACAAGACCCCTGGGGACAGACTCCATTTTAGGGTCCCCAAAGGTACTGACTGGTCCACAGTGGTAGTCTAGAACCAAGATGGTGGTGATTTACAGAAATGTCCATGCTGCAAAGAAGGCAGGTTAGACAAACTTCTGTGTCGTTAGAACAGGTAATCAGCAAATAAGTACAGCTTCTAATAGAGCTTACTCTGCACAATTAGCGATGGCAGAATGGAGCAGTTATCTGGCAGCCCAGGCAGCACTTGAGCTTAGAAACACTCAGCCCCCACCCAGATTAATTATACACTGCAATATAGGCAGCTCTTAAAGAGACAGGACACAGAAGTTATAAAGGCACTCACATGCAGTAGCTTTTAAACGGTTAAGACACAGGACACCAGCCTGGCAGTGGGCATTTAGGCACACCAAAGGAAGATTTTGGGAACCCCATTTGTAGGGGTTACACCTTCCCCTGCCTGGAAAACGTGGCTCAAGCTAAGTCTATACCGCAAGAATATTGAAAAGGCAATATACTATACGAGATATATGTGACATTAGTATACTACACAAATAATAGCTGATGCATCAGTAAACGCAAACTTATCACATCACTATACATTTTTACTACACTTCACAATACTATATCTACATTGACAATACTGATGCATGTTTTATACATGTAATACTGATTCCACTATGATTTACCTACTATCAACATTACACATTGGTTCAGGTTATAACTTCTTGCATATTGAACAGTGTAATAGGGGGCCCTCCCCTGTCAGCTAACTTGGGGCTAGATGGGGCAGGCTCACCATGTTCTGAGGGAAGAACAATTAACCTAGAGTTGGCAGATAGGCTCAGTTTGGGTAGTGAGCTCTGAGAAACGTAGACACCTTTGTGAACCACATTGAGAGGCAAATCCACTGTCCTCCCAGGGGAGTCATAACGAAGGCATAGCACTGGCTTGACAGCTCGTCCAGACTTTCTGGGGGGTACAGACACAGGCTCTGGCAATCAACACTGGCACTGGACTCTTCTTCTGTCATGAGGGGTGCCTCTGCACTGGTTGAAATGTCCAGAATGGGAACATTGTCAGCTCCTTGCTCTGTAGATTCTGTGATCACAATACTTTGCTCATCATTGTCTTCGGAGGAGGGCCAGGTTGCTCATCCTGAGGGAACTCTTGAATAATTGAACACTGCGGCACAAGAGGAGTGCTGTCTATACTGTTGTATTGTTCTGCAGGGTCTGGTATGTCACCAGGGAGATTTACTACATCGGATTCTTCCTCAGGTAACTCAAACAGTTCCATTAGACACAAGGAATCTGCTACTTCAGATGTAATACTCTGCACCTCACTTTCGGGGGGCATTAGTACCAAGGAAGAAGCTGGGGGTTTACACAGTCCTGAAGGCCCAGCTTTGTCCCCATAATTATGCATAGGGTTTCCTCAGAACAACTGACTCAGTTCATAAGAAGGATAATAAGCACTGTCACACTCACTTTCATCAGAGTTAGACTGACAGTCACTATCATTCTGGGCCTGCCGGGGGGAAGGCCTTGCATCTGGAACAACTGGGGCAGGTTAACTCTGTCTCTTCTTAGCAGCAGCAGCATGAGTCACTGGCCCAGGTGAGGCATCACTTGTCAGTTCAGCATCAATGATCACTTGGCCGATGGGCAGTAGCTGGTTCCTGTGCATGGTCTTGACAGCTTTAGAGTCAGTTTCAGGGCTAATTTTGTACAATCGACAGATCATCCAATTTACCAACTACTACGTTAGGAAGATGGTGCCACCTATCAGCAATTTAATGCTTGCCATGCAATCCCAAGTTACACAATAGAACTCTGTCTCCGGGCAATAACTCCTGGGCCTTTACTCGTTGATCATAACTCTCCTTGTTAGCAAGGTTTCATTTTGGCAGCCATTGTTTGAGCCAGTTGGTATGCATGGTTCAACTGATATTTCAGTCTCTGTACATATTGTAAATAGTTCTCAGCTCAGACCCCATCCAGGGATACCCCAAAACAAACATCTACAGGCAACTGGGCTTCTCTCCTGAACATAAGACAATAGGGAGAGCATCACTTTTGGTGCAATAGTAAGCGTGTACCAAGGTGCTAATCTGCTGACTCCACTTAGACTTGTCTTTAGGATGGAGAGTGCCCAACATGTCCAGAAGGGTTCTGTTAAAGCATTCTGGCTGGGGATCCCCTGAGAGTGATATGGAGTGGGAGTGATTCTGGACTTTCGCACCCCAACGGAGAGAGCATTTCTTTGATTAGTCTACTTTCAAAGTCTCTTTCTTGGTTGGAATGGATACCTTGGGTGCACCATAGTGGACAAAGAACTTTTCTACTAGCACCTTGGCCACCGTAGGGACCTTTTGATCCTTGGTCAAGAAAGCTTGTGCATATCGGGTAAAGTGATCAGTTACCACCAGTACATTGCCAGTGTTCTTTTGATCAGGGTCCAGACACAGGAAGTCTATGCAGACCAGCTCCATGGGGGCACTGGTAGCGATGTTGACAAGTGGGGCAGCTTTATTGGGCAAAGCTTCCCGTTGAAGGCAGCGACTGCAAGTTTTGACATGATGCTCGACATTTGCCCCCATTTTGGCCAATAGAATGTAGACCACACTAAGTCAAGGGTCTGGTCAATACCAAGGCCCCATGTGGTTGTGTAGGGACCTCAGAACCAACTGCTTGAAGGCTGTGGGTAGTACCAATTGCTGTTTGTCTAACTGACCCGCTGATGCACTGTCTCTCGATAGAGTAACTGGTCTTGTAGCTTCAGTCGGGGCCTTCTTAAATAGTAATGCAGTTCGAGATCAGTGGAATGTAACTTGGACATATCTTTCCCAACCCGGAGTGCATCAACTGCAGGCCGAATCATGAGGTCTTGGGATTGAGCCCACTGAATACTGTTATTATCAAACTGGGGCAAAGCACTGATATCTAATGCAGATAAATGGCAATAAGCTGCAGGTATGCAGGTATCGGAGGGAGGGGGCCCAAACAGTCCACCAGGCAGTCCACACTGTGTCGGCAGATAGTTGCTCATCTTTGTCAAATTTTTGACGCAGTGCTTTAATAGAATGTTCAGACAGCCTCACCCAATTGTCTTTTGAACTTGGCCACCGTGAAAGGATGTCAGCATCAATATGGTTCAGTCCAGGCCAGTATTCAACTGCATAATCATAAGTAGACAGGGCAGAAAGCCACCAGTGTCCAGTGGCATCCAGCTTGGCTAAAGTCTGTACATATGTTAGAGGGTTGTTATCAGTCTTTACTAATATCTTGGCCCCATAGAGGTACTCATGAAACTGATCGACTCTGGCCCACTTCAGAGTGAGGAACTCCAACTTGTGCACAGGATAATTCCACTCAGAAGGTGTCAAGCTGAGGCTGGCGAAGGCCACAGATCTCAGGCCATCTTCATATTCTTGATATAGTACAGCTCCAAACCCCTGCAGACTGTCATCCATGTGCAGGATGTTTGGTTTGGTGGGATCAACAAATGCAAGGACTGGGCGTGGGTAAGCTGATAGATGACTTCAAGGATGCCGCCTCACACTTGGGAGTCCAGTGGGTTCCAAAAGTTTCCCTGTTCGAAAATATACCTTATCTTCTTCTTTGAGGGACCCCTTCTTGTATCTGCGGTTGGTAGGAGGATAGCCTTGGGTAAGATTAAGGAGCGGCTGGATTATCTTCGAATAGTCCTTAATGAATCAGCGATAGTAGCCGCAAAACCCCAGAAAATGCTGCAGCTCTTTTAGGTTGGTAGGCTGGGGCCATGTGGTCAGAGACTCCACTTTGCTGGGGTCCGTTTGTATCCCCTCAGCTGACACTATGTGTCCCACATATTTCACAGACATTTGAAAAAACTGGCACTTGTCTATGGGTAACTTGAGGCTGAATTTTTCCAAACAATCGAGGACGTTGAACAGTCTGGTCTCATGTTACTCTAGCGTGCATCTGAAAATTATGACATCATACAAATACACTAATCATTGCAGCAAGTTCATGTCTCCCACTGCATGTTCCATCAATCTCTGTCTGCTGCGGAGATCCAGTAATGAGAACCAGTGACCCCCCATTCGGGCCGTCCAGGGCATCCTGTATGCGTGGCATGGTGTATTGATCTGGGATAGTCCGCCAATTTAGGGTCCGATAATCCACACACATCCTCATGGACCCATTCTTCTTGCGCACAGCTATGATGGGGGATGCATAGAGACTCCTTGATTCCTGAATAATACCGGCAGCTAGCATCTCCTGTAGGTGCCTCCGAACATCGTCTATATCAGCTGGGGCAAGGCGGTGGGACCGCTCTCAGAAAGGTCTGTCATCATGCAACCGAATGTTATGCTCAACATCATGGATGCATCCTGCATCCCATTCTTTTAGCGAGAACACTTGGTCTGTCTGGGCAAGTTTCCTACTTAGCTGAGTCTTCCATTCAGCAGACAATGGGGAATCACCAAAGTCAAATAGGTCGGGGGCCACCTCCTCCTTTCCACCAGAATGCTTGTTGCTGGCTAATACTGTAGTGTCTGCTCAGTGTACTGTAGCTAGGGTACACCCCCTGTTCACATGGACTTCTCGATCCAACACATTTCGAATCTGGACCATCACTCATGCATAGGCATGGGCTCGGGCAGGTAGGATCCTGGGTTTAACCAAAACCCTCTGGCAACTTCTTCACGGGGCGCCTAGCAACAATATTTTTATTTTTCACATCCTTCTTAAAATGAACTTCTCTGTGGATGGTGTACTGAGCGTTGCTAGCACTAGAGAGTCGGGATCCTTCTTCCGCAGTATCCACCTAGGCCCATGGCTCAGCACTGCTCTTAATTATTCATATGTATTATGCTTTGTATACCTGCATCATCTATGCTCCTCATGTATTGTATATGGATGCCTTCCACATGGATGTACTTTTTACTGTGTTACATATTCCTTGATCATGCTTGAATGTATGTATTGTATTTTATTGTACCTCTTTATTACTGCATTTAATCACACCTCTGTATTGCTGTACAATTTTGTCATTGATACTACTGTATATCCCACTACTCCTTCACCCAGGACGTACTGTGAGACAAGCATTATGTTGCTCAGTGTATCTTTCCTGGTGAAACAATTCAATAAATAAGTATCCCCACTGGCTCATCCCTGTCCACCTCGACAGTCTGCCTCTGCAGATCATAGGCTCTCTTGATCAAGGCTGGAATTCTCAGAGCCCAACCAGTCCGTTTCCCTTGTCTCTGCTGGCACAGTTCCTCTAGCCGTTCGGACATGTGGCATTGGTTCCAATGAGCAGTGGACAGCATCATATAACCTGGTAGGAGGACACACCAGAGCTAGTGTCTCAACCTGCTCATCCACTCCGGCCACCGCAGTAGGGAACAACAACCAGATCCGAATATATCCCAAGTATGGGTAGTCTCGTCACTTCATTTAGGGGTCTGGCAGTATGGGCAACCCCGGCATAGGGCTCCCATCCCTCTTCATCATGCTCTGCTTCACGAATCTCTTTCATGAGGTAACAGTATTGAGGAGGATTAGTCTTCCTGTCTTGCTAGAGTACCTGGCTGATTTCAGGATATGGAAGGGAGGAGAGAAGGAGTTATGCTACTACCATTTAGTGGTAGAGAGTGATAACCTGCTAGGGGAAGTTCTGACACTTTGTCATGTGACAGAAAGGTGTCAATAAATTAAGGGATCACAAAGTCTTGTTAATTCTTTAGGGTGGAGATGGCCAGTTCTAGATGTAGCAAACAAAAAACAGGTTGAGTCCGCTCTAGCTTGAAGAAAACTATTGATCATGGACTAGTCTGTACCACACTTTCCCCAATTTTATTGCCATTATTTTCACCAGAATTTTGGCATCCAGATTAGTGGTTTAAATGGGGCATAGCTATCACCCTGCTGTGAATCTTTGTCAGGTTTGGGCAACAACGTATCTTCACCCGAGTGAAGAATTGTTCAGTAAGGCCTTTTTCATGACTATGGGAGAAGGTGGCAGCCAAGTGTGTACTAATTGTCGGACCAAAGGTTTTATAAAATTAGACATGAAGCCATCTGGGCCTTCAAGCAAAATGAACTATGATAAGAGAATAAAAGATGATCACTGGAAATGGTTATGAGAAATTTGTGTTCTGTTTAAGAATAAAACATTATTTCTGGGTTTGTTCTGTTTGACCTTTGTCAAGGTTAAAAGCTCTGCTTACAAACCAATATACTTTTCATTTGCTAACAGACCTTGATCTGCATAAACTGTATTGTACCTCAGCTTCTGTGGTGCTTTGCAATTTCTGATACAGGAAAGGAAGGAATTCTGAGAGACTATAAAAATGTTTTCTTCTACGCAGATAAATGGTATTGCTGCTAATACAGCTTTCACAACAATGCACTCCTAGAGAAGAGTGTAATAGGGGTTATCAGAGAGCATGTTTTCCTAGTATGGTATGGGGAGTTTCTCAGTAGTAGGAAATGAGAGGTTTTATCTGCCCAGCCAACACAAAATTTGCTTGTGTGCCCTTTGTAACCTGGTGTTAAAGGATAAGGACCTCTGTCTTGTCTTCAATCTAAAATACTGTTCAGCCCATAACCTTTCACATTTCGGAATAAGGAAATTAAGAAATTCTTTTTGTTGTCATAGTTGTCTCTAGCTTGATGAATGCCTACTGCTACATGGAACAGTGTGTAGTGTTTCCCCACTGTTTTAATGTATTATCCCTGCAGAACAATTTCTACTAGCCCAGTAACTGATATCTCCCAAGGATAAATGGGACGGGTTCTTGGTTCTCTGAGCCAGTGACATTAGAATGGAATTGGGAGGGATTATTTAGCTTATTCTGTCAGATGCCATTTTTTATTAGAAAAGATGCAGTTAGCCAGCAGGTCAGAAACAACCTGCAGTGCTGCTGTGCTTCCACATACAGTTAGTTAAGATAATTTGAAACCCAGTGCTTCTCCAGTTTAAACCAGAAATCGCACATGGATGGTAGACATTTCTCTTTTCATTGACTTGAGTCAGTGCTCATTACAGGTGTGGGACCAATGGCACTGAACATTGAAGACTGCAGCGCTAAGTCCAGTATCTGACATGAACTAAATAACATTGAATATTGACCAAAGTTGCAGAGAATCAAATTGTTTGAGTAGTAGCCAAGATACAGCACTTAAATGCTATTTGCAACTAAAAAATGTCAACATTGACTCTAAGAATACACTATTTGTTATGTCCAGTACTGGAACTGTTGACAGTGCTGGAAAACAAGCAGCGTATGTGCTTGATGTTCTGCTTCTTCTCCCCCTTTGTTTTCTTACTGTTGGTGCATCAGCAGAGCTAGTGCCGTTGTGTGAGTCCAGCATATTTCCTCCCTCCCCCCCTTTTTATCCTCCTCCTCCTTCCATCCCCCAACTGCTGGTTCCTCTGGGGGCACTACTACCCCGTATTAGGTCTACCTCAGATTCTTGCATCATCTAGAGAATTGATAGCTTTTACTGGGATGCTTATTGTACACTTTCCTGTCTTCCTGTACACTTGTAAATGTATAATTATCTATTCATCTGTCGGATTACCAAACACAAGGGAGGCAGTGTGCTCCCTAACCAAAAAAAAATCAGGGGCATTTTTGGATTTAAGAATCTCAACATGGACTCTGTCAGAACTTTCAAGGGGTGGGAGGGTAATGTTGATGGGGAGGGACATTATGTGGAAGCCAGGACTAGTAGTGTGGGTTGCTTAATGTGGTTTAAGGAATAGAAGAAACTACCTGTGGACTGTAGGAGGCTGGAGGCACATATCAGGGTGATGATGAAGACATATTATACTATGGTAAGTGGGAGGGGGAAGGGACTGATCTCATGTGTGGGGGGATTTGCAGTTTAGATGTTCACTTTGGTCCACATTGCAAAGTTCAGATTTTTCATCAAACAATACCATTGTTTTCCAAGTTTGGGCAAGTGCAAACTTCTGTAAGTTTACCTATCCCAAATCTCTAACAATCTACAAGTGACCATAACAGGCATAGATGGTTCACAACATTTCTACCAGTGCAAGTGCAATGCCTGCAGAAAAGCACCAAGGCTCCAGTACTTCATTCAAACAATTCTGCAATGAAAGAATGTTAAAGTGCTGAGAAACTGCAGCAGCAGCACCCTCTAAAGGTGAGAGGCTGAAGAGATAGGAATGTTAAAAGCGCATTTAACCAACTGTCCCAGTAGTGCAACTGTAGCATTGCCATTTACAATACCTGCAATGCATATTCAGTAACAAGGTGAGCTGTCAGGGGTCTGGTTTAGGGAGGAAGCTTGATTGATCCCAGTGGACGCTCTCCTTCTTGGGGAGAGAGGGTTCCCAGATCCTGCTATGATACTACCACTTGAGTGATGACTGGTAGTAGTGCATGTAGGAGCTGGAGTGTAAGGAGGGTGACACCGACAGGCTGGATGCACGCTGACGGACATTGCATGAACATGCATCAGTGAGTCCACATCTGTGTTCTGCGGTGCAGGCAAGACAAGTGGAAAAATCTCTGCAGGCATGCGGGCTGATGCCGGCATTTTCAGGCCCCGTTAATCCAACAGTCCACCGTCTCCCTGAAATGTGGGGAGTTTGCGATAGCTCCCCATGGATCCCACCCAGAAGGGGTAAGTTTGGGTTGAGAGCAGGGGGTAAGTGGCAGAAAATGATCAGGTGGTGCTGGGAGGTTGCCATGGTTGAAGGGGGCTGCAATAGTAACCGAGGGGGAGAAAGTTGAAAAAAAAAGGCAAATTCAAAAAAGCCAGTCACATACCTAGGTAATCCCTGTAGTTGAATGGCTTGAGCTGGTGCTTTGGGAACTGATGTCATGGTTTGTTTCCCAGCGAGGAATCTTGGCGATTCTGCTCATCAGAAGAGCCAGACATAATCATAGCCACCTTTTGTTGAGCTGTGATCTGTAAAACCTGTTTAAAATACAGTATCATATGCCCCATGGTACACCAGGGTTACCTGGTATAGGAATACTGTATGAGGAAACATGTTAATAAAAAGATGGCTTTATTCCTTTTTGAATCAGACCATATCTTTAAAATGGTTATGGGACCTGGTAGCATGATAAAGACTTAAAAATAGAAAAAGTTTGATTTTGGAACTAATCTAAAATGCAATAAAAAATTTAGCATCTCATTAAAGCGGCACTTCCACTGGGACAGAGCAGTATGGAACACAAGTGAAAAAAAAACATAACTGGCACTCGGCAGGGAAAAGCGCAGACCGAGTTCTAACAAACCTCTTCCTTTTGTGCTAATGGTAACAGACTTTTCATCGTGCTTGGTGAAAAGTCAAGTGCAGCCTTCTACTGCAGGATTTAAAAATACATAAAGCACCCAGTTTGCTTACCACTGATGTATAGATTTTTCCTGCTTCCCTTTCAGCTTCACACTAAGCCTGATGTGAGATCGCATTCTTAGACGTTTCTCTTCACCTTTGTACAGTTATTATTTCTGTAAGATACTGAATATTTTGGGGTGAGCAAGGACCAATAAAGTAGCAACTGAATCTACATGTATTGTCAAATGTCAATTACTGTAGATTTCATTTAAAAGTTTCTGGCATAAGGTGTTGGGCTTCGCCTAATACCTTGTCTAGCGAACTGATTTTGGTAAAAGTCATTTTTCAGTCATGCTGTTAAGTTAGTGAAGGGATCATAGCTGGCTCCGTAGCCACCGCCCGTCAATCCCTTCCAGCTTCCTAAGTCATTAGCTCCACCCCCGTGCTTGGTGTTTTTGTGACGTGTGAGCAGGGAGAGCCCGGGGTGAGCCCTGTGAAAGTCTATGGGGCATTTTTTAAAAAGTCATTTTATGACGCTTTAAGCAATCTGAGAGGGAAATGGCTTTCATTTCCCTCTCAGATTGCTTACAGCTTCATGAAACAGCTTTTAGAAAATGCCGCTTAGGCTTGTATAGGGCTCACCCTGTGCTCTCCCTGCTCACATGTCACTAAAACACCGAGTGTGGTGGCAGACCTGGCAACATAGGAAGCTGGATGAGATTGACTGGCAGTGGCTACGGAGCCAGCTATGATCCCTTCACTAACTTAACAGTATGAGTAAAAATATTTACTTTTATCAAAAATCAGCTCACGCTGACATAAGGTATTGGGCTTTGATCAGAAATTCACTTTAAGCATTAAGGCATGGGCAAGTCTTGAATTACCATAAATTAGTCTAAATTTAGAGGGTCATAAGGCTTGAGGTGAAGTCCAGTACCTTATGCCCCATAGGTTAGTGTAATGAAGGTAACCCCACACCTAGAGTGCCTTACTGATAATACACACATACGAAAAGGCCAGCAGAAGAAGGCCATTTGGTCTATCTAGTCTGCTTGTATTGTAGGGTCTACAGCTTGAGCTGCTGTCCCTGCTCCCCCTCCCCACTCCTCCCATCTTCCCTACCCGTGATCCTTACCTTCCCCCTATGCCTATCCCAGCATCTCTTGAAGCTGCCCGTTGTCTTCAATGAGACCACCTCTTCTGGCATCACATTCCCAGTGTCCACCACCCCTCTGTGAAGAAGTGCTTCCTGGCCTCCCTCCTAAACCTCCTCCTGCTTAAGACTGTGCCCCTTGTGTTATGGTTGCCACTCAGCTTAAAGAGACCCACCTTATCCACCTTACAGTATTTATCCCTTTCAAGTACTTGAAGGTCCCAGTTATGTCCCCTCTATCTCCTTTCCTCCTGGGGGTACATGTTCAGTGCCCTCAACCTCTCCTCATATGCCTTACCCTGCTGACCTGCTGTCATCTTTGTATCCCTCCTCTGGACCTTCTCCAGCAGGTTAATGTCCTTTTTGAGGTGTGGGCACCAGTACTGAACTCCATACTCTAGATGTGGCCTCACCAGTGACCTGTACAAGGACAGTATAACCTCCTCTCTCCTACTACTGATCCTCCTAGCTATGCATCCCAGCATCTTGTTTACCCTTGCTGCTGCTTTCTTGCACAGCATGGAGTGTGTCAGGTCCTAGTGATCATCACTCCCAGGTCCTTCTCCTCCTCTGATGCAGATGCCTGGACTCCACCCAGGTAGTACTGAGTCCTAGGATTCTCCAAAGTGCATTACGTTGCATTTCTTGGCATTGATAGATAATAAACTAGAATGTTTTCAATTTTCTAAAATGAATGCTTTTATAGTACAAAGTCTAGATGTTTTACTATACCTGCAGGTTTCTAGCTTTAGCTTGACTCCTCATGTAAGTCAGCCAATTAGATGTCACCATTTCTAGGAAAGACTATTTTCTACTGGCGCTGTACATATAGTCTAGGTGAAGTTTTGTTGCATGTGCCCCAGTTCATCCAGGCCCCCGCAGTTTTCACCTTATATAAAACCACTTCAGGTAAATCCTTGAATCTAGATTCATGCATTGCACTTTCACTGGCTACGGCTTTGCTCAGCTGCAGGTCATGTTTTCCCTAGTTTTGAAGATTTCAGCTCAGTCTCTTGCACCATTGCACGAGCTTCCCTACTGTATATGAGACACTGTAACCAGCTTCCTCAGTCTCTAGTGAGAAATGCCGCCTGGTACTATATATGCAGTGGCAATAGAAAAGAAAGACTTAAAAAATATTTAAAAATTGGTTTGGACATCTTTCCTTTAGGTCTTTTCTCATGCTTTTCTTGACATAGACCCATGGGCAAATTGAGCTAAACCCCTCCCCTTTTTTGCATATCTCAGTTCGTAGCCATTGCTTTATAATGTACCATAATTAGATATGGTAACTGGTTTATGCTGACTTTATTAGCCATGACCAGTGTAATGTAGGATTGGGGCTAATCGTATCTCCCACGGTTGACCACTGTTGCTAATGCCAGCCACAGGAAATTCTGGGATGAACCTCGGACTGAGGGCTACTTGAAATCTCAGGTCAGGGAAGAATAACAGGATCACCCAAAGAAATCAGTTTTAGTCACAAAAACTAAGTACACATTTTACTTTTCTGAACATAAAGTGCCAATTGGCCCCAGCCCCATATGATACAATGGGTGTTTAGAACAGGGGTATTCCTTGTTAAGTTGTGTTGGGGAGAACAGGAAGGGGGATGGAGGGTAGGAAATGACTCGAGTTGGTGGGGCCCATGGACTAACTCCGGCCTCCTGTGGAGGGCTGGGAGTGTTTTGTTTTAAATTTTTTTTGTTTAGTTTTCAGCACTGTGAACTACTGAAATAATTCAGATTATGGCAAATGTTGCCTGGCTGTAATGTCAGTGTTAGGCTGACCTTTAGGAGGTTCACGCCTCTCTAATTTCAGTTATCGTTAAAAAGTACCAAGGCTTTATTGGTGAACAAAAGGCACACAAAAACTGCAGCACTCGGAAGATTCGGGCACTTCAGCCACTACGGGTCTTCATTCTACACTCCTTGTGTTTCATCTGGTCACCAATGAACACTTGTCACTTTTGGCATAAATTGCAACAGGGACGTGACTCATTCCTACACCACCTCAAGTTCAGCCAGCTTTGTTTGGGTCAGTGGCCACATAAGTCAAATCAAAGCCACCACTCAGCTAATAAGGCACTTGTTTTTAGTGAGTGGTGACTTTGATTTGACTCCAGTGGACCTCTAACATGTAAAAAATTTGATTTCAAAACCGGCACCCATTGCTATCAATAGAGTGCACCCTCACACCCTCCAGGCTAATGCATTACAAACAGAGGCATTAATAAATTCAGGAAAGTGGACTTTTGAAATCCTCACAAGGTAAGCTGCTGCTGGGGGCTTGACTAAAATACAGAACTGGTGCTGTTTAAGGGGCCCAAAGAAAAAGAAGAATTGCCCCAGGTAAATGTAGCGCACGTGGATAAAACAAGTCAAGATAAGGAAAGCAAGAAAATACTCTGTACTTACATGCCATGCAGGCTAAAGTGACTCACCGGACTGCTCCAATGAAAATATAAAAAGGAGTTTTATTATGACTTACATATTAAAGTGCATATAATTTGAGTGCTGTTATGTACAGGTACCAGAACCCCTGACTAGTGACCACTAAACACTTTGCTAGTCGAGTTTTCTGACCTGTATGTAGCCAAACAGCACTCAGATTACAATATATGCACATAAATATGCAAGTCATAATAAAACTTGTTTTTATGTGTACCCCCCACCCCCACAAATGGGGGTTCACAACAGTCTTCTAGGAGCTGGCTAAGTGCTCCCAGCCTGAATGGTGTTCGGCATTTAAGCCGCTTAACTGTGAGTGCTTTTAGAGCCTCTGGTACTGTCTCTTTAAGAGCTGCTTGCTCGCAGGCTAAATTAGTTTGAATGGGGGGGACTGTGTATTTAATGCTCGAATCCTGCCTGAGCTGCCGTCTAATCGCTCCATGTCTGCAGTCGCTCAGAGCGCAGAGGGAGCCTAATTGAAAGATGTAATTGTTTGCCAGAAATTATTTAGAGTGTTAGTAAAATTGCAGTTTGTCTAACACACCTTTCTTGCAGCTGGGACTCTGTGTGTTTGCCCCTCCATTTTGGACCTGAACTGCTGAGCTGGGCCAATTGGGTTTAGGGGAGCCCTAAAATGGAGACTGCTTGAGCCAACCAGAACTCGGACTCTCACCTGGAGCCTGCTACAAAAGGGGACTATATGGCCAGTGCCTCTGGGAAATGTAGTTTGGACCTTGGCGCCTTTTTGCATCAACAGAGGGAGCCCTACTGTGATTGACAGCCGAACCAGCCAACCAAACTAGAGGGAACCCAAAGGAAATGCCCTGCAGTGTTGCTGGAAAGCCAGTTCGATAGTGACAGTGAAGAGAGAAGGTGCTCTGCTCTTGCTGCGGTGTGTAGGTCGCGCGGAAAGTGCGTGTGGGCCCTGAAGTCGGCCTGCAGTCATTGTGAGTGCTAGTTCGGACTGAATCCGAGTTTGTGAGGAGAAAGAAGAACCAGAAGCATAGAAGCCAGGCTCAACCTGAAGAAGACCGAAAGTTTGCTGAACGCGATCGGCCTGTCAGGGACTGCTGATGCTGTGTGTGCTCCCGGGTATTTTTGCAGTAATTGCGATCGGGATCAAGGAGCAGTCTGCCTGATATAGTACTTTACTTTTACATATAAATGTGTCTAGTGCTTGTGGGGACCACAATCCCACTTCCGCTCTGCTGTGAGTTGTGTGTTGAATGCTGGCAACCCAGAAACAACACCTTCGAGCTTGAAATCCGTGCGGGGTATGGTGAGTACAATTCAGGGCAACCCCCAACAATAGCTTGTAAATCAAAAGCATGCCATCTGATTTATTGTGTTTCTTTCTATGAACTGAGCCATCCGGCTCTGGATTACAAGTGTGTGTTGTGCATATATTTGCTTCCTACAGGGCCCCGTCCAGCTGCACCAGCCAGCCAGCCCCAGGCAACGGACCTGGCTAGACCCCCCCCCCATCCTGGGTACCCAGAGTGTGACTTTTTGACCCTATATGTATGCACAGTACTGTGATTTGAACATTGCCAAACCAAATCAACCTGATTGCCCTCTCCCGTGTTACTGTCTCCTAAACAAATCAGATTTGTTGTTATTGAACTATATACTGTCTGTGTTGTCAGTACATATAGAACCAGCATTGCATTGTGTTGTGTATGTTGCTTAACCTTGTTTTACAGGGGGTCCTCAGAGACGTGCTGCAGAGTCCGTCTCGAGGTTAAGTGGTATCTATATGTGTAAAACGTGTTCATATGTGGGGTATTGGGAAGATAACTCCCGTGTACTGTGGGGGCCCCTATTGCCAAGTTAGTTTAACCACTATCAACCCTGACCTCTGAGTGGAGGCACCCGTCATAGAACCTAGGCCCCTCAACCTGTCAGAAGCCAAGCAGGCAGGGGTAGTAGCCCTTGGGATAGCGCCACCTAGGGGTTACATATATTTTCTCTGGAGCAGTCCAGTGAGTCCCTTTCTCTCTGTGAACCCAATGAAGTGTTTATTTTGGAGCTTTAGAGCTGTGCTGTGCTAGCTGTGTTTTGGGGGGACTGGTTGCTATTTGCACAGCTGCATTCCCATTACTGTGTAGCGCACGGCTTTTTGTGTCAGTCAGTCACTTTAGCCTGCATGGGATGTAAGTGGGGGGTATTTCTCTTTAAGGGAAGCAAGTTTGGGGATAATGGCACGATTTAGACAAACCTTTGTTAAAGCAATCTTTTTACATCAATAAAGAAACACTGAAACTCCATTTATTGTAGTCAAGCACAGGCAGATTATTTATGATGCAGCTCCCTACTTATGTACATATGGTTCGGGTTAGCTTGGTAACAAGTGAGAGCGAAGAGGAAAGGAGAGACAGCAAGAATCTGGCAATAAGTAGCAACAACTGACAGCATTTAAATGCATGATTCTTTCCTAGTATTGTAAATAAATGTTTTCTTTGGTCTTTAAGTCCATTGCCTTCTGTTGTACAAACAATTTTGCATTTCCATGGTAACTGAAGATGATAATGAAAGGAAAGTAAGATTGTCATTCCCATTCACACAATGCAGCGGGGGCCTGCTGTGTTCTTATGAGTAACGAAATTAGAGAAAATGTTAGATGGTCTCATTTATGCTGTGCAATCTAAGCCGACACTTTAGATAAGGAAACTAAAAAAAAAAAGGGAGAAAGACTTCCATTCAGAAAGATGCATGATAGCTCAGTTGTCTCGTAGTGCATTGTGTGAGGGACTGATAGAGTTTCTTGGATAACACCTGTTCTGAGCGGGCTTTGGCAGGTACGTTAGTTATCCGACAGTTAACCTCTCCTTCTCCTTTAAGATCTGTCTGCTGACCTTTAAAGTCCAACATGGACTGGAGCACTGCTATTGAAAGGACTTCCTAAAGCCATGTGCCCCTTCATGTCCCTGTGTTCCACCAAAACAAACCTTCTCGGTCTCCCTTACTTCTATCTGAAAATGTCGGGGGGCAACACCTATGCAGGGGTAGCTTCTCAGTTGTGGAATTTACTGTCTGCCTTGGCCCAAAATAGCACTTGAGTGGAATTGTTAAAAATAACTTAAAGACGCTCCTGTTTGCCCAGGCCTTCTCTTTGACTCATTGACACACTATGCCCTTGTCTGTCTTTGTGATTAGTGCTGTATATTTGTGCATCTTATTATCATGTGTGCTTTGTTTTTTGAATACATTTTCTCATTCTACCTGCACAGTCCTTTAAGTCTTTCGGAACCAGTGCTTTATTGAAACAACTGCTCTGGCCAGCCCTATAGCAAAGTGGTAGTTCTTGACCAGCCTGATAGCACTGTGGTAGCCACTGGCCAGCCAGATAGTAAAGCGTAGCAGTTCCATTCGCAACTCAAATGACCTGGGTTCAGGACTGGAAATGGACTCAGACCGCTGGGGGCGGCGGGTGAGGAGTAAGACAGTTCTCCTTTTGGAGGGGATTCAGTCCTCCACTGTTTGCCTACCACACTCTGGATGCTGGGTCATAGTGCAATGGAGACTGACAAAGAGGTCAGGGATACTGCCAGCTGCCAGAATGTGCCAGCATGCCAAGTGTGTTGTTGCACACCAGCAAGCCACTAGGGAGAAAATGGTAGGAAAAAAAACAGACGTCAGGATGGTGACAGCACCCTGTCGGTCCCTTAACACCAACCAGACACTCATTTCCTGGACCAGAGCCTGACCCAGTCAGGGAAGTTGTGTTCAGAGAAACATAGATTTTGACGGCAGATAAGGACCACTTGGCCCACCTAGTCTGCCCATGTCCCTACCTACAGGATAAGCTGCAGATCCTAGTTCACCAACAGTCTATTTCTTCCTACCCCCTACAAGAATTGCCTTATGTCTGTCCCATGCATTCTTGACTTCTCCCACAGTTTTAGACCCCACAACCTCCTCAGGAAGGCTGTTCCATGCGTCCACCACCCTCTCTGTGAAAAAAGACTTTCTCGCATTGCCCCTGAACCGTCCCACCTCTATCTTCAAATTGTGTCCCCTTGTTCTTGCACATCTCTTTTTCTGAAAGAGGCTATCCTCTTGGATTTTGTTGATTCCACTGAGGTACTTAAAAGTTTCTATCATGTCCCCCCTCTCCCTCCTTTTTTCAAGGGTATACATATTAAGCTTCTTTAGTCTCTCCTCATATGGCTTCTCTTGCAGACCCTGCACCATTTTAGTTACTCTTCTCTGGACTGCCTCCATCCTGTCTATGTCCTTGCAGAGATGGGGTCTCCAGCACTGGATACAGTACTCCAGATGGGGTCTCACCAACTGTCTGTACAGAGGGATAACAACTTCCTGTTTTTTGCTGGTTATGCCTCTCCCTATACATCCCAGTATCCCCCCAGCCCTCCCTACTGCCTTCTCACTGTAACCCCTAGGGGACGCTATCCCAAAGGCTACTACCCCTGCCTGCTTGGCTAGTAGCAGGTTAAGGGGCCTGGGTAGTGAAACGGGTGCCTCCACCCAGAGGTCAGGGTTATTAGTGGTCAAGCTAACCTGGGCACAGCCTTCTGGGATACTGTAACCCCCCTCTTTCCCATCTAGTGGCCTGAACAATATACAATAATTACTTTCAATGACCCTTCTTCACAGACAATTACCCACACTGTTTGCACTTACCACCAGGACTGGTGCCTCTAGCTTGACCCTGGGGACCCTGTAAAACAAAGTTAAGCACAGCAAATAGCAACAGTACAATACTTTTGGCACAAACTGGAACCACAGTCAGGTTAAATGCAAACAAAGTTAAATCAGATTTATTCAGGGGACCTGAAAAGGGAGGGACGTAATCAGGTTGATTTGCTTAAAAGCTATATTAATCAGACAGTTATGCATGCAGTTCAGAGTCCCTATACAGTCACACACTCTGGGTACCCAGGTAGGAAAATGGTGGGCTAGCCAGGAACATTGCAGCTGGTTGGGGCCCTGTAATGGAAGAAAGCAACATGGACAACACACACTATTTGTAATCCGGAGCCGGAGGGCTCAGTTCGTGAAAGAAAAGGCAACAAGACAATCAGATGACAACACTTTAAGGTTTAGTTGTTGTTGCAGGGAGCTACCCTGATGTTTACTCACTATCCCCAATACTGGACACAAGCAGGACGAAATCGAGACTGCAGGCTGTTGAGCTGGAGTGCCCGGAGAAGCAGGGCCCACACGAATCACCGAGGCGTCGTTCCCGTTCAAGGCGTTGATCAGGGGACTGATTCCCGGGCTGGTCTCTTGTCGATGACTTTCTCTGCGTAGCAAGTATTCTGGCTGGTCCAGTGTAGCAGGGCTCAGGCAAATGGAAATGGATACGGATTCAGTCCGTGTAGCTGGATACAGCCTCCAGCAAGCAAAACACAGTTCAGACACACAAGGAAATTCCACTGTACCAGGCAAATGGCTCTCTGGTCGCAATTACAGAGGCTCTGCACAATCCGGGAGTTCAGAGGTAGCTGGAAGTCCTGACAGGCTGATCACATTCAGCAAATCTTTGGTCTTCTTCGGTTAAAGCCTGGTCACAATTCAGTAGCTTAATTCGCTCTCCAAATATGGATTCAGTCCGAAAAAAGCGCAAGTTCCTCTCAGAGACAGCAGGCAGGCATGCAGGCCAAACGCAGTCCTTTCCACAGTTCTCCCACGCGAATCCACTATGGATTGCTGCTCGAACTATCTCAAGCTGTTACTTCTTCACTTCCCAACTCAGATCTAACTGAAACTGCAAGCAGTGTGGGACATTCCTCAAGATCCAAAAGGTTCGGTTGGCTGATCTGTCTGTCAGTCACAACAAGGGCTCCCCCTCCAGGTTATTTTAGGCGCTAAAAGCCCAAAACTACAATTCCTACAAGTTTTGGCCCCACCAAGCCCCTGTAGGCAGGCTCCATTTTAGAGTCCCAAATGTACTGTTTGGCCCATCCAGACAGTCCAGGACCAAGATGATGTAAACAAACAGAACTGCCCATGCTACAAAGAAGGCAGGTTAGAACAAACTGCAGTATTATTACTACTCTAACAAAATGATCAGCAAACAAGTACATCTTCTAACAGATCTCCCTCTCAGATTAATTATGACTGCAATCCAGGCAGCTCTTAAAGAGACAGTACACAGAGGCTATACAGGCACTCTCTGGCAATACATTTAAACTGCTAAAATGCAGAACACCAGCCTGGCAGTGAGCATTTAGGCAAGCTCAAGGAGGA
Organism: Neoceratodus forsteri; assembly: GCA_016271365.2. Lineage (NCBI taxonomy): Eukaryota > Metazoa > Chordata > Ceratodontiformes > Ceratodontidae > Neoceratodus > Neoceratodus forsteri. The sequence goes on along the minus strand of JADMNL010000026.1, from coordinate 57,440,530 downwards.
CTGTTCGGGAACCCACATTTGTAGGGGATTATATCACATTGCTTGCCAACCTTAAGGTCATCTGATACCCCCAGGTCCCTTTCCATTTCTGTTGTTGTTACTACCCCCAATTGTATAATCTTCCCCTGAGTTTTTGTTTCCCAGGTGCATTATTTTGCACTTCTTTGCATTGAATCCAAGCTGCCATACTTCTGACCATTCCTCCAACCTCGCCAAGTCCCTTCTCATCCTTTCCACGCCTCCTTGTGTATCAGCCCTGTTGCAGAAATTTGTGTCACCTGCAAAGAGGCATACTTTTCCTTCCAGTCCATCTGCAATGTCACTTATAAAGACGTTAAAAAGGACTGGACCCAGTACTGAACCCTGTGGTACCCCACTAGTAATCCCCCTTTCTTCAGAGTGGATTCTGTTTACAGTGACCTCCTGTGTCCTGTTGTCCAGCCAGTGTTTTACCCAGGCTACCACCCAGGGACCCACTCCCAGGTTGGTTAATTTGTTTATTAATTTTTTGTGTGGGACTGTGTCAAATGCCTTGCTAAAGTCTAGGTAGGCCATGTCCACAGCCCCTCCTGGTCTACTACTTTGTCACCAAGTCAAAGAAATCAATTAGATTCTTCTGACATGACTTTCCCACTGTGAACCCATGCTGTCTTGGGTCCTGTGCCCCACTGGCCTTTTGGTGCTCAACAGTTCTTTCTTTCAGAAAGCAATTCCATCACTTTCCCTTAGGACTCCCCATGGGGGAGCATGTCGTGGGGATACAGGAGGCTGGGGTAAGTACTGGAGAAATGGTGTTGCTGCTGGGGTGGCAGTCGATTTGAGCCCCCAGCAGTGAGGAGATAAGCAGGGTTGTAAAACAGAAATAAATTGCCTTGCTCTTGCTTTGTAAACTGATCCAGGTTACATCTGCTCTGGATCAAATTTTCAGGATAATTTTTCCAGTAAGAGTCCAATGAAAAAGTGGCAAACTGGCACTAGTGTGTCTCCAAATAAGCAAACCTATAACTTGGTTTGTAGTTTAAAAAGAAATGTTTATTCCATAAGAAATAAGGACGACTCCCCCCACCAGCATCTGCCATATGTTTCACGTACCTGACCATGGGCTCGCTCAAGGCCACTTTTTCATCGGACTCTTACTGTGCATTTCTTTAGTGAGCTCCAGGAATGGACTCCCTTAGGCGCCCTACCTTTGCCTTTGTACAGGATAATTTTTCCCCAGCCTGTGATTTGTAATCTAACTCTAGGATTCAATATTCATTATAGAGATACTCGAAAACCCCAGATGATGGCAATTCTTGCCACAGATTTTTGTCTTGGGAGGAGAATAATAAGGTATCTGGGTCATTAGCCTGATAAACGATCTAATCTGGAACTATCCAGTCAGCATTATCCATTGTCTGGATCGCTGTGACTGGATGTGGCGGATACATTTCCCAAATACATGTAGTGAGACACAGCCATAGAAACTCTATCCATGCCAAACTTGGTGTAGGCCTCCCATAATCCATAGTACCTGCTCCAGCTGAAAATCTGGGAACCTCGTGGTTTATCTGAGCATCTTTAAAGAAGTGCAAACATGATTCTTACCTTTTGGTGGAGATGTCTGATACACAGCTATGTGCATTTCTGTTACACTTCAGTGGCAAGGCTTACAGACCCTTACCAGTGATGCCTGAAAGTAAAAAAATTAGCATTTAAATGGAAATACTATACGTCATATTCATGACACATGAGCGTCACAGTAATTGTAGTGATGCTTGGCTCTTTCAGCTCTACAGAGGGTATTATGAGGGTCTTTCGCCCACAAATACTCTCAAATTGCTGCTGTCTTGAAATCATGAAACGTTCATATGCCAATTATTTGATCAGCTCTACATTGATTGAGCGTTACGGACAGCTGTTGTACGATGTGCTTTGTCTACTGCTTATAGCTCCCAACTGTATTGAAATGAAGTTGAACTGCTGAGCTAAAGACAAGGGACTATGTTTTATGGACAGTTAATTTTAAGAAGTGTGACATGAATTTTCCCATTGCTTGAATATGGATTTGGAAAACTCTGTCTCTTTTACTGCCTAAAGTAGGATTCCTCTGTATGTTTGCATGACATGTTTTGTTCTTTTAGTGTGTTTTAAAGGCAGTTCACTGAATAATAAAACCAAACTTGATAAGTACTTTATCCCAAACCCCATCCAAATATTGCTGTTCCCTGCATATACATCATTTTAGCCCATACGTTATGAAAGGCGTATTACTCCTGCTTCTTCGCAGTACTGTGTTAAAAATCTGCAGCATGTCATTGTTGCCCGTTATTATCCCTTTGTGATGTTGTATGTCACTGTAATGATGTGGTCACTAAAATCCTGCCAAAGTCAAAATACATGTAGCCCAGGTGCCTTGTGCCCACAATGGATCACAGTGGGCTACTACCCCTGCCTGTTGACCCTCTAACAGGTCAAGGGGCCTGGGGCCTGTTATGGTGGTGTTCAGGGGTTCTATCCCAAAGATTATAAAAATAGCATGGTGCCTCCACACAGAGAGAATTAGAAGTGGATCAGGTGACTGACTGGCACAGTCCCCTGGGATGCTGCATCTACCACCCTCCCTACCAACCACCCCACACACTGGATACCCAACAGTTCAGTAACACCAACAACCATGAACAGTAAGGATTTGACAGACTCAGAGAATTCCTGTACACATAAATTCAAACAGTAAACCACAGCTTTATTGGGGGTAAGGACTAGGGAAGGGATACTGGGACAAAGGATTGCTGTGGCTAGAAAATTGGTTAGTAAGAACAAATAGCAATCACCGGCCCGGTGGCACTGAGGGTTGAGGCGCTGGACACCACACCTTGCGCTACACTGGCGACCCAGGTTTGGGATCGAGCCCGGGCCATCGGGGGTTGATCAGGGAGAGAAAGAATTGAGCATCCAGAGGACTGCTGTCCTCTCTCAAGGGAGGGATCCAGGGCTGCTCAGCATCCTTGCGACCCCCGTGGAGACCGGGGGTCACACAGGTATGCCAGCAAAAAGAAGAGGGGTGGGAGTGCAGCAGACAGCAGGGAAGCCGTGCACAGATGTCATTGCACGCCGCACTGCCGAGGGGGTCCAGAACATAAAGAAATACCCCTTCTCGCCTGTGGAGATGCAGGGGATGCCAGGGACATGGCCCACATCCTGACTGCTGGCCCGTCGGTTGGAGAAATCCAGAGTCTGACCCGATTCACACCAGGTACAATCTCCCTAATTATAGACAGGCCGTCGTGGGAGGACAGGCCTGCCCCTGGAGGGTGATCCAGGGGGTTAGGTTGACTTGTGTGATCGGGTGGGGGGGAGTTCCTCCAACTTGCAAGGGTTCAGGCATGGGAGTATAGGCTGGGGTTGAGTGCATACCTCGGAAGGATGCCCAGGCTGGAAGGTGAATAAATAAAGAGTAAAAAAAGAACAAATAGCAAGGGCATCCCGATGGCACTGAGGGTTGAGGTGCTGTACGCTACACCTCATGCCATGCCGGTGATCCAGGTTTGGGAATGGACTTGGGTCACCAGGGATTGGCAGGGGAGGAGAGGATTGAGCATCTTGAGGACTGCTTTCCTCTCCTGGGGTGGGTACCTGGGGATTCCCCATCTGGTAGCAGATCCTAGCATTTGCTAGGGGCATTACACACCAGACTTGGGACAGCCATTGGGCACTGGTGCAGTAGGCAACTGCGGAAGGAGGCAGGAGCACCCCCTCCACATGCTGTTGCCATTGCACGACTGCACCAAGGGGTGGAAACAAGAAGAAAATCCCTGCTGTTGGTAGGCAAAGGCGGGACCAGGGATTGGTCCCCACACCCAATGCCTGGCTTTCTACACCCTGTTTCTGGTTCCTCTCCAATTTCCCCGTCGCTCCACTTGATTTATAGATAGAGTGCCGGAGGAGTATGGCGGGCCTGCCCCAGGGGGGTTCATAACTGGGGCGGGGGTTCACATGGCCGGGAGAGGTGGAGAAGGAGGTGGGCTGGCTGGAGCAAGGGAGCTGGTAGCTTCAGGCGGGGTGGGAGTAAGGCCACATTGAGAGTCCTCGCCGGAGATAGTCCAGTCGTCAGAGTAAGAAAGAAACCTGACACAAAAAAAAGAACAAATAACAGTAACCATTTGGGCCCACAGGCCAAGTCCACCCCTGGAGGCCCACTCCCACTGGTACCAGGGTCTAATCTGATAGTCCTTAGGGGTACCCACAAGGTGCAGGTCTGTTCGTTGCCATGGGTTGGCCAGCTGTTGGGCCCTGGTAAAGAAGAAAATTATTTGAGGAAGCAGTTAAATCCCTTTTACACTCCCTTGCTTAGTTTCCAGAAACTAGGTCCTGGGTACTCACAGTTTTGCAGAACTCAGACACTCCTGGGATGAATGCCTCCAGCTGTCCTACATTGCAGAGCTCCATGCAGCAATGGGCAGATGGAATCTTGCTTGAGGATCTTGCAGCTTGTCCCCTTGATTGCAGATCTGGCCGCTTGTCACCTTCAGCCACTTCTGGACCATTGCAGGGCTATGTGGCAGGACCTCACCAGCCCCAGAAGGCCCAGACCCAGGAGTGGATTCACAGCCCGGCTCCCCACAATGAATCACAGGTGTCTTAGTACCCCAGCAAGCGCTGGTGACCTCCTGAGATGGTGAGCCCTACTTGGAAGGGGTTAGCTGAGTCCCTTCCTGGCTCTGGTGAGAACTCCCAAATGGTGGAGGTCCTCCTGCACTGAGTTCAAAAACCCAGAAATCACAGGCAGTAGCTCCAGCAAAGTCAAGTGCCAGTTAGCAGTGGATGCTAGTCCTAGATCAAATGAAGCACAGGTGTAAACTACAGGGGGATCCAAACACAACAAACAGTATAGCCCAGAGGTTAGAGTAACAAGTTGTGAATGAGCTTGGTTTAGTAGGCCTGGGTTTGATTCCACCAACCTCCACTTGCATACTGTGTGACTCTGTGCAAGTCACTTAAGCTTAAAGCTCCCCGGCCACCCCTGAAAACAAGCAGCTGTGCCTCATGGGCCTTACTCAGTTAACAAAGAATAAAAAAAAAACCTGCACACCAGTCCACACTTTCCAGTTAGACCTGTTCACAATCCATTCTTTAGCTGCAGCTGGGACACAGCTCTCAGACACTTTAACCAGTTCACTCAGGGAAAGTACAGCACCTGGGTAGCAGCCCGAGCCCAGAGATGCTTTGCTTCTTCCAAAATCACACTTGCAGGTTCCAAACAGGTGAAACAAGTTCTCAGCAGCAACTGTGGCACTCAAATAATCAGACCAGTCTTCTCAGCACAATTCAGTCCACCAGTACAGGGTTTCTGCACTTAGCTTCTCCAATATAATCAGACAGCTCACAGTACCTGGGGTCCGAGATACCAGTTCAGTCTCTCATTGTCTTTCCCTGGTGAAACGCCCTTAAAGTAGAATTTAGTGTACCCCGCTCTGAGACCACCATCTGGGAGGCTTCAGGACCAGGTTCCATCCAGGGGTCTGGGCAGGCTCAATGGGGATGATGGAACTGAGGTCAGTTAAGGCTGTGTTGAAGTAGTTGGCTATTTCAGTGTGATCATGGACCTTCTGACCCTCCACCATGATAAATAATGAATAAGCAATTTCACCCCCCCCATGGAGCCAATCCATCATCTGCATCAGCAGGTACAGTTTTCCTGTTTTATTTCTGGACTGTGTTCTGGGCTGTACAGTGCCCTCCCTTTCTCATGAACTCTACCATCTTTAAATACCCCTAGACAGGGAAGTGAGGGGTGTTTTATATATACAACAGTATGTATGTATGTATGGATTATTTCAAAATTGTATGTGATTGCTCTATCCTAAGTGCTTTGGGCCTGGCTAGACTCCATTTCCTCTAGAGCTGCTTATTGTACTTGTAGTATTTTTTGTGGCTTTATCTTTGATGTGGAACCTTTATAAATGAGCACTTGTGCTCAACGGTAACCTCAAAGGTTTTCAATAAATAAAATGCCATACCTTATTTATGAAATAAATTATTTATTTCAAAAGTTTCACCAGGAAAGACATACTGCACTTGTAACAGCTCATTTCCAGATGTGTCCTGGGGGGAGGGAGAGTATGCAGTATAGGGTGTGAAACTACATAATGTATGGCGCAGTAGAAATAAAAATAAAATACAATAAAAATACTTTGAATAAAATTAACATCATAATACATAACAGTGCACAGTCAGAAAATTACAGGCAGATAGTGTAACACAAAATAAAGATGAACACAGTGTAAAATTAAGGTACAAGTGCAATACAGTGCTGGGGTACAAGTACAAAACAGAACTGGGAGCAGCTCTGGGCAGTAACCAATTACCACCACCCAGACTGCTAAGGTACAAAAGCTAGCAAAGTCAGTGCAGGAGGAAAGCTAGGAGTTATTGATTAACTGATTTAGGTGCAGTTAGCCTGGGGGGTAGGTCATTGCTCACAGCCAGGGGGGCAAGAAGGACATCAACAACACCGGGAAGAGAGAACGGGGGTCAGGGACTTTTGTAGGAAGGGGTAGTAAAGTCACGATGAAGGGTCTTGAAGGAGGAGAAAGATGGAACTGAGCAGATAGAGAGGGGAAGAGAGGACAAGAACTTAAGAAAATAATACGATAAGGCAACTTGGGCCATACGAGTTTTCCTGGAGAGTAGAGAGAGAGAGAGAGAGAGAAAGGGAAGCCGTGTTCTGGAATGAGGACTGGAATGAGGGGGGTGTAGGGTAGAAAGGTAGGGAGGAGAGAGCCAAATCAGGTGTGATGTGGTATGGTCATAGTAATGGGATGACATGGCATTGTATGATTATGGTATGGTATGGAATGGCATGGTTTAATAATGGCATGCAAAGTAATGGTGTGGTAATGGCATGTTATAGTAAAGGCATGGCATGATATGGTAATGGAATTGTGTGGTATGGTAATGGCATGGTAAGGTAATTGCATGATAAAGGAAAGGCATGGTATGTTGGTAGTAGCATAATACGGTAATGGTGTGGTAATGATATGGTATGTAATGGCATGGTATGGTAATGGCATGGTATGGTAAAGACATGGTAATAGTATGGTAATAACATGGCATACTGTGGTAATGGTATGACAATACTGTGTTAATGGGTTGGTATGGCATGGAATGACAGTAATTGCATGGTACGGCACAGAAATCTTCCACAGCAGTCCTGTAGAACGCTGCAGAACATTGTGCCGTAGGACTTTATATTGTACCTGCATTGTTTAAATGAACCATTGATTGATGTAACTAGTGTGTTCAACTACATATTGTTATTTGCTCGAGTAATCCTGAGTGGCAGTTTGAGCCCTGTTTCACTTTGCCATCCAGTGAACAGGAAGAGGGGTTAATCCTTGCTGTCAGAGGATATTTTAACCCGTGTACTTATGTATTTTACTTGTACTGGGTCTTAATTAAGAGTGCTGTCCAGTATTACCTTTATTCACAGTGAACAGTACCGATACTTAGTTGTTTTACTATCTTTCTGACATTTTGTGTGTATTTGTGGGTTAACTACCGCCCGAGCATACTTCCGGATTCCCAGGCTATATAAAACACACCCTGCTGCGAGCAGGGTGAGCCGAGCAGTGGGAGCACGAATCATGTGCGAAGACATGTGCAAAGACACGCGCGTCATAGCGCGTGTCTAGTGAGTGTCTCGAGTGTCTAGCAAGTGTAGGGAGAAGCATAGCATCAGGACGTGGAAGCAAGTAAAACACTAACAGGTAAAAAAACACACATTAAGTACATTTAGGATTCTGTGATAGTTATTCAGTGTTTACTCAGCTAAATGCCTTTTAATCAAAACTCGTAATAATAGTAGTATTACCCTGAGGTTGCTTATTCCTACATGTTAGCATCATTTAGAAGCCAAGCTGTGGAGTTGGACTGATTAAAATATCAGCACCTGTTATAGAAGCACCAGTTTGTGAAGTGTCACTTAACATCGGATTTCAAACATATTTTGGTACATTATATTGAATTCCAAGATGAATGCCTGTATATTCACCAAAGATAGAATTCAATTAAAACAATGTGTGTCATATTTAATGTATAAGCTTATTGAGAAATATGACATTTCAGGTGTATTTACTTGTGATAAGTGTAAACAAAACACTGACATGATGAAAGAACTAAATACTTTTGGTGACAGGCTTAAAGTACTAAAACAATGTCAGCAAGAAATGATTGAAAGGTATAATGAGCAACTAGTTAATAAACCACTTGATGCAAATAAGACCACTGAGAGTTAGGACCTACAGCTACAGAAATCCCCAGTACAGTCTAAAAAAGCTAACACAAAGACTAACCATGGTACAAACTTAAAACTGGGAAAAAAAAGAAATAAAAAAAGAAGCAAGGAGTCAGACACTGGTGAAAATCCTGAAGATGACTGGTATTTAGTACAAGCGTCTAAAATGCCAAAAAAAGGAAGAAAGGCTAATCAATTCCAGATTCCTTTACTGAATCACTTTGATCCACTAACCAATGTAAATGAAGATTCAGTAGCGTCCAGCAATACTATAACATCTGATGCCAGAACTACTACCCAACACAATTTAGGTGACAAACAACCCCTGTTACAGTTCGAAACAACTGATGTTAGATCTACCCTCAAAATAAATCAGAGATGGAAAACACCTAATACATTTTGAAACAGAATTTAATGCCACAGATATGATTACAGAGCAAGAAACTGGAACTGAAATCTATGTACTGGGAGATTCAGTTATAAAACACCTAGACCACATTATATGCAAGCCTAATAAATCAACTAGAACCTTGTCTAGTTTTGGGGGAGCCAAGATACAGAATATCACCTGCATGTTGCACTGTATAATTAAAATGCACCTACAAATACTTTAGTGATAACTCATGTGGGAGCAAATAATATATTTCATGGACCCCTACAGAACATAAAACAGGAGTCTGTTAACTTACCAACAAAATAATTAAGCTTGGTTGCATCCCAGTAATCTCAGAAATTCTCCCATACCAAGAGCTTCATATTGGCAATATAAAAGATTAAAAGAAGTAAATAACTGGATCAGGGTTTGTGTATCAAACAAAACATACAGTGTATAACACATTGGGGATCATTTGATGATAATAGCAGCCTCTGTTGTTGGTATGGACTGCACCTAAACAAATGGGGTAATAAAATATTAGCAGAACATATCACAAACTGCATTAACACAACTTTAAGCAGATAAACAGGGTGTTAAATACATCAGATAACTCCATTAAAAATACTCAACCAAATATTTCTAAAACCCATAAAAATCTATTATATGAGGAAACCAATAAGTTGACTAGGCAATTATCAAGTAAAAATGCTATTGCCTCATTTAACAAATTAAGGATATTATTCCTCATTGCAAGAAGTCTGAGAAACAAAATAGAGGAACTTACATTAATCTTAAATCATTATGATGTTGATGTATGTGCAGTCACCAACCGGAATTATCAATAATGAAATAGATATGGCAAACACTTTAAATGATAATTTTACTAGTGTGTATAACACAAAGGATAGTGTGCCAGTCCAGATCCCTGACACTCCAACACCTCCTGTATTTTTTGACATAAAAGAAATGATAGATTGTAGCCATAATTTAAAGATGCCAAGTGCCCCAGGACTGGATGGTATAACAAATCTGTTCTTAAAAAAGTTAGTTTATGAACTTGCTGGGCCTCTTACCTTACTATACAATACATCTCTATCTGAAGGTAAAACATTAGAAGAATGGAGAACAGCTTTTGTGACTCCAATTTTTAAAAAGGGAAATAGGGCCCATGTAGTTAATTATAGACCAATCAGCCTAACATCGGCACTGGGTAAAATTATGGAGAGATTATTAGCTAAACAATCAATAACCCATAGAGAAAGTACAGGCACCAGGGATATTACACAACATGGCTTTGTTTCTAGAAGGTCTTGTTTAACCAACCTCCTTCACTTTTTTGAACCTCTCAGCACAGCATTGGATACCAGCATACCAGTGGATGTAGAGTTCTTAGATTACGCTAAAGCATTTGACAAAGTCTCACATGCTATACTATTGGAAAAATTGTGTAAATTGAAAGTAGATATACAAATAATTCAAAGGGTGGAGTCCTGGCTGACAAACAGAACTCCGAGAGTATCAGTTAAGGGACAGTACTCTAGACTTGGTCAAGTTACTAGTAGAGTCCCTCAGGGCTCAGTTTTGGTCCCAGTCCTTTTCAACATTATGATATCTACCTTGCAACCAACATATACCATCTGGATCTGCAAATATGAAGACGATTATAAGGTAGGAAGCTACATATCATCCTTCAGTGACGCTAAGGTATTTAAAAAAAATAGATAAGATAGCAATATGGGCAAAAACAAACAAAATGGATTTCAACATCTCTAAGTGTAAGGTTATGTATTTTGGGAAGAAAAACCCTATGTATACATACACGATAATATTAAACTAACAGAGGTTGAAGAAGAGAAGGGTCTTGGGGTGTTAATTACCAATGACCTGTCCTTTACTAGACATAATAATGAGGTTGTTAAGAAATCTCAAAAGCTTACAGGATGTATATGAAGGAATATCAAGAGTAGTGCTAAAACCATAATACTTCCACTCTACACCACTCTGGTGCGCCCACATCTGGAATATTGTGCCCAGTTCTGCGCTCCACAGGATGTTAAATCTAAGAAATTGCTACAAATAGTCCAGAGAAGTCTTACAAAAAAAATCAGGCAATACTCACACTTTGATTATGGTACAACACTAGAAATGCTAAACCTGTACCCAAATCATTACAGCAGCATAAGGGACAATACGTGCTTGATTTTCAAGTACATAAATAATTTACACGAATTAAGTAATATTGGCCTAACTAGACATACTGGTACAGAGCAGACCAGATCACATGGATTGAAATTGTTAGGTAATTGCTTGGTTACAAGAAGAAGAAGTAAATTCTTTACACAGAGAATCATTAATAGATGGAATACCTTACCAAAGGACATAGTCAATAGTATTACCATGGAAACTTTAAAAAAATGATTAGATAGGTTTATGGGAACCAAAATACTTCTTCCACCACTAAGTGGTGGTGAGTTCATTAAGGACCCTGGTTCACTGAACTTGTACCCAATCTATGAATCTATGGCAGGAATGGTATAGTAATGGCTCAAAATGGTATGGCATAGTATGGTATGGTATGGTATGGTAGGGAGTGGTATGATAATGGCATGGCATGGTATTGTAATGGCATGGTATGGTATGGTATGGGATTTGTAAATTATACTATTTATGTATACATTTGTGTAAATAATTGCAACCGCTGTTTACTTGCCTTTGTACATTCCTCTAATATTGTTGTATTCTTATGTTGTACCTCTCATTTTCATTCCTTCCCCTGGGCCACCTCTGAAAAAGGGACAGTCCATCTCAGTGGGCTTACCCGGTTACCAAATAAATAAATGAATAAATAAATGGTATGGTATGATAATGGAAATGGTAATACATCTGTCAAGTGGCTCAGTAGGTAGCACACTCGCCTCTGAGGCCGGGAGATCAGCGGGCTGTGGGTTCAGTTCCCACATCTGGCACTTGGGTTAATATCCCAGTACCGACACTATAGTGCAGCATGAGAGGGGTGCTGCACTTCTGAGGTGCCGTCTTTCGGATGAGACATTAAACTGAGGTCCCATCTGCCTGGATTGGTGGTAGTTCAGGTGAATGTTAGAGATCCCATGGCACTTATCGAAAAGAGTAGGGAAAAATGTTATTGAAGAAAACTGAACAAGTCATAACAAAAAGTAAAACAACAATAAATACATGTACAAGTACAACAGAACCAACCTATTCAGGTACAAAATCAATAATATCAAATATGTAGCAGACAAATCATCCAATTTTATCTTTCAAAAAAGGAACTACTAACCATCTAATTTTCCATGCAGTTTCTGGCATACATTGTTGTTCAAACTGACATTGTTTACTAATTTCAGATTCAATAATTCTAACAACCATCCCTGGATCCAGGAATATCTGTTGTAATACAGATTTACATCTGACTTGCCATAAAACAAACTTTATAAAGGAAAGTACTAAGCTAACCATAGGAATTGGTAAGCCTAAATCTACTGTACTAAAACCTCTCACCACTTCAGCATAAGTAAGGTGACCCCAATGAGGATGATTCTATTCCTGTGCCAACAATCCCCACATTTCTTGCACAAATGTAAAGAGGATCAAAAAATGTATCCTGGATTTTACCAGTTCCAGACAGCTGTGTCTTGGATACATTCTTTCTTCCCATTTTTTATGCTTTGCATTCCCCTTAACACTTAAACGACCATGTACACTAAGCCAAGTAACATCCCACAATCTAGGCGGGATGCCTGGATCTTTCAAGGTTTCAAACAATTTCGGAACATACTTCGACTCAACTCCCTTAAATTCTACCTGTGAAACATCAGTTCCGTGTTGTATCGTTCGATACATTATTTTATTTGTGGACGATTCCAGTATGCCTAATTCCAGTCTCCGCTGTTTCAAATTCCCCAAAGCTGGTCTAAAAAAAACACATTTAGTTTTTACTTGGACATTCAGTACTCCCTGTTCTCCCCATGTTTGGTATAAAGGCCGTAACCAATGTTCAGCAAACGGGATCCATAATGCTGTTTGAGGTTTGGACAAATCCAGTAAGTTATTTCAAAAAAAATGTAGTGAAGAAAAACACTATAGGGTTTAATAAATTTAATCCACCTTTATCTATTGGCAGATACAAAATATCCCTCCTAATGGGATTCAGACGACTACCCCATATAAATCTGAAATACTAGTCCTAAAAGGCATGATTCTAACATCCTAGGCAGGGGTAGACTGTACTAATAAATAAAAAGAGTGGTATAAAATAAGTTTAGACTACCATCACTTTCTTCTTTTTCGTTTGGTTCCATGACTTCCAAATGGCTACCTTGTTAGAAACTGAGTCTAACTGTTTATTCCAGTTTAATATACTATTATCTCCATTCCAAAACAACACCCCTAAGTATTTAAATATGTCATGTGAAACTATAATATCATGCCAAGACTTTTCACTGGTATTGACCTTCCCAAAGGATAAATTACACTCTTCCTTTTATTCAAACATGCCCCTGTAGATTGGGAAATGTTACTGATCAAATTCAATACTCTATCTCCCGACTGCTCATCTGCTACAATAACACAGACATCCGCATAAGCAGTGACACGCACCTCCTCCCCCACCTTGCGGCCTTATGCCGCTGATATTTGCATCTTGCTGTATTAGACATAATAATGGGTCCAAACAAAACACGTAAAGCAGCAGGCTTAGTGTACTTCCCTGACGCACCCCCCTAGAGACAGTGATATATGTTCCTAGGTGTCCATTTACCATAGGAATTGCTCGAGCATGGTTATACAATACAGTTACCATTGAATAAAATTCCTGGAATGCTGTAAGCCATAAGAACCTTAGCAGTAAATAATGGGGGTGCAATGGCCACGATCATCTTTCTTCTGCCTCCTATTCGGCCCTGTTAAGCACTGGCTTAGAATCAATGTCTGTAGCCCCAGAACCATGCTCTGTCCTGGTTTACCTTCTCTTGCATCAGGTTTTTCTGCTGCCCCATTTATCATTCTGGAACTGCTCTTAGTCTTTTTCCTGTCGTTTTCAGTCCCTGAAAACATCATCCACCTCGCCCTGAAGAATATCAACTATCGGCATCGGGCAGTATAACAGTAGTTAATAGCACATTCGTCTGGGGTTCTGGTTTTTCACTATGGACTTCAAGTCCAGTCAATATTTGTATAATATTACTAGATAGGACACTCTACCTACATCTTGACCCCTTTGTGGAGTCAACCATTCTACACAGCTTATTACAATGCAATAACTCACTGAAACTTTGAACCAACCCATAAGACCAGAATTTAAACTCTCAGCATCTAAGCAGTTACGATCAACTAGCCAGATCTCTGATCTTATGAGGCACCACAGGCTCTCCAAAAATCAGTTCAAAATCAGGACTATCATAGAATCATAGAACTTGATGGCAGAAAAAGACCCTGTGACCCATCCAGTCTGCCCTTTTCCCCATGCTAAACTACCCGCCTCCCTCCTTGGTTACCTGCCCTACTCCCTAATAACCCTTTCTGCCTGTCCCAAGCCCTCTTGAATCCTGTCACTGTCTCCACCCCCACCACCTGATCCGGAAGCCCATTTCAGGTGTCCACCACCCTCTCCATGAAGAACCGCCTTCTCAGGTTCCCTCTGAAGTGTCCTCCCTGTAGTCTCAGGCCATGCCCCCTTGTCATGGTGCCCTTCTTCATTGGGATAGACTCCCCGGGCCCAGTTTATTTATCCCTTTACCATATGTGAAGGCCTCTATCATGGCCCCTCTCTCCCCCTTCCGGTCTCCAGTGTGAACAGCCCCAGCTCCTTGCATCTCTGCTCATATGGTATGCCCTCCATCCCTCACACCATCTTCATCACTCTTTGCTGAACCCTTTCAATCAGATCTATGTCCTTGCGCAAGTAAGGCCTCCAGAACTGCACTCCATATTCCAGGTGAGGTCTCACCATAGCCTGGTATAGGGGCACCAGGACTTCCCTCCTCCTGCTGGTAATTCCCCTGCCTATACTTGCCATCATCCCATATGCCTTTCCCACCACCATAGCACACTGTTTCCCCACCTTAAGGTCACTGGTGACTACTATACCTAAGTTCTTCTCCTGTTCCGATGTCCTGATCTCCTCCCCCTTCATTTTGTGACCTGCCCTCGGGTTCTTATGTCCCAGGTGCATGACAGCAGACTTCTTAATGTTAAATTTTAGCTGCCAGGTGTCCGCACACTCCTCCAGTGCCCTCAGGTCCCATCTCATGTCTTCCACCCCCCCCTTCAGTGTCCGCCTTATTACAGATTTTCATATCATCCACAAAGAGTGCCACCCATCCCTCCAGTCCATCCGTTATGTCGCATATGTAGATACTGAAGAGGAGCAGTCCCAACATTGACCCCTGGGGCACCCTGCTTGTCACCCTCCCCGTCCTAGAGTGCACCCCATTTATTATCACACGCTGGTCCTGTTTGCTAGCCAGTTTTCCACCCATCTCGTTATCTTGTCCCCTATCTCTGTGCATCCCAGTTTGTTGACCAGTCTTTTGTGGGAGATGGTGTCGAAGGCCTTGCTGAAGTCCAGATAGGCCACATCCACTGCCCCCCCAGTCTATTTCCCGGGTCTCCCAGTCGAAGAATTCTATTAGATTGGACTGTCAGGATTTCCCCTAGTGAACCTGTGCTGGTTGTTGTTTAGCAGTCCATTCCCCTCCAGGTGTTGTGTTACCCTTTCCCTGACAAGTGCCTCCATGACCTTCCCCACCACTGCAGTGAGGCTGACAGGACGATAGTTTTCCTGCTTCCCTGCTCCCCCTTGTGTATTGGCATCACTGTAGCCCTCCTCCAGTCCTCCGGCACCCTTCCAGTGCTCAAGGACAGGTTGAATATCCTTGCCAGTGGGGCAGCCAACTCCTCTCTTAGTTCCCAGATAACTCTTGGGTGCAGTCTATCCGGTCCCATAGCCTTGTCCGCCCTCACCCTACCCAGCTCCTCCCTGAATTTCTCTATGCTAAAAGGACTCGTCTCCACCCCTATGCCCCACCTTCCTCAAATCTGGTCTGCGACCCTCCCCCTCCTTGGTAAAATTTGAGCAGAAATATTTGTTTAGTTCTTCCACCTTTTTGCAGTCATCCTCTATTGACTCCCCTCCCTCCCCCCAGGGCCTTGCAATCCCCCGTCCAGTCTTCCTCCAATCCCTCATGTATTTAAAGAATGTCTTCTTACCTCCTTTGACCTGCTTCACTATCCATTCCTGATTGGCCACCTGAAAGAAAACAATTAGGGTTACTGTGTGACTGCTGACAGAAGCTGTAGACATTGCATAGAGACTGGGGTGGGGTGTACTTCAGATCTGAGCAATACCAAAAGGTATTTTTGTTTATTAGTACCATAAAAGCCTTCTCCGGGCCTGGTGGTGCTGAGGTTGGCGCTGGATGCCACCTCGCGCCACGGCGGCCAGGTTCAGAGCGAGCCTGGGGGGCCAGGGGTCGGCTGGGAGGAAAGATTGGCGTCCTCAGGACTGCTGTCTCTTCCCTGGGAGGACAGGGATATGACCTCAGTGTGCTCTCTGGCAGCGGCGAGGGGAGCCCAAAGCAGCATCGTGGCGTGCGCCTGGGGTGGAGCCTCAGCAGCATGTTGCCATGACAGCTGGGCTCCACAGGGACTTACAATCAAGAATACCTCCCTCCTCCCACTGATAGGCGGCGCCTCCACCCCAGAATCCACACTCCTGAAGTGAGACACGACTGTATCCCAGGCCAACTCCTCAAGACCGGTCTCACCCTAGAAGGCGCCTTGGGCGGGCGGCCCTTCCTGGAGGTAGACCGGGGGATACCCAGTGTCGAGGAGAGGAGACCAGTTGATGCCACGCAGGAGGTAGAATCCGGGATGGGCGGTTGCGGAGAGAGTTCAGTGGGGCCAGGTGAGGAAGGAAAAATATAATTAAAAAAAAAAGCTTTCTCTGTCAGTGGGGAGCTGTAAGAGCACAAATATTTTAATTATATTAACATTGGTTGGAAGAAGCTCAGCAAATTCCTGCACAACCATGAGCAATTATTTTTTCTTAATAGCATTACTTAGTAAAATGTGCAGGAACAGAAGTGTTTCATTTTAATGGCCTACTGAGCCAGAGAATAACTGCACCAGCCCCTCAATACTTGTGTGGGAGTATCAGATAGTCAGCTCCAACATTTTAGAAACTCAACTGCTGTGTAATTGGATGCTAATTGGCAACTTTCATTTTTCCACAGCAAACTGTTAGGCTCATACAGCATGCAACATACACCTAATTGTTTTCTTTCAGTTGGCTAATCAGGCTGTAGGCTCATGCAAAAATATGAACGTTGCTAGCATGAAAGGGCCATCCTGGGCTATCTAGGCTGCTCGAGATTACAGCTAGCCCCTTATTCAGGAGCTGCCCACCCCTCCCTTCCCTCCCTTTGCCCTGTCCCACCCTTCTTGAAGCATTCCATTGTGTTACATGCCACCACCTCAGCTGGTAGTGTGTTTCACTTTGCCACCACCCTTTCTGCAAAGAAATGCCTCCTCACGTCCATCCTGAATCTACCCCCCTTCAGTCTCATGTCATGGGCCCTAGTGTCTCTCCTCACCCTCCTCCTGAATAGATGCTGTGTGTCTGTTTTGATTATCCCCTTCATGTATCTGAAGGTCTCAATCATGTCCCCCATCCCTCCTCTCCTCCAGTGTGTACATGTTTAACTCTCTTAGTCTGACCTCATATGGCAATTCCACCAGGCCCTGAATCATCTTCGTTGCCCTATGCTGCGCCCCCTCCAGCATGCCCTCTTGTTGGTACAAGTGCCAGTATTGCACGCAGTATTCAAGGTGGGGTCTAACCAACAATCTGTATAATGGTAGAATAACCTTCCTTCTTCTCTAGGTAATGCCCTTTGCAATGTACCCCAGCATTTTGTTGGCCATTGCTGCTGCCTTTCTGCATTGTGTGGAATTGTTAAGCACCCCCAAATCCTTCTCCTCTTCTGTTATCTCCAGCTGCACCCTCCCCCCCGATGGTAGCTTTTCCTCAGATTTTTTGTTCCGAAGTGCAGTACCTTGCATTTTTTTTTTTGCATTGAACCCCAGCTGCCATCTGTCAGACCATGCCTCCAGCGTTGCAGATCTTTCTGTAGCCCCCGCCACCCAACCTGGTTGTCCACCACTGCTCCCATCTTGGTGTCATCTGCAAATAGGCTGATTTTGATACTGATGCCCTCCGAGATGTCTGCAATAAATATGCCAAACAGCACTGGGCCCAAAACTAAACCCTGTGGAACACCACTTGTCACAGGCTTGGGGATGAGTATTCCACCTACTATCACCCTCTGCTGCCTGTCTTTAGCCAGTTCTCCACCCACCCCACCAGTTTTGCTCCTGCCCCTGTGCCCCATAGCTTGCTTCCAAGTCTCCCATGCAGTACTGAATCAAAAGCCTTACTGAAGTCTAGGTACAGGATATCCACTGCATGGCCCCCGTCAGTTTGCCTAGCCACCCTGTCATAGTATTCCACCAGGTTGGTCTGGCATGACCTGCCCTTGACAAAGCCATGCTGCCTCCCATCCTGCATCCCGTTCACCTCTAGTAGTGCCACTAGCCTTTCCTTTAGGATGGTCTCCATTAGCTTCCCCACTATGGACGTTTGACTTACTGGCCTATAGTTCCCCAGTTTGTCCTTGGGTCCACTCTTGTTGAGGAGAACCACGTGAGCCAGTTTTCAGTCATGGGATACGCATCCTGTGTCTAGAGATGAATTAAATAATTTTGCCAAGGGTCCTGCCAGGACCTCTGCCAGCTCCTTCAGCACTCTTGGATGTACTGCATCCAGTCCTGGTGCCTTGTCCACTATCAATGTCCTTGACCCCTCCAGCACCCTCCCCACTGTGATTTCTCTGTCCATCATCCCCCCCATCTGTTTCTATCCTCCCTCCTACTATGGGTACCACCACCTCCCTTTATTTCGTAAAGACTGAACAGACGTAGTCATTGAGCACTTCTGCCTTTTCCACACACACCCCTTCCACCCATTCCCCTGGTTCTTAATTCTTACAATTTGGTCCTTACAGCTTCTTTTCTTCCAGATTTACCTAAAAGTCTTTTCCCCTTTTTATGCCTACCAGCTTGAGTTCTCTTGCCTTGCCCTTACCGCCCCCGTCACTTCCTTTACTTCTTGAGATATTCCTCCTAACCTCCTTCCTCCCCAATTTCTGTATCTCCTGTAAGTTGCTCTTTTCCTCCTCACCATGTCTAACACCCCTTTGCTTATCCAGCTGGGTTTCTTTCCCTTAGCCTTCTTAGTCTGGGCCCTACAGCAAGTTTATGTTGCCTCCACTATCCCGTCGTATCAGTTCCCACCTTTATTGTGTGTTCATACCTGGTTGAAGTTTGCACAGGAACCCCTGTACTACTTCCCTCATCATCTTAAAGTTGGCGTTCCTGAAATCCAGCACCCTTGTGCCAGATGCCCCCCCCCCAGCCATCTGTAACTGGAGCCATACTGTCCAGTGGTCATTCCCCCCAGTGGTTCCTCCACTCTCACATCCCTCACCTACTTCACGTTCGTAAGTATGAGGTCAAGGGTGTTCCTTTCCCTTGGCTTAACAGGATTGGTAGCCTAACAGCACTGTTTTTCTTTTTTTAATTTACAATTTACCCCCTCTTGGCGGGCCTCCCCATTCCTTTGGGCAGGCCCGATCCCTCTGTATCTCCAGCACTTACCTCCACACCCTGACCCCATGGCTTACCCCACTACGGTGAGGGCCTGACCCCAGCTGGGCATCATCCCCTGCCACTCCAGCTACTGTGGTAGATGACCCCACCCCCACAGCTGGGCATTATTCCTGTCACTCCAGCTACCACAGTGGGAAACACTCTGCAGGGTTGGAATGCCTAGCAGCAGAGAGCAGGCACTGGACATGCTAGCTATAATGCTGCTGGCTCCAAGAATTTCTTTTGTTTTAGGTTCCACCTCCCTGGCATCCAGCCAATGAGTGCCTGAAGCTGGGGAGCGGCCGACTTTTGGTGGCCACCCACAGCACCAAGGCAGTGTCACTTTCCACCTGCAGGCAGTACACAGACAGCAGGACACTTAGTACCTCCAGATCTGTGCACAGTGCCCCCGCATCGTGCTCCAGGCCCCCCCATGGGGAACCTAACTCACGGGAATGAGAATCAGTCCTGTGACTCCCACACAATGGAACACTGCTCCTCCAATGGGCACTACCTGACTGGGCTACTAATGGCCATGTTGATGGGTCCACCTGATTCTGGCTACAAGGACAATGTTTTATCAGACTTACCTATATAAGTGGGGATGTTGCTGTCTCTGTTCATCTTCAAAGTTTTTGCAAAGACAAAATCACTTGCAGTACTTTTTATTTTTTATTCAACTTTTAACCACCACCATCCTCCCAGTCATCTGTCTGTATTTCTTCAGTGCCCTCCCATCCCCCATCACTACTAACTCTACAAAGTGTATCCAGGCAAGTTCAGCATGATGCGGGCTCAAGAGTACTGGCAGCCGTGCATCCACATTAGTGGTGGTGATTTCAAAGCCATAGCACATCGTGTCAACAAGGCTAAACCAGCATAGTCGGAAACAGCACAGGCAATGCCGCAACAGTCAAAACTGTGTATCCAGAACAAGGCCAGGGAAGGAAAAATGGTAAGTTACTAAATTTCACTGGAGTGGTGGTCCATGGCGGTGTGGTGTTGTAACAGTAAATCTTACCATCCGTGAAATCCATGCTGGTATTCTGGATGCACGGTTTTGAGATTGTGGCTTTGCCTGCATGGTTTAGCTCTCAATGACATGATGTAAAGCCTTCAGTGCACAGTTTCTCCCTCAGTCCTGCCAGCCCCACGACCATCATGGCACACACTTGTAGCCAATACAGGGCCTCGCCACCATACATCTTTCCCAGTGGCTTGAGGATGCATCCAGAGCCCAACTGCAGGGGGTCACTGATGCTGGGGAAGTGCAGCCCCTCCCACCTGATTGGGGATGCACTGCTGCAGGTAGTATTTTCCAGTCTCAGCTTCTCAGCTGCCCACTTGCCAATGTCTGAGTCTCGCTTTCAAACTTGGGTCGCCAGCATGCAACACTCTGCCTCTCGGCCATCAGGCAGCCCTTTGCTGCTTGTTGGAGTATTTTATATATTATGATCTTTTGTACTTATGTAACCCCTAGGTGGTGCTATTCTAAGGGCTACTACCCCTGCCTACATGACTAGGCGCAGTTTGAGGGGCCTGAGCTCGTTGAACAGGTGCCTCCACCCAGAGAAATGGTTTTGGGGTAGCATAACTGCTTTTGGTATAGCTCGCCGGGATGCTATAACCCCCACCAACCTCTCTAGTGGCCTAAACAGATATAGCAGCAAACTTTCACACCATATGGCAGTAATGACTTGCTCACACCCTTGCACTTACGCCAGAGGCTGGATGTCTGTAGCTGCCCTGAAGACCCCCTGTAAAATAAGACCTGTAATGCAGCAGTTGAATGGCAGTACACTACCCCCACAAAAAAGGTACACACTAGCCAGATTAAATGTAAAAGCAACACAATCTGATTTATTCAAGGGAATGTGAACAGGGGTGGGGCATGAATCTAGCAGATGATTTATAGATCTGATTATTTCAGGCTGAAAATGCTTGCACAAAGAGCCCCTTGTATACAGTCACACAATCCTGGTTACCCAGCTGTAAGCAGGCTAGCTTGAAGTGATGCCCAGGTAGGCTGGTGTTGCAGCTGTTCTGGAGGCCTTAGGAAAGAAAACAATTAGCATGCACATCAACCCAGAATTTGTAATCCGGAGCCAGATGGCTCAGTTCATTGTAATAAACCTAAACAAATAAATCAGATGACACACAATGATCACAGTTTTGTTGCAGGGAGCTACCCTATTTGGTACTCACACTACCCAGACCAGGAGGCAGGACTGACAAGATGAAGACCTCTGGATGGTGTTGTGGTTTGCCAGGGGAAGCAGGGCCCACGTGACTCACCGAGGTGGTCACTACCTGTTCGATGGTGTTGAGCAGGGAGCCAAATCCCCGAGCCGTCTTTTGTGGAAAATGTCTCTGCGATGGGAGCGGCAGTCTAGGCTGAGATGGCAGGGTCCAGACCAGAGCAGGCAGTTCCGATTTAGTCCATACGAGTGCTGGAGCAGCTTCCAGCTTGGATAACACATTTGAAGGTGGGGAACCAAATTGGACCCACACAGCACATTCAGCACACTTATAAGCAACACAACTCTTAGTCACAATTTGGGTAAAGTCAGTTGCAATTTAGCGAAGTTCTGCAAACCTCTCAATCCGTGACTCCTTCAGTACCTGGCAGGTCAATCGCTTCTGGAGCAAGTCTTCGGTCCCAAATTCAGGCAATGATCACTCTCTTTCTCTTCAGGCTTCAGATCTCAAACAAAGGAATTAGATTTAAGTCCAACTTTCACATTCACAAGATTTCTCACTGGAAGATGTGACAGGCAGGCCAGTGCAGCCTTCCTGCCAAGTCTGCTGTGCTCTATGCAGGAGCAGCTGCTCAATGGCTCAAGCTGTTCCTCTCAAACTCCAGCTCACAATTGACTCTTCTGCAGGCAGTTCTGGGAATTTCCTCTGAGATCCAGAAGGTTTGGTTGGCTGAGGAACTGTCTGTCACAGCAAGGGCCCCCTCCAGATCCATTTAGGCGCCAAACCTTGAAAACTACAATTCCTAAGCAGCCAATCCCACAAGACCTCTGGGGTCAGTCTCCCTTTAGGTCCCCTGAGGATAGATTGGTCCAACTCTGGCAGTCCAGAACCAAAATGGTGACTCTTATGCAAAAGGCAAGTTAAACAAACTTCTATACTATTATTAATAAGTCAGATAAACAGTAATGAACACAGTTCCTGACAGAGCTCCCTCTGCACATATAGCGACTGCAGAATGGAGCAGAAATACCACTAGCTTGGCGTTCATGAGCCCTAAACTACTTGGACCCAGCCCAGACTAATTTCTAACGCAGCATAATGACTCTCTTAAAGAGATGGGCACCGAGGCTTTCTATAGCACTCTCATTCAGACACATATAGCTACTGGAGACACAGGACACCATCCTGACAGAGGGCATTAGGCAGCCCAGGAAGACATCTTAGTAAACCCCAATTTGTAGAGGGATTACACTTATAAAATGGTTTGGATCAAATAAGCTATCTGACTGGTTAAAACTGGTCACATAACTGCATTAATTTCACATTACCGCACAATTCAGATTGAAATTTTTTTTATTTTTTTATTTTTTTTTTACTTTTAAAACCATTTTATAAGTGCAACAGCACATTCCAGGATTTGTGGAAATACTGTAAATTACAGCACATCACAGGTGGTTGAAGTCTCACAGCTGTGCCTCTGGCCTCACAGCCCATCTGAGGCATGCAGTAATTTGGCATTAACACACACCATGTCATGTGTTAGTGCCTACTTTTGAATGGTGCCAGGTGGTTTGTGTTATGTGTATTTTATGTAAGCAATAAGACATGATGGGGTGTGCATTAGACAGTTCTAATGCACGGCTAGGGACATAGTGAGCCCGAGGCCACAGGCCGAGTGCATCCAGTCTCCTAGCCGTGCATTAGAACTGTCTAATGCACATCCCCAGAGTGGCTTATTGCGCTTATAAAATGGGCCTGTGTATTCTAAATGGGGGTTCTAGTTTTAGCTGTGCATTAGACACATCTAATGCATGGTTAACAACCAATCAGATTGCTTGAAATCCTTTTCCCATTTTATAAAGTGTATTTACCAAGAACAGCTCAACCGAAATAAAACAGCTGATTTCTGCTGGGTCCTACTTCAACACAGTTTTACTGCTGGGATGACTGAAGCCCAGGGCGGTCAGGTTATTTGCTCAAGATCTCCCAGTGAGGGGAGAAACCACAAAGGGCCACTCTGGGAACCAGTGATTTTGTGGCAAAGAAGTACAGACACAAGCAGGTACAGCCAAGCACCCATGAAGACTCTAAGGAAGGAACAGAGAAAAAGCTAATCGCCTCTGCATCTGCCATTTGTTTGCAGCAATTTAAAAACTGGCACTCCCAAAGACAAAGTGTGAGGGAGCAGGAAGTGTGAAACATAGGGGTGTCAGTGGGCTTATAGTGCCTTTTTGTCTGTTTGCATGCTTTGCTGTCAAAATAAATAATTTGTGGAAACTAAGTAATGGCTTGGTAGTCGTCATTTTCCTAGGAACAGAGTGCTGGACCCTAGCTTGGAAGAAGTCTTTGGTTTGGAACTTGGAAGCATCATGCGAGATAGAGCAGCTTGTCTGGATTTGAAACCACAAAGGTACCTAAGGTACCAGTGGGCACCAAGGAGTACCCTCTGGGGTTCCATTTAGCCAGGAGGTTTTACTGAGCTGCAAACATATCTTTTCCAGGTGCCACCAAGTGGTTGGCTGAATTAGGAATAACAGTTTGTAATATTTTAAATGAGGCCACAAGAATCCCTAGGCACTTCCTCTCCCACATGTCTCTTTTGCGCTACACACTGTAACACTGGCCAGATTCTCAACTCCGCCCTTTAATTTTCCAAAGACCCCTGAAGTTACTTATGAAGCTCAAAAGGGCAGTGTGACCCCCTTGAGTTACAGTAGAGGCCAGTGGTTTGTCCCATGCTGCAGTTTACACCAGTATAGAGTACATGTGGGTACAGTAGGCTGGGACATTCAGAGTGCTGAGACAGGAGGCACTGCAACTCACCACTGTAGGCTGGTGTGGGTAGTGCACCCGAGGGATGGCCCTAGCTGCGCTACCCAGAGATTCACAGAGTTGAATTAAAAACGTTATATCAGAAAATGGCAGTTTTCTTCACTGAACCTTGGAGACAGAGCTTGGCAGGTGAAAAGAGCTATTTTGTTCACATTTGAAAGGAAAGTCTTTCATTATTTGCAGAGCAATTCAAACATCAGAATACTGCCAAGACGGTCTTTCTTGGCACATCGTAGAAGTCATTTAAGAGGTCTTTTCTTGCAGAAGGGTGAATTGGCAGTCTGATGGCTGAGAATGACATTGGGTTTCAGTAAGATAACAGTGAATAAGTATTTTATTTATTTAGAAAGGGGCACTGAGTTGCGGCTCAGTTCCACCGGAGGCAAGGAGGGAGAGAATTACAGTATGGGACTACAACAGAAATAACATAATACAGTAAAAAAAAAGCTATTATATTTAAAATGGCAAAATAAAAACCAGTCTTCTGTATTATTTATGAAAAGTCAAAAGGTATACAGTAATACGCAGCGTAGAAAGGGAACAGTCACACAGAACGAGCAGTAGGGGCAAGGCAGGAGAGCAGAAAGTAAGAGACGGGGGGAAATTGCAGCTGAAACAGGGGGGAGGGTAAGGTGTCCTACATGGAACACCATTAAGGGCACCTTTGAAATAATAAACTGAGTAACCGAAAATTGTTTGCAACTGTTTTATGTAACCCCCCCCCCTTACAAATGGGGGCTCCCAAAAAGTCTTTCTTGAGCTTGTCTAAATGCTCACTGCCAGGCTGGTGTCCTGCGTTTTTGCAGTTTAAATGTGATTGCCGGAGAGTGCCTATATAGCCTTTTGTGTACTGTCTCTTTAAGAGTTGCCTGGATTGCACTCATAATTAATCTAAAAGGAAGCTCTGTTAGAAGGTGTGCTTGTTTGCTGGTCATTTGTTAGAGTAGTAATAATATTGCAGTTTGTTCTAACCTGCCTTCTTTGCAGCATGGACAGTTCTGTTTGTTTCCATCATCTTGGTCCTTGAGTGCTGAAATGGGCCAATCAGTACATTTGGGACTCTAAAATGGAGCCTGCCTACAGGGGCTTGGTGGGGTCAAAACTTGTAGGAATTGTAGTT